>OX451740.1:406224795-407589088 GCA_948472305.1 Vicia faba | reverse complement strand
TGAAGACGTTGCCATCTCATTTGAAGTATGTGTTTCTTGATGATGGTGGTAGCAAACTGGTTATCATTAGTAATGCTTTACCAGAAAAGGAGGAGCATTGTTTAGTCCGAGTTTTGAAAGAGAACTAAAGTGCAATAGGTTGGGTTTTAGTGGATTTGAAAGGCATAAGCCCGACTTATTATATGCACAAGATTTTTATGGAAGAAAATTTTAAACCCATAACTCAACCCCAAATACGATTGAATCCAACAGTGAAAGAAGTTGTGAGAAAGGAAGTTGTGAAACTATTGGATGCCAGGATAATTTATCCTATTTCCGATAGTACTTGGGTGAGTCTGGTGCATGTTGTCCCAAAGAAGGGTGGAATGACCGTGATAATAAATGAAAAAAATGAATTGATTCCGACAAGAACCGTAACAGGATGGAGGATGTGTATCAATTATCAAAGGCTTAATCAAGACACTAGGAAGCATCATTTTACTCTTCCTTTTATGGATCAAATGCTAGAAAGGTTATCGGGTCAAGAGTTCTATTGCTTTTTTGATGGATATTCCAGATATAACCAAATTTTGGTGAATCCGGAAGATAATGAAAAAACGACATTCACTTGTCTGTTTGGAGTTTTTGCTTATAGGAGGATGCCTTTTGGTTTGTGAAATGCAGCAGCTACTTTTCAAAGGTGTATGCAAGCTATATTTTTCGATCTCATTAAGAATACTATGGAAGTTTTCATGGACGACTTTTCTGTTTTCAGAGCATCCTTTGATCTTTGTTTGAAAAATTTGGATACCGTGTTGAAGAGATATGGGGAATCAAACTTGGTGCTGGAGAAATGTAATTTCATGGTTACTGAGGGTATTGTTCTTGGTCACGAAGTTTCGTCCAAAGAGCTCGAGGTTGACAAAGAAAAAGTGGAGGTGATTGAGAAATTACAACCACCATTGAATGTGAAAGGAATCTGAAACTTCTTGGGTCATGCGGGCTTTTATCGAAGATTTGTGAAAGATTTCTCAAAAATTGCAAGACCTTTGAGCAACTTACTCAACAAAGATAAGTATTTTATTTTTGATGATGCTTGTTTGATAGCTTTTAACAATTTGAAACAAACTTTGACAACCACACCCATAATCGTTTCACCAAATTGGAAAATGGATTTTGAATTAATGTGTGATGCTAGCGATTATGCCATTGGTGCGGTTCTTGGTCAAAGAAAAAGAAAAAAAATTCATGCCGTACACTATGCTAGCAAAGTTCTTAATGAAGCACAAATAAACTATGCAACAACGGGAAAAGAATTGTTAGCTATAGTGTATGCATTGTAAAAATTTAGATCTTACCTCATTGGGTCAAAGGTTGTGGTCTACACTGACCATGCGGCAATACGATATTTACTTACCAAATCGGATTCTAAGCAAAGATTAATTTGTTGGATACTTTTGTTACAAGAATTTGATCTTGAAATTCCCGACAAGAAAGGCTTAGAGAATTTGGTAGCGGATCACTTATCCCGCTTGGCCATTTTAGAGGTTACTAACCAAGAAAGAGATGTAAGAGAAGAATTTCCGGATGAAATTTTTTTATGGTACAAGTTAGACCTTGGTTTTCCGACTTTGCTAATCACAAGGTCTCTGGATTGATACCAGAAGGTCTAACTTGGGACCAAAAGCGGAAATTCTTGGCGGATGTCAAATTTTATGTGTGGGATGAACCTTACCTTTTTAGGCTAGGGAGTGATAATTTGTTAAGAAGATGTGTGACGTTAGAGGAATCAAAAAGCATACTTTGGCATTGTCACAATTCTCCATTTGGAGGTCATTTTAATGGTTTGCATACGGAAACAAAAGTCCTTCAATCAGGATTTTATTGGCCGTCATTGTTCAAAGGTGCACACTTGCATGCTAAGAATTGTGATAAATGCCAAAGGAGTGGAGGAATTGGGAAAATAGATGAAATGCCTTTGAATAATATGTTGGAGATAAAGGTTTTTTGATTGTTGGGGAATAGATTTTGTAGGATCCTTTCCCTCATCATTTTCTTATGAATTCATCCTTGTTGCAGCGAATGATGTCTCTAAATGGGTTGAAGCGATGGCTTATCCTAGGGAGGACGGAAAAACGATCATAAAATTTCTAAATAAAAACATTTTTTCCCGTTTTGGCACTCCGCGAGTCTTATTAAGTGATGGTAGATCACACTTTTGTAATGCACCTCTTGAAAAAGTTTTGGAAAAATATGGTGTAATGCATAAAGTGGCGACTCCGTATCATCCACAAGCTAATGGGAAAACCAATTTTTCAAATAGAGAGGTTAAGAGGATATTAGAAAAAACAGTGTCGAGTTCGAGGAAGGAGTGGTCGATTAAGCTTGATGATGCTTTGTGGGCGTATCGTACCGCTTACAAAGCTCCAATTGGTTTGACACCGTTTCAAATGGTGTATGGAAAAACTTTCCACCTTCTAGTAGAAATTGAACACAAGGCTTTGTGGGCAATAAAATTTTTAAACTTTGACTCTAATTTGTCTGGAGAAAAAAGAAAAATTCAATTGTAGGGCCTTGATGAATTGAGGAATGATGCATATCACTCCAACAAGTTGTACAAAGAAAAAGCCAAATTTTTTCATGATAAGAAAATTCGGCACAAGGACTTCAAGATTGGTCAAATGGTGCTCCTTTTTAATTCGCGGTTGAAACTTTTTCCGGGAAAGTTGAAGTCCAAATGGTCGGGTTCGTTCGTGATAAAAGAAGTAAAAGATTATGGAGAAATTATTTTGAAGGATCCTAATTCAAAAGATGTTTGGACAGTAAATGGCCAAAGGTTGAAAATTTACCATGGAACATAGATAATTTGTGATACAAATATGGTTCGTCTCGGTGATTTGTGAAATCACTATAGACCGTCGAGCTCGAAAGGACGTTAAACAAAGCGCTTGTTAGGAGGCACCCTAACAACGTAAGTATTTTGACTTTTGTGTGGTTTTTCTTTTGAAAAGGGTGAAGAATAAATTTTTGGCACAAATTCTACAGCAAAATTTAGTGTTCAATTCTGCAAAGGATCGTCGGGCGATGAAAATTTTCGCCAGGAGAAATTGTGAGCGTAGAACACTTCTACTATGCATTTTTCTTAACTATTTTGGGTGGGTCAAGTTTGGCCCATGGGTTATCACCTTGTAGGTTCAACTTTTAACCTAATTTGTGCCTCTTTCGCACTTTGTTCCACACACACTCATTACCTCATTCAATCATTGCCTCATTCCTTTTTTCCAAAGAATTTCATACCTTCATCATCACTTCAAGCATCTAAGGTAAAAATTTCTTCCCTTTTCTTTGTCATTTGAAAAGGGTAGGTTTTTTCTTTTGAAAACCTTGATTATGAACTTGTAAATTCTTGATTTGTAGAATAATGCTTGTGGTTGAATTGACTTGCAATTAGGATTCATAGGATCCCTTTGAAAAACTTGTTGAAATTTGCATTGTGGGCAAAGAAATTGTGTAAAAACCAGCAGAGTTTTTGAACATTTTCGCATAATCGCCCGACGAAGCTTTATGGTCGCCCAACGATATTACTCAGTGGCGTGCACTTAATTTGTGTAGTCTGCAGTTTTTGCCCAGTTTCGCAGGATCGCCCGATGATCAAATCCATCGCCCGACGATGGTAGTCAGGATCAACACTGAATATATTTTTTTTTACGATTTCTAGAAATTTTTTATTTTGATTAGCTTTTTGACAAGATTGTCTGTGTTGTTTTGTGTTGTTTTCTTGATTTGCAGATGGCTTCAAAAAGGGCTTTTTGTCTGAAACCCGCGATGGAGAATTCTGGGGTTGGTTCAAACCAATCGCGGAATTTTGACGAGCACCGATTTGTGAGTGCAGACGCAGAAGATAGGTTCAACATGTTGATAGGTAGAAAATTTGTTTCAGAGAAAAAGTTTACCATTGATACTCATAGTCCGTACAAGAAACCGATGCAAATGTTTCTTCACTAAAAGTGGGATGTTCTCATTGATCAAGTCGACAAAATCAGCTACGATCTGGTGAGGGAATTTTATGAAAATGCTCTTCCGGCTGAAGGGGGTCAATTTGTCTTTCAGACCATAGTAAGGGGAAAAGCTTTATATTTTGATAGGAACAACATTAACGAGTTTCTGGGAAACCCTCTCTATATGAGTTTGCATGAAGTTGATGAGTTCAACAAAGAGCTTGGCAAGTTAAGGGATCATGGTTCTATTGCCCGTATCATTTGGCGAGAGGGTAGGAGTGTTGAGTTGAATGCAGCTGGTATTCCTTTTCGGTATAATTGGGAGGATATGACACCCGAGGCTCAGGCGGTACTCCTTTTGGTTCTTCACAACATCAAGCCTTAGCTTCATAGGTCATCCATTCTAGTTGATGTGGCTTTGCTAGTTCAATTTATTTTAGAGGACAAGAAGGTGGACGTGGCTGGCATTATTTCCAAAGAAATCCGGCAATTTGTTGATAGCAAAAAAACAAAAGAGGTACATTCTCGTGCACCTCTTCCTTTTACTTGTCTTATCACTGGCATGTGTTTAGATAAGGGGATCTTAATGCCGGAAGAGATCAATGAAAAAGTGCGAGGAGTGATTAATGATGATTATCTAAGCCGATACTGTTTGGGAAAATTGGCAATGAAAAGAAAGAAGAATATTGTGGGTGAGACTTCAGGTAATCAAGAAGGAGTTGAGGGTTTAGATTATTCCGTTTGGGATCCAAGATTGAAGGAAACATGTAACTACACCTAGGATATGTTGGAAGCGCATAAAATATCAGGAATCTTCTTGCACGATTCCATGGAAAAATTATTCCTTCATCAATCCAACCCGCAAGAGCTGGTCACTTTCCCCTCTCAAGATGAGTACAATGCATTCTGCACTTGGCCCGAGGACAGGCGCCCGTTCTTTTCAGATGGGGCAGTGCATGCTCGAGCGCATGAGCGTGACGAAGGAAATGACGATAATGATGGTGGTGATGACATGGATTTTTGAGATTGTGGTAACTAGTGGAGAATTTCAATTTCAGTTTTATTTTATGCTAGTCTTTAGTTATTGAAACAATTTGATGTTTTTAAGTTTGTTATGAACAACTAGATTTTGATGTGGTATTTTGGGATTTTTGTTGTTTTTGTTTTTATTGGGTAGTGGTACCCATTTTCTTTTGTTAAAAAAAAGTTGTTTGGATTAAAGTAGTTAGATATTGCTTTAGTAGATTGTGCATTTCGTTTTTATTTTTTATTTTTTATAAAAAAAAAGAATACATAGGTGGAAGAAGTGCTCAAGGAGGGAGTTGATTTTAGAACTCAATCGAACTCGTGATTTGGGTGGTGATGATACAAATCTCAAAGCAGTGCAAATAAGGTATCATTTTACCATTTTGTAGAATGTTAGCATAATAATGAAAATAATTCTTTAAGCAAAAAAATATAGTTATGCATTGTTATGTAAATGTGTGTGCATACTTGAATCATTAGGACATAACCACAAATGTGAGAAACTTTCCATTATTTAGTAAACCGATAAAGTTATAGTAATTGTTGTTTTAGCTCGAACGATTCATGCTAAATCTTGTTGTCGAAAAATATATCTTGGAAAATTAGAAGTGAACAAGGCATTGATTCTGTTTTATGAGAGTAACCACCATTCCCAAAAGGGCTTCATCTAACCTTGTGAGTTTTTGAATCTTTGTGAACCCTTTTGAGCCTTAAATATTTTTTTTTGGAATGAATCTATCATGAAGTCAACAAATTCCTGAGTATACCACTTAGTAATTGTTGATGATTAAGGAAGACAAAGTAAAGTCAATGTTGATTCATGCTAAAAGAAATATATTTTTTTTTCTATAACACTTTACCCAATTTTGAAATTAAACTTTGAAGAGAACTCATGAAAAATGAGAAAGAAATGTTTAAAGTTTGGGAGGTTGGTTAATATAGAAAAAGAATTGGTGGCACAATGCATCCCTTAATTTTTGTATAAAAAAAAAGAAGAAAAAAATATAATAAAGAAATAGAAATAAAAGAAAGAAAAAGAGAAGGGTGCATTGTGAGAAAAAGAAATAAAAAAAGTCAAAGTTGGAAGAGGGATGAAATAAAGATGAATGCTATGAATTTGTGAAATGCTCTTCATTATCTTTACCCATCTTTGTTTCAATGGCCGTGCATATATAATCCCTTGTTTTTTTTAACCTCAGCCAAGTTACAACATAGGAAAGTCCATTTATGATCTAAGTTTCCTTGATATTATTTTTGAGTTAATTGATGAACGCATGAATTGTTCTGGATGTTAGCACAATTATTATGGAGTGTGATTTCCCCTTGTCTTAGGTACATAAGCCAGATTCAATTGATGGAGAGTAGTTGATTCAAGTATGAACATATTGTTACTAATGTTTGCATAGCTAAATATTTGTGTTTAGAACTTATTTCATTATCACGCTTGATTCTGAAAATAGTTAATTTGTGTCGTGACTGTATCAGTTGAGTTTGAACCATTCAAATTAATTTTGTTGATGTTGTTCCTCTTAATTCATCAGGGTATTTTAGTGTTTACATTTAAATTAAGGACAATCAAAGACTCAAGTTGGGGAGAGTTGTTAAGTGTCAATTTGTGCATAAAATACATATCAATTATTGACACTTTGAGATCTATTATTTTACTTTTTATTAGGTTAAATAGTTTTTTTAGTCATTTTGCTAGTATTTAGAGAGTTTTGAAGGTTTAATGTGTTTGTTAGTGTTTCAGCTAAACTTGTGCATGAAAGATGCAAAAAAGTGGAGATTTTAAGCTAACCAAGTTTAGGAAGGAAGAGTGAGTTGCTGCAAAGAGTCGCCCGGCGAAAGCTGGCGTCGCTCGACAAAACTGATGAAGAAAAGGAAGCTACAATCCTGTATTATTTTGCTTTTGGGGCGCTTGGCGAAAGGAGAATCGCCCGGCGAAGCATTCTTGTCGCCGATAGATTAAATATGCTCTTCTGGGGTTTTAACACGCCTAGATGGTCACGTGTGGCAGCTAGCCAAAATCTCCTGATGAAACTTTATGGTCTCCCGACGATGGAGCGCAGTTAAACCATACTTTTGGCTGCTTTTTGCCACCCTTTGTGGGAACTTTCCACCAACTTTTTCATTTTAGAGGAAAGAAATATGATTTTAGATATAGAGACCTTTTGTTTTTTGGATAATAAGATTACAACATAGAAAGGAGTTTTTTGTTCTTATCTAAAAGGGAGAAGAGAAACTAGAACTCTTGCATTGTTATTCAAGGAGACTAGAAGATTTAAGTTAATCGCCATCCATTGTCTACTCATTAAACAAGGTATCATGACAATGAGTAGCTAAGAACTTTTTGTGTCAAGGTTAGAAGTAGTCAACCTAGACTTAATATATTTCTTTTAGCCATTTTGTATATGAACTTGGTTGAAGATTTATACATGTTGAATATCTTTGTATCATTGTTATTTTTATGGTTAGGTCCATTATTGAGAAGTAAGTTCCACACTTGACATAAGATATTCATCTACTAATGAACAAACTCTAGACATAGATTTGTGAGATAGTATTCACATGTATCAAGCATTAAATATTATCATGTTAGTAGTTAGGTTGAGAGATCATTTAAAGATTAACATGATAACACTCACAATATTGCTTAGACATGAGAAATATTGAGAGGATACGTGAATGTATTTATCATTGATTAGTTCATATGTAAGGATAATCAAATAACTATGGAATAGGTTGATGAAAACTAATCTTACACTCTTTTTATTAAAACAAACAATTTCAAACAACAACCTCTCTATTATCCCAAGAAATATTTAGTGCATGAAACTTGATATTTTGTTACTAAAAGCAAGCATTAAAACTTTGTTTATGATTCAAAAACTTATAGACACTCAAACTATAGAACGACATTGATATCACCCTAATCCCTGAGGAATATGATAATATAAATACTTTTGTTAAAAATAGTACAAACAGATAGGAAAGGTCTTCTCTCCGAAAATTTCTCCTCCAACAACCACTACAATGCCTGTTCATATTCCTGCTGCTGGGTCAACTGTTGACGCTCGAGGTAAAGAGAAAGTAATTGAGCCTGCCTAGACGGGGGCACCCTCAAAAGACGTTAAAATTAAGACCCTTCTAAACAAGAGATGGAAGAAATCTGAAGATCATTCGTAAAAGTGACTACAAAATAGTTGAACAACTGGGGCAGACACCCTCAAAAATATCCATGCTATCCTTGTTATTATGCTCCGAAGCACATGCCAATGCTTTGTTGAAATTTATGAAGAATGCTCATGTACCACAAGAGACCTATGCTGATCAGTTTGAGAATTATGTTGCAAGCCTAACTGCTGACAATGGTTTAGGATTTTCTGATGCTGAATTAAATCCAGCGGGGAAGAATCATAATAAGGCTCTGCACATCTCTATTAAGTGTAAAGGCACTACTTTGGAGCATGTGTTTGTTGATACAAGTTCCTCCCTGAATGTATTACCAAAAGGTGCTCTGGATAGATTGGACTGTGAAGGGCTAGTGCTGAATCCTAGTGATATTATGGTAAGATCCTTTGATGGGTCAAAAAGAATGGTGCACAGATAAGTGGATCTTCAGATCATGGTGGGATCTCAAGTTTTCAACTCCACCTTTTAAGTAATGGATATCCGCCCGACCTATTCCTGCTTGTTCGGACGCCCCTGAATTCACAGGGCAGGCGCTGTTACCTCTACTTTGCATTAAAAGCTGAAGTATTCGGTGAAAGGGAAGATTGTCACAGTCCGCGGAGAGGAAGAATATGTGGTCAGCCATTTGAACTCTTTCAAATATGTTGAAATGGATGGTGAATTCATTTAAACCCCCTGCCAGAAATTTGAAGTAATCCTTCTAACGATTGTTGTTGTTAAAGCTACTCTTGCTACTCCTAAGACCATCAAGGATTCACCAAGAATGTCTTCTCTGAAGGATGCTAGAGTTGTAGTAGAAGAAGGCGGTTGCAATATCTGGGGACAACTTCCCGATATCCCCTACAAGTCCAACAAATTTGCTTTGGGTTTCACTTCAAAGGCTAAGAAAGAAGTTCTTCATGTTCGTGCTGGAGGACCACCTTTCCGTATTAGCAATAATGAAGTCAATGCTCTGGAAGAAACTGATAGTGATGGTGACTTTGATAATTGGATTTTCCCACTATCGACAACAGACTCAAAAACTGGAAGGCCAAAGACATTGTATCAATCTCCTTCAGCCAGGAGTAATTTCTATTTCCTATTTTTATTGCTTTAAGAAGTTTGTCTGTATAATTTCTTTTAAAACATTGACTTTAAAACTTGTGCCTTGCCCGGGGCACAAAGGTCTGTTTGTTAAGGGTTGTCATTTCATATATCATATGCTCATTTAATGAAAACATTGGACGATTTTGCATTCAAATTTTGCGCTCTGTCTTTTTTTTACTTTACTACATTTTTAAATAGCCATGTGACCTTACACGCACACACACACATTTGCAGATACACATCCACTCCGGATCTCATTGACAATAATTCTTCTATTGCCGTTTATGACTTCAAAAATCAATCTATCAAGCTGAAGACGAAGGTTAAGAAGATTGTGAGATACCTGTAGAACTCACCAGACTTCTAATACTAGAGGAAAAGGCTATCCAACTGTACGAAGAGCTAGTCGAGGTGATAAACTTGGGCACCGAGGCAAATGAGAAAGAAGTCAAGATTGACGCCAACCTGGGAGATAGTGTCTAGAGAAGATTAGTTCAGATGTTGCACGACTATGTTGAGGTATTCGCTTGGTCATACAAAGACATGCCAGGGCTCGATACTGATATTGTGGTTCATCGTCTGCCAATGAAAGAGGGTTATTCTACGATCAAACAAAAGGTTCGTCGCATGCACCCTGATATGTCATAGAAAATCAATGCTGATGTAATGAAATAGTTCAATGCAGGTTTCTTGGCAGTGACGTCGTATCCCTAATGGGTTGCAAATGTCGTTCCGGTGTCGAGGAAAGACGATAAGGTCCATATGTGTGTAGAATATAGGGATTTAAATAGGGCGAGTCCCAAAGATGACTTCCCACTACCATATATTGATGTCTTGGTTGACAACACTGCTCAACACAAGGTGTTCTCCTTCATGGATGGCTTCTCAGGGTACAACCAAATCAAAATGGCTCCTGCAGACATGGAGAAAACTACCTTTGTCACATAGTGGGGCACTTTTTGTTATAAGGTCATGCCTTTTGGGTTGAAGAATGTTGGGGCAACTTATCAACATGCCATGGTAGCTTTATTTCATGACATGATTCACCATGAGATAGAAGTCTACGTTGATGACATGATAGTTATATCACAAATTGAGGAAGAACATCTTGACCATCTACACAAGTTGTTTGAAAGGTTGAAGAAGTATAAACTAAGGCTGAATCCAAACAAATGCACCTTTGGGGTGAGGTCTGGAAAACTCCTAGGTTTTGTCGTAAGTGGTAAAGGTATTGAAGTCGATCATGCAAAGGTTAAAGCTATCCAAGAGATTCCAGTTCTCTGTACTGAGAAGGAAGTTAGAGGTTTCTTAGGATGACTAAAGTATATTTCCCGATTCATATCTCATTTGACTGCTACTTGTGAGCCAATCTTCAAACTACTGAAGAAAGATCAAGTAGTCAGGTGGAACAATGACTGTCAAATGGATTTTGATAAAACCAAGAGTACTTACAAGAACCTCCGATTTTGATGCCACCAGTTGAAGGAAAACCTCTGATCATGTACCTAACTGTGTTAGAGAATTCAATGGGGTGTGTGCTGGGGCAGCATGATGAGTCTGTTCAAAAAGAGCATGCTATATACTACCTTAGAAAAAAGTTTACCGACTGAGAAACTAGATATTAACTGCTCGAGAAAACTTGCTGCACTTTGGCATGGGCTTCTCACCGACTAAGGCAATATATGTTAACTCATACTACTTTATTGATCTCTAAAATGGATCCCATCAAGTACATATTTGAGAAGCCAGCTCTCTCCAGAAGAATAGCCCATTGGAAAATGATCTTAACAGAATACGACATTTAGTACACCATTCAAAAAGCCATTAAAGGAAGTGTATTGGCAGATCATTTGGCATATCAAGCTGGAGACGACTATCAGTCTATGCACTTCGAATTCCCGGATGAGAACATCATGCTAATAACAGACTGTGAGGAACCTGGACCATATGAAAGACCTGATCTAGGATCCCGATGGACTGTGGTTTTTGACGGAGCCTCTAATGCACTTGGCAACAGAATCAGTGTTGTGATCATCTCTCCTCAAGGTTTCCGTACACCTTTCACTTCTAGACTTTACTTTGATTGTACCAATAACATGGCTGAGTACGAAGCGTGCATCTTGGGTCTTAAAGCTGCTATTGACTTAAGAATCAAATTCCTGAGTGTATATGAGGATTCAGCCTTGGTGATCAGTCAAGTCAAGGGAGATTGGGATACGTAGCACCCAAATCTTATCCCTTACCGAGAACATGTGCTAACCCCGATTCCATACTTTGAAGAGATTACCTTTGAGCACATCCCAAGGGAAGAAAATCAGTAGGCAGATGCCTTTGCTACCATGTCATCCATGCTCAAGCTCAGATGGGACAATGAGGCTCCCAGAATTACCATTGAAAGGTTTAATGAACCGACACACTGCTACGAAATTGATACTACTGGTGTAGAAGAGAAACCTTGGTTTCATGAAGTAAAAAGGTATCTTGAGGCTCAAGAATACCCTGAAGGAGCATCTATCAATGAAAAGAAATTCCTACGGAGGTTATCAACTAAGTTCTTCCTGAGCATTGGAATTTTGTACAGGCGCAACCATGATTCAACTCTGCTTCGTTGTATGAACAAGAAGGAAGCAGAGAAAATTATGGAGGATATGCAGAAAGGCATCTTTGGTACTCACTCCAGCGGGCATACTATGGATAAGAAAATCTTGAGAGAAGTTTACTATTGGTCGACCATGGAAACCGACTATCATCACCACTCTAGGACTTGTCATAAGTGCCAGATCTATGCTGATAAAGTTCACGTGCCTCCAGTTCCTTGGAACGTCATGACTGATCCTTGGCCATTTGCAATATAGGGCATTGATATGATCGGAGAAATCAAGCCTACTGCTTCTTATGGGCATCTCTTCATTCTCGTTTCCATCGACTACTTTACAAAATGGGTTAAAGAAACTTCATTTTCCTCAGTTACCAAGAGTGTTATGGCTCGTTTCATCAAGCATAACCTCATCTGTCGATATGGAATCCCTGAGAGGATCATCACTGACAATGGTACCAACCTCAACAATGCCATGATCAATGAACTCTGCACGCAGTGCAAGATCAAGCACCATAAGTCTTCCCCATACAGACCTAAGATGAATGGCACAGTGGAAGCTGCCAATAAGAATATAAAGAAGATTGTGCAAAAGATAGTTGTAACCTACAAATACTGGCACGAGATGTTACCATTTTCACTTCATGGCTATCACACTTAAACACGGACATCAACTGGGGAAACCCATTCTCTTTGGTCTATGGCATGGAAGTTGTCTTGCCTATTGAAGTTCAGATTCCTTCTCTAAGGATTATGAAAGATGCAGACTTAGGCGAATACGAGTGGATTCAGACTAGGTTGGATCAGTTCAATTTTATTAACGAGAAAAGGCCTGCGGCTCTCTCTCACGGTTAGATGTATTAAAAGTGCATGATCAAGGCATTCAACAAGAAGATCAAGCATCGGGTATATCAGGTTGGTGATTTGGTAATAAAGTGTACCATTCTACCACAAGGTGATCCCAAGGGTAAATTGACTCCCACTTACGAAAGGCCATTTGTTGTCAAGAAGGTGTTTTTGGGTGTTGCTATGATACTAACCACCATGGACGGTAAAGAATTCCCATACCTTGTGAATGCGGACATAGTCAAAAGATACTACGCATAACAACAACCCGCTAGGTTGACTGACCTAGGAAAAATAAGGGCATCCCAGCGAACCAAAAAGGTTCAGGAAAAAATTAGGGATATATACAAAATAATGTACACCCGGCAAGTCGAAAACCTGAAAGGGTGGCTTGGGAAGAAAAGGGTATCCTGGTGGACTGAAAACCCGAAAGAGCGGTCCAGGAAAAAGTTAGGGATTGAAAGCGTACGACTATGTCCCATTGGATCACTACTACAAGCTTTATTACCAAAGTCGAAAGTTCAAATGGTTCAGTCAACTTTTTCTGATAGCAAGGTATGAAATGTTCAAAGACATAGGGGCAATATCAGGGTTGGAACCCAACGAGATCATTTCCACATAGCTATATATATTTGCTTTCACTTTGTACTGTTTTCATTTCACGACGACTTCCTCTTACTAATAGTTCTATCTCTTTGTACAAAATTGCCTGTTTATAGGAAAATTATCAATACAAATACACTTAAAAGTTCAACCTTTTGTTTTTTCTGTTTTGTTTCCCAAAACGTCCAATGAATAAAATTGAGTGAACATATGCATATGAACATGATTAACTATTAACAAATATATTCATAAGAACAAGAATAAGCATTTACTCAAGATTCTAAGAGCTGGGATGATACTCAAGTTATCCATAGATCCCCACATCACTACTTCTATGATATTATCCCCAGAGTAATCTTCACAAATTCATCCCCAATAAGGATACATTCCTAACAATTTCCCCCAACACACATAGTTTCAATCAGTACAGTTAATGGAAATTCTCTTCCCCATCTAAGTTTGAAAACTGTAGATTCAATTTCCCCGAGAGATTTTATTTCCCCAATAGATTACAGCCTCCCCAACTTGGGTATATTCCTCAGACTGCTACCAATCACCGAAAAAATTCCTCTCCATAGTGAAGTTGCCACTATCCCCAGAAAGTCACTACGAAACTTTCTGAAGTAGTTTGATATCAAATGAACTAGGATAAAAATCATTGTGTTTATTGCTTTTGATTTTTAAGTTTCAATTCAACCCCCCTTCTTGTTTTTTTCACTTCTTCAATTGGCATCAAAGCACCTGGTTCTGAGTTCATACACTTAACCGTGTCAGTACAAGATCTAAGCTTTAGAAAAACACTATGGTGGGACCAAGCCAAAACATCAGCAATGACTATCATGATGATAAGGATAGAATCAACGGTAAACCTCCAGTCTTTGATGGAGAAAATTTTGACTACTGGAAAGATTGAATTTAGAGCTTCTTTCTGGCTCATGATGCTGACTTATGGGATATGGTAATTGATGGATACATGCATCCCATGGATGAAAGTGGTCAGAAGATAGATAGAAAAAGAATGTCTGACCAACAAAAGCATAACTTCAGAAACCATCATAAGGCTAGAACAATTCTTCTCAGTGCCATCTCATATTCAGAGTATGTGAAGATCTCAAACAGAGAGACAACCAAAAACATGTTTGACTCTCTGAGAATGACGCATGAAGGCAACATAAAAGTTAAAGAAACCAAGGCCCTTGCGCTCATTCAGAAATGCGAAGCTTTCAAGATGGAAGATAGTGAATCCATAGAAGTAATGTTCTCAAGATTCCTGATTCTAGTTGCTGGGCTGAGAGTTCTTGACAAAGGGTATTCTACTGCTGATCACGTAAAGAAGATCATCAAAAGTTTACCAAAGCAATGGAGTCCAATGGTCACTGCTCTTAAGCTGGCAAAAGATCTCAACAAGATATCTCTTGAGGAACTTGTTAGCTCCCTTAGAAGCCATGAGATAAAGCTAGAAGATGACGAGCCTCAGAAACAAGGTAAGCCTTTAGCATTAAAATCTAAAAAAAACTTGATTCTAAGGTTTTGTAGGCTATGGAAGAAATCTCTGATGGATCCTCATTAGAAGAAGACGAATTGTCTCTTCTCTCCATAATGGTCAATCAGCTGTGGAAGCAGAGACAACGAAAATTTAGAAACTCTAGAAGATCAGGGAATCAGAATGAACCCTCCTATGGATACAGAAAGTCTGTGCCCTCCTCTGGACACAGAAGGTCTGAATCTTCTTCTGGTCACAAAAAGTCAAACAACAGAGACATCATCTGCTATGAGTGCAATGAACAAGGGCACTACAAAAGTGATTGTCCAAGGCTTCAGAAGGAGAAGCCTAAAAATAATTTATTCAAGGAGAAGAAGAAAAGTATCATGGCAACATGGGATGATTCAGATACTTCTGACGCAGACTCAGAGTTAGATGATGAAAGAGCCAACATTGCTCTTATGAAAAATGTGACAGAAGACAACGAAGCATCTGGGTCAGACTCAGAATCAGACACATAAGAGGTATTTTCTGACTTCACTGTTAATTTTACCAAAGCTTAACTAGGAGAAATTCAGAGTGAAATTCAGGAAAGGTATCAGTAACTCAGAGTCAAATTCAAGAACCTGAAAAAGGATCTTACTTCTGACTCTGAAGAAACTGAGAGTCTTATATTAGAAAATTCCGAGTTAAAAGAAAAGATTTCAAAACTAGAAAATGATTTACAAAACTCTCAGAAAGAAATAATCTCAGAGGCTCCCAGTAATGCTTATAAGATCATACAAGAATATGATCACAACTTTTAGAAGTTTCTGGCTAAAAACATAGATAGAAGCAAGATGGCTTCAATGATCTATGGAGTTAGCAGAAATGGAAGAAAAGGAATAGGATACCAAGTTAAGGTATCTCCATCTAAGAAAGTCATGGACCTAGTAATTAAACGCACACCACTAAAATCTCACTTCACTTATGGGCACACACACGATCTGAAATACACTAGTAATAATTATTCCTCCAAAAGGATATGGGTACCTAAGGACAACATTATATATGTAGTATATATCTTTAGCCTCAAGGATAAAACACCAGCCATGGTACCTAGACTCTGGATGCTCTTGACACATGACGAGAAGAAAGCATATGTTCCAAAGCCTGGAACTTAAACCTGGAGGTTGCGTGGGCTTTAGAGGCAATCAAAGAGGGAAGATCATTGGCTCTGGAATAGTAGGTAATGGTAACCTTCCTTCTATTAACAATGTGTTGTTAGTTGATGGATTGATGCATAACCTGTTATCCATAAGTCAATTAAGTTATAACGGTTATGATATAATCTTTAATCAAAATTCATGCAAAGCTGTTAGTCAGAAAGATGGAACTATCCTGTTTAATGGAAAGAGGAAAAACAACATTTATAAAATAAAACTTTCTGAACTAAAGAGTCAGAATGTAAAATGCCTTCTTTCTGTTAACAACGAGCAATCGGTCTGGCACAGAAGATTGGGGCATGTTAGTATGAGAAGAATATCTCAGATTAATAAACTCAATATGGTTTGAGGACTTCCTAATATGAAGTTCAGCTCAGATGCTCTGTGTGAAGCATGTCAGAAAGGCAAATTTGCAAAACCTGCTTTTAAAGCTAAAAATGTTGTTTATACCTCTAGGCCATTAGAACTTCTGCACATAGATTTATTTGGTAAAACTATTAAAGTACCTAATTCACACCCCTCTTAGGCGCACTCTTATACTTACAATTGGCATCAGAGCAGGTTATAGGTAACCTGCTCCTAAAATATCCAGAATGGCTTCCGAAAATAAAAATCCCATTTTCAGAGATGGTGGTAGTAACAATAAGCCTCCTCTATTTTGTGGTGAATATTTTGACTTCTGGAAAATACGCATGAAGGAACATCTAGAAGCACAAGGAGAAGAAATATGGGATGTCGTTGAGAATGGTCCATTTATTCCTATAACAGTAATCAATGGTGCTGGCTCATCAAAGCCTAAAGCTGCATGGGACGAAGATGATAAGAAGAAAGTTCTCTATGATAAAAAGGCAATAAATCTTCTTCAATGTGGACTTAGCATGGATGAATTCTTCCGTGTCTCGACATGCAAAACAACGAAAGAAGTATGGGATACCTTGGTAGAAACTCATGAAGGAACCGCTGAAGTTAAAAGATCGGTGTTAAATACATTGAGTCAAGAATACGAACCATTCAGAATGCAGCCCCAAGAATCAATCCTCGACTTGCAGAAAAGATTTGTACACTTGACAAATCATTTGAAAGCACTCGGTAAGACTTTAACTAATGATGAACTTAATATTAAAGTGCTTATATCTTCATCCAGGGAATGGAAACCAAAAGTAACAACAATTTCCGAGAAGAATCTATCCACAATGACTTCCGCCACCTTGTTCGGAAAACTTCAAGAATATGAGACAGAACTTGAAAGGCTTGAAAAGCATGAAATCCAAGTAAAAGATTCAAAATACATTTATTTAAATACAAGGATAAAAAATCATGATAGCAATCTAGAGGATGAATCCACTAGTAGTGAAGATGATGATCTCATCAGGAAGATTGAAAAGGTTCTACGAAAAGAAAGGAAAAGGGAAGCACCAACAAGGAAGGTTATATGCTTTGAATGTGGAGAAAAGGGACATGTTAAAAGTGAATGTCCTACACTTGAAAAGAAGAAGAAATATTTCAAGAGAAATAAAGATAAGAAGTCAAAGAAAGCATATATAGCATGGGAAAGTTCATCTTCGGATTCCGAAAACAATCAACGTGTTAATCTCGCATTGATGGCCTCACACCATTGCGATAGTGAAGATGACGAGGTTAGTAATGAATTTTATCTTTTTGATAGTGATGCACAAGGTGCTATAGATGAACTATTAAATGAATTCAAAATTCTATACAAAACTATTTCATCTCAAAAGAAACAAATTTCATCTTTAGAAGAAAAATATGAGTCTATGGAAAAAGATCTCAAAGATGAAAAACAAAAATTTAGTGAGCAAAAACAGAATTTTGTATGCAAAAATTATGAATCACTCTCTTTCCAAATTGTCCAATTAAAAAGAGTTATTGAAAGATATGAAAAAGGTCAAATTGGATCGGAAGTTGTTAGCCAACAAAGATATTCCAATAATAAAAGTAGACTTGGATATTCAAAGTTTTCAAAATCAAGTTCTAATAAAGCTATATTTGTTAAAGCTACTGATCAATCATCCAAAGAGAAAGTGAACAAACATAAAGTAGTTCAACAATATCCTAAAAAGAAAAGATTTGTTAAGAAGAAATCTTACCCTTCTAGATATAGAAGTAACTTTGAACCTACTTGTTTTTATCGTGGTATTGTTGACCATACACCTAATGCTTTCTATGTTAGAAACTTTAGTGTAGCAAGTGGGAATTATGTGTGGGTTAAGAAGGGAACTAACTATGATGGACCCAAAGCACATTGGGTACCAAATTAAACTTAATTTATTTTGTAGGTTTGCTTGAGGACCACTTTAAATCTATGATTTTTTGATAAGTGGTGGCTCTAAGCATTTGATGGAAGATATACACTAACTTTCAAATCTAGTTCAAGTCCAAGGATTATTTCACATATGGGAAATATCTTAAAGGAAGAATTCTTGGCATTGGCAAAGTTGATACACTAACTTTCATATCCATTGAAGATGTAATTTATGTTGAAGAACAAAAGACAACTTCTAAGTACAAGTCAACTTTATGACAAAGGCTTCAACATCATGTTATCAAAAGATGAATGATTTATGAAGTCACTCTTGAGGTGAAACTCATTGGTATAAATTGTTTTTACTTTCAATAATCTCTTTATGTATTATAAGGATTTTCCCATCGTTTTTTTAATGACAAAGGGGGAGAAGATATATATATATATATATATATATATATATATATATATATATATATATATATATATATATATATATATATATGTGTGTGTGTGTGTGTGTGTGTGTGTGTGTGTGTGTGTGTGTGTGTGTGTGTGTGTGTGTGTGTGTGTGTGTGTGTGTGTGTGTGTGTGTGTGTGTGTGTGTGTGTGTGCTTGTCTCTAACTATTGCACCCCAAAGAAAGATGAAAATTCTCTATGATTCAAGGGAGAATTTTGATCAAGAGGGAGTTATTAGAGATGGGGGGGGGGGGGGGGCATTCACATAAGAGTTTCTCATTCTGCCTAAAAGAGTCAAGCATCTTCAATATTATGTTTTGATAAATACAACTACTATGTGAATTTATCAAAGGATGAGAAAAAGCATCATGAAGCAATATGGATATGGTTAAGCTTGTAATATTATTATATGTATTTTGTCCATTTTTTTATGCATCTTTTCCTTCTTTTTGATAATGTCTAAGGGGGAGAAGGATATTATACTTTATGCTTGTGCATTTCCTTGTCTTAAACTTTTAAGGTACAAAGAATCCTTCAAGATGAGCAAATCCAAATGATTTCAAAGCTTCTCATGCAAAGGGGGAGTTATACATCTTAAGGGGAGAAGCCTCTTTCCAGAAATTACAATGCATCAAGAAAGATCATTTGTCATCATCAAAAAGGGGGAGAATGTAAAATAACGCTTCTCAAATGCACTTTTTATTATGAAGAAAAACCACGATTGAAAAAGAAGGAAAAGATTATTGATCAAGCTAAAAGAATTTGTGGATAAAGTTTTTGGTTCAAGCACTTAGCAAAATTTCAAGGTATAATGATAATACTTACTTTGAACTTAAGACATAGATGCTCAATGGTCAAAAGAAATATTTTATATTGTCCAAAATCCTTAATCATGTTTTTCTAAGCTAAAAGTCATTTTTTACTTGAGTGCAATTGATTGCATGCTTCAATTTTTCAAATCTTTTGCTATTGTTTCTAAGTGTAATCGATTTGCATGTTTATGCAATCGATTGCACTCAATTAATTTTTGCTACTGGCTTCACATGAAATTGATTGACACTCTTGTGCAATCGATTGCACACTAAAAATATTTGAAATTCTAGTTGTTGAAACCCCGTGCAATCGATTTACACAAAGGGTGCAATCGATTGCATGCTGCACGATTTTGAAAAATAGCAGCTTTGCACATGCCTGTTCATAACACCATTTCATGGAAACCTTTCACTCAATCTTGGAAATTGTTCATGATTCGTCTCCAGAACTTTATGATGTTTCAAAAAGGTGCTATGAACATATAAATACTCATTTTCAAAATCATTTTAAACAGCTCTTCCAATCATTTTCTCTAAATTTTTCAAAAATCAAACTCAAGCTGTTATACATTTTCATACACAAGTTTTCTGCACACTTTCACATATTGTTAACCAGAAAACTTTGAGCATTATGTATCTTGAGTCATTGTATACTATTATCATTGGAAGAGAAGATCAATTCATTGATGAAATCACTCAAAGTGATCATTGCTACACAAACTCACTCAAATCAAATATTGCTATACTTGCTTATTTTTCAGGATTGATGAAAATAAGTTCAAGTGATTTTGAAATCTTATTTTTCCAAGATTGTTGGATACAAGTAAGGTCACCTTGAGAGGATTGTTCTCATTGTAGAAATAGTGAAAACCTAAGAGGATTGTTCTTGGTCCAAGAGGATTGTTCTTGGTGGTTTTATGGGTTAGCGTCTTGTATAGAAGGACTAGGGTGTCTTGTCTAGAGATCAGGAAATAAGGAAATCTCCTTCATGTTAAAAGGGGATTGAAGTATTATCGGACTGTGAGGGGAACCAGGATACATCTTTTTGTTCTTTACTTTTCTGCATTTACCGCTTTCATAACTAGTCATAAAACCAGAAAAGAAAGAAACACATTTGTAAACTCATGCACTAAACCAGAAAAATAATATCCATCATCACTAAAATGGTAAAACTATTAAAGTACCTAATTCACCCCCCTCTTAGGCGCACTCTTATACTTACAACACACAGATGCTCTGGATGAAAAGTCAGCTTGAAGACTTCAATATATTTGAGAGTAACATCCCTATTTTCTGTGATAATACTTCTGCAATTTGTTTATCCAGAAATCCTATTTTACATTCTAGGGCTAAGCATATAGAAATAAAACATTATTTTATTAGGGACTATATTCAGAAAGGAATTCTCACTTTAAAATTTATTGACACAGACCATCAACGGCTTGATGTTTTTATAAAACCCCTTTCTGAAGATAGACTTAATTTCATTCTGAAACATCTTAGCATGAAATTATGTCCAGAATAAGAAGTTTTATTTGCATATTCTGTAACCCTTAGAACTTTATTTTTTTTCTGTGAACATCTGATCAACGTGTCTTCAGAAGTTAGGAGTACAGTTGCTTCAGAATCTATTTGTGAAGATCTGAACCTTTCATTTCAAAGATAGAGGCGTGCAATTCACACCATCAAACATTTGTCATCCTCTCACAAGCTACCTTCTGGGGATGAACACGCGTTCAAATTCTGAAGGGTCTAAGGCTCTGATTGGACGCATTGAGACACTTATCAATAGTAACTGTTCAGTATCTATACGCAATCCCCTAATTTCAGGTTTCATAATTATAGTATAATCATTACTTATTTTCTCTTTCTTACTGATTAAGTTTTCAAAAGTGTTTATAAATTCAAATTCACTATTTCATTCACTTCTTACTTCATCCATTATTCTCTCTCGCTCTCGTTTTGAAAAAACCCTTTCTCAGTTTTCTTCAACAAATCCGTGTGAACAATGACATCCTCATCAAGCATAAAAAATATCCACAGTGCTCCTGGTTCTTCTTCAACAAAACAATATGAGGAGCCTATAAGAACGTTGCTCACTCCAGTAGATAATCTTAAAGTTCTATGTGAGTTGATCATTAATTTTGAGAGCTTAAAGTAAAATGGGTTTGATTTGTATGAAGATGTGATGGCTCAGGGATGGAACAGATACTTTGATCATCTGTTGGGTCCAATATTCCCTATTATTGTTAAGGAATTCTAGATTCATGCTACTTCATCCAACCATCAGGTTACTTCATATGTTATGGGGAAGAAGATAGTGATTACAAAAGACTTGATTGGGAAACTTATTGGGTACAATGGCGGCGGAGTCAGATGCATTGACATGGCTGATAAGTGTCATGACCTAAAATCTATTGCTAGGGTCATTTTCACTTCTGGACAGCCATCCAGCAAGATAAGAGACTTGAAAGATTATTACAGAATCTGGGCCAGGATCATTCTGGGTTGCATAAATCACAGGAAGCCTACAAGCTCTCCTGACTACATCAACATTGATCAGCAGTTTCTATTGTACTTCATTTCAAAGAAGACCAAAATAAACCTTTTATGCTTGCTCTTCATTCATCTTAGAACAAGCGTGAAGGAAACAAGGGAAGAAGAAAGGACAAAGAGGGATTTGATTCTTCTGGGAAGATTTATTTCTGACATTTTGATTGAGAACAGGCTGATAGAACATCTGACAGAGGCTTAGGAAATCAGCACTCTGGAGGCAAGTGCTGGGAAACCACTAAATGCCAAGAATCTGAAGAAAATGAAGATTATTGATAGCATTAAGAAGGAACCAACAATTTCTTCTCATGAAGTCATCACGTCTAGGAGAATCCCTCTGAAGGACTTTCCACTATTTTCTGAGATAGATGCTTCTTCAGAGATTATGGTCAGATACCTTGAAGTTTGCAAGGAAGATGGAACTATTCCAAAACTCAACATTCGTGATCTGCACAAGCCAACTCCAAATGTTATGGTGAAGAAATCCAGAAAGAGGAAGGCAGCAGGAGAAGGATCCTCTCGGAGGACACCCAAAGTTGGGAAAAAGAAAGGTAACACATCTTTTGTTTCTGTTGTAGAATCTATAGTTTTTCCAACATCTGAAATAGTACCCCCTCAACCAACAGAAAATCCCTCACCACAAACATTTGAGGATTTTGACATAGAGTTTGATCCCTCTATAACTCTTGGCAGCTTCTTAAATGAACCTCACTCCCCTAATCCAAGTCCAGAACAAAATCAACCAGAACTTGCAAGAGTTCTGTCGGATATTGAACTTTTTGACCAAGACTTTCAATCACCAATCCCAAAAAATCCAAACCTCCATTCTCAACAACCAGAAAATCTACACCTTCACTCCCGACAACCAGAACATCAAAACGTAAACTCTCCTCAACTAGAAAATGAAAACCCTCTCGCTCCCCAAACTGAAAATCCAAATTCTGAAACCCCAAAACCAGAAAATCAACACGCTACCGCAAACTAATCAGAAGACTCTTTTATAGACTCTAATACCACTACCCCAATTCCTGGAATAACAGAACCTCTTATGGTTCGTCAACCTCTCTCCATACTTGACAGAAATACCTTCACGATACGACTCCACACCACCAAACACTCCTCGCTCACCAATCCTAATTTCCAATTCTCCTACTCCCTCACCAATTAACCGTCCAACTGATCACCTCAGAACTGTCATTGATCTAGAAGCGCTGGACCATCTAGTTTCAACCACCAATAAAATTTCCATTCCCAAACCCAAACCAACCTTAACCAAAACAGATGTTGGTAAGAACTTGTTGATTTTTGAAACAGAAATACAGGAATGTGTTACTTCTTTGAAGCAAGCAAGTCAAGAGAATTCTAATCCCGCTGCTTCTGATTCTCTTTGGGATAGATTCAGAAAATGGTCCATCTCTGAATACTAGAGGCTGAAAAAATTGAGTTATGAAATGGCTCAGTAGAACTTTAGTGATCAGCTGAAAGCCTTCAAAGACCAAGTTATGAGTCACTGGGACAAGAAAGAAATTCTTCTGCTGGAAAATGCTCCCTGGAAAGAGCACCAACCTTCAGAAGCCACTGAACCATGTTCTGATAGTCACCCTCTGACTACTGCTCCAGAAAAGGAAATTGCAACAGAAGAAGTAGTTGAATCAGAATATGTTGCAAAGTGTTCTGAACGACTTGTAACCTCTGAGGAAACACCAGCTACGTCTCTGGTCATGCAAACTCTGGAAGAGCTTAAGAAGGAGAATGCTTTAATCCATGCAAGATTGGATAAGCAAGAAGACACAAACAAAGAAATAAGGGATATATTGGATAAGCAATAAGACACTACCAAAGAAATCAAGGATATACTGGGAAAGCAAGAAGAATCAAGCACTCAGATTAAGAGCTTGCTGGAAGCGTTGTTCACACGACTTCCCCCTCCATCTTATATTTTTTAAAACTTGTTTTCTGTATGCTTCATCTTATCTTCTTTGTTTCTAAAGATGTCATTGCAATCTGTTTTCAATACAAATCATCATTTTTGACTCTGATAATTTATGATTATATTTCTTTTTGATACCTGACAAAAAGGGGGAGAACGTAAGATATTTTCAATAACTGTTTACCGGGACTAAGTCTCAAACATTCTGAATATCTTAACTTCTTATTTGTTTTCTGAAAGCTTAAATAGGAATAAATTCTGATAAAGACAGAAGCAGATGCATGAAAATCTCTAATAAGAAGGAACTTCAGGGAAGTATCTCATCTCTATCTGAGTACTCAACTCAGGGGGAGACTCTCTTAAGCTTTTGTTCTGTATATTTTTATTGAAAAAATCTTAGTTTTTGTCATCATCAAAAAGGAGGAGATTGTTAGAACATAGTTTGATGCTACAACCCTCATAAGAGTTTTGATGATAACAAACACAAAGAACAAATATGCACTCTAAATTTGTGTTCTATGTTGTACAGAAGTTCTGACTGAAACAACATCAAAAGTTAAGCCACAGAAGCACTCAAGCCGAGTAATTAGAATGTTATGAAGTATGATAATCAGAATCTGCACTAAAGAGAAAGATATCCTGATTCTGAATGGAAGTACAACACGCTAATAGAACCTTATGTTTCTGACTTCCCAAGTTCTGAAGCAAAGCAGCATGCAAGATTCCTAAGTTCTGAAGCGTTAATTTTCCATTAAGGAAGTATCATTTACAACAGATACAATTAGATAAGGATCTTCTTAGTATGGAAAGAGCATTAAGTGTCCATTATCATGTTTCCATTTGGACAAACTTACACAACTATATAAACAAGCTCAAAGGATAAATTGTTTATGATTTCACACAACTGCTCCATACAATCTCAAAAAGCTGCAAAACTTATATTCATACTATACTCCAAATCTTGTGTAATACATCACATCAGTGATACATTTTTTGTAATGAAAAACAAATAGTACACAGTGAACCTTTTATTTTGAGTAAGTGAATTTCCTTGAGATAAACTGGATTGTGGTTGTACTCAAGAAGACTTTGGCAGTTGTCGAAGTAGAATTGTAATCAGTTTGATTAGTGAATTAAGTCCTTGTTGGATAAAGGCGAAATCACCTTGGTGGGTGGACTGGAGTAGTTTGAGATCAAGCGAACCAGGATAAAAATCATCATGTCTATTTCTTTTGATTTTTAAGTTTCAATTCAACCCCCCATTCTTGTGTTTTTCACTTCTTCATTATCCACCCCAGACGAGTTAGAAGGTTATCCATCTCTTTTATCCCTAGTCAGGGTATATGAGAATTAAATTCCCCAGTAGAGCAATAAACAACCAATAACTCTTCTCCCCAAAGCAGAAGTCAACATTCCCCAGCGAAGTTTCCTCAAACAGCAAGCAAGCATTCCCCCGCAGAAGCATTTTATACAAGATTGAAGATACACAGACTCTTAATCCCCAACAATGACCAGGGATTTATTTTCCCAGACAAAGATACTGCACGGGTTTACGAATACACTTCAACAACATTTCACATTCATACGTCATAGTATATACATATAAAACACATATATGACGGTGTTGTACTCCAAAATTTTCCCTCTTATTTTTTATAAGATCTTCTCTTACATGGGTGGCTACAAACACTTGCTAGGAGAAAGATAACAGATTTTGATGTTGGTCAAATTGTCCTTCGATGGGGTGTACTTCGAAGGCATGGAAACACAATGACATTCGATTGGCATCTGAACAAAGGCGTCTTCGACGGGAATTTTAACGTCACTTTGATTGGTCTTAACTGAAGGAAATCGAAGAGAGCAAAACAAAGTTTTCGAGCGGTCAACAAGATCCTTCGAATGGCCTGTTAACAAGGCCTTTCGATTGGAATTTACATGGTACCTTTCGATTGGCATGGTAATAATGCCTTTCGATTGACATCTCCAAAATTCCTTTCGATTGGCATCTCCAAAATGCCTTTCGATTGGCATCTACATGGTACCTTTCAATTGGCATGGTAACAATGCCTTTCGATTGGCATCTCCCAAATTCCTTTCGATTGGCATCTACATAGCACCCTTCGATTGGAATTCCAAAAGCTTCTTCATTCGAAGGAAGTAACAAGACCCATTCGAAGGGTGTATGAGAAGGCCATCCGAAGGAGGCAACTCATAGGCCATTCGAAGAAGCGTTCAAGGCCCATTCGAAGGGTGTACGAGAAGGCCACTCGAAGGAGGAAACTCATAGGCCATTCAAAGAAGCGTTCATGGCCCATTCGAAGGGTGTATGAGAAGGCCATTCGAAGGAGGCGACTCATAGACCATTCGAAGAAGCGTTCAATGACTCATTCTAAGGGTGCATGAGAAGTCCATTCGAAGGAGGAAACTCGTAGGCTAATCAAAGATAAGTGTTGGAGGGTATTCGAAGGGGTCAAGTGTCCAGGTTTATCCAGAATTTCAAAAGAGGCGTGGAGATTTTAAAAAAGGAAATCTTTAAATTGGTCTGATTCTTGTCTTGAAGACTATTGTTGGCCTTTCCATTCTAAGACTCCCTCGTCATCTCCTATAAATATCCAATATATCTTCCAGAAGAGGACATATACATACTGCACACAAAGATACTACGCACATGGTTCCCCCCTAAACCACCCCAAAGTTATAAAAATCCTCATAAGTGGTACCAATCAAAGGAATCTTTAGTAATGTTCCATTCACTCCCCGAAATCTGCAGGAAGCGTTCCCAAGCATCAGTCGGTTCACACCCAAAAGTGCCAAATCGAAGCATTCCATTGTTGGTAAACTTTCAAATTCACGTTTTTAATTTCATAATACATTAGTGTTTATTCAGTGCTCGATTCACGCCTAGGATATCAGGTGGCTCTGTTCGATTTGGTTTCAAAACTGAGGGTCTGGTTTCGACACCAGGTCCACTATTGTTTTCTTTTGCCTCTAACGCCCACACTGCAAATCTGGCCCAAATAAACCAATGTATGCAGGATCGAAGGTCCTGGGTTTGACACCCAGGTCATATTTTTTGCTAATATTTGTCTTGCAGGTTTAGAGCGAAAAGACCATCCCTCCCCCAGATTGAAAGTAATAACTTCCTTCCCTGGATCGAAGAAGACTTTCTCTTTCTCTGGGTCGAAAGAGCCATATCTCGCCCAGGATCGAAAGATCCATATCTTGCCCAGGATCGAAAGAGTCATATTTTGCCCAGGATCGAAAGACCGTTCCTGCCCTGGATTGAAGAAGCTTCTATTCATTCCCTTATTTTTAGTTTTTTGATTGGTTTTTTAATTTTCTTGCCTTATTATTAACACTGAAACAAAAGTCACAAAAACTTAGGTCTAGTTTATTTTTTAATTAAAATTATTTTTCTAACTAATTAATTTAATTATTTTAACATCTTTCAAAAATTAAAACTAAATAGACTTAGACTTTATTTTCTTAAAATAGATGAATAAAAACAAACAAAATATTTTATTCTTAGGATTATTATACGTTATTTTCAAATTAGCGCGCGTTTATTTTATTGTAACTGCTCACAGTTGTAATAGCTTTAGATTTGAAATTCCACACTCTTAGTTTCTTGCATTTTTTATGTAACTTTCCCAAAGCGCTGTAATAGTTTAGGGTTTATGTTTCTGCTTTTTATTTTCCGTACTTTACATTTCCTGCTTTATTACTGTTAGTAATTAGGATTGTATGGAAAGACTGTAAATTAAAACATTAGCTAACTTAATAAAAATACAAAAATAACTGAATCCCAATACATATGCACATATGCACCTCTAGGGTATCCCCGCTTCGGTTTCCTTTTGGAAAAAACAGTCACGTCCCTCGAGAATGGGGATGCTTTAGCAAAGACCCGCAAAAATCAAAAAGATCATAGTCCCTCGATGACCCTACGGTGTTGCCTTTCGGTAAATGATCTCGTCCCTTAAACGAAATTACTAAAGTGTCTTCATATG
This sequence comes from Vicia faba, assembly GCA_948472305.1. Classification (NCBI taxonomy): domain Eukaryota; kingdom Viridiplantae; phylum Streptophyta; class Magnoliopsida; order Fabales; family Fabaceae; genus Vicia; species Vicia faba. Next base: position 407,561,046 of record OX451740.1, on the reverse strand, counting down.
TTGCCTTTATGACTGTAAAACTTCCCTTCGAATGTCCCTCAACATCCAACAATAGGGCTACCTACTCTCTAATAGTAGGATAGCACTATCTAAAAGAAAAGAGGGAAAAGACGACCCTTTTCAAGTAATAAAGTAGATAGTTGTTAGAAGTTTGCTCAAATATTTTGCACTTACACAAAAAACTACTTTTCAAAAACAAGTTTCAAAAACATTTTCTTTGTTAACACTCTTAAGGATTGATACAAGAGTTAAACACAAAGCAAATTGCCGCACTAAGGCTTTTCAAAACATTTTCAAACACAAAGCACAAAAGCATTTAAAAAAATGAGCAAACCTCTAAGAGCCCATGGAAAACCACGGATGGAAAGGGTGCTAACACATTCCCTTTCCATAATCTACCCCCCTTACTCAGAAACTATCGAAAAAGTCTTTTTCTGTTCTTTTCACCCTTTCCTTAATTTGGATAGAAGAAAGGACGGTGGCGACTCTTGCTTACCGCACAATTGCGAACAAAAAATGCAAAACCAATAGTATATAAACAGTCGGTTCTGCCACCGTAAAACAGAACTGGTGAATCTGCTGGGGAGTATTGAAAAAAAGTGGGCTTTACCTTAGAGTTAGTTCTTTGTTAATTTTCTTTTTTATGCTTGTTTTCTTTAATTTTGAGGATTTTCTTGGGTTATTACTAAAAGATCCTACACCCGGATCAAGGGCACCTTATTAGGTAAGTAGCAATAAACCATGGAGGTTGTACGACGTAGACCAATACAGACAAAGTGGTGGCTACATTAGCGCGATGCTTTGGATTGTACTAATGTTCCTTGAGTAAGTTAAGGATAACATTAGGCTTCCTCATAGTGTCACTAAGCGCTAACTGACCTTTAGAACCTTTAATTGACTTATCCTAGCCATTAGGAAGTAGTGAGATAACCGACTTTTATTCCGACCGAAGATTGGTTGATACTCGATACTACACTCATTGAGGCTGGACTTTCAGGATTTTTCTTCCACAATACTTTGGCGCGGAGCTGAGACAATTTCTGAAAGGAAGGTCAGTGATATTGAGGCTCCTTAGAACCCGATTACTATTAATAGGATAGATTGAGCCAACTAAACATTCAAGAGGGTACATACCTTAAAAACTCATGCAAGCCTTTGAACCTAAGGTCTATTGTGTGATTTGCTTGTGTTTATCTGTGATTTTTAGCATAATCATGACATCATAAACATCATTACATTCATATGTACTAATCATTTTAAGGACCTATTGGATTTACCTCTTGGCTATTTTGTAGATTATGAATTCAGGTCGCAGAAAAACCATCCGGATTCGCTTCACAAAAGTTCCTCCTAAGCTCAAGGAATTAGTCTTGAAAGTCCCTGAGGACTCCTCATTCCACAAAAGACATGGTCACTTGCTCAGTTTGGTTACCACCGGGTTTGACGAAGGTTTGATGAGTGTCTTATTCCAGTTCTTTGACCCTAAACGCCATTGCTTCACATTCCCCGATTATCAACTGGTGCGTACCCTGGAGGAATTCTCTAAGTTACTTGGTTTACCTATATTGGAGCGAGTACCTTTCATTGGTTTAGAACAAGACCCATCTTCTAAAGATGTTGCCGTAGATCTACACTTGAAGCCATCTGACATTGAGTCCAATTGGGAAAAAACAAGTGAAGTTAAGGGTCTCTTTGAAAATTTCCTGATGAAGAAAGCTCGAATTTTCCTGGATGCTATGAGTTATCATGCCTTCGAAGATGTATTAGCCCTCTTGATCTATGGGTTGGTCCTGTTTCCTAATTCAGATCAAAATATAGATGTGAATGCCATCAACATCTTTCTGGCTAACAATCCGGATCCTACCTTTCTCGGGGATATCTGACATTCTCTCCATACTCGTACTCTGAAGAAGCAAGGAACTCTCATGTGTTGAACCCCTCTTCCACATAGGTGGTTTATTTCGCACCTTCCTCGGTCAATAATGAAAAATGATTTAGGCTTAAGATGGAGTCAAAGACTAATGTCTCTCTCTCACTCCGACATCCACTGGTGTCCTCGCTCTCGAGAAGACATTTCTTTTATTGATCGTTGTGGAGAATTTCCTAATGTGCCACTCCTTGGCATTAGGGGAGGTACCACCTACAATCCTTCTTTAGCACTACACCAGTTTGGCTATGCACGGATAGATGGTCCACCGGATATGCACATCTAAGGTATTGTGTTCAACTACTCAGATGCTTTGCAAAATTATCGTCAGAGGTTCATCCGCTCTTGGGGCATTGTTAAGAAGACTGATAGTAGGACTTTAGGGCGCAAGAACTCTATCCCTTTGGAACCTTATCTCAAATGGATGAGAGCTCGAGCCCAAAGTCTTATGATGCCATACGAGTCCATCTTATCGGTGATCTTAGAACCTATTGTCCAAGGGGACGAATCCTGTATTATTTTTCATCCTGATATGCCAACCAACTTCGAAGAGTTGAAAAAGTCTTGGATCCAGCTCAAGGGAGAACAAGATGTTTTTTAGGCTCAATTCTATGCAAGTGAGAAGAAGGTGTTGGAATTAACGAAACAACTTCATGAAGAGAGGCACCTTAACGCCTACCTTAACGCCTACCTCAACACCAAGAGGAAGCGCCCATGGGAGACTTAGGAACTTCTTTTCAATATTGATCCTTGTGTAATCTTTTGTTTCTTTAAAAACTTGCTAATAAGAGGTTTTGCTTTTGTTTTGTTTAAAAGAGTTTAAATCCAATATGGTCCTTGAAAACATTGCATAATCATATCATGCATCTCATTACATAAACAGGTTTTAAAGCAGGGTCCTTATCTTCTTCGCTGTTTATTTCAGCAAGTAAAAGAAATGGCTCTTGAACAAAACATCAAGGATCTCCAGGCACAAAATGCTCAGTTCCAGCAAATGATTGTGGCCCTAGCTAAAGGGAAGCAAGATCTGAAAGCCCTGATACTGAAAGATAAAAGGAAGAAGCCAAAAAGGACAATTGGGTTAGTGAATATGGGAAGAAGGATCAAAGGACCAGCGCGGCGAGCTTCTGAACTAGTAGATTCATCAAAAGAAGAAAATAATCAAGAAGAGGAAACAAGAGAGGAAGACTCTAGTCCCAAAGAATACGATGATGAATCTGACTATGGTTAGGAGCAGTATCCTCCTGTTGATGAAAAATACAAATAGCTGGAGGATCGCTTGAATGCAATAGAGGTCAGGAAGGTACCAGGTCTGGATTTTGAAGAGCTGGTTTAGTCTCTGGGGTTGTCATCCCACAAAAGTTCAAGGTGCCAATGTTCGCCAAATATGATGGGGTTTCATGTCCCAAAATGCACCTCCGATCTTATATGAGGAAGGTCTAGCCTCACATTATTGACAAGGACTTATGGGTCCACTTCTTTCAGGATAGTCTATCCGGAACTCAACTAGAATGGTTCTACCAGATGGAAAGGGCCAACATTCATAATTTGGAAGACCTGACTGCTTCTTTCTACAAGCAGTATCAGTAGAACGCAGACCTCGCTCCCACCCGTACACAACTCCAAAATATGTATGTGGGTTCGAGTGAGGGCTTTAAGGACTATGCTCAAAAATGGAGGGACTTAGCAGAAAGAGTCCAGCCTCCCCTGTCTGATAGGGAGCTGGTGGATATGTTTCTTGGTATCCTATCTGGTCCATTCTTTAATCACCTGATTGGAAGCTCCCTAACCGGCTTCACTAAATTAATTCTGATAGGAGAAAGGGTTGAAGCTGGAATTAGCAGTGGGAAGATTCAGAAGGATGCGTCCTCCAATGCTGTAAGGAAGCCATTCGCTGGGAAGAAGGAGGTTAGTGCTGTGTACTGTCAAAGTAATCAGGACAGAACTGAGCGTCGTCCAACGGTAGGGGCTGTCATGATCTCTAAGTCTGAACCTACCCAACAAAGGAGCAATCAACCAAGAACAGAAAGGCCGGTAAGAATGTTTACCAGGATAAACATGACTCTGTCGCAAATCTTGCCACAGTTAATGAAGACCAATCTGGTAACTTTGAAGGAAGCCTCGAAGAATCCCAACACCGCATCTCCTCACTACAACCCTAAGGCTCGTTGTGCTTATCATTCAGAAAGTCCAGGCCATGATACCAACAACTGCTGGGCTTTGAAAAACAAGGTGCATGATCTGATCGAGGCGAAGTAAATTGAATTTGATGCCCCTGAGATTCCAAATGTTATCACTGCTCCTATGCCCAAGCACGTCCATGGTGTTAACACTGTTGAAGATGATGCGTTTGTTACTTCTGTTGATGAACTTGTTACTCCTCTCCTGACCGTCAAGAGGAGCCTGTTGAAGGCCGATTTATTTCCAGGCTGTGGCGAAGGTTGCCACCTTTGTTTGTCTCTACCTAATGGTTGTCATTTATTGAAGGAAGGTGTCCAATTCCTGATGGATGACAAAGAGATTTTATTTCAAAAGACTCATGTTCCAACCACTTCTTACAAGGATGTTTCAATAATAACCATTTCCGCCAATCCTCCCAGGGTCTCCACCAAAAGACCCGTCAGGATTACATCTATTCTGAAGGTGACTCCGCTGATAATTACCATGCTAGGGCCAATCCCATACTCCTCAGACAAAACTGTTCCCTGGAACTATGGGGGTGACGTCTACTACCACGGTGTCAAGCAAGATTCGCTGGCTGATGAAGACCAGGCTTCTGAGAAGGATGACCCCGATATTGAAAACATTGTGGGAACCAGCAAAATAACCAAAAGTGGAAGAGTGTTCTCCCCTGAGATTTCTCCTCCGAAAGCTGTTACTGGTCCTGTGATTATTCATGTTTTTGTTCCTGCTGATACCACTACAGTTCCTGTGATTACCCCTGCTGACACCCCCATCGCCGAGTCGACTGAGACTTGGGGCAAAAACATATTAGTTGAGCCTGTCCGGATGAAGGCGCAGTCAATATCTATCCTAGAGGCTTCCAAGAAGGAAATGGAATAAATTTTGAAGATCATCAAAAAGAGAGACTACAATATGGTCAAGCAACTGGGGCAAACCCTTTCAGAGATTTCTATGTCGGCCTTACTGTTGTGCTCCGAAGCCCATGCAAAGGCTTTGGTGAAGTTCCTTAAGACGGCCCATGTGCCACAGGAAACCTCTGTTGACAAATTTGAAGATTGTGTGGCCATCCTGACGGTGGATAACGGTTTGGGTTTTTCCGATGCTGATTTGACACCCAGAGGGAGAAAACACAATGATGCGCTACATATTTCCGTCGAATGTCGGGGCACTACTTTGGCCCATGTCCTGGTAGATACTGGTTCATCATTGAATGTGCTGCCCAAGAAGGCTCTAGATAGACTAGACTATGAAGGTTTGACCTTGAAGCCCATCAACATAGTGGTAAGGGCTTTCGATGGCTCAAAGAGGATGGTGCATGGGGAGGTGGACATCCCCATAAAAGTCAGTTCTCGGACTTTCGACTCTACCTTCTACGTGATGGATATTAGACCATCCTATTTTTGTTTATTGGGTCGCCCTTAGATCCATGGGGCGGGAGCTGTCACATCTACTCTGCACCAGATGATGAAGTACCCGGTAAAAGGAAAGATCTTCACGGTACACGGTGAGGAAGAATACATGGTCAGTCACCTGAACTCCTTCAGGTATGTAGAAATGGATGGCGAGTTCATCGATACTCCGTGTTAGAATTTCGAAGAGGTGCCTCAGACTATGGCTGCAACCAAAATTTACACCAATCTGCCAAAGATCAGCAGACCTCCCTTGAAGATGGATTCTCTCAAGGATGCAAAGGAAGTTATTGAAGAAGGTGGGTCTACCATTTGGAGTCAGCTCACTGACATACCATACAAGTCTGACAAGTTTGGATTAGTTTTCTCTTCAGGGCTCAAAGGGCTATTCGTTGTGCTCGTGCTGGAGGACCTCCCCTCCGTATCATCAATCATGGGGTCAACGCCTTAGAAGACAATGATGGCGATGATGACATGGACAAATGGATCTTCCCTACTAACAACGGTGGACTCAGTAACTGGACCAAAAGAGACTTTGTACCGATTACTTTTTTCAGAAGTAATTGTCTTTTTGTTTTTTGGACATGTAATAACTAAACAGTATAAACTTTACAACCATGTGTCTTACCCGGGGCACAATGGTTTATTTGTGAGGGCTATCATAATTCAATTTCATATGGCATTAATAAAGCATTGGACATTTGTGCATACAAATTTTTGGATCTCTATTTTTCTTTTCTTTTTACTTTGTCTATACAGTTATGCTCTTACACACACTCATGTATCAAACTGCAGCTCCACATCCACTCTGGACCCCATTGACAACAATTCTGCTATTGCTGGTTATGACTTTGAAAATTCGATCAACCAAGCCGAGGACGAAGGTGAGGAAGATTGTGAGGTACCCAAAGAAATTGCTAGACTATTACAGCAGGAAGAAAGGGCCATACAACCCCATGAAGAGCCAGTTGAGGCGGTGAACTTGGGCATGGAGGAAGATAGAAAAGAGGTCAAGATAGGTGAAAATTTGGAGCTTGGTGTCAAACAGCAGTTGATACAGATGTTGCATGATTATGTCGAGATCTTCGCCTGGTCATATGAAGACATGCCCAGACTAGACACCGATATTTTGGTTCATCACCTGCCAACTAAAGAAGATTGCCCTCTGGTAATGCAGAAGGTCCATCGCATGTGCCCTGAAATGTCAGAGAAGATCAAAGCAGAGGTTATCAAACAGTTCAACGCCGGATTCCTGGTTGTCGCCTCTTATCCCTAATGGGTTGCTAACATAGTCTCGGTGCCTAAAAAGGACGACAAGGTACGGATGTGTGTGGACTACCAATGAGCAGGGCCAGCCCCAAAGATGACTTTCCGCTTCCCCACATTAACATTTTGGTTTACAACACCGCACAACACAAGGTCTTTTCCTTCATGGATTATTTCTATGATTACAATCAGATCAAGATGGCACCTGAAGACATGGAGAAGATAACCTTTGTCACACAATGGGGGCATTTTCTGCTACAAAGTGATGCCGTTTGGGTTGAAGAATGTTGGGGTAACCTACCAACGAGCCATGGTAGATTTGTTCCATGACATGATTCACCATGAAATAGAGGTCTATGTTGATGAAATGATAGCCAGGTCTCAAACAGAGGAAGAGCATATTGATCATCTACAAAAGCTTTTTGATAGGTTGAAGACGTACGAGCTGAGGTTGAATCCGAATAAGTGCACCTTCAGGGTAAGGTCTGTAAAACTGCTAGGTTTCATTGTCAGTGTCAAAGGCATTCAGGTAGACCCTGTAAAGGTGAAGGCTATACAAGAGATGCCGGCTCCTCGTACTGAGAAGGAGGTCAGAGGATTCTTAGGACGCCTAAATTACATTTCCAGGTTCATTTCCCATTTAACTGCTACTTGTGAGCCAATCTTCAAACTCCTTAAGAAAGATCAAGTGGTAACTGGAATGAAGAATTCCAGGCTGCCTTCGAAAGAATCAAAGAATACCTTCAAGAGCCTCCAATTCTGATGCCTCCGATTGAAGGAAGATCTTTGATAATGTACTTAACAGTGTTAGATAATTCAATGGGGTGTGTGTTGGGGCGGCATGACGAGTCTGGTCGAAAAGAGCGTGCAATATACTACCTTAGCAAAAAGTTTACCGACTGTGAAACAAGATACTCATTGCTCGAGAAAACTTGTTGCACTTTGGCATAGGCTGCTCACCGACTGAGACAGTATATGTTGACCCGCACTACTCTATTGATATCTAAGATGGATCCAATCAAGTACATCTTCGAGAAGCCAACTCTCTCCGGAAGAATAGCAAGATGGAAAATAATCTTAACTGAATACGATGTCCAGTACACGACCCAGAAAGTAATCAAGGGAAGTGTACTAGCGGATCATTTGGCTCATCAAGCTGTGGATTACTACCAGTCCATGAATTTTGAGTTCCTGGATGAGGATATTATGTTAGTGACTGACTGTGAAGAACCTGGACTAGATGAAGGACTTGAGGAAGGATCCCTATGGACTATGGTTTTTGATGGAGCCTCCAATGCACTCGGCAATGGCATCGGTGCTGTAATCATATTGCCTGAGGGCTGTCATACTCCTCTTACGGCCAGATTATGTTTTAACTGCACCAACAATATGGCAGAGTATGAAGCATGCATCATGGGTCTCAAAGCTACTGTTGACCTAAGGATCAAGTTCTTGAGCATTTTAGGAGATTTATCCTTGGTAATAAGTCAAATCAAAGGCGAGTAGGACACGAAGCACCCAAACCTCATCCCTTACAAAGAAAATGTGCTGACACTACTCCCACACTTTGAAGAGGTCACCTTTGAACACTTCCCACGAGAAGGTAATCAGTTAGAGGATGCGCTAGCTACCATGTCATATATGTTTAAGGTCAGGTGGGATAATGAGACCCCTCGGATCACTACTCAAAGGTTGGATGAACCGGCATATTGCTACGAGATTGACACTGAAGAGGTAGCAGACAAACCTTGGTTCCATGAGGTGAAAAGGTATCTCGAGGCTCAAGAATATCCCGAGGGGGCATCTGTCAATAATAAAAAGTTCCTGAGGAGGTTCGCTGTAAAGTTCTTCCTCAGTAATGGAATCCTCTATAAACGCAATCATGACTCTACTTTACTTCGGTGCATAGATAAAAATGAAGTAGAGAGAATTATGGTAGATCTACATGAAGGTACCTTTGATACCTATTCTAGTGGACACACTATGGGTAAAAAGATGCTACGGGCAGGATACTATTTATCCACTATGGAAGCAGACTGTTATCAACATTCTCGAACTTGCCACACATGACAGATCTATGCTGATAAAGTACATGTACCTCTGGTTCCCTTGAATGTATTGAAGGCTCCTTAGCACTTTGCAATGTAGGGTATTGTCATGATCAAAGAGATTAGACCTACCGCTTCTGTAGCGATAAAAAATGTAGCGGGGTAAATCGGAGATCGAATTATTGATTAATTCGTCTCACAAAAGCAAGAGTCGCCACCGCGCTTTATTATTTCCAAGGGAAAAGGGGAAAGAGCGAAATAAAACCCTAAATATGCAATGTAAAATAATACTTTCTAAAAGTAATAAAAAATACAAGGCGTTTTTGAAAATGTGCAATTTTGACAAAAAATGAATTTGTGCATATTTTTAACTTGTGCATTCATTTTTATCAATAAAAATTCATCCCTTTTTGTGAACCGGGAGAAATCCCGTGATTTGCAAAAAGGGTAAAAACTGATTCCAGCCGTTTGCTTTTAATGATGAACGCTAAATTAATTTTCTGCTTTTAATTATATATTCATTTCTGACTTTTCTTTTAATTCTTTTGCAGGTAAAATCAAATGAGTATTAAAGAAGCATTGGATAGAAGATGAAGATTTAGAATTTAGGAAAAAATTAGGATAGTTTTTATTTCATTTTAAACGTTGTAAAAATTATCATTGTAAATACGTTGTAAGTAAATACAGTATTTAAACAACAATTGTAACAATGAGAATAAAATGAATAAAACTCCAATATTTTACCAATTAATTCTCTCCTTCTTTGCAATTATTTATTTTATCATTTATAATTCTTTTAAATTATGTAATAACTGAAAATCAATTCCAATTATTTAAATTTAGAATGATAAATAATTAAATAAATATCATTGATCAATTAACTTCTCTTCAATTATTTACTTCATTATTTATAATTCTTCTAAATTATAATAACTGAAAATAAAATTTCAATTATTTAAACTTAGGATAATAAATAATTCAATAAACATTGTTTGCTCAATTAATAACCATCTTTTCAAATATTTATTTTATTATTTATAAATCTTTAAATTATATAATAATTGAAAATAAATTCCAATTATTTAAATTTAAGATAATAAATAATTAATAAACATTGTTTTAGCATTGATCAATCAATAAATTTAGCGTTCAAAAAATAAACAGCTCTTGACTTGAAAAAAGTTATGAATTTTAAAACTGCTTTGAAAATTGATAAAAATAGGTCAAAACCCTTGCAATGTAATGATGCAGATGGGAGATGGTATCTTAGGTCAAAATTTGGGGTACAACAGCTGCCCCTATTTAAGTTTCTTCTATCCGGAGATATGAAGATTAAAATCTTCGTCTCGACGAGATTGAAGGTACTTAAATACATAATACGCAAATTTTTGCCCTAAGATACCGCCATTATGCTTGATATGAATGTAGTGATTGAATTCGCAGAGGAAGATATTGTATGAGACAAGACAATGCTGGAGAAATCAAACACCAACAAAACACAGAGACATGGATTATACACTACTGGGGAAATGAGCCATCGATTTCAAATGACAGACTCTTGACGGCGAATAAAATTGAGGGAATACGACCTCTGACCTTAACAAAGAAGGCATCTTGCATAGGCCATAAAACAGATTATTGACCCAAAAAAATATCAGTGAGCTCACAACTCAAGGTCGAAGATAGACAGAGAGTATCAAATTGCTGACGACGGATTACCGACTTCTGAAGGTAAAGATTCATTACAAACTCCTCTGCGAGATTCCCGGAGATATACTCATTAATGCTGAAATAATAAGATGGTAGATACACAAGTTGCTCAAATAAAGAGACTACCACTTGCTGTCGTCCAGGGATGTCAATAACATACAAGTTGCTCAAATAAAGAAGCCGCCACTTGCTGTTTTCCAAAAAAACCAATAACATACAAGCTGCTCAAATAAAGAAGATGCCGCTTGCTGTATTCCAGAAAAATAATAACGTACAAGTTGCTCAAATAAAGAGACCGCCGCTTGCCGTTTTCCAAAATAATAACGTACAAGTTGCTCAAATAAAGAGACCGCCGCTTGTCGTTTTCCAATAATAATAACGCACAAGTTGCTCGTGAAGAGCTACCGCTTGTCGTTTTCCAACGATGTCTATAACGTACAAGTTGCTCAAATAAAGAGGCCGCCGCTTGCCGTTTTCCAAAAAAATAACGCACAAGTTGCTCGTGAAGAGCTACCGCTTGTCGTTTTCCAACGATGTCTATAACGTACAAGTTGCTCATGAAGAGACCGCCGCTTGTCGTTTTCCAAAAAAATAACGCACAAGTTGCTCGTGAAGAGCTACCGCTTGTCGTTTTCCAACGATGTCTATAACGTACAAGTTGCTCAAATAAAGAGGCCGCCGCTTGCCGTTTTCCGAAGAATAACTCAGAAGGAAAAAGCGATGATATTGGCAGAGAATAAAATCTTCGTCAAAGAGAACCATGAATCCTCCTTCCCGAGGAGATCACATACTCAAATGTGCAAAATAAATGCACCATTCGTCTAGGTCGCGACTTCACTGGGGAAAATCATGAGATAGCCTATGCAAGAGACAACAACTTCATCCAGGAATAAACCAGAAAGAAAACAGTCAAACAAGACTCCAACCAATGAGAAAGTAACTCGATTGGGTATTCATCCTATCCAGAAATGGATAAGGTAGGCTAAATCAAAAATCATCCACGAGGATTAGCTCAGTTGGGGAATTTAGAAAGGAAGCACATTTTCTGCCTAAGCTAACCTTCTACTTGGAAAAAGACTGTACCTTGCATTAAAAACAAAGTATACAACCCAAACTCAACGACAAATGTGAATATGCATGCGTGATATACGTGTAAATGAGTAAATGAATGTTATGCTGACAAAACGAACAGATGGAATAACTTGAAGACAATAAGATGTCACGACAAGATAGATACTCGGCCAATCTTAAAAATACGGAAGATAACTGGAACTGGAAACACAAAGCAACGTCGGAGCGTATCACGCTAACGGCTCAAGTCTTCTGAGGAGAAAAGTGTTCAAATCCAATCTTCTAATACCAATAGACCACTGGCATGAGACAAAGTGTACCACACTTCAGAAATCTGCTTAAATAAAGGTAGCCAAAACAAAGCTTAACTGGAACAAACTGGGGAGTCAACAAACTTAGTACCGCGAGAAACACAAGTTTGCACAACCAACCCCTCGGGACGATTTTGAAATAAAACATGTTCATCATGCAAGGATAATTTACTGTACTGTTTGCATTTCATGGCTTGACCATCCTCGGAACAACTGTTAATATTCCTTTCATTATTCACGACACATTTTTAAAATAAGAATACTTTAAATAACTTTGTTTCAAATATTCCGTAAAAAATTAAAATTTTGCCCACAAAAGGTAAATGCTCAAATTTCATTAATAAGATGGTAGTTCACTAACAACGCGGCTCCAACGGTTTACAAAAGTTTGGGAAATAGTACATGAAAGAAAGGGTTACACAAAAACAATGATCACTATTCTCCCTAACAACTTCGAATTTCCATCATGTGTTCAAATGCCAAGACCGGTCTGACCAAAAGCTTGCCTAAGCCGCCCCTTCGGGTTTTTAACTTAGCAAACTGTCAACTCAAACCTAAGCGAAATACTTCTTGACTGCATCGGCGTTCATGGAGCGCCGGAGCTCTTCACCGTCCATATTGGTGAGAATCAAGGCACCTCCAGAGAAAACTTTCTTAACGACATACGGTCCTTCATAATTCGGAGCCCACTTGCCCCTAGAATCGGGTTGGAAAGATAATATCTTCTTGAGCACAAGGTCACCTTCTCTGAACTCACGTGGTCGAACCTTCTTATCAAAAGCCTTCTTCATTCTCTACTGATACAATTGACCGTGACACAATGTTGTCAATCTCTTTTCCTCAATTAAATTCTACTGATCATATCTACTTTGACACCATTCGGCCTCAGAAAGCTTGGCTTCCATCAACACTCTCAGAGACGGAATCTCAACCTCCACGGGGAGTACGGCTTCCATACCGTAAACTAGGGAAAATGGGGTTGCGCCTGTTGAAGTTCAAACCGAAGTACGGTATCCATGCAGAGCAAACGGAAGCATTTCATGCCAATCTTTATAAGTTACCACCATCTTCTGGACAATCTTCTTGATGTTCTTGTTAGCAGCTTCAACAGCCCCATTCATCTTCGGTCTGTAAGGAGAAGAGTTATGATGTTCGATCTTGAACTCTTCACAAAGCTCTCTCATCATCTTGTTATTCAAATTCAAACCATTATCAGTGATGATCTTGCTCGGGATATCGTATCGACAAATGATCTGATTCTTGATAAATCTGACTACCACCTGTCAGGTTACATTTGCATAAGATGCTGCTTCCACCCATTTAGTAAAATAATCGATCGCTACCAAGATGAAACGATGACCATTTGAAGCTTTGGGTTCAATCATTCCAATCATATCAATGCCCCACATAGAGAAAGGCCAAGGTGAAGAGATAACATTAAGGAGGGTCGGTGGCACATGTATCTTGTCCGCATAAATCTGGCATTTATGACATTTCTTCACATATTTGCAGCAATCAGATTCCATTGTCATCCAATAGTAACCAGCTCTCAACATCTTTCTAGCCATTGCATGTCCGTTGGCATGAGTGCCAAAGGATCCTTCATGTACTTCTTGCATCAGCATGTCTGCTTCATGTCTGTCTACGCATCTGAGTAGGACCATGTCGTAATTCCTCTTATACAATACTTTTTCATTGAGGAAGAAACTACTTGCTAATCTTCTCAGCGTCTTCCTATCTTTATTGGATGCCCCAGGCGGGTACTCTTGAGTTTGAAGAACATGTTTAATGTCATAGAACCATGGTTTGTCGTCGGTGACCTCTTCTACTGAGAACACATGAGCAGGTCTGTCGAGGCGCATAACCCGGATTGTAGGTACATCGTTCCAACCATTTACTTGAAACATTGAAGACAAAGTAGCTAAAGCATCAGCCATTTGGTTCTCATTTCTAGGGATATGATGTAATTCCACTTTGTTGAAGAAAGTTAACAATCTTCTAGCATAATCTCTGTAAGGGATCAAACCAGGATGACGAGTCTCCCATTCTCCTTTGATTTGATTAATTACCAATGCCGAATCTCCGTAAATATCAAGAATCTTAATCCTTAGATCCACTGCTTCTTCGAGACCCATAATACATGCCTCATATTCAGCCATGTTGTTCGTGCAGTCAAACTTCAATCTCGCTGTGAACGGGATATGAGTACCTCGGGGAGTGACGATGATTGCCCCAATTCCACTTCCGTAAGAGTTCACAGCTCCGTCAAATATCAAACCCCAATGGGATTCGAGATCAGGTCCTTCTTCAGGTAACGGCTCTTCACAATCTTTAGCTTTCAAGTACATAACATCTTCATCTGGGAAATCAAACTTGATGGATTGATAAACGTCAATTGGTTGGTGAGCCAAATGGTCGGCTAAAATACTCCCTTTGATTGCTTTCTGAGTGTGATACTCAATGTCATATTCAGATAACAACATCTGCCAACGTGCTATTCTTCCAGATAAGGCAGGCTTCTCAAAGATATACTTGATCGGATCCATTTTGGAGATCAACCAAGTGGTGTGGTTAATCATATACTGGCGCAGACGACGAGCAGCCCAAGCTAAAGCACAACAGGTCTTCTCAAGCAATGAGTATCGAGACTCACAGTCTGTGAATTTCTTACTCAGATAATATACGGCATGTTCTTTTCTTCCAGTCTCATCTTGTTGACCAAGCACACATCCCATGGAATCTTCCAATATAGTCAGGTACATAATCAAAGGTCTTCCTTCCACTGGAGGAATCAAAATGGGAGGTTCAAGCAAATATTCTTTGATGCTATCAAAAGATCTCTGACAATCTTCTGTCCACACACATCCTTGGTTCTTTCGGAGAAGCTTGAAAATCGGCCCACAGGTAGCAGTCATATGAGATATAAATCTAGAAATATAGTTCAGTCTCCCAAGGAATCCTCTTACTTGTTTTTCTGTCTTGGGTGCGGGCATTTCCCTAATAGCTTTGACTTTATCAGGATCTACCTCAATACCTTTCTGACTGACAATGAAACCCAGAAGTCTTCCAGAACGAACACCAAAAGTGCACTTGTTGGGATTCAGACGGAGTTTATACTTTCTCAAACGCTGGAATAACTTCAATAAGTGTTCCAAATGATCTTCTTTAGTTTGTGATTTGGCAATCATGTCATCTACATACACTTCTATCTCTTTATGCATCATATCATGGAACAGAGCAGTCATGGCCCTTTGGTATGTTGCACCAGCATTCCTCAAACCAAACGGCATAACCCGATAACAAAATGTTCCCCAAGGTGTAATGAAAGTTGTCTTCTCCATATCTTCTGGTGCCATCTTGATTTGATTGTAACTAGAGAAACCATCCATGAAAGAAAAGACTTTGAACTTTGCGGTACTGTCGACCAAAACATCAATGTGCGGTAATGGGAAGTCATCCTTTGGGCTAGCCCTATTCAGATCTCGATAGTCTACACACATCCGAACTTTGCCATCTTTCTTTGCAACAGGCACTATATTGGCTAACCACTGAGGATAGACCGATGTAACAAGGAAATTTGCATTAATTTGTTTCTGAACTTCTTCTTTGATCTTGTCAGCCATATCGGGACGAGTCCTTCTCAACTTCGGCTTAATCGGCGGACATTCAGGTCTCA
Source organism: Vicia faba (assembly GCA_948472305.1). Taxonomy (NCBI): domain Eukaryota; kingdom Viridiplantae; phylum Streptophyta; class Magnoliopsida; order Fabales; family Fabaceae; genus Vicia; species Vicia faba. The sequence continues at coordinate 407,545,444 of OX451740.1, read as the reverse complement.
ACGGTAAACGATGCTCCACAATATTGTTGTCCAAAACTGGCATATCTTGGTTGGACCAAGCAAACACATCAACATACTCTTTGAGAAGCTCCAACATTTTCTCTTTGACCTCTGGGATAAGCAATTCTCCGACCTTGACTTCCTTTTTATCTTCTTCATCACCCAAATGGATCAACTCTAAAGGTTCCTCAAACGGCTGGATAATCTTTTCATCATGCTCAATCAAACGGGAAATTTCATCAGGAATCTCTTCACTATCCTCTTCTTCGGCTCTGAACACAGGGAATTCAAAGTTGGGAGAGGGCATAGGATCATTGTTTTCAATGGTTAAGTCATGGATTAATCTGCACATATGATTATGCTTTATTTTAGAAATCGATTTGTACAAATAAAACAAAAAGTTATTATATTTTCCTATTACTACCAATTAATTTTCATTACTATTTCCCAGAAAAAGTGAAAAATAAAATAGTAGTGGACAAAATAACATTTTTATTCATGAGGGAAAATACTTGAAACAAAGAGCCCAGACATTTCTCTTTCGCCTTGGGCAAAGCAAAAGGATTTATTTTCATCATAGCCCGACACAAATACTTTCCGCCTTGGGCAGAGCGAAAGTTTTTTTTCAAAAATAAAACAAAACATTACTCAGAAATGTGCATCACAACAGGAACATCAACAACAATCCAATTCTGGCAAGCCACTCGATGCGTTACAAAAATCCAGTTTTAGAAAACATGTGAAGTGGAATCGGATGATGCATGATATGCAAAAGAGAGTTTTTATTTGATTTTCAAGGAACTCAAGATATTAAGTTGTAAACATCAAAGTATGAAGATAGAAGATGAATTTTAAATTGGCTCCAAACATTGATCAAGTTATCATTAAGATCAATCATCCATTTTGGTGGATTAGGGTTTTCGCCCTATCAACACCCAAGATCCATTGAGCTTGACGAAACTTGTGATGTTTACAAAGAAAGACCTCCAAATTCCTTCAAAGTCAAGTGAAAAGGGTTTTATGGATGCATGAATGCATGGCTATGCAACAACCACAAGCGAGGTCACAAACATGGGGTTTAAAGGTTCAACGTTTCAGCATGGAGTAGAGGGTAAAGCCCACCCCAAGGTATGTACTACGGTTTAATCGCACCTGTAAGACAAGGTTCTAAGAGTTCCCAGAGTCTACATTCCTCCTTCGGATATTACCAACGTCTTGATTACTCAATAATTAGCAATATTCTCAAGAGAAACTCATCCGAGCGTAGCATCGCGTAACAACTACTTCCGAATTACTCCGTTATAGTCTCCGCGCTACACCTAAAAAGGCCAAGATGGGTTAGGGTTCTACGGTTCTCAGTTTCTCTGGCTCCCAGGTCGAACATAATAATGTCTTCCCGATTACTCGGTAAACAAATATTACGTTCAAAAGGGCCTTCCACTGAGTGGGGGATTTCATGCCTCCTTCTTCGGGATTACTCCCTCAAAGTTAACATGACTATACTGCCCGTCCTATTCTTAAGTGTAACTTAATCCGGGTATAGGATTCGTCCTTTTTGCAAAAACCCAAACAACCCCAATTTAAACACATAATCAAACAAATCAAATAATAATAAAACAGATAAAACAAACTAGGCTTAACCCACTTAGGGATGGACCAGCAAGAGGTCAATCTGTCCCCAGCAGAGTCGCCAATTCTGTAGCGATAAAAAATGTAGCGGGGTAAATCGGAGATCGAATTATTGATTAATTCGTCTCACAAAAGCAAGAGTCGCCACCGCGCTTTATTATTTCCAAGGGAAAAGGGGAAAGAGCGAAATAAAACCCTAAATATGCAATGTAAAATAATACTTTCTAAAAGTAATAAAAAATACAAGGCGTTTTTGAAAATGTGCAATTTTGACAAAAAATGAATTTGTGCATATTTTTAACTTGTGCATTCATTTTTATCAATAAAAATTCATCTCTTTTTGTGAACCGGGAGAAATCCCGTGATTTGCAAAAAGGGTAAAAACTGATTCCAGCCGTTTGCTTTTAATGATGAACGCTAAATTAATTTTCTGCTTTTAATTATATATTCATTTCTGACTTTTCTTTTAATTATTTTGCAGGTAAAATCAAATGAGTATTAAAGAAGCATTGGATAGAAGATGAAGATTTAGAATTTAGGAAAAAATTAGGATAGTTTTTATTTCATTTTAAACGTTGTAAAAATTATCATTGTAAATACGTTGTAAGTAAATACAGTATTTAAACAACAATTGTAACAATGAGAATAAAATGAATAAAACTCCAATATTTTACCAATTAATTCTCTCCTTCTTTGCAATTATTTATTTTATCATTTATAATTCTTTTAAATTATGTAATAACTGAAAATCAATTCCAATTATTTAAATTTAGAATGATAAATAATTAAATAAATATCATTGATCAATTAACTTCTCTTCAATTATTTACTTCATTATTTATAATTCTTCTAAATTATAATAACTGAAAATAAAATTTCAATTATTTAAACTTAGGATAATAAATAATTCAATAAACATTGTTTGCTCAATTAATAACCATCTTTTCAAATATTTATTTTATTATTTATAAATCTTTAAATTATATAATAATTGAAAATAAATTCCAATTATTTAAATTTAAGATAATAAATAATTAATAAACATTGTTTTAGCATTGATCAATTAATAAATTTAGCGTTCAAAAAATAAACAGCTCTTGACTTGAAAAAAGTTATGAATTTTAAAACTGCTTTGAAAATTGATAAAAATAGGTCAAAACCCTTGCAATGTAATGATGCAGATGGGAGATGGTATCTTAGGTCAAAATTTGGGGTACAACAGCTTCCAATGGGCATCGCTTCATCCTAGTGGCTATTGATTACTTCACAAAGTGGGTTAAGGCTGCCTCTTTTGCTTCTGTTACCAAGAACTTTATGGCGCGGTTTATCAAGCATAAACTGATTTGTTGGTATGGTGTCCCCGAGAGAATCATCATAGACAATGGTACAAATATCAACAATACAATGATCACCGAACTCTGTAAGCAATTCAAGATCCAGCACCATAATTCTTCCCCTTACTGGCTGAAGATGAATGGTGCTGCAGAGGCTGCTAACAAGAATATAAAGAAAATCATACAGAAAATGACGGTGACATACAAAGACTGGCATGAGATGTTACCATTTGCTTTTCATGGTTATCTCACCTCAGCACGCACGTCGACAGGGGCAACACCTTATTCTCTGGTATATGGTATGGAGGTTGTCCTGCCCATTGAGGTCCAGATCCCTTCTCTGAGGATCATGAAGGATGCAGGCTTGAACGAAGACGATTGGATCCAGACTTGACTCGATCAACTAAATCTGATTAATGATAAAAGGCTTACTGCTGTTTGTCATGGTCAAATGTATCAAAAACGGATGATCAAGGCTTTCAACAAAAAAGTCATACGTCAAGTAAATCAAGTGGTTGATCTGGTAATCAAGCGCATCATACTACCACAAGGTGATCCCAGGGGCAAATGGAATCCCACATACGAAGGGCCATTTGTGATCAAAAGCATATTTTCAGGTGGAGCCATGATTTTGACCACCATGGATGGTGACGACCTTCCTCACCCTGTTAATGCAGACATAGTGAAAAGATACTACGCATGAATAAAGACCCGCTAGGTTGACTGGCCTAGGAAAAAATAAGGGCATCCCGGCGAACCAAAAGGGCTCAGGAAAAAATTAGGGATGAAAAACAAAAAAGTCTGTACACCCGGCAAGTTGAAAACCTGAAAAGGCGGCATGGGCAAAAAAGGGTATCCCGGTGGACTGAAAACCCGAAAGGGCGGTCCAGGCAAAAATTAGGGATTTGAAGCGTATCACTATGTCCCATTGGATCACCTTGCACCAGAATTCAGTATCAACTGTCAAACTCAAAACGGTACCAATCGATCCAATCAGCTTCGGACAAGTAGCAAAGTGATGAGACGCTCAAAGACATAGGGGCAATAGCAGAATTGAAACCCAATCGGATTATTGCACATAGCTATTTTCTTCTCTTTGTACGTTATTTTGTATAGTCTTCACTCTCACGGCAGATTTCTCCTACTAGAATGTCAGCCTCTTTGTACAAAACGCCTGTTATAGGAAAACTTCATAAATCAATACAAATCATTTCTTTGAAAGTACAAAACTGTTTGTTTTTCTTTTTCTATTTTGTTTTGCAAAAACGTCCGATGACTTATGCTTGACATATGCATTTGAATATGATTATTATTCACAAATACTTGCATAAAAAACAGAAAGACAGTTGCTGATGACTTTAAGAAACATGGAAAAATCTAAAAGAACAATTTGTAGTCCCGACAGTTACTCCTTCCAGCCTAGTGCAGGGGCAGGGATAGTTTGAAATGAAGTCGCCAATACATACGACCCCGTGACGTCTATGTCCCCCATAGAGAAGAGACAATCATAATTTTGATCTCCTTCATCCCCAAGCAGGAATTATCTCCTCCAACAAACTTCTTTCAGCAGAGAGATAAAATCTATGTTCCCCAGCCGAACTTTATAACCTTAAACAGTTTATAAAACCTCCTCCTAGGTAGAGTTTATTTCTCAAACTGCGGAAGCCTATTCCCCAACAGAGTTTATTTCTCTACATCGGCAGAATCTTCCAACAAGCATCTCTCTCCACAGACTGATTCTCAAGAAGAATCAATTCTCAAGCAGAGTCAATCCCTAGCAGGTTATCCTCAAACAGAAATAGGAAACCCCCGACGAATCATCTCCATACACCATCCCCAGCGGAAATGAAGGATTCAGCCTCCCAATACTTCCCAACAGTAGTCCGAGATTTATTTTCCTAGACTGGGAAACATCTCAATAACATCCCCTGTTCATACATATATATATATATATATATATATATATATATATATATATATATATATATATATATTGCATACAGTACAATCTCATTTATTTTGAGAACATCAACAAGATGCATTTCATACATCATGACATTGCATACGACTAACTCTCTACCTTTCAGGGAAAAGATCAAATCAACAAACACCATTGACTACTTATGTAACCTGATAGTCCTCTCAAAATCTACGCCTGATGAAAGGATATTTCATCATCTTCCTCGGAACGATGTTCTCATAAGACCTTATCTGGTTCAGTCAGATCGACACTAGGATCTCTCTGATTCTTATTCCAATTGAAGACATTCCAAGACTTTTGTCTGGCTTAGTTAGGTCGATCCTAATATTTTTCTGATTCTTATCCAGTCAAAGTTAATCCAAGACCTTCCCTGGTTCAGTCAAACCGACACTAAGATCTCTCTGATTCTTATTCCAGTTGAAGACATTCCAAGACTTTTGTCTGGTTCAGTTAAATCGATTGTAAGATTTTTCTGATTCTTATCCAGTCAAATTTAATCCAAGACCTTCTCTGGTTCAGTCAGATCGACACTAAGATCTCTATGATTCTTATTCCATTTGAAGACATTCCAAGACTTTTGTCTGATTTAGTTAAATAGATCCTAAGATTTTTCTGATTCTTATCAAGTAAAAGTTAATCCAAGACCTTCTCTGGTTCAATCAGATCGACACTAAGATCTCTCTGATTCTTATTCCAGTTGAAGACATTCCAAGACTTTCTTCTGGTTCAGTTAAAACGATCCTAAGATTTTTCTAACTCTTATCCAGTCAAAGTTAATCCAGGACCTTCTCTGGTTCAGTCAGATCGACACTAAGATCTCTCTGATTCTTATTCCAGTTGAAGACATTCAAAGACTTTTGTCTGTAAGTTAAATCGATCCTAAGATTTTTTCTGATTCTTATCCAGTCAAAGTTAATTCAAGACCTATGCTGGTTCAGTTCGAGTCGACCATTTATTTGTTACTGATTATTTTCTGGTAGACCTTTACTGGTTCAGTTAAATCGATCCTAAGATTTTTCTGATTCTTATCCAATAAAAGTTAATCCAAGACCTTCTATGGATCAGTCAGATCGACACTAAGATCTCTCTGATTCTTATTCTAGTTGAAGACATTCCAAGACTTTTGTCTGGTTCAGTTAAAGCGACCCTAAGATTTTTTCTTATTCTTATCCAGTCAAAGTTAATTCAAGACCTCTTCTAGTTCAATTCGAGTCGACCATTGATTTGTTACTGATTCTTTTCCGATAGACCTTTACTGGTTCAGTTAAATCGATCCTAAGATTTTTCTAATTCTTATCCAGTCAAAGTTAATCCAAGACCTTCTCTGGTTCAGTCAGATCGACATTAAGATCTCTCTGATTCTTATTCCAGTTGAAGACATTCCAAGACTCTTTTCTGGTTCAGTTAAATTGACCATAAGATTTTTCTGATTTTTATCCATTCAAAGTTAATTCAAGACCTCTGCTGGTTCAGTTCGAGTCGACCATTGATTTGTTACTGATTCTTTTCCGGTAGACATTTACTGGTTCAGTTAAATCAACCCTAAGATTTTTTTGATTCTTATCCAGTCAAAGTTTATTCAAGACCTCCGCTGGTTCAGTTTTAATCGACCATGGATTCGTTGCTGATTTCTTAACAGTTTAGTCTTATTTCCCCAGTAAGCCACTGTGAAGCCTGGATCCTGACCAGATAACAGTCCACTTCCGTCTCTTCAAATCAAGAGATGACTCCCCCGTAGAGTAATTGACAACTGAAGCTCCTAAACTCTATGTCCCAAGACAAGGATCAACATTACTCAGCAGAGTCCTCGTCAACAACAGGAATATGGATTCCCACGAAATCAACGTTCTTCTGGATGGCATCTATAAGCCCATCTCTGATGACTCTCCGTCATGTTTTGTGGGTGGTATCTTTAAGCCCATCTTTGATGGTCTTCTGTCATTTTTTCCAAATGACATTTGTAAGCCCATTCCCGATATTATTCACCACAGTATCACTTCAGACGAGTGCAAATTTTTGGGCACTCTATTGTTCAATCATCTTCTACCTTCAGATCACGAAAGGCAGACAGGCCAATCTACATCTTCAGGTTCAAGAAGATTGAACAGGGGCAGTTGTTGTACCCCAAAATTTTCCCTCTTATTTTTTACAAGATCTTCTCTTACATGGGTGGCTACAAACACTTGCTTGGAGAAAGTTAACAGATTTTGAAGTTGGTCAAAGTGTCCTTTGATGGGGTGTACTTCGAAGGCATGGCAACACAATGACATTCGATTGGAATCTGAACAAAGGCGTCTTCGACTGGCATTTTAACGTCACTTCGATTGGTCTCAACTGAAGGAAATCGAAGAGAGAAGAACAAAGTTTTCAAGTGGTCAACAAGATCCTTCGACTGGCCTATTAACAAGGCCTTTCGATTGGCATCTACATGGTACCTTTCGATTGGTATGGTAACAATGCCTTTCAATTGGCATCTTCCAAATTCCTTTCGATTGGCATCTTTAAATTGGTCTGATTCTTGTCTTGAAGACTATGGCTGGCCTTTAAGGATATGGTTAAGGTTGTTTCTTTCCATTCTAAGACTCCCTCCTCATCTCCTATAAATATCCAGTATATCTGCAAGAAGAGGACATATACATACTGTACACGAAGATATTACGCACACGCTGCCCCCCTAAACCACCCCAAAGTTATCAAAATCCTCATAAGTGGTCCCAATCGAAGGAATATTTAGTAAAGTTCCATTCACTCCCTGAAATCTGCAGGAAGCGTTCCCAAGCATCAGTCAATGCACACTCAAAAGTGCCAAATCGAAGCATTCCATTATTGGTAAACTTTCAAATTCACGTTTATAATTTCATAATGCATTAGTGTTTGTTCAGTGCTCGATTCACGCCTAGGATATCAGGTGGCTCTGTTCAATTTGGTTTCAAAACTGAGGGCGTGGTTTCGACACCAAGTCCACTATTGTTTTATTTTGTCTCTAACGCTCACACTGCAAATCGGGCCCAAATAAACCAATGTATGCAAGATCGAAGGTCCTGGGTTTGACACCCAGGTCATATTTTTTTCTAATATTTGTCTTGCAGGTTTAGAGCGAAAAGACCATCCCTCCCCCAGATCGAAAGGAATAACTTCCTTCCCTGGATCGAAGAAGACTCTCTTTCTCTGGGTCGAAAGAGCCATATCTTGCCCAGGATCGAAAGAGCCATATCTTGCCCAGAATCGAAAGAGTCATATCTTGCCCAGGATCGAAAGTCCGTTCCTCCCCTGGATCAAAGAAGCTTCTATTCATTCCCTTATTTTTTGTTTTTTGCTTGGTTCTTTTATTTTCTTTCCTTCTTATTAACATTGAAACAAAAATCACAAAAACTTAGGTCTAGTTTGTTTTTCAATTAAAATTATTTTTTAAACTAATTAATTTAATTATTTTAACATCTTTAAAAAATTAAAACTAAATAGACTTAGACTTTATTTTCTTAAAATAAATGAATAAAAACAAACAAAAGATTTTATTCTTAGGATTATTAGACATTATTTTCAAATTAGCGCGCATTTATTTTATTGTAACTGCTCACAGTTGTAATAGCTTTAGATTTGAAATTCCTCACTCTTAGTTTTTTCATTTTTTATGTAATTGACCCAAAGCGCTGTAATAGTTTAGGGTTTATATTTCTGCTCTTTATTTTCCATACTTTACATTTCCTTCTATATTATTGTTAGTAATTAGGATTGTATGGAAATAATGTAAATTAAAATATTAGCTAACTTAATATAAATACAAAAATAAATGAATCTCAATACATATGCACATATGCACCTCTAGGGTATCCGCGCTTCGGTTGCCTTTCGGAAAAAACAGTCACGTCCCTCGAAAATGGGGACGCTTTAGCAAAGACCCACAAAAATAAAAAAGATCATAGTCCCTCGGTGACCCTACGGTGTTGCCTTTAGGTAAATGATCTTGTCTCTTAAACGAAATTGCTAAAGCGTCTTCATATGTTGCCTTTATGACTATAAAACGTCCCTTCAAATGTCCCTCAACATCCAACGATAGGGCTACCTACTCTCTAATAGTAGGCTAGCATTGTCTAAAGGAAAAGAGGAAAAGAATGACCATTTTCGAGTAATAAAGTAGATATCTGTTAGAAGTTTGCTCAAAAATTTTGCACTTGCACAGAAAACTACTTTTCAAAAACAAGTTTCAAAAACATTTTCTTTGTTAACACTCTTGAGGACTGATATAACAGTTAAACACAGAAAATTTCCGCACTAAGGCTTTTCAAAACATTTTCAAACACAAAGCACAAAAGAATTTATAAAAAAAAGAGCAAACCTCTAAGAGCCCGTGGAAAACCACGGAGGGAAAGGGTGCTACCACCTTCCCTTTCCATAATCTACCCCCTTGCTCAGAAAATCTCGAAAAGGTCTTTTTCTGTTCTTTTCACCCTTTCCTTAATTTGGATAAAATAAAATACGGTGGCGACTCTTGCTTACCGCACATTTGCAAACAAAAAACGCAAAACCAATAGTATATAAACAGTCGGTTCTGCCACTGTAAAACAGAACTGGCGTCTCTGTTGGGGAGTGTTGAAAAAAGTGGGGTTTACTTAGAGTTAGTTCTTTGTTAATTTACTTTTTTATGCTTGTTTGCTTTACTTTTGAGGATTTGCTTGGGTTATTACTAAAAGATCCTACACCCGGATCTGGGGCACCTTATTAGGTAAGTACCAATAAACCATGGAGGTTGTACAGCGTAGACCTATATAAACAAAGTGATGGCTACGTTAGCATGATGCTCTGGATTGTACTAATGTTCCTTGAGTAAGTTAAGGATAAAATTAGGCTTCCTCATAGTGTCACTAAGCGCTAACTGACCTTTAGAACCTTTAATTGACTCATCCTAGCCATTAGGAAGTAGTGAGATAACCGGACTTTCAGGATTTTTCAGCAGCAATACTTTGGTGCGGAGCTGAGACAATTTTTGAAAGGAAGGTCAGTGATATTGAGGCTCCTTAGAACTCGGTTACTATTAATAGGACAGGTTGTGCCAACTAAACATTCAAGAGGGTACATACCTTAAAAACTCATGCAATCCTTTGAACCTAAGGTCTATTGTGTGATTTGCTTGTGTTTATCTGTGATTTTCAGCATAATCATGACATCATAAATATCATGACATTCATATGTACTAATCATTTCAAGGACCTGCTGGATTTACCTCTTGGTTGTTTTGTAGGATATGAATCCAGGTCGTAGAAAAACTATCTGGATTTGCTTCACAGAAGTTCCTCCTAAGCTCAAAGAATAAGTCTTGAAAGTCCCCGAGGAATCCTCATTCAACAAAATACATGGTCACTTGCTCAGTTTGGTTACCACCGGGTTTGACGAAGGTTTGATGAGTGTCTTATTCCAGTTCTTCGACCCTAAACACCATTGCTTCACATTCCCCGATTATCAACTGGTGCGCACCCTGGAGGAATTCTCTAAGTTACTTGGTTTACCTATATTGGAGCAAGTACCTTTCACTGGTTTATAATAATACCCAGCTTCTGAAGAAGTCGTCGTAGCTCTGCACTTGAAGCCATCTAACATTGAGTCCAATTCATAAAAAAGAAGTGAAGTTAAGGGTCTCCTTGCAAATTTCCTGATGAAGAAAGCTCGGATTTTCCTGGATGCTATGAGTTATCATGCCTTCGAAGATGTATTAGCCCTCTTGATCTATGGGTTGGTCTTGTTTCCTAATTCAGATCAACTTATATATGTGAATTCCATCAACATCTTTCTTGCTCACAATCCGGTTCCTACCTTGCTCGGGGATATCCTACATTCTCTCCATACTCGTACTCTGAAGAAGCGAGGAACTCTCATGTGTTTCACCCCTCTTCTATATATGTGGTTTATTTCGCACCTTCCTCGGTCAATAATGCAAAATGATTTAGGCTTAAGATGGAGTCAAAGACTAATGTCGCTCTCTCTCACTCCGACATCCACTGATGTCCTCGCTCTCAAGAAGACATTTCTTTTATTGATCGCTACGGAGAATTTCCTAATGTGCCACTCCTGGGCATTAGGGGAGGTATCACCTGCAATCCTTCTTTAGCACTACGCCAGTTTGGCTATGCACTGAGAGATGGTCCACCAGATATGCTCATCTAGGGTATTGTGTTCAACTACTCAAATGATTTGCAAAATTATCGTTAGAGGTTCATCGGCTCTTGGGGCATTGTTAAGAAGACTGATATTAGGACTTTGGGGCGCAAGAACTCCATCCCTTTGGAACCTTATCTCAAATGGGTGAGAGCTAGAGCCTAAAGTCTTATGATGCCATACGAGTTCATCTTAACGGTGATCTTAGAACCTATTATCCAAGGGGACGAATCATATATTATTCTTCATCCTGACATGCCAACCAACTTCGAAGAGTTGCAAAAGTCTTGGATCCAACTCAAGGGAGAATGAGATACTTTTGAGGTTCAATTCTATGCAAGTGAGGAGAAGGTGTTGGAATTAATGAAACAACATCATGAAGAGAGGAACCTCAATGCCTACCTTAACACCAAGAGGAAGCACCCATGGGAGACTTAGGAACTTCTTTTCAATATTGATCCTTGTGTAATCTTTTTTTTCTTTAAAAACTTGCTAATAAGAGGTTTTGCTTTTGTTTTGTTTAAAAGAGTTTAAATCCAATATGGTCCTTGAAAACATTGCATAAGCATATCATGAATCTCATTGCATAAGCAGGTTTTAAAGCTGGGTCCTTATCTTCTTCGCTGTTTATTTCAGCAAGTAAAAGAAATGGCTCTTGAAAAAAACATCAAGGATCTCCAGGCGCAAAACGCCCAGTTCCAGCAAATGATTGTGGCCCTAGCTAAAGGGCAGGTAGATCTGAAAGCCCTCATACTGAAAGATAAAAGGAAGAAGGCAAAGAGGCCAACTGGGTTAGTGAATCTGGGAAGAAGGATCAAAGGACCAGCGCGACGAGCTTCTGAACTGGTAGATTCATCAAAAGAAGGAAACAATCAAGAATAGGAAACAAGAGAGGAAGACTCCAGTCCCAAAGAATTTGATGATGAATCCGACAATGATGAGGAGCAGTATCCTCCTGCTGATGAAAAATACAAATAGTTGGAGGATCACTTGAATGCAATGGAGGTCAGTAAGGTACCGGGTCTGGATTTTGAAGAGTTAGGTTTGGTCTCTGGGGTTGTCATCCCACAGAAGTTCAATGTGCCAGTGTTCACCAAATATGATGGGGTTTCATGTCCCAAAATGCACCTGCGATCTTATGTGAGGAAGATCCAACCTCACACTGCTGACAAGGACTTGTGGGTCCACTTCTTTCAGGATAGTCTGTCCCAAACTCAATTGGAATGGTTCTACCAGCTGGAAAGGGCCAACATTCATAATTGGGAAGAACTGACTGCTGGTTTCTACAAGCAGTATCAGTATAATGCAGACCTTGCTCCCACCCGTACACAACCCCAAAATATGTCTATGGGTTCGAGTGAGGGCTTTAAGGACTATGCTCATAAATGGAGGGACATAGCAGGAAGAGTCTGGCCTCCCCTGTCTGATAGGGAGATGGTGGATATGTTTCTCGGTACCCTGTCTGGTCCATTCTTTAATCACCTGATTGGAAGCTCCTCACTCGGCTTCACTGAATTAATTCTGATAGGACAAAGGGTGGAAGCTGGAATTAGGAGTGGGAAGATTTAGAAGGATGCTTCCTCCAGTCCCGTAAGGAAGCCATTCGTTTGGAAGAAGGAGTTTAGTGCTGTATACCGTCAAAGAAATCAGGACAGAACTAAGCGTCGTCCAGCGGTAGGGGCTGTCATGATCTCTAAGTCTGAACCTACCCAACAAAGGAGTAATCAACCAAGAACAGAAAGGCCGATAAGACAGTTTACCAAGATAAACATGACTATGTCGCAAATCTTACAACAGTTATTGAAGACCAATCTGGTAACTTTAAAGGAAGCTCCGAAGAATCCCAACAGCGCCTCTCCTCACTACAACCCTAAGGATCATTGTGCTTCTCCCAGTAGATACTTTCTGGCTTAGATTAAATCGACCAAAGATTTATTCTGATACTTCCTCCAGTTAAAGACAGATGCATACATCTTCTTGCTCAGATTAAATCAACCAAAGATTTATTCAAATACTTCTTCCAGTAGACCTTTTTTGACCCAGATTAAAGTCGAGTGTAGACTTAGTCTAATTTAACTATCAACAGTTACTTTGGATGGCATCTTGTAGCGGTAGAAATGTTTAAGACTAAGCCATTGGATTGACTAGACTTGTACACATCAAAATAAAAATCGCCACCGCGCTTTATTGTTTCCAAAGGAATGAGAAAAGAGGGAATAACCCAAAAAGAGGGGAAAATATTCAAGGTAAGGGGGTTAGTTATGCAAAGGGAAGGTATTAGCACCCTAAAGAACTATGGTACTCCGCATGAACCTCTTTGTAAAATCTGTATATTTTGGCTATAAAATGTTATATACAAATAGGTGGTGGAGGTGAGGAAAGAAATATTTTTTTTATGATTTTCGCACCCGCCGCGGTTGCGAATCTTTAGTTCCTACGTACCACCTTCTGTGCAATAAGGGATCAGGGTACTCGTAGTTCACCTTTGAAAATTTTTAAAACACAAGTGTGTTGGTTAATTTTATGAGATAAGCCATCATCGTCATTATCCGTGTGGAAAACATGCTTACTACCCACAATTATGACAAAGGAGAATTTGCATCATCTCAAAGTGGAGGATATGGCTTGGATTTTAAAATCAACAATGCCTCACTCAACACCCAAGTAGAAAATATCTCACATCACAACATATTGTAGAAGTATAGTTGTTTGCACCACTACAAGGATTGACAAGATTCTAATATTTTGAAATTTTTTTAAAGATAAGAGCCAAAATGGAAAAAATTGTTTGAATGAGATTGATTGACTTTTAGTCTTCTCATAAAATTGTCAAGGTATTGTTAAGTTGATTGAAGTTTATTTATAAAAATGTTTTTAAAATGCATGGACTTAAGTCCAAGTTTATTATGAAAGTGATTCAAGTTTAGAAACAAGAAGAGTTTTCAAAAGGAGGGAGAATATTTTTGAAATTAAAGATGGGAGGAGATGAGGGGACTATCCTAAAGCATAAGATAAAAGTTAGGGAGAAGAACAATCTAACCAACAAGAAGCCAACACTTGACATTATGAGTCAAGATAGAATTCCCATTCTTTGGATTGAAGCTAAGAAAGAAAAGATACTAGACCTCTTGAGAAGACCAAACTTTAAATGTATTAAGTCTTCAAAAAAATTGGGCAGAGTAACTGTTGTATACAGATAAATTATAGATTACAGACAAAGAATGTAATCACAATAACCTGCACACCAAACAAACAAACAACCCAATGTCTTGAGGTAAAGCTCAAGAACTCCAGACAAAATATTAATTGAGGCCACTAGGTCTCCAACATAGGTCAAGGTTTCTATTCCTAAGTTCGAGAAGTCCAATACTCCATAATGCCAAGGATAGTAACCAAATAGTCCAAGTATCATGTTTTTTATGGTTCATGTTGATTATTAAGTATCTTCGAAAGTAAAATAAAAGCTCAAGTGAGCAAAATAAAAATGGCATAAAAGTAAATTCTCAAGTGAGCAAAGATGAAAATAGCATGAAATGTAAATGCTAAACTAAATGGTACATACAGTAAAGGGCATAAGATAAAAGTATAAAATAAAGTCAATTGTTAGAAGTTAATGGTTAGTTGGATGACCATCTTGAAACTTGAATTTGGAACTCATTAGAGGATTGGTAGAACCAAAGCCTCTCAACAGCAAGTTGCGTTTTCTTTTTGTCAAGTATATCATCCATTTAAGAATCCTCAAGATAACATTTAATGATCAATGATGTTTAAGTGATCCGCATTGACCAAAATTGATGAAGATCCATTGGAGGATTGGTAGAACCAAAGCCTCCTAATAATGGATCTCAAGGTTATTAGATCAAAGGGTTCAAACCAACATACTTGGGCTTGCAAACATAAGTTTGGGCCACGAATGATCATTTTCTCGAATCGGGACAAAATTTAGCGCTATGTTAAGCAATCATAAGTGGACTTATGTAGAAGTCACACCTATTTTGAGGCCAGTCAATAGCAATCTATGTACTTCATGTTTGGATAAATTATATAGAGATCATCATCCCATAACATGTAGCATAAATAAAAAAGAAAGTGATAAGATGAAGAGGGAGGGGAATGATAAGCTAATTTAGATCACTACCTCAAATTTCTTTCATCTTTAAATTTAATCACTCATCTAGATGAATTAAAGTAATAAACATATCATTAATCCAAAGCATCAAAAATGAATTGAATAATTCACTCTTTGGTAGATTTGAATTAATGAACATTTATCGAACTTAATCTACACCCAAAGTCCATTAAATTTAAAGAGAAATTAGACATTTAAAATTTCAATCCAAATTAACAATCAAAAGGAGTGAGTAGAAAAAGAGTGATGGATTAAAACAACCCCAAAACAAGGCAGAAAATGAATTTTTGTTATGTTACAAATGATTGCACTGCTGATGCAATTGATTGCATCAGTGCTTTTTTTAAAAAAAACGTGAAATTTTGCTGTGACAATTGATTGCACTATTAAAGCAGTTGATTGCACCCTGTTAAAATCAGAAAAACAACATTTTAAAAGGCCAAATTCTTGTTCAAACTTTCCATAAAACACCTTATGATCATGGATTCAATTGAGCACGAAAATTCCATCAAATTATTAGAAAATAGAACCAATGGAATCAAAAAAACAATGCTCAATGAATCACAACCAAAGATCAACAAGAGATCACATTGTGAATGATGAAAAATCCAATTTACCAAAGGTAGATCTAGAGAATTATCAAAACAATTTCAACAATTTTCTTCAATTCAACCCCAAGAATCATGTGCCCAAGCTTGGACGTAGAGAATTGATGAAGAAAAAGTGTTTGGATGAAGGTTTAGCTCAAAGATTAGTAAGCTTCAATGCAAAGCTTGCTAACTTTTTTTGAAAATAGAGCTTTGAGTGAATTTGGTAGATGGAGAGAATTGAGAGATTTTTTAGCAAAATGAGTTTGGCTCTCAAAAGCTTGAAATTTGAATGAAATGAGGGCTCTATTTATAGAGTTTAGGCTTGGGATTAGTGGTGGTTTGGTAATTAATTGTTGGAGCCAAAATTTAAAATAATGATATATCTTTCCAAAAATGAAAAATTGGAGCCAAAATTTGAATTAATGATATATCTTTAAAAAAAAAAGAAAAATTGGAGCCAAAATTAGAATTAATGATATATCTATCAAAAAATGAAGAAAAATTAAAGCCATAATTGACAAGCTTGAAATTGCTGATTTTTTTCTTCAAATTTTCACTCTGCAATCGATTGCATCAGTGTATTTTTTCAAAAATGGCGCAAAATGAACTTTGTGAAATTGATTGCACTCTAAGAGCAATCGATTGTACAGTGAAAAAATGATTTTTTTTTAAAATGATTTTTCTTTGCAAATAGAGATTTTAGGAAAATAATACCGGAAAACCTTATTTGTCATATGCTTTGACTCGCTACCTATAAAACACAAATAGACAAAGAATTTTTTTTTTTTGTATTTTGATTAGAAGTTAGTCAATAACACATATTCAAAATACACAACTAAGGTGCTTAGAGATCCTTCAAGAGCAAACTTAAAGATAGGAGATAAAAAAAGAGGAAGAACCAACCCTAATGTGATCTTGTTATGATCGAGTTGACATGATATGATAGGGGAATCTTAGGGGGAAAAATTGGGGTACAACAACTTCCCTTATTTAAGTGTCTTCTATCAAGAGATGCGAAGATTAAAAACCTTCGTGTTGACGCGTTTGGAGATACTTAAATATAAAACAAGCCCTATTTTTGGCCCTAAGATACCATGCAATAATTATGAATATGAATGTAGATGAATAAGTCTAAAGGGACCCAAGACACCACTGGGGATGTAGCAAAGGAAACAAGGATCAAAAGAGAAACCCGACCAGGAAAATAAATCACTCTTGAGCAAAACAAAACCTCACTCTATTGGGGTAAAGCCCAAGAAGGAGATGAGGTAACATCAACTCAAATATTGAGGAAAAAGTGAAGAATGACAATGATCGACAGATAACTGTGAACTACCAACTCAATGGATGAAGGTAGGAAAGTAATAAGATACTGACTCACAGACAACGGTAAACTACTAACTCAATATTTGAAGGTAGAACAGAAAGAGATACCGACTCACAAATGACAGTAAACTACCAACTCAATATTTGAAGGTAGAAGATAAAAAAGATACTGACTCATAGATGACGGTAAACTACCAGCTCAATAGTTGAAGGTAAAAGATCAAAAAGATATCGGCTCATAGATGACGATAAACTACCAACTCAATTGTTGAAGGTAGAAGATAAAAAATATATCGTCTCATAGATGACGGTGAACTACCAACTCAATGGTTGAAGGTAGAAGATAAAAAAGATACCGACTCACAGATGACAGTAAACTTCCAACACAATGGTTGAAGGTAGAAGATCAAAAAGATACCGACTCACAGATGACAGTAAACTACCAACTCAATGGTTGAAGGTAGAAGATCAAAAAGATACTGACTCATAGATGAAAGTAAACTACTAAGTCAATAGTTGAAGGTAGAAGATAAAAAATATACCGACTCACAGATGACGGTAAACTACCGACTAAATAGTTAAAGGTTGAAATAAAAAAGATACCGACTCATAAATAACGGTAAACTACCAACTCAATGGTTGAAGGTAGAAGATAAAATAATAACACCAACATTCACTAAAGGTGAACTACCAACGTTCACTGAAGGTAGAAAAAAACATATTGACAAAAACAAGTTTCCCAAAATCATGGCATTTCATCCAGAACGGATCTTCAACTTCCTCTTTAACCAAGGCATTCCTCCTAGAAAGGGTAATATATAAGCTGTCTCAAATAAAGAGACTACCACTTATAAAGATTTTTCAACAAATTGTCTCTAATATTGAAAAGACTTGCCATCCATTGGAGTAATTTGAAAACGAATTGGAAACTATCCACTCATAGAGAAGATAGCAAAAAAGTAATGTCGACTTTTACGGGGAAGTACAAGTTGCTCAAATAAAGGGACATGCTACTTGCTGTTTTGGGAAGGATTGTAAAAATGACTTCCTGGGGAAAGAAATATTGCTCCCTGGGGAAAGAAATATGGCTTCCTGGGGAAATGCCAACATACTCCTGTTGAGGAGGTAAAAGTCTTCTCGTGCCAAAATAAATGCACATTCTCAAACCAAGGCTCGAAGCTTGCAGAGATCATAATAATATTGTTGCTGGGAAACAAAGATTCAAACCAGAAATAAACTGGAGTGGAATAAGTAACCGTAATACATCCTTTGAGAAATAAACTCAAGAGGGAAATCCAATCCATCCAGACAAAGAGCTGTACAGGAAGGCTGAAGAAAAAATCTTCCACGAGGGATAACTCAGTGGGGAAATCGAAAGAATGTACACTTTCTTCTTAAGGTTGATACTCTATTGGAGAGAGGATAACACAACTCTACTAAATAGGGGTAATATGTCAACAAAATATTAATGAATGCAAATGAGTAATGGTTTTCTAAGTTCAAATATGCATAATGTATGTACGAATGTATGAATGTTATCATGTATATGCTGACAAAACAAACATATAACACTAGGGATAACCAGACAAAACCAACATGGGTACAATCAATACTCGGCTAAATCACATCCAAGATGAAAATATCATAAGAAAGTAAGCACCAACTGAGGAACATATTCCTATTTCACGGCTTAACTTCACTGGGATGAAAGATAATCTGGCAATAATCAAATCATAGCAAGAAATCAGTACAGATACAGGGATATAACATCCTCCTCCAGGCTTCACCGGGGGATGACACACAAACTTCAACGGGGAAAACAAAATTTTTACAGTCCGTTCTCCTACTAGGGATTGCAATACTAATTTCAAATAAGGCAGATGAAAACCATATCGTCAAAACATCAACTGAGGATCTCGTGCTGACTTCATTGGGGAAATATCATACAGACTTCACTAAGGGAGATAATGCCTCATCGTTGAGATATCAACTGGAGACCTCGTGATGACTTTATTAGGGAGGACAACACCACATCGTCGAGGGGAAACCAAGATACATTCTTCAATATTGAGAGTGAGTATTGCACCAACTTCTCTGGGGAGAAAGTATGAATCCTCATGGGGATAACAACTTGGGAAGATAAGAAGTCAAACCAAACATCAAGAAATCAAAATTATGGGGATTTTAAAACCTAACCCAGCACTTGGCAGGTGAAAACCCAAAAAGTTGATAACCATTTCAACACCTCTTAAATAAAACATTTCCATTTCCTGACTATCGGGAAATCCAACAAAATGCAAGTACTTCCGAAAGGAGACGCTTCGCAAATGAGTCCAAAGAGCATGCACAGGGAGAAAATAATTTTATTAAATGGGTGAAGCCTTCACCGGGGAATCTTGGATAGAATCTTCATATCATGCAAACCTGAGGTTCAAATGAAATAAGATTTGGTTGGGAAAACATGATCATAAACCCAACATAGAGCCATACATCAATTGGTATCATCTTCAATCATCTGAGAAACACAAGAAAATCATACTTATTCCAAAAAAGTGCCCTAGGATAGCCTTCCTGGGGAATCAAGAAGTTAACATTATAGCAAGATGTCAAACTTATGGGGATTTTAAATCAAACCCAACACTTGGCGGGTGAAAACCCAAAAAGTTAACAAATCTCTCAACACTTCTTAGAAAAGATACTGCCCTGGTCTAGTTACTTGGGAAATAAATACCAACAATAATGCAACACTGTGAAAAGAGCGACATTTTGCAAATAGTTCCATCTCAGCATACAAAGGGAGAAGGAACTTTCGTCATATGAGTGAAAACCTCACTGTGGGAATCTGGGATAGAGGCTTCAAACCATGCAAACCCAAAATCAAAAAATGATCCAAGACTTCACTAGGGATAATGGGATCACAAACCCGATACCGCATCATACACCAATTGGTATCATCTCTAACTATCTGAGAAACACAAGAAGATCATATGCGTACTAGCAAAAACGACCTGAGAGAACCTCCCTGGGGGATCAAGAAGTTAACATTATAGTAAAAGGTCAAAACTACGGGGATTTTAAATCAAACTCAACACTTAGTGAGTGAAAACCCAAAAAGTTGACAATTGTCTCAACACTTCTTAGAAAAGATACTTCCCTTGTCTAACTACTTAGGGAGCACATAACAACAATAATGTCGTAACTGGAGGGAGCAATGCTCTACAAGAGATTCCATATCAATTCTAAATACACAAAGGGAGAAAGAACTCCATCAAATAAGCAAAGGCTTCATAGCTCTTTTAAACCTTCTGTTGTACCCCAAAATTTTCCATCTCATTTTCTCAAGAAATCACCCTGGATCCTTAGGTTTACATCCATCCAATCCCGAGCTTTGAATTACAAATTTTTTCTAGAAAGTCGCCTGCAAGGGCAAAATAGTCATTTTCACATCAAAAGGTCAAACTTTGACTTTTGGATCAAAATCAAATCTCTGAAATCATATTTCATCAAGACATGTTGGAATATGAAGTTTGTGTCATCAAAAGTTCAAAAGTTAAATTTACTATGGAAAAGTCAAATTTCTAAGTACTTGGAATTTTTCTAAGTATTTCAGAAAAATGACACTTCAGAACTTCTGAGCCAGCCTCTAGGCAGGTGAGGTCAGATATTGTAAACATGTTTCAGCACATAGTCTTCAGTCAGAACATGGCTCTTCAGCATCTACACAAGTTCAGTCAGAGTTTTCTAGGGTAATGTAAAGAAGGTAATAAAGTGTAATACGAAGCCTGAAAGCTCCTTCAGAACATGCTGGAACCAGAAGGCAAGAGGATCAGAAGATTGGATGCTACGCTGGAGCAGAACTT
Source organism: Vicia faba (assembly GCA_948472305.1). Lineage (NCBI taxonomy): Eukaryota > Viridiplantae > Streptophyta > Magnoliopsida > Fabales > Fabaceae > Vicia > Vicia faba. The sequence goes on along the minus strand of OX451740.1, from coordinate 407,524,445 downwards.
CTAATCCAGAGTTTTCAAAGGTAAATTAAAGAAGGTTATTGGAAAGCCTGGGGAATCCTTCAGAGTATGCTGAGGAAACAGGATACTAAGATCAGAAGTGGGGTGTTTTGTTCTAGACTACGCTGAAATGGAACTTCTGATCCAGAATTAAGCAATGATGCAAAATCTCACATTACAGGATTTCTGATTTTGACAAATCTCATCATCATTTAATGCTCATTAATGTTCACAACCACTTTTGAGTCTTTGTCCAAAGGATCTCTCCACGTGTAGCGTAGAAATACTTTTATACAGAATTAGGTAAGGGTCCATGTGCTACTTTTTGCTTGTGGGTTCACTTTTCCTTAATCCTTGCTTGCTAATCCAGCCAAGGCTAAAAAACTGTCAACTATCACACCTTTTTTGAACTTGCTTCAAGAGCAAGACAATATCTAGCGTATGATGTTGGCGCTACTTGACATTTCAAACCCACAAAACTTTGCCTATAAATAGAACACCATTGGTCACTGAGAAAGGGGCCAGAAAAATTTGTGAAAGAGGTCAAAAATTTGAGAAAGAAAAGCCTTGAATCCCTACCAAAATTCCAAGAGTTCCAAGAACTGTAAACACAACACATAAAACCTTGTTGACTTCTGATTCCTTGCATTCAAGACTCCACTTGTTCTTAAATATTTCTTGACTAAAAAACATTCACACAGTTTCTGATCCACACGTTAGAAACTGCCTAAACTTCTGTGTTTATACTACTATACACCCTCCATCCATACACTCAAATAAATCAGAGCATCATCTCCTTACCATCCCCATAAGTTGAAAACTTCCATCTTACTGAGTACGTGAAGAAGCTGTTCAGAGCATCATCAGAGTTCAAGTTAACTCTGGTTCACAGAACTTCTTCCAACTGTAAGGTAAGTTTCTGCTGACCCTCACAACATTACTTAAGAATTACCGGATTTACATGCTCAAAAATACAATGTAGATATCATGTTTCTGATGTTGTACATATTCTGAGATTTCACGCACCTGTTTGCTTAAGTAGAGAATGAATCAGTTTAGAACTTCTTGAAGAAGCTAGAACTCAGTGTTAGGATTAGAAAAATACATGCTTTCCTCTAATTTATAGTTCTGATATTTCTTAATTTCTGAGACACCATGACACCTGCTATAACCGTTCTATGCATGTCTTCTGTTTTATGGAGAAATAACCAAATTACAGATGTTTTGACTAGCATAGAGAGAGGGACCAAGTTCTATCAGTGGCGCCAACATTTCTGGAGTCTGTTTTGTTACCAATAATATTAGAACTTCTGAAAACTACTGTGTTCCCAGTGGGTTCAGAACTTCTGACCTTATACATTTTCACTAACAGGTTTCTGTTTTGCAGCGTGCCAGGGTCAGAACCTCTGACTTCATTTTTTTCAGCAGCACGCTCATTCTTTTTTTTCTTTCTTTATTTTTGCTATCACTCTCCATTCCATTAATCAACAAACATCAAAAGTATTTCCTTCACACTTTATTTCATTTCTTAAAACAACAGACCAAAAATATTTTCTTAAAACAAAACAAGTTCGTTTTACATTTTCTTGTACATTCTTATGCATTTCAATATGGTTGTAATAATAATTTAGGGCTTATTTTCTATGCAATCCACATTCATAAGCTTGTATACCCCATCCCCTAAATGTTGTAATAGCGTAGGACTTTACATTTCCGCACTTTTATTGCTTTCGTATGCTGTATAGTAACTAGGGTGTGTATGGCAAGATAAAATCAAACAAGTAGACCACCAAGAAATTAAAGACAAATGCATGCAAATCAAAGACACTATTCACACGTGCACCCTTAAGGTTAATTCCACTTGTTGCCTAAAAAATAGTCATGTTATACATGTGGGATGTCTTAGCAAAAACAATCGAAATACAAGATCATAGTCCCTCAATGACGCTACCAAATTTGCCTTTCAAAATGATCTTAGTCCCTAAAGAAAAGTTCTAAGACATCTCACAACATTGCTATCATGGTCATACAATGACCCAACGCTTGTCCCTTCACATCCAATGATGGGGCTTCTTACCAAAACAATGGCAAGATAGCAACATCTAAAGGAGGAGGAAAAGCACATCTAAGACCTTTTGAGTAGGTAGATTACTTTTAGTTACTTTCTCACTCTCAAAACAAACATCCTTTATGTTTTCAAAAACAATCACATGCACTTTCAAAGCACTTTCCAAACTTGAAACATTTTCAAAAAAGACAAACATCTTTGTATACATTCTTACGAACGAGAATCATTACAAAGATTGCCTAAACAATGGCCTCTTTTACAAAATACTTTCAAAAACCACACAAAGCACACTTTCAAACAAAAGCAAGTGATCTAGAAAGTAACTAAGAACCCATGGAAAACCATGGATGGAAAGGGTGCTAATACCTTCTCTTTTCATAATCTACCCCCCGAACTCAAGAAAACATCTCTAAAGGTCTTTCCTGTGCTTTTTCACCTTTCCTTATTGGATAAAAGAAAAGTCGGTGGTGACTCTTGCTAACCGCAACATTTGCGATAAAATGCAAAACCCTCAAGTCAGTTCTCCCATCGTATCACAGAGCTGGAGACTCTGCTGGGGACTATTATAAAAGTGGGGTTACCTTAGGGCTAGATCATATTTACTTGCTTACTTTGTTTGACTTGTATGATTTACATTATGGTTCTTTGATTGGGTTTGAATCCTCTACCCGGATTTGGTATACATTATAGGTAAATAGCAATACGTTGTGGAAATTATACGGGGTATACCAACATGGTCTAAGCAATAGCCATGTTAGTGTGACATATTTGTGGTACCGGTAGCCTTTGAGTTAATCAAAGAGAATAAGGGGCCGCTGGGTGATGTCATAAAGCACTAATGAACTTATAGAACCCTTACTTGACCAACTTGGCCTTTAGGATGTAGTGAGATGACCGGCTTTGGTGCAGTCCAAAGTTGGTAGATACTCGATACTACACTCATTGATGGTTGGTTTATTGGGATATTTCGGTCGCCATTAAAGAGGCTTGAGCTGAAACAATGACCAAGGAAACAATCCGGTGATATTGAGCTCCTTAGAACCCGGTTACTATTATTAGGACAGGTTTAAGCCAACTAAACTTCAAGAGGGTACCTACCTATAAAACCCCATGCAAGCCTAAACTAAGAATTTGTTTGTTTTGCTTGTATATGCATACCTATACATAACATCATGGACATCATGAACATCACATGCATCCACTAACCATTTCAAGGATTTTGGAGATTCACCTTTGTTCTTGTTTTGTAGGATATGGATTCACTTTGCAGGAAAACTATCCAAGTCAACCTTGTAAGAATTTCTCCACAACTTAAAGAGCTAGCTTCAAGGATCCCTGAGAACTCTCCATTCATCGAGAGACATGGTCGTCTACTCAACTTGGTCACCTCCAACACAGATGAGGATATGATGAAGGTGTTCTTTCAGTTCTTTGATCCTTTGCACCATTGCTTCACATTTCCCGACTATCAGCTTGTGCCTACTTTGGAAGAATTCTCCCAACTCTTGAGGATTCCCATTCTTAATCAACTACTTTTCAACGGTACGGAAATAGACCCAAAGCCAGAAGAGATTGCTCAAGCTCTGCACTTGCACTCATCTGATGTCACAACTCATTGGGAAACTAGAAGTGGTGTCAAAGGCTTCTTAGCAAAGTTCCTGTTTGAGAAAGCCCAAAGCTGTTGGAATTACTTAGACTTGCAAGCCTTTGAGGAAATTGTGGATCTTCTTATCTATGGGATAGTCTTATTTCCCAATCCTGACCAACTCATAGATGTGAGCACCGTCAAAATCTTCATATCATGCAACCCGGTGCCTACATTGCTAGGGGATACCCTACACTCTTTTCACACTCGCACAATGAGGAAAAGAGGTGTCCTTATGTGTTGCACTCCTCTCCTGGCAAGATGGTTTATTTCTCATCTTCCCCAATCAGTCTTAAAGAATGAGCAAGGTTCAAGGTGGTCACAAAGGTTAATGACGCTCAAACACTCAGATATTCATTGGTGCCCCCGATCCAAAGAGAATGTTATCATTGTTGACTGTTGTGGGGAATTCCCTAATGTCCCTCTACTTGGAATTAGGGTAGGCATCACCTATAACCCATGTTTATCTCTAAGATAGTTTGGTTACGCCCGAAGGGATGGCCCGCACGAGATGCTGATTCAAGGTTTGGTATTCGACTACGACAACGACGATCAAGGTCTTCGCCAGAGATTCATCCGAGCTTGGAGGATGCTAAACAAGGTGGATAGCAAGACTTTGGGACACAATAATTCTATCCCTCTTGAGCTTTACCTCAAATGGTTACGAACCCGTGCTCAAAGTCTTATGATGCCTTATCCTTCCATTCTCCCGGTGATTATTTAGCCTGTTAAGGAGGGAGATGTTCCATACACTATCCTACATCCTGACATGCCCACATCTCTTGAAGACCTACAAAGGGATTGGATGCAGCTCAAAGGAGAGAGAGATACTTTCGAAGCCCAATTCTACGCAAGCGAGAAGAAGGTTTTGGAACTCACTAGGCTACTTCATGAGGAGCGGACTCTAAATGCCTACATTGCACCAAAGAGGATGCGCACTACTTTTTTATCTTAGAGTTTTGTATTATTTTGCTCAAGGGGCATTGATGTACTCAAACTTTATCTTATTAATATAACGTGTGTTTCTTTTTTGTCTAAAAACGAACTTGAATCTTTGAAATCCTTGAAAACATTGCATATGCACATATCATTCATCATAACATAAACAGGTCTTTTGCAACAAGTTTCCTCATCTCTCTACTGTTTATTTCAGTAAGATGGATCTCGAACAAACAGTCAAATATGTCCAAGCTCAGAACACGCAGTTTCAACAGTTGCTCATGACCCTAGCCAAGGGGAAAGAAGAGTTGAAGACTCTGCTGGTTGAAGAGAGGAAAAAGAAAACAAAGAAGGTCACCGGGGTCCTAAACATAGGGAGAAGATTTCAGGGGCAGACTAGAAGAACCTTAAACTTTGCAACAACGTCCGGTGAAGGAGAGGGAAAAGGAAAGGAAACATCGGTCCCGTCAGAATCTGAAGAGGAGGAAGAAGAGGAAGACTACTCTGAAGAACAGTGTCCTCCAACTGATGATAAGTACAGACATCTTAAAGAGCATTTGAGCGCTATGGAAATACAAAAGGTGCCAGGCCTTCGAAATTCAAAGTGTCGTTGTTCGCAAAATATGATGGGGTGTCATGTCCTAAGATGCATCTCCGATCATATGTGAGAAAAATACAACCATATTCCGCTGATAAAGACTTGTAGGTGCATTTTTTCCAAGATAGTCTATATGGAACACAACTCGACTGGTTTTACCAACTAGAAAAAGCCAACATCCATAATTGGGAAGATCTTGCCGCAACTTTCTACAAGCAATATCAATATAATACTGATTTGGCGCCTACCCGTACTCAACTTCAGAGTATGGCTATGGCTTCCAATGAGGGTTTCAAGGATTACACGCAGAAATGGAGAGATCTAGCTGGAAGAGTTCAACCCCCTCTGTCTGAAAGGGAATTGGTAGACATGTTCTTAGGCACTTTATCGGGCCCTTTCTTCAACCATTTGATTGGGAGCTCATCTGCAGGATTTACTGAGTTAATACTGACTGAAGAGAGGGTGGAAGCTGGCGTAAAAAGTGGAAAGATTCAGAAGGATTCATCTTCTTCTACAGCTGTGAGGAAGCCTTTTATTAGGAAGAAAAAGGTAGCTGCTGTATATCCGTGAAGGAACCAAGAGAGATACGAACACCGACCAATGGTAGAGGCTATTATGATTCCAAAGCCTACGTCTGATCAATAAAGAAGTAATCAACCAAGGGTGGAAAGGCCAGTCAGGAAATTCACCAGAATTAATATGACTCTGTCTCAAATATTACCGCATCTTCTGAAATCCAATTTGGCAACTTTGAAAGAAGCTCCAAAAAACCCCAACACAGCGTCCCCCCATTATCACCCCAATTCCCGTTGCGCATATCACTCTGAAAGTCCTGGTCACGATGCTAAAGATTGTTGGGCCTTGAAAAACAAAATACAAGACCTCGTTGAAGCAAAATAAATTGAGTTTGATGCGCCCGAGAAGCCAAACGTCATTTATGCTCCTATGCCCAGACATGGTCACAACACCAATGCTATTGAAGAAGGTTTGTTTGTTACCACAGTTGATGAACTCTTGACTCCACTCCTAATCATTAAGATAAACTTGTTGAAAGCCGGTATATTCCCGGGTTGTAATAAAGACTTCCACCTTTGCTTATCCTCACCAACTGATTGCCTTTTGTTGAAAACAGGCATTCAACGCTTGATAGACAATAAAGAGATTCTGTTTGAAAGTACTCCTGTTTCACCTGTTCCTGTTGAAGATGTTTCAATCATTACCATCTCCGCCAATTCTTCCAGGGTCCCCAAAAGACCCGTTAGAATTACATCGGTTCCGAAAACTACTCCTCTTATAATCACAATACCTGGGCCAGTCCCATATGAATCAGACATAAATTGTGCCGTGGAAATACGGTGGAGACATTTACTACCATGGCATCAAACAAGATGGGCTGGCCGCCAAAGAGATAAACTCCGAAGAAGAAGATTCTGACATTAGAAATATTGCCGGAACTAGTAAAATTACCCACAGCGGTAGGATCTTTTCTCCATAAATTGCCCCCCAAAGGAAGTTTTTGGATCCGTGGCTGCTCCAAAGGTTACTTCCGTACCAATAATCATCTCTGCAAGTGCTCCTATTGACGAAGCCGTTACAACCCATGTTGCCATTCCTACCAACACTTCTGCTGCTGAAAATCGAGGAAAAAAGTATTCAAGTGGAGCCTGCCCGGACGAAGGCTCAATCACTGACTATCCCCGAGACCTCCAAGAAAGAAATGGAGGAGATCCTGAAAATTATAAAGAAGAGCGACTATGATGTAGTTGAACAATTGTGGCAAACTCCCTCCAAAATCTCCATGATGGCATTACTACTGTGTTCCGAGGCACATGCGAAAGCCTTGGTGAAGTTCCTAAAAACAGCCCATGTGCCTCAAGAGACATCTGCTGATCAATTTCAAGACTGCATGGCCAGTTTGACAGCGGATAACGGCCTAGGCTTCTCGAATACTGATTTGACACCAAGGGGAAGAAAGAACAACGAGGCATTGCATGTCTCTGTGGAATGTAGAGGAACAACTCTGGCCCATGTCTTGGTGGACACTGGCTCATCTTTAAATGTTTTACCGAAAAAAGCTCTTGACAGACTTGACTGTGAAGGACTGACGCTAAAGCCAAGTAACATAGTCGTAAGGGCATTTGATGGCTTAAAGAGGATGGTACACGGGGAGGTGGATATCCCCATAAAGGTTGGGACTCAAACTTTCAATTCAACCTTTTATGTAATGGGCATCTTCCCCTCTTACTCCTGTCTGTTAGGACGACCATGGATCCATAATGCTCGCGCTGTCACCTCTATAATGCACAAGATGCTGAAGTATCCAGTTCAAGGAAAGATTATCACTGTCCACAGAGAGGAAGAATATATGATTAGCCATCTCAATTCATTCAGGTATATGGAACTGGATGGCGAGTTCATTGAAACTCCTTTTCAACACTTCGAAGAGGTCCCCCAAGAAGTAGTAGTAACCAAGACTGTGTCCCAAATTCCCAAGATTACAAGGCCTCCACTCTGGATGTCATCTCTGAAGGACGCCAAGGAAGTAGTAGAAGAAGGTGGATGCACCATCTGGGGGAAACTTCCAGATATCCCGTACAAGTCTGACAAGTTCGACTTAGGTTTCACTTCAAGTGCTCAAAAGTCTGTATGCCATGCCCGTGCTGGAGGGCCACCCTTGAAGATTAGCAACCGAGAGGTCAACACGGTAGAAGATGGTGAAAAGGATTGCAGCTTGGAGGATTGGATCTTTTTGACTGTTAATGGAGGACTCTGCAATTGGGAGGCCAGAGACTTTGTCCCAATAACTTTCATCCCTCAATAATTTACGTTTAATTTTTTTGTTGGATCTGTAATATTCAAAAACAATCAGCACTCTTAAAACCTTGTGTCTTTCCCGAGGCACAATGATCCATTTGTAAGGGTTATTATTTCATCTTCATATGACATTCAATGAATCATGGACGTTTTTCGCATACAAACTTTTGTGCTCATTGTTTTTCTTTTACATTTTATTTTATTTTAAAGATAGCTATACCCTTACACACACCCACACTCACAAATGCAGGTACCCCTCCATTCTGGATCCCATGGGTAACGATACTGCTATGGCCTTTTGTGACTCTGAGGATCTAATCTACCAAGCCGAAGACGAAGGTGAGGAAGATTGTGAAATACCAGGGGAACTTTCCAGACTACTACAACAAGAGGAAAGAACTATTCAGCCTCACGAGGAACTTGTGGATACAATCAACCTGGGTACCGAGGAGGATAAAAAAGAAGTCAAGGTGGGTGCCAATCTGGAACCCAGTGTTAAGGAGCGTCTGATTCAGCTGTTGCATGATTATGTTGAGATCTTTGCCTGGTCATATGAAGACATGTCGGGACTTGATACTGACATCGTGGTACATCGTCTGCCTACAAGAGAATATTGTCCGCCAGTAAAAAAAAATTCTATCGCATGAGACCTGATATGTTGGAAAAGATCAAAGCGGAGGTCATGAAGCAATTCAATGCTGGATTCTTGGCTGTCACTTCCTACCCTCAATGGGTTGCCAACATTGTTCCCGTACCTAAAAAAGATGGTAAAGTATGAATGTGTGTGGACTATAGAGATTTTAATAGGGCAAGCCCTAAAGATGATTTTCCACTCCCCCACATTGATATACTGGTTGACAATACAGCACAACACAAAGTGTTTTCCTTCATGGATGGATTCTCAGGTTATAACCAAATCAAAATGGCACCTGAGGACATGGAGAAAACAACATTTGTCACACAGTGGGGCACATTCTATTACAAGGTGATGCCGTTCGGATTGAAGAATGCTGGGGCAACCTATCAACGTGCCATGGTAGCTTTATTTCACGACATGATACATCATGAAATAGAGGTTTACGTAGACGATATGATATCCAGATCACAAACAGAAGAAGAGCACATTGACCACTTACAAAAGCTGTTTGAGAGACTGAAGAAGTACAAGCTAAGGTTGAATCCAAACAAGTGCACATTCGTAGTACGGTCCGGTAAACTCCTAGGATTTATCGTCAGTAAAAAAGGTATTGAGGTCGATCCTACCAAAGTTAAAGCAATACAAGAAATTCCTGCTCCTCGTACTAAGAAGGAAGTCAGAGGATTCTTGGTACGCTTGAACTATATTTCCAGATTCATTTCTCACCTAACATCTACTTGTGAGCCAATCTTCAAGCTATTGAAGAAAGATCAAGTAGTCAAATGGAATGATGAATGCCAAGTTGATTTTGACAAAATCAAAGAATACTTACAAGAGCCTCCTGTGTTGATGCCACCAATCGAAGGAAGACTGTTGATCATGTATCTGACTGTTTTAGAAAACTCAATGGGTGTGTATTGGGGAAGCATGACGAGTCTGGCCGAAAAGAGCATGCTATTTATTACCTGAGCAAAAAGTTTACCAACTGTGAAACCAGATATTCACTGTTCGAGAAAACTTGCTGCGTTCTGGCATGGGCTGCTCGCCGGCTAAGACAGTATATGCTGACTCATACTACCTTGTTAATATCTAATATGGATCTGATAAAGTACATATTCGAAAAGCCTACTCTTTTTGGGAGAATAGCTAGACGGCAGATGATCCTGAAAGAATACGGCATACAGTATACTACCCAAAAAGCTATAAAGGGCAGTGTATTGGATGATCACCTTGCTCACCAAGCTGTAGAAGACTATCAGTCCATGAAGTTTGAATTCCCGGATGAAGACATCATGACATTAGACAACTGTGAAGAAATCAGGCCATATGACAGACCTGAACAAGGATCCCGATGGGCCCTGTTCTTTGATGGAGCATCCAATGCACTTGGTAATGGTATCAGCGTTGTACTCATATCTCTAGAAGGGTGTCATACTCCCTTTACTGCCAGACTTTGCTTCAACTGTACAAACAACATGGCAGAGTATGAAGTATGCATCTTTGGTCTCAAAGTTTCCATAGACTTAGGGATCAAATCATTGGATTTATTCGGAGACTCAGCCTTGGTCATCAGTCAGATCAAAGGGGAATGGGACACCAAACACCCTAACCTTATCCCTTACAAATAACATGTTTTGACATTGCTACCAACATTTTGAGAAGATTACCTTCGAGCATTTCCCGCGAGAAGAAAATCAGTTAGCAGACGCTCTAGCCACAATGTCATCTATGTTTAAACTTAATTGCAATAATGAGGCTCCCCAGATCACCATCGAACGAATGGATGAACCCGCGCATTGTCACGAGATTAATACTGAAGAAATAGTGGACCAGCCTTGGTTTCATGAAGTCAAGAGGTATCTCGAGGCTCAAGAATATCCAGAAGGAGCTTCAATCAATGATAAGAAGTTCTTAAGGAGATTCTCTGCTAAATTCTTTCTTAGTAATGGCATCCTATACAAACGCAATCATGACTCAATTTTGCTTCGATGTGTGGATAAGGTCGAAGTTGAAAAGATCAAGGCTGAATTACATGAAGGTACTTTTGGAACCCACTCCAGTGGGCATACAATGGCAAAGGAAATCCTACGGGCAGGCTATTATTGGTCTACCATGGGCAGATTGCTATCAACATTCTCGAACCTGCCATAGGTGCCAAATTTATGCTGACAATGTGCACGTACCTCCGGTTCCTCTGAATGTCTTGACGGCTCCTTGGCCCTTTGCTATGTGGGGAATTGATATGATTGGAGAAATCAAGCCTACAGCCTCCAATGGAAACCGCTTCATCCTAGTGGCCATTGACTATTTCACCAAGTGGGTTGAAGCAGCTTCCTTCGCTTCCGTTACCAAGAATGTTGTGGCCCGCTTCATCAAGCAAAACCTTATTTTCTGGTACAGTATCCCGGAAAGGATCATCACTGACAATGGTACAAATCTTAACAACGCGATGATCTCCACATTATGCGAGCAATTCAAGATCCAGCATCACAATTCTTCTCCCCATCGGCCAAAGATGAATGGTGTTGTTGAAGCTGCAAATAAAAACATTAAGAAGATCATACAGAAAATGACAATCATATACAAAGACTGGCATGAGATGCTACCATTCGCTCTCCACGGTTATCGTACCACGACTCGCACATCAACTGGGGCAACACCCTATTCTTTGGTTTATGGCATGGAGGCTGTCTTGCCTATTGAGGTCCAAATCCTCTCTCTGAGGATTATGAAGGATGCAGGCTTGAACGAAGACGATTGGATCCATACATGACTTGATCAACTGAACTTAATTGATGAAAAGAGACTTACTGCTGTTTACCATGGTCAAATGTCTCAAAAACGGATGATCAAGGCTTTCAACAAGAAAGTCAGGCGCCAAGTATATCAAGTTTGGAATCTAGTGACCAAACGTATCATCTTGCCACAAAGTGATCCCAAGGGAAAATGGGCTCCTACCTATGAAGGACCATTGGTAATAAAAAACGTAATCTCCGGTGGGGCAATGATTTTGACCACCATGGATGGAGACGACCTGCCACACCCTGCGAACACGGATATAGTCAAAAGATACCCGCTAGGTTGACATACCTATGCAAAACAAGGGCATCTCGGCAAACCAAAAGGTTTGGTCAAAAATTAGGGATAAAATGAAAGAAAAAATATGTACACCTGACAAGTTGAAAACCCGAAGGGGCGACTAGGGCAAAAAAGGGTTTGCCGGTGGACTGAAAACCCGAAAGGGAGGTCCAGGCAAAAGTTAGGGAATTAAAGCGTATGACTATGTCCCATCAGATCACTTAACGGACAACCTTTGACTTCCACTGACAAGCTCAGAGTTTCTGATCAATTCAATAATCTTTGAACGAAGCAACAAATAGACAAGATATTCAGAGATATGAAGGCTATAGCAGAATGGGAACCCCATGGGATTTTTTACACATAGCTATCTTTTCTTTGTATCAAAATTATCATTTGTTACGACAGCATTCTCTTAATAGAATATTTGTCCCCTTTGTACAAAATGTTTATTCAAAGTCAATACAAAGATATCCCTTTTAAAGTGCAAAAAAAAACTATTTATCTTTTTTTTAACGCTTGTGTTTTGTTTACAAAAACGTCCAAAGATTCATTGTTGAACATATGCATTTGAACATAATCACTGTTTACAAATAAACAAAATGAGGAAGACAATTATTGATAGGTTGAAAGAATAGGAAAACGTCTCTAGGCTATTCCACAAATGATCCCCTACAGTACGTTATTTAAATCCCCAGCGGAACAAAATTTCAAATTATTAATCCCCAGTAGAAGTCGTCGAATTTCTCAGGATTCCCCAAGCAGATCTTACAAGTAGTACATGGCATTGCCCTCACAATTGAATTTACTTCTCTCACCAAAAGTTAATCGATACTTCAAACTTTACAACATGAACACTCACATATCCTCAGCAATATTCAGGGATTTATTTTCCCAAATCCAACAAGCAGTACAGCAAATCAGCTCACATACGCATCCATCGCATACATTTATCATAAACATTGATAAAACAAATACATTACACCATGCATTTCATACAACGTGACTTTGCATTATAGCTAACATTTTACCATTTTCAGAATAAAGTTAATAGCTACCATTCAACTTTTGATACAGTTCGGATACGCTCTAGACCCGGAAGCCATTCTGATACTCATTCAGATTCGACCTTCTGATACATTTCAGATACGCTCCAGACCCGGAAGCCATTCTGATACTCATTCAGATTCGACCTTGATACAGTTCAGATATGCTCCAAACCCGGAATCCATTCTGATACTGATTCAGATTCAACCCCTTGATACAGTTCAGATACACTCTAGACACGAAAGCCATTCTGATATTGATTCAGATTCAATCCTTTAATACAGTTCAGATACGCTCTAGACACAGAAGCCATTATGATACTCATTCAAATTCAACCCCTTGATATAGTTCAGATACGCTCCACACACGGAAGCCATTCTGATACTCATTTAGATTCAACTTTTGATACAGTTAAATTACGCTCCTAACACGGAAGCCATTCTGATACTCATTCAGACTCAACTTTTGATACATTCCAGATCCGCTCCAGACACGGACGCCATTCTGATCTTCAACTTACAAATTACTTCTCAACAAGCATTCTTGGATGGCACCTACAAGCCCATCTCCAACAAGATTCCATCACCTCTCTAAATGGAATCTTTAAGCCCATTCCTCCTATCGCCATCGAGTGCAAATTTCTGGGCACTCTAGTGTCCAATCATCTTCCACCTTCGAGTCACGAATGGAAAATCTCGCTAATCTAACTCTTCAGGTTAAAGAAGATTGAATAGGGGCAACTGTTGTACCCCAAAATTTGCCCTCTCATTTTCTCAAGAAATCACCTTGGATCCTCAGGTTTACTTCCATCCAATCCCGAGCTTTGAATTACAATTTTTTTCTAGAAAGTCACCTGCAAAGGCAAAATAGTCATTTTCACATCAAAAGATCAAACTTTGACTTTTGGATCAAAATCAAATCTCTGAAATCATATTTCATCAAGACATGTTGGAATATGAAGTTTGTGTCATCAAAAAGTTCAAAAGTCAAATTTACTATGGAAAAGTCAAATTTATAAATACTTGGGATTATTCTAAGTATTTCAGAAAAATGACACTTCAGAACTTCTGAGCCAGCCTCCAGGCAGGTGCAGCCAGAAATTGTAAATATGTTTCAGCACATAGTCTTCAGTCAGAACATGGCTCTTCAGCATCTACACAAGTTCAGTCAGAGTTTTCTAGGGTAATACAAAGAAGTTAATAAAGTGTAATATGAAGCCTGAAAGCTCCTTCAGAACATGTTGGAGCCAGAAGGCAAGAGGATTAGAAGATTGGATGCTACGCTGAAGCAGAACTTCTAATCCAGAGTTTTCAAAGGTAAATCAAAGAAGGTTACTGGAAAGCTTGGGGAATCCTTCAGAGTATGCTGAGGCAACAGGATACTAAGATCATAAGTGGGGTGTTTTGTTCTAAACTACACTGAAATGGAACTTCTGATCCGGAATTAAGCAATGATGCAAAATCTCACATTACAGGATTTATGATTTTGACAAATCTCATCATCATTTAATTCTCATTAATGATCACAACCACTTTTGAGTCTTTGTCCAAAGGATCTCTCCACGTGTAGCGTAGAAATACTTTTGTACATAATTAGGTAAGGGTCCATGCACTACTTTTTGCTTGTGGGTTCACTTTTCCTTAATCCCTGCTTGCTAATCTAGCCAATGCTAAAAAACTGTTAACTATCACACCTTTTTTGAACTTGCTTCAAGAGCAAGATAGCATCTAGTGTATGATGTTTGCGCTACTTGACATTTCAAACCCATAAAACTTTGCCTATAAATAGAACACCATTGGTCACTGAGAAAGGGGCCAGAACATTTTGTGAAATAGGTCAAAAATTTGAGAAAAAAAAGCCTTGAATCCCTTCCAAAATTACAAGAGTTCCAAGAATTGTAAACACAACACATAAAACCTTGTTAACTTCTGATTCCTTGCATTCAAGACTCCACTTGTTCTTAAATATTTCTTGACTAAAAAACATTCACACAGTTTCTGATCCACATGTTAGAAACTGCCTAAACTTCTGTGTTCATACTACTATACACTCTCCATCCATCCACTCAAAGAAATCAGAGCATCATATCCTTGCCATCCCCAGAAGTTGAAAACTTCCTTCTTACCGAGTACGTGAAGAAGCTGTTCAGAGCATCATCAGAGTTGAGGTTAACTCCGGTTCAAAGAACTTCTTCCAGCTGTAAGGTAAGTTTCTGCTGACCCTCACCACATTACTTAAGCATTACCATATTTACATGCTCAAAAATACAATGTAGATATCATGCTTCTAATGTTGTACATATTCTGAGATTTCATGCACCTGTCTGATTAAGTAGAGAATGAATCAGTTCAGAACTTCTTGAAGAAGCTAGAACTCAGAGTTAGGATTAGAAAATACATGCTTGCCTCTGATTTATAGTTCTGATATTTCTTATTTTCTGAGACACCATGACACCCGCTATAACCGTTCTAGGCATGTCTTCTGTTTTGTGGAGAAATAACCAATATTACAGATATTCTGACTAGCATAGAGAGAGAGAGAGACCAAGTTCTGTCAGTGGCGCCAGCATTTCTAGAGTCTGGTTTGTTACCAGTATTATCAGAACTTCTGAAAACTACTGTGTTCCCAGTGGGTTCAGAACTTTTGACCTTATACATTTTCACTAACAGGTTTCTGTTTTGCAGCGTGCTAGGGTCAGAACCCCTGACTTCATTTTTTTCAGCAGCACGCTGATTCTTTTTTTTCTTTCTTTATCTTTGCTATCACTCTCCATTCCATTAATCAGCAAACATCAAAAGTATTTCCTTCACACTTTATTTCATTTCTTAAAACAAAAGACCAAAAATATTTTCTTAAAACAAAACAAGTTCGTTTCACATTTTCTTATACATTCTTATGCATTTCAATATGGTTGTAATAATAATTTAGGGCTTATTTTCTTTGCAATCCCCATTCATAAGCTTGTATACCCCATCCCCTAAATGTTGTAATAGAGTAGGACTTTACGTTTCCACACTTTTATTGCTTTCATATGCTGTATAGTAACTAGGGTGTGTATGGAAAGATAAAATCAAACAAGTAGACCACCAAGAAATTAAAGACAAATGCATGCAAATCAAACACACTATTCACACATGCACCCTTAAGGTTAATTCCACTTGTTTCCTAAAAAATGGTCATGTTATGCATGTTGTATGTCTTAGCAAAAACAATCGAAATACAAGATCATAGTCCCTCAATGACTCTACCAAAGTTGCCTTTCAAAATGATCTTAGTCCCTAAAGAAAAGTGCAAAGACATCTCACAACATTGCTATCATGGTCCTACGATGACCCAACGCTCGTCCCTTCACATCCAACGATGGGGCTTCTTACCAAAAAAATGGTAAGATAGCAACATCTAAAGGAGGAGGAAAAGAACATATAAGACCTTTTGACTAGGTAGATTACTTTTAGTTACTTGCTCACTCTCAAAACAAACATCCTTGCTGTTTTTAAAAACAATCACATACACTTTCAAAGCACTTTCCAAACTTGAAACATTTTCAAAAAAGACAAACATCTTTGTATACATTCTTACGAACAAGAATCATTACAAAGATTGCCTAAACAATGGCCTCTTTTACAAAATACTTTCAAAAACCACACAAAGCACATTTTCAAACAAAAGCAAGTGATCTAGAAAGTAACTAAGATCCCATGGAAAACCATGGATGGAAAGGGTGCTAATACCTTCCCTTTTCATAATCTACCCCCCGAACTCAAGAAAACATCTCTAAAGGTCTTTCCTGTGCTTTTTCACCTTTCCTTATTGGATAAAAGAAAAGTAGGTGGGAACTCTTGCTAACCGTAACATTTGCGATAAAACAAAAAACCCTCAAGTCAGTTCTCCCACCGTATCACACCTTCGTTTGATCACCACCTGGTTGGGGAAATAATCACACTCAGTGGAGAAGTCAGCAACAAGACTGGAAAAATGGGATTATAAACCCAACACCATAACACATCCTGTAGGAAACCCTTTAATTGATCAATAATTGTTAAAGGAAACTAGACACATATGTACGAAACAGATCACAGGAAACAATCTTGCTTGAGGAAAGTTCTCGGCTTAGGGTAGACATAACAGCTATCTTGACGAAATCTGGATATGCCCTTAGAAACCAATCTAGTGTCCCAAGCTTACCGTACTGATCAAGGTAACTTTCATAACTTGCCTTTGGCTGCATGCTTTTAAGATAACCTTTATGATCAAATGGCTTCTAGAGATTTGTTGAATCTCGACATAATTGCCCTAGATTGGATGAATGTTGCATCCTCTTTTCTCTGCAACTCTTCTCGGTAACATACCTTCTACTGATACTCAAATGTAAACTTCCATGATACCAAGCAGTCGTTTTACAAGCAGAAAATGTTTATTCTAAGAATGAAAATTCTAATGTAACAATCATTTAAGTCTTGAAGATTTTATTTGAAAATATGTCACAAAACATTGTGAACGAATCACAATCCAGGACGCGACATGGATTTTTTGTATGAAAGATAACAAAAGTAATATGATACCAATCACAATAATTTAGCAAAATTAATGGGAGTCAGGAAACACTATCTCATTGGCGTATTCTTTCGAAATAAACCTTGTTTCAATTAGGACTTTTATGGTTTGTAACGTGGTCTGGTTCACGGTTTTAGAAAAAAGATTTAAGGATCAAAAATATTTGGTGCACCCCCCCTTCGTGACGTTCTTCAGTCCTAAGTTTAGTTAACTTGACACGAATATTCATCTCTCAAAAGAAATTTTGAGATGGTTGAGGAATCAAACAAGGTTTTCTTTGGACATTCAAGTCACTCATTCCTGCTTCTTTTGGGTTTCTTGGCATACGACTCTGTTCTTTGCTGAGGATTTCACACTGTAATCCTTTATCGCATTTCATGCTTTCCATTTCTTCCTTACTTTATGGACAAATTCCTTTTGACTTTGACTATAAAGTGCAGCGGGATGCCCTGACTTTTTCCTAAGCGAGTTGTTTTTTCATGGTCCGACTTAGCGGGGCTTTTTGTCTCTTTATTTTTCATCATCATCATTTTTTTATTCATATCATATTTTTCTCTTTTCTTTTTGAATATGTCGCGTGACTTCGTGTCGTTTGCCACTTGTCGGAAGAATTATGACTGCTCTATTTCTGAGTAGATGAAGGATAACCACTATTGTATCGTCATCTATTGATCTCTTGGTGTGCGAGAGATAGCCATTAAGATATCGTCAATTGACGCACCCTCCTGATAAGTGAAGATTAACCATTGTGGTTTTTACTTTTCTCAACCTTTCGAGGGATAACCATTGTTGTATCCTTAGATGCGCCCTCTTGATGAGATTTGAATACTCAATCAGATTAACTGAACACTACCCTGCCCCAGGTTAAAATGAGTTTTTTTTTCTGAATAGAAAAAGAAACTCCTACTTCAAGGCTCAAAGGGATTAACAAAGGTTTCACTCCCTTATATCTCTGGTGTTTGAGGATTTGAAACAATGTCTGTACATCGTCAACATGGTTTTATCCAAAAGCATACAACCAGAAAATTTGCATTTTAATATCATCATCCCCCCTTCAATCTCTGCCTAGGCAAGAGAATGGGTAACAGGTTGGTATCATAAAGCAATTTAAAATTGAAAACAAATACGAGTCAAACGAATTAATTTCTTCAAGACAAACATACTCGTTGTATTAAAAACAAACATTCAAATGAAAACAATTTCTTACATGCAAATAGTGCAATGATAAACAAGAATAATTACAAATGAGAAATCAGTAAGAATGCTAATAAACTAAGATGAATCTCTTATCTGGACTTGCACTGAAGGAAACATTCCCCAAACTTTGGAACTACCACCAACAAAGATTCATTCATGCTCTGGTAAGGAGTTGTTTTGAACATTAGGGCCAATGTCCTTAAATTAAAAGATACCGCTTCAGATCAACCTCTGAACTTCGACCTTCAAAGCAAAGCAATCTTCTAAATCGTGCCCAGGAGCATCCTGATGAAAGGAACACGAAGCGTCAGTCTTATATCCTCTTGGCAATTTTTCAGGAACAACTGGTCGAGCTCGAGTTTGAACCAGATTCTTCTTAAAAAAAGAAGGATACAACTCTGTGTATGTCATTGGAATTGTATCAAAGCTCATTTTCCTCTGAAGACTTTGCCCTTGATTTCCTTGTTGAGGTGCCCTCTGATATGCAACAGTAGTCGGAGCTTCAGTAGTAACTAATGTCTGTTGAGGATGAGCAATCGGTGGCAAATTATAAGAAACCACCAAAGATTCCACCAGAGCAGTGAGATTGGCCATACCGGCCTTCAGAGCAAAAACTTCCTCGCACAACTCACGATTCTCTTGTTCTAAATTGTCTATCTTCTTTCTGAAATTAGCCCGAGTATTGTACCGGTGAGACACCTTACTGAACAAAGTAAAGAAGCTCAGCAAGACACCTGGATATGCATAACAAATTCAAGAAGTATGTACAATATGATGCATGATGTGCAATGCACATGATTTTTTAAAAGTTTTAAACCCAAGTTTTCAAAGAACTTTGGAACATTATAAACGAATTGCAAACATCAATTAAAAGAAATAATTGGGATAACTGAAAAACTAATTTCATTAGTATTGGGAGGATTACATTGGAAGTACAAGACTTCACTAATCCTAAACAGAAGAAAGAGAAAGCTAAATCATCAGGTCCAAATGAACTGCATCCAATTAAGATCTAATACTGTGTTGTAAAATCTTTTTGAGCTTGAATTTGGAATGCTAAAGGAAAATAAATCCTCTTGCACTCTTCTCTTTTACTTTGCTGATAATTGGGAAAATAAATCTCTAATACAAAGGATTTAGGAACTAGATAATGAGCATGGAGAAATCCATCTTCAAGATAGCTAGGAGAATTTGAAGTCCCAAGGACAAGATACCAAGGATTAAGGCTTTCTCAATTCTTCTGAATTAGGACTCTTGACATTGTACTTCTTAGTACTCTTTCTAAAATCCATAATTACAAAACTTGTGATGTTTGCAAGAAAAAGTCTTAAGTTCCTTAAAATTTGGTTAAAACAGTGCTCATGGATGCATGGATGCATGATGCAACAATCACACACAATATCATAAGCATAGGGTTTATAGGTTCAACGTCACGAGCATGAGGTCGAAGGTACTACCCATAAGGTATGGTCTAAAAGTTATCACCTGCCGAACAAGGTTCTAGAGGTTCCTAAAGTCTACATCCTTCCTTCGGATATTACCAACTTCCCAATTAACTCGATAATTAGTAATATTCTCAAGAAAAACTCATTCTAGCATAGTATCGCGTGACAACTATTTCAGGATTACCCTGTCATAGCTTCCGCACTACACCTAAAAGGCCAAGATGGGTTAGGTATTCTACAGTCCTCAGTTTCAGCAGGCTCCCAGGTCGAAAGCAGTATGTCTTTCCGATAACTCGGTGTATGATACTACAGTCAAAGGGGCCTCCACTGAGTGGGGGATCTCATGTCTCCTTTTTTGGGATTACTCCCTCAAAGTTAACATGACTATACCGCCCGTTCTATCTTAAGTTTACCCAAGTCCGGGTATAGGACTCATGAGTAATCACCAAGCACCCTGAAAACCAGGAAAACCCAGATAGACATATATACAACATATAACATATAAACAATAATAGCACATATACAGATATAAACAAAGATAGGCTTAACCCACTTAGGGATGGACCAGCAAGAGGTCAATCTTTCCCCAGTGAAGTCGCAATTTTTTCTGTAGCTGTAGAAATGTTTAAGACTAAGCCATTGGATTGACTAGACTTGTACATATCAAAATAAAAATCACCACTGTGCTTTATTGTTTCCAATGGAATGGGAAAAGAGAGAATAACCCAAAAATAGGGGGAAATATTCAAGGTAAGGGGGTTGGTTATGAAAAGGGAAGGTATTATCACCCTAAACATCTACGGTACTCCGCAGGAACCTCTTTGTAAAATATTTATATTTTGGCTATAAAATGTTGTATACAAATAGATGGTGGAAGTGAGGAAAGAAATATTTTTTTTATGATTTTTGCACCCGCCGCGTTTGTGAACCTTTAGTGCCTACATACTACCTTCCATGCAATAGGGGATCAGGGTACTCGTAGTTCACCTTTGAAAAATTTTAAAACACAAGTGTGTTGGTTAATTTTATGAGATAAGACACCATCGTCATTGCCCGTGTGGAAAACATACTTACTACCCACAATTATGAGAAAGGAGAATTTGCATCATATCAAAGTGAAGGATATGGATTGGATTTTAAAATCAACAATGTCTCACTCAACACCCAAGTGGAAAATATCTCACTTCACTACATATTGTAGAAGTATAGTTGTTTGCATCATTACAAGGATTGACAAGAGTCTAATCTTTTGAGAAAATTTTAAAGTTAAGAGCCAAAATTGCAAAAATGGTTTGAATGAGATTGATTGACTTTTAGTCTTCTCATAAAAATGTCAAGGTATTGTTAAGTTGATTGAAGTTTATTTATGATTTTTTTTTGAAAATGCATGGACCTAAGTTCAAGTTTATTATGAAGGTAATTCAAGTTTTAAAAACGAGAAGTATTTTCAAAAGGAGGGATAAGATTTTTGAAATTAAAGATGGGAGGAGATGAGGGGACTATCCTAAAGCATAAGATAAAAGCTAGCGAGAAGACCATCTAACCAACAAGAAGCCAACACTTGACATTATGAGACAAGATAGAATTCCCATTCTTTAGATTGAAACCAAGCAAGCAAAGATACTAGACCTCTTGAGAAGACCAAACTTCAAATGTATTAAGTCTTCACAAAAATTGGGCAGAGTAACAACTGTATACAGATGAATTCCAGATTACATACAAAGCATGTAATCACAATAACATGCACACAAAACAAACAAATAACCCAATGTCTTGAGGTAAACCTCAAGAACTCCAGACAAAATATCAATTAAGGTCACAAGGTCTCCAACGTAGGTCAAGGTTTCTATTCCTAAGTCCGAGAAGTCTAATACTCCATAATGCCAAGGATAGTAACCAAATAATCCAAGTATCATTAATGTTTTTTATGGTTCATGTTAATTATTAAGTATCTTCAAAAGGAAAAGAAAAGCTCAAGTGCGCAAAATAAAAATGGCATAAAAGTAAATGCTCAAGTGATCAAAGATGAAAATAGCATGAAATGTAAATGATAAAGTAAATGGTACATAAAGTAAAGGCCATAAGATAAAAGCATAAAATAAATTCAATTGTTAGAAGTTAATGGTTAGTTGGATGACCATCTTGAAACTTGCATTTAGAACTCATTAGAGGATTGGTAGAACCAAAGCCTCTCAACAACAAGTTGCATTTGCTTTTTGTCAAGTATATCATCCATTTAAGAATCCTCAAGATAACATTTAATGGTCAATGATGTTTAAGTGATCCGCATTTACCAAAATTGATGAAGATCCATTGGAGGATTGGTAAAACCAAAGCCTCCTAACAATGAATCTCAGGGTTATTGGATCAAAGGGTTCAAACCAACATACTTGGGCTTGCAAACATAAGTTTGGGCCACTAATGATCATTTTCTCGAATCGGGACAAAAAGCAATCGTAAGTGGACTTATGTAGAAGTCGCACCTATTTTGAGGCCATTCAATAGCAATCTATGTACTTCATGTTTGGATAAATTATATAGAGATCACCATCCTATAACATGTAGCACAAATAAAAAAGAAAGGGATAAGATGAAGAGGGAGGGGAATGATAAGCTAATTTGGATCACTACCTCAAATTTCTTTCATCTTTAAATTCAATCACTCATTTTGATGGATTTAAGTACTAAACATATCATTAATCCAAATCATCAAAAATGAATTGAATAATTAACTCTTTATTAGATTTGAATTAATGAACATTTATCCAACTTCATCTACACCCAAAGTCCATTCAATTTAAAGAGAAATTAGACATTTAAAATTGCAATCCAAATCAACAATCAAAAGGATTGAGTAGAAAAAGAGTGATGGATAAAAAAAGCCCCAAAACAAGGCAGAAAATGCTTTTTTGTTCTGTTACAATCGATTGCACTGCTGATGCAATCGATTGCACTGCTGATGCAATCGATTGCATCAGTTCTTTTTTTTTTAAAATTGTGAAATTTTGCTTTGACAATCGATTGCACTATTACAACAATTAATTGTGCCTTGTTAAAATCAGAAAAACAGCATTTTAAAAGGCCAAATTCTTGTTCAAACTTTCCATCAAACACCTTATGATCATGGATAGAATTGAGCACAAAAATTCCATCAAATAATGAGAAAATAGCACCGATGATATCATAAAACAATGCTCAATTAATCATGCCCAATTATCAACATGAGATCACATTGTGAAAGATGAAAAATCAAACTTACTAAAGGTAGATCTAGAGAATTATCAAAATAACTTCAAGAATTTGCTTCAATTCAATCCCAAGAATCAATTGCCCAAGCTTGGATGTGGTGAATTGATGAATAAAAAGTGTTTGGATGAAGGTTTGGCTCAAAGATTAGTAAGCTTCAATGCAAAGCTTACTAACATTTTTTGAAAATGGAGCTTTGAGTAAATTTGGTAGATGGAGAGAATTGAGAGATTTTTTAGCAAAATGAGTTTGGCTATCAAAAGCTTGAAATTTGAATGAAATGAGGGCTCTATTTATAAAGTTTAGACTTGGGATTAGTGGTGGTTTGGAAATTAATTTTTGGAGCCAAAATTTGAAATAATGATATATCTTTCAAAAAAAGAAAAATTGGAATCAAAATTTGATTTAATGATATATCTATCAAAAAATGAAGAAAATTTAGAGGCAAAATTAACAAGCTTAAAATTGTTGTTTTTTTTTAAATTTTCACTTTGTGCAATCGATTGCACTCCGGGAGCAATTGATTGCATCGGTGTATTTTTTTCAAAAATGCCACAAAATGCACTATGTGCAATCGATTTCACTCTAAGAGAAATCGATTGTACAGTTAAAAATGAATTTTTTTAAATTATTTTTCTTTGCAAATAGAGATTTTAGGGAAATAATACCGGAAAACCTTATTTGTCAGATGCTTTGACTTGGTACCTATAAAACACAAATAGACAAAGACAAATACAAATATTTTTTTTGTATTTTGATTAGAAGTTAGTCAACAACACATATTCAAAATACACAACTAAGGTGCTTGGAGATCCCTCAAGAGCAAACTTAAAGATATGAGATAGAAAAAGAGGAAGAACCAACCCTAATGAGATCTTGTTATGATAGAGTTGACATGATATGATAGGGGAATCTTAGCGTAAAAAATTGGGGTACAACACTCTTTAAGCCCATTCCCGGCATAATCAACCGACAACATCACTTCGTGCACAAGAGAGTGCAAATTTCTGGGCACTTAAGTGTTCAATCATTTTTACCTTCAAGTCATGGATGAAGGACGAGCCAATCTAAATCTTCAGGTTTAAGAATATTGAACAAGGGAAGCTGTTGTACCCCAAAATTTGCACTCCCTTTTTCTCAAGACATTTCTCACAAAAGTTCTCAAATACTCAAGGATCCTCAAGAGTTGACCAGACAAGCTCACCTCCTAGGCATTAAGTCCACAACTAGGGTTTTATTTTTCACAAGGAAAATTTGAATTTTAATGCCTCAAATGACTCTCATGGTTCATCATTAGTCTCCAAGAATGCTCATGCCAATTTTCAAGTCTTGCATCACAAATTTGCTCAGTCAATTGCTCAGATGACTGAAAATCAGCTGTATTGGATAAAAAGTCAACAGTGGTCAACATATAGTCAAACTTCAAGGTTTTTTTTCCAACATCAACATTTTTATGTGATACTCATCAATTTATCAAGGGATGATCATAATTCCTCAAGGAAAACACTTAAATCATCATAGGGGCAAAATTGTCAAAATTAGGATTTTGACTAAGAATGACTGATCATTGACTTTTGACCTAGCGCATGACCTAATGGCTTGAATAATGATCTCAAGGACTCAAACACAATATCTTGACATAATGTCATGGCTTAAATCATTTATAAAGATCAAGTGATTGATAGTTGAAGAATTGAGATCAACTGATGAAAAGTCAACTATAACACAAAAGTCAAACTTTGACTTTTTGGTCAACATTGAATTTCAAAGATAAAGAACCATAAAGACATCCGAGATTATCAAGCTTGATCATTAATAATCAACAAAGTCAAGAAAATTCAACAAAAATTCAAGATTTCCAATACTTAAAAAATTCTAAGTGTTTTGACCTTGATAAATTCACTACTTCATGACCACTTTTCATTAAGATGTAAGATGATTCAAGGAAAATTTTCAACATGAAAGTTGTAGAGCTTAATGAATTCTACAACTTTGTCCTTGAGTGTTGATGCCCAAAAAATGATTGGATTAGGAGATATAGGCCCATAAAGTTATGATATTTTTATCAAAACACTTAGTGAAATTTTCAACAAGTTTGGTCAGATTTTTGTCCCAACTTCTTGGAAATTTTTCACCAAGTTCCAATTTGATTTAGCCAAAGTGGTCAACATGAAATTTGTAGGAAATGTTTCAAGCTTTCAAAAATGTCAAGAACACATTTTTATCATGCTTGAGCTAAGAGATTCGAAGAGATGAAGTTGGGCATCCATTCTTGAATTATAGGTCATTTTGTGATGAACATGAGATCAAATCTCCAAGCCATGTTACATAAATCTAGCTTTGCAGGCTTCTAACTTGAAAATCACTCCATAATTAAATGTTTACACAATTGATTGAATTATTATCCAAGTGTTTGAGCCATTGTCCAAACCAATTTTCCATTTTTGGCACAAAGTTACCATTTCCATTCCTGTAAAGCAAGCTTTAATCACAAAGTCAATGCATTGAGCTCCTCACTTATTTCTTATGATCACACTCCATTGTAATGTGAAGAAGCAACCTCCTTGCACCCAACAAACTCAGACCATGCTTGTACTTGAACCTTGGAACCATGAAAATCTATCCAACTTGATTTCTCATTTTCAACCAAACCATAACATGTTATCTCAAGATTCTGGTTACTTCAAGATGTCAAACTTCTTGCCTATATAAATAATGAAATCATTTTCAAGACAAAGCACAAATATATAGCCCTCAAAACACCCTCATACTCCCTCAAACCAGACTTTGCATCAAAACTCCATTTTTGTGGCAACTTCTAACCTTAAACACCAAACTCATAATCTACTCGTGTATTTTCCATTTCAATCATTCAAACATCATCTATACACAATATAGAAGTGATCCAAACACTTGAACCACTTATGTAATCCCTTCATCACCATCCACCATTTTCAAAACTCAACTCTGTAACTTGACTTCTCCAGAAGAATCCATCCACTCTCAATCCAAAGTAAGCATTGCAATAGCTTACTGGGAGTTCAGTGAAGCTATCCAGATCATCACAACACCTCCAGGAGTGCTCTAACTCCAGGTTCGATTCTCACTTTTGAGGTAACTTTTATAAACTTTGAACTTGTTGTACAAGCATCATTAATGTTTACTTTCTAAATAAAAAATGTAGACATCATTGCCCTGAAGGTAACCATGTGCTTACATTTCATTTATCTTGCCTGAGTGATGAGAATTTTGAAATTGAAGTTTATGAAAATATTAGGTTACAGTTTGGTACTAAACAAAATTCATCTTAGTCTTTGATCTTTAGCTTTTTAAAGTTATATGGTTGAATTCGTGGTGAAAAATCAAGCAAATTTCATGTTTACATTTTTAAAAATGGTTGAGAAATGAAGGAGTTACAGATTTAACAATGAAGTTGTTGTTCTTGGCGCGCGCGAGGAAAAAGAAGACTTATTTAAATTTTTAGAAACGAGTTTGTAATATATTTATTGGTTTGTGCTTTAACTACATGATGTATCACCAGCCCAGTGGTTAAAGCGTGCGCCTGTGACTATAGGGACTTGGGTTCAAGCCCTAGCGGTACCCTTTTATTTGTTTCACATTTATTTGTTTCAGAATTAATGCACACAAGCCTAAGACGCGGACGCTGCAGCCCTCACCATCACCCTCTGATCTCTCTATGTCCAAGATAGACGTTCCAGATGCAAGCATCCACCATGAACCCTCAAAAGCTGGCTACATGGAATCAGGCACCGCCTGGACTTTGTAGTTCTGGACTTCTTGTTTTTGTTGCATTTCACCCCCCCCCCCCCCCCCCTTTTAAAAACTTACAGGCCCATTCTTATTTTTATTTTATTTTTCTGATTTGAACAAAAACTATTTTGGGCCTAATAAAAATGGTTTCTCACACCCCATTTTTACTTCTGACTCATGGCCCAATTATTTTTATTTATTTTTATATTTTCTTTTTCTACTTTTATTTATTTATTTTATTTAATAAAATAAATTAAATCATAAAAATCATAAAAAATTAGGTTTTGGTTTTAATCAATTATTTTTAATCTTCCTAAATAAAATTAATTACTTTATTTTATTTTTTAAACTTGTAAAAAATGATTAGAATTGGGTTTTTTATTATTTATTTACATCACAAAATATTTTTCTGAAACTCAAAAATATTTTCTAACAATTAATTTCTCTTTTAAATTAATTTAGATTTAGTTTTTCTATATATAAATTATTTTTCCTTTTGATCAATGAAATTAACTTTTATCTTAATTTAATTTATTTAAATTTACTAATTTCTTTTAAAATACAAAGCTAATTCAATTAGGTCAAAACATTAAAAAAAATTCTACCAAAAGCACTTCCTCTTTCTTTCCTCAACTTTACATTTTTGCGCATTTTATTATTTTGCATTATTATCTATGCAAATGGTCTGTAATAGATAATTAGGGCTTTATTACTTTCTGTTGTACCCCAAAATTTTCCCTCCCATTTTCACATAAGACATACTCCTAGAGGTTCTCAATTGCTCATGGTTGACCAAGATTTGACCAGACAATTTTCTTCCTAATGCAATGAGCCCCCAACTAGGGTTTCAATTTTCATCAAGATGGTTGAGCTCCAAGGATCAAAAATGTTCTCCATTGTCCTAATATGTCTTCAAGATCATCCATGCCAAGTTTCATGCCTTTCTCAACAAGTTTGCTCAGTTAATTGCTCAAGTATTGGAAAATCAATTGTGCTAGGTCAAAAGTCAATTGTGGCCTATGTAGAGTCAAACATCAAGATTTTTAGTCAACATCAATATTTTTGAAGTGATATCCATCATTTGATCAAGGGTTGATCATGATTCCTCAAGAAATGCTCCAAACCCATCAGAAGTAAAAAATGGCAAAGTAGGATTTCTATAGGAAAAGTCAACTAAACTTTGACCAGTCATAACTTTCACACACTTCATCCATTTTCCCCAAACCAAAGCTCATATTGAAGATAATTGCATTCCCTATAACTTATATTCATCCATATAGTCCAAGAAATGCACAATTTGAAAGATACAAGATTATACATTTCAGGTCATTTTCAGAAAGTCAACAAAAGCTACTTTTTTCCAAGACCTTTTACATCAATATAACATCTTCAAATGGAAAATTGATCATAAGAGGGATTGAAGTAGACATCTTGGGCTTTGCAAAAAGTCCTAGATCATTATCATGAGATAAATATTGAGCAAGTTATGGCTTGCCCAACTTTGGAAAATTTGGGAATTTTCAAGAATTATGCATTGAGCAAATTTGAAGTTTTGAGGCAAGGGCTCAATTTCATGGACTTCAAGCATCTTCCTAAGTTTATAGAGGACCTCTAAAATTATCCTTGCTATGCCTTGAATTTGCTAACTATTTTATTCATATTTATTTTAATTTATGTCAAATAAATATAAAATAAAATGTATAAAATAATTGGAAATGGGCTTTAAGCTTTGGGTTGATGTTTTGGACAGCCTAGGCCCATAAAATTTCATGCAAAGGTGTCACATTCATTCAAATTCAAAAAAGTACAAGATTCCATGTCTTTGGCAAAGTTATAAAATATCATTCATGGCTTTAAAAACACATGCTTATGGTTGTTATTACCTTTGTTCTCTTGTCTCCTCCCTCCTCTATATATAAAGGACACATTAGAAAGCTTCAAGACACATGATATACAGCTTGGAAAACCTCTACAAATTTTGCAAAAATTATCAAAGTTGTAAAAATTCGCATTTTAGGTTCCAACCTTTCTCAGTCCAAACAAAAGATCCAAATATTCCTGGAGGCTCCCTGAAGCTTTTGCAAACATTACCAAGCCCTGTAACATCACAAAACGCCTCAGTAAGCTCCATTTTTATATTTTCTAACTTGTTTCATGCAGATCCGGTGCTCCTCGTAGCTAGATGTGCATTATACACCATCAGACATGTGCCATCAGATGTCCATCTGATCAGATCTAGCACACTCCATCTGTGGGCTCCCCATGTTCCATCAAGACCAATCCACATTAGATACAGAAGCAAATCTAGGCCACTCCCTTCATGGGCTAGCAAATTCAACAACCACACCCCCATTTTTTTTACTATCTCAAGCCCATGTAGTTTTTTTTTTTGTAATGTTTTAATTTCTTTTATCTTCTTTACTTAATTAAGAAAATAATTTAAAAAAAACTCACAAAAAAAATAGGCTTAGACTTTTTTTAAAATTAAAATAATGAAATTCTTTAATTAATTATTTAATTAAATTTTAACTACTTTCTTATTTTAAAATGAACTAGAATTTAGGATTTCATTTATGTTTCAAATGTTTTCTTAATAAAAGCTGCAAAAATATTAGAATTAGATTAATTTTATTCAATATTTATTTTCTTAAATTAAATTTAGATTTAGTTTAATTATTTTTCTTGAAATAAATAAAAATAAAACCAAAAAGATTTTTCTTGTTTACTTAGAATTTTTCTTAGGATTTTTAAAAGTAATTTTTATTTTGCGCGTGTTATTTTAATTCTCGCAGTTTATATAAATAATGTAACTGATTTTGGGATGTAATAATCTATATTTAAAATTCTGCATTTTATTTTCTTGCACTTTTTATGTAATTGTCCCAAAGCGTTGTAATAGCCTAGGATTTACATTTTCGCACTTTAAATTTCTGTAAATATTAACTGTTAGTAACTAGGCGTGCATGATAAGACTGAAAATTAAAATGTTATCAAACTTGATAATGCAAGATAAATAACTGAATCTCAACACACTTGCACATGTGTACCTCTAAGGTATCTCCCACTTTGGTTGCCTTTAAATAAAACAGTCATGAGGCAGGAACGCTTTAGTAAAGACCCATAAATCAAAAAATCATAGTCCCTCGATGACCCTACAGTTGCCTTCTCGGTAAATGATCTAGTCCCTAAACAAAATTGCTAAAGCGTCTCCACAAGTTGCCTTCGTGACTGTAACGTCCCTTTCGAATGTCCCTAATACATCCAACGATAGGGCTACCTACTACTAATAGTAGGATAGAACTATCTAAAGGGTAGGAAGAAAAGAACGTCCTTTTTTGAGGAGGTAGACTATTCTTAAGGACTTGCTCAAATCTGAATTTTTCACACTTACACATTTTTCAAAAAAAAACTATTTTCAAAAACGTTTATCACACTCTTGAGGACTGATACAAGAGTTACTATAAAGCAAACAAAAATCTTTCAAAATGCACAAACACAAATAGTTTTCAAAAAATGAGCAAGTACCTAAGAGCCTGTAGAAAACCACGGATTGAAAGGATGCTAATACCTTCCCTTTCCATAATCTACCCCCCTTACTCATAAAATCTTGAAAAAGGTCTTTTTATGTTCATTTCACCCTTTCCTTTGTTGGATAAAAGAAAAGTCGATGGAGACTCTTGCTTACCATACATTTGCGAATACAAAATGCAAACCAGTATTTAACAGTCGGTCCTTCCACCGTATCATAGAACTGGCGACTCTGCTGGGGAAATTATAAAGTGGGGTTTACCTTAGGGTCTAGATCATTTCTAAATTATTTGCTTGTTTGTTTGCTTTACTTTTAAGGGACTTTTTGGGGTTACTATAGATCTTACACCCGAATCTGGGGAAACCTTTTAGGTAAGTAGCAATAGATCGTGGAAACTGTGTGGGGTATACCGACACGTTTAAAGCGATAGCTATGTTGATGCGACACTTTGGTTAGTATCGATAGCCCTTGAGTTAATCAAGGAGAATACGAGGCGGTTGCATGGTGTCATTAAGCGTTAACTGGACTTATAACCTTTAAATGAACAACTTGGCCATTAGGATGTAGCGAGATGGCCGTCTTTGGTGTATTCCCAAAGTTGGCAGATACTCGTGAAGGAAAATTGCGATCAAAACGCAGCGGAATATAAAATTTTCCTTTAGAGATCCTTACGAATGAGCATGGTCAGTGATAGAAAGTTTTACCTCTTGTGGCGATTCAGACCTTTGATGTCGTGATCACGAGCGTTGATGAAGAACAACGCCTCTACTCAGTCCACACGAACAGATCGCTTCCGGTCACAGTGCTAGCTGATCACGAACGGAAACCTTGAGTGAGAGAGAGAGTCAAAAACGAAAATGCATCAAGTGAAAAAACTTCATCACAAGGGATCTATTTATAGAATCACTCGTGTGGGCTACAAGCTAAAAGCCCAATTAAGGCTATAAGCTAAAAGCCCAATTAAGCTTATGGACATCATACCTTATGATGTACCATATATCAATTATCCACGTGGTACCTTACCACTTTCCGTATTACACTTAAGTGCACCGTACCTTACGGTGTTCCTTATTTATTCTATCTCTCATCAACCTGTCCTTATGTGTGTGACCCTGTAGGTTTTCGCGACGTTGGCAATTATATTAAATTACACATTTAATATAATAAACAGTGAGCGGTATCTAGCAACACATCACTGTTACCCAAGTCACGAAAATGTCATGTGATCTGACCAAACCTTTTCCGTGATAATATTTGTGTTGTACAATTACCCTTTTGCCCTCATGTCTATATTGAACACAAGGCATACACTGTGTCACCCTTGTCCAGTTCAATATTGGGCCCTTAGACATTTATCCTGTTATGCAGGATGAGCAAATTCCATCTAGGTCACTCATGTCCCTTAGCATGCTTTGTGAAGTACCAATCAACCATCTTTATAGTCATCCAGTTACGGATGACGTTTGATCAACAATAAAGTACTTGACTCTACATCTAGGGTCCATAGTGGTTTCAGGTCGAAGGGTGGTATACACCATTATCATCATGAGAATAACTTATGACACTTTGCATAACATTCTATGTAGTATTCTCATAACGGGTCAATCCAGTATAAATATTACTCCTAATATTCATACCTATGTCAAGACTTGATAACTCCTTATCTATGATCCATGAGATGTGATCATCAATCTATCTTCATAATAATCTTAATGCTTTAATGTTATCCCACTTCACATTAAAGCTTGACTACAGATACTTTAAGAATAGTTTCTTATGTTTAATGGGATCTCATGATTAAGTCACACTTAACATTTCATTAAACCAATAAACCATTCTAGGGACTTTATTATTTTGGAAAACATAATAAAGAAATACCTTTTATTATTAATAAATAATTCGATACAAGTACCAAAAGTATTGGCCTCTAGGACTTACACCAACAACTCGATGCTACACTCATTGAGGTTTGACTCCTGAGATTTTTTTGGTTGCAAGTCAGTTGCATATCGAACGAAACTTGTAGGAAAGATCAGTGATATTGAGATCCCTTAGAACCCTGTTACTATTACTAAGACAGGTTGAGCTAACTAAATTTCAAGAGGGTACTTACCTACAAACCCCATGCAAGCCTAAACATAAGGCTACTTGTGTGATTTGTTTGCTTTCAACTTGAGCTACTTGCTGGGTTTTTATCTAACAACATGATCTCCTTGCAGGATTTGTTTACAGTCACTATCCAATAACCTGGACTTCTTAGACTCACTTGTCTTCATCACCTTACACTTTTGCTTAACTCATATCATACATATCATAACATCATGCCATAACATTTCCTTAACCATTTCAAGGATCTCAAGGATTTGTGACGTAGGTTATGATAAATCAGACATCTAGGACGGGGCAAAGGGATTTATTTTCCTCTAGCTAATTTCGTCAAAAGATCAAAACTCAACAACTTGAGTCAGGGGCTATGGCTCACTTGATATGGTGAGCTTGAGTCTCGTCGAAGGACACTTAACAATACAAAGTTCTTCAATCAAAGCTGCAAATTTCAACTTCTGACATTTCCTTGTTTACCGCACGAGATCCTTGAAAACATTGCACGCATGTCATTTTCATAACAGGTATTCTAGTACAGGTCTCTCATTTTCTCGTTGTTTATTTCAGCAAGGAAAATGGCTCTCCAACAAGACAACAAAGATCTTTAAACTCAAGAGGCTCAGTTCATGGAAATGTTCCAAAACCTATCCAAGGGGAAGGAAGAGTTGAAAGCACTCCTCGCTGGGAACCTGGCCAAGGAAAATCCTGAAGAAAATAAGGACGAACGGTTGGAACAATTGCAAGCTGAGGTTGAAGAAATGAGAAACCAGATGTTGGGGCATATGGCTCTTATCCAAGGCCTGGTCGGGTACAATAAGAGCTGAGAGGCATTTTCAACAAGCTTCATCAAGATGTATGCAACCGTGTGAAGCAAACAGTCGAGGTTAGGGACCAAGTTATTGATCAACCTCCAAGAAGACAAGAGGTTGGTTTGTGAAGAGTGGACCTTTCCAAATTCCTACCACATCACGGGTCCAACAACAACCTCGCCAAAAATAACGAGTTAATCAGAGTAAGCCGAATACACCCAAGAGGAAGTTTACCAAACTCAACATGTTGTTGTCTTAAGCTTTACAACACATGTTGAGGATGAATCTGGTTACGTTGATAGGGCCTCCTCCGGATCCTAAGACTTCTTCCCCTAACTACAATCCTGATGCAAGATATGCATATCACTCCAACAGTCCGGGGTATGATACTGGCGATTGTTGGATGTTGAAATATAAAATTCAAAACTTGATTGATGAAAGAGTGCTAGAGTTTACACAAGATGGTCAGGATGAGTTCTTCTGCCATCCCTCCGAAGCACGCCATTTGAAGTGACAGGATCAGATGAAGAAGCTTTTGTTCATTAAAATT
Organism: Vicia faba; assembly: GCA_948472305.1. Taxonomy (NCBI): domain Eukaryota; kingdom Viridiplantae; phylum Streptophyta; class Magnoliopsida; order Fabales; family Fabaceae; genus Vicia; species Vicia faba. The sequence continues at coordinate 407,490,418 of OX451740.1, read as the reverse complement.
TTCAATTTGTAATTTTCTTTTGATTGTTCGAACATTTATTCATGTCAAACTTTTTTACTTTATCAATGCATTGCATATGTCTATTTTGAATCAATTCATCTGTATTCACTATATTTAAACTACTTTCCTTTTTGTGATATTCAACTCTCGATCTAAAGCTCTGAGCCTTTAGAGGGAGGATGACGAAAATGATACCACAATCTCTACAGTATGCTTTTGAACAGACCCCGCTAACGATGTACATGTATTGTTTCAAATCCTAAACAGTGGAGTTATAAGGAAGATAATCCCTAGTCAACCTCTTTGAGCCAAAGAAGTAGGAGTTTTTCTTTTCACACAAATTAAAACCCTTAATTATAACCTGGGGCAGGGTAGTTTCTCAGCCAATTCAGACGCGCATTCATTCGCAATTTTCCATTTCGTACATAATTAATGGCATCGAAGACGTCCTTCCAAATCAAAAGATGGTGATGGTTCCGCATAATTATTAAAGTCGGCAATCATTATCTCTCAAAATAAAAGCCCGCTAAGTCAAATCCTATGAAGGAAACATAAGAAAAAATTGGTGCATTTCGCTGACTGTAATCATAAAAGAACCAGTTCAGGAAAAAGCATGGATAATAAAAAAAAGAGGTCGCTACAAATCCTCAACAAAAAGAAGATTACAAAAATGACTGCCTCTTTAAAATAAACTTTCAGTATCCGAACCATCACCGGAACATCAAGGACAAGATATCAGACTCAATTGGGATCTGAACGCACAATTAACTAAGCACAGGGATCTAAGAACATCACGAAGAACGAGTGGGTACAAATAAACTTTGAGCCTTTACCCTTTGTTTCTAAAACCATGAACCATGCCAAGTTATAACCCTTAAAAGTCCTAGCTGAAGCATGGGTTAGATTGAAAGCATACTGTTACAAAAGGTATCCTGACTCCTGTAGGGTTCGCTACAAATCCTGAGTTGAAATCGCACTTTTACAAAATTTGTTTGTTTTACTAAAAAATGAATTTTCAAACTTCAAGACAAACATAAGCTTTGCATTCTTAAAATACCATTATTTGCATAAGACTATTTGTTCAAGAGCAGAAAAATTCGCACGACGGATATTCGATGAACAGAAATCTTCTCAGTGGATAGAATTACCTCATATTGAAAGGCATTTCAGTGATAGGCCATTCATAATCAAGGGGCATAACATGGTGTCCAGCTGATCTGGGGCAGTCAAGTCAAGGTTCAAGGAATCTCTCAAAAATGCCAAATAGCCAGGGGAAGAACTCCATCTGAATCACTTGGGGCATTAGACATGAATTCCAGCAACGAATCTTGTACGATCAAACAAACACCTTCTGGCAGTGGGATAAAACTTACTACTAAGGACAATGATAATTCTCCACACCCGGTGAACATGGACATAGTCAGAAAAGACTACGCATGAAAAAGATCCGCTAGGTTGACAGGCCTAGGCAAAAATAAGGGCATCCCAACGAACCAAAAAGAGTTCGGGAAAAATTAGGGATATATACAAAAATTATGCACCCGGAAATTCGAAAACCTGAAAAGGCGGCTTGGGAAAAAAAGGGTATCCCAGTGGACTGAAAACCCGAAAGGGTGGTCCAGGCAAAAATTAGGGATTAAAACGTACGACTATGTCCCGTCATCTTGTCGCTTGTCTATCAGTAGAAGACTTGTTATCCTGATCAGCATTTACCAAGCACCCCATGAGTAGGGATGACACTTAAACCATCCATAAAGTCTCCACAGGTACTTTCTCCGGCAGGTACAAGGGCAGAGATATTCTGAGACGAAGTCACCGCTACATATGACCCCGTGACACCTATGTTCCCAACAGAGTAGAAACAACCAAAGTTTTGACCTCTTCTTCCCCAAGCAGGAATTACTCCCTCCAACCAAGTTCCTTCAGAGAGATGAAATTTGTGTTCCCCAGCCGAGCTTTATAACCTTAAACAGTTTACAAAACCTCCTCCCGGTTAGAGTTTATTTCTCATACTGCAGAAGTTCATTCCCCAACAAAGTTTATTTCTCTACATCGACAAAATCTTCCAACAAAGCATCCTCCCTCCACGGAGTTATTCTCAAGCAGAGACAATCCCCGATAGAATATTCTCAAACAGAAATAGGAAATCCCCGACAAATCATATCCATTCATCATCCCCAGTGGAAATGAAGGATTCAGCCTCCTTATACTCTCCAGCATCAGTTAGGGATTTATATTCCCAGATTGGGAAATATCGCAATAGCATCCCATGTTCATACATCGTGGCATGCGCATACACATCGCATACAGCATAACCTCATTTATTTTGAGAACATCACCACAATGCATTTCATCCATTATGACATTGCATATGACTAACTCTTTTCCTTTTTCAGGGAAAAGATCAAATCAACAAACACCGTTGACTACTTGTGTGACCTGGTAGTCTTCTCAAAAGCTATGTCTAACGAAGGGTTATTTTAGGATTTTCCTCAGAAATATGTCCTCACAAGACCTTCTCTGGTTCAGTCAGATCGACACTAAGATCTCTCTGATTCCTATTCCAGTTGAAGATATTCCAAGACTTTTGTCTGGTTCAGTTAAATCGATCCTAATATTCTTCTGATTTCCATTCCAGTCAATGTTAATTAAATACCTTCTCTGTTTCAGTCAGATCGACACTAAGATCTCTCTGATTCCTATTCCAGTTGAAGATATTCTGATACCTTTTTCTGGTTCAGTTAAATCAACACTAATATTTTCCTGATTCTTATCCAGTCAAAGTTAATCCAAGACCTTCTCTGGTTCATTCAGATCGACACTAAGATCTCTCTGATTTCTATTCCAGTTGAAGATATTCCAAGACTTTTTTTGGGTTCAGTTGAATCGATCCTAAGATTCTTCTTATTTCCATTCCAGTCAAAGTTAATTCAAGCCCTTCTCTGGTTCAGTTAGATCGACACTAAGATCTCTCTGGTTCCTATTCCAGTTGAAGATATTCCAAGACTTTTGTCTGGTTCAGTTGAATAAATGTTAAGATTCTTCTGATTTCCATTCCAGTCAAAGTTAATCCAAGACCTTCTCTAGTTCAGTCATATCGACACTAAGATCTCTCTGATTTCTATTCCAGTTGAAGATGATCCAAGACTTTTTTCTGGTTCAGTTAAATCGACACTAAGATTTTTTTGATTCTTATCCAGTCAAAGTTAATTCAAGCTTTTCCTCTAGTCTAGTCAGATCGACACTAAGATCTCTATGATTTCTATTCCAGTTGAAGATAATTAAAGACCTTTATTGATTCATTTAAATTGACACTAAGATTTTTCTGATTCTTATCCAGTCAAAGATAAATCAAGACCTTTGCTGGTTCAGTTCGAATCGACCATTGATTTGTTACCGATTCTTTTCCGGTAGATCCTTTACTGGTTCAGTTAAAATGACACTAATATTTTTCTGATTCTTATCCAGTCAAAGATAAATCAAGACCTCTGTTGGTTCAGTTCTAATCGACTATTGATTTGTTACTGATTCTTTTTTGGTAGATCCTTTCTCTGTTTCAGTTAAATCGACACTAAGATTTTTCTGATTTCTATTCCAGTTTGACAAACTGCAAAGCCTAGAGTATGACTAGACAACAATTTAATCTCATTTCTCTAGTAAGTCACTGTGAAGCCTGGAATACGACCAGATAGCAGTCATCTTTATCATCCTCAACAACTCAATGTGAAGCCTGGTTCCTGACCAGATAGAAGTTCACTTCCGTCTCTTCAGTCAAGAGATGACTCCGTAATAGAATAATGGACAACCGAAGCTCCTAGACTCTATTCCCTTGAAAAACATTCCCCAGCGGACTCCTCCTCGGACAGCAGGAACAGGAATCCCCACAAAGAGAATTCTTATGAAGTCAGCATCTATTTTGGATGGCATCTTTAAGCCCATCTCTAACGACTCTTCGTCATACTCCTTGGATGGCATATTTAAGCCCATCTCTGACAGTATCCTGTCATCTTTTCCAAATGGCATCTATAAGCCCATTCCTGATATTACTTAGACAGTCATATATCATTTCATACGAGTGCAAATTTCTACGCACTCTAGTGTTCAACCATCTTCCACCTTCAGATCACGAAAGGCAGAACAACCAATCTACATCTTCAGGTTTAAGAAGATTGAACAGGGGAAGCTGTTATACCCCAAAATTTGCCCTCCCATTTTCACACAAGACATACTCCTAGAGGTTCTCAATTGCCCTAGGTTGACCAAGATTTGACCAGACAATTTTCCTCCTAAGGCAATGAGCCCCCAACTAGGGTTTCAATTTTCATCAAGATGGTTGAGCTCCAAGGATCCAAAATGTTCTCCATTGTCCTAATATGTCATCAAGATCATCCATGCCATGTTTAATGCATTGCTCAACAAGTTTGCTCAGGCAATTGATCAAGTATTAGAAAATCAACTTTGCTAGGTCAAAAGTCAATTATGGCCTATGTACAGTCAAACTTCAAGATTTTTGGTCAACATCAACATTTTGAAGTGATATCCATCATTTGATCAAGGGTTAATCGTGATTCCTCAAGAAATGCTCCTAACCCATCAGAAGTAAAAAATGGCAAAGTAGGGTTTCTATAGGAAAAGTCAACTCAACTTTGACCAGACATAACTTTCACATACTTCATTCATTTTCCCCCAACAAAAGCTCATATTAAAGATAATATCTTTCCCTATAACTTCTCCTAATCCCTAAAGTCCAATAAATTCACCATTTAAAAGATACAAGCTCATACATTACAGGTCATTTACATAAAGTCAACAAAAGCCACTTTTTGCCAAGACCTTTTACATATAGATAACATCTTCAAATGAAAAATTTATCAAAAGAGGGATTGAAGTAGACATCTTGGGATTTCCAAATAGTCACAGATCATTATCATGAGATAAATATTGAGCAAGTTATGGCTTTCCCAAGTTGGGAAAATTTGGGAATTTTCAAGAATTATGCATTGAGCAAATTGAAAGTTTTAAGGAAAGGGCTTAACTTCTTGGACTTCAAGAATCTTCCTAAGTTTATAGAGGACCTCTAAAATTATTCTTGCCATGCCTTGCATTTTCTAACTATTTTATTCATATTTATTTTAATTTATTTCAAATAAATATAAAATAAAATGTATAAAATAATTGGAAATGGGCTTTGAGCTTTGGGTTGATGTTTTGGACATCCTAGGCCCATAAAAGTTCGTGAAAAGGTGTCCACATTCATTCAAATTCAAAAAAGGACAAGATTCCATGTCTTTGTTAAAGTTACAAAATATCATTCATGGCTTTAAAAACACAAGTTTATGGTTGTTATTACCTTTATTCTCTTGTCTCCTCCCTCCTCTATATATAAAGGACACATTAGAAAGCTCCAAGACACATGATATACAGCCTAGAAAAGCTCTACAAATTTTTCAAAAATTTCAAAAGTTGTAAAAATTCTCATTTTAGGTTCCATCCTTTCTTAGTCTAAACAAAAGATCCAAATATTCTTGGAGGTTCCCTTAAGCTTTTGCAATCATTACCAAGCCCTGAAACATCACAAAACGCCTCAGTAAGCTCCATTTTTATATTTTCTAACTTGTTTCATACAGATTTGGTGCTCCTCGTAGCTAGATATGCATTATACACCATCAGACATGAGCCATCAGATGTCCATCTGATCATATCTAGCACACTCCATCCGCGGGCTCACCATGTGCCATCAAGACCAATCCACATTGGATCTAGAAGAAAATCTAGGCCTCTCCCTTCATGGGCCAGCGAATTCAACAACCACACCCCCACTTTTTTCTACTATCTCAAGCCCATATAGTTTTTTTTTGTAATGTTTTAATTTCTTTTATCTTCTTTACTTAATTAAGCAAATAATTAAAAAAAACTCACAAAAAAATTAGGCTTAGACTTTTTTTAAAATTAAAATAATGAAATTCTTTAATTAATTAATTAATTAATTAAATTTTAACTACTTTCTTATTTTAAAATGAACTAGAATTTAGGATTTAATTTATGTTTCAAATGTTTTCTTAATAAAAGTTGCAAAAATATTAGAATTAGATTAATTTCATTCAATATTTATTTTCTTAAATTAAATTTAGATTTAGTTTAATTATTTTTCTTAAAATAAATAAAAATAAAACCAAAAAGATTTTTCTTGTTTACTTAGAATTTTTCTTAGGATTTTTAGACGTAATTTTTATTTTGCGCGCGTTATTTTAATTCTCGCAGTTTATATAAATAATGTAACTGATTATGTGATGTAATAGTCTAGATTTAGAATTTTGCATTTTATTTTCTTGCACTTTTTATGTAATTGTCCCAAAGCGTTGTAATAACCTAGGATTTAAAAATTCGCACTTTAAATTTATGTAAATATCAATTGTTAGTAACTAGGCGTGCATGATAAGACTGGAAATTAAAACGTTAGCAAACTTAATAATGCCAGATAAATAACTCAATCTCAACACACTTGCACATGCGCACCTCTAAGGTATCTCCCACTTTGGTTGCCTTTAAATAAAACAGTCATGAGGCAGGAATGCTTTAGTAAAGACCCATAAATCAAAAGATCATAGTCCCTCGATGACCCTACAGTTGCATTCTCGGTAAATGATCTAGTCCCTTAACAAAATTGCTAAAACGTCTCCATAAGTTGCCTTCGTGATTGTAACGTCCCTTTCAAATGTCCCTAATACATCCAACGATAGGGCTACCTACTCACTAATAGTAGGATAGCACTATCTAAAGGGTATGAAGAAAAGAGTGTCTTTTTTCGAGTAGGTAGACTGTTCTTAAGTACTTGCTCAAATCTGAATTTTTCACACTTACACATTTTTCAAAAAAAACTATTTTCAAAAACGCTTTATCACACTCTTGAGGACTGATACAAGAGTTACCATAAAGCAAACAAAAATCTTTCAAAACGCACAAACACAAACAATTTTCAAAAAATTAGCATGTACCTAAGAGCCCGTGGAAAACCACGGATGGAAAGAGTGCTAATACCTTCCCTTTCCATAATCTACCCCCCTTACTAAGAAAATCTCGAAAAAAGGTATTTTTCTGTTCTTTTCACCCTTATCTTTGTTGGATAAAAGAAAAGTCGGTGGCGACTCTTGCTTACCACACATTTGCGAATACAAAACACAAACCAGTATTTAACACTCGGTTCTGCCACCATATCACACTTTTCATCCCCATTTCAAATTTGTACCCCGATTCCCAAAGCATTGTAATAGCATAGGACATTTGATTTCTGCAATTTATCGATTTCCTTATTATTGTTAGTAATTAGGCTTGTATGACAAGATTAAAATCAATCATAGCAAAACCCTAATTCAATATAAAATAATTAAATCAAATACACTTTTCACACATGCACCTCTAGGATAAACCTTACTTGTTGCCTCGAATATAAATAGTCATGTCCCTCAAACGTGAGGTGCTTTAGCAAAATACCCACTGTCTAAAAGATCGTAGTACATCGATGACCATTCAATGTTGCCTTCGATAAACGATCTTAGTCCCTTACAACAATTTCTAAAGTGTCTTACAAAGTTTCCTTTTATGACTGTATGATGACCCACGCCTGTCCCTCACATCCAATGATAGGGCTTCTTACTAACTAATGGTAGGCTAGAACTACCTAAAGGAGGAGCAAAATAAAAAATACTTTTTGAGTATATAGATCGCTCGTAATCGCTTGATCACAAAGTAAAACAATCTTTACACTTCACACTTTCAAAACTACCATTTTCAAAACACTTTCAAAACAAACATTTTGTATACATTCTCAACGATACGAGAATTATTACAAAATTGCCTTACATTGGCATTTTCAAACATCTTTCCAAACACTCCCTTTCAACAAATATTTTTAAAAACAAACATTTTGTATACATTCTCAATGATACGAGAATCATTGCAAAATTTCCGCACTTAGGAATTTTTCAAAATATTTTCAAACATACAGAAATACAAAGTATTTTCAAAGTGAGCTAGCAATTAAGAGCCCGTAGATAACTACAGATGAAAAGGGTTCTAACACTTTCCCTTTTCATAACCTACCCCCCGAACTCAAGAAAAATTCTCAAAAGGTCTTTCCTGTTCTTTTCACACTTTCCTTTATTGGATAAAATAAAAGTCGGTGGCGACTCTTGTTATCCGCAAAATTTGCGATAAAATGCAAAATACCAAGTCAGTTCTCCCACCGTATTACAACACGCATTTAGAATCATGTTTCATACAATAATATATATGCATATCGCAGCGGAATAATTCTTTTTAAAACTAATAATATTAATGATTAAAATCCCATCTTACAATCATATCATAAAATATTAGGCACTAAAGGCCATCACCACATACATCTCAATCCAACATAAATATCCAGAGAGTATAACAACATCTCTCAAGTAAACATGAATATAATAAAAATAACATGAATCCAAACGTTCTCCGTGTTACATAGATCAGAGCACAACTCACTACCTAGTAAAGCGTATAAATAAGGAATTAGCTCCTCCGACTAATCCTTTCTAGAAGCACCACCGCTATCCTCGGTACCCGAGCGATGTCGTATAAAACACCATTTCAACAGAAGGGTGAGAATTCATTCATTAAGGAAATATACAATAATAAGTAATGCATAACAACATCCATCAAAATAATTCATCATATTTCACATAATCATGTAATCAACATATTCCAACATAACTCACCTTATTACATATATAACATTGCTCAACAATTTAAGATTCAAAGATAAATCACTCACAAATACCACAAATGTAACATTCACACCAATATCACATATTTCACACCAATTCAACATTCACATCGACACATGTGACTCCAATGTGACTCAATGAAATATACATATGGTACTAATTGTTATCCTTACTAGTCTTGTCGGGTCCACATCTCCAAGACAGGTAACCACAAAAAAGCCCATCTCTTAAGCTTTTAAACCAAATCTCCAGGTTTTTGACAAGTCACTAACTCTCAGAAAAGCTAGCAAACATTGCCTCTTGACAACTCATGATGCATGTTCAATTTCAACATATATATGCAATTAAGATCATCTCCATATCTTAATCATACAAGCATAGTTCACATAATTCAACACATTTGAATTATCTTCACCAATTTTCACAACATATATACATTATATCAACATTCACATACAATGCAATCCTCATAGAATTAATCATCTCAACACATCATTATAACATGTGGCAAACAAGTTCAAACCATGTTATCTTCAATTCAACATCAAATCCCAACAATTACATACACAAAATAAAGTATCATGTTTCTCACCAAAAGAGATCCAAAACTAATCCAAAACACATCGAATGAATTATTCAAATTCATGTAAATCAATGATAAAACATAAGCATCCATTATCTAGAACAGTTTCAGAAAATAATAACTTTTGCATTCCAGACCGCGCTAAGCGGCCTCTGGATATGCAGAAAAATTCTGCTTCAGATAACTTCTACCTTCTATGAATTTGTCCATCCAAGTCACATTCAAACACATATTTTACCAATTCAATGTATTATAACCTATGTATAACATATAACATCAAATAAAAACATCAAAGCACGATTTCCAATATCAATTTCAGGATTCTACATTCAAAACCTAACATGTCAAAGTCTAGAAAATGAAGAACAAATCCCTATTTTCATGTTACTACCCATCATATACTATTACATACACCCATAAATCAAAGAATATCCACCCTTACCTTGGATGAAGATACTCTAGGGTTCTTCCTCTTCTCTTCTCCTTTTCTCCTCTTCTCCTCTTTTCCTCTTCTCTTGATAATTCTCTTCTAATTCTATTTTATTTTACAACTCTTACTAACTGTAGCGATAGAAATGTTGAGACTAAGCCATTAGATTGACTTAAATCGCACAAATCAAATTAAAAATCGTCACCGCGCTTTATCATTTCCAAAGGAATGGGAAAAGAGCAAATAACCCAAAAAGAGGGAGAGAGAATCTAAGTTCGGGGGTGTGATCGGTGGATCTGGAACTGACTGTTTAACGCTGGTTCGCGAAATGTCGCGGAAGCAAGAGTCGCCACCGTCTTTTATTTTCTCCAAATGGAAAGGACAAAAGCACAGAAAAATTCCTTATAGAGATTGCTCTCGGTTCGGGAGGTAGGTTATAGAAAGGGAAGGTGTTAGCACCATTTCTATCCATGGTTATCCATGGGCTCTTAGATACTTGCTCATTTGTGTTTTCAAAAATGGTTTGTTTGCTTTTCAACTGTGGGTTTTAAAAAGATTCTTTGAAAATTTCAGTTCGACTCTTGTATCGGTCCTCAAGAGTGTTTGAAAAATTGCTTTCGAAAGCTTTTTGAAAAGTGTCGGTGTGAAAAGTATTTTTTGATTTGTTTTGAAATTAGAGCAAGTATCTAGAGTCGTCTACCTACCCTAAGGAATTCGTCTGTGTAAATGTTCTTAAAGTAGTGCCATCCCACCATTGAGAGGTAGGTAGCACTGCCGTTGGAGGTGTTCGGGTCAATTCGAGTTTTGGGACAGTGAGGTCACCGAGCAGAGGTAAGATACCTTAGGAGCTACCCTTATGCCATTGATCTTTTATTCCGAGGCAACTATTCCGAGGCAACTTATTTTGAGGCAACCAGATCAATGGGACATAAGGACTCACTAAGACGTCCTATAGTCGACGACCATGTTTCGAGGGACAAGGCAACAGTGTGATCACCGGAGTAATAGGAAGATACCTTAGAAGCTACCCTCATGCCAGGTTCCCGGATCATGAGGACTTACTAAAACATCCTCTACTCGACGATCACCTTTCGAGGCAAGGCAACAGTGAGGCGTACCCTAGGGGTGGTATGTGATTTGTGTGTCATTTTCAGATATTTTTGTCTTTTGTCATGTCATGGGTGATCTACGCATTATTTTTATTTTGCCATTCATTCTTGCATGCAGTTATTAGCAGTTAAAAAGTTGCGGAATTAAAAGTTCCTAAACTATTACAAAGGCGCGGGTCCACATCGCCAAATTTAATCCAGGACCCGATTTGACAAAAAATAAAGAAGTAAAGTGCGAAGGATTAAATTTACACGGCTTTGGGAGAATTACATCAATATTTAAAAGAAAAGAAATAAAGCGTGCGAATTGAAATTAAAATTGGAAGCGAGGGCGTTGGACCCTTTGTTATGAAATTAAATTAGAATTATTAAATTAATGAAATTAAAATGAAAAAAAGAAATTATTTTTGAGATTTTGGTATTTATGATTTTTATGAGAATTAAATGGAATTAAAATATTAATTAACCCTAATTCTAGCTATTTTTTAATTTATTAATAAAATATGAAAATTACCTAAAATTAAATCTAATTAATTAATGCAACTTGATTTATAAAAATAAATAATTAATTATTAGTGATGAGAAAATAAAAGAAAAAGTAATTAAACTAATTAAACCTAATTCTACAAGTTTTTGATTTATTAAGAAAAGATATTAAAAATTAACCCTAGAATAAAAACTAATTAATTGATACAAGACTTTATTTACAAAAATATTAGTTAAATAAAATATATTTAATTTTTTGTCTTTTCTGATTTTTGTGTTATTTTATATTTTATGAAACTAAATTAATTTAAAGAATTAAATTAAAAAAACTAATTAAAACAAAAATAGAAAAATATGAGAAAAGAATGAGAAAGGCAAACCATGGGGGGTCTGTCCCCAATAGGAGGTTTTGTTTAGTAATTCAGGCCCATTAAGCTCCTGGCCTCGTTTGACTTTTGCGCTGGCATGCATGTGCGTTGACTGCAGCATATCATAGGCCTCAGATCTTGGCCCTTGGATGGAGATTGTGGGACGTGTGGCACGTTTGAGTGGGGAGCGTATGGTGAACCTTAGGATTGAATCTGCATGGGATTAGATTGAGAGAAAAAATATTGAAAGAGAGTGGGGACCTGGGGTTCGAACCCAGGTCCCAGGGATTACCATACACATGCCTTGCCAACTGCTCCAACTGCGCTTTTTGTTTATAATATAACTAACAATTAATATAAGAGAAAATAAGAGTTAGTGGTCAGTTTTGCGCGAAAATTCAAATACTTCACTCAGGTCTTGACACTTCATCATCTTCTTCCTCGTTTTGCTTTTTCCTGAAATATACAAAGGGTTAGCGGGGGTTTTAAACCCCCCCCCCCCCCCCCAAAACATGCACTTTTCAATAATAGCGAATAGGCTATGGTGCTATATAAATTAGGCGCGAGCATTGCATTAGAATCGTCCAAGCTTTCTGAATTCAACCATGGTATTGAGGAGTCTCAATTTTACAGTATGTGAAAGTTCCCAAATTGAAACTTGAAGAACCCTAACTGTCTTTAATTGTGAAATCACGTACAGTACATAAAAACTCAATTAAATCATGTGGTTAGCTTCATAATGAGTCAAATAACACAAATCAAATATTAAAAACTACAGAAAACGTATGAATCATGATGCAAGAATGTGAAAAAAATTCTGTACAGGACACGATTGTTCTCACGTTTCTTGGTGTTAGAGCTTATGGTTTTGATTCAAACTCCTTCCTTGAAGCTTCAGCAAGACAATGGAACAATTCTTTTGGCTTGAATCGCACTAGAACCTAGTTTTCAGTTTTGGAATTTTTGTCAAAAAAATCAAGCTTGGTTATGGTGTTCTTGCGCAGCTGGGAGGTTCTGATCACTAGGGTTAGCATGTATATATATGTATGAATGATTAGGGTTGAGAAATTGATCCAAAGAACCTTTGTATTGATGAAGAGATATTTGATTTTTATGGCATATATTTTCCAATCTTTTTCATGCAAATTTGCTTCAAATCATGTCCAATTACCAAGATTCTTTCCAAATCTGATCATGCACGAAATATTGAGTGTATTCCATGCATAAAAAGATTTAAAAACTTAGGTTTAGTATTTTCCACATATTTATTTTAATTAAATGAATTATTAGCAATTAAAAATTCAAATAAAAAAATAAAAATGATGAAAAACTTCCCTTTGGGCCAAATGGTCGTGCACATGCTTTGGATGATGAATTGTGGAAGAAAAAGAGGCCCATTAGCATTTTTAAGACTTTTGAAGCAATGTTGACTTTTCAAAATTCCCAAAACTTTCCCAACTTCCACAAGGCATATCTTGCTCAATTTTTAAGCTTTGCTCATGTTCTTGGACATTTTGGAAATGTCTTTGAGTCCTCTAACCAATGTCTTTGGTCCCATGTCATTTTGATTTACCAATATCAAGTTATGGCCTTTGACTTAAAGTCCCTTTTTGTTGACTTTTGAAAGTGACCTATAATGTTGAAATTGATAACTTTTGTGAGAGCATTTCTTGGACTTGAGGTGTGAAGAGGAGTTGTAGGAAATGTATTCATCTTCAAAATGAGCTTTGGATGGAATTTTTCTGATAATCCATGTGGAAGTTATGCCTTGGTCAAGTTACAGTTGACTTTTCAACTGTCCAAATATGGAAACTTTTGCATCTTGAGACTTTTTGAGCCAAGCTTTGAGAATCATGATCAAGCATTGATCAAATGATGTTTGTGGCTTCAAAATGAGATGTTGACCAAAAATTTGAACTTTTGACTGTCAAATGACCATTTTGCCCCTACAGTTGACTATAGTGCAATTAGGGTTTTTGACTGTGCAATTTTGTGTTGTAAGTCTTGAAACTTGGTATGAGGATGTTTGACAATGTTTATAGGCATGTGGGACTTGATTGGACCCTTGGAAACTTCATTTTCTTTGTCAGAACCAAAACCCTAATTTTGACTGTTAGGAGGCCCTTGAACTGTGCAACCCTTGGGGAGATTTTGAAGCTTTGACTTGGCAAATTTTGAAGAATATGGGAGGGAAAATTTTGGGGTACAACAGGGGGTTTGTTATGCAAAGGGAAGGTATTAACACCCAAAACATCTACGGTACTCCGTAGGAACCTCTTTGAAAATCTGTGTATTTTGGCTATAAATTTGTATAAAAAATAGATTGTGGGGATGAGAAAAGAAGTATTTTTTTACAATTCTTGCACCCTCCGCGGTTGCGAACCTTTAGTGCCTATGTACCATCTTCCGTGAAATAGGGGATCAGGGTACTCGTAGTTCACCTTTAAAAATTTTAAAACACAATTGTGTTGGTTAATTTTAAGAGACAAGACATCATCATCTTATCCGAGTGAAAGAACATACTTACTATCCACAATTATGAGAAAGGAGAATTTGCATCATCTCAAAGTGGAGGACATATCTTGGAGCTTAAAATCAACAAAGCCTCACTCAACACCCAAGTGGAAAATATCTAACTTCACTATATATCGTAGAAGTATAGTAGTTCGCATCACTTCAAGGATTTACAATGGTCTAATCTTTTGAGGAAATTTTAAAGTAAAAAGCCCAAATCGTCAAAATGGTTTGAATGAGATTGATTTACTTTTAGTATTCTCACAAAAATGTCAAGGTATTATTAAGTTGATTAAAGTTTGATCAAGAAAATATTTTGAAAATGCATGGACCTAAGTCCAAGTTTATTATGAAAGTGGTTCAAGTTTAAAACAAGAAAAGTTTTCAAAAGGCGGGAGAAGATTTTTGAAATTAAAGAAGGTGGGAGGAGATGAAGGGACTATCCTAAAATAAAAATTAAAATCTAGGGAAAATAATCATCTAACCAACGAGGAGCCAACACTTGACATTATGGGTTAGTGTAGAATTCACATTCTTTGGATTGAAACCAAATGAGCAAGGACAATATAACCTCTTGAGAGTCAAACTTCAAGTGCATTAAGTCATCACAAAAAAATTGGACAGAGTAACGGATGTATATAAATGTATTCCCAATCACAGATAAAGCATATAATCAGAACAACCTGCACACAAAAAATAAACAACCCAATGTCTTGGGGGTAAACCCCAAGAACTCCAGACAATATTACAATAAAAGTCACAAGGTCTCAAGAGAGGTCAAGGTCTCTAATCCTAAGTCCAATAAGTCCATCACTCCATAATGCCAATGATAGTAACCAAATAGTCCAAGTAACATTAAAGTTTTTTATGGTTTAAGTTGATTATTAGGTATTTTCAAAAAGAAATGAAAAGCTCAAGTGAGCAAAATAAAAATGACATAAAAGTAAATGCTCAAGTGAGCAAATATAAAAATAGCATGAAATGTAAATGCTAAAATAAAATGGTGCATAAAGTAACGGCATAAAATAAAAGCATAAAATAAAGGGCATAAAATAAAAGTCAAATGTTAATGAATTAGTAATTAGAGGTTAGTTGAATGACCATCTTGAAACTTGCATTTGAAACTCATTATAGGATTGATAAAATCAAAGCCTCTCAACAACAAGTTTCATTTGCTTTTTGTCAAGTATATCATTCATTTTCAAAATCTCAAGGTAACAATAAATGATCAATGATGTTTAAGTGATTCAATTTGACCAAAGCTTATAAAGATTCATTAGAGGATTGATAAGACCAAAGCCTCCTAACAATGAATCTCAAGACTATTGGATCAAAGGTTTCAAATTAACATACTTAGGCTTGCAAACATATGTTTGGGCCACAAATGATCATTTCTCAAATCGGAACAAACTTTTGCGCTATGTTAAGCAATGGTAAGTGGACATATATAGAAGTCGCACCTATTTTGAAGCTGGTCAATAGCAATTTATGTGCCATATGTTTGGAGAGATGATATGTATATCATCCTCTAACAACATGTAACATGATGAGAAGAGGATGAGATGAAGATGAGATGAAGAGGGAAGTGATATGTTTGAAAATAAAAATTTAATCAAACTATCATTAAAATCTGTCATCCATTTTGGTGGAGTTAAATTCAACACCCATGATCTAATGATGTTAATGAAGTACATGATCAAAAGTCAAAAGATCATAATATATACAAAAATAAAATTGTATTTAATGAATAAAATAAAAGAAAGAAAATGATTTTAAAATGTTTTTAAAATGAAAATAAAAGGGAAAATAGCAAACTATACTCAAAATATCAAAGAAAATTTAAAAGAGACCAAGAAAAATTAGAAATGACCACAAATATTTTTACAAAATTTTTGGTAATTTTTCAAATCAGAAAATTATTTTAAAACTAATTAAAATTACTTAAATAAGTGAAAAAAAATATCAAAAATAGTAGAAGTTAAAATAAAATTCTAAAAAAAATTCAGAAGGTCAGAAATAAGAGAAATAATTTTGATCATTTTTCAGAATTTAAAAATGTCAAAAAGTATTTTTAAGCAATTAAAAACAAACCAAAAACAAAGAAAAAATCATGAAAAATACTAAATCTGAAAATAAAATTATGAAAAAATAAAAATCAGAAAGAGAATATTTGAAAATACTTTTGTGAATTTTTTCATAATTTTTGAGTCAGAAATGAATTTTCTATGATTTTTTGAAGTTTAAAACAATTAAATATAAAAAATCAGAAATAAAAAATAAAGTAAAAAAATATAGACCATTGGATGAGAGTCAAAACGCGTTACTAAGTTAATCCAATGGATCATACGCATTGTGTATATCATGGTCCTTAATGAATAAAACATGTGATCAACTATTAAATCAGATTTAAAAAAATGCGTGGGAAATTCCCATTGGTTATAGACTGACACGTAGGTTGTCCTCAACCTCTGTCCATGCGACTTGCATGTTCATGAAATGGAAAAATTAAAGCTCGAGACTGGTACCATTCTCTTCGTCTCTTCAAGAAGATTCCAATGGTAACCTCGTGAAAAATTTATGTAAGGTGTAGCTCAGTCATTTCAGAAGGAAAGATTTGAAAAGGGATTTGCAAATTCATGGCCAAAACTCACTTCCAGTTAAAAATAAATGTTGCGACTAGAATCAGAATGATGAGAGCTTCATTACAGTACCAAAGTCTGAGAGAATTGATGAAGGAATCTACCTATTCAAGTTCAAATTTAGAGTTATGAAACTTGACTTGGCTAGCACGATTTAGGAAGTCTTAGAGCTTGGTTCTTCTTCTGTTAGCTTCAGTGAAGTTCAAGGATGAAGAGTTGACAAAGAAAATGGATTGAGGAAAGCTATAAAACCAAATTCGAAGTTGCAGAAAATTGGGTTGAAGAGAGAGTTTGGCAGGGTGATTCTAGTTATCTAAGCTTGATAAAATGAATGAGGTATGACCCTCTATTTATAGGGAAGCTAATGGAATGCTTAAGCGTGTGAAATGATGAAGTTTGGAGGGAAATCGTGTGAAATTTCAAACATGAAAAGTGTGATTTCTATTTTTCTCATGAAGAGTTAAAGTTCACACCTTTAAGATCATTGTGGAAAAAGAATAGGCTCAAGGAGATAAAAATTGACCATGTTATGATCTTTTGAAGTCACACAAGGGAATTTGATGGTCTATCTAGAGGACTTGTAATCTTTCTCAATCATTAGGCATCTTCCATATAAAATTTTCTTGAAACTTTTGAAGTGGCTTGTTGATAACTCTTTAAAGAGAAGCATGTCTTGGTAATCACTCAAAAATACTAAAAGATGAGCAATATATAGCCCTTAGAAGTTCAAAACCCTAGCTCTAGAGCAACAAAATGCTTTGGAAACTCTTTTCAATTTTGACAAACTTTCTTGCCCAAATACTTTTGTCATGTAAATATAAGTTGTTGAGGATGATAATGGGAAACCATAGCAACCATAACCACTTCCAAATATTAATAATTGAGTGAAAAATGCACTTGTGACCAATAAATCAAGAACTTGTCTAATTAGGTCAAATTTCTTCAATCAACCCTTATATCTTTGAACTATCTTTGACAACTTGAGGCATGATGAATCATAATAGACTTTGTCATGATATTACTTAAAAATATCTTCAATGATAAGGATTGAATCTCAATGATGCTTTGTTGAAGAAGGCATGGAAATAAACTCATGAACCTATAGATCAACTTGATGGATGTATTGTGCTTTCACCTATAATATCATCAATTAGGGAAAATATTCATTGTATTTATTAGTTAAAATTTAATCAATACAAAACATATATTATCACAATATACAAGTCAAGTTGCTTGGTGATTCACCATGAGAAAAGCTAAAGATAAGGAGAAAAACCAAACCTAATGTGATCTTGTTGTGATTGAATTGACATGAGATGATAGAGGGATCTTAGGGGCAAAAATTAGGGTACAATAGCTATCCTTATTTAAGTGTCTTCTATCTGAAGATATGAAGGTTAAAATATTTGTGTAGACGCGAATGAATATACTTAAATATAAAACAAACCCTATTTTGGCCCTAAGATTCCATGCAATATTTATGATTGTGCATGCAAACAAACAGATCCAATGGTTACACAAGACAACACTGGGGAATCAGAAGATAAAAGGTCAAAAGAAAACTAGACCAGGAAAATAAATCACTAGTGAACAGAGGCCTCAACTCTACTAGTGTAAAGCCCAAGGAGGAGATAAAGCAACACCAACGCAAATATTTAAGGGAGAAAGTAAAGGATAATGGTGATTAACAAATAACTGTGAACTATCCACTCTCAGAGAAGATATCAAAAAAGGTAACATTGACCTACTGGGGGAAAAGAGGTGGTAGGATAATACCAACAAACATCAATATTAGGTGTGGTAACAATTGTTTTGCATCAGTACTCATGACTTGAAACAAACAAACTTCTTCAGAGTAAAGTGAATCTCAACAATGAACTATCTCCCATAATGAAGAGACTACCATCCATCAGAAAAAGATCTCAACAACAAACTATCTCCCATAATGACGAGACTACCATTCATTGGAGTAACAAATATCAACAACAAACTTTCTCCCATAATGACGAGACTACCATTCAATGGAGTAACAAATCTCAACAACAAACTATCTCCCATAATGACGAGACTACCATCCATTGGAGTAAAAAATCTCAACAACGGATTATCTCTCATAATTACGAGACTACCATTCATTGAAGTAACATCTCAGCAACGGACTATCTCCCATAATGACGAGACTACCATTCATTAGAGTAACATCTCAGCAACGAACTATCTCCCATAAAGATGATACTACCATTTATTGCAGTAAACAAATCTCAACAACGAACTATCTCCCCTGATGACGAGACTACCATTCATTGGAGTAACATCTCAGCAACGAACTATCTCCCATAATAATGAGAATACCATTCATTGGAGTAAACAAATCTCAACAACGAACTATCTCTCATAATGACGAGACTACAATTCATTGGAGTAACATATCAGCAACAAACTATCTCTCATCATGACGAGACTACCATTCATTGGAGTAACATCTCAGCAATGAACTATCTCCCATAATGAAGATACTACCATTCGTTGTAGTAAACAAATCTCAACAACGAACTATCTCCCATAATGACGAGACTACCATTAATTGGAGTAACATCTCAACAATGAACTATCTCCCATAATGACGAGACTACCATTAATTGGAGTAAACAAATCTCAACAAAGAACTATCTCCCATAATGACGAGACTACCATTCATTGGAGTAACATCTCAGCAATGAACTATCTCCAATAATGGTGAGAGTACCATTAATTGGAGTAAGATCTCAGCAACGAACTATCTCCCATAATAATGATACTACCATTCATTTTAGTAAACAAATCTCAACAAAAACTATCTCCCATAATGACGACACTACCATTCATTAGAGTAACATCTTAGCAACGAACTATCTCCCATAATGACGAGATTACCATTCATTGGAGTAAACAAAAATCAACAATGAACTATCTCCCATAATGATGAGACTACCATTCATTGGAGTAACATCTCAGCAATGAACTATCTCCCATAATGACGAGACTACCATTCATTGGAGTAAACAATAATCTTCTCAGGGGACTAACAAACTTACTGGGGAAGTACAAGTTGCTCAAATAAAGAGACCGCCACTTGTTGTTATAAGAAAGAACTATAATAATGACTTCCTGGGGAAAGAAATATGGCTTCTTGGGGAAAGAAATGTGGATTCTTGGGGAAATGCCAATATATTCCTGCTGAGGAGCTAAAGTCTTCTCGTGCCAAAATAAATGTACATTCTCAAACTAGGGCTCAAAGTTTGCAGAAATCAAAATAATAACGCTTCTCTTGGGAATCTAAGAAATCAAAAAATACATCAAAAAATCAAAATTATGGGGATTCTAAATCAAACCAAGCACTCAGCGGGAGAAAATCCAAAAAAGTTGACAATTGTTTCAACACTTAGAAAAGATACTGCCATTGCCTAGTTGCTTGGGAAAATAACAATAATGCCATTACTGCTAAGAAGAAAGGACTTCCGTTAAACCATGCAAATCTGAAATGAAAATGGACCAAGACTTGATTGGGGAAAACAGGATCACAAGCCTGATACCTCACCTTACGCTAATTGGTTTCATCTCCAACTATCTGAGAGAGCCTTCCAGGGGAAAACAAACTTCCAAAATTTCTGAGTTCGCCCATCCTCGGAATCACCATTTTTGTTTTTCTTGTTCACAAAATATAAAGTAAAAAGTAATTTGTAAATTCCTTTCAAAAAACAATTTTTTTATTTAATCTTTTTGCTTTTAAAATTACTCTCAATAATAAATGGAGTCTTTGTAAGCATAATAAAATAAGAATTGTAAATAATTGGATAAAAGCTCAAACTTTATTAATATAATGGTAGTATGCGTATGGAGAGGCTCCATAAATGATTACAAAGTTTGGAAAATGGTAATATACATTGGAAAAGATACATTGAAATACAATGACCATTATTCTCCCTAACAACTTTGAATTCCTAAGCAGCAATTTCTATTGAAGTCTGGTGAGGATCCAAGAAGATTGTTCTTCAATGATCAAGTCTTGTCTGACGCAGTTACTTGCCAAGAAATCCCTAACTTTTTCCTAAGTTTCCCTTGCGGGTTTTCAACCTAGTGGGAAAGTTTATTTTGTTTATATCTCTAATTTTTGCCTAGACCTCCCTTGCGGGGTTTTCAGCCTACCGAGACGCTCTTTTTTTCCTAAGTCACCCTTTTGGGTTTTTGACTTAGCGAGTTGTTCTTTTATTTCTTTAGGTGAAGTATTTCTTGACTGCATCAGCATTCACAGGACACGAAAACTCCTCGCCTCCGTAGTTTCAAGAATCAATGCACCTCCAGAGAAGGCTTTCTTGACAACATATGGGCCTTCAAAATTGGCAATCCACTTGCCCCTAGAATTAGTGTTAAAAGATATGATCTTCCTCAGCACGAGGTCGCCTTCTCTGAATTCACGAGGCTTGACCTTTTTATCAAAAGCTTTCTTAATTCTCTTTTGGTATAACTTTCCATGGCACAAGGTTGTCATTCTCTTTTCTTCAATCAAATTCAATTGGTCAAACCAGTTATGGATCCATTCAGCCTCTGACAACTTGGTTTCCATTATAACGTGTAAAGAGGGAATCTCAACCTCGATTGGGAGCACTGCTTCCATACCAAACACAAGGGAGAACAAGGTTTCCCCTGTTGAAGTGCAGACAAATGTACGACACCTGTGCAAAGCAAAAGGGAGCATCTCATGCCAATCTTTATAAGTAACAACCATATTGTAGATGATCTTCTTGATATTCTTATTAGCAGCTTTAACAGCCTCATTCATCTTTGGCATGTAATGAGATGAATTGTGATTGACAATATTGAATTCTTCACGGAGTTCTGTCATCATCTTACTATTCAGATTCTAGCCATTGTTAGTGATAATCCTGCTTGGCACACCATACTGACATATAAGATTGTTCTTGATGAAATGCACTACCACTTGCTTAGTAACATTAGCATATGAAGCTGCTTCTACCCATTTGGTGAAGTAATCAATTGCTACCCAAATGAAACGGTGTCCATTCGACGCCTTAGGTTCAATCATTACAATCATGTCAATACCCCACATAAAGAAAGGCCACGATGAATAAATAACATTGAGAAGTGTCAGAGGCACATGAATTTTGTCAGCGTAAATCTGACACTTGTGACACTTTGCAAATTTATAATAGTCAGATTCATTGTCATCCAATGGTAACCTACCCTAAGAATCTTCCATGCCATCGAATGTCCATTGGCATGGGTACCAAAGGAACCTTCACGGATCTCATTCATCAACATGTCTACTTCGTGTCTATCCACGCATATGAGTAAGACCATATCATAATTTCTTTTGTATAACACATCTTCATTGAGGAAAAAGCTACCTGCCAACCTTCTCAATTCTTTCTATCTTTGTTCGATGCACCAACTGAGTATTCTTGAGTCTGGAGAAAATGCTTGATATCATAATACCAAGGTTTTTCATCTATTACTCCCTCTATTGTAAACACGTGAGCCAGTCTATCCAAACGCCGCACTGTGATACGAGGCACATCATTCTAAGTATTCACTTGATATATAGAATCCAGAGTTGCCAATGCATCTGCCATCTAATTTTCATCTATGGGAATAGATGGAATTCAACTTTATTAAAGAAGGGTAATAATCTTCTAGCATAATCTTTGTAGGGAATCAAACCAGGGTGACGAGTATATAATTCTCCTTTAATCTGATTTATTACCAGAGATGAATCACCATACACATCTAGAATTTTGATTTTGAGATTAATGTCCTCCTCGAGACCTATGATACAAGATTCATACTTTACCATATTATTGGTACAATCAAAAGTCAGCCTTGTAGTAAAAGGTATATGCAACCCATGAGGATTAATAATCACAACGCCAATTCCTTTCCCATAAGCATTCACAACTCCATCAAACACCATGCCCCATCGGGATTCAGGATCATGACCTTCCTCATGTAACGGTTCATCATAATATTTCGCTTTCAGAAACATAACATCCTCATAAGGGGAATCATATTTAATAGACTGATAATTATCCACTGGTTGGTGAACAAGATAATCTTCCAACACACTGCTTTTTATAGCCTTCTGAGTACGGTATTCAATATCATATTCAGACAACAACATCTGCCAACGGGCAATTCTTCCAGTAAGAGCAGGTTTTTCAAAAATATACTTAATTGGATCCATTTTGTAAATAAACCAAGTAGTATGATTCAACATATATTGCCGCAATCACTTTTCCGCCCAGGCCAGAGCACAACATGTCTTTTCCAGCATAAAATACCGCGACTCACAGTTAATAAATTTCTCACTGAGATAATAAATGGCATATTCCTTCTTCCTTGTTTCATCTTGTTATCCTAAAATATAACCCATAGAATTATCTAACACTGTCAGATACATAATCAATTGTCTTCCTTCAACCGAAGGGAGCAAGATAGGAGGTTCAAGAAGATACTCTTCGATACTATCAAATGCCCCTTAGTAGTCATCTGTCCATACATAACCTTGATCTTTAACAACTTAAAGATTGACTCACACGTTGCGGTCACGGGAGATAAATATGGAAATGTAATTCAAACGCCCAAGGAAACCTCTAACTTGCTTTTCAGTCCTTGTTGCAAGAATTTCTTGAATTTCTTTGAATTTATCAGGATCAACTTAAATTCCTTTTTTCATGCCAGTGAAACATAACAATTTCCCTGGTCGGACACCGAACGTTCATTTATTTAGATTCAAGCGGAGACGATACTTCCTCAAACGATGAAACAATTTCAACAAATCTTCTATATGCCCTTCATCAGTCTGGGACTTAGCAATCATACCATCAACATATACCTCAATTTCCTTGTGCTTAGATCATGGAATAGGGTTGTCATAGCCCTCTGGTACGTTGCACCAGTGTTCTTCAACCCGAAGGGAATCACTCTGTAACAGAATGTTCCCCAGGGTGTGAGAAATGTCGTTTTTTCCATGTCCTCAGGAGCCATTCTAATTTTATTATATCCGGAAAATCTGTACATGAACGAGAATACTTTAAATTTTGTTGTGCTATCAACCAACATATCAATATGTGGTAATGGAAAATATTCTTTTGGACTAGCTTTGTTTAAATCTCTATAATCAACGCACATGTGAACTTTTCCGTCTTTCTTTGGGACTGGGTGTAGTGGTAGAAATGTTGAGACTAAGCCATTGAATTGACTTGACTCGCACATATCAAATAGAAATCACCATCGTGCTTTATTGTTTCCAGAGGAATGGGAAAAGAGAGAATAACCCAAAAAAGAAGGGAGAGAATCTAAGTTCGGGGGTTGGTAATGCAAAGGTAAGGTATTAGCACCATAAACATCTATGGTACTCCACAGTAACCTCTTTGAAAATCTCTATATTTTGGCTATAAAGGTTGTATACAAAAATAGATTGTGGGGGATGAGAAAAGAAGTATTTTTTATGATTTTTGCACCCTCCGTGGTTGCGAACCTTTAGTGCCTACGTACCACCTTCCGTGAAATAGGGGATCAGGGTAATTGTAGTTCACCTTTAAAAATTTTAAAACACAAGTGGGTTAGTTAATTTTAAGAGACGAGACATCATCGTCGTATCCGTGTGGAAAACATACTTACTACCCATGATTATGAGAAAGGAGAATTTGCATCATCTCAAAGTGGAGGATATGGCTTGGATTTTAAAATCAACAAAGCCTCACTCAACACCCAAGTGGAAAATATCTCACTTCACTATATATCGTAGAAGTATAGTAGTTCACATCACTATAAGGATTGACAATAGTCTAATCTTTTGAGAAAATTTTAAAGTGAAAAGCCAAAGTGGAAAAATGGTTTGAATGAGATTGATTGACTTTTAGTCTTCTCACAAAAATGTCAAGGTATTATTAAGTTGGTTAAAATTTGATTAACAAAATATTTTTGAAAATGCAAGGACCTAAGTCCAAGTTTATTGTGAAAGCGGTTCAAGTTTAGAAAACAAGAAGAGTTTTGAAAAGGAGCGAGAAGATTTTTAAAATTAAGGAAGATGGGAGGAGATAAAGGGACTATCCTAAAGCATAAGGTAAAAGCTAGAGAAAAGAACCATCTAACCAACAAGAAGCCAACACTTGACATAATGAGTCAATGTAGAATTCCCATCCTTTGGATGAAACAAAGCAAGGAGAGATATTAAACCTCTTAAGAATACCAAACTACAAATGCATTTAAGTCTTCTAAAAAAATGGGCAGAGTAACGACTGTATATAGATGAATTCCCAGTCATAGACAAAGCATATAATCAGAATAACCTGCACACAAAGAAAACAAACAACCCAATGTCTTGAGGTAAACCCCAAGAACTCCAGAAAAAATAGCAATAGAAGTCACAAGGTCTCAAGATAGGTCAAGGTCTCTAATCCTAAGTCCAAGAAGTCCATCACTCCATCATGCCAAGGATAGTAACCAAATAGTCCGAGTAACATTAAAGTTTTTTATTGTTCAAGTTGGTTATTAAGTATCTTCAAAAAGAAAAGGAAAAGCTCAAGTGAGCAAAACAAAATGACATAAAGATAAATGCTCAAGTGAGCAAAGATGAAAATAGTATGAAATATAAATGCTAAGATAAATGGTGCTTAGAATAAAAGCATGAAGTAAAAGCATAGAAATAAAAGTTAATTCTTAATGAGTTAGAAATTAGAGGTCAGTTGAATGACCATCTTGAAACTTGCATTTGAAAACTCATTATAAGATTGATAAAATCAAAGCCTCTCAACAACAAGTTTCATTTTCTTTTTATCAAGTATATCACTCATTTCAAATTCCCAAGGCAACAACAAATGATCAATGATGTTTAAATTATTCACTTAGTCTAAGATTTATGAAGGTTCATTAGAGGATTGATAAGACCAAAGAATTATAACAATGAACCTCAAGGTTATTGGATCAAATGTTTCAAATTAAACATCCTTGGGGTTGAAAACATTGGTTTGGGCCAGGAGTGATTATTTCTCGAACCAGGACAAAATTTAGCGTTATGTTAAGCAATCATAAGTAGACTTATATAGAAGTCGCACCTATTTTGAGGCCTATCAATAGCAATCTATGTACCATATGTTTAGAGAAATGATATGTAAATTGTCCTCCAACAACATGTAGTACAAGTAAGAATGGGATAAGATGAATATGGAGGGGATGTATTAAATGAAAAGTCAGAGGCATGACTCAAAGTTTCTGAAAAGAAAAGGAAATATATTTTTGAGATTTAAACATCAAAACTAGTTAGTCAAAGACCATAATTAGGCATGCTTTACAAAATATTTTGAATAAAATGTAAGATCATACTTAAAAAATCAATAAGAAAAGTTTTAATGATCTTGACTCATCCAGGAAATTTGAATGTATTTCCTTTGATTTTTAGAAATGAAGAAAATTGGAGAATTAATTCTTTCTTTATGCCTAAGCAAGAAAAGACTTCACAAATATCAATTAACTTAAATTTTTTTGAAAATAAGCTAACTTACATGTAAACTCAGTTAAAAATTATAAATAATTATTTTAAATCCTAAGAGTCACTGATAATATTTTTCTTGAATTTTATCTCAGAACTAAAAATTAAAAAAAAATCATTTACTCCAAATAAAAAAAAACAAGAAAAAGATGGTATATCCAATCAAATGATTTAATTTGTAACACAAGAGTTTTATAAAATTGTACAAAAATTATTTTTAAGAAGTAGACTCAGAGAGAAGCTAGAAAATATTTTTTTTATAATTTTTTGATTTAGTAGAAATAGGAAAATAAAATTTCAAAACTTAAAAGATTATTTAAAACCTAATTAACTACATGGACTTATTTAATCAAGAAAAATGATTAAAAAAAAGAAATAAAAATGAAAATATGAAATATATGGAAAATAGAGTTTAAAATTATTTTGTGATAATTTTTGAAGTGAGGAAAATATTAAAACAAAATTTGAGAAAACAAAGAAAATTCAAAAATATATAGGCTTATTACACCTGCTTTTCTCAAAATGCGCTGTAAAATGAGGCAAGAACATGTTCAATCAAAACATGCCACATTATCATCCCTACCAAACAGCAATCACTTTCTATTTTTCAGTTTTGAAGCATGATATTCAGTTAACAATATCTCACGCGTTTCTTGATGAAAATAAAAAATGTAAACATAAAAGTTTAAGATCAAAATGTGTTGAACATGATAGTATCAAAAATTTCATGAAATGATGCATTAATGATAGAGAAAATAGCGCGCGAAAATTGCTGTATGAAACTGGTTTTAAGTTGGAAACTTCAACAAACAGTTTTCAACTTCAAATTTCTCCTTCAATTCTCCACCAAATTAAACGATCCAAACATCAAAATTCATCACAAAAATGAAAGGAACGTGAATATGCTACTGGATTTTTCAAAATACTTATAGATTAAGAAGAAACGCAAGTTGAAGTTATGAGAGAGAAATTATAGAGCACCTATATTGTGAAACAAAATTGTTGATGCTTGAGCTCAAATAAAGAGCTAGAAATTCAGAGATGCTTGACTTGAAGATTTAAAGACAAATTAATGGAGAGAGATGAGAAGGATGATTTGGAGGAAAATGGAGGAAGCTTGCTTGAGATTCAAAGAGAGAAGAATAATTCTGAAATTGCTGAGAGAGAAGAGCTTCGTGAGTAAGAGAGAGATAGCTTGTGTGATTTATGTCTAGCCCCTTAAAATTGAATCAAGCCTTATTTTTATTGAGTGAGAAATGACAGTGAGGGTAGAAATGAGAAAATGAAAAGTGAGAGTGAGGTGGTGAGGTGTCTTGCATTTTATTCTGTTGCCTGACTTTGGAATATCATTTTAGACAAATGAGGATGGCATGGGGAGTGAGCTGGCAGGATGGTGTTTGGTGTTGTGACAAATCTCATGCATTTTCATGTAAGCATGGTTGATAGCATGACTACATATTTAGCCTATCGTATCTCCCACCATAGTGCATGAAATGCAACAAAGTTTAAAACAAAAATGGAGAGGGCGTAACATACTCCAACTTTGATGTTCAAAATTTTTCAAAACAAAGCTTGAATCAATGAGATAATTGGATATGAATGCATGCTCGTGAACGATTTGATAAAATGTCAAGCCTGACTGGGCTGTCCATGCGCGCGATATGCCTTGTGCTGGGAAAAAAATTACCTTGCATGGTACCTACTTCCCATGATTATATCTCCAAATGTAGAAGTTATTTTGAGAAACTTCCTGAAGCGAAGTTGTTCATAACACATAGACCTTGATCTTTGATGTTGGACATTTTTCAAAATGATCAAAATTTCAAGGACAAAAATGGTGGTGAAAACATGCCCATGAACTGTTTGATGGAATGCTTGGCTTGGCGCGCGTGTGGTTGGGCAAAATTCCATTTCCAGGATCCAAATCCTAAACATCATATCTCTCTATCTACACTTGACCATTTGAGATGATTCTTAAACCAAAATGAAGAGCACACTTAAAACTCCAACTTGGTGTTGCCAACTTTTTTATTTGAGCCTAAATGAACATTCAAAATTAACCATGAAGAAATCAGACTTTTGTGCATATTTGGGAAATTTCACTAAGTGTCCAAAAACTTCCAAGCTCCATAACTTTTTCTCCATTCACTTTTTGGACTTGAGTCCTCTAATAAAAAGTTGAAGAATTTTGTATCCTCTTTCCAGGCATGTAAAGTTCAGCACTACGAACACTTAGAAAAAAATCCAACTTTTCAAATAACTTCCTTGACAAGTTATCTCCAATTCACCTTTCCTTTTGATTTTATGCCACCATTGACCATGAAATATGAAAATAGGGACATTGAATTGATAGTTGACCAAAAGTCCCCTTGGTAAACAGTTGACTTTGGTTGATTTTTGACAAAATGATAAATTTACCCCTTTTTATCAATTGAGCCTTTCCAAACCAAAATTGATGATCAAATTTCTGATTGTAGATGCTCATGAGTGTGTAGAAAAACATGGAATCAAGTATATCCCAAAAAGTCATAGGTTTCTTAATTAAATTCCAAACCCTAGTTTTGATCCTCTATGCTAGAAGATGGTAAGATACATGTAATTGTGCCATTACCTACAAGATGACATTGAAAGAGACATATATACATATTTTGATGTTAGTAAAAAGAATATATGTGCAAGATACACAATTCAAGATGCCTGGTGATCCCTCATGGACAAACCTAAAGATAGGATGAAGTAGGAGAAGTACCCAAACCCTAATGTGTGATTTTGTTGCATTGTGATGGTATAAGATGATAGAGGAATCTTAGGGGAAAAATTGGGGTACAACAGCTGCCCTTATTTATGTGTATTCTATTCGGAGATGCGAAGGTTAAAATCTTCGTGTCGACGCGATTGAAGATGCTTAAATATAAAACAAGCCATATTTTTGTCCCTAAGATTACATGAAATGCTTATGATCATGCATGCAAACAAACAAATTAAAAAGTGACACAAGACACCATAGGGGATGTAGGAAATAAAAACAAGGATTAAAATAAAAACTCAACCAGGAAAATAAATCACTGGTGAACAAGGGACCCGACTCTATTGGGGTAAATCCTAAAGATGAGATAAGATGTCATCAAATAAAATATTAAGGAGAGAAGGTAAAGGATAACAGTGATCCACAATTGAATGCGAACTATCCACTCACTGCGGAGATAGCAAAAAAGTAACATCGACCCACCGGGGAAGGAAGTGATAAGATAATACCGGTAAATACCAATATTAGGGTAAGTAAAAAAAATGATTAGAACCAATACTTACGACTGGAAAAAAATAAACTTCTTCAGAGTAATTTGAATCTCAATGATGAACTATCTCGCACAATGACGAGACTACCATCCATCGGAAAAACAAATCTCAACAACGAACTATCTCCCACAATGACAAGATTACCATTAGTTGGAGTAAACAATATCTCAACAACAAACTATCTCCTGTAATGACAAGACTACCATTCATCGGAATAACAAATATCAACAACAAACTATCTCCCATAATGACGAGATTACCATTAATTGGAGTATAAAAATCTCAACAACAAACTATCTCCCATAATGATGAGACTAGTATTCATTGGAGTAAAAAATCCCAACAACAAACTATCTCCAATAATGACGATACTACCATTTATTGGAGTAAACAATCTGAATCTTCTTGGGGAGCTAACAGACTTAATGGGGGAAGTACAAGTTGCTCAAATAAAGAGACCTTCCATTTGCTGGTATGAGAAGGAATTACAATAATGACTTCCTCGGGAAGGAAATAGGGATTCTTGGGGGGAATGCCAATATATTCCTGTTGAGGGACTAAAGTTTTCTCGTGCAAAATAAATGCATATTCTTAAACTAGGGCTCAAAGCTTGCAGAAATCAAAATAATAATGTTGTTGGGGACCACAGATTCAAACCAGAAATAAACCGAAGTGAAACAGTCAATCGAGATAGCACCTGATGAGAAATAAACTCAAAAGTGGATCACGTCAGATAATAAGCCGAATAGGAAGGCTAAAGCAAAATTCTTCCACGAGGGATAACTCAGTGGGGGAAATTGAAAGGATATACACTTTCTGCTTAAGGTTAACACTCTATTGGAGAGAGAATAACACAACTCTACAAAACAGGGTAACATGCCAACAAAATATTAATAAATCCAAATGAGAAATGATTTGATAAATTCAACTATGCATGATGTATGTATAAATGTATTAGTGTTATCATATATATGATGACAAAACAGACACGCATCACTAGGAATAACCAGACAAAACCAGCTTGGGTAATGTCAACACTCGGCAAAATCATATCCAGGATGAAAATTTCATAAGAAAGTAAGTACCAACTAAGGAAACAAATTCCCATTTCACAGCTTAACTCCAATGGGAAGGAATATAATCCGAAAATAATCAAATCATAACAATAAATCAGTACAGGTACAGGGATATAACATCCTCCTCCCAGCTTCACCGAGGAATATCACACAAACTTTAATGGGGAAAACAAATGTTTCAACGTATGTACTTCTACTGGGGTTTGCAATACTGATTTCAATAGGGTAGATGAAAACCACATTATCAATACATCAACTGGGGATCTCATGCTGACTTTATTTAGGCGGTGTGATACGGTGGGAGAACTGACTTGAGGGTTTTGCATTTGATCGCAAATGTTGCGGTTAGCAAGAGTCGCCACCGGCTTTTCTTTTATCCAAAAGGAAAGGTGAAAAAGCATAGGAAAGACCTTTGAGATTATTTCTTGAGTTCGGGGGGTAGATTATGAAAAGGAAAGGTATTAGCACCCTTTTCATCCATGGTTTTCCATGGGCTATTAGTAACTTGATAGATCACTTGCTTTTGTTTGAAATTGTGCTTTGTGTGGTTTTTGAAAGTATTTTATAAAGAGGCCATCGTTTAGGAAATCTTTGTAATGATTCTCGTTCGTAAGAATGTATGCAAAGATGTTTGATATTTTGAAAATGTTTTCAAGTTTGTAAGAGGTTTTGAAAGTTAGGTGTTTGTTTTGAAAATAGCAAGGATGTTTTGAAATTGAGAAAGTAATTAGGAGCACTCTACCTACTCAAAAGTCTTTCTTGTTCATTTTCTTTTCCTTTGACATTGTTATCTTACCATTAATTTGGTAAGTAACCCTATCTTTGGATGTAAATGGGATGGGCGTGGGTCATCGTATAACCATGATTAGCAATGTTGCAAGGTATATTAGCATTCTCTTTTAGGGACTAAAATCATTTGAAATGCAACTTAGATAGCGTCATCGAGGGACTATGATCTTGTATTTTGCTTTATTTTGTTAAGATACCTCACATGCGTAATATGGACATTTTGTAAAGGCAACCAAGTGGATTTACCCTTGGGGGTGCTTGTGTGCAAGTGTATTATTTTCATGCTTGATTTTTTCTTAAATTAGGGTTTTCTAAGTATTGATTTTAGTCTTTCCATACAAACCCTAATTACTAGCATGTTATATATAAAGCGATAAATTGCGGAATTTAAAGTTACTACGCTATTACAATACTTGTGGGAGGGGGATGTACAAAGTATAAATGCGGATTGCAAGAATTTAAAGCCTAATTATCTATTACAACCATATTGAATTTATACAAGAATTGAAATGAATAAAGTACAAGATGAATAAATATGTAAGAATGTAAATATGAAGAAAATGGGTATTTGTTTGGATTTTTTTAGAGAAAATGGGTTTTTGTTTTAACCAAATTAACTAGAAGAAAATAATTAATTAAAACTAAATTTACTAAGAAAAGATTTTAAATAAAACCCTAATTCTATTAATTGATTAAATAGAAATTAAGTTTAAGAGAAGTATTTTTGGTATTTTTGTCTTGAAAATAATTATAGTGTTATAAAATATTTTTGGCCTTTTTTAATATTAAAATAATATATTTTAATTGGTGTAAAAGAAAATAACTAAACCCTATTTTTTTAATTAAATTTACAAAGATAATTAGTAAAATAAATAAAGTATTGATTAAATAAAATAATTTTTGTGAGAAAATAATCTATGTCAAAATATAAATCTACTATTTTTATATTTTTTATGATTTTTTTAATATTAGAAAAATATTTAAGAAAATAAATAAATAAATAAAAGAAAAAGAAAATAAAATTGGGCCAGGGTGTGAATTGCCTGCAAGGGGGTGAGAAATAACAAAAAATATAAGGCCCAAAAAGGAAGCCCAGCGCCTGCCAAAAAAGAGTCAGAATGCAAAAATATGAAAAAAATCAAA
The DNA here is from genome assembly GCA_948472305.1 of Vicia faba. Classification (NCBI taxonomy): domain Eukaryota; kingdom Viridiplantae; phylum Streptophyta; class Magnoliopsida; order Fabales; family Fabaceae; genus Vicia; species Vicia faba. The sequence continues at coordinate 407,457,675 of OX451740.1, read as the reverse complement.
AAGGGTACCACTAGGGCTCGAACCCAGGTCCCAAAGGTTACAGGCGTGCACTTCTACCACTGGGGTGGCTATACATTTGTTAACATAAGCAAAACAATAAATATATGATACAAAACGTGCCCTGATTTACACTTCATCTTCAACCTCCATCCAGACCAACTGTAACTTGTTCATTTCTCAACAAAAATGAAAATTGTAAACATGAAACTTGTAGAAAATTTCCTCACGATTTCAGAAATGTAAAGCTTTAAAACTATAGATCAAAGACAAACATGAATTTCAATGGCCCTAATCTAAACCCTAAAAATCTCATAAATTTCAATCTTATAATTCTCTAAGCTCAAACAAAATTAATAAAAACTATCAACATGGTTAGCTTTAGGGCAATGATATCTACATGTTTCATTCATAAATAAATCATTGATGATGCATGTATGAAAAGTTCCAAAGTTAGAAAACTTACCTTGCAAGAGGGTATCGGGTTTGAAGTTTGAGCAGCTTTCAGTGAGTTCCAATGATTGGGTTAGCTTCCTCAAGTTCCCAGAAAGTTAAAGGGATGCTTAGCTTGAGCTGGAAGTGGCTGAGGAGTTCTGGAGAAGTCCACTTGCAGACCCATGTTTTTGAAAATGGAGGATGGTGCAAATGGTGTTACAATTGTGTAGTAAGGGTTTGGATAGCCTCTATATGAGTTATAGAAGCTTTGTGATTGATTAAAAATGAAAACGCACGAGTGGATTGTGTATTTGAAGTTCAAGGTCAGAAATGACAAGTAATGGAGGTTTTTGGTGAAAGTTCTGATTTCAAAGTGTTTGATGGCTTAAGCATTCATGTCTTTGTGGAAAATGGTTTGTATATACATAAGCAAAAGGATTGGAGTGGTTTGGACAATTAGAAGTACAAGTTTTCAGCTAATTGCTAGGTTACTTGATTTTGAAGAAAAGTGGGAAACCAAGTTTCAATGTGAGGTACAAGCATGGGCTGAGTGATTGTAAGTGTATAACAAGTTTCTTATGGGTTATGGGACTTGTATGATCAGAAGATAACAAGTGCAAGGCTCAAGAACAAGTTTTGTGTAAAAAATCACTTTATCAAAATGGCAATGTATACTTTCTTCCCAAAATGGACATAAAGCATGACCTTGCATTGAATGCTTGAAATGAGACCTCTAACAGCTGTGCAAGACATTAATTATGGAGTGCCTAACAAGTTTGAGGCCTGAAAAGTAGAGGTTATGCAGCATAACTTTGAATTTGAATTTTGTTCATCACAAAATGCCTTGTAATTCAAGTGATAAAACCTTAACTTCATCTCTTCGATTCTCCCTACTCAAAAATGATCTCAAGGAGTTCATTGACATTTTGGAAAGCTTTCAATGTGATATACAACCCATCTTTGAATTTATTTTGAATATTCCCCTTGGAACTATATGAAAAAGTGCCATGAAGTTTGGCAAAATCCTGACCAAATTAGGGCAAAATTTCAGTAAGTGTTTTGTTTCATGACCACATGTTCTTAAAATTATAAATTAAGATCCAAGCACTTTTGGAATAAGTTGTGTGAAGAAAAGTTGTATATTTCATGGATATATACAACTTTCATGTTTGAAGTTTCTTTTGAATCAGCTTGCATTATGGTGAAAATTTGGCTTAAAGTTATGAAAAAAACATGAAGTTTAAACACTTAGAAAAAATTCTAAGTTAGAAAACTTTGACTTTTCAAAATGAAATCTTGACTTTTTGATTTCTTGATGAATAAGTTTCATATTTTGACATGCTTTGATGAATTGTGATCTTTGGCATTTGATTTTGACCAAAAAGTCAAAGTTTGACTTTTCAGTATATAGTTGACTTTTGATCAATTGACTGAAAAATTCATCTGTCAATCTATTGGACTTGCAATGTTTTGAGCCATGTCATTAGGTCAAAATTATACAATTGAACTCTTGAAATCATACCTTAAACAAATTGATCATTTTCTAGGTCAAAAATCAGAAATTGTCCTTTCTCAGTGAAAACCCTAATTTTGACCATTTTGCCCTTTTGAAGATTTGATCAAATTTCTTGAGGAATTATGGTCCAAACTTGATCAAATGAACATATGAGTTTAAAATGTTGATGTGTGTTGTACCCCAAAATTTTCCCTCTCATTTCATCAATATTTTCTCACCACAAGACCCTGGGAGCTCAAGATCAATTTAGGGTTTGCTCTAGTCAAGACTCCTCCTTGCACTGTTGACCCAAATTAGGGTTTGAGTTTGCACAAGGATGTTTTGACCTAAAATGCCCAAAGTGACTTTCATGATTCATGTTGGACTCACAAGTCTATCCATACCAAGTTTCAAGTCTTGATTCCAATCTTTGCCCAGTCAATTGGACAATTGACCTAGAAATCAACTGTATTGGGAGAAAAGTCAATTGTGGCCAATTGACAGTCAAACCTCATGATTTGTGACCCACATCAACATAATGAACTCATATGAACCATTTGGTCAAGTTTGGATCACAATTCCACAAGAAATTTGATCAGATCACCAAAAGGGCAAAATGGTCATTTTTAGGGTTTTGACTGCACAAAGGCAATTTTTGACTGTTTAACCTAACCAATGCAAAATCAAGCTCACATATGGACTCAAGAACTCAATGGCATTGTCTTTATCCATTCAACAAGTTCAAAAGATCCCAAATGCACAAGATTGACAGATGAATTTTCCAGTCAACTGATCAAAATTTGACTGTATACTGAAAAGCCAAACTTTGACTTTTTGGTCAAAATCAAGTGCCAAGATTCATTTTTCATCAAGATATGTCAAATTATGAAACTTGTTCATCAAGAAACCCAAAATTGAAAATTAGGGTTTAAGATGAGAAAATTTCATAACTTAGAATTTTTCTAAGTTATGAAACTTCCTTATTTTTTCCTAACTTTTCCCCACTTTTTCATCAAGATACAATTGGATTCAAGCAAAACTCAAAACATGAAAGTTGTAGTCCATTGCGAAATCTACAACTTTGATTCACAAAGTTTCCTCAAAAGAATCTTGTGGCTCAAGTTATGATTTTTGGAATAAGGGTGCAAAACATTCTTAACTTAGAAAAATTTTGACATATTCTAGGCAGGATTTTTGTCCAACTTCATAGCCACTTTTCACATGCTTCCACTTGGAATTTCAATTTTCATTACAAAGATGGATTGTAGTACACATTCCAAGCTTTCCAAATTGTCCAAGAACTTCTCAAACACCCTTGTGGTTAGGGAGAATCAAATTTGCAAAGATGGGCAAAAGTCACTTTGTTCATAGCCAAATACATGTTCATAACCTTGGCATTTTCAACTCAGCATTGTTTAGGCTAGTTTACAGGCCTCTAATCCTCTTCACACTCAATAATTAAATGCATATCCTTTGTGTTAGAGTGTTATTTTGTTCATTTGGACAATACACACAAAATCAATCCTTAAGTAGAAAAAGCATTTTTGCCATTTTGGAAAAGTAAGGCTTTATGTCAAATTCTGAATCTTTGAAGTACAGGCCATATCTTTGAGGCACAAGTTTGTGGACAAATCCCACTGATCAAGAGAGAGTGTTGCAGCATGCTTGAGGGACCTGCATTGGCCTATAACCCAACTTGACTATCTTTGCTTATTGAAAAAAGAAAACTTGCAAAAAACACCAAGAGCTCTCATTCTTGTAAGAACCAGCCAAAGCAAACTTTGCAAACACTTTTCACATGACCTAACTGACCTAAAACACGAATCAACCACAGCTCAAACCTTCTCATTCACAAAATCACAGTTTTATTGCAAAATAAGGTACCTGCTGCAGTTTGATTTGGCCAGCTCAATCCACTCGTGCGCTTTGGCTACAACCACTTCAAACACATTCAATATCATCCATACAAACTATCCCAAGCCCTATATACAAACTGTAACACCCCTAACCAAGTTTGCCATTTTCATTTTTCAACTGTGCAGGTTGACTTCCATAGCTCGATTCAGAGAGATTCAAAGCAAGCTGGGCATAGAGGAAGCATCCTAGGACTTCAGGCAAGCTGTACCAAAGTTCAAACTCCATTGAAGACACCTCGATTGCTGTACACGACTCAAGCTGAACAGGTAAAAATTTGAACTTCTATCTCTCTATCCAGGCATAGTTAGGCTTAAGTTTGTGAAGAAAGCATGTCCTACTCATAGCCCTGAAGCCATCCATGTAGTTACTTTTCATTTATATGGTGTGTGCTATGAGAATTTTGGACCTTAACATGGAAGAAAACTTAGGTCAGAAATTGGGGATGGAGAAATTCTCCCTCGTTTCTGAGAGTTAGAACAACTTTTTTATATGTTTGAAATCGTGACTTGATGCTCTACATTATTGATGTTGTAAGTTTTTGTTAAAAGTCAAAGAATCAAGAGATAGCAGATGGAGAAGGAAACGCGTGTTTTTCTGTTTGAATGTTGCTGAAGGTTGAAGACAAAGCTGGCTTGGGCTGGGCCTGAGTCAGCTTGCTGTTTGCACCCTCATTTTCCATTTACACCCCCCTGGCCCATTGTGTGATATTTTATTCATTTTTTACTTTTTATTTTTTCTTCTGACTTATTATTTTTTGCTCAAATATAAAAAATATTAAAAATATTTTTTCACCCATTTTTGCATTTATTTGACATTTATTTGTTTTATTTAGCTTATACATGTAAATAAATATATATATATATACTTTTATTCAAAACCCTAGAAAATAATACAAAAAATATATTTTTTCAGTTATTATTTTTTATTTACATTTTGGAAACATTCTCTAAAAATATACTTTTTTTGTAAATAATTAATATTTCATTTTTTGTATATATTTAATATATTTAATAAATAATATAAATACTTATACATATTTTATAAAAAAATTAGGACAAAAATATGAAAATAATACATTTTTATTTTTATTAATATTTGACATCAAAAAAATACTTTTTTACAATATCCTTCTCTTTTATTTATTTTTTGTATAAATAAATACATAAATATTGTATATAATTGGTAAATAATTACTATTTGTTAAAAATTAGGGTTTTGCCCTAAAAACCACAAAAATACTCCAAATTGATCTTTTTCTATTTTGTTTATATTTCAAACATGAAAACTTTTACATACATAAAAAATCTCATTTTTTGTGCATAATACATTTTGCATTTATATTTGTTTAAAATATTGTACATTTGAATACTTGTATATTCGATATGGATGTAATAGCCTAGATTTAAATTTCTTGTCAAATACCCCCATTCAAACATTTGTACCCCCATCCCCATAATCATGTTGTAATAGTCTAGGGCTTTAAAATTCCGCATTTAAAAGCTTTCTAATTATGCCATGATAGACCTAGGGTTTGTATGCAAAAATCAAATAACAAATAGCTTGACCTAATTCAAAGATAAACAAGCATGAAAATGGACAACACCAATCACACTTGCACCCTTAGGGTTACTCCACTTGTTGCCTTCAAAAATGGGCCATGCTTGCATATTGAGTGTCTTTGGCCAAACAAAAACAAATCTAATGATCATAGTCCCTCGATGACGCTTTCTCAAGTTGCCTAAAAATGATCAAGTCCCTTAAAGGAAAAATTGCCAAAGACACTTGGCACTATTGCATTCATGGTCTAAACGATGACCCGCGCCTGTCCCGTTAACATCCTAACACAAGATTGTCCACCAAATACAATGGTGGAACAATACTGTTAAAAGGGTTAAAACATAGGAAAAATCTTTGAGTAAATTTAGGGGTAGACAACTCTTAGTTACTTGATCAAACTTGCAAAACAAAACCTTGCCTACTTTCAAAACACACATCACAACACAACTTTCAAAACATTGAAAAACTTTTCAAAAGACAAATACACCTTTGTATACATTCAAAACATGGATCATTACAAAGGTTGCCACAACAAATGGCCTCTTTTCAAAACCTCTTTCAAAATCACACACAAAGCACCATTTCAAACAATTGAAAATGCAAGGCAAGTGATCTAAGCAAGTAACTAAGAGCCCATGGATAACCATGGATAGAAAGGGTGCTAATACCTTCCCTTTCTATAATCTACTCCCCGAACCCAAGAAAACATCTCAAAGGTTTTTGCTGTGCTTTTTAACCTTTCCTTAGGATAAAATAAAAAGTCGGTGGCGACTCTTGCTAAACCGAAATATTTGCGAATACAAACGCAAAATCCAAGTCACTTCTCCCACCGTATCACAGAACTGGCGACTCTGCTGGGGAAAAATTTAAAAGTGGAGTAACCTTAGGGCTTAGATCACCCTTTTGCATGACTAATTGTTTGCTTTGATTGCTTTTCCTTTTGGTTCTCTTGTTTGGGCTTGAAATCCTACACCCGGATTTGGGAAACATTCATAGATAGCAATACGTTATGGAAATTGTGCGGGGTATACCGACACGGTTGAAGCAATAGCTATATTAGTGCGACATATTTGTGAGTACCGGTAACCCTTGAGTTCAATCAAGGAGAGTGCGGGGCCGCTGAGTGATGGCACTAAACACTAATGACCTAGAACCTTACTCGACCATCTTGGCCTTTTATTAGGGGTAGTGAGATGACCGGCTTTGGTGCAGTCCGAAGTTGGTAGATACTCGATACTACACTCATTGAGGGTTGTTTTCTTGGAATATTTTGGTCGCTAGTTAAGTGGATAAACCAAAACAATGAACATGGAAAACAATCCAATGATATTGAGATCCTTAGAACCCGGTTACTATTTATAGGACAGGTTTTTAAGCCAACTACACTCAAGAGGGTACTTACCTATGAAACCCTATGCAAGCCTGAAACTAGGGTTTTTTGTGACTTGCTTGTACATATGTTTGTGCATTCATCATGAACATCATAAAGCATCATATGCATCCACTAACCATTTCAAGGGTTTGGATCTTCATCTTTGTTCTTGTTTTGTAGGTCATGGAAATTCTTCGCAGGAAAACTATCCAAGTTAACCTTATGAGAATCCCTCCTCAACTCAAGGAGCTTACATCCAGAATTCCAGATAGCTCTCTCTTCAATGAAAGACATGGTAGACTGCTCAGCCTAGTCAACACCAACATTGAAGAGGACATGGTGAAAGTGTTGTTCCAATTCTTTGACCCCCTTCACCACTGTTTCACATTCCCCTACTACCAATTGGTGCCTACTTTGGAGGAATTTTCTCAACTCCTGAGAGTTCCTATTCTTAATCAACTACCCTACAACGGTACGGAAAAAGAACCAAAGCCTGAAGATGTTGCTCAAGCACTACACTTGCAACCATCTGACATCAAAGGGCATTGGGAGACTAGAAGTGGTGTCAAAGGCTTCTTGGAAAAATTCTTGTTTGAGAAGGCACAAGAGTGTTGGAATTCCTTGGATCTACAAGCCTTTGAAGAAATTGTGGCACTCCCTTTATGGGTTGGTCTTGTTCCCAAATCCTGACCAACTTATAGATGTCAATGCTGTCAAGATTTTCCTATCCAGGAATCCCATACCTACATTTCTTGGGGACATCCTCCACTCATTTTACACACGAACAATGAGGAAGAGAGGTGTTCTCATGTGCTGTACTCCTCTCCTTGCAAGGTGGTTTATTTCGCACCTTCCACAATCTGTTTTGAAGAATGACCAAGGCTTAAGGTGGTCACAACGGTTGATGACCCTCACACACTCTGATGTACATTGGTGTTCTCGGTCCAGAGAAAATGTCATCATAGTCGTTCGTTGTGGAGAGTTTCCTAATGTTCCATTACTTGGCATTAGGGGAGGCATTACCTACAACCCTTGTTTAGCTTTGAGACAATTTGGATATGCACGGAGGGATGGCCCTCATGACATGCTGATTCCTGACCTAGTTTTTGACTTCGACAACGGTGCGCAAGGACTTCGCCAAAGATTCATCAGAGCTTGGAGGATGCCTAACAAGGTAGATAGCAAGACACTAGGGCACAAGAACTCCATCCCTCTTGAGCCTTATCTCAAGTGGGTAAGGACCCGAGCCCAGAGTCTTATGATGCCTTACCCTCATATTCTCCCTTTGATTAAAGAGCCCGTTAAGGAAGGAGAGGTTCCCTACACCATCCTATATCCTGACATGCCAACATCATGGGAGGAGATGCAGAAGAGTTGGATCCAACTCAAGGAGGAACGAAATACTTTTGAAGCCAGCTTCTACGCCAGTGAGAAGAAGGTTTTGGAGCTTACCCGCCGACTTCATGAGGAGGAGACCCTCAACACTTACATCGCACCAAAGAGGATGCGCAACGTCTTTTTACCTTAAGAAGTTTTTTGTAATATTTAGCCCATGGGGCATTTATGTACTGACAAAATTTCTTCTTATTAATATGACGTGTGTTCTTTTTGTTTGCAACAATTTTGAATTTCTAAATCCTTGAATGCATTGCATGAATAAACATATCATTCGTCTTATGCATAAGCAGGTCTCCACACCAGGTTTCCTTATCTTTCTGCTGTTTATTTCAGTAAGATGGATCTCGAACAGACGGTCAAAGATCTGCAGTCACAAAACTCACAGTTTCAACAGATCCTAATGACCTTGGTAAAGGGTCAGGAGGATCTAAAAACACTGCTTGGGAACAAAGAGCAAGAAAAAGTAAAAAAGAAGAAGAAAAGAGTCGGGTTAGCTACACTGGGAAGAAGGTTTGAGAATGAAGCTAGAAGAGTTCTTGAATTTCCCTCCACATCTGAGGAGGAAACCAGTAAGGGAAAAGGAGCTGCACTACCTTCTGAGTCCGAGGCTGAAGAGGAAGAGGTTGAGGAAGATGAAGACTACTCAGAGCAACAATACCCGCCAGCGGACAACAAATACAAAAACCTGGAGGATAGACTGGCGGCTATGGAGCTGCAAAGGATTCCTGGGTTAGATTTTGAAGAATTGGGATTGATTGATGGGATTGTGATGCCTCCAAAGTTTAAGGTGCCAGTTTTTGCAAAATATGATGGGCTGTCTTGCCCGAAGATGCACTTGAGGTCATATGTCAGAAGAATTCAACCTCATACATCCGACAGAAATCTTTGGGTACACTTCTTTTAGGATAGTTTGTCCGGTACACAACTAGACTGGTTTTACCAGCTTGAGAGGTCATAAGTGCATAACTGGGAAGACTTGGCAGCTGCCTTTTATCGCCAGTATCAATATAACACTGACTTGGCGCCAACCCGTACTCAGCTACAAAGTATGGGAATGGCCTCAAATGAGGGATTCAAAGAATACGCCCAGAAATGGCGCGACTTTACCGGAAGATTGCAGCCACCTCTTTCTGATAGGGAACTAGTTGATATGTTCTTGGGGACCCTATCTGGCCCATTCTTCAACCATTTGATCGGGAGCTCTTCCGCAGGGTTTACTGAATTAATTCTGACTGGCGAACGGGTGGAAGCTGGTATTAAGAATGGGAAGATTCAAAAGGAGGCCTCTGCATCTACAACTGCTAAGAAATCATTTTCGGCCAAGAAGGAGACAGCTGTTGTGTACTCTCAGAAAGGATTGGGAAGAACTGAGCACCGACCGACTGTAGGGGCCGTGATGATCCAAAATTCGTCAAATGATCAGCCTCGTAACAATCAGTCTAGACCTAAACAGCAATGGGGAGAACGGCCACAACGGCAGTTCACCCGCATCAACATGACGCCCGCACAGGTTCTTCCCCATTTGTTGAAGCTAAATCTCACCAATATCAAAGAGGCGTCGAAAAATGTGAATACAACCTCTCCAGCTTACAATCCGAATGCCAAATGTGCCTACCATTATGATAGCGCCGGACATGACACCAACAGTTGTTGGGCACTAAAGAATAAAATTCAAGACTTGATAGATGCAAAAGAGGTCGAGTTCGATGCTCCGGAGAAGCCGAATGTAATATCTGCTCCGATGCCAAAGCATGGCCATCATGTTCATGTTGTTGAAGAAGATCTGTATGTTTCTACTGTTGATGATCTGGTAACCCCACTGTTGACAATCAAGTTAAATCTGTTAAAGGCTGGGATTTTCCCAAGATGTAAAGAAGACTGCTACTGTTGTTCCTCCTTACCAATCGACTGTCCATTGCTGAAGATAGGCATCCAAAGACTAATGGACAACCAACAAATTCTTTTCGAAAAGATTCTTGCTACTCCAACCCCTATCAAAGATGTTTCAATAATCACCATTTCCACCAATCTTTCCAAGGTCCCTAAAAAGCCTGTTAAGATTACATCCGCTACGAAGTTTGTTCCTCTGAAAATAACCATGCCTGAGCCTGTCCCCTACAAATCTGACAAATCAATACCATGGAATTACGGTGGAGAAATCTACTACCATGGTGTTAAACAAGTCGAGATAACTGAAGAAAGCTCTTACGAAGAAGGTGCCGACATTGGAAACATTTCCGGTACGAGCAAGATTACCCGAAGTGGGAGAATATTTTCTCCAGAGATTGCCCCTCCAAAGGCAGTCTTTGGACCCTCAGCTGCGGCCAAAGTTACTCCTGCGCCGATAAAACTTTCTGCAAGAACTCCGTTAATTGAAGAATCTGTTACTCCTGTGGTAGTCCCTTCTACTTCTGCTGATAAGGGGAAAGGGATCCAAGATGAGCTCGTCAGGACGAGGGCTCAACCATTGGTCATCCCCGAAACCTCTAAGAAAGAAATGGAGGAGATTCTGAAAATAATTAAGAAGAGTGATTATGATGTGGTAGAGCAACTGGGGAAAACCCCCTAGAAGATCTCCATGTTAGCATTGCTGCTTTGTTCTGAGGCTCATGCCAAAGCATTGATAAGATTTCTGAAGACAACCCATATACCCCAGGAAACCTCAGCCGATCAATTCCAGGATTGTGTAGCCAGCCTTACTGCCGACAACGGCCTGGGTTTCTCTAATGCTGACCTGACCCCGAAAGGAAGAAAGCACAATGACGCATTGCATGTGTCAGTTGAATGCCGGGGAACTACTCTTGCCCATGTTTTGGTCGACACTGGTTCTTCTCTGAACGTGCTGCCTAAGAAAGCTCTGGACCAATTGGATTGTGAAGGCTTGGAGCTGAAACCAAGTAATATCATTGTCAGGGCCTTTGACGGGTCTAAAAGAATGGTGCATGGGGAGGTTGACATCCCTATCAAGGTAGGAACTGAAGTATTCCACTCAACTTTCTATGTGATGGACATTCGTCCGTCATACTCTTTCTTGCTAGGGAGACCATGGATACATAATGTTGGCGCGATCACTTCCTCCCCACATCAGATGCTGAAATACCCTGTCAAAGGAAAGATTATAATTGTACACGGTGAAGAAGAGTATATGATCAGTCACCTGAACTCCTTTCGATATGTGGAAGTGGAGGGCGAGTTTATTGAAACACCGTTCCAACACTTCGAGGAATTTTCTCCCGAGGTTGCTGTAGCAAAGGTAGTAGCTGAGGAACCCAAGCAGGTGGCCAGGATGGCATCTCTGAAAGACGCAAAGGCTGCAATGAAGGATGGAAAGAGCTCAACATGGGGACAGTTGCCTGACATTCCTCACAAAACAGACACGTTTGGGTTGGGATTTACCGCTGCGGGGCAAAAAGCTATGCGTCGCTCAAAAATTGAAAGAACACCCATCAAGATTTCTCCTCATGGAATCCATGCTTTGGAAGACGAAGACGAAGAGGGTAACATTGAAGACTGGATCTTCCCAACCATCGAAGGGGGACTACACAACTGGGAGGCGAAAGACTTCGTTCCCATTACTTTCATTAATCAGTAACTTATCTTTCAAACATTTCCTGTTGGTCTGTAATAATTACTTTTAAACAATTTGCACACTACTTTTTCACCTCATGCCTTGCCCGGGGTATGTAGGTCCATTTGTAAGGGTTTCGATTCTCTTCATATCCATATGCCATGTTTAATGAATCATTGGACGTTTTTCATTTATAAACTGTTGTGTTCATTTTCTTTCCTTTTGCATTTTTGTTTGTTTAAGGATGGCTATCCCTTACACACACCCACACTCACAAATGCAGGTACCCATCCACTCTGGATTCTACGGGTGACTATTCTGCTATGTCCTTAAATAACTATGAAGATTTGGTCAATCAGGCTGAGTGCGAAGACGACGAAGATTGTGAAGTACCAGGAGAGCTAGCCAGACTTCTACAACAAGAAGAGAGGGCCATTTTGCCTCACGAAGAGTTGTTGGAAACTTTCAACTTAGGAACAGAGGAAGACCGGAAAGAAGTACAAGTGGGTGCCAATCTGGAACCAAGTGTCAAGGAGCGTTTGGTACAGCTGTTAAATGAATACGTTGAAATCTTCGCCTGGTCTTATGAAGACATGCCGGGTTTAGACACTGATATCATGGTTCACCGTCTCCCTACAAGAGAGGATTGTCCACCGATCAAGCAAAAAGTCCGCCGAATGAGGCCTGACATGTCTGAGAAGATTAAAGCAGAAGTAATGAAGCAATTCAATGCTGGCTTTCTGGCTGTTACATCTTATCCACAATGGGTTGCTAACATTGTGCCAGTACCTAAAAAAGACGGCAAGGTCAAAATGTGTGTGGACTACCGGGATTTGAATAGGGCTAGTCCTAAGGATGATTTTCCGCTACCGCACATCGACATTTTGATTGACAACACAGCTCAGCACAAAGTGTTTTCCTTCATGGATGGATTCTCGGGCTACAACCAGATCAAAATGGCCCCCGAGGACATGGAGAAAACAACTTTTGTTACACAATGGGGTACCTTCTGCTACAAGGTGATGCCGTTCGGACTGAAGAACGCAGGGGAAACTTATCAGCGTGCCATGGTAGCTTTGTTTCATGATATGATACATCATGAGATCGAAGTTTACGTAGATGACATGATAGCTCGATCGCAAACAGAGGAGGAACACCTTGAGCATTTGCAAAAGCTCTTTGCCAGGTTGAAAGAGTACAAACTCAGGCTGAATCCAAGTAAGTGTACTTTTGGAGTTAGGTCTGGTAAACTTCTAGGATTTATTGTCAGCAACAAGGGCATTGAGGTCGATCCAACAAAAGTGAAAGCAATACAATAAATGCCTGCTCCCCGTACTGAAAAAGGAGGTTAGAGGGTTCTTGGGGCGCTTGAACTATATTGCCAGATTCATCTCTCATCTGACGTCTACATGTGAGCCAATTTTCAAACTATTGAAGAAAGATCAGGTAGTCGAATGGAACGACGATTGCCAAGCTGCTTTTGATAAGATCAAGGAGTATTTGCTAGAACCTCCTATTCTGATGCCACCCGTCGAAGGAAGACCGTTGATCATGTATCTGACCGTCTTGGATAACTCAATGGGGTGTGTGTTGGGCCAGCATGACGAGTCTGGTCGAAAAGAGCATGCCATTTATTACCTTAGCAAAAAGTTTACCGACTGTGAGACTCGCTACTCACTGCTTGAGAAAACTTGTTGCACTTTGGTATGGGCTGCTCGCCGACTAAGGCAGTATATGCTGACTCATACCACTTTGTTGATCTCCAAAATGGATCCTATCAAGTACATCTTCGAGAAGCCAGCTTTATCTGGAAGAATAGCTAGATGGTAAATGATCCTAACAGAGTATGACATCCAGTACACTACCCAAAAAGCTATAAAGGGGAGTGTACTAGCTGACCATCTAGCTCATCAAGCTATCGAAGATTATCAGTCCATGAGATTCGACTTCCCGGACGAGGACATCATAAATTTGGACAACATTAAAGGTAACGGACCGTATGACGGACCTGAAAATGGATCCTGATGGACCCTGTATTTTGATGGTGCTTCAAATGCACTTGGAAACGGTATCGGTGCGGTGCTCATTTCCCCGGATGGTTGTCACACGCCTCTCACGGCCCGACTTTGCTTCAGCTGTACCAACAACATGGCTGGATATGAAGCTTGCATTTTTGGTCTCAAGGCTGCTATAGACTTGGGGATCAAATCTTTGATCGTATTTGGGGACTCGGCTTTGGTTATCAGTCAAATCAAAGGAGAGTGGGATACCAAGCATCCTAATCTTATCCCATACAAAGAACATGTCCTGACATTGTTGCCTCATTTAGAGAAAATCACCTTCGAGCATTTCCCGCGAGAAGAGAATCAGCTTGCAGATGCTCTGGCTACAATGTCTTCCATGTTTAAACTCAACTGGGATAACGAGGCTCCCCAAATCACCATCGAGCGAATGGATGAACCTGCGCATTGTCATGAGATTAATACCGAAGAAGTAGTGGAACAACCTTGGTTTCACGAAATCAAAAGGTATCTCCAGACTAGAGAATATCCCGAAGGAGCTTCTGTAAATGACAAGAAGTTCCTAAGGAAATTTGCTGCCAAGTTCTTCCTGAGCAACAAAATCCTCTATCACTGCAGCCATGATTGTGTTTTACTTCGATGTGTAGACAAAGCTGAAGCAGAGCTAATCATGACCGAGATACACAGCGGTACATTTGGCACCCACTTGAGCGGGCATACGATGGCTAAGAATATTCTAAGGGCAGGCTATTACTGGTCTACCATGGAAGCAGATTGCCATCAGCATTCCCGTACTTGCCATAAATGTCAGGTCTACGCTGACAAGATTCATATTCCTCCTGTTCCTCTCAACGTTCTGACAGCTCCTTGGCCATTCATAATGTGGGGCATTGACATGATTGGAGAGATCAAGCCCACAACGTCCAATGGACATCGCTTCATCCTGGTCGCCATTGACTATTTTACCAAATGGGTCGAAGCGACTTCCTTCGCCTCTGTTACAAAAAATGTGGTTGCCCGCTTCATCAAGCAAAACCTTATATGCCGGTATGGTGTCCCCGATAGGATCATCACAGACAACGGTACAAATCTGAATAATACTATGATCACCGCTCTATGTGAACAGTTCAAGATTTATCATCACAATTCATCTCCCTATCGGCCGAAGATGAACGGTGCTGTTGAAGCTGCAAACAAAAACATTAAGAAGATCATTCAGAAAATGACAGTTATCTACAAGGACTGGCATGAGATGCTATCGTTTGCTCTGCATGGATACCGTACCACGGCACGAACTTCAACAGGGGCAACCCCATTTTCTTTAGTATATGGCATGGAAGCCGTCCTACCCATGGAAGTTCAGATTCCTTCTTTGAGGATCATGAAGGACGCTGGTTTGAATGAAGATGATTGGATTCAGACTCGACTTGATCAACTCAATTTGATCGACGAGAAGCGGCTCACTGTTGTTTTCCACGATCAAACGTATCAAAAACGGATGATCAAGGCTTTCAACAAGAAAGTCAGACGTCAAGTATATCAAGTCGGAGATCTCGTAATCAAGCAGATTATCTTGCCGCAAAGTGATCCCAGGGGAAAATGGACTCCTACTTACGAAGGACCATTTGTAATCAAGAGCATATTTTCTGGTGGTGCAATGATTCTGACCACCATGGACGGCAACGATTTGCCGCACCCTGCGAATGCAGACATAGTCAAAAGATACTACGCATAAAGTCACCCGACAAGTCGAAAACCCGAAAGGGCGGCTTGGGCAAAAATGGGCATCCCGGTGAACCGAAAACCCGAAAGGGAGGTTCAGGCAAAAATTAGGGATAAAACAAAAAAATCCGTACACCCGACAAGTCGAAAACCTGAAAGGGCGGCTTGGGAAAAAAGGGGTTTCCCGGTGGATTGAAAACCCGAAAGGGCGATCCAGGCAAAAGTTAGGGAATTAAAGCGTATGACTATGTCTCGTCAGATCACTTTAAAGAACAATCTCTTCATCAACCAGTTCCAAGTTTCTGATCAATCCAGTCATCGGCAAACGAAGCATTTGAATGGACAAGATATTCAGAGTTATGAAGACTATAACAGGATGGTATCCCATAGAATCGTTGCACATAGCCATCTTTATTTTGTATAAAATTTTCAATTCTTTACGACATCATCCTCTTACTAGGATGTCTGTCTCCTTTGTACAAAGATACTCATAAAAAGTTAATACAAATACTTTTCCAAATATAGAAATTTGCTTTGTCTTCCTTTTTCTCTTTTGCACTTATGTTTTATTTGAGAAACGTCCAATGTTTTGTTAAATAGGCATATGCATTTGAACATAATCATTTTCCTTACAAATCAAGAAAGATGATTGCTGACAGGTTGAGGGTACAAATAGATATCTTGATGCCCTTTCAGAAGAAATTCCCCGCAGATTTAAACTCTAAATTCCCCAGCCAGAGGGCCTTCCGGAACTTAATTCCCCAAAACAGAGTTAAACTTCAGGATCCTCAGCAGAAAAAGCTTTCTCAAAAACTGATTTCCCCAGCCAGAGGGCCTTCCAGAACTCAATTCCCCTCAGAGTTAAGTTTCAGTATCCCCAGCGGAGCTAAAACTTCCAACTATCAATCCCCAGCGGAACCAGACTAGTGAACAATTCCCCACAGAGATGCTTCCCACCAGACTGGAAAATTCTCAGTCTTGCTTCTTCAGCATAAGTCTGCCAGATTCTGGATTCCCCAGTAGAGATCATCAGAATTCTCTTGCTCTACAAGTCACCAAGGAATTCCAATCCCCAACAGTGGTCCTAAGATCCCTCAACAAATGAAGATCTTGTTCCCCGAGCAGTCAGCAGTCAACAAGGATGGCTCAGCTTCAGCAATCAGAGATTCCTGCATTCCCCTGCAGCAGTCAATGATTCACTTTCCCCGGCAACAGTCAAGATTCTATTATCTCCGGCAATCCAGGATTCATCTATCCTCCGCAAGATAACTCATCAGCTTACATGCGCATTCATTACATTCATATCATAAACATTGATATAACATATATTGCATCATACATTTCATGCAACATAACTTTGTGTTTTAGCTAACATTTCATCCTTTTCAGGATAAGATTAAAAGGCTATCATTAACAATTATTCAGATACAGTATGGATACACCCTAGACAAGGTGGTCATTCTATTACTCATTCAGAATTTCAAGTCAGATACAGTACAGATACACCCCAGACACGGTGGTCATTCTACTACTCATTCAGACTACAGCGATCAGATACAGACTAGATACGCTCCAGAGACGGCAGCCTTTCTATCTCTCATTCATATTCGCTTATCCACCTCAAGGTTCAATGCATTCCAATCACGGATACCATTCTTACCTTTACAACAGCAGTCTGATTCTCCCCAGTGCGTTCTCCACGGAAGTCATTCTGTCATTTATTTAGATCCCAATTACAGTTTCAGATACACTCCAGACACGAAAGTCATTCTGTTACTCATACGGATCTCAATCCCAGTTACAGTTTCAGATACACTCCAGACACGGAAGTCATTCTGTTACTCATACAAATCTCAACTTCAGATACAGTCCAGATACGCTCCAAACACGGTTGCCATTCTGTCACTCATTCAGAATTTGTCCCCAGCACGCAGTTGCTCCATACAAATATTTCTCTGTTACCCAGATACAATACAGATACACTCCAGACACGGCAATCATTCTGATATTTATTCCATATTCAAACACAGTTACAACTCAGATACGCCCCAGATACGGAGGCCATTATGTTGCTCATACAAACTCAGTCTCCAGATACAGCTCAAATGCATTCCAGACACGGATACCATTTTGATCCTCATTCTTCTGACCAATCACATTACAGTTCAACAAACACTCCAGATGGAATCTTTAAGCCCATCTCTAAATGGCATCTTTAAGCCCATTCCCGCATCCATTGTTTTGACGAGTGCAAATTTAAGGGCACTCTAGTGTCCAATCTCCTTTTACCTTCGAGACGCGAAAGACAAGCTTGCCAATCTAACTCTTAAGGTTCAAGAAGATTGAACAGGGGCAACTATTGTACCCCAAAATTTTCCCTCTCATTTCATCAATATTTTCTCACCACAAGACCCTGGGAGCTCAAGATCAATTTAGGGTTTGCTTTGCTCAAGACTCCTCCTTGCACTGTTGACCCAAATTAGGGTTTGAGTTTGCACAAGGATGTTTTGACCTAAAATGCCCAAAGTGAATTTCATGCTTCATGTTGGACTCACAAGTCTATCCATACCAAGTTTCAAGTCTTGATATCAAATCTTTGACCAGTCAATTGGACAGTTGACCTAGAAATCAGCTGTATTGGGAGAAAAGTCAACTGTGGCCAATTGACAGTCAAACCTCATGATTTGTGACCCACATCAACATAATGAACTCATATGAACCATTTTGTCAAGTTTGGATCACAATTCCACAAGAAATTTGATCAGATCACCAAAAGGGCAAAATGGTCATTTTTAGGGTTTTGACTGCACAAAGGCAATTTTTGACTGTTTGACCTAACCAATGGCAAATCAAGCTCACATATGGACTCAAGAACTCAATGGCATTGTCTTGATCCATTCAACAAGTTCAAAATATCCCAAATGCACAAGATTGACAAATGAATTTTCCAGTCAACTGATCAAAATTTGAATGTATACTGAAAAGTCAAACTTTGACTCTTTGGTCAAAATCAAGTGCCAAGATTCATTTTTCATCAAGACATGTCAAATTATGAAACTTGTTCATCAAGAAACCCAAAATTGAAAATTAGGGTTTAAGATGAGAAAATTTCATAACTTAGAATTTTTCTAAGTTATGAAACTTCCTTATTTTTTCCTAACTTTGCCCCACTTTTTCATCAAGATACAATTGGATTCAAGCAAAACTCAAAACATGAAAGTTGTAGTCCATTGAAAAATCTACAAATTTGATTCACAAAGTTTCCTCAAAAGAAGCTTGTGGCTCAAGTTATGAATTTTGGAATAAGGGTGCAAAACATTCTTAACTTAGAAAAATTTTGACCTATTCTAGGCAGGATTTTTGTCCAACTTCATAGCCACTTTTCACATGATTCCACTTGGAATTTCAATTTTCATTACAAAGATGGATTGTAGTACACATTCCAAGCTTTCCAAATTGTCCAAGAACTTCTCAAACACGCTTGTGGTTAGGGAGAATCGAATTTGCAAAGATGGGCAAAAGTCACTTTGTTCATAGCCAAATACATGTTCATAACCTTGGCATTTTCAACTCAGCATTATTTAAGCTAGTTTACAGGCCTCTAATCCTCTTCACACTAAATAATTAAATGCATATCCTTTGTGTTAGAGTGTTATTTTGTTCATTTGGACAATACACACAAAATTAATCCTTAAGTAGAAAAAGCATTTTTGCCATTTTGGAAAAGTAAGGCTTCATGTCAAATTCTGAATCTTTGAAGTACAGGCCATATCTTTGAGGCACAAGTTTGTGGACAAATCCCACTGATCAAGAGAGAGTGCTGCAGCATGCTTGAGGGACCTGCATTGGCCTATAACCCAACTTGACTATCTTTGCTTATTGAAAAAAGAAAACTTGCAAAAAACACCAAGAGCTCTCATTCTTGTAAGAACCAGCCAAAGCAAACTTTGCAAACACTTTTCACATGACCTAACTGACCTAAAACACGATCAACCACAGTTCAAACCTTCTCGTTCACAAAATCACAGTTTTATTGCAAAACAGGGTACCTGCTGCAGTTTGATTTGGCCAGCTCAATCCACTCGTGCGCTTTGGCTAAAACCACTTCAAACACATTCTATATCATCCATACAGACTGTAACACCCCTAACCAAGTTTTCCAATTTCATTTTTCAACTGTGCAGGTTGACTTCCATAGCTCGATTCAGAGAGATTCAAAGCAAGCTGAGCATAGAGGAAGCATCCTAGGACTTCAGGCAAGTTATACAAAAGTTCAAACTCCATTGAAGACACCTCCATTGCTGTACACGACTCAAGCTGAACAGGTAAAAATTTGAACTTCTATCTCTCTATCCAGGCATAGTTAGGCTTAAGTTTGTGAAGAAAGCATGTCCTACTCATAGCCCTGAAGCCATCTATGTAGTTACTTTTCATTTATATGGTGTGTGCTATGAGAATTTTGGACCTGAACATGGAAGAAAACCTAGGTCAGAAATTGGGGATGGAGAAATTCTCCCTCGTTTCTGAGAGTTAGAACAACTTTTTTATATGTTTGAAATCGTGACTTGATGCTCTACATTATTGATGTTGTAAGTTTTTGTTAAAAGTCAAAGAATCAAGAGATAGCAGATGGAGAAGGAAACGCGCGTTTTTCTGTTTGAATGTTGCTGAAGGTTGAAGACAAAGCTGGCTTGGGCTGGGCCTGAGTCAGCTTGCTGTTTGCACCCTCATTTTCCATTTACACCCCCTGGCCCATTGTGTGATATTTTATTCATTTTTGACTTTTTATTTTTTCTTCTGACTTTTTATTTTTTGCTCAAATATAAAAAATATAAAAAATATTTTTTCACCCATTTTTGCATTTATTTGACATTTATTTGTTTTATTTAGCTTATACATGTAAATGAATATATATATATATATATCTATATACTTTTATTCAAAACCCTAGAAAATAATACAAAAAATATATTTTTTCAGTTATTATTTTTTATTTACATTTTGGAAACATTCTCTAAAAATATACTTTTTTTGTAAATAATTAATATTTCATTTTTTGTATATATTTAATATATTTAATAAATAATATAAATACTTATACATATTTTATTAAATATTTAGGACAAAAATATGAAAATAATACATTTTTATTTTTATTAATATTTGACATCAAAAAATACTTTTTTACAATATACTTCTCTTTTATTTATTTTTTGTATAAATAAATACATAAATATTGTATATAATTGGTAAATAATTACTATTTGTTAAAAATTAGGGTTTTACCCTAAAAACCACAAAAATACTCCAAATTGATCTTTTTCTATTTTGTTTATATTTCAAACATGAAAACTTTTACATACATAAAAAATCTCATTTTTTGTGCATAATACATTTTGCATTTATATTTGTTTAAAATATTGTACATTTGAATACTTGTATATTCGATATGGATGTAATAGCCTAGATTTAAATTTCTTGTCAAATACCCCCATTCAAACATTTGTACCCCCATCCCCATAATCATGTTGTAATAGTCTAGGGCTTTAAAATTCCGCATTTAAAAGCTTTCTAATTATGCCATGATAGACCTAGGGTTTGTATGCAAAAATCAAATAACAAATAGCTTGACCTAATTCAAAGATAAACAAGCATGAAAATGGACAACACCAATCACACTTGCACCCTTAGGGTTACTCCACTTGTTGCCTTCAAAAATGGGCCATGCTTGCATATTGAGTGTCTTTGGCCAAACAAAAACAAATCTAATGATCATAGTCCCTCGATGACGCTTTCTCAAGTTGCCTAAAAATGATCAAGTCCCTTAAAGAAAAAATTGCCAAAGACACTTAGCACTATTGCATTCATGGTCTAAACGATGACCCGCGCCTGTCCCGTTAACATCCTAACACAAGATTGTCCACCAAATACAATGGTGGAACAATACTGTTAAAAGGGTTAAAACATAGGAAAAATCTTTGAGTAAATTTAGGGGTAGACAACTCTTAGTTACTTGATCAAACTTGCAAAACAAAACCTTGCCTACTTTCAAAACACACATCACAACACAACTTTCAAAACATTGAAAAACTTTTCAAAAGACAAATACACCTTTGTATACATTCAAAACATGGATCATTACAAAGGTTGCCACAACAAATGGCCTCTTTTCAAAACCTCTTTCAAAATCACACACAAAGCACCATTTCAAACAATTGAAAATGCAAGGCAAGTGATCTAAGCAAGTAACTAAGAGCCCATGGATAACCATGGATAGAAAGGGTGCTAATACCTTCCCTTTCTATAATCTACTCCCCGAACCCAAGAAAACATCTCAAAGGTTTTTGCTGTGCTTTTTAACCTTTCCTTAGGATAAAATAAAAAGTCGGTGGCGACTCTTGCTAAACCGAAATATTTGCGAATACAAACGCAAAATCCAAGTCACTTCTCCCACCGTATCACAATGTGGATCAAAATTTATGAAGTTTGACTGTAAATTGGCCATAGTTGACTTTTTCCCCAATACAATTGATTTTTAGGTCAACTGCTCAATTGATTGAGCAAAAGTGTGATCCAAGGCTTGAAACTTGACATGAGTAATCTTAGGGGTACATAATGATCCATGAAAGTCATATGGGGCATTGGAAGTTCAAAAATCCTTGTGCAATCTCAAACCCTAATTTTGGTCATCAGTGTTTAAGGAGGTGTCTTGAGCTGATCAACCCTAGTGCAGTCTTGAGCCAAAGGAGATCTTGTGAGCAAAATTCTTGATAAGTGAGAAGGAAAATTTTAGGGTACAACATCTGCCCTTGTTCAATATTCTTAAGCCTGGAGAGTTAGATTGGCTAGTTTTTCCATTCGTGACTCGAAGGTGTAAGATGATTGGACACTAGAGTGCCCAGAAATTTACACTCGGTGATGTGAAGGTTGATGGTATAGGGAATGAGCTTAAAGATGCCATTTGGAGAGATGATGGAAAGTTGTTGGAGATGGGATTGTAGATGCCATCCAGAAATGATTATTGAATCATATCTGTAAGCTGAAACTGAATGAGTACTAGAATGGCGTCCGTGTCTTGAGCGTATCTGAACTGTATCTGTAAGCTAAATCTGAATGATTATTAGGATGGCATTCGTGTTTGGAGCGTATCTGAACTGTATCTGAAATATTGAATCTGAATGAGTATCAGGATGGCATCCGTGTCTAGAGCGTATATGAAAGCTTGAATCTGAATGAGTATCAGAATGGCATCCATGTTTGGAGCATATCTGAACTGTATCTGAAGGTTGAATCTTAATGAGTATCAGAATGGTATCCGTGTCTGGAGCGTATCTGAACTGTATCTGAGAAGTCGAATCTGAATGAGTATCAGAATGGCATCCGTGTCTGGAGGGTATCTGAACTGTATCTGAAAGCTTTGAACATTTTTAATGGTAGCTATTGATTAACCTTATCCTGAAAAGGGTAAAATGTTAGCTAATATGCAATGTCATGTTGTATGAAATGCATGGCATAATGATATTGTGATACATGCATTCGTGTTATCAATGTTTATGATATATGGATATGATGTATGCATATGTGAGCTAATCTGCTGCACTGCTGTTGGATTTGGGGAAAATAAATCCCTGACTTCTGCTGAGAATATGGAGTATAAGTCTTCATGTTGTGAAGTTGAAGTGTTGATGAATTTCCATTTAGAGAAATAAACTTTGTTGTAAGGGAAATTATGTGTGCTTCTTGTAAAAACCTATTGGGGAAACCTGAGAAATTGGACGACTTCTACTGGAGATTGATAACTGGAAGCTTTGTTCCGCTGAGGATTAAAATGCACATTGCGGGGGACTTTATGGAAATAACTTAGAGAGATTTCCCTATCTCTTAAAGAAATTAGTGATTGTCTTTCTATTTTATTCATTTGTAAATCGTAATTACGTTCAAATGCATATGTTCAAAAATAAATCATTGGACGTTTTTGTAAAGAAAACACAAGAGTAGAGAAAAAAAGATAGTTTTGCACTTTCAAAGGGATATCTTTGTATTGACTTTGAGTAAGTATTTTTGTACAATGAGACAAACATTCTAGTAAGATATTTCGTCGTAAAAAAATGAAAATTTTGATACAAAGAAAAGATTGCTATGTGCAATAATCCCATGGGGTTCCCATTCTGATATAGCCTTCGTGTCTCTGAGCATCTTGTATATTTGTTGCCTTGTCCTAAGTTGATTGAATTGATCAGAATCGTCGAGTTTGTCAGTAGAAACCAAAGGTTGTCTGTAAGGTGATCCAACGGGACATAGTCATACGCTTTAATTCCCTAACTTTTTCCTGGACCGCCCTTTCGGGTTTTCAGTCCACAAGGATACCCTTTTTTGCCCAAGTCGCCCTTTCGGGTTTTCAACTTGCCGGGTGTACAAATTTTTTGTTTTATCCCTCATTTTTGCCCGAACCCTTTTGGTTCGCCGGGATGCCCTTGTTTTTCCTAGGTGTGTCAACCTAGCGGGTCTCTTATGCGTAGCATCTTTTGACTATGTCTGCGTTCACAGGGTGTGGCAGGTAGTCACCATCCATGGTGGTCAAGATCATTGCTCCACCAGAGAATATGATTTTGATTACAAATGGTCCTTTGTGGGTAGGAGTCCATTTTCCCCTGGGATCACCTTGCGGTAGTATGATACGTTTGATCACCAAATCCCCAACTTGATAAACTTGTCGTCTGACCTTTTTGTTGAAAGACTTGATCATCCGTTTTTGATACATTTGACCACGACAGACAGCAGTAAGTCTTTTCTCATCAATCATGTTTAGTTGATGAAGACGAGTCTGGACCCAATCGTCTTCATTCAGCCCTGCATCCTTCATAATTCTTAGAGAGGGGATCTGGACTTCAATAGGAAAGGCAGCCTCCATGCCATATACCAAAGAGTTGGATGTTGCCCCGGTTGATGTGCGAGTTGTGGTACGATAACCATGGAAAGAGAATGGTAGCATCTCATGCCAGTCTTTGTATGTGACTGTCATTTCCTGTATGATCTTTTTGATGTTCTTATTTGTAGCTTCGACAACACCATTCATCTTGGGCCGGTAAGGGGAAGAATTGTGATGCTGGATCTTGAATTGCTCACACAAGGTGGTGATCATAGTATTGTTTAGATTCGTACCATTGTCTATGATGATCTGTTGTACTCCAAAATTCTCCCTCCCATATTTCTAAAAGCATGGCAAGAAAGATCTCCAAATTGCTCAAGGTTGCTCAAGGATTGGCCATACAAGCTCTCTCCTAAGGCAGTCTACCCGAAATTAGGGTTTCATGTTGCATCAAGATCCTTGAGTCCAAGTGGTCCCAAATGATAAACATTGTCCTAATATGTTCTCAAGATCATCCATGTCAAGTTTCAAGCCTTGCAGAGGAATTTTGCTCAATCAATTGCTCAAAGGTCCAAAAATCGACTATGCTAGGGCAAAAGTCAACTGTGACCCCATACAGTCAAACTTCAAGATTTTTGGTCAACATCCTCATTTTAAAGTATATTTTATCATTTGATCAAGGTTTGATCATGATTCATCAAGGATTGCTCACAATTCATCAAGATTCAAAAGATGCTAAATTAGGGTTTTGCAGGAAAAGTCAACCCAACTTTGACCAAGCATAACTTTCTCATACTTTATGATAAATGACCCATCCAAAGCTCATTTTGAATAGGATAAATTCCCTACAATCCATCTTCATCCCTCAAGATCAAAATATGCACTCACAAGACGTTATGAATTTGGACATTATAGGTCATTTTGAAAAGTCAACAAAAACACCTTTTTTATCAAAGCTTCATACTTGAGAATGTAATATCAAATTGAGATGAGACCAAAATGGTTGATTGGAGGACATATCAAGCTTTCTAAAAAGTCCAATAACATCTCCAAAGAGTCAAAATTGAGGACGTTATGCATTGATGAAGTTGGACCTTTTTGCAAAATTGCCAAAAGTCAACTATGCCCAAAACTTCAAATTTTTCCAAATGGACCCATTCTTTTTCACTTGTTTTGAGTTGGCATTATTGCCCACGTGCTCTAGCCTTGGCCATGTGTTCATATCATATTTTTATTAATTATTTTGATTTTTATTTGAATTAATTTGATTTAAATCAAATAAAATCCAAAAGCATTGATAACAAGAATTTTGTGATTGTTTCAGGCTCTAATTACAGCTAACAAGGCAATCAAAATAATATCAAGGTAATTTTGTACAAGGAGATTGGATTTGGACCAAATTTGGAAGGTTGTTAAAGAAGAATCAAATCAATATCAAAATCATTGATGGAGAGGGATTTGGACACAATTTGCAACCCTAATGCATTGTACAATACATAAGGAGGCGAGGCATATCAAAAAGGAGGTTGGAGATCATACATAGAGTGAAAGCAAAATCTGAAAAATATCAAAGAAAGTGGGAGATTGAAACAGAGGTTAGAGGCATCCTCAAGTCTTGTTACTTGTCTCAATCGTTTCCTGGAAATCTCAGAAACCTAAAGCAAGCAAAACCACACGTTTTCAGACCCTCCCACGCGCTGTAAGTCACTCACGAACCCGCCCTGTTCTTGATTTCGTATTTTAAAATTTAGGCATTGTTAACATGAATTGATGGCATATTCTTAATCTACAAATCATTTGCAAGCTTTTGACATTACTCAATTGCATTTATATGACTTGTAACGAAATCCACCATTGTTAGGGTTTCGGTTTTGTTTTTGGGGTTTTTCTTTTCAGGAATAATTGGCCTTAATAATGGCTATGGTTGTGATCAGAAGAAGATGACGAGTCTAACCATGGTCTTAGAATTCGTTTACATGGCCTGTATGAGATTTTGAGGAGGGACAAGGGTATAGCTACGGACAGCGTCCGTGGGTATAGACCTTTGTACTTTTAGCCACGGTGCATAGGAAGGAGATGATGCGTTGTCACCCCCTTACTGGGTTATTTGAATTTCGCGCGAAAATCCACTATTGCGTTTGATTTTTTATATTATTATTATTTTGTAATATGTTAACAAATAGAAACAAGACACTTAGTGGTAACCACGTCAGCGCATAAGGATTCAAAGGCTGGAGGTCAGGGGTTCGATCCCTGCCTCCAACAATTTTCCATTTTCTTGTTTATTTTCAGGGAATCTAGTGCATATGCAAGCTTAATATCCACCATGTGCCTTCAGCATCAAGCGTGCCAGATGGCCAGATGGCCAGATCTGGTGGCCACCATTGAAGGTGCACCAAAGGACCAAGTCAACGCCAGCGCATGGGATTGCAAAAGTCAATATGGACTTCACAAATGGGCCAGAATAATTGCTATTGACACCCTCAAAAATCAGGCCCATTCTCTACCTTTTTATATTTTGTTTATTTTTATTTTATTATTTTAATTTATTTAATTTAATTTCTAACCAATAAATTAATTTCTTTTTATCAAAAAATTACAAAAATATTTTTTTACCCAATTAAATTTCAGAACTTTATTTTTTTCATTAATAAATATTAATTAAATTAATTAGGTTATTAATTTTAGATAACTTTCATTTATTTTGTAAATATTTAAAATTAATTAGAATCAATAGGTTTTAACCCTAATTTAATTATTTTAATTTCTTTCCTAAATTAACCAAAACTCCAAAAATATGTCATTTAATATTTTTCATTAATTAATTAATTTAATAATTAACTTAGCATTTAATTTTAGGATTTAATTTCTTTTCTTTAAAAATAATAAAAACAACAAAAAAACATTTTCTTTTAATTAGGAGGGTCAAAACCCTAATGTCGCATTCGATTTAATTTCCCGCACGCTTTATTTTTCTTTATTCAAATATTGTATCTGCTCCCGGTTTGTAATAATTAATTAGGATATTTACTTTTACCGCTTTTATTTTATTTTCAAAGGGTTGTTTTTGGCGATGTAAATACCCGACGCCTTGTAATAATTTAGTTTAAATTCCGCACCTTTAATTTCTGCAAATATTCAATTGTTAGATGTTTGATAATAGGGCTTGCATGACAAGAATGAATGTTTAATCTTAAAACGGTTAGATCACCCTAAACATGTGCAAAGATAAAAATAACTGAAATCAACACACTCACACATGCACACTCCTAGGGTACACCCCACTTGGTTGCCTTTGTAAATGGTCATTGAGTATAGGTTATTTTAGAGGTCACCCTCTTGTCTAAAAGATCATAAGTTGCCTCAAAATGGTTGCCTCTGATATTGTTGCCTCGAATAATTGATCTAAGACATTAGGGTTACCGCTAAGGCATCCTAACATTGCTTTAGTGACTGTATGTCCCTCTTTCAAATTGACCCTCAAACTCCAACGACGGTGCTACCTACTCACTAATAGTGGGATAGCATTGTCTAAAGGAAATTAGCATAAAACGATTCCTTTTTCGAGTAGGTAGATTAGTTATTAGATACTTGCTCATCCAAAACAAAACTTTTTTTCACACTTACACTCCTTTTCAAAACAAAGTTTTCAAAAACACTTCATTACACTCTTGAGGACAGAAGCAAGAGTTAAATCAAAGTTAAAACAAAAACTTTTCAAAACCCACAAACACAAAGAAAACAATTTTGAAAATGATGAGCAAGTACCTAAGAGCCCATGGAAAACCATGGATAGAAAGGGTGCTAATACCTTCCCTTTCTATAATCTACCCCCCGTACTCAGAAATATCTCAAAAAAGCAATTTTTCTATGCTTTTTTCCTTTCCTTGTTGGATAAAAATAAAAGACGATGGAGACTCTTGCTTACCGCGACACTTTGCAAACAAAAAACACAAAACGCAAACCAGCATTTCAAAAACAGTCAGTTCTTCCCCCGTATCACATGATCCTCTCTGGGATGCCATACCGACATATGAGATTTTGTTTAATGAACTGGGCTATAACATTCTTGGTTACGGAAGAGAAAGAGGCTGCCTCAACCCACTTTGTAAAATAGTCAATGGCCACTAAGATGAAGCGGTGTCCATTGGAGGTTGTTGGTTTGATTTCCCCAATCATATCGATGCCCCACATAGCAAAGGGCCAAGGAGCCGTCAAGACATTCAGAGGAACTGGAGGTACGTGCACCTTGTCATCATAGATCTGACACTTGTGGCAGATTCGACAGTGTTGATAACAATCTGCTCCCATGGTAGACTAGTAATAGCCTGCCCGTAGGATTTTCTTTGCCATCTTATGCCCATTGGAATGGGTGCCAAAAATACTCTCATGTATATCAGCCATGATCTTTTCTTCCTCAACCTTGTCTATGTAATGGAGTAACACAGATTCATGGTGGCATTTGTAGAGAATGCCATTACTAAGGAAGAATTTAGCAGAGAATCTCCTTAAGAACTTCTTATCATTGACTGAAGCTCCTTCTGGATATTCTTAAGCCTCGAGATACCTCTTGACTTCGTGAAACCAAGGTTGGTCCACTACTTCTTCAGTATTAATCTCGTGAAAGTGAGCCGGTTCGTCTATTCGTTCAATGGTTATCTGGGGAGCCTCGTTATCCCATTTAAGTTTAAACATGGATGACATTGTGGCTAGTGCGTCTGCTAGCTGATTTTCTTCTCGCGGGAAATGCTCGAAGGTAATCTTTTTAAAATGTGGGATCAATGTAAACACATGTTCTTTGTAAGGGATGAGGTTAGGGTGTTTGGTGTCACATTCCCCTTTGATCTGGATGATGACCAAAGCTGAATCTCCGAATACGTTTAAGGATTTGATCCCAAGTCTATGGCAGCTTTGAGACAAAAAATGCACGCTTCGTATTCTGCCATGTTATTGGTACAATTGAAGCAAAGTCTTGCAGTAAAGGGAGTATGACACCCTTTAGGAGATATGAGTACAACACCTATACCATTGTCGAGTGTGTTGGATGCCCCATCAAAAACCAGGGTCCATCGGGATCCTTGTTCAGGTCCATCATATGGTCTGAATTCTTCACAGTTGTTTACCATCATGATTTCTTCATCTGGGAATTCGAACTTCATGGACTGGTAATCATCCACAGCTTGGTGAGCAAGGTGATCAACTAGTACACTGCCCTTTATTGCTTTCTGGGTAGTATACTGCATGTCATATTCTGTCAAGATCATCTTCCATCTCGCTATTCTCCCAGAAAGGGAAGGCTTCTCGAAGATGTATTTTATTGGATCCATTTTGGATATCAATAAGGTAGTATGGGTCAGCATATACTGTCCTAGCCGGCGAGCAGCCCATGCCAGAGCGCAACAAGTTTTCTCGAGCAGTGAATATCTTGTTTCACAGTCGGTAAACTTTTTGCTCAGGTAATAAATAACGTGTTCTTTTTGGCCAGACTCGTCATGCTGCCCCAACACACACCCCATTGAATTTTCCAAAACAGTTAGATACATGATCAATGGTCTTCCCTTGACTGGTGGCATCAAAACAAGAGGCTCTTGTAGGTACTCTTTGATCGTGTCGAATGCAGTTTGGCACTTATCATTCCATTTGACTACTTGATCTTTCTTTAGTAATTTAAAGATTGGTTCACAAGTAGCTGTCAGGTGAGAAATGAATTTGGCAATGTAGTTTAAGCGTCCCAAAAATCCTCTGACTTCCTCTCGGTACGAGGAGCCGGCATATCTTGTATTGCTTTCACCTTGGCAGGATCCACCTAAATACCTTTATTACTGACAACAAAGCCTAGGAGTTTACCAGACCTCACTCCAAACGTGCATTTATTTGGGTTCAACCTCAGCTTGTATTTCTTTAGCCTCTCAAACAGTTTCTGTAAATGGTCAAGATGCTCTTCTTCTGTTTGAGATCTAGCTATCATGTCGTCCACATAGACCTCTATTTTGTCATGTATCATGTTGTGAAACAGAGCTACCATGGCACGCTGATAGGTTGCCCCAACATTCTTCAGTCCGAATGGCATAACCTTATAGCAGAATGTGCCCCACTGTGTGACAAAGGTTGTTTTCTCCATGTCCTCAGGCACCATTTTAATTTGGTTGTAGCCTGAGAAACCATCCATGAAGGAAAACACCTTATGTTATGCTGTATTGTCAACTAGAACATCAATGTGGGGAAGTGGGAAATCGTCCTTAGGGCTTTCCCTATTCAAATCTCTGTAGTCCATGCACATTCATACTTTGCCGTCTTTTTTGGGCACGGGAACGACCTTGACAACCCACTGCGGATAGGAGGTGAAGGCCAAGAATCCAGCGTTAAATTTTTTCATGACTTCTGCCTTGATCTTCTCTGACATTTCTGGTTGCATGCGACAAACCTTTTGCTTTATCGATGTACAGTATTCTTTTGTAGGTAGACGATGTACTACGATATCTGCATCAAGTCCTAGCATGTCTTTATACGACTAGGCAAAGACCTCAACATAATCGTGTAGCAACTGAATCAGACGCTCTTTGACACTGGGTTCCAGATTGGCACCCACCTTGTTTTCTCTTTTGTCTTCTTCGGTACTTGGTTGATTGTATCCACTGGTTCCTCGTGGGGCTGAATGGTCCTCTCTTCTTGTTGCAGTAACCTGGCGAGTTCCCCTAGTACTTCACAATCTTCCTCACCTTCGTCTTCAGCTTGGTAGATTATATTTTCATAATCACAGAAGGCCATAGCAGAATCGTTACCCATGGGATCCTGAGTGGATGTAAACCTACATTGTGAGCGTGAGTGTGTGTAAGAGTAAGCTATCTTTGAAAGAAATTAAAATGTAAAAAAGAAAAACAATGAGCACAAAGTTTGTATGCAAAAATGTCCATGATTCATTGATGTCATATGGAAATGAGTTAATAACCCTTATAAATGGACCATTGTGCCTCGGGTAAGACACAAGGTTTTTAAGAGTCTGAATTGTTTTAATATTACATATCCGACAAAATCTAAAGATAAATTACTGTGAGATAAAAGTGATTGGGATGAAATATCTAGCCTCCCAGTTGGTGAGCCCTCCACTGACAGTTGGGAAAATCCAGTCCTCCAGGTTATAGCTATCTTCATCATCCTCCACTGCATTGACTTCGTGGTTGCTGATCTTTAAGGGTGGTCCTCCGGCACGAGCACGGCGTACAACTTTATGGGCACCTGAAGTGAAACCCAGAACAAATTTGTCAAATTTGTATGGGATATTTGGGAGTTGACCCAAAATAGTGCACCCACCTTCTTCTATCACTGCCTTGGCATCCTTCAAAGATGACATCATGAGCGGAGGCCTTGTAATCTTGTGGACTTGAGACACAACCTTGGTTACTGCCACAGTCTGCGGGAATTCTTCAAAGTGCTGGAATGGAGTTTCAATAAATTCACCATCTAGTTCCACATATCTGAAGAAATTTAGATGGCTGACCATATACTCTTCTTCTCCATGAACGGTGATGATTTTCCCTTGAATTGGATATTTCAGCATTTGATGCAACGTAGAAGTAACGACACCAGCATTGTGAATCCGTGGTCGACCTAATAAGCAGGAATATGAAGGGCGAATATCCATTACATAGAAAGTTGAATCAAATGTTTGGGTTCCAACTTTTATGGGGATGTCTGCTTCCCCGTGCACCATCCTTTTTGAGCCGTCAATGGCCCTCACTACTATGTTGCTCAGTTTCAATGTCAACCCTTCACAGTCAAGCCTATCAAGAGCCTTTTTAGGCAACACATTCAGAGACGAACCAATGTCCACCAAAATATGAGCCAAGGTCGTGCCTCTGCATTCGACTGAGACATGTAATGCCTCATTATGCTTCCTCCCTTTTGGCGTTAAATCAGCATCCGAAAAACCTAAACCATTATCTGCAGTCAAGCTGGCTACGCAGTCTTGGAACTCATCGGCAGATGTTTCTTGGGATACATGGGCAGTTTTAAGGAACTTTACCAAGGCCTTTGCATGCGCCTCAGAACATAATAATAAAGCCAATATGGAAATTTTTTATGGAGTTTGCCCTAGTTGCTCAACTACATTGTAGTCGTTGATCTTTAGAATTTCCTCCATCTCTTTTCGGAAAGTCTCAGGGATAGCTACTGATTGTGCCTTCGTCCGGAAAGGCTCAATCAGAATACCTTTACCTCGAGTCTGGGTTGACTCAGCAGCAGGAATGTCAGTAGGGGTGATAACAGGGATTGTAATAGTTTTGTCAACAGGAGTATTAACAGAGATAATTGTAGGACTGGGAAAAACTTTTGTAGGAGAAACAACAACATGAATGATTACGGGTCTAGAAATAGCTTTTGGAGGAGTAATTTCTGGAGAGAATACTCTTCCACTTTGGGTAATCTTGCTAGTCCCTGCAATATTACTGACATCGGAGCCAACTTTCTCAGAACTTGAATCTTCAACAGCTGGCCAATCTTGCTTGATACCGTGGTAGTAGACATCCCCACCATGATTCCATGGTATGGTTTTGTATGACGAATACGGGATTGGTCCAAGCATTGTAATTATCAATGGAGCTACTTTTGGAAATGATGTAATTCTAACAGGTGTTTTGGTGGAGACCCTGGAAGAATTGTCGAAAATGATTACGATGGAAACATCATTATAAGAAACAGTTGGAATTAAAGTCTTCTCGAACAAAATCTCCTTTTTATCTATTAGGCACTGAACGCCTGCTTTTAACAAAGGACAGCTGGTTGGTGAGGACAAACAGAAATGACAGCTTTCACCATAGCCTGGGAATACACCAACATTCAATAAGTTCTTTTTGATAGTCAGGAGTGGGGTCACAAGTTCATCAACTGAAGTAACAAACATATCTTCCTCGACGGCGTTGACATCACGGTCGTGTTTGGGCTTATGGGAAGTAATGACATTGGGAATTTATGGCGCATCGAATTCAATCTCTTTGGCTTCAAGAAGATCTTGTACTTTGTTCTTCAGAGCCCAACAGTTGTTAGTGTCATGGCCGGGACTCTCGGAATGGTATGCACACCGGGCATTAGGATGACAGTGAGGAGAGGTTGTGTTAGGATTCTTTGGAGCTTCTTTCAAAGTCACTAGATTGGATCTTAACAAATGTGGCAATACTTGAGATAGTGTCATATTAATTCGGGTGAATTATCTAACTGCTCTTTCCATTCTTGGCTGTTTGTTTCTTTGTTGAGTCGGCACAAGTTTAGGAATCATGACAGCCCCCACCATTGAACGACGTTCAACCCAATCTTGATTTCTCTGAGGATATACAACAACAACTTCTTTCTTTCCGATGAATGGTTTCCTTACAGCAGCAGAGGATGCACCTTTTTGAATTTTCCCATTCTTTATCCTGGCTCCTACCCTTTCTCCAGTCAATATCAATTCAGTAAAACCCTTCGAAGAGCTCCCAATTAAGTGATTGAATAAAGGTCCAGACAAGGTGCCCAAAAACATATCCACTAACTCTCTTTCAGATAGGGGAGGCTGGACCCTTCCTGCTAAGTCCCTCCATTTTTGCACATAGTCTTTGAAGCCCTCACTTGAAACCATGGCCATACTCTGGAGTTGAGTACGGGTGGGCCCAAGATCAGCGTTGTATTGGCATTGTTTGTAAAGGGCAGCGGCCAGATCTTCCCAGTTATGGACATTGGCTCTTTCTAACTGATAAAACCAATCAAGTTGAGTTCCAAACAGACTATCTTGGAAGAAGTATACCCATAAATCCTTGTCAGTGGTATGAGGCTGGATTTTCCTCACATAGGACCGGAGATGCATTTTGGGACATGAAACTCCATCATATTTGGCGAACACTGGTGCTTTGAATTTTGGAGGAATGAAAATCCCTGATACTATACCCAACTCCTCAAAGTCCAATCCAGGAACTTTTTGGATTTCCATTGCACTTAACCGTTCTTTTATATGCTTATACTTGTCATCGGCCGGAGGGTATTGTTCTTCAGAATTATCTTCTTCTTCCTCTTCCTCTTATGAATCTGGATGAACAACTTCTTCCTTGCCTTTCCCATCTTGATTGTCTTTCTCACCAGATGACGTTGCAAAGTCTAGGTTCCTTCTTGCTTGTCCTTGGAATCTTCTTCCCGTGTTCAGAACTCCGGTAATTTTCTTTTTCTTTTTTTTCTCTTCAACCAGCAAGGTCTTCAACTCTTCTTGTCCTTTGGCTAGAGTTAAGAACATTTGTTGAAACTGGGCATTTTGTGCTTGGAGGTCCTTCACTGTTTGCTCGAGATCCATCTTACTGAAATAAACAGTAGAAAGATAAGGAGACTTGTTGCAAGAAACCTGCTTATGTTATGATGAATGGTAAATGCATATGAAATGATTTCAAGGATTTTGAATATTCAAATTTGTTTTAGACAAAAAGGAAACACACGTTATATTAATAAATTAAAGCTTGAGTACATAAATGCCTTTTTGGGAAAAACAAATACAAAAAACTCTAAGATAAAAAGGTAGTACGCATCCTCTTTGGTGCGACGTAGGCATTCAGGTTCCTCTCCTCATGAAGTTGCTTAGTGAGTTCTAAAACCTTCTTCACGCTAGTGTAGAATTGGCTCTGAAAGTATCTCGCTCTCCCTTGAGTTGTATCTAATCTCTTTGTGTCTTCAAGAGAGGTGGGCATGTCAGGATGTAGGATAGTGTATGGAACATCTCCTTCTATAACAGGCTCAATGATTACCGGGAGAATGGAGGGATAAGGAATCATAAGACTCTGAGCACGAGTTCGTACCCATTTGAGGTAAGGCTCAAGAGGGATGGAATTCCTATGCACCAATGTCTTGCTATCTCCCTTGTTCATAATCCTCCAAGCTCGGATAAATCTTTGGCGAAGACCTTGATCGTCACTCTCGTAGTCAAATACCAAAACTTGAATGAGCATCTCATGAGGGCCATCCCTTCGGGCGTAACCAAATTGTCTTAAGGCTAAGCAGGGGTTGTAGGTGACACTTACCCTAATTCCAAGTAAAGGGACATTATGGAATTATCCACAATGGTTGACAATAGTAACATTCTCTATAGATCGGGAACACCAATGGATGTCTGAATGTTTGAGCGTCATCAAACTTTGTTACCACCTTGAGCCTTGCTCGTTCTTCAATACAGATTGGAGAAGATGAGAAATAAACCATCTTGCCAAGAGAGGAGTGCAACACATAAGGACACCTCTTTTCCTCATAGTGCGAGTGTAAAAATAATGTAGGATGTCCCCTATTAAAGTAGGCACCGGGTTACGATACATGAAGATCTTGACGGTGTTCACATCTATGAGTTGGTCAGGATTTGGGAACAAAACCATCCCATAGATGAGGAGAGACACAATTTCCTCAAAGGCTTGCAAATCCAAGGAGTTCCAACAGTTTCGGGCTTTCTCAAACAAGAACTTTGCTAGGAAACCTTTGACACCACTCCTTGTTTCCCAATTAGTTGTGACATCAGATGATTGCAAGTGTAGAGCTTGAGCAATATCTTCTGGCTTTGGGTCTCTTTCAATACCGTTGAAAGGTAGTTGATTGAGAATGGGAATCCTCAAGAGTTGGGAGAATTCTTCCAAAGTTGGCACAAGTTGATAGTCGGAAAATATGAAGCAATGGTGTAAGGGATCAAAGAGATGAAAGAGCACCTTTATCATGTCTTCATCAGTGTTGGAAGTGACCAAGTTTAGAAGGCGACCATGTCTCTCGGTAAATGGAGAATTTTCAGGAATCCTTGAAGCTAGCTCCTTAAGTTATGGAGGGATCCTCACAATATTGACTTGAATAGTTTCCATGCGAATAGAATCCATGTCCTACATAACAGAACAAAGATAAATCCCAAAATCCTTGAAATGGTTAGTGAATGAGTATGATGTTATGATGTTCATGATGTTATGTACAAGTAAATACACACAAACAAAGCAAACCAGTCCTTAGGTTTAGGCTTGCATGTAGTCTCATAGGTAAGTACCCTCTAGAAGTTTAGTATGCTTAAACTTGTCCTAGTAATAGTTATCGGGTTCTAAGGAGCTCAATATCACTGATTTGTTTCTTTGAGCATTGTCTCAGCACAAGCCTCTTTAATGGCGACCGAAATATCTCAAAAAACCAAACCTCAATGAGTGTAGTATCGAGTATCTACCAACTTCGGACTGCACCAAAGCCGGTCATCTCACTACATCCTAATGGCCAAGTTGGTCAAGTAAAGGTTCTAAAAATTCATTAGTGCTTCATGACATCACTCAGCGGCCCCGTATTCTCCTTGATTAACTCAAGGGCTACCAGTACCCACAAATATGTCGCACTAACGTAGCTATTTCTTAGACCATATCGGTATACCCCACATAGTTTCCACAATGTATTTCTACTTACCTATAAGGTTTCCCCAAATCCGTGTAGAGGATTCAAACCCAAACAAAGAACCATAATGTAAAGCATACAAATCAAACAATGAAAGCAATTAAATGTGATCTAAGCCTAAGGTAACCCCACTTTTAGAATTTTCCACAGCAGAGTCGCCAGTTCTGTGATACGGTGGGAGAACTGACTTGAGGGTTTTTCTTTTGATCGCAAATGTTGCGGTTAGAAAGAGTCGCCACCAACTTTTATTTTATCCAAAAGGAAAGGTGAAAAAGCACAGGAAAGACCTTTGAGATTATTTCTTGAGTTCGGGGGGTAGATTATGAAAAGGGAAGGTATTAGCACCCTTTTCATCCATGATTTTCCATGGGATCTTAATTACTTTCTAGATCACTTGCTTTTGTTTGAAATTGTGCTTTGTGTGGTTTTTGAAAGCATTTTGTAAAGAGGCCATCGTTTAGGCAATCTTTGTAATGATTCTCGTTCGTAAGAATGTATACAAAGATGTTTGATCTTTTGAAAATGTTTTCAAGTTTGTAAGAGGTTTTGAAAGTGTAGGTTTTTGTTTTGAAAATAGCAAGGATGTTTTGAAATTGAGCAAGTAATTAGGAGCATTCTACCTACTCAAAAGTCTTTCTTGTTCATTTTCTTTTCCTTTGACATTGTTATCTTACCATTGATTTGGTAAGTAACCCTATGTTTGGATGTAAACGGGACGGGCGTGGGTTATTGTATAACCATGATTATCAATGTTGTAAGGTATCTTAGCATTCTCTTTTACGGACTAAGATCATTTGAAAGGCAGCTTAGATAGCGTCATCGAGGGACTATGATCTTGTATTTTGCTTTGTTTTTGTTAAGATACCTCACATGCGTAATATGGCCACTTTGTAAAGGCAACCAAGTGGATTTACCCTAGGGGGTGCTTGTGTGCAAGTGTATTGTTTTCATGCTTGATTTTGTCTTGAATTAGGGTTTTCTAAGTATTGGTTTTAGTCTTTCCATACAAACCCTAATTACTAGCATGTTATATATAAAGCGATAAATTGCGGAATTTAAAGTTACTATGCTATTACAATACTTATGAGAGGGGGTGTACAAAGTATAAATGGGGATTGCAAGAATTTAAAGCCTAATTATCTATTACAACCATATTGAATTTATACAAGAATTGAAATGAATAAAGTACAAGATGAATAAATATGTAAGAATGTAAATGTGAAGAAAATGGGTATTTGTTTGGATTTTTTTAGAGAAAATAGGTTTTTGTTTTAACCTAATTAAGTAGAAGAAAATAATTAATTAAACCTAAATTTACTAAGAAAAGATTTTAAATAAAACCCTAATTCTATTAATTGATTAAAGAGAAATTAAGTTTAAGAGAAATATTTTTGGTATTTTTGTCTTGAAAATAATTATAGTGTTATAAAATATTTTTGGCCTTTTTTAATATTAAAATAATATATTTTAATTGGTGTAAAAGAAAATAACTAAAACCTATTTTTTTAATTAAATTTACAAAGATAATTAGTAAAATAAATAAAGTATTGATTAAATAAAATAATTTTTGTGAGAAAAATAAATAAATAAACTATGTTAAAATATAAATCTACTATTTTTATATTTTTTATGATTTTTTTAATATTAGAAAAATATTTAAGAAAATAAATAAATAAATAAAAAATAAAAATAAATAAAACTGGGCCAGGGTATGAATAGTTTGCAAGGGGTGAGAAATAACAAAAAATATAAGGCCCAAAGATGAAGCCCAACGCCTGCCAAAAAAGAGTCAGAATGCAAAAATATGAAAAAATCAAAAAGGGTACCACTGGGGCTCGAACCTAGGTCCCAAAGGTTACAGGAAATTAGCATAAAACGATTCCTTTTTCGAGTAGGTAGATTAGTTATTAGATACTTGCTCATCCAAAACAAAACTTTTTTTCACACTTACACTCCTTTTCAAAACAAAGTTTTCAAAAACACTTCATTACACTCTTGAGGACAGAAGCAAGAGTTAAATCAAAGTTAAAACAAAAACTTTTCAAAACCCACAAACACAAAGAAAACAATTTTGAAAATGATGAGCAAGTACCTAAGAGCCCATGGAAAACCATGGATAGAAAGGGTGCTAATACCTTCCCTTTCTATAATCTACCCCCCGTACTCAGAAATATCTCAAAAAAGCAATTTTTCTATGCTTTTTTCCTTTCCTTGTTGGATAAAAATAAAAGACGATGGAGACTCTTGCTTACCGCGACACTTTGCAAACAAAAAACACAAAACGCAAACCAGCATTTCAAAAACAGTCAGTTCTTCCCCCGTATCACATGATCCTCTCTGGGATGCCATACCGACATATGAGATTTTGTTTAATGAACTGGGCTATAACATTCTTGGTTACGGAAGAGAAAGAGGCTGCCTCAACCCACTTTGTAAAATAGTCAATGGCCACTAAGATGAAGCGGTGTCCATTGGAGGTTGTTGGTTTGATTTCCCCAATCATATCGATGCCCCACATAGCAAAGGGCCAAGGAGCCGTCAAGACATTCAGAGGAACTGGAGGTACGTGCACCTTGTCATCATAGATCTGACACTTGTGGCAGATTCGACAGTGTTGATAACAATCTGCTCCCATGGTAGACTAGTAATAGCCTGCCCGTAGGATTTTCTTTGCCATCTTATGCCCATTGGAATGGGTGCCAAAAATACTCTCATGTATATCAGCCATGATCTTTTCTTCCTCAACCTTGTCTATGTAATGGAGTAACACAGATTCATGGTGGCATTTGTAGAGAATGCCATTACTAAGGAAGAATTTAGCAGAGAATCTCCTTAAGAACTTCTTATCATTGACTGAAGCTCCTTCTGGATATTCTTAAGCCTCGAGATACCTCTTGACTTCGTGAAACCAAGGTTGGTCCACTACTTCTTCAGTATTAATCTCGTGAAAGTGAGCCGGTTCGTCTATTCGTTCAATGGTTATCTGGGGAGCCTCGTTATCCCATTTAAGTTTAAACATGGATGACATTGTGGCTAGTGCGTCTGCTAGCTGATTTTCTTCTCGCGGGAAATGCTCGAAGGTAATCTTTTTAAAATGTGGGATCAATGTAAACACATGTTCTTTGTAAGGGATGAGGTTAGGGTGTTTGGTGTC
This sequence comes from Vicia faba, assembly GCA_948472305.1. NCBI lineage: Eukaryota > Viridiplantae > Streptophyta > Magnoliopsida > Fabales > Fabaceae > Vicia > Vicia faba. The sequence goes on along the minus strand of OX451740.1, from coordinate 407,417,759 downwards.
ACATTCCCCTTTGATCTGGATGATGACCAAAGCTGAATCTCCGAATACGTTTAAGGATTTGATCCCAAGTCTATGGCAGCTTTGAGACAAAAAATGCACGCTTCGTATTCTGCCATGTTATTGGTACAATTGAAGCAAAGTCTTGCAGTAAAGGGAGTATGACACCCTTTAGGAGATATGAGTACAACACCTATACCATTGTCGAGTGTGTTGGATGCCCCATCAAAAACCAGGGTCCATCGGGATCCTTGTTCAGGTCCATCATATGGTCTGAATTCTTCACAGTTGTTTACCATCATGATTTCTTCATCTGGGAATTCGAACTTCATGGACTGGTAATCATCCACAGCTTGGTGAGCAAGGTGATCAACTAGTACACTGCCCTTTATTGCTTTCTGGGTAGTATACTGCATGTCATATTCTGTCAAGATCATCTTCCATCTCGCTATTCTCCCAGAAAGGGAAGGCTTCTCGAAGATGTATTTTATTGGATCCATTTTGGATATCAATAAGGTAGTATGGGTCAGCATATACTGTCCTAGCCGGCGAGCAGCCCATGCCAGAGCGCAACAAGTTTTCTCGAGCAGTGAATATCTTGTTTCACAGTCGGTAAACTTTTTGCTCAGGTAATAAATAACGTGTTCTTTTTGGCCAGACTCGTCATGCTGCCCCAACACACACCCCATTGAATTTTCCAAAACAGTTAGATACATGATCAATGGTCTTCCCTTGACTGGTGGCATCAAAACAAGAGGCTCTTGTAGGTACTCTTTGATCGTGTCGAATGCAGTTTGGCACTTATCATTCCATTTGACTACTTGATCTTTCTTTAGTAATTTAAAGATTGGTTCACAAGTAGCTGTCAGGTGAGAAATGAATTTGGCAATGTAGTTTAAGCGTCCCAAAAATCCTCTGACTTCCTCTCGGTACGAGGAGCCGGCATATCTTGTATTGCTTTCACCTTGGCAGGATCCACCTAAATACCTTTATTACTGACAACAAAGCCTAGGAGTTTACCAGACCTCACTCCAAACGTGCATTTATTTGGGTTCAACCTCAGCTTGTATTTCTTTAGCCTCTCAAACAGTTTCTGTAAATGGTCAAGATGCTCTTCTTCTGTTTGAGATCTAGCTATCATGTCGTCCACATAGACCTCTATTTTGTCATGTATCATGTTGTGAAACAGAGCTACCATGGCACGCTGATAGGTTGCCCCAACATTCTTCAGTCCGAATGGCATAACCTTATAGCAGAATGTGCCCCACTGTGTGACAAAGGTTGTTTTCTCCATGTCCTCAGGCACCATTTTAATTTGGTTGTAGCCTGAGAAACCATCCATGAAGGAAAACACCTTATGTTATGCTGTATTGTCAACTAGAACATCAATGTGGGGAAGTGGGAAATCGTCCTTAGGGCTTTCCCTATTCAAATCTCTGTAGTCCATGCACATTCATACTTTGCCGTCTTTTTTGGGCACGGGAACGACCTTGACAACCCACTGCGGATAGGAGGTGAAGGCCAAGAATCCAGCGTTAAATTTTTTCATGACTTCTGCCTTGATCTTCTCTGACATTTCTGGTTGCATGCGACAAACCTTTTGCTTTATCGATGTACAGTATTCTTTTGTAGGTAGACGATGTACTACGATATCTGCATCAAGTCCTAGCATGTCTTTATACGACTAGGCAAAGACCTCAACATAATCGTGTAGCAACTGAATCAGACGCTCTTTGACACTGGGTTCCAGATTGGCACCCACCTTGTTTTCTCTTTTGTCTTCTTCGGTACTTGGTTGATTGTATCCACTGGTTCCTCGTGGGGCTGAATGGTCCTCTCTTCTTGTTGCAGTAACCTGGCGAGTTCCCCTAGTACTTCACAATCTTCCTCACCTTCGTCTTCAGCTTGGTAGATTATATTTTCATAATCACAGAAGGCCATAGCAGAATCGTTACCCATGGGATCCTGAGTGGATGTAAACCTACATTGTGAGCGTGAGTGTGTGTAAGAGTAAGCTATCTTTGAAAGAAATTAAAATGTAAAAAAGAAAAACAATGAGCACAAAGTTTGTATGCAAAAATGTCCATGATTCATTGATGTCATATGGAAATGAGTTAATAACCCTTATAAATGGACCATTGTGCCTCGGGTAAGACACAAGGTTTTTAAGAGTCTGAATTGTTTTAATATTACATATCCGACAAAATCTAAAGATAAATTACTGTGAGATAAAAGTGATTGGGATGAAATATCTAGCCTCCCAGTTGGTGAGCCCTCCACTGACAGTTGGGAAAATCCAGTCCTCCAGGTTATAGCTATCTTCATCATCCTCCACTGCATTGACTTCGTGGTTGCTGATCTTTAAGGGTGGTCCTCCGGCACGAGCACGGCGTACAACTTTATGGGCACCTGAAGTGAAACCCAGAACAAATTTGTCAAATTTGTATGGGATATTTGGGAGTTGACCCAAAATAGTGCACCCACCTTCTTCTATCACTGCCTTGGCATCCTTCAAAGATGACATCATGAGCGGAGGCCTTGTAATCTTGTGGACTTGAGACACAACCTTGGTTACTGCCACAGTCTGCGGGAATTCTTCAAAGTGCTGGAATGGAGTTTCAATAAATTCACCATCTAGTTCCACATATCTGAAGAAATTTAGATGGCTGACCATATACTCTTCTTCTCCATGAACGGTGATGATTTTCCCTTGAATTGGATATTTCAGCATTTGATGCAACGTAGAAGTAACGACACCAGCATTGTGAATCCGTGGTCGACCTAATAAGCAGGAATATGAAGGGCGAATATCCATTACATAGAAAGTTGAATCAAATGTTTGGGTTCCAACTTTTATGGGGATGTCTGCTTCCCCGTGCACCATCCTTTTTGAGCCGTCAATGGCCCTCACTACTATGTTGCTCAGTTTCAATGTCAACCCTTCACAGTCAAGCCTATCAAGAGCCTTTTTAGGCAACACATTCAGAGACGAACCAATGTCCACCAAAATATGAGCCAAGGTCGTGCCTCTGCATTCGACTGAGACATGTAATGCCTCATTATGCTTCCTCCCTTTTGGCGTTAAATCAGCATCCGAAAAACCTAAACCATTATCTGCAGTCAAGCTGGCTACGCAGTCTTGGAACTCATCGGCAGATGTTTCTTGGGATACATGGGCAGTTTTAAGGAACTTTACCAAGGCCTTTGCATGCGCCTCAGAACATAATAATAAAGCCAATATGGAAATTTTTTATGGAGTTTGCCCTAGTTGCTCAACTACATTGTAGTCGTTGATCTTTAGAATTTCCTCCATCTCTTTTCGGAAAGTCTCAGGGATAGCTACTGATTGTGCCTTCGTCCGGAAAGGCTCAATCAGAATACCTTTACCTCGAGTCTGGGTTGACTCAGCAGCAGGAATGTCAGTAGGGGTGATAACAGGGATTGTAATAGTTTTGTCAACAGGAGTATTAACAGAGATAATTGTAGGACTGGGAAAAACTTTTGTAGGAGAAACAACAACATGAATGATTACGGGTCTAGAAATAGCTTTTGGAGGAGTAATTTCTGGAGAGAATACTCTTCCACTTTGGGTAATCTTGCTAGTCCCTGCAATATTACTGACATCGGAGCCAACTTTCTCAGAACTTGAATCTTCAACAGCTGGCCAATCTTGCTTGATACCGTGGTAGTAGACATCCCCACCATGATTCCATGGTATGGTTTTGTATGACGAATACGGGATTGGTCCAAGCATTGTAATTATCAATGGAGCTACTTTTGGAAATGATGTAATTCTAACAGGTGTTTTGGTGGAGACCCTGGAAGAATTGTCGAAAATGATTACGATGGAAACATCATTATAAGAAACAGTTGGAATTAAAGTCTTCTCGAACAAAATCTCCTTTTTATCTATTAGGCACTGAACGCCTGCTTTTAACAAAGGACAGCTGGTTGGTGAGGACAAACAGAAATGACAGCTTTCACCATAGCCTGGGAATACACCAACATTCAATAAGTTCTTTTTGATAGTCAGGAGTGGGGTCACAAGTTCATCAACTGAAGTAACAAACATATCTTCCTCGACGGCGTTGACATCACGGTCGTGTTTGGGCTTATGGGAAGTAATGACATTGGGAATTTATGGCGCATCGAATTCAATCTCTTTGGCTTCAAGAAGATCTTGTACTTTGTTCTTCAGAGCCCAACAGTTGTTAGTGTCATGGCCGGGACTCTCGGAATGGTATGCACACCGGGCATTAGGATGACAGTGAGGAGAGGTTGTGTTAGGATTCTTTGGAGCTTCTTTCAAAGTCACTAGATTGGATCTTAACAAATGTGGCAATACTTGAGATAGTGTCATATTAATTCGGGTGAATTATCTAACTGCTCTTTCCATTCTTGGCTGTTTGTTTCTTTGTTGAGTCGGCACAAGTTTAGGAATCATGACAGCCCCCACCATTGAACGACGTTCAACCCAATCTTGATTTCTCTGAGGATATACAACAACAACTTCTTTCTTTCCGATGAATGGTTTCCTTACAGCAGCAGAGGATGCACCTTTTTGAATTTTCCCATTCTTTATCCTGGCTCCTACCCTTTCTCCAGTCAATATCAATTCAGTAAAACCCTTCGAAGAGCTCCCAATTAAGTGATTGAATAAAGGTCCAGACAAGGTGCCCAAAAACATATCCACTAACTCTCTTTCAGATAGGGGAGGCTGGACCCTTCCTGCTAAGTCCCTCCATTTTTGCACATAGTCTTTGAAGCCCTCACTTGAAACCATGGCCATACTCTGGAGTTGAGTACGGGTGGGCCCAAGATCAGCGTTGTATTGGCATTGTTTGTAAAGGGCAGCGGCCAGATCTTCCCAGTTATGGACATTGGCTCTTTCTAACTGATAAAACCAATCAAGTTGAGTTCCAAACAGACTATCTTGGAAGAAGTATACCCATAAATCCTTGTCAGTGGTATGAGGCTGGATTTTCCTCACATAGGACCGGAGATGCATTTTGGGACATGAAACTCCATCATATTTGGCGAACACTGGTGCTTTGAATTTTGGAGGAATGAAAATCCCTGATACTATACCCAACTCCTCAAAGTCCAATCCAGGAACTTTTTGGATTTCCATTGCACTTAACCGTTCTTTTATATGCTTATACTTGTCATCGGCCGGAGGGTATTGTTCTTCAGAATTATCTTCTTCTTCCTCTTCCTCTTATGAATCTGGATGAACAACTTCTTCCTTGCCTTTCCCATCTTGATTGTCTTTCTCACCAGATGACGTTGCAAAGTCTAGGTTCCTTCTTGCTTGTCCTTGGAATCTTCTTCCCGTGTTCAGAACTCCGGTAATTTTCTTTTTCTTTTTTTTCTCTTCAACCAGCAAGGTCTTCAACTCTTCTTGTCCTTTGGCTAGAGTTAAGAACATTTGTTGAAACTGGGCATTTTGTGCTTGGAGGTCCTTCACTGTTTGCTCGAGATCCATCTTACTGAAATAAACAGTAGAAAGATAAGGAGACTTGTTGCAAGAAACCTGCTTATGTTATGATGAATGGTAAATGCATATGAAATGATTTCAAGGATTTTGAATATTCAAATTTGTTTTAGACAAAAAGGAAACACACGTTATATTAATAAATTAAAGCTTGAGTACATAAATGCCTTTTTGGGAAAAACAAATACAAAAAACTCTAAGATAAAAAGGTAGTACGCATCCTCTTTGGTGCGACGTAGGCATTCAGGTTCCTCTCCTCATGAAGTTGCTTAGTGAGTTCTAAAACCTTCTTCACGCTAGTGTAGAATTGGCTCTGAAAGTATCTCGCTCTCCCTTGAGTTGTATCTAATCTCTTTGTGTCTTCAAGAGAGGTGGGCATGTCAGGATGTAGGATAGTGTATGGAACATCTCCTTCTATAACAGGCTCAATGATTACCGGGAGAATGGAGGGATAAGGAATCATAAGACTCTGAGCACGAGTTCGTACCCATTTGAGGTAAGGCTCAAGAGGGATGGAATTCCTATGCACCAATGTCTTGCTATCTCCCTTGTTCATAATCCTCCAAGCTCGGATAAATCTTTGGCGAAGACCTTGATCGTCACTCTCGTAGTCAAATACCAAAACTTGAATGAGCATCTCATGAGGGCCATCCCTTCGGGCGTAACCAAATTGTCTTAAGGCTAAGCAGGGGTTGTAGGTGACACTTACCCTAATTCCAAGTAAAGGGACATTATGGAATTATCCACAATGGTTGACAATAGTAACATTCTCTATAGATCGGGAACACCAATGGATGTCTGAATGTTTGAGCGTCATCAAACTTTGTTACCACCTTGAGCCTTGCTCGTTCTTCAATACAGATTGGAGAAGATGAGAAATAAACCATCTTGCCAAGAGAGGAGTGCAACACATAAGGACACCTCTTTTCCTCATAGTGCGAGTGTAAAAATAATGTAGGATGTCCCCTATTAAAGTAGGCACCGGGTTACGATACATGAAGATCTTGACGGTGTTCACATCTATGAGTTGGTCAGGATTTGGGAACAAAACCATCCCATAGATGAGGAGAGACACAATTTCCTCAAAGGCTTGCAAATCCAAGGAGTTCCAACAGTTTCGGGCTTTCTCAAACAAGAACTTTGCTAGGAAACCTTTGACACCACTCCTTGTTTCCCAATTAGTTGTGACATCAGATGATTGCAAGTGTAGAGCTTGAGCAATATCTTCTGGCTTTGGGTCTCTTTCAATACCGTTGAAAGGTAGTTGATTGAGAATGGGAATCCTCAAGAGTTGGGAGAATTCTTCCAAAGTTGGCACAAGTTGATAGTCGGAAAATATGAAGCAATGGTGTAAGGGATCAAAGAGATGAAAGAGCACCTTTATCATGTCTTCATCAGTGTTGGAAGTGACCAAGTTTAGAAGGCGACCATGTCTCTCGGTAAATGGAGAATTTTCAGGAATCCTTGAAGCTAGCTCCTTAAGTTATGGAGGGATCCTCACAATATTGACTTGAATAGTTTCCATGCGAATAGAATCCATGTCCTACATAACAGAACAAAGATAAATCCCAAAATCCTTGAAATGGTTAGTGAATGAGTATGATGTTATGATGTTCATGATGTTATGTACAAGTAAATACACACAAACAAAGCAAACCAGTCCTTAGGTTTAGGCTTGCATGTAGTCTCATAGGTAAGTACCCTCTAGAAGTTTAGTATGCTTAAACTTGTCCTAGTAATAGTTATCGGGTTCTAAGGAGCTCAATATCACTGATTTGTTTCTTTGAGCATTGTCTCAGCACAAGCCTCTTTAATGGCGACCGAAATATCTCAAAAAACCAAACCTCAATGAGTGTAGTATCGAGTATCTACCAACTTCGGACTGCACCAAAGCCGGTCATCTCACTACATCCTAATGGCCAAGTTGGTCAAGTAAAGGTTCTAAAAATTCATTAGTGCTTCATGACATCACTCAGCGGCCCCGTATTCTCCTTGATTAACTCAAGGGCTACCAGTACCCACAAATATGTCGCACTAACGTAGCTATTTCTTAGACCATATCGGTATACCCCACATAGTTTCCACAATGTATTTCTACTTACCTATAAGGTTTCCCCAAATCCGTGTAGAGGATTCAAACCCAAACAAAGAACCATAATGTAAAGCATACAAATCAAACAATGAAAGCAATTAAATGTGATCTAAGCCTAAGGTAACCCCACTTTTAGAATTTTCCACAGCAGAGTCGCCAGTTCTGTGATACGGTGGGAGAACTGACTTGAGGGTTTTTCTTTTGATCGCAAATGTTGCGGTTAGAAAGAGTCGCCACCAACTTTTATTTTATCCAAAAGGAAAGGTGAAAAAGCACAGGAAAGACCTTTGAGATTATTTCTTGAGTTCGGGGGGTAGATTATGAAAAGGGAAGGTATTAGCACCCTTTTCATCCATGATTTTCCATGGGATCTTAATTACTTTCTAGATCACTTGCTTTTGTTTGAAATTGTGCTTTGTGTGGTTTTTGAAAGCATTTTGTAAAGAGGCCATCGTTTAGGCAATCTTTGTAATGATTCTCGTTCGTAAGAATGTATACAAAGATGTTTGATCTTTTGAAAATGTTTTCAAGTTTGTAAGAGGTTTTGAAAGTGTAGGTTTTTGTTTTGAAAATAGCAAGGATGTTTTGAAATTGAGCAAGTAATTAGGAGCATTCTACCTACTCAAAAGTCTTTCTTGTTCATTTTCTTTTCCTTTGACATTGTTATCTTACCATTGATTTGGTAAGTAACCCTATGTTTGGATGTAAACGGGACGGGCGTGGGTTATTGTATAACCATGATTATCAATGTTGTAAGGTATCTTAGCATTCTCTTTTACGGACTAAGATCATTTGAAAGGCAGCTTAGATAGCGTCATCGAGGGACTATGATCTTGTATTTTGCTTTGTTTTTGTTAAGATACCTCACATGCGTAATATGGCCACTTTGTAAAGGCAACCAAGTGGATTTACCCTAGGGGGTGCTTGTGTGCAAGTGTATTGTTTTCATGCTTGATTTTGTCTTGAATTAGGGTTTTCTAAGTATTGGTTTTAGTCTTTCCATACAAACCCTAATTACTAGCATGTTATATATAAAGCGATAAATTGCGGAATTTAAAGTTACTATGCTATTACAATACTTATGAGAGGGGGTGTACAAAGTATAAATGGGGATTGCAAGAATTTAAAGCCTAATTATCTATTACAACCATATTGAATTTATACAAGAATTGAAATGAATAAAGTACAAGATGAATAAATATGTAAGAATGTAAATGTGAAGAAAATGGGTATTTGTTTGGATTTTTTTAGAGAAAATAGGTTTTTGTTTTAACCTAATTAAGTAGAAGAAAATAATTAATTAAACCTAAATTTACTAAGAAAAGATTTTAAATAAAACCCTAATTCTATTAATTGATTAAAGAGAAATTAAGTTTAAGAGAAATATTTTTGGTATTTTTGTCTTGAAAATAATTATAGTGTTATAAAATATTTTTGGCCTTTTTTAATATTAAAATAATATATTTTAATTGGTGTAAAAGAAAATAACTAAAACCTATTTTTTTAATTAAATTTACAAAGATAATTAGTAAAATAAATAAAGTATTGATTAAATAAAATAATTTTTGTGAGAAAAATAAATAAATAAACTATGTTAAAATATAAATCTACTATTTTTATATTTTTTATGATTTTTTTAATATTAGAAAAATATTTAAGAAAATAAATAAATAAATAAAAAATAAAAATAAATAAAACTGGGCCAGGGTATGAATAGTTTGCAAGGGGTGAGAAATAACAAAAAATATAAGGCCCAAAGATGAAGCCCAACGCCTGCCAAAAAAGAGTCAGAATGCAAAAATATGAAAAAATCAAAAAGGGTACCACTGGGGCTCGAACCTAGGTCCCAAAGGTTACAGGCGCGCGCTTCTACCACTGGGGTGGCTATACATCCGTTAACATTAGAAAAATAATAAATATATGATACAAAATGCACCCTGATTTACACTTCATCTTCAACCTCCATCCAGACCAACTGTAACTTGTTCATTTCTCAACAAAAATGAAAACTGTAAACATGAAACTTATAAAAAATTTCCTCACGATTTTAGAAATGTAAAGGATTAAAACTATAGATCAAACACAAACATGAATTTCAATGGCCCTAATCTGAACCCTAAAAATCTCAGAAATTTCAATCTTAAAATTCTCTAAGATCAAACAAAATTAATGAAAACTATGAAAATGGTTAGCTTTAGGGCAATGATATCTACATGTTTCATTCACAAATAAATCATTGATGATGCCTATATGAAATGTTCCAAAGTTAAAAAACTTACCTTGCAAGAGGGTATCGGATTTGAAGTTTTAGTAGCTTTCAGTGAGTTCCAATGATTGGGTTAGCTTCCCCAAGTTCCCAGGAAGCTAAAGGGATGCTTAGCTTGAGCTGGAAGTGGCTGAGGAGTTCTGGAGAAGTCCACTTGCAGACCCCTGTTTTTGAAAATGGAGGATGGTGCAAATGGTGTTACATTTGTATAGTAAGGGTTTAGATATCCTCTATATGAGTTATAGAAGCTTTGTGATTGATTAAAAATGAAAACGCACAAGTGGATTGTGTATTTGAAGTTCAAGGTCAGAAATGACAAGTAATGGAGGTTTTTGGTGCAAGTTCTGATTTCAAAGTGTTTCAGGGATTAAGCATTCGTGTCTTTGTGGTAAATGGTTGGTATATTTCTAAGAAAAAGGATTGGAGTGGTTTGGACAATCATAAGTACAAGTTTTCAGCTAATTGCTAGGTTACTTGATTTTGAAGAAAAGTGAGAAACCAAGTTTCAATGTGAGGTACAAGAATGGGCTGAGTGATTGTAAGTGTTTAACAAGTTTCTTATGGGTTATGGGACTTTTATGATCAGAAGAGAACAAGTGCAAGGCTCAAGAACAAGTTTTGTGTAAAAAAGCACTTTATCAAAATGGCAATGTATACTTACTTCCCAGAATGGACATAAAGCATGACCTTGCATTGAATGCTTGAAATGAGACCTCTAACAGTTATCCAAGTCATTAATTATGGAGTGCCTAACAAGTTTGAGGCCTGCAAAGTAGAGTTTATGCAGCATAACTTTGAATTTGAATTTTGTTCATCACAAAATGCCTTGTAATTCTAGTGATAAAACCCTAACTTCATCTCTTCAATTCTCCCTACTCAAAAACGATCTCAAGGAGTTCTTGGACATTTTGGAATTCTTTCAATGTGCTCTAAAACCCATCTTTGAATTTATTTTGAAGATTCCCCTTGGAACTATATAAAAAAGTGCCATGATGTTGGGTCAAAATCCTGACCAAATTAGGGCAAAATTTCACTAAGTGTTTTGTTTCATGACCACATGTTCTTAAAATTATAACTTGAGATCCAAGCACTTTTGGAAGAAGTTGTGTGAAGCAAAGTTTTAGATTTCATGGAGATCTACAACTTTCATGTTGGAAGTTTCTTTTGAATCAGCTTGCATTATGGTGAAAATTTGGCTTAAAGTTATGAAAAAAACATGAAGTTTAAACACTTAGAAAAATTTCTAAGTTAGAAAACTTTGACTTTTCAAAATGAAATCTTGACTTTTTGATTTATTGATGAATAAGTTTCATATTTTGACATGCTTTGATGAATTGTGATCTTTGGCATTTGATTTTGACCAAAAAGTCAGAGTTTCACTTTTCAGTATACAATTGACTTTTGATCAATTGACTGCAAAATTCATCTGTCAATCTATTGGACTTGCAATGTTTTGAGCCATGTCATTAGGTAAAGATGTTTCAATTTAACTCTTGAAATCATGCCTTAAACCAACTGATCATTTTCTAGGTCAAAAATCAGAAATTGTCCTTTCTCAATCAAAACCCTAATTTTGACCATTTTTCCCTTTTTAAGATTTGATCAAATTTCTTGAGGAATTATGGTCCAAACTTGATCAAATGATACATATGAGTTTAAAATGTTGACATGGATCAAAATTTATAAATTTTGACTGTAAATTGGCCCTAGTTATCTTTTTCCCCAATACAACTGATTTTTAGGTCAACTGCTCAATTGACTGAGCAAAAGTGTGATCCAAGCTTTAAAACATGACATGAGTAATCTTGGGGGTCCACAATGATCCATGAAAGTCATATGGGGAATTGGAAGTTCAAAAATCCTTGTGCAATCTCAAACCCTAATTTTAGTCATTAGTGTTTAAGGAGGTATCTTGAGCTGATCAACCCTAGTGCAGTCTTGAGCCAAAGGAGATCTTGTGAGCAAAATTCTTGATAAGTGAGAGGGAAAATTTTGGGGTACAAAAGACAGGAAACACCACATCATCGAGGGAAACCCAAAATAAATTTTTCAATACTAAGAATGGTGATTGCACCAACTTCTCTGGGGAGAAATTATGAAACCTCATGGGGATAGCAATTTCCAGAGAGATGTGTTATCTCAGATTTACTTGGGGATCTAAGAAGTAAAATAATACAATAAGAAATCAAAATTTTGTGGATTTTAAATCAGACCCAGCACTTGGCGGGAGAAAGCCCAAAAAGTTGACAACTATTTCAACACTTCTTATAAAAGATATTGCCCTTGTCTGGTTTCCTGGGAAACAAACAACAACAATAATGCTAGCAATGAAAAGGGCAATGTTTTGCAAATGATTCCATCTCAACACATAAAGGGGGAAGAGAATTTCGTCATGTGGGCGAAGACCTTACTATGGAATCTGGGATAAAGACTTTAGACCATGCAATCCCGAAATCAAAATGAACTAAGACTTGACTGGGGAAAATGGGATCACAAAACCAACACCGCGCCAATCATCAATTGGTAACATCTCCAACTATCTGAGAAACACAAGAAGATCATGCACGTATCAATAAGAGTAATTCCGGGATATCTTTTAGGGAATCAAGAAGTTAACATTACAACAAGAAGTTAAAATTATGGGGATTTTAAATCAGACTTAACACTTGGTGAGAGAAAACCCAAAAAATTGACATTTGTCTCAAAACTTCGTAGAAGATATACCGCCTTTGTCTGGCTACTTGGGAAGCACATAACAACAATAATGTCGTAACTAGAGGGAGTAATGCTCTGCAAGAGGTTCCACATCAATTCTAAATACATAAAGGGAGAAAGAACTCCACCAAATGAACAAAGGCTTCATAGCCTTTTTTAACCTCTGTTTGATCACTACCTGGATGGGGAAAGAATCACACTCAGCTGGAGAAGTCTGCAACAATACCTTATTAGGGAATATGGGATAGAGGTATCAAACCACCCAAACCAAATAATCAACCTGGAGAAAAATCTTAACCAAGACTTAATTGGGGAAAATGGGATTATAAACCCAACACCACACCACAGCCTGGAGGAAAATCACTAACTGATCAATAATTGTAGAGGAAGCCAGGCACGCATATATAAAGCAGATCACGAGAAATAATCCTGCTCGAGGAAGATTCTCGATTTGGGGAAGACATAGCAACTATCTTGACAAAATCTGGAGATGCCCTTGGAAAACAATCTGGTGTCCCATGTTTACTATGCTGATCAAGGTAACTTTCACAACTTGCCCTCGGATGTATGCTTTTAAGATAACCTTAATGATCAAATGGCTTCTAGAGATTTTTCGAATCTTAACGTAACTGCCCTAGATTAGCTGAATGTTTCATCCTCTTTGCTCAACAACTCTTCTCGGCGACATGCCCTTTGCTGATACTCAAATGTAAAATTCCATGATATCAAGTCGTTGTTTTACAAGCAGAAAATGTGTATTCTAAGAATGATGATTATAATGGAACGGTTATATAAGTCTTGAAGATTTTATTTGAAAAGGTGTCGCAAAACATCGTGAGCGAATCACTAGCCAGGATGGGACACAGATCTTTTTTGCACGAAAGATAACAAAAGCATATGATACCAATCACAATTTATTTTTGAAAAACTCATGGGAGTCAAGAAACACTATCTCGTTGGAGTATGCTCTCAAAATAAACCTTGTTTCAATTAGGACTTTTGAGGTTTGTAACATGGCCTAGTTCACAGTTTTAGAAAAAAAAGATTTAAGGCTAAAAAATATTTGGTGCCCACCCCCTTCGTGATGTTCTCCGGTCCTATATTTAGTTAACTTGACACAAACGATCATCTCTCAAAAGAAATTTTGAGATGGTTGAGGAATAAAACAAGGTTTTATTTGGACATGCAAATCACTCATCTATGCTTCTTTTGGGTTTCTTGTCACACAACTATGTTCTTCGCTGAGGATTTTACGCTGTAATCCTTTATCACATTTCAGGCTTTCCATTTCTTCCTTGCTTTCTGGACAAATTCCTTTAGACTTGGACTCTGAAGGGCAGCGGGATGCCCTGACTTTTTCCTAAGCGACTTGTTTTTTCAGGTTCCGACTTAGCTGGGCTTTTTGTCTCTTTCTTTTTCATCATCATTTTTTATTCATATTACCTTTTTTTTCTTTTTCCTTTTTGATCAAGTCGCATGACTTCGAGTCATTTTTGGCTTGTTGGAAGAATTTTGACTGCCCTATTTCTGGGTAGATGAAGGATAACCATTGTTGTATCCTTATCTGTTGATCTCCTGACGTGCGAGAGATGCCTATTGGGATATCGTCATCTTTTGATACATACTAATGATATGCGAAGATTAAACATTGCAGTTTTGAATTTCCTCAACCTCTTGAAGGATAACCATTATTTTATCCTTAGATGCATAGTCCAAATGAATTATGAATGCTCAATCAGTTTAACTGAACACTACCCTGCCCCGGGTTTAAAAATAAAGGTGTTTTCTAAACCAAAAACAAACTCCTACTTCAAGGATCAAAAGGGTTAGTGAGGGTTTTACTCCCTTATATCTCCGACGTTTGGTAATTTGAAATAATGCATGTACATCGTCAACAAGGTTTTATCCAAAAGCATACAACCAGAAAATTTGATTTTTAATATCATCACCCTCCCTCCAATGTCTGCCTAGGCAAGAGAATGGGTAACAAGTTGGTATCATAATGCAAAACGCAATTTAAAGTTGAAAATAAATTCGAGTGAAATGAATGGGTTTCTTCAAGACGAACATATTCGTTGTATTAAGATAATCATTGAAATGCAAACTGATTCTTACATGCAAACAATGCAATTGTAAACAAGAAAAATTACAAATGAGAAAGCAATAAAAATGCTAATAAACTGGAAAGGCTAGTCATCCTTAAACTTCAGGGTATTATTCAATCACATTTATTCTTTGGCAAAGACTTGACTTAAACCTCAAGACCAGTATCCTTAAATGACAAAATACCACCTCTGACCAATTTATGGACTTCAACTTTTAATGGATAACAATATTCGATACTATTCCCAAGGGTTCCCTGATGAAAGGAACATGACAAATCAACTTTTGTAGTACTAAGGGATCTTCTCAGGAATCTTCAGTGGAGGTCAGGTTTGAACCAAATTCCTCTACATCAAGATAGGAAACAACTTTGCATAGGTTGTTGGAAAGGGATCAAACTGAGTTTTCCTCTGATCATGGACTTGCTGATTCAGTTGACAAACTAAAGCCACATGAGGTAAATTAAACACATGGATGACAGGAGAAACATGCTGATTCTGACAATAATTGTTTCTTCCTCTTGTTCTCTTCTTTGAAAAAAGTTATTATCATACTTCTTCACACCACTAGCTGAGTCACCATCTTCAGATGGACATCCCTTTCGGACATCCTCTTCTAGAAGCACTCCCATATTCACTTTTTCAGGGAAATTACTGGGCGCATAAACTATCACCTTCTCATGAAAGAATGATTTTCAAGTTTCTGTGAAGACCTTTGTCTTCTCTTCTTCCTTCCCAGAAGGATTGACTTGGACAACAACCAAAGTTTTAACCTAAACATTCAGATATTCATTACCATCTTTCAAAGTAGTTATCTCTTTGCGGAGTTCAAAGATTTCCTGCTTAATATTTTCCATCTTCTCTTAGCACGAGTGTTGCACTGACACGATGACCTGAATTCTGAAGACGAAGAGCAGAGGATAAGACTCCGAGAAACTCTTGAAATCAAGACAAAAGTGAGAATGATGCATGCTATGGAATGCAAGTGATTGTTTAAAAGTTTTAAAACCAAGTTTTTGAAGAACTTTGGAACATTATAAACAAATTGCAAACATCAATTAAAAGACACAATTGGGATAACTGAAAAAAAATCATTTCATTAATACTGGAAGGGTTACATTTGAAGTACAAAACTTCACTAATCCTACACAAAGAAAGAGAAAGCTAAATTCTCAGATCCACATAAACTGCATCCAAAGAAGATCCAACACCATGTTGTCTTCTTGAGCTTGAATTTGGAATTCTATAGGAAAATAAATCCTATTGCACACTTATTTTATACTTTGCTGATAATCGGGAAAATAAATCACCGACACAAAGAAATGAGGAACTAGATAAAAGGTGTGGAGAAATCCATCTTCAAGATAACTAGGAGAAATCCATCTTTTAGACATCTAGGAGAACTTGAAATCATGTGGACTAGATACCAAGGATTAATACTTTCTTAGTTCTTCTGAATCAGGACTCTTGACGTTGTACTTCCAAGTACTCTTTCCAAAATCCATAATTATAGAACTTGTGATGTTTGCAAACATAAGTCTTAAGTTCCTTAAAATTTTTGTTAAAACAATGATCATGGGTGTATGAATGCATGATGCAACAATCACACACAAGATCACAAACATGGGGGTTCATATGTTTGATGTCACGAGCATGAGGTCGAAGGTACTACCCACAAGGTATGGTCTAATAGTTTATCACCTGCCGAACAAGGTTCTAAGAGGTTCCCAGAGTCTACATCCTTCCTTAAGATATTACCAACGTCCCAATTGACTCGATAATTAGCAATATTCTCAGGAAAAACTCGTCCAAGTGTAGTATCGCATGACAACCATTTCTGAATTACTTCGTCATAGCTTTCGCACTACACCTAAAAGGCCAAGATGGGTTAAGGGTTCTACGGTCCTCAGTTTCAGTAGGCTCCCAGGTCAAAAGCAGCATACCTTCCTGATTACTTGGTAAACGAAACTACAGTCAAAGGGGCCTCCACTGAGTGAGGGATCTCATGTCTCCTTTTTGAGATTACTACCTCGAATTTAACATGACTATATCGCCCGTCCTATCTTAAGTTTTCCCAAGCCCGGGTAGAGGACTTATGAGATGTCACCAAGCACCCCAAAAACCAGGAAAATCCAGACAAACATATATATAACATATAATATACAACAAACAATAACACATACACAGATAAACAAAGATAGGCTCAACCCACTTAGGTGGACAAGCAATAGGTCGATCTGTCCCCAGTGAAGTCACCATTTTTTTGTAGCAGTAGAAATGTTGAGACTAAGTCATTGGATTGACTTAACTCACAGAGATCAAATAAAAATCACCATCGCGCTTTATTGTTTCTAGCATAATGGGAAAAGATAGAATAACCCAAAAAAGAAGGGGAGAGAATCTAAGTTCAGGGGTTGGTTATGCAAAGGGAAGGTATTAGCACCCTAAACATCTACGGTACTCCATAGGAACCTCTTTGAAAATCTGTGTATTTTGTCTATAATTGTTGTATACAAAAATAGATTGTGGGGGATGATAAAAGAAGTATTTTTTATGATTTTTGCACCCGCCGCGATTGCGAACCTTTAGTGCCTACGTACCACCTTTCGTGAAATAGGGGATCAGGGTACTCATAGTTCACCTTTAAAAATTTTAAAACACAAGTGGGTTGGTTAATTTTAAGAGATGAGACATCATCGTCATATCCGAGTGGAAAACATACTTACTACCCATGATTATGAGAAAGGAGAATTTGCATCATCTCAAAGTGGAGGATATTTCTTGGATTTTAAAATCAACAAAGCCTCGCTCAACACCCAAGTGGAAAATATCTCACATAACTACATATCATAGAACTATAGTAGTTCACATCACTACAAGGATTGACAAGAGTCTAATATTTTGATAAAATTTTAAAGTAAAAAGCCAAAGTGGCAAAATGGTTTGAATGAGATTGATTGAATTTTAGTCTTTTCACAAAAATGTCAAGCTATTATTAAGTTGGTTAAAATTTGATTAAGAAAATATTTTTGAAAATTCATGGACCTAAGTCAAAATTTATTGTGAAAGCGGTTCAAGTTTAGAAAACAAGAAGAGTTTTGAAAAGGATGAATGAGATTTTTGAAATTAAGGAAGATGGTAGGAGATGAAGGGAATATCCTAAAGCATAAGGTAAAATCTAGGGAAAAGAACCGTCTAACCAACAAGAAGCCAACACTTGACATAATGAGTCAATGTAGAATTCCCATCCTTTGGATTGAAACCAAGCAAGAAGAGATATTAGACCTCTTAAGAATACCAAACTTCAAATGCATTTTAGTCTTCTAAAAAATTGGGCAGAGTAACAGCGGTATAAAGATGACCTCCCAATCACAAACAAAGCATATAATCAGAATAACAAGCACCCAAAGAAACAAAGAACCCAATGTCTTGGGGTAAACCCTAAGAACTCCAGACAAAATAGCAATAGAAGTCACAAGGTCTCAATATAGGTCAAGGTCTCTAATCCTAAGTCCAAGAAGTCCATCACTCCATAATTCCAAGGATAGTAACCAAATAGTCTGAGTAACATTAAAGCTTTTTATTGTTCAAGTTGGTTATTAAGTATCTTCTAAAAGAAAATGAAAAGCTCAAGTGATCAAAACAAAATTACATAAATATAAATGCTCAAGTGAGCAAAGATGAAAATAGAATGAAATGTAAATGCTAAGATAAATGGTGCTTAGAATAAAAGCATAAAGTAAAAGCATAAATATAAAAGTCAATTGTTAATGAGTTAGAAATTAGAGGTTAGTTGAATGATCATCTTGAAACTTGCATTTGAAAACTCATTAGAAGATTGATAAAATCAAAGCCTCTCAACAAAAAGTTTCATTTACTTTCTGTCAAGTATATCACTCATTTCAAATTATCAAGGCAACAACAAATGATCAATGATGTTTAAATATTCACTTAGTCCATGATTTATGAAGGTTCATTAGAGGATTAGTAATACCAAATCTTCCTAACAATGAAACTCAAGGTTATTGGATCAAAGGTTTCAAATTAAACATCTTGGGGCTTGCAAACATAGGTTTGGGCCACGAATTATCATTTCTCGAATCGGGACAAAATTTAGTGCTATGTTAAGAAATCGTAAGTGGATTTATGTAGAAGTCACACCTATTTTGAGGCCTGTCAATAGAAATCTATGTACCATATGTTTAGTGAAATGATATTTAAATCATCCTCCAACAACATGTAGTACAAGTAATAATGGGATAAGATTAAGAGGGAGGGGGTGTATTAAATGAAAATGAGGTTTCAAATATCGTCAACATCATTCATCCATTTTGGTGGATTTGGTCTTTCAACCTATCAACACCCAAGATCCAATGAGGTTTAAGAATTTGTCTCAAAGTTACTTCCAAGTCAGTATCAAATGCCAAATCAAAAATTAAACAAGAATTATTTTCAAAAGTTCTTAACCACAAACTTTAATCTAAAGCAAAACCCTAAATACATTCCTAAGTCAAAATCAGGTTAAAAAATAGGAAAGTAATTTGAAAAAAAAATTCCATTTATTTCTAATCTCCTAAAGATTTCTAAAAGTCATAGGCATGACTCAAAGTTCCTAAAAAGAAAAGGAAAAATGTTTTTGAGATTTAAACATCAAAACTAGTTAGTCAAAGACCAAAACTAGGCATGCTTTACAAAATATTTTGAATAAAATGGAAGATCATACTTAAAAAACCAATAAGAAAAGTTTTAATGATCTTAACTCATCCAGGAACTTTGAATGTATTTCCTTTGATTTTTAGGAATGGGGGGAATTGGAGAATTAATTATTTCTTTATGCCTAAGCAAGAAAAGACTTCACAAATATCAATTAACTTAAATTTTTTTGAAAAATAAGCTAGCTGACATGTAAACTAAGTTAAAAATTATAAAGAATTAGTTTAAACCCTAAGAGTTAGTGATAATATTTTTCTTGAGTTTTATCTCCGAAGGAAAAATTAAACAAAAATCATTTACTCCAAATAAAATAAAACAAGAAAAATATGGTTTATCTAATCAAATGATTTAATTTTTAACCCAAGAATTTTATAAAATTGGAAAAAAAAATTTTTTTTAATAAGTACACTCATATAGAAGCTATAAAATATTGTTTTTATAATTTTTTGATTTAGTAGAAATAAGAAAATAAAATTTCAAAACTTAAAATATTATTACAACCCTAATTAACTACATGAACTTATTTAATCAAGAAAAATGATTAAAATAAATAAATAAAAATAAAAATATGAAAATATATGGAAAATATAGTTTAAAATATTTTTGTGATAATTTTTGAAGTGAGGAAAATATTAAAACAAAATTTGAGAAAACAAAGAAAATTCAAAAATATAAAGGCTTATTACACCTGCTTTTCTCAAAATGCGTTGTAAAATGAGGCAAGATCATGTTCAATCAAAACATGCCACGTTATCATCCCTACCAAATAGCGAACACTTTTTGTTTTTCAGTTTTGAAGCATGATATTCAGGTCACGATATATCACGCGTTTCTTGATGAAAATAAAAAATGTAAACATCAAAGTTCATGATCAAAATGTGATGAACACGATAGTATCAAAAATTTCATGAAATGATGCATTAATGATAGAGAAAATAGCGTGCGAAAATTATTGTACGAAAATGGTTTTGAGTTGGACAATTCAACAAACAGTTTTCAACTTCAAATTTCTCCTTCAATTCTCCACCAAATCAAATGATCCTAACATCATAATTCATCACAAAAATGCAAGGAACGTGAATATGCTACTAGATTTTTCAAAAGACTTATGGATTAAGAAGAAACGCAAGTTGCAGTTATGACAGAGAACTGACTTGGTTGTTTTGCGTTTTATCGCAATTGTTGCGGATAGCGTGAGTCTCCACCTACTTTTCTTTTATCCAATAAAGGAAAGGGTGAAAAGAATAGGAAAGACCTTTGAGAATTTTTCTTGAGTTCGAGGGGTAGGTTATAAAAAGGGAAGGTGTTAGAACCCTTTTCATCCGTAGTTATCTACGGGCTCTTATTTGCTAGCTCACTTTGAAAATGCTTTGTTTGAAATGTGTTTGTGATGGTTTTTTGAAAGTATTTTTGAAAATTTTCTTTGTTTAGGTGAACTTTGTAATGATTCTCGTCTCTATGAGAATGTATACAAAGTGTTGACTTTTTGAAAATATTTCTTTTTTGAAAGTGTTTGGTGTGTTTGAAAGATGTTGTTTTGAGAATATTGTGAGCAAGCAACTATAAACGTTCTACCTACTCAAAAGTATTTGTTCATTTGCTCCTCCTTTAGATGTTGCTATCTTACCATTGATTGGTAAGAAGCCTCAATATTCGATGTGAAGGGACAGGCGCGGGTCAATCGTATAGTCATAGAAGGCAACTTGTGAGACGCTTTATCAATTTTCGTAAGGGACTATGATTGTTTTATCGAAGGCAACATCGAGGGATATCGAGGGACTACGATCTTTTTTATCGAAGGGTCTTTGCTAAAGCGTCCCACGTTCGAGGGATATGACTGTTTTTATGAGGCAAAAAGCGAGGTTACCCTAGAGGTGCGCGTGTGAAAAGTGATTTGTTTTCAAGTTAATTTTCCTTTGATTAGGGTTATCTAGCGGTTGATTTTCATATACACGCCTAATTACTATACAGTAAAAAGAAAAATAGTAAATTACGGAAATTAAAATTCTACGCTATTACAAAGCTTTAGGGAATGGGGAATACAAATTTACAAATAGGGATGGATCGAATCGACAATGCGATTAAAAGTCTAAATAAACAAGCAATA
Source organism: Vicia faba (assembly GCA_948472305.1). NCBI lineage: Eukaryota > Viridiplantae > Streptophyta > Magnoliopsida > Fabales > Fabaceae > Vicia > Vicia faba. The sequence goes on along the minus strand of OX451740.1, from coordinate 407,396,273 downwards.
CAACTCAATCGAATAAAAAATGAACAGTTAACTAAATTAAAATAGTTTAAAATAAAACAAATGAAAATAATATTTTTGGTTTTATGTTTTATGTAAAATTTGGAAAGAAAATAAAGAATCTATTCTATTATTTTTTTAGAATTTTATTATGTAGAAACTAAATAATTTGAAAGAAAGTTAACTAGACTATATAAAAAAATGTTAACAAAATTATTCACAAAGTGCTAAATTAGTTAACTAATTTTGAAATTATATATTTTTATTTATTTAAATTTAAAAATTAATACTAAAGATTAAATCTAAACTAATTTTGTTATAAATCTAAAGAGTTAGAAACAAAATAAAAATGTCTTGGCAAAGTGTTGAACCCGGGTCTCCTTGATTATAGTGTACAAGCCTTGCCAATTGAATATGCTATTTATCTATTATTACTACGTTCTTAATGAAATAAAAAGGGAAAAGGATAGTGTGATTGGGCCAACAAGCCCAATGGGCTAACCTGGTTGGGAAAAGGGAAAGAAGGTTTTTTTGGAACCCTAAGGCAAAGAAAAAAGTGTCGTTTGGTTATTGTATTAGGAAGGGACCTGTTTATTTGCAGATATCACATATGCGAAAGGTTCTACATCAAATTCCTCGTCTGAATCGCAATTTCATTTGCTTTTACTTCTTCATATTTCCTTTAATCTCTAATTGTAAATCGCTGTAGATCTTAATGAAGAATTGGGCTTAGGACATGTTAGGGGTAAGGATAATTTGTATGGTTTTGTTGTTGTTATTGTTGTTGTTGTTGTTTGTTATTGGTGATACAGAGGCAGAGAGGTCGAGTTTCTATGTGCTAGTTTATTTCGCGAGTAAGAAAAAATGGAGCAGAACAAACAAGAGGAAAAGTGGTGCTTTGTTTTTGCTACGGTGGCGGGCGAGGTTTATGTGGGTGGCAGCTGCATTTGGACTTTGGAGAATAGGGAGACGCAAGGAAAGTGATGCAGTAGTGTGAGACAAAAGGTTTTTGAGCTTTAACGACGGAGATGGTGAAGGTTGTTACATAAATGGTGTAAAGGAAGTGAGTTTGTCGAAGGTGATGAGATGGTTTGTGTCTTCGTTTGAAGGGAGGCAACACGTGTTTACAGAGGGAATATATGCGGTTTATAGGTTTTGGAAGAAGCAAGTGGATTGAATACAGAGATGATGAAGATGAAGTAACAGGTCGAGAATGAAGAGGTAAACATTTTCAATTTTTCTGTTTTCACTTCAATTCCTAATCTGGATATTACAAGGTTGCTATTAACGTGGCTACTGATGTGATTCTTAGGGATTATATTTACCATATGCAGAACAACGATAAATAGAGATAAATGGTATAGTTTAACCAACATGAATAGAAACTTCAAACCAGGTCTATTCCTTCTAAATAGATAGGCGTCTTGTTGTCCTGCTGCAACTTCGTTATTGCCAACGTTATTGTTGTGTTTTTTGTTTGGAATCGTTCCTCTGTATGGAACAAAAATAGGTGCTGCCAATGAGACGATTTTCTACAGCGGATTGGATCCTGCAAGATGAAAAAATATTTGAAGCGTTTGAATTTCAAGGAAGAACATGATATGTTAGTTCTTGTATGGGAGTGTGAAGATTGAAGAATAACAGTAAAGTGATCTCCCTTCTCCTCTACTTTGAAATTATTTTTTATAAATGAAAACCAACTGTGATTTGGGAGGGAAAATAGTGATAAGTTTTGAACAATTTTGGCTATTGTTTTATTGCTTTCTGGTGCTGATTTTTTTGCTAATTTTTTTTGTATAATATTTGGCTGTTTGTGGACAGGTTTGGACAGCAATACACAGGGTTTTCCAGGGCAGCAATTGAGCAGGTTTTTAGCAGCTAATGCATGTTGTTTTTGATAGTTTTATAGGCAGGTTTTGAAGATAGGTAGCAGGTTGTTTTGGACAGAAAAATACCACAAAAAATTGGATTGTTATGCATTGAAACAAGGCTGGAAAGTGAGCTAATTTGTTGTTTTTTCTTGTACTGGTTTATAGGGTTGTTTTTTATAGCAGGGCAGTAGAGATTTGTAGCAGTTTGGACAACAACATGGTGACAGTTGTTTGAAACTTCGGATCAAGTTTCGACATTTTCAAAGAGTTGAATTGGAGATTGAAGAAAGCCGATGTGTTGATGTTGAGTTACAGTTTGAGATATCAGAAGCTCAGGCTGATTGCGTTGTTGATAAGGTTGTGTTGAATGGTGGTTTGTAACATAGATTATGCAGGGTTTAGGCATGAAGATAGTTTATAAAGGTTCTTCGAAACATTGTAACACCACTTGTATTTGTAAACTTTGGTAATCCTTTGAATTCAATGACTTATTCCAAGTTTCATAGTAACTTTCTCTTTGAATCTCTTAATTTTTCTTTTGTCTTTGAAATAGATCACCATGCCTTGAAATCTTCAAATGGTCGAATGACTTTGGATTAGGCTTAAAATTCTTGGAATTTTAACTTGTTTTGAAAATGGTGTATGAAAATCGAATGAATCATGAACATTGATGGAATTTTCTTGATATTTGAACGAATTTAGAACTCATAGTATTTCATCTTTGGATAAACTTTGATGAATCAAATTGATGAATATCTTTGAGTGATGTCACGACTTATTACTTTTACCGATGATTTCCATGTTTCATCAAGCCATGGTGTAATGGTTTTGAATTTGAATGAATTGCATCATGAACTTTATGGACGAGATTTGAATTCAAGTGTATGCCTAAATAATTTCTCATGAATGAACTTGAATTCATGATGAACCTTGTAAATTTGAATGGGTATTTGTATGAATGAAAATGGAAATTACTTGAAATTTAAATACTCTTGTAATGATACATTCTCCAATTATATCTTTCTCTTCCCATTTTCATTTGAATTTTACTTAGCCTTTCCATGTTCAAATCCATAATCATGACTTTGATCATATTCTGATTATACACCATTTGAATTCTTTGAATTATAATTGAAACTGGAATGATATTTGAATCTTGAATTTTGATGAAATCCTTTGGAAAAAAATTTAAACTTAAACCATCACTTGAATGAATACTTTTAAATCAACTTCAACTCAATGAAATCTTAACTCAAATCCAAGTTAATTTTCACTAAGAGCAATGAACACTCCTTGAACAATGAGAAAAAATAATAGTTTCAAGATCTTGAAAATTGAGGAAATTACGATTCTTGGAAGTCAGACAACAATTACTTGAGATTAGGTCAAAAATCCAGAAAGTGACCTCTAAAATATTCGAATTTTTTATGATCTTTCGCACACAACCGACTCTTGACTTGTAAATAGAAGTTGGAGACAACGTCAAGGAGATTCACACGCAAATAGAACCTTTCAAAAATATCGAATAATGAAGAATTTACAATCATTTGAACTTGATCTTGAAAAGGTCAATTTTTGGGTCAAATGTAGTTGATTTTCTGTCATCTGAACCATTGACTGAGCAAACTTGCAATGCAAGACTTGAAACATGACATGAGCATCCTTGAGAATACATGAAGAACCATGAAGACTATTTGAAACCTTGGGAACTCAATCTTGCTTGAGAAATACCAAACCCTAGTCGTGGACTTAATGCTTAGGAGGAGAATTCGCCTGATCAACTTCTGAGCCATTTTGAGTATTTGAGAAACCCTAGGAGAACATCTTGAATGAAAAATGGGAGGAAAATTTTGGGGTACAACATGATGCTTGAGCTCAAGTAAATAGATAAAAATCCAAAGATGATTGACTTGAAGATTCAGAGACAAATTAATGGAGAGAGATGCGAAGGAAGCTTTGGAGGAAAATTGAGGAAGCTTGCTTGAGATTCAAAGAGAGAAGAAGAATTCTGAACTTGCAGAGAGAGAAGAGCTTCGTGAGGAAGAGAGACATAGCTTGTGTGATTTATGTCCATCCCCTTAAAATTGAATCAAGCCTTATTTTTATAGAGTGAGAAATGAAAGTGAGGGTAGAAATGAGAAAATGAAAAGTGAGAGTGAGTTGGTGAGGTGCGTTGCATTTTATTCTGTTGCCTGACTTTGGAATGTCATTTTAAACAAATGAGGATAGCATGGGGAGTGAGTTGGCAGGCTGGTGTTTGGTGTTGTGACAAATCTCATGTATTTTCATGCAAGCTTGGTTGATAGCATGACTACATATTTGGCCTATCGTATCTCCCACCATAGTGCATGAAATACAACAAAGTTTAAAACAAAAATGGAGAGAGCATAACATACTCCAACTTTGATGTTCATTTTTTTTCCAAAACAAAGCTTGAATCAATGAGATAATTGGCTATGAATACATGCTCGTGAATTGTTTGATGAAATGTCAAGCCTAACTAGGCTGTCCATGCGTGCGACATGCCTTGTGTTGGACAAAAAAAATCAGTTTGCATGGTACCTACTTCCATGATTATATCTCAAAATGTAGGAGTTATTTTGATAAACTTCCTGAAGCAAAGTTGTTCATAACACATAGAACTTAATCTTTGATGTTGAAATTTTTTCAAAATGATCAAAATTTCAAGGAGAAAAATGGTGGTGAAGATATGCCCATGAAATGTTTGATGGAATGCTTGGCTTGTCGCACGCGTGGCTCGACAAAATGCCATCTCCAGGCTCCAAATCCTGAACATCATATATCTCTCTACACTTGAACATTTGAGATGATTCTTAAACCAAAAATGAAGAGCACACTTCAAACTCTAACTTTTATGTTTCCAACTTTTTGATTTGAGCCCAAATCAACATTCAAAATTAACCATGAAGAAATCAAATTTTTGTGCATATTTGGGAAATTTCACTAAGTGTCCAAAAACTTCCAAGCTCCATAACTTTTTCTTCTTTCACTTTTTGGATTTGAGGCCCCTAATACAAAGTTGAATAATTTTGTATCCTCTTTCCAGGCATGTATAGTTTGTATATTTTTAATAAAAATTGAGAAAGTTATGACCAATCAAAGTTCAACACTATGAAAACTTAGAAAAAATCCAAATTTTCAAGTAACTTTCTTGACAAGTTATCTCAAATTCAAATTTCCTCTTGGTTTTATACCACCATTGACCATGAAATATGAAAATAGGGACATTGAATTGATAGTTGACCAAAAGTCCCCTTGGTCAATAGTTGACTTTGGTTGACTTCTGACAAAATGACCAATTTACCCTTTTTTGTCAATTGAGCCTTTCCAAACCAAAATTGATAATCAAATTTCCAACCATAGATGCTCATGAACATGTAGAGAAACATGGAATTAAGTATTTCCCAAAAAGTCAGAGGTTTCTTGATTAAATTATAAACCCTAGTTTTGATCCTCTATGCTAGAAGATGGTAAGATACATGTAATTGTGCCATTACCTACAAGATGACATTAAAAGAGACATATATACATATTTTGATGTTAGTCAAAAGGATATATGTGCAAGATACACAATTCAAGATGCCTGGTGATCCCTCATGGACAAACCTAAAGATAGGATGATGTAGGAGAAGTACCCAAACCCTAATGTGTGATTTTGTTGCATTGTGATGGTATGGGATGATAGAGGAATCTTAGGGGGGAAAATTGGGGTACAACATTGGGATGATATTGGAAATCCACTGATGGTACACTGATGTCACAATAAAACCGATATTAATCTGCTTTAAAACTTCTTCTTTAATTTTTACTGCCATATTAGGGTGCGTTCTTCGCAATTTCTGCTTGATTGGCGGGCACTCTAGCTTTAGCGGCACATGATGTTCCACAATATCCGTATCCAAACTAGGAATTTCTTGGTATGAGACCACGCAAATATATCCACATATTCTTTCAATAATTTAATCAACTTTCTCTTTATGTTGGGACGCAATAATGCTCCAATCTTGACTTCCTTCAGATCTTCCTCTGACCCCAAATTAATCACTTCCAATGGCTCCCTATATGGATGAATAACACATTCCTTGCGCTCAAGCAACTGTGAAACCTCTTTTAGAATCTCATCATATTCTTCTTCTTCGGCCCCATACACGAGATTTCAAAGTTGGGAGAGGGCACATGGTCATTGTATTCAACGAATTTTTTAATTAATCTGGACATATAATTTATGATTGCTTTTAGAAACTGACACACATAGCAAGTGATTATGCAGATTACAATTATTATTTATTTTGAAAGGGTTTTTTCTGACTACCATTTTCCAAGAAAAAAAGCAGAAAATAAAGACACAATTTGGGAATCAAAGACCACTTTTATTATTGATTTTAAAGATCAAAGAAAACAGATAAACCCATACAATATCAACTTTCACCTTCGACAGAGTGAAATTTTTTTGAAATGATTAACAAAAAAACGAATTACTTTGAGACATGAATGCCAGAGGGAACATCAGCGGTGATCCAATTCTGGACTCTAACTCCATGCGTCACATAGGTAGGCATCTCTTACTCCGCTTCATCCTCCACAATAGCATTGATCCTAGGAACATTCAGATGAAGATAACCTCCACTATGAAATATATCCTGATATTTTCCTAAAGAAGACTTCCACTTCATGTTCTTACCTTTATCATTCTTCACAGAAAATCCTAAACTAGCTCTATTCTTATTTACAGGTGGATCAACGATCTGCCCCCATACATTACTAGGGCCATTATGCACAACCTGCTGAGCATCTTTAAACGAAGCTATAGAATTCTCATTTCCCCTTATATTATCAATGGATAAAGCTTGGAACTAAGTTCCAACAGCAGCTTCATCTGCTTCCACAACATTGAAAGAGGATAAATGAGATATTAACAAAGCCTGCTCTCCATTTATGATGACCACCTTTCCTTCACGCACGAACTTCAACTTCTCATGCAAAGTCGAAGTGACAACCCATATCTCGTGTATCCACGGTCATCCCAGTAAACATCTAAAAGAGGGCACAATACCCATAACCTGGAAAGTAATCTGAAATAAATATGGGCCTATGTGAATAGGCAAATCTACTTCCCTGATGACAGACTTCCTTGATCCATCGAAAGCTTTTACAATTATGCCACTCGGGCGCATGGGAGCACCTTGATACTTCAGCTTCATAAGTGTGCTCCTTGGTATGACACTTAAAGCAGACCCATTATCAATCAGCATATTTGACAATGATGTAATATTCAGGTAATTCATCATCACAGAAACTCAGGTTATTACATGATGTAATATTCCCTACCACATTGCTAAATTGGTCCAATGGCATATCACTTTCCATAAAAGCTTAATCCTATACTCTCATCAAAGATTCCCTATGGGCAGAAGAGTTCATCAGCAAGGCCAAAATATATATCTTTGATGGAGTCTGCAACAATTGATCTATGATCCTGTAGTCGCTCATCTTGATAATCTTTAATATATCATCCACATATTTTTCTAGTGTAGTACCACTAGATTCCCCCATTGTTTTCTTGGGTTCAACACTTTCAATAATCTTCTTATCAGTATTAACATTCCCTCGAATGACAGGTGCGAAAACATGACCACTACGGGTCACTCGACTGGCCTCAACAATATTCTTGACATCAGGTAAAGGTTGGATGGGAACTTCCACACAAGCCTCCAATATTGTAGCATTGTATTTGAATGGCACGACTTTGTCTGATTCGTAAGGAACATGACCCGACAAGAAAATCACCACTGGAGCAATAGCTGGCTTACTACAGTACTCAATCTCTATAGGGGCGGGAATACTGAAACAAGGCACAATAACGTTCACCCCTTCTTCAGAATACTTGGGCATCACAGAATCATTGTTGGAGAACATATCTTCATTTGAGGAAAAGAATTCATCTGCAGAAGCATACTCATCATCTGACACATTCTCAGCCAAGCAATCTTCAATCACATTAATCCCATTCTAATCATCTCGATTGCCCAAAAAATTGATAGTACCATTGTCCAACCATAATTGAACACCCTTTCTCACAACGGAACAACCTTGCGAATCTCTACAACAGACTAGACAAGACCCATAATGGTTTTCTACTTGACCATCTATGTGACAGAAAGTAGCGTGCAACTGCACCAAATCATCATTCAAATGGTTCACGTCAAAAATCCGGATTCTCCAGTGTCGTACCCCAAATTTGTCCTACCTCGATAATTTTAGAAATAATCCATTAAAGATGGTACAACAATATTTGATGGTCCATCTTTATCCGACTAGGGGGTGTACCTTAAATTCCAGAAAGCGGGGATTTCTAAATCAGAAAGACTCGTGAACCCATTCGCATGGCATGTTGGCCAATGGCCCATGTGATTCTAAAATGTAAAGTTATTTCAGTATAATAACTACTAAATAGTTGTTATTATTGAAAATAAAATTGCTATTAAATAATAATTGAATTTATTAAAGAAATTTAGGTGTTACTGTGTTATAAGTAGTAAAGGCGGGGGTAATTTACTTAGTTGGCCCATTTCTATTTTTGTTATCCAAATAGCAAGAGAGGGGTGTGCTTATCAAATTAACTAAAGCCATTAAAGTCAGCCCATTTATCCTTTTTGTTATGTGCAGTTAAATATTAGTTTTAATATTTTTTGTAAGCTATTTCTTTATAAAAGGGGGTTAGCGGTCTTATAATAGAGTAGGTGTAATTACAAATTATAGGCCCATTGAGTTTTTGGCACAATGGACAGTCATTACCGTGTTTTAAAAAAAAGGTATTTTTGTTAAAAAAAAGAGAGAAAACTGTTAAGGACATGTATTGTTTAAGGGAAAAAACGTGACATTAAGCACGTCTATCTTATAATGTTATTTATTATTAAATATTATATTAAATATTATTTATTTATTAAAGATTTTGTTTTGGAAAAAGAAGGCAAGTTGGACTGTAACTTGGTGTAACATGATGCAAAGCCCAATTAATAAAAATGCTGCTGGCCCAATTGAGGAAAAAACTGGAATTGTACCAATTACATCAGGATATGTGTATGCTTCTAGCACTAACACCTACTGTATAGATTTAATAAAAAAGAACCAAATCTTTATTTAAAATTCAAATCCAAAAAATTACATAATCAAATCTCAGAATTACAAATCAACAAATATAAGATCTCTTATTACAATTAGCCCAAATCTCTATTACAGAAAAAATATAAAATTACAGTGAATCATTGTTATTACAACTTGAATCAATCAGAACAAAATTATCATACAAATTAAATCTTACAAATTATAATCAATTACAACATATTTCAATCCCTAAATTCCTAAACAATACCCCTAATTTATGCTAACGATTATAACATCAACTCTAAAAACCCTATTCAAAAGCTTATAAATACTAAGTGAATGATTTATAGAAGGAGGAGGGATTGGACAGAAAACAAAGTATAAGAAGATAGTACATGGAGAGCTTGAAATACAGAATACAGAGAGAAGAGGCTTAATACAAGAAGAGATACAGAAATTGGGCGAAGAAGAACTTGACAAACCAGGTTATTGAAGGAGGAAGATTAGAGTTTCGATATCTAAAACCCTAATCGTCGTTGCCCTCCTAATCGCTAGCCTCTCTCGATTCCGCCACCATCTTCAATCGCATCGTCACCGCTCTAGCTTACTGGAACCTACAAACACACAGAGACGGATAATCAGAGGCGAAACTGGAAGTTTGAAATCAAGAGAAAGACAACAAAAAGGGTAAAGTTTCGTAGCTTTCTGTTTTTTGATTGATTAAGGGTTGTGGGTTGGTAAATGGTGGGGTTTGGATCTTCAGCGCCACCACAGTGATTGAAAGCGAGGGGAAGATGGTGGAGAGTTAGGGTTCAATGAGGTAGGGGTTGTTGTTCATGCGAGAGAGAAGAAGCTACTATAAGTGAAAGATAAAACAAAAAAAAATGTAAAAAACAAAATCTTATAATCTGTCCAAATCCCATGTGCTCTTGCACATAATAGTTATTATGTTCCCTCAATCTCATCCGCTGGATACGCATTAGACGGCCGCTAGGCCAAGTCGCATGATAAATCCGTACTCCCTCGCCACACTTGATCCAAGTGGACTCCCAAGCATATATTGGGCCTAAGCCCAATTAATTTTAGCACCACCCCTTTGCCTTATTTGCTAGAACACCAAATGGCTTACACCCCCCATGTCTGAATTCTTACTTGGGTCCAGTCAGGTTACTTTTAACACCCCTTCATTTTTACTTATTAATACAAATTACACCCCTTTTGAAATTAATAATTTTTATATTTTTTTATATATAATTCCATTTTCTTTTTTTATTTACTTATTTTATAATATTTTATTATTATTGGTAATGTTAAAGTTCATTAATATTTTGTATATTTTTATATCATTAACATTTATTAATAATTATATTATTATTTATTATATCATTTAAATTATTTTTATATCAAAATTGCATATATTATTTTCTATATTATTTGCATTAAATTATTTTCTAAGCATGCATTAATCAAGATCTTCGCAATTAACACAATAAAAAAAACTAACAAATCATCAAACTATTTCTTCGCAATAAACTAAGCTAATCAACTATTTTTGCAAAAGGGTTTCAAACTGATTTTGACTTACCGCGCATTTAGTCAAAATCTCCGCAATCACCATTCCCGACCAAAGTTCGAGGTGATTCAAAATATGTATGCAAACCCCTAAAAAACACCAACCCCATAAGAACTACGAATTGAGACTCTGATTCCTCTTAAGAGGATACATAGGCATACGATCAAAAATCGTAGCGAGTTCCCCTATAAAATATTTATACCCTTTCCTCCTAATTAATACTTAAAACCCTGTTTACCCCAAAGCTAAACCTAAAACCTAATATCCTTGTGAACAAGGTAGATGAAAGGTGCCTAACACCTTCCTTTCGTCTAATCGATTCCGAAACCTAGAATCTCTTTCTGTGAATTAGGGTTTTCTGTTAGATTTCCTTCCCTAGGATACAAACTAATAGTGGCGACTCTTGATTTAAATACCAGTTGCAACAATTGGCGACTCTGTTGGGGACTCTCCTTAACCCTAGGTTCTCTTTTGTGTTTTTATTTTTATTTATTTAGTTGTATTAATTTATTTATTGCATTTTTTTTATTTTCTTGTCTATTTTTATTTATTATTATATATTTACTATGTGGCGGGTTTTTATTTCTCAAAATATTTTCAATAACCCTTAGAAAGAAGGTTCATCTATTAGCTTAGAGGGTACATCATCTCTGCGAGTTTACGTGACGACCTCGACTAGAGTCGTTGAACTTCCGAAAAAGGAATACTTATCGAGATATATCCTCTTGATGAGTAGGACTTTGGAAGGACACCCATGACTCTTTGTAACGATCTTAACCTAAAATCTCATGACGAGACCTTTCACAACTTTGAGACGAAAGTCTCAGTCCATAAAGAGGCTCCACCTAAGGGAGGCCCTTGTGCCTTTTCCCTCTGGTGTTATTCATGAAACCCCTAAGGAAACCACCTTTATGGAGGGTAGACTAATCGTAGGTCCAAATTAAGGAGCCTACCTTCTAAGGGTACTTATCACAAAAATCTCGTCACTCAACCTTAGACCTACGCATTCATACATTTCATATATTTGTCATACATTTCATATATTCGTCACCCGTTTATTTCTATTTGTCTTATTCACAGAGGATATAAAAGAATAATAAACTAAAAAGATCTCGGTGACTGCCTTTAAAATGGATACCAAAGGAAACAACTTGTTCGCGTCAATGCACCAAACATGCCTGAAATCAAAGCCTCAAAAGGGAAATAACATGCTGAAGACTTCCTCAAGCTTTGTCAGGCAAAGATGGATGGTTTCAAGATCAGATATCTACAGGCGCACCTAGAAGACTTATTTCCCTTTGCTCGATTTCACGCAAATAAAGTTTTGGTTTAAGATTGTAATGTTTTTCAATATTTGAATTATGTTACAATAAAAGTATTTTGTTTCCACATCTCGTTTGTGTATCTATTTTAAAGATAGTTACTAAGTAAAATAATATGCAAAAGACAGATACATATCCAAGTGAATAAGACAAGTAACCATTTCATATTCATACATATTCATTCGCACGCATGCATTAACGAACACCTGTATATCATGTCAAAACTCATTTTTCAAAAACATCTCTCCAGTTGAACCATTGGTAGAAGAAGGTCTCCACCTCATTGGCCTCCATATCAAACAAGGGCCTACCAACAAAAAGCAATGGAGAAAATCGAGGAAACTCGAGCTGCATTCAAGGAGGATCTCAACCAAGTAAAGGGTGGTGTAAGTTTGATGAAAGGAGACCTGAGTCAAGTTATCCTAGATTTGAAGAACATCATCGATTGATAATATCAGACTCCCAGGGTAGCTTTCGAAGAAGTAGCCCAGACTATTGGTGCATCAAGTGGTCACCAACCAAGGAAAGAGCCAGAAGCAGGACTCTAAAAGTCCGTCATGGCCCAACAAGAATTTGAAACTGAAGAGTTTGTCCCACCGCCATCAAAAGCAGAGGCGTCACATACCCTACAGATTCCAACCAATAATGCAGACAAATACTTGGACTTGTAATAAGGAGACCACGACCCAGAGGATACCAACCAAGCACCCTTAAAGATGACTGGTACTTATGTTGTTGATAGTCCACTGGTAATAAGTCAGTATAAAGCTCTGGAAGAAAGATTAAAAGTTGTGGAGGGTTTTGACGCTTTCGAAGTAGACGCTCTCGAAATGGGCCTAGTTCCTGATGTGGTGATTCCACTAAAGTTCAAAGTACCTGAATTTGAAAAATACAAGGGGCTCACTTGTCCAAGAAATTATCTTTGTATGTATTGCAGGAAGATGCATGCCCATGCCCATGACCAGTAGTTGATGATTCACTATTTTCAAGATAGCCCGAGTGGGGCATCTTCAGACTGGTATATGCAATTGGAGAGAATGCATATTCGAACCTGGGCAGATCTCGCTAATGCTTTTCTAAAGCATTACAAATATAACCTGGACATAGCGCCTACCCGCATGCAACTCCAGAATCTTTCCTAGAAAAAAGAAGAGTCCTTCAAAGAGTATGCTCAGAGATAGAGGGAGATGGAATCCCGTGTGCAACCACCACTATTAGATAAGGAATTAGTAGACACGTTCATGGGGACTTTGCAAGGGCTGTATTATGAGAAGATGGTCGAAAGTATCTCTTCAGGGTTCTAAGACCTAGTGACTATCGGAGAAAGAATTGAGACTGGAATAAAAAAGGGAAGATATCAGGGGGACCATCAAATACCCCCTACAGTTCAAGAAGGCCTAATTCAAACGTCCCCAAAGGAAAAGAGGGAGAAATTAATGTTTTAGCGTCACGACCCAAGGTATAATAACCATTAGTGATCCCGCAAGGGCAGCAGCAAGGCAGAAGGCCACCCAGGAAATTTGATCCACTCCCTATGCCAACTAGCCAGTTATTACAACAGCTGGTTAAGGCGTCCTTGGTAGAAATCAAGCCTCTAGCTCCTCCAGTCGGTCCACTCCCACGAAGATACGATGCCAACACTAGATGCGAGCATCATGCTAATTCTCCTGGACATACCATAGAGCAATGTTGTCCATTCAAGCATAAGGTCCAAGATTTGTTAGAATCTCATGACATCACTTTCGATAAGCCTAACATCAAATCAAACCATATGCCTTTGCACGATGGGCCGATGATAAATACAATTGAAGTAGTCACTAACTCTGGGGCAAGCAAACGAGCAAAAACTCCTATAAACCTACTGAAAGAATATCTGTTGGGATGTGGATTCCAGCTAGAACACAATGAAGCTTTCAAAAGAACGCTACAAAAGCTAGTGGACCAGGGCATAGTCCAATTCGGACTGTATCCTGAAGAAAAATATAAAGCTACTGTGAAGGTCGAATAACACTTTCCTCCGATCCAAGAGACCTTTATAGAGCATGGCAGGCATGTGGCGAAGATATCCAACAAAGTCAACACCAAAGGGGCAACTGACTTCATCCGAGAATGCGCCCTGGGAGAAGAACTCAAAAGATGGACTGTCGTGGAGATTCCTGAGATCTTTTTCTTTCCTAATTAATTTTTATTGTTTTTAAATAACCTATATCAAGCCCGGGGCATAGGGGTTGCTTGTAAGGGTTCCCCCGTTTTGTTTCAGACAATATTTACGATTAATAAAAGTTATATTTTGTTTTCAATTAAGATCCTTTTCTTTATCTTGCATTTATATCTTAAGTTTAAAAATGGCAATACTTTCTCTGCATGTGCATTTTCAAATCTCATATACTAAATTCGCACCAAAACATGATAAGTGTGCATGTTCATGCCCAAAGCCACTGATAATGTTACTGCTACGACCCGATATAATTTTGATGCTCCTATCAACTAAGCTAAAGAGGAAGATGATAAAGATCTTGAACTCTCTGAGAAAATGGCAAGGGAAATAAAATGAAAGGTTAACAATATGCAACCGTATCAAGAGGTTGTTAAGACCATTAGTTTGAGCATAGGGGAAGATCCGGAAGAAACTAAGCTAAGGGGCAATGACAGAACTGAGCCACAAAGAAGCTGATCAAGTTATGGCACATATCTGTATGTTCCTATAGAAACAGGCCAAGGTTAGATACATACATTACTGTAAAAATAAGCAACTACGAAATACCAGGGCCTGACAAAGAACCCGAGCGAGGGGCACGTTGGACACTCATGTTCGAAAGGGCTTCAAATACACTAGGGCACAATATAAGGGAAGTTTTGGCTTCTCCAAAGAGGGCTCATGAGCCATATACCAAGTCAACGGAAAATGGGATACTAAACATCCAAAACTGATTCCATATCGGGATCATGTTTTGAAAACTGACTGCGGAATTCACAAAGATCACTTTTAGTCACATCCCACGAAAAGGAAATCAAATGACAGACGCCCTGGCAACTATATCGTCTATGTTCAAAGTAACTTGGTCAAACTAAGAACCGCGCATCACAAACAGACACAATCAAGAGCCCCACACTTAGTCTTGCTATCAAAGAAGGACCAGATGATAAGCCTTGGTTTTAGGACATCCAGAAAATGCCTCCAGCATCGACAAACGAACTCTACGAAAATTAGCCTCAAAATTTTTTCTGACTAACAGTGTACTCTACAAGATGAACCATAATATGGTCTAGTACTCAAAAAGATTATGCTACCTTGCCACGATTCACATGATAAATGGACCCCCAACTAAGAAGGTCCATACGTAGTCAAAACAGCATCCTCCGGTGGTAATCTTGTCTCCACAACAATGGATGGGGAAGAACTACAACATCCGGCAAACTCAGACGCAGTCAAAAATACTATGTACAAAAAGCTCGCTAAGCTCGAACCCTAAAAGGGAGACTTAGGAAAAAAGGAGCATCCTGGTGGATCGAAAACCCTAAAGGGCGATCCAGGAAAAAAATTAGGGGCATATAAACAAAAAAAGCTATCCCGGTGGATTGAAAACCCGAAAGGGAAATCTAGGCAAAAGTTAGGGATTTCATACAAACAAATAAAGAACAAAAAGAATGCGATCTAAAAACTGCGACTACGAACCACGAAGAGAGAGATAGATCTGAATCATACAACTCACAAGCAAAGGAGATAAGATCATTAAAAGGATATTGGGGAACAGCAACATCAGTTATCATTTTTTATTTCCATTCACAGTTTTAAAACTTTGGGTAATTACCTCTTTCTAGGAATTGCATCTTGTATTCTCGCCTATTCAGAGGCATATCAATAAAACGTTTTCTTTCTTTTCTTCTTTCAAATTGCATTTTTTCTTTTCACAGACTTATTTACAAAATACTACGATCATTACTTGTGAATATTGTCTTGAAATCATTTCGGGGGATTAACAAAATAAAAGCATTTGACAAAACATCAAAAAAACATTGGTGTTAGAAAAATATTGAAAGAAAATCTACGTCTACTTCCACACACATGATTATGCCCACGTCTACGCTCACAAGACAAATGTCCATACACACGTATACGCCTATGCTTGCACTCACAATATGAGGACTATACACACGTCCACGCACATGGCTACTCCTACGTCTTACAACACAAAGTCTACGTCCGCACCTGCTTCCACGCACATGTGTACTCCTGCAAATTCTATACACATGTCCATGTTTACGCCTGCGCTTACAACATAAAAGTCTACACATATGCCAATACATGCGTCTACGCTTACGCCTGTGCTTACAACATACAAATCTATACATATGCCAATACATACGTCTACACATACACCTGCACTCACAATACAAAATCAATGTTCAAAATTTTTCTCACTGCATGCAAATCGAATTTAAAAAAGCTATGACAACACAACATACAACCCCAAGGAATTGGTAACTGTAAGCCAATGGTTTAAAGGAGAAAATTCCATAAATAGTCTTCATAACATTTCAAGGCATACACGCATCTTACACACATTTCATACATACATTTTGCATATCCAAAGCATACATACACTATACATTTTTGCATACAATACTCAGGGTTCCATATCAATGTCAAACATCATACATTTTGCATACATCCAAACATCTCAATATCAGACATCATACGCATGTATCATGCAGCAAACAAACAGCCTCACCCTCGATTTAGCTATCTAAGGGTCAGCCAACAAAATACTTTTTCTACGATCCAACCTATCACCTCAGTCTTCATGCCATGACACATTCAACCCATCACCTAAGTCATCCTACAGTGATGAGTTCCTTACAAACCCAAATCATCGCCTTAGACTTCATGCAGCGATGTTCGAAAATAAAACCTAGTTTATCGCCCCAGACTTCATGCAACGATTTGCAAACCAAGCCCATGGCATCAGACTTCATGCAACAATGTGTTTCTTTATTCCACAATACAGATCATCACCTCAGACTTCATGCAACGATGCTCGAAAACCAAATTTAGTTTGTCGCCTCAGGCTTCATGCAGTGATTTACAAACCAAGCCCATTGCCTCAGACTTCATGCAGCAATGTGCTTCTTTATTCCAAACTTCAGACCATTGCCTCAGACTTCGTACAACAATTTATTCCAAACTCCAGACCATCGCCTCAGACTTCATGTAACGATGTTCGAAACAACAAATTTATCTTATCGCCTTAGACTTCACGCAACGATTTGCGAACCTAACCCATTGCCTCATACTTCATGCAGCAATGTGTTTCTTTATTCCAAGCTCCAGATCATCTCCTCAGACTTCATGCAGTGATGCTCAAATAATACAAAACCCAGCATATCGCCTCAGACTTCACGCAGAGATTCACAAACCTAACCCATTTCCTCAGACTTCATGCAGCAATGTGTTTCTTCATTCCATAAAATCCAAACCATCGCCTCAGGACTCGTTCATGGATGCTTAAGAACCAAATCCAGCTTATCGTCTCAGACTTCACGCAGCGATTCGCAAACCTAACCCATTGCCTTAGACTTCATGCATCAATGTGTTTATTTATTCCATAAACACCGATCATCGCTTCAGACTTCATGCTGCAATGCTCGAAAGAAAACAAAACTCTAGCCCATCTCCTCAGACGTCATGCAGCGATTCGCAAACATAATCCATGGCCTCAGTTTTCAAGAAGCCATGCATCATCAATTATTGTTGTATTCATCCTCCAAATGGGTGAATGATCAAAACCAAACCAATACATACAAAATTACGCTCTTAAACACATTTGCCTCATTATCAAACCCTGCTAAGCGATACATCATCAGATTTGCCTACTTCCTTGAGACTTGTAAGGGTATGCTATATCAGTGTGACCTTATGTTTGTCAGACAAATTTTGGGATACTTCAAGTATTCAATAAACTTCCAATCAGAATACGCGAAACTCGAGTTTTCTCACGCTATTCAACTGGAAGATAATTGAATAGGGGCAACTATCGTACCCCAAATTTGTCCTACCTCGATAATTTTAGAAATATTCAATTAAAGATGGTACAACAGTATCTGATGGTCCATCTTTATCCGACTAGGGGGGTGTACCTTAAATTCAAGAAAGCGGGGCTTTCTAAATCAGAAAGACTCGTGAACCCATTCGCATGGCATGTTGGCCAATGGCCCATGCAATTCGAAAATGTAAAGTTATTTCAGAATAATAACTACTAAATAGTTATTATTATTGAAATTAAAATTGCTATTAAATAATAATTGAATTTATTAAAGAAATTTAGGTGTTACTGTGTTATTAGTAGTAAGGGCGGGGGTAATTTACTTAGTTGGCCCATTTCTATTTTTGTTATCCAAATAGCAAGAGAGGGGCGTGCTTATCAAATTAACTAAACCCATTAAAGTCAGCCCATTTGTCATTTTTGTTATCTGCTGTTAAATATTAGTGTTACTATTTTTTATAAGCTATTTGTTGATAAATGGGGGTTAGCGATCTTAGAATAGAGGAGGTGTAATTACAAATTATTGGCCCACTGAGTTTTTGGCCCAATCGACGGTCATTATTATGTTTTTAAAAAAAAAGGCATTGTTGTTAAAAAAGAGAGAAAAATTGTTAAGGACATGTATTGTTTTAGGGGAAAAACGTGACATTAAGATGGTCTATCTTATAATGTTATTTATTATTAAATATTATATTAAATATTTTTTATTTATTAAAGATTTTGTTTTGGAAAAAGAACGCAAGCTGGACTATAACTTGGTGTAACATGATGCAAAGCCCAATTATTAAAAATGTTGTTGGCCCAATTGAGGGAAAAACTGGATCTGCACCAATTACAGCAGGATATGCGTATGCTTCTAGCACTAACACCTACTGTATAGATTTAATAAAAAAGAACCAAATATTTATTTACAGTTCAAATCCAGAAAATTACATAATCAAATCTCAGAATTACAATTCAACAAATATAAGATCTCTTATTACAATTATCCCAAATCTCTATTATAGAAAAAATCTAAAATTACAGTGAGTCATTGTTATTACAACATGAATCAATCAAAACAGAATTATCATCCAAATCAAATCTTACAAATTATAATCAATTACTATATATTTCAATCCCTAAATTCCTAAACGATACCCCTAATTTATGCTAACGATTATAACAGCAACTCTAAAAACCCTAATCAAAAGCTTATAAATACTAAGTGAATGGTTTACAGAAGGAGGAGGGATTGGAAAGAAAACAAAGTATACAAAGATAGTACAGGGAGAGCTTGAAATATAGAATAAAGAGAGAAGAGGCTTAATACTAGAAGAGATATGGAAACTGGGCGAAGAAGAACTTGGCGAACCAGATTGTTGAAGGAGGACGATTAGGGTTTATCTATCCGAAAACCTAATCATCATTTCCCGCCTAATCTCTAGCCACTCTCGTATCTGCCACCGTCTTCAATCGCATCATCACCGCTTTAGCTTGCCGGAACCTACAATCACACAAAGACGGATAATCAGAGGTGAACCGGAAGTTTGAAATCAAGAGCAAGACAGCAAAAGGGGTAAAGTTTCATAGCTTTCTGTTTTTTGATTGATTAAGGGTTGTGGGTTGGTAAAAGGTGGGGTTTGGATCTTCAGCGCCGCCGTGGTGATTAAAAGCGAGGGGAAGATGGTGGAGAGTTAGGGTTCAAGGAGGTAGGGGTTGTTATTCATGCGAGAGAGAAGAAGCTACTGTAAGTGACAGATAAAACAAAAAAAATGTAAAAAACAAAATCTTATAATCCTTCCAAATCCCATGCGCGATTGCACATAATAGTTATTATGTTCCCTCAGTCTCATCCGCTTGATACACATCAGACGGCCGCTAGGCCAAGTCGCATGATAAATCTGTACTCCCTCGCCACACTTGATCCAACCTGACTCCCAAGCATATACTAGGCCTAAGCCCAATTAATTTTAGCACCACCCCTTTGCCTTATTTTCTAGAACACCAAATGGCTTACACCCCCATGTTTGAATTCTTACTTGGGCCCAGTCAGTTTACTTTTAACACCCCTTCATTTTTACTTATTAATACAAATTACACCCCCCTTTGAAATTAATTATTTTTATATTTTTTTATATATAATTCCATTTTCTTTTTTTATTTACTTATTTTATAATATTTTATTATTATTGGTAATGTTAAAGTTCATTAACATTTTGTATATTTTTATATCATTATTATTTATTAATAATTATATTATTATTTATTATATCATTTAAATTATTTTTATATAAAAATTGCATATACTATTTTCTATATTATTTGCATTAAAATATTTTCTAATCATGCATTAATCAAGATCTTCGCAATTAACACAATAAAAAACACTAACAAATCATCAAACTATTTCTTAGCAGTAAACTAAGCTAATCAGTTGTTTTTACAAAAGGGTTTCATACAGATTTTGACTTACCGCGCATTTAGTAAAAATATCCGCAATCACCACTCCCGACCAAAGTGTGAGGTGATTCAAAATATGTTTGCAAACCCCTAAAAAACACCAACCTCATACGAACTACGAATTGGGACTCTGATTCCTCTTAAGAGGATATGTAGGTATACGATCAAAAATTATAGCGAGTTCCCCTATAAAAATTTAAACCCTTTCCTCCTAATTAAAACTTAAAACCCTTTTTACCCCAAACCTAAACCTAAAACCTAATGTCCTTGTGAACAAGGTAGATGAAAGGTGCCTAACACCTTCCTTTCGTCTAATCGAGTCCGAAACCTAGAATCTCTATTTGCGAATTAGGGTTTTCTATTATATTCCCTTCGCTAGGATAAAAACTAATACTGGCGATTCTTGATTTAAAAACCATTCGCAACATCCAGGACATCCAAAGACCATATTCACATATTCCTCATACTCGGCCATAGGCCTGATTATATGAATGAGACCTTCGTCCATCATTTCATGAAGATCAACTTTTATCTTATCACACCCCTATATATCTGTACTACAAATACCACAACCAGCATGGTCATGCGTTTAGTAACTAAACTCGCAGAGGTCAGCATACATCTTTACCAAATCTCTTCTAACCAGGTTGATATAAAAATACGGAAGTCTCCTGGACAACCAACAACCATGTTTACAACATTTGTTCCTCCGTGCTTTGGCAAAGGATCATATTTTACGTTAGGGCCAATATCTTTAAAGGATAAAAGGCTAGATCTCACCATCTTTTGTACTTCATATTTCAAAGGATAACATTTCTCAACATTGTGCCCTGGTGCTCCCTAATGAAGAGCACACGTTTGGTATGCATTATAATACCAAGGCAAAGGTGATGGTATAATAGGGGGTGGCCTGGTCTGAACCAACTTCTTTTGAATTGACGCTAGGAGTAACTCTGCATATCTCATGGGAATAGAATCAAAAGCCTCTCTCTTCCGATTTTGCCCCTTATTTCCCTGGGGGGATGGTCTTTGATAAGCAACTGTGGTCGGAGCCATATTGACAACTGAAGTTACTGAAGCAACTTGTTAGTGGCGCTGATGATTTCTTCTAGGAGGATTAACCCTTCTCCCTTGAATGACAACATTTGTATCTCCTACTTTATTTTTGGAAAACCCGTATGAAGGCTTCTTTGTACTACCAGAATTTTCAACTCTTGTCAAATGGCCCTCTCTTACAGCTTCTTCCAAACGAACGCCCATACTCACCATTTCGGTAAAATCAATTGGTGCACTGGCCACTATTCTTTCATTGTAGAAGGCACTTAGAGTCTTCAGGAAAATCTTTGTCATCTCTTTCTCTTTCATTGAATGGATCACCTGGGCGGCTTTCTCATGCCATCTCTGCGTATACTCTTTAAACGATTCCCTATCTTTCTGGACCATTGCCCTGAGTTGATCATAGTCAGGTGCCATGTCCATATTATACTTATAATGTCTAATAAATGCTTCACCCAAGTTGTTGAAAGTATGAATGTTGGCACTATCCAAGCCCATGTACCACTTCAACGCAACACCAGTCAAGCTATCTTGGAAAAAGTGAATTAACGGGCGTTGATCATCGGTGTGAGTAAACATCCTTCTCACATACATCACAAGGTGAGCACGGGGACATGTATTGCCCTTGTATTTCTCGAATTCTGATACTTTGAACTTTGTAGGTATTTTCACATTTGGAACCTGTTGTACCCCAATTTTTGCCCTTAATATTCCTCTATTATTTCATTCCATCACAATGCAATAAGATCACACACTAGGGTTTAGTTCCTATCCTTATCTTTGGCTTTGCTCATGGGGAATCACCAAGCACCTTGACTAGTATTTTTATGATCATCTATCTTTGGTATTGATTAACTTCTAGATAATAAATACAATGAATGTTTTCCCTAATTGATGATGTTATAGGTGAGAGCACAACATTTTCCATCAAGTTGATCTACAGGTTCTTGAGTCTATTTCCATGCCTTCTTCAAAAAATCTTCATTGAGATTCAAGCCTCATAATTGAAGATGTTTTGAAGTAATATCATGAAAAAGTCTATTATGTGTCATCATGCCTCAAGTTATCAAAGATAGTCAAAAGATACAAGGTTTGATTGAAGAAGTTGGACCTACTTGGACAAACTCTTGATTTCTTGATCACAAGTACATATTTTGCTCAATTACCAATATTTGGAAGTGATCATGGTTGTTATGGTTCCTTATTATCATCCTCAATAACTTCTATTTACATGACAAAAATATTTGTGCAAGAAGGTTGGTCAAAATTGAAAAGGGTTCTCAAGGTATTTTGTTGCTCTAAGAGCTAGGGTTTTGAACTTCAAAGGGGTATATCTTGCTCATCTTTTGGTATTTTCAGTGATTCCAAAGACATGCTTCTCTTAAAAGGGTTATCGACGAAGCATTTCAAAAATTTCAAGGATATTTTGTGTGAAAGGTACTTGATGATGAAGAAAGATTACAAGTCCTCTAGATGAACCATCAATTTCCCTTTATGTGACTTCAAAGGACCATAACTTGGTCAATTTTTATCTCCTTTAGCCCATTATTTTCCACATTGATTTTAAGAATGTGAACTTAATCCCTTATTTTAAGTGCAAAGTGTGAAAGTGGATAGAAGATGCCCTAAGGATGCAAAAGATTATAGGCCATCTAATGAATTTTTTCCAACTTCAACAAGTCATAACTTTCTCAATTTTTGGATATTTTGAAAGGTTCAAGTCTCAAAATTCAGTTCAAGAGATATAATTCATGCCATATTCTTTGGTCAATAGCAAATTTCAAATGGAAGGCCATGTTTGGATGCAGGACATTATAGGTCATTTTTGAAGAAAAACTTAGAAATTTTCTAAATATAGAAAGTCAACATCTTTTTCTCAACTTTGACTCATTGCAACTTTCAACTCGGGCATCCATTTGATTCCATTATTTGCAAATTATAAAGATTGTGATCTCATCTTTCTAAAGCTTCAAGAATCATGTCTTAAGACTCGTTGAGCTGAGAATGCCATTGGTTCAAAAGTGGAACCTTGAAACTGAAGTTTCAACTCAAGTCAGAATTTGAAATACTTGATTTGGCTCCTAAACACAAGTTTTCTGCGTGCTTTTGCTTCTAATCATGTTTAATGAACTTCCAGAAATGATTAGCACATTGAAACACAAGGTTTGGATGAGTTTTGATCAAAATAGAAGTCACACTTTTCTTGTTTTCAACTTCACACGATTTCCCTCCAAATCCCATCATTCCACATGCTTGAGAATTCAATCAGCTTCCCTATAAATAAAGGACCATACCTCATTCATTTTCTCAAGCTTAGAGAGCCAGAATCACCCTACCAAACTCCCTCTTGAACTCAATTTTCTGCAATTTTGAATTTTCTCTTACAGCCTTTCTCAATCCATTTTCTTTGTCAATTCACCTTTCTTGAACCTCACTGAAGCTAACCGAAGAAGAATTAAGCTCTAAGTCTCCCTAAATCGTGCTATCCAAGTCAAGTTTCAGAGCTCTGTAACTTAACTTCAATAGGTAGATTCCTTCACCAATTCTCTCAAGCTTTGATACTGCTATAAAGCTCTCATCATCCTGATTCTACTCACAACACTTGTTTTTAACTTGAAGTACGCTTTGGCCATGAAATTTCAAATCTCTTTTCAAAACTTCTCTTCCAAAACGACTGACTTACAGCTTATGTAAATTTTTCGCGAAGGTACCATTGGAATCATCTTGAAGAGACGAAGAGAATGGTACCGATTTCATGTTCTAACTTTATAATTTCATGGACCTGCAAATATCGTGGCTGGAGGTTAAAGATGACCAACGTGTCATCTATCAACCAATGACAGCATGCCACACTATTTTTTTCAAAAATCTGATTTAATTAATGATTCCATGCTTTATTCACTAAAGACCATGATATGCACAGTGCGTCTGATCCATTGGATTAGCTTACTAACGTGTTTTGACTCTCATCCATTGGTTCACATTTTTTTACTTTATTTTTTTCTTCTGATTTTTATATTTTAATTGTTTTAAACTTCCAAAATTCATAGAAAATTCATTTCTGATTCAAAAATTATGAAAAAATTCACAAAAATATTTTCAAATATTCTCTTTCTGAATTTTATATTTTCATAATTTTATTTTTAGATTTTGTATTTTTTATAATTTTTCTTTGTTTTGGTTTGTTTTTAATAATTTAAAAAATACATTTGAGCATTTTTAAATTCTGAAAAAATTCATCAACATCATTTCCATTATTTCAGACCTACTGAAAGTTTTTTTGAATTTTATTTTCACTTCTACTATTTTTGATATTTTTTCCACTTATTTGAGCAATTTTAATTAGTTTAAAAGTGTTTTCTGACTTTTATAAATCACCAAAAAATTTATATAAATATTTGAACTCATTTATGATTTTTCTATGATCTTATTTGATTTTTCATGGATGTTTTGAATATAGTTTCCATTTTCTCCTTTTATTTTTATTTTAAAATCATTTTAAAAATCCATTTTCTTTATTATTAAATACAATTTTATCATGCAAATATTTTGGCTGATCTTAGACTATGAAATTTTGATCAGGAGCTTTATTAACATCATTGGATCCATGGTGTTGAGTTTACTCCACAAAAATGGATGAATTATTTTAATAATAGTTTGATTAAATTTTTGGTTCAAATGTGGTTTAATTCTTACCTCATTGCTCTTCATCTTATCCCCTTCTTTATTGTACTAAATGTT
Organism: Vicia faba; assembly: GCA_948472305.1. Lineage (NCBI taxonomy): Eukaryota > Viridiplantae > Streptophyta > Magnoliopsida > Fabales > Fabaceae > Vicia > Vicia faba. The sequence continues at coordinate 407,371,102 of OX451740.1, read as the reverse complement.
ATTGGAGAATAATTTACATATCATTTCTCAAAACAGATGGTACATAAAATGCTATTTACTGGCCTCAAAATAGGTGCGACTTCTATATAAGTCCACTTACGATTGCTTAACATAGCGCTAAATTTTGTTCCGATTCGAGAAATGATCATCCATGGCCCAAATCCATATTTGTAAGCCTAAGTATGTTAACTTGAATACTTTGATCCAATAACTTTGAGATTTATTGTTAGGAGGCTTTGGTCTTATCAATTCCCTAATGAATCTTTATAAACTTTGGTCAAGGTGAATCACTTAAACATCATTGATCATTTAATGTTGCCTTGACAATTATAAATGGATGATATACTTGACATAAAGAAAATGAAACTTGTTTTTGAGAGGTCATTCAACTAACCTCTAATTTCAAACAATTGACTTTATTTTGTGCCTTTACTTCATGCTTTTACTTTATTCACCATTTACTTTAGCATTTTACATTTCATGTTATTTTCATCTTTGCTCATTTGAGCATTTACTTTTATGCCATTTTTATTTTGCTCACTTGATTTTTTCATTTCTTTTTTAAAGATACCTAATAATCAACTTGAACTATAAAAAACTTTAATGTTACTTGGACTACTTGGTTACTATCCTTGGTATTTATGGAGATTGTGGATTTCTTGGACTTAGGATTAGAAACCTTGACCTATCTTTGAGACCTTGTGACCTCAACTGTTATTTTTGTCTGGAGTTCTTGGGGTTTTCCCCAAGACACTGGGTTGTTTGTTTGTTTTGTGTGCAGGTTATTCTGATTACATGTTTTGTTTGTGATCTATAATTCATCTGTATACAGCTGTTACTCTGCCCAATTTTTGTGAAAACTTAATGCAAATGAAGCTTGGTTTTCTTAAGAGCTTTATTATCTTTGCTTGTTTGGTTTCAAATCCAAAGGATGAGAATTCTACATTGACTCGTTGTGTCAAGTGTTGGCTTCTTGTTGGTTAGATGGTTATTTTCCCTAGCTTTTATCTTATGCTTTAAGATAGTCCATTCATCTCCTCCCGTCTTCTTTAATTTCAAAAATCGTCTCCCTCCTTTTGAAAACTCTTCTTGTTTCTAAACATGAACTGCTTTCGTAATAAACTTGGACTTAGGTCCATGCACTTTCAAAAAGCATTTTCTTAATCAAACTTTAATCAATTTAATAGTACTTTAACATTTTTTGGAGAAGACTAAAAGCCAATCAATCTCATTCAAACTATCTTTGCCACTTTGGCTTTTTTACCTTAAAACTTTTCCCAAAATATTAGACTCTTGTCAATCTTTGTAGTGATGCAAACTACTATACTTCTATGATATCTAGTGAAGTGAGACATTTTCCACTTGTGTGCTGAGTAAGGCTTTGTTGATTTTAAAATCCAAGCCATATCCTCTACTTTGAGATGATGCAAATTCTCCTTTCTCATAATTTTGGGTAGTAAGTAAGTTCTTCCACTCGGATGAGACGATGATGTCCCATCTCTTAAAATTACCCACCACACTCGTGTTTTAAAATTTTTAAAGGTGAACTACGAGTACCCTGATCCCCTATTACACGGAAGGTGGTACGTAGGAACTAAAGGTTTGCAACCGCGGAGGGTGCAAAAATCATAAAAATACTTCTTTTTTCATCTCTACCATCTATTTTTATACAACATTTTATAGCCAAAATACACGGATTTTCAAAGAGGTTCCTGCGGAGTACCGTAGATGTTTAGGGTGCTAATACATTTCCTTTTCATAACCAGCCCCCGAACTTAGATTCTCTTCCCCTCTTTTGGGTTATTCTCTTTTTTCCCATTCCTTTGAAAACAATAATGCGCAGTGGAGATTTTTATTTTGATCTGTGCGAGTTAAGTCAATCAATGGCTTAGTCTCAACATTTCTACCTCTATAGAACCAAATGCAGATCATTCACATTATTCCCAAACAATTTTTTTCCTATAGGGGCCTTCATATCTTTATTCATTTTATAAAACTCATCCTGAAAATCTTCCATTCGATCATAGAAGCCTAAGCTTTCACTTGGCGGAGGAATAGGACGATAAACCTCATCATTAACAAGCGACATAACATTCACCGGAGGAGGTGCAACATAGTGGGTCTCATTTCTAGAAGCAGGAGTAATATGCACCACAGTAGGTGTAGGAGTAACATCAGCTTGAACAATTGGAGTAGCTTGAGTGTCAAGATTAAAACCTTCTGGCATGAATTTTTCTGGAATTCCTCATGGATAACCCTGAGGCATACGATTATGAGCAACAGTAACTGGGGCAACAGAAACGGGAACTGATGGACCTTCAGAAGCAAATGTTGTTTGTTGAGGCTAAGCAAGTGGTGGTTGATTCTGAGCATCCACCAATGATTCCATCAAAGCAATTAAATTGGCCATACCTTCCTTCAAAGTAGTAACCTCATCGTGTAGCTCGCGATTTTCTTGTTCAAGATTCTCCATTTTCTTCTTGGAATTAGCTCGAGTATTATACCGATGAGACAACTTGCTGAGCGAAGTAGAGAAATTCAGTAAGACACATGGGTATGAAAAGAAATGCAAGAAATATGTACAGGATGATGCATGATATGCAATGCACATGATTTATTTTATTATTAATAAATTCAAGGAACTCAAATATTTATGAACAATTGTGAATATTAAAGTACTAACGCATTTGAAATACTGAAAAATTTCGTTATAATAACTTCAAAATGGATTACATATTTTTTAGTACAAGTTTCAACAATCCCAAGTACAAAAATAAGATAGAATCTAAAACCCTAAGAAAGCAAAGTTGATGAATCTCACTCCACACATTGACGCTTTCTTGTGAATCTTGGGATCTGAGCCTTCAACTGCTTGTTCTCTTTTGCATACATGTTAGCAACCACTTTCCAATCACTAGAATCGGGAAGTGAATGACTAAGACCTGAATGAGTGCTAGAGGAAAATAAATCCTTTTAACTCTTTATAATCTCTACAATATGACTCTCGAGAATCTCAATCAAGTCATCTTTCTCCTTCAAGTCTGCCCGGTAAGATATCTCTAAAGTCTGACACTTATTCTTCCAAGCTTCTTATTCATTCTACATCCTGACTAGGGCCAGCTGAAGCTCTTCCACATCATCAAAAAGGGGATGGGTGGTCTTCACAAACATATCAGGCATAGGTTCTTCACAGGAATATGGCATCTTCAATTGAATTTCCCTTGTTTGTACCCACTGAAGATAAGGCTCCAAAGAAACAACCCCTCTAGGTCCCAAGTCCTTTCTACTCTTCTTGGGAATATGTAGCCAAGCATTTACAATCTTCTCCTTAGCTTCCTTATGATTATCTCCCTCTCTAAGAAATAAACCACTAAGATGAATACTATTTGACTTATCCCTCATCAGATATCCAAGATGTCGTCATGCAAGAACATGATTGTAGTTAATTCCTCCCTTTGTACAAAGAAGAGGTACATTGGGGAAACTACCACAACTATCGACAATCTCTACATTATGGTAAGTCAGATGGTACCAAATAATATCTGAATGAGTGAGGGCCATAATCTTCGGAGCCCAACGAGGTTCCTTTTTGACATCCCAGAAAGCAACAGATTGAGGCAAGTGAGAAATAAACCACTGATACAACAAAGGCATGCAACATATGATCATCCCTTCATGATAAGAATCCTGAAGATGAATGGAGTAATAAGTATCACCTAATAATGTAGGGATTGGATTCCCTATCAAAAATATCATGATGGCATTTACATCCACGAAGTTGTTGACGTTCGAAAATAAGAACAACCCATAGGCAAGTAGGGCAAAGATGACCTCAAAAGCAACCGTACTCTTCATCCTAGCAAAGTAGCGAGCTTTATATAATAAAAAATGAGCGGGTAAGCCTCTTATTCCTCCTTTAGTAGTCATGTGGGCCTCAATCTCATACTTTCCCAAATGAATCAAAGCAGCAATCTCATGAGATTTTGGCTCCCCCTTCGAACTAGTGAAAGGAACACAATCAGTAATAAGTAATCCAAGTAGATAAGAATACTCCTCTAATGTAGGCATCAACTGATAATCAGGGAAAGTGAAACATCGATACATCGGATCATTGAACTGGAACAAAGTCGAGAGAATACCATCCTTCATCCTAAGCTTCATGAGAGACACGATGGATCCATACTTCTTCTGAAAATCTGCAGAACTCTCAATCTCGGGAATTAGACTCATCAAATCATATATCTTGGGATTCTTGAAATTGTACGTCCGAGTCTTTCTTTTTCTATAATCCATTGTCAAAAGTACGTGTGATATTCACAAAGAGTCAACTTTAAGTTCCTTGAACCACGATGTCTTAAAATATGCTCATGGGTGCATGAATGCATGATGCAACAATCACACACAAGATTACAAACATGGGGGGGGGGGGGGGGGGGTCATAAGTTTGACGTCACGAGCATGGATTCAAAGGTACTACCCACAAAGTATGGTCTAATAGTTTATCACCTGCCGAATAAGGTTCTAAAAAGGTTCTTAGAGTCTACATCCTTCCTCCAGATATTACCAATGTCCCGATTGACTCGGTAATTAGTATGATTCTTAAGAAAAACTCGTCTTTATGTAGTATCGCGTGACAACCATTTTCAGATTACTCTATTATAGCTTCCGCACTACACCTAAAAGGCCAAGATGGGTTAAAGGTTCTACGGTCCTCAGTTTCAGGTGGCTCCCAGGTTGAAAGCAGCATGTCTTCCTGATTACTCGGTAAACGACACTACAGTTAAAGGGGCCTCCACTGAGTAGGGGATCTCATGCCTCCTTTTTTAGGATTAATCCCTCAAAGTTAACATGACTAAACCACCCGTCCTATATTAAGTTCTCCCAAGTCCGGGTAGAGGACTTATGAGAACTAACCAAGCACCCTGAAAACCAGGAAAATCTAGACAAACGTATATACAAAAAATAATATACAACACACATAAGCATATACACAAATAAATAAAGATAAGCCCAACCTACTTAGGGATGGACCAACAATAGGTCGATCTTTCCCTAATATAGTCGCCATTTTTCCTGTAGCGGTAGAAATGTTGAGACTAAGCCATTGGATTGACTTAACTCGCACAGATTAAATTAAAAATCACCACCGCGCTTTATTGTTTCCAAAGGAATGGGAAAAGAGCGAATAAACCAAAAAGAGGGGGAGAGAATATAAGTTTGAGGGTTGGTTAGGAAAAGGGAACGTATTAGCACCCTAATCATCTATGGTACTCTGTAGGAACCTCTTTGAAAATCTGTGTATTTTGGCTATAAAACTTGTATAAAAAATAGATTGTGAGGATGAGAAAAGAAGTAGTTTTTTACAATTTTTGCACTCGCCGCAGTTGTGAACCTTTAGTGCCTACGTACCACCTTCCGTGCAATAGGGGATAAGGGTACTCGTAATTCACCTTTAAAAATTTTAAAACACAAGTATGTTGGTTAATTTTAAGAGACGAGACATCATCATCTTATCCGAGTGGAAGAACATACTTACTACCCACAATTATGAGAAAGGATAATTTGCATCATCTCAAAGTGGAGGACATAGCTTGGAGTTTAAAATCAATAAATCCTCACTCAACACCCAAGTGGAAAATATATCACTTCACTACATATCGTAGAAGTATAGTAGTTTGCATCACTTCAAGGATTGACAATGGTATAATATTTTGAGAAAATTTAAAAGTAAAAAGCCCAAAGTGGAAAAATATTTTGAATGATATTGATGGACTTTTAGTCATATCACAAAAAATTTCAAGGTATTATTAAGTTGGTTAAAGTTTGATGAAGAAAATATTTTGAAAATGCTTGGACCTAAGTCCAAGTTTATTATGAAAGCGGTTCAAGTTTAAAACAAGAATAGTTTTCAAAAGGAAGGAGAAGATTTTTGAAATTAAAGAAGGTGGGAGGAGATGAAGGGACTATCCTAAAGCATAAAGTAGAAGCTAGGTAAAAGACCCATCTAACCAACGAGGAGCCAACACTTGACATTATGAGTCAGTGTAGAATTCACATTCTTTGGATTGAAACCAAATGAGCAAGGATAATATATCCTCTTGAGAGTCAAACTTCAAGTGCTTTAAGTCTTCACAAATAAATTGGTAATAGTAACGACTGTATACAAATGAATTTCCAATCATTGACAAAGCATATAATCAGAAAAACCTGCACACAAAGAAAAAAACAACCCAATGTCTTGGGGGTAAACCCCAAGAACTCCATACCATATTGCAATAAAAGTCACAAGGTAGGTCAAGATCTCTAATCCTAAGTCCAAGAATTCCATCACTCCATAATGCCAAGGATAGTAACCAAATAGTCCAAGTAACATTAAAGTTTTTTATGGTTCAAGTTGATTATTAGGTATTTTCAAAAAGAAATGAGAAGTTTAACTGAGCAAAATAAAAATGACATAAAAGTAAATGCTCAAGTGAGCAAAGATGAAAATAGCATGAAATGTAAATGCTAAAATAAAATGGTTCATAAAGTAAAGGCATAAAATAAAAGTGTAAAATAAAGGGCATAAAATAAAAGTCAAATGTTAATGAATTTGTAATTAGAGGTTAGTTGAATGACCATCTTGAAACTTATATTTGAAACTCATTAGAAGATTGATAAAATAAAAGCCTCTCAACAACAAGTTTCATTTGCTTTTTGTCAAGTATATCATTCATTATCAAAATCCAAGGCAATAATAAATGATCAATGATGTTTAAGTGATTCACTTTGACCAAAGCTTATAAAGATTCATTAGAGGATTGATACGATCAAAGCCTCCTAACAATGAATCTCAAGATTATTGGATCAAATGTTTCAAATTATTATACTTGGGCTTGCAAACATAGGTTTGGGCCACGAATGATCATTTCTCAAATCAGGATAAAATTTTGCATTATATTAAGCAATCGCAAGTGGACTTATATAGAAGTCGCACTTATTTTGAGGTTGGTAAATAGAAATTTATGTGCCATATGTTTGGAGAGATAATATGTATATCATCCTCCAACAACATGTAACACAATGAGAAGAGGATGCTATGAAGAGGAAAGAAAATAAAAATTTAATCAAACTATCATTAAAATCATTCATCCATTTTGGTGGAGTTAAAATCAACACCCAAGATCCAATGATGTTAATGAAGTACATGATCAAAAGTCAAAAGGCCAGAATATATACAAAAACAAAATTATTTAATAAATAAAAAAAATAAAAAAACAATTTTTAAAATGTTTTTAAAATGAAAATAAAAGGAAAATTAGCAAAATATACTCAAAGTATCAAAGAAAAATTAAAAGAGACCATAGAAAAACCATAAATGACCTTAAATATTTTTACAAAATATTTGTTAATTTTTCAAATCAGAAAAGTATTTTTAAACTAATAAAAATTACTCAAATAAGTGAAAAAAAGATTAAAAAAATAGTAGAATTCAAAATAAAATTCAAAAAAATTTCAGGAGGTCGGAAATAAGAGAAATAATTTTGATGATTTTTTTTAGAATTTAAAAATGTGAAAAAGTATTTTTAAGCAATTAAAAACAAACCAAAAACAAAGAAAAAATCATGAAAAATACCAAATCTGAAAATAAAATTATGAAAAAATAAAAATCAGAAAGAGAATATTTGAAAATATTTTTGTGAATTTTTCATAATTTTTGAGTCAGAAGTGAATTTTCTATGATTTTTTGAAGTTTAAAACAATTAAATATAAAAAATCAGAAATAAAAAATAAGGTAAAAAAATATAGACCATTGGATGATAGTCAAAACGCGCTAGTAAGCGAATCCAATGGATCAGACGCGTTGGGCATATCGTGTTCCTTATTGAATAAAACATGTGATCACTTATTAAATCAGATTTGAAAAAATGTGTGGCAAATTCACATTGGTTGAAGACAAACACGTAGGTCGTCTTCAACCTCTGTCCACGCGAGTTGCATGTTCATGAAATGGAAAAATTAGAGCTCGAGACTGGTACCATTCGCTTCGTCTCTTAAAGAAGATTCCAATGGTACCCTCGCGAAAAATATATGTAAGGTGTAGCTCAGTCGTTTCAAAAGGAAAGATTTGAAAAGGGATTTGAAAATTCATGGCCAAAACACACTTCCAGTTGAAAACAAATGTTGCGACTAGAATCAGAATGATGAGAGCTTCATTACAGTACCAAAGTTTGAAATAATTGATGAAGGAATCTACCTATTAAAGTTCAAATTCAGAGCTCTAAAACTTGACTTGTCTAGCACGATTTAGGAAGTCTTAAAGATTGGTTCTTCTTCTGTTAGCTTCAGTGAAGTTCAAGGATGAAGAATTGACCAATAAAATGGATTGAGGAAAGCTATAAAATTAAATTCGATGTTGAAGAAAAGTGGGTAGAAGAGAAATTTTGGCAAGGTAATTCTGTCTATCTAAGCTTGAGAAAATGAATGAGGTATGACCCTCTATTTATAAGGAAGCTAATGGAATGCTTAAGCGTATGATATGATGAAGTTTGGAGGGAAATCGTGTGAAGTTGCAAATATTAAAAGTGTGACTTCTATTTTGCTCAAGAAGAGTTGAAATTAACACCTTTGATATCATTATGGAAAAATAATGAGCTCAAGGAGATAAAAATTGACCAAGTTATGATCTTTTGAAGTCACACAAGGGAATTTGATGGCCTATCTAAAGGACTTGTAATCTTTCTCAATCATTAGGAATCTTCCATATAAAATTTTCTTGAAACTTTTGAAGTGGCTTGTTGATAACCCTTTAAAGAGAAGCATGTCTTTGGAATCACTCAAAAATACCAAAAGATAAGCAAGATATAGCCCTTAGTAATTAAAAACCCTAGCTCATAGAGCAACAAAATGCTTTGGAAACCCTTTTCAATTTTGACAAACTTTCTTGCACAAATACTTTTGTCATGTAAATATAAGTTAGTGAGGAAGAAATGGGAAACCATAGCAACAATAACCACTCCCAAATATTAAGAATTGAGGAAAAATGCACTTGTGACCAAGAAATCAAGAACTTGTCCAATTAGGTCAAATTTCTTCAATCAACCCTTATATCTTTGAACTATCCTTGACAAATTGAGGCATGATGAACCATAATATACTTTGTAATGATATTACTTCAAAATATATTCAATGATGAGGCTTGAATCTCAATGAATCTTTGTTGAAGAAGGCATTGAAATAAGCTTATGAACCTATAGATCAACTTGATGGAATGTGTTGTGCTTTCACGTATAATATCATAAATTAGGGGAAAAATTCATTGTATTAATTCGTTAAAAGTTAATCAATACAAAACATAGATGATCACAATATACAAGTAAAGGTGCTTGGTGATTCCCCATGAGAAAAGCTAAATATAAGGAGAAAAACCTAAACCTAATATGATCTTGTTGTGATTGGATTGACATGAGATGATAGAGGGATCTTAGGGGAAACAATTGGGGTACAACACTAACACTTGTTTTTCTCTATTTGGCTTATATCACCCACTCATTAATGCAAATTAAGGCGCAAATGTGTATTTTTCCATTCTCACACTCAATAACCCAATAACATATAATACACACATATTCCAATTAAATCATTTATTAACATAATCATACAAAATCAAATAATTAAATAATTATCAACCAAATAATAATCAATCATGGAAAAATAAATAATAAAATTATTAATAAAGTAAATCGGGGTGTTACAACTTCCCCCACTTAAAATATTTTCGTCCTCGAAAATTACCTCAAACAAATAACTCAGGATAAGACTCTCTCTCCTGACTCTCGAGTTCCCAAGTCACGTTTGCACCCTTCAGTCCTCTCCAAAATACCATCACCAAGGAGATCTCTTTACCATGAATTTGTTTCAACTCCCGATCCTCTATTCGCATAGGTGATGTCTCCACAGTCAGATTATCTCTCCCTTGCACATCATCTAATTGGACCACATGAGACATATCCACAATGTATCTCCTCAATTGAGACACATGAAACACATCATGAATATTATCAAGCGATGGTGGAAAAGCAATTTGATAAGCCCCTTTACCTACTTTCTCTGAAATCTGAAAAGAACCAATAAAACGCAGCATCAAATTACGTGACTTTAAAGCTCGACCAACACCCGTTACCGGAGTAACTCGAAGAAAAATATGATCTCCCTTCTCAAACTCAAGTGCTTTCCTCCTCTTATCATGATAACTCTTCTGAAGACTTTGAGAAGCCTTCATCTTCTACTAAATCACCATAATCTTATCCGTAGTCAGTTGAACTATCTCAGGTCCAACCACATCACTCTCTCCAGATTCATACCAACACAAAGGTGTCCTACACATTCTATCATACAAAGCCTCAAACGGTGCCATCCCAATACTCGAATGGAAACTATTGTTATAAGTAAACTCAATCAAAGACAAGTAACTATTCCAAGCACCTCCTTGTTCCAAATCATAAGCTCTCAAAATATCCTCAAGTGACTGAATCCTCCTCTCAGTATGACCATTTGTTTGCGCATGATAAGTAGAACTCAAACGCAACTTCGTACCCGATGCATTTTGAAAACCTTCCCAAAATCTCAAATTAAACCTTGTATCCTTATTTGAGACAATGTTAGACGAAATACCATGCAAACTTACAATCCTCTCAATGTACCACTTTGCAAGCTTCTCCATTGGATATTCCATCCTCATCAGAATAAAGTGAGCAGATTTAGTCAATCTATCTAGAATAACCCAAATAGCTTCACAATTACTTGGTGTCCTAGGTAAACCAGAAACAAACTCCCTAGAAATACTATCTCATTTCAATTGAAGAATAGATAACGGTTGCAATAAACCAGATGACTTCTAATGTTCAATCTTTAACTTCTGAAAAATTAAACAAGAATACACAAATTCTGCAATCTCTTTCTTCATACATGGCCACCAAAAAAATATCCTCAAATCTTGATACATCTTAGTCTCTCCAGGATGAATACTCAATCCACTATGATGCCCTTCCTCAAGAATCCCTTTCCTTAAAGCGACTATATCTGGAACACAAACTCTATCACGACATCTCATGATACCATTCTCATCAATCCGAAAATCACCACATCGACCTTGATTGATCAACATCAATCGATCCACCAAACTCAAATCATATTTCTGACCTTCTCGAATATCATCGAGAATTCCACTAGTAAACTTCAACATACCAAGCTTAAATCCATAAGAAGTCTCTTCACAAGCCAAACTCATATCTCGAAATTTCTCAAGTAATTCCAACTCTTGCACCATCAACATCGACATATGCAAAGATTTCCTACTTAATACATCGGCTACAACATTCGCTTTACCAGGATTGTAATTAAACCAAAATCACAATCCTTCAAGAATTCTAACCATCTTCTTTGTCTTATAATCAACTCTTTATGATCAAACAAATATTTCAAACTCTTGTGATCACTAAACACATCAAATATAGACCCAAACCAATAATGCCTCTAAAGTTTCAATACAAACACAACAACAACTAACTCCAAATCATGAGTAAGATAATTCCTTTCGTGCATTTTCAGTTGCCTTGAAGCATAAGCTATAACTTGTCGATTCCGCATCAACACACCTCCTAAACTAATCAATGAAGCATCACAATACACAACAAACAGTTCTGTCGGATCAGGAAAAATCATAATAGGAGCAGTTATCAACCTTCTCTTAAGCTCTTAAAACTAGCTTCACAATATGCAGTCCAAATAAAAGCTTGTCCCTTCCTAGTAAATTGCGTCAACGACAAAGATAACTTGGAAAAGCCTTCAATAAACTTACGATAATAACCTACTAAACCAAGAAAACTTCTAATCTCAGAAACAGATTTCAGAGCTTCCCATTGAGACACAGTCTCAATCTTTTACGGATTAACATCAATACCGCCTTTCGATATCACATGACCAAGGAAACTCACTTCCTTCAACCAAAATTCACACTTAGAAAAATTAGGATACAACTTCTTCTCTTTCAACACAGATAACACAATCCTCAGATGATCAACATGATCCTCTCGACTCTTTGAATAGATCAAAATATCATCAATGAACATAATTATAAACTTATCCAAATACTGATGAAAAATCCTATTCATGTATTCCATAAATACACGAGGTGCATTGGTCACACCAAACGACATCACAAAATACTCATAATGACAATACCTTATTCTAAAACCAGTCTTCTGAATATCTTCAGCCTTCACACGAATCTTATGATACCCAGACCTCAAATCCATCTTACTTAACACACTTGCACCGACCAACTGATCCATCAAATCACCAATCCTTGGAAGTGGATACTTATTCTTGATAGTCACTTTGTTCAATTGTCTATAATCCACACATAACCTCATAGTACCCTCTTTCTTAACCAACAAAACTGGTGCACCCCACGGTGACACAGGAGGACGAGTAAATCTCTTCTCAAGCAAATCCTCATGTTGACTCCTTAACTCTTTCAATTCATATGCTAATATATAATATGGAGCCATCGATACCAGACTAGTTCCAGTAATTAAATCAATCGTAAACTCCACCACACGCTCTAGCGGCAAATCACTTAAATTTGGAGAAGTATTTTCTAGAAATGCATCTCTGAAAAGTGACCAAGTAACATCGATCCCATTATCATCAAATCTCTTAAAAACGTTACTCCATAAATTCTTAGCTTCATTCTCAAGCATATGGGTGCCAAACTGCACCTTCCGCACATCCGAACAATTCATGATCCAAAACGTCTTCTCAATCACTTTTAGCAAAACATGTGCCTTGTGAGGTTAGTGAACTCCTTCAAAAATTGGCGGGTTGTTCCTCTGGATCTTCCCCAAAGCACGAAATTCATCATCATCCCTATTATCAGCATTCACATTCAGAGTCTTCCCAATCGCACCAGCCAACAATGTCAAATACCTCGACAATAGCATCATCATTCCTTCCTGCAACCATCATCATGAGATTCCAAACAAACAAACAACCAACAATACTCATTAAACAAATAGTACTGATTGTGTATATGACACACATATTGAATACAAAAGGAAATAAACATATTAATAACCTGGGCAACTAGCAGACCATGCTCTGGTACCACTATATGTAACACTCCCTCTAAATCCCGCACAAATATTTAGCATAATCATAGTAAATTTAGAATACATATCAAAAGAGGGTGTCACATTTATTTCATGACAACAATAGAAATACAAATACACTGGTCATGATCATAACACACATTTAGAATCATGTTCCATACAATTGAAGAATGGAAAAACACAAGAAAGGAGGGGGGGGTTGAATTGGGGTTTTTCAAAACTTAAAATAAAAGACACATTGGTTATCCTAGTTCGTTTGAAATCAAACTACTCCAGACCACCTTCAAGGGTGATGTCGCCTGTCTCAAATGAAGTCTTAATCCACTAATCAAACTTGATTACACAGATATAATGACAACTGTCAAAGTCTTTTTGAGTTGAAACCACAACCCAGTTTTCTCAAGGTACTACATAGTAATATATTTGAAAGTGTGTAGAAATATGTTTTCTAATAAAAACAATATCAAAATAGTGATGTATTACGCAATTGAAAAGAAATAGATTGAAAGGTAGTAATATTTCTCTTTTTCACTGCACGGCAAAATCGTGTATGATTTCTTCTTCACGTCTTTTTTATATAGAAAATATATGAGAAGGTGCTTTTGGAAGGTTGATAAATATTAGTTAATGTACTTTCCAAACATAGAGATTCCTGTCTTCTTTCAGCCGTTACTATTGATTAGCCATGAATAAAATATAACGCTTCAGAACATGCTTACTAAAGATCACATCAGAAGATGAATGTTGCCGTTGAGACTCCTTTACTTATTTCTAGAATTTTTTGTATCAGAATATCAGAGTTCTTGTTCGCAGTGTTAGTGCACTCAGAAGTTGTAACTTCAGAACTTCTTTAATTAAGTATGTTACAGAGAGTTGCTTTCTATGTAAGATGAGTCATATCAGAGTTCTAACAACAATCTATCTCATCTTTTGTGCTTCTTACATAAGAACTTCCCTGCAAAACAAAATACTTATTTAGGGAGCCTAATTGTTCTTTGTGTGTTTGTTATCATCAAAAATCTTACAAGGATGTAAAACCAAACTATGTTCTAACAATCTCCCCCTTTTTGATGATGACAAAAACTTGTATATTTTGATAGAATACTTAAAGAACATAAAGCATTAAAGTCTCCCCCTGATTTGGATACTCAGATAAAGAAAAAATACTTCCCTGAAGATGTTTTTATCAGAGTTTTGAGAAGAAGAATTTTTATGCTTCCATAATTGTCCTTAACAGAGGTTTTTCCTATTTTTCTTTCAGATGATAAAAAATAGAAGTTATGATATTCAAAATGTTTGAGACTGAGTCTCGATACTGTTATATTTGAAATATCTTACGTTCTCCCCCTTTTTTGTCAAGAATCAAAAAGCAATAAAAACACTTAGACAATATAATGCATTTTGTATTAAAAAAGGATCAAGGAAATAAGAAACAAAATAAAAAAAATTCAGAACTAAGTTTGAGGAGGTGGAAGTTATGTGAACAGGGCTTCCAATAAACTCTTGATCTGATTGTTTGATTCCTCTTGTTTCCCAAGAATCCCTTTAATTCCCTTGCAAGTTTCATCCAACTTGTTTAACCTTTCCTTAAAAACAACATTTTCTTTCTTCAACTCCTCCAGAGTTTGCAGAATAATAGAAGATGAGGTTATTTCAGCAGAAGAGACCACTTTTTCAAAACAAACTGCAGTTGATTCTGACGCAAGAGCTTCTTTGATGTCCTTGCCTTTGTCTTGAAACATGACCAGAGGAAGAGGATCAGAAGGTGGTTCATCACATTCTGATGTCTGATGAGCTTCCCAAGGGGTGTTGTCCAGCAGAAGGAGTGGCTTCTTTACCCAGTGTCGCAGAACTTGATCCTTGAAGATTTTCAGGCGATCACAGAACTTCTGTTGAGCGATTTCATAGCTAAGCTCCTTTAGTTTTAGAGATTCGGAGTTGAACCATTTTCTGAACTGGTTCCAATGAGAATCAGAAGAAGTTGGATTGAGATTCTCTATGCAAGCTAGCTTTAGAGAGTTAACCCATTCCTGTATTTTTGTTTCAAAAATTAGAAAGGATTTACCAACATCTGCATTGGAGATTTTTGGTTTTGGTTTTGGAACGACAATTTTCTAAGAGCTTGTGAAGATATTGTCTCAAGCTTATAAATCTATGATTGTTCTAAGGGGATATTCTGGGTAGTTATTTGGAGAGGGAGAGTCAGAAAGGATTATTATGGGAAAATCTCATGGAGTGGACTAATAAGGAGATGGAAGATCTGGAGTGGAGAGGGTCTATGAAGAAGTTGAGGGAATTATTTGTGGTTGAGAGACCATGAGAGGGAAAGTGATGCCAGGGATGGATGTTGTGGTATCGGAATCAAGGTTTGGATTTTTCAGTTTGGGGAGCTTCAAATAATGGATCAAATTGATCAATATCAGAGAGAACTTGTGCAAGTTCAGGTTGAGTTTGATCAAGATGGGTAGAAGGTGGATTATTCATAAGGTTATTTAAAGGAATTAAGGTGTGAAAGTCTAGGTCAAAATCATCAAAGGTTTGAGGAGATGGATCTTCTGTGGGCTTTGGGTATGAAGGGTTTTCAGATGTTGATAACAATACTAATTCAATAACAGAAACAAAAGAGGGTTTACCTTTATTTTTTGCATCTTTGGGAGTCTTCTGAGAAGTTCCTTCTGCACCTACTTTCCTTTTTATTGGTTTTATGGGAGCAACTTCCAGAGTTTGTTGCCTTAAATCCAGAATGTTCACATCTGGAATCGTACCGTCACTCTTGCATGCTTCCAGATACATAAGAATAATATCTGGAGAAGAGTATGCTTGAGTGAATAGAGGAAAATCCTTCAGAGGCACTCTTCGGGTGGTAATGACTTCCTTGGTTGTAATTGTTGGATCCATCTTAATAGTATCAATAATCTTCATCTTCTTCAGATTTTTAGCATTGAGAGGTTTACCAGCACAAGCTTCCAGAGCGCTATCTTATTGAGCATTAGTCAGATGTTCTATCAATCTATTTTCTGTCAAAATATCTGAAGTGAGTCTTCCTAGAGGGATCCAATCTCTTTTTGTTCTTTCTTCTTCTCTTGTTTCTTTTACGATGGTCTTTAGATGATTGAACAGAAGATGGGGAAGATTAACTTTTTATTTGGTGGCGATGAGGTACAGAAGGTACTGTTGATCAATATTGATGTAATCTGGAGAACAAGTAGGCCTCCTGTGATTGATGCAACCCAAAATTATTTTAGACCAAATTCTGAGGTAATCCTTCAGGTCGTTGATTTTGTTGGACGGGTGGCCACAAGTAAATATTTCCTTTGAGATCTTGGTTAGGTCAGAACTCTTGTCAGCCATATCACTGTATCGAATACCGCTGCCATTGTGACCTATTAGTTTCCCAATGAGATCTTCATAGATGATGATTTTCTTTCCCAAAACGAAGGATGTAACCTGATGATTTGAAGTTGTGTCATGGATCTAGAATTCTTTAACATGTTTTGGAAAAACTGGACCTAGGAGGCGATCAAAGTACTTAGTCTATCCTTGGAACTCAACACTAGGGGTTAAATCATACCCATTTTCCTTCATGCTTACGAAATCTACAATAAGATCACAGAGAACTTCTAGAGGCTCATTAGGTGTGAGGAGAGTTATCGAGGGTTCTATGTACCTTTCTTTTGTTGAGGAGGAAGAACCAGGAATGCTTTGAGAACCTTGAGAAAATTGTTGAGAGGAAGCCATTTGTTCACACAGACTCTTCAAGGGTTTTTGAAAGATTGAACAAATTGAAGGAAAAAATTGAGAGTGGAAGTGTGATAGTGATGGTGAATGAACGAAGTATATATAGCCAATGGAAAGAATATAGTAGTCTTAATTAAAAAGAAAAGGATTTAAAGAAAATTACTACATGCATTTAATGATTCTTGAAAAGAGGGATATCATGAAGATATGGAACATTTACCAATTTGATTCGAGCCTCAATGTATCAACTCAACCGTTTCAGTCTCTTCAGAATTTGAACATGTTTGCAACCTTAGACGAAGACCTTGCATTTAGAGTTGACATATGTTGATATTGTGAACTGCATGCTTCTATCTTTGAAATGAACCGTTTTTGGAGAACGTTTAGATCTTCTGGATAGATCATGATATAATTTTCCTTCTTATTTCTGAAGAACTATTGATCAGATGTTCACACAAAGAAAATTAAAGCATAAAATTCTGAGGGTTAAAGTATACAGAAATAGTACTATCATTCTGGGCATAATTCCATGTTGAGATGTTTCAGAAGGAAGTTAAATCTATCTTCAGAAAGGGGTTTTGTGAAAACATCAGCCCATTGATGGTCTGTGTCTATAAATTTTAACGAGAGAATTCCTTTCTGAATATAGTCCCTGATAAAATGATGCTTAATTTCTAGATGTTTAGCCCTAGAATGTAAAATGGGATTTTTTGAAAGAAATATAGAAGAAGTATTGTCACAGAGGATAAGAATGTTACTCTCATATATGTTAAAGTCCTAAAGCCGACTTTTCATCTAGAGAATTTGTGTGTTGCATCCAGTTGCTGCTATATATTCATCTTTAGTAGTTGACAGTGCAATGGTGGATTGCCTTTTGCTGGACCAGGAGATTAGATTGTCTCCCAGAAATTGGCAGCTTCCAGAAGTACTTTTTCTTTCTATTCTGTCTCCGGCGAAGTCAGCATCACAATACCTTACTAATTTATATTCTTTGAATTTTCTATAGCATAGACCAAGATTAGTAGTACCTTTCAGATACTTGAAAATTCACTTAACAGTTGTTAAGTGAGATTCTCTAGGATCTGATTGGAATCTAGCACAGACAAACGCTATACAGAATATCATGTCTTGAAGTTGTTAAATATAAGAGATAACCAATCATACCTCTATATAACTTCTATTCTACCTTCTTACTTACCTCTTCCTTTTCCAAAATGCATGTGGGATGCATAGGAGGTTTGGATGGCTTACACTCTGACAAGTCAAATTTCTTCAGAAGTTCTTTGACATACTTGCTTTGATGAATGTAGGTTCCTTCTTGAGTTTGATTTATTTATCTACCCAGAATAAACTTGAGTTCACCCATCAAATTCATTTCAAAATCTTCCTGCATAGACTTAGAAAATTCCTTTCCCAAAGAGGCTTTAGTAGATCCAAAAATTTTATCATCTATGTAAATTTGACAAACCAGAATGTCATTTTTAAATAGTTTAAAGAATAAGGTTGTGTCCACCTTCCCTCGGGTAAAATAATTTTCTAACATAAAATTACTTGGTCTTTCATACCAAGCTCTGGGAGCTTGTTTCAGAACATATAGCGATTTCTTAAGTTTATAAACATATTATGGATGTTTTGAATTTTCAAAGCCAGGGGGTTGGTGCACATAAACTTCTTCATCAATGTAACCATTTAAAAAGCCACTTTTAACATCCATTTGATAAAGAGTGATGTCATTGTTTACTGCAAAAGAAATTAAAAGTATGATAGATTCTAACCTGGCGACTGGAGCAAAGGTTTATGTATAGTCTATCCCTTCTTGCTAAATATAACCTTGTGCCACCAGTCATGATTTGTTTCTGAAGACTTCTCCTTGTTCATTTAGCTTATTTCTGAAGACCCATTTGGTTCTAATGATGTTAAAACCTTTTGGTTTAGGAACTAGATCCCACACATCGTTTCTGGCGAATTGATTTAGTTCTTCCTGCATTGTGAGTATCCAGTCATTGTCTAGAAGGGATTTGTCAATGGAAGTTGGCTCAATCAGAGACACTAATACCATGAGAGATTCTTCAGAATTTCTGAATGTAGATCTTGTTTTGATTAGGTCTTCTTTCTTTCCCAGAATCGTGTTTTTCGGGTGAGCTGATCTGCTTCTGGATTGTCTTTTCTAGATGGGTTCTTCAGATGTTGCTGTAATGTTTGTGACATCCTCTTCTGGATTTGACTATGATTCTTTGTAGATAACTTATGATGTTGTGTCCTCAGTACCTGTAAATTCAACTTTTATATCTACAAAAAATTTACCCTGCTTTGACTTTTGGGAGCCAAGCTTATCATCAAATCTGGCACTGATAGACTCTTCCATAATCTGTGTTTTTGTGTTATATACTCTATAACCTTTTGAGCATTCAGAGTATCTTAACATGAGACACTTTTGTGTTTTAAAGTCAAACTTGTTCAAATGTTCTTTAGTGTTCAGAATAAAACAAGCACATCCAAATGGATGGAAATAATAAATGTTGGGCTTTCTGTTCTTCCACAGTTCATATGGAGTCTTATCCAGAATAGGTCTTATTGAGATTATATTCTGAATATAACATGTTGTGTTAATTGCTTCTGCCCAGAAGTTCCTAGCAATGTTAGTCTCGTTGATCATGGTTCTAGCCATTTCTTATAAAGTTCCATTCTTTGGTTCTACAACTCCATTTTGTTGAGGAGTTCTAGGACAAGAGAAATCATGAGAGATGCCATTCTCATTAAAAAAAACTTCACATTTTTTGTTTTCAAATTCCCCACCATGTTCACTTCTGACTTTAACAATTCTAAAATCTTTTTCGTTTTGAACTTGGTTACATAAGGTAAAGAACACAGAGTGTGACTCGTCTCTGTGTCTTAAGAACTTTACCCATTTCCATCTTCTATAGTCATCTACAATCACTAATCCATACTTTTTGTCACAAATGGATTCAGTTCTCATTGGTCCAAACCGATCTATATGCAAAAGTTCTAATGGTCTAGAGGTAGAAACAATATTTTTTGCTTTGAAAGTAGGTTTTGCAAACTTGCCTTTTTGACATTCTTCACACAGAGCATCTGAGTTGAACTTCAGGTTAGGAAGTCCTCTGACCAGATTGAGTTTGTTAATCTGAGATATTCTTCTCATACTAACATGCCCCAATCTTCTGTGCCAGACCCATTGCTGGTTGTTAACATACATTAGACATTTTACATTCTGACTTTTTAGTTCAGAATCTTTTATTTTGATAATGTTGTTCTTTCTCTTTCCATTAAAGAGGATAGATCCATCTTTCTGACTAACTGCTTTACAGGACTTTTGATTGAAGATTATATCATAGCTGTTATCACTTAATTGACTTATGGATAACACGTTATGCATTAATCCGTCTACTAACATAATATTAGTTATAGAAGGAAGTGTATCATTACCAATAGTTCTAGAGCTAATAATCTTTCCTTTCTGATTGCCTCTGAAACCTACATAGCCTCCAGATTTAAGCTCCAGACTTTGGAACATATGCTTTCTTCCCGTCATGTGACGAGAGCATCCATAGTCCAGGTACCAAGATTGGTGTTTCAATTTTTCTGTTAAAGACATCTGCAACATAGACAATTTTGTTCTTAGGTACCCATATCTTTTTTTGTCTTTGTTTATTAGAGTTACCAAAATTCTGTTTGAATTTTGGTTTAGCAGAAAAAGCATTACTGGTATACTTTATGTCATATGTATGTCCATAGGTGAAGTGAGAATAAAGAGGTGTTTGTTTTATGACTAGATCATTAACTTTCTTTGGTTGAGATTCTTTAGCCTTATATCCTATCCCTTTTCTGCCATTTTTGCTAACTCCATAGATCATTAAAGCCATCTTGCTCCTATCTATGTTTTTCGCTAGAAATTTTTGTAATATATGATCATATTCTTTTATGATTCTATCAGAGTTACTGGAAACTTCTGAGACAATTTATTTCTGAGATTTTTGTAATTTATTTTTAATAACATAATTTTCATTTTCGAGTTTAGAAATGGTTTCTTTTAGCTCAGAGTTTTTTGTTTTAAGTTTCTTAGTTTCTTCAGAGTCAGATACTAGATCCTTTTTCAGGTTCTTGTTTTTGACTTGAAGTTGCTGATATCTTTCAAGAATTTCTGACAGACTTTCTTCTAATTGAGATCTAGAAAAGTTAGAGAATACCTCTTCTGCCTCTGAGTCTGATTCAGATTCATATGGTCTAATGTCATCTGATACGTTGGCCATTAAGGCTATGTTGGCTCGTTCATCTTCTGATTCTGTTTCAGCTTCAAAAGATTCTGAGTCATCCCATGTTGCCATAAGGCTTTTCTTCTTTTCTATAAAGAACTTATTTTTAGGTTTTTCTTTTTGAAGATTTGGACAGTCGCTTTTGTAATGACCTTGTTCATTGCATTTGTAGCAAAAAATATCTTTGTTACTTGATTTTCTGTATCCAAAAGATGGTTCAGAATGATTCCTTATTCTTCTAGGAGTTCTAAACTTCCTCTGCCTTTGCTTCCACATCTGATTGACTCTTCTAGAGATATGGGATAGTTCATCTTCTTCTGACGAGGATCCACTAGAGTTTTCTTCTTTTTCCTGCAAAACTTTAGGTTCATATTTTTATTATATTTAAGAGCGAGAGGCTTACCTTACTTATGGGGCTCATCTTCTTCTAGTTCTATCTCATGACTTCTCAGGGAGCTGATAAGTTCTTCAAGAGATATTTTGTTCAAATCTTTGGCCAGTTTTAGGGTTGTGACCATGGGTCTCCATTTCTTGGGTAAACTTCTTATGATTTTCTTTACATGATCTGCTGTTGAGTACCCTTTATCCAGAAATTTTAGTCCAACAACCAGAATTTGAAATCATGAGAACATTGTTTCAATGGTTTCATATTCTTCCATTTTGAAAGCCTCATACTTCTGAATGAGAGCAAGAGCTTTGGTTTCTTTGACTTGCGTGTTTCCTTCATGCTTCATTCTTAAGGAGTCAAACATATGTTTTGCCGATTCTCTGTTTGTGATCTTCTCATACTCGGTGTACGAGATAGCACTCAAGAGAATTGTTCTGGCTTTGTGATGATTTCTGAATTCTTTCTGTTGATGATTTTTCCTTCTTTTTATGTCGATCTTCTGACCACTTTCGTCAACTGGATGTATGTACCCATCAATCACTATATCCCAGAGATCAACGTCATGAGCTAGAAAGAAACTTTTGATTTTGGATTTTCAGTAATCCACGTTTTCACCATCAAAGATTGGAGGTTTACCGCAGATTCTGTCTTTCTCATCATGATAATCATTGTTGATGTTCTGACTTTGTCCCACCATAGTTTTTTTCTTGCTTGGATCTTTTTCTGACAAAATTAATGTTTGCACTCAGAACCAGGCGCTCTGATACCAATTAAAGAATGAAAAAACACAAGAAAGGGGGGGGGGGGGGGTGAATTGGGGTTTTTAAAACATAAAATAAAAGACACGTTGGTTATCACCTGTCTCAAATGAAGTCTTAATCCACTAATCGAATTTGATTACACAGATATAATGACAACTGTCAAAGTCTTTTTGAGTTGACACTACAACCCGGTTTTCTCAAGGTACTACATAGTAATATATTTGAAAGTGTGTAGAAATATGTTTTCTAATAAAAACAATATCACAACAGTGATGTATTACGCAATTGAAAAGCAATAGATTGAAAGGTAGTAATATTTCTCTTTTTCACTGCACGGCAAAATCGTGTATGATTTCTTCTTCACGTCTTTTTTATATAGGCAATATATGAGAAGGTGCTTTTGGAAGGTTGATAAATATTAGTTAATGTACTTTCCAAACATAGAGATTCTTGTCTTCTTTCAGCCGTTACTATTGATTAGCCATGAATAAAATATAACGCTTCAGAACATGCTTATTAAAGATCACATCAGAAGATGAATGTTACCGTTGAGATTCCTTTACTTCTTTCCAGAATTTTATGTATCAGAATATCAGTGTTCTTGTTCGTAGGGTTAGTGCACTCAGAAGTTATAACTTCATAGCTTCTTTAATTAAGCGTCTTACACATATTTGCTTTCTACGTAAGACGAGTCATATCAGAGTTTTAACAACAATCTATCTCATCTTTTATGCTTGTTACATCAGAACTTCCCTGCAAAAAAAATACTTATTTAGGGAGCATAATTGTTCTTTGTGTGTTTGTTATCATTAAAACTCTTAGAAGAATGTAGAACCAAACTATGTTCAAACAACAATAACATATATGCAGCTCGCAGCAAAATAATTCTTAACTCAAAATAATAATATTAATGATTGAAATCCCATACTTACAATCATATCATAAAATATGAGACACTAAAGGCCATCACCACATACATCTTAATCCAACATAAATATCTAGAGAGTATAACAACATCTCTCAAGTAAACATGAATATAATAAAAATAACATGAATCCAAACGTTCCCTGTGTTACATAGACCAGAGCATAAATGTAACGTTCACACCAATATCATATATTGCACACTAATTCAACATTGACATAGACACACGTGACTCCAATGCAATATGTATGTGGTACCAATTGTTATCCTTACTGGTCCTATCGGGTCCACATCTCCAAGAAGATAACCATAAAAAATCACATCTCTCAACCTTTCAAACCACATCTCCAAGTTTGGGACAAGTCACTAACTCTTGCAAAAGCTAGAAAACATTGCCTCTTGACAACTCATGATGCATGTGCAATTTCAACATATATATTCAATTAAGACCATTTCCATATCTTAATCATACAAGCATATTTCACATAATTCTACACATTTATCTTCACCAAATTGTACAACATATATACATCATGTCAACATTCACTTACAATGCATTCTCATAGAATTAATCATCTCAACACATCATTATAACATGTGGCAAATAAGTCCAAACCATGTTATCTTCAATTCAACATCAATTCCCGATAATTATATACACAAAATCAAGTATCATGTTTCTCATCAAAATTAATCCAAAACCAATCCAAAACACATCGAATAAACTATTAAAATTCATGTAAATCAATGATTAATCATTAGCATCCATGATCCAGAACAATTTCAAAAATTAATAATTTTTGCATTCTAAACCACGCTAAGCGACCCCACGTGCGTTAAGCGTCCTTGCGAAATGCAGAAAAATTATGCTTTGGACAACTTCTGCCTTCTACGAATTTATCCATCCAAATTCCATTCAAACACATATATTTAACCAATTAAATATATTATAATCTATTTCTAACATATAGAATCAAATACAAACATCAATTCATGATTTCCAATATCAATTTCATTATTCTACATTCAAAACCTAACATGTCAAAGTCTAGAAATTGAAGAACAAATTCATATTTTCATATTACTACCCATCACATAATATTACATACACTTATAAATTAAAGAATACCCATCCTTACATTGGATGTAGATACTCTAGGGTTCTTCCTCTTCTCTTCTCCTATTCTCTTCTTCTCCTGTTTTCCTCTTCTCTTGATGATTCTCTTCTAATTCTATTTTGTCTTAAAACTCTTACTAAACCTTGTTTTTCTCTATTGTGCTTATCTCACCGACTCATTAATGCAACTTAAGTTCCAAACATGTATTTTTCTATTCTCAAAATCAATAATCCAATAACATATAATACACACACATTCAAATTAACTAAATTATTCACATAATCACACAAAATAAAATAATTAAATAATTATCAACAAAATAATAATTAATCATGGGAAATAAATAATTAAATAATTAATAAAGAAAATTGAGGTGTTACAACCACCGCTATCCTCGGTACCTGAGCAATGTCGTATAAAACACTATTTCGACAGAAAGGTGAGAATTCATTAAATTATAGAAATATATAATAATAGGCAATGCATAATAAACATACATCAATTGAATTCATCACACTTCACATAATTATGTATTCAACATACTTCAACAGAATTCACATGATTTCATATGCAATATTGCTCAATAATTCAAGATTCAAAGATAATCAGTAAGAAATATCAAAAATCTAACATTCACACCAATATCGCATATTGCAAACCAATTCAACATTTCACATCGACTCATTTGACTACAATATGATTGAATACAATATGCATATGGTACCGACTGTTATCCTTACATGTATCACCGGGTCCATCTCTAAGACTGATAACCACCATAAATAAGCCTGTCCCTTAAGCCTCAAACCCATCTCCAAGGTTTGGGACAAGTCACTAACTCTTGCAAAAGCTAATAAACAATGTCTCTTGACAACTCATAATGCATGCGCAAGTCTCAACATATATATGCAGTTAAGACCATCTCCAAATCTTAATCATACAAGCACATTTCACATAATTAAACACAATTAAATTATCTCACCAAATTGCACAACATACATACATCATGTCAATAGTCACATACAATGCATACTCATAGCATTTATCTACTCAACACACCATAATAACACAAAGTAAATAATTTCCAAATATGTTATTCTCATCCACCATTAATTCACAACACACATATATACAAAAATCAAGTATTATGTTTCTCACCAAAAGTCATCCAAAACCAATCCAAAACACATCGAATAAATTATTAAAATTCATGGAAATCCTTTATAAATCACATGTATCCATAATCCCCAATCAATCAAACAAAATATAAAAGTTTTTATCCCAGACCAAGCTAAGCAGCCTCACGATTATGTAGATTTTTTTTTTGCTGCGAACAACTTCTGCCTCTTATGAGTTTCACCCCCAAAATCCATCCAAACAACCATTTTTCAAAAATTAAATACATATTAACTTATATCTAATATGTATCATCAATTAGAAACATTAGATCATGATTTATAACACAAAATTTATGAATCTCAATCCAACCCAAACATGTTAAAACTGGCATTTGAAGAACAAATATATAATTTCATGTTACTACTACCCATCACATACCATTACATACACCTAAAAAATAATGAATACCCACCCTTATCTTAGATGTAGATACTCTAGGGTTATTCTTCTTCTCTTCTCCTTTTCTCATCTTTTCCTCTTCTCTTGTTTTCTTCACTTTCTCTTTCTAATTCTATATTTTCCATATTTTGTTCAACTCTTACTAACTCTAAATGTGCTTAACTACACTAACCCACTCTAATGTAACATAAGACCCAAATGTTTATTTTGTTATTCTCACACTCAATAACCCAATAACATATAATACACACATATTCCAATTAAATAAATTATTCACATAATCACACAAAACCAAATAATTATATAATCATCAACCAAATAATAATTAACATGGAATTAAATAATATGACTTGAATTAAATATGTAATAAACTTGTTTTTGAAAATGAGAAACACACGCCCTTCCCATCTTCTTCTTCCTTACGACTGAACAAACAACAACATACATGGATAAAACTCTATCTTTCTCAAATCTCAATCATTTTAAAAGATATAAAAAATAAAAGTTGCTCAGAGTTTTGCAAGGAATTTAAAAATACAAACCACATAGATTAATATCAATCATAGCTCTCTAATTTTTACACGAAATAAAAACCCTAACAATTTTCAGTTACACATAACCTCTCATACAAACACGATACATTCCAATTAGTAAAGGGCTTAGATTTAACACAGTGATGTCTACATTTTATCTTCAGAAACCAATCATTGATGATGCATGAATATGGAGTTTGAAGTTTGAGAAACCTTACCAATTGGAGAAATTCCAATGCCTTTTCTACTTCTCTCAAAAGATGGAGAATGATCATTTTACCTTTCATGAAGTTCTATAAATTGCAAACAATAGCTCCTCTTGAAACTATCCTTAACTTCATAACCAAGTCAAGTTGCAAGCATGAATGGCCACAGGTAGCTTGGAGCAATGGGGGTGCTTCAATGATGATCTAATACATACAAAAGTTTATAAATAATGTTTTGATGGCGATTTGATGATTAGATTTCAAGGATATTACAAGGGTTATGAGTTTCAAAGGTAAGGCTCTTCAAAGCTCAAAAATGGAGTTTTTGGGAAATTCTGAGTTTTAAAGAGTATTAGGAGGTTTTGGAGTGAGTTCAAGGTATATTTTCAAGTGAAAATTGATCTCTATTTATAGGGTGGCTTGAGGGTTTGAGGCTGATCAGTTTGAAGCATACGGTTTTGAGACTTGGTTGGAATTAAACTTGATGTTTCTTGCAAATACATTGTTCCCATGCAAAGTACAACTCTTATGGGGTGGTTGACATCTTTTAGAGGTGTTGCTTCTAATGTTAGTGTTCAGCGTGAGCAGAAGAAACAAGTTAGAGGCTCGATGCATTGACATTTTGATTAGAGTTGGCTTTACAAGAATGGAAGTGTTAACTTTGTGCCAAAAATGAAATTATGCATTGGACAAAGCTTCTAATCCTTGTGTAATGACTCAAAATTTCGTGTAATCTTCTGATTATGGATATATTTAGAGGTTAAGATGTCTAAAAATCAAGATTGCAAGGTACATCTTGGATATTTGATCATGAGTTTATCATAAAAATGACCTATAATGCAAGCATGGAAGGATAACTTCATCTCTTTGATTCTCCCTGCTCAAGCATGATAAATTTGTGCTCTTGGACATTTTGGAAAGCATAGAACATCCTATACAACTTTCATGTTGACCAATTTCATGGAATCAAATGGGATCTTGGTGAAAACTGGCCATGAAGTTTTTCCTCTTGTGAGGGTAAAAAATACTTAAAAAATTTCTCTAAGTATTGCCTAATGCAGTCATGACTTCATGGACCCATATATCTTGATTTATTTATTTTTTGGAGATCAACCCTCATTGTTAAAGTTGTATTATGAAACATTATCTTCAATTTGAGAATTAGAGCAAGAAAATGGTGGCTTGCTGGAGAAGTTACAAGCTTGCAAAGTGGTGCACTTGAACATGAGTTCATAAATGACTTAGTGAAATTTCCAAAACCCTAATCTTTGATCTTTGATTCTTTCTCTTGATTTTTTTTATTAAACTTGAACAAATGATTTCATCAACCATATTTTCATGATCCTTGACTTGAGAAGTCCATGGTTGACCAAAAATCCAAAAGTCAAAGTTTGACTTTGAAGTTGACTTTTTATCAGATGGATTCAAATCCTTAACAACCAATGAAATATTGTGATCATGATGTATTTGAGATAATTTGAAGGTCTTGAAATGATATTGTTGATGATAATTTGAAATGGACACCCTTGAAATCTAATCCAAAAAACCCTAATTCCTGATTTACACTGATGAATGCCAAAAACCCTAATTCACCTCAATCAACTGATGAACCAATGATAAAACCCTAACATTTAAGGGCATCTTGATAAAGATGATGACCCTTGTGGTTTGATAGAAATAACTATGATCCAATCCTCTGAGAGATGAGATCTTCTTAAAATCCTAATTGCAAGGAAATTGTGATCCCAAGCTTTTAGGAACCAATGATATGAATGATTGATGATTTCAATGAAAATGAATGGGAAGCATAAGTTAAATGTGGTTGAAATCCACAAGTAAAATTTTTGGGTGCAACAAATACCCCTATTTAATCAACTTAAACCTGAAGGTGAGATTGACTCTCATCTTTTAAACATTCCAGGTGTAAAGGGATTAAATACTGTAGGTGTTTAGGTATTGGCTTGTATTTTTGGTAAATTCCAAGTGTATGTGTGAATGTCATGACTGATGTCATAACATTCTAGTTCAGGTTGTACTAACTCTTTAGGTACATATGCAGAAAAATATTGTAACTCAAATACTGATGTTCATAAGTGTGTATCTGAGCATGTTTGCAAAATGATCACATTTAGCTAATCAGTAGACAGGTTTTCTCAGATGTCATAACAGATGTTATGACATCCTGTTCTGAACTAGCAGGATTACAGGATTGGATAAGTCTGAGTTTTTTCAGGAAATAACTCAGTCCTTCCTAAACAGAATCCTGCGTTTTCTGAGGAGTAACCTCGCTCAATCCTAACCTGATCAACAAAGTACTGTGACCTGGACTTTAAGTCAAACGGAATCAACCCTAGGTTTTTGGAAACCCTAACTGAAGTTGCAGCTGCTATATATTCAACAGAGCTGCGGTTTTTGAGATCATCCCTGCTGATTATTTAGAAGATCAAGTTTGTAATCTGTATAGATTTGTTTAATTGTACTCCAAGCAATTATCATTGTGATAAGTGTCTTGGAATAGGTTTTAATTGTAAGGGTTGTGTAGCACTCAAAGCTTTGAAGCAAGAGTGTTTGAATGTTACTTGACTAAAGCTGTGAAGCAGAGTCAAGTTAGTTGTGTACATCACTCAAAGCTGTGAAGCACGAGTGATTGTGTTACTTGATTAAAAAGCTGTGAAGCATAATCAAGAGTGTGTTTTTGAAGAGTGTCTTCATCAATTCTCAAGTCAAATTGGTTTATAGATCACTGCTGTGATTGAGGGGGAGTGAGTAGGAACTCAGGTTTAAGTTGTACTTAGATTAGAATTGCATTGGGTAGGTCTTAAGTGAAGGAGATAAACTGGTTGGTTTATTCCTGAATTAACATCTCTTATAGTGGATTCTCTCCCTGGCTTGGTAGCCCCCAGAGTAGGTGTTGTTGCACACTGAACTGGGTAAACAATTGACTGTGTTATTTACTGCTTTTGCATTTACTGTCATATAGTAAGTCAGATACAGTGTCATAACATTGGACGTGACATTGAGTATCTGAAGCCAGAATTTTCAATTGGCATCAGAGCAGGCACCCTGCCTGTATCACTGGGTGAGATCTAGGGATATCACTTTCTGGCACTATGGACAAAGAAGGAGTTTTTGGAAATAGACCACCCATTCTGGATGGAACTAATTATGACTACTGGAAACCTCGTATGATTGCCTTCCTAAAATCTCTGGACAAAAAGGCTTGGAGAGCTGCTGACAAAGGATGGATTCATCCCACCATAACTGAGGAAGATGGGACAATCAGTCTGAAGCCTGAGGAAGATTGGAGTAAAGAAGAAGATGAGCTAGCCCTGGGAAATTCCAAAGCTCTAAATGCCTTGTTCAATGGGATTGATAGAAATATTTTCAGATTAGTTCATCAATATGAACTGGCCAAAGAAGTTTGGGACACTCTCAAAACTACTCATGAGGGAACTTCCAAAGTAAAAATGTCAAGACTTCAGATGTTGACCACTAAGTTTGAGAATCTAAAAATGATGGAAGATGAAACCATTCATGAGTTTCACATGAACATCTTAGAGATTGCCAACACCTCAGGAGCACTGGGAGAAAAAATGTCAGAAGAAAAACTGGTGAGGAAGATTCTCAGATCCTTGCCTAAAAGATTTGCAATGAAGGTGACTGCCATAGAGGAAGCCCAGGACATTAGCAAGTTGAAAGTAGATGAACTTATTGGGTCTCTTCAGACTTTTGAGATGGGAATCACTAATGATGATGTCAAAAAGAACAAGAGCATAGCACTTATGTCCAACACTGATGCTGAAGAAAACATTTCAGAAGCTATAGCCATGCTAGGAAGACAATTCAACAAACTCATCAAAAGAATAGATCCAAAGTCAAGGTCTAATGTTCATAACATCTCCTCTGACATTGACAGTTCCAGCAAAAGATCAAGGTCAGATGGGAAGGGAGTTCAAGGCAGAGGAATTCAATGTCATGGTTGTGAAGGATATGGGCATATTCGAGCTGAATGTCCTACCTTTCTTAAGAAACAAAAAGGAATGACAGTTACTTGGTCCGACTGTGATTCAGAAAGTAATTCTGAAGAAGAGACTGCCAAACGAGTTACTGCTTTAACTGGTGTTTGTACCTCTGAAAGTGATGAAGAGGTGACTTTTGAAGAACTGGCTGAAACATACAAGGAATTGTGTATCAGAAGTACTGAAGTCTGTGTGCAGAATAAGAAACAATCAAAACTCATCATAAAGATGGAGGCTGAAAAAAGGGAAAACCTTGAAACTATAAGTCTTCTAGAAGGAGAAGTTCAATTGCTGAATTCACAACTGGATCAAATGACAAAATCTGTCAAGATGTTGACAAATGGAACTGACAAATTGGAAGAGATCCTACAGATTGGACAAAATGTGGGAAATAAATCTGGTCTAGGATTTATGAAAGCAACGAAATCTGGTTCTGGTAGGCAAATGCCAAAACAGATGTCTCAACACAACTCTCGACATCAGGAACAGAAACATATGAGGAAAAGGTACCAAAGATGGAAATGTCATCATTGTGGTAGATATGGCCACATAAAGCGTTTTTGCTTCAGATTACATGGATACCCTAATCAGAATTCAGGTGTCAAACCTAAGTCTAAAAAGGTACCACGTGCTCCTCAATGGAAGAAAAAGGCTACTGCACTGATAGCTCACACTTCCCTGAGGGTCTCTGCAAAAGAAGACTGGTATTTTGACAGTGGATGTTCCAGACATATGACTGGAATCAAGAACCTCCTCAATAATGTTAAGCCTCACACCACTAGTTTTGTGACCTTTGGAGATGGGGCTAAAGGTGAAATCAAAGGAGTTGGTGATTTGAACTGCCCTGGAGTTCCAAGTCTAAATGAAGTACTGCTGGTGAAAGGACTGACTGCTAATCTCATTAGTATCAGTCAACTGTGTGATCTAGGATTCAAGGTCAATTTCTCAAAATCTGAATGCCTTGTAATCAATGACAAACAAGAGACAGTAATGAAAGGAGTCAGATCCAAAGACAACTGTTACTTATGGGAGGCTGAGAATACTAATTTCTCATCTGTGTGTTGCATTGCAAAAGAAGAGAAAGAGGTGAAACTGTGGCACCAAAAACTTGGCCATCTCCACCTAAGGGGTATGAAGAGGATCATCTCCTTGGAAGCAGTCAGAGGAATTCCAAAACTGCTAATTGATGAAGGAAGAGTTTGCGGTGAATGTCAGGTGGGCAAGCAGACAAGGATGTCACATCCAAAGTCAAGACATCTGACCACCACTAAGGTTCTAGAACTCCTCCATATGGATTTGATGGGACCAATGCAAGTAGAAAGTCTTGGTGGTAAAAGATATGCCTATGTGGTTGTGGATGATTTTTCCAGATTCACCTGGATTAATTTCATTAGAGAAAAATCAGATGCATTTGAAGTCTTTAGAGAACTGTGCAAAAGAATTCAAAGAGAGAAGGAAGTATGTATTGTCAGAATCAGAAGTGATCATGGCAAGGAATTTGAAAACAGCAGGTTTGATGACTTCTGTGCTTCAGAAGGAATCAGTCATGAGTTCTCTTCTCCCATAACACCTCAGCAAAATGGAGTTGTGGAAAGAAAAAACAGGACCATACAAGAATCTGCCAGAGCAATGTTACATGCCAAAAAACTTCCTATGTATTTCTGGGCTGAAGCTATGAATACAGCCTGTTATGTTCATAACAGGGTCACCTTGAGAAAAGGAACCTCATCCACCATATATGAACTCTGGAAAGGAAGAAAACCAACTGTGAAATACTTCCATGTGTTTGGCAGCAAATGCTATATCCTGTCTGATCGGGAACAGAGAAGAAAACTGGACTCCAAAAGTGATGAAGGCATATTTCTAGGATACTCCTCAAACAGCAGAGCTTATAGAGTATTCAACTCCAGAACCAAAACCATGATGGAATCAATAAATGTCATAATTGATGACTATCATGAAGAAACAGATGTTCCTTGTACTGTTGAGACATTCTTTGAGACTTCAACCCAACAGGATGATCTACCCAACTCCACCACAACAGAATCAGAATCAAAGGAAGCTAGCAAGACTCCTTCCATCAGAATTCAGAAGGATCATCCAAAAGAGCTCATCATAGGAGATCCTAATAGTGGAGTCATCACAAGATCAAGAGAAATCATCTCAAATTCTTGTTTTGTGTCCAAAATAGAACCAAAAAATGTCAAGGAAGCCTTGACTGATGAATATTGGATTGGTGCAATGCAAGATGAACTGAACCAATTCAAGCAGCATGAAGTTTGGGAACTGGTTCCTAGACCTGAAAGAACTAACATCATTGGGACAAAATGGATATTCAAGAACAAGTCAGATGCTGAAGGAGTTGTCACCAGAAATAAGGCGAGACTGGTTGCTCAAGGATACACCCAAGTTGAAGGGGTTGACTTTGATGAAACCTTTGCACCTGTAGCCAGGTTGGAATCAATCAGACTCTTGTTGTCAATTGCTTGTCTTCTGAAGTTTAAGTTATTTCAGATGGATGTGAAAAGTGCCTTTCTAAATGGGTACTTAAATGAGGAAGCTTATGTGGAACAACCTAAAGGTTTTGTGGATCCAACCCATCCTGATCATGTCTACAAATTGAGAAAAGCTCTATATGGGCTGAAACAAGCTCCTAGAGCATGGTATGACAGGTTAACAAAGTTTCTCTCAGACAAAGGCTACAGAAAAGGAGGCTTGGACAAAACTCTATTTATCAAAACTGAAGGAGGGAAGTTGATGGTTGCCCAAATATATGTTGATGATATAGTGTTTGGCGGAATGTCAGAACATATGGTTAAACACTTTGCTGACCAGATGCAGGCTGAATTTGAAATGAGTCTCATGGGAGAGCTAACTTATTTTCTTGGACTACAAGTCTCACAGATGGAGGACTCAATCTTCTTATCTCAAAGCAAGTATGCTAAGAATATTGTAAAGAAGTTTGGAATGGAGAATGCAAGTCACAAAAGGACTCCTGCTCCTACTCATCTAAAGCTCTCCAAAGATTCAAGTGGGGTTAAGGTGGATCAAAGTCTGTACAGAAGCATGATAGGAAGCCTGCTGTACTTAACTGCCAGCAGACCTGATATTGCCTTTGCAGTTGGAGTTTGTGCTAGATACCAAGCTGATCCCAAAGTCAGTCATCTCAATCAAGTGAAGAGAATTTTGAAGTATGTAAGTGGTACTTACAACTATGGATTGCTGTATACTCATGGCTGTGAACCGACTCTGACTGGCTACTGTGATGCTGATTGGGCTGGTAGTGCTGATGATAGAAAAAGCACTTCTGGAGGATGTTTCTTTTTGGGAAGTAATCTGGTTTCCTGGTTCAGCAAGAAACAGAATTGTGTGTCTCTTTCCACTGCTGAAGCTGAATATATTGCAGCTGGCAGTAGCTGCTCTCAAATGTTATGGATGAAACAGATGCTCACTGAGTATAACGTCACACAAGATGTTATGACATTATACTGTGACAATCTGAGTACAATCAACATATCCAAGAATCCCATTCAGCATAGCAGGACCAAACATATTGACATACGACATCACTTTATTAGAGACCTTGTAGAAGAAAAGATCATCAAGTTAGAACATGTTACCACTAAGCTACAGCTGGCTGACATTTTTACCAAGGCTTTGGATGCAAATCAATTTGAAAACTTAAGGGGTAAGTTGGGTATTTGCCAACATGAGGAATTGTAGCAATTAATTTTGCTTAAAACAAAGACCAAAGGACTTCTGCCTGTTCTGATTGGTTTAAAATTGTATTTTCTCATTTCCTACCACTGTTTTGAGAAGTTGAATAGGCACTCCTTTGCTTTGTTCCTCTCTCGTGCTTCACATCAATCAGAAATTCTTCTCATTTGCTGTTTGTCCTTCAAAACTGACAAAATGTCTCAAACGCCATCATCATCCAATACGACCATCTCAACCTCTTCATCTGATCAAGATTCTGGGACAATCTCTTCCTGTCTGGACTCTGATGTTCTGGAGATCTGTTCTCATAGAATTAACTCCACCAAGGCCAAAGAGGTGCGAACAAGACATACAGGTAATCCATCTCATCCTTCCTCTTCAGTACCCCCTGAAATTACAAATAGGGAAGGGACAGCCTATGTTAATCAAGCAATAGCAAAAATTGTTTCCCGAATTCTGAACGAGAACCACTCAGTTCCTGGCATTTCTGTTCCTCTGCACCAAGAAAATTCAAATGCTGAAACAAATCCAAATGTCTCTAAGAATGTTGAGACATCAAACAAAGAGAGAAATGCTGACAAGAAAAGAAAGAAGCCTGACTCCTCTGAGTCTGATGACAGTACTTGAAGGATGATTGCTGCGTGGTGGTGGAGTTTGGAAGAATGTCCTGCTGTTGTCTACTGCTGTGTCTGGTGTTCTGCTGTTGATCTCATTATTTTGTCTTGGATAACTGTATTACTTTATAAACATGTAATCTTTGGCCCATTTGTGGCTAAAGTGGGGGAGAATATTTGGTACTGCTTAATTAGTACTTAACACTATATTTTTCTGCTGTCATCATTTATTTCTGCTGCTATCTCTGATTGTTTAGGGACTTTAGCCAAAAATCTGCCAAAGGGGGAGTTTGTAGGTGTTTAGGTATTGGCTTGTATTTTTGGTAAATTCCAAGTGTATGTGTGAATGTCATGACTGATGTCATAACATTCTAGTTCAGGTTGTACTAACTCTTTAGGTACATATGCAGAAAAATATTGTAACTCAAATACTGATGTTCATAAGTGTGTATCTGAGCATGTTTGCAAAATGATCACATTTAGCTAATCAGTAGACAGGTTTTCTCAGATGTCATAACAGATGTTATGACATCCTGTTCTGAACTAGCAGGATTACAGGATTGGATAAGTCTGAGTTTTTTCAGGAAATAACTCAGTCCTTCCTAAACAGAATCCTGCGTTTTCTGAGGAGTAACCTCGCTCAATCCTAACCTGATCAACAAAGTACTGTGACCTGGACTTTAAGTCAAACGGAATCAACCCTAGGTTTTTGGAAACCCTAACTGAAGTTGCAGCTGCTATATATTCAACAGAGCTGCGGTTTTTGAGATCATCCCTGCTGATTATTTAGAAGATCAAGTTTGTAATCTGTATAGATTTGTTTAATTGTACTCCAAGCAATTATCATTGTGATAAGTGTCTTGGAATAGGTTTTAATTGTAAGGGTTGTGTAGCACTCAAAGCTTTGAAGCAAGAGTGTTTGAATGTTACTTGACTAAAGCTGTGAAGCAGAGTCAAGTTAGTTGTGTACATCACTCAAAGCTGTGAAGCACGAGTGATTGTGTTACTTGATTAAAAAGCTGTGAAGCATAATCAAGAGTGTGTTTTTGAAGAGTGTCTTCATCAATTCTCAAGTCAAATTGGTTTATAGATCACTGCTGTGATTGAGGGGGAGTGAGTAGGAACTCAGGTTTAAGTTGTACTTAGATTAGAATTGCATTGGGTAGGTCTTAAGTGAAGGAGATAAACTGGTTGGTTTATTCCTGAATTAACATCTCTTATAGTGGATTCTCTCCCTGGCTTGGTAGCCCCCAGAGTAGGTGTTGTTGCACACTGAACTGGGTAAACAATTGACTGTGTTATTTACTGCTTTTGCATTTACTGTCATATAGTAAGTCAGATACAGTGTCATAACATTGGACGTGACATTGAGTATCTGAAGCCAGAATTTTCAAATACTGAAGAGCCATAAAATTTTCACTCAGGGGAAAAATAAAGAGGTAAGATAATGTCCAAAAAAACTGAATTCCAATGATATGATTCAACTGGGAAATGAGGGTGATAAAATAAAATACCATATGGCATGTACTTACAGAGCGGAAGGTATCCTATACGTCAACTGATGTGGACTTATAAAACGGACATATATCAAATGCCATCTAATATGAACTTATAGAGCAAAAAGTATCCTAGACGCCAACTGATGTGGACTTATAAAATGGACATATATCAAATTCTGTATGTTGTACCCCAAAAATTTTCCTCTCATTTTATTCAAAGCATTCTCCTAGGGTTCTCAATTGCTTAAGGTTGCTCAAGAATTGATTAGACAAATTCTCCTCTTAAGCAATGAACTTACAACTAGGATGTCATTTTTCGCAAGGAAGTTTGGGTTTCAAAATCCTAAATTGGTTTCCATGGTTCCTCATATGTCTTCAAGAATGATCATACCAAGTTTCATGCCTTGCATCATAAGTTTTCTCAGCCAATTGCTCAAATGACTGAAAATTAACTATATTGGACAAAAAGTCAACTGTGGTCAACATACAGTCAAACTACAAGAATTTTGGTCAACATAAATATTTTGAAGTCATATTCATCATTTGATCAATAGTTGGTCATGATTCATCAAGAAAACTCTCAACTCATCAAAAGTCAAAAGTTACCAAATTGGGGTTTTCTTTAAGAGAAGTCAACTGAACTTTGACCAAGCATAACTTCCACATGCTTCTTCAGATTTTCCTCAACCAAAGCTCATTTTAAAGGAACTTCAATTCTCTACAACTTTGTCTCTCTAAGCTCAAGTCCAAAAAATGCTTCATTTGAAAGATATAGGCCAATACATTATAGGTCATTAACAAAGTCAACAAAAACACACTTTTTGTCAAGGTAACTCAAATCAAAATAAATTATTCAAATGCAAAAATAAAAAACAGAGATATTGTAAAGGACATCTTGAGCTTTCCAAAAAGTACAAGACCGCCTTTAAAAGATGAAAATTGAGAGAGTTATGACCAGTGCAAGTTGGGAAATTTTGAACAAATGCATGAAGTTCAAATTGAGCGAATTTGGATTTTTAAGCTATTGGGCTATTGTTTCAGAGTCCAAACGTGTTTTACACTCCATATGCACCTCAAGACTTGTTTATACACCTTCATTTGGTATATTATTTTTTATTTTTTATTTTTATTAATTTAAAGGTCAAATTTAAATAAGACAAAGATTGTTACAAGAGTCCAAGCCCATAATATGTTGACCTAATTTCATTCTATATATTCTCCTCAAATCAGACAAACCAAGGACAGAAAACCTTGTACAAAAAAGCCATCCAAAAATCAAAAAATTTACTCAAATCTATAGCAACTTGCAAAACCTATTTGCAATCGTTTTCAACACACACAACCATTCCAATCGATTCTAGGAAGATCATAGGGTAAGGTTTGACCGTTTACAACAATCTAAAAGGCCAGAAACACCACAAGTATGTATCACAGGTTCCATCATTACATGGTTTTCATATCTCTTATTTCATGTTATTTTTTTGCATACTAATTGTGCTAACATGTTCATGAGGTTTAATGGTGCAAGAATAACCCAAAGAGTGAGTCCCATAATGGCCAAATCATGAACCACCGTGTTCATATAGATTTGGGTCGTTTTTTCCCTAGTTTAAAACCTAGGGTGATTCAGTCGAAGATAACCGTTCCATTGGATTTGTAGGGCCTGATTTAGGGGGGTAGGGTCCCCTTGGATCTCTAATATGTGTTTTTTTGCATAAAGAAGAAATCTTTTCATCGAAGAAGACGACCGAAGCTAGGGCTCCAGCGTCTCTCCGATTTGTGCATTTTTGTTTAATATTTGTTTTAATTGTTTCAATTTATACAACAGATGTATTACCACCCCAAAGGTTGAGCGCGTGCTAAGGACACTAATATGCTAAGGCGTAGGTTCGATCACAGCCTTTTTTTATTTTGAGTTTTTTTCTTCATATTTTCCTTGTTTTGCAGGTTACAAAATGCACTGGGTTCCATTCCTCGACACAGGCGCGTGTCTGGCCTAGTGGTGAACACGTTGGATGAAAGTGCTAAGGGCTTGGGTTCAAGACCCACCCCTGGAAATTGTGGTTGTTTTTTCTCTTATTTTCTATCCTTCTTACTCTTTTCACTTCTTTTCCTTTAATTCCACAAAACTTCTTTACAAAACCTTTTTTTCTTCGAAAACCCTAGTTAGATTTATTTAGGTTTTTCACTTAACTAATAAATTATATTTATTTAGGTTTTTCACTTAATTAATCAATTTAGGTTTTTAGGTTTTTCACTTCACTTAATCAATTTAGGTTTTTTTAGGTTTTAATTGAATTAATCAACTTTTTTAATTAAAATTAAATAGTTTTTTTTAGGTTAACCATCAAACCCTTTTTTATCATAAAATCACTAAAAACTCTTTCTCTTTCCTATTTTTTTCAATTAGCATAAATTTCTTTTCTCGCGCTTTTTACGATTATTGTAACTGCTCACAATTTGTAATAGTAATTAGGTTTACTTTCCCGCACGGTTATCATTTTTTGTACTTCTCCCAAAGTCATGTAATAGTCTAGGGTTTTATCTTCTGCTTTTACTTTCCGCACATTTATCGCTTTCCTATTTTTTACTGTTACTATTAGTAATTAGGTCATGTATGGCAAGATAAAATAAATTAATATTTAACCCTAATGCAAGATAAACAATAACCGAATCACAATACACTTGGCACACCCGCACCTCTAGGGTAACCTCCATTGTTTCCTCGGAAAAACAGTCATGTACCTCGAACGTGGGGATGCTTTAGGACTGTCCCTCGAAATCAAAGATCGTAGTCCCTCGATGACCCTTTCGATGTTGCCTTCGATAAACGATCTAGTCCCTTAACGATAATTTATAAAGCGTCCTTACAAGTTGGCTTTAATGACTGTACGATGACCCACACATGTCCCTTCACATCCAACGGTAGGGCTTCCTACTAACTAATGGTAGGATAACATTATCTAAAGGAGGAGGAAAAGTACTAGAAAGACTTTGAGTAGGTAGAATGCTCGTAATCGCTTGCTCACAAACATTTCAAAACAAACAAAACATTTTTTTACAAACACTCTTCAAAAATATTTTCAAACAAAGAAACTTTGTATACACTCTTAATGATACGAGGGTCATTACAAAGTCTTGCCTTACATTGGAATTCAAAATATTTTTCAAACACACAACACAAAGAAAATTTGCAAAGTGAGATAAGCGATTAAGAGCCCGTAGATAACTACAGATGAAAAGGGTGCTAACACCTTCCCTTTTCCTAACCTACCTCCCGAACTAATAAATCTCAAGGTCTTTCCTATTCTTTTCACCCTTTCCTTATTAGATAAAAGAAAAGTCGATGGCGAATCTTGTTATCCGAAACATTTGCAATAAAATGCAAAACCAAGTCAGTTCTCCCACCGTATTACAGAACTAATGACTCTGTCAGGAACTTAAAAAAATAGGGGTTACCTTAGAGTTAGATCACTTATAATTGTTTACTTTGTCTGCCTTATCTTTATTGGGTTGCTCGGGTTTACTTTTCTTGAAAAGATCCTACACCCGGATCTGGGGACCTTAGATAAGTAGTTATAGATCATGGAAACTGTATGGCATAGACCGATATGGTTGAAGTGATGGCTACGTTAGTGCAACACTTTGGTTTGTGTTGGTGTCCCTTGAGTCAGTCAAGGAGAATACTAGGCTGCTGCATGGTGTCATTAGCACTAAATGACCTTTAGAACCTTAATTGATCCAAATTAGCCATTACAAGGTAGTAAGATGGATGACTTTGGTGCATTCCAAAGTTCATTGATACTTTATGCTACACTCATTGAGATTTGAATCTCAGGATATTTCGGTGGCAAGTCAATTGTACTGCTGAAACAATGCCTGAGAGAAATATCGGTGATGTAAGATTCCTAGAACCCAGTTACTATTCTTAGGAAAGGTTGAGCCAACTGAACTTCAAGAGGGTAATTACCTACGAACCCCATGCAAGCCTTAAACCTAAGGCTCTTGTGTGCTTTGTTTGTGTTTGTTATCTATTCAAACATGACATCATAGCATCATGACATCATACCATATCATTGTCACTAACCATTTCAAGGATCTCAAAGGCCTGTGATGCAGGTTTATCATGGACCAGCCGTCTAGCAAAGGGAAATAGAATTTATTTTCCTTTAACCAAATGTTGACAAAGTATCATGAACCAGACGTCTAGCAAGGGGCAAGGGGATTTATTTTCCTCTCACCCAATGTCGTCAAAGACCGAAGTACGTTACCTTGAGTCAAAGGCTAGGACCAACTTGATATGGTGAGCTTGATTCTCATAGAAGGACGTTCAACAATGCAAAGTTCTTCTGTCGAAGCTGCACTCAGACTCAACTTCTAACACTCATTTCTGTTTATCTCGCAAGATCCCTAAAAACATTACATCTGCATGACATGCATGTCATATCATAACAGGTTTTCCAATACAGGTTTTCTCACCTTCTTACTATTTATTTCAGTAAAAGATGACTCTAGAACAGATTGTGAAAGAACTCCTAGCACAAAATACTCAATTCCAAGAGACACTCCTGAACTTAGCCAAGGGGTAGAAAGAAATGAAGGCGCTCATTGCAAAGAAGAAAAAGACTAGGAAATTTGTAGGAATCCTCAACATGGGAAGAAGATTCAGAGGTCCTCCCAAACAAGCTCAGGACTGTGATATTCCCTCCGACGAAGACAACAACTAAGAAGAAGGTAGTAAGAGTGTGAAAGCTGAAAGGGGAAGTAACCTTGGTTCTAGCCAAGATTTTGATGAAGACTATTTTTATGAGCAGTATCCTCCTACTGATGATAGATACAAACAGCTGGAAGATATGTTGAATGCCATGGAAATCCAGAAAGTGCCTGGACTGGATTTTGAAGAGCTGGATCTTATTTCAGGGGTGGTTATCCCTCATAAATTCAAGACCCCTAATTTTTCTAAATATGATGGTGTGTCTTTTCCTAAGCTTCATCTGCAGTCTTATGTTCGGAAGATCCAACCCTATACTGCTGACAGAAAGTTACGGGTCCACTTCTTTCAAGAGAGTTTATATGGGACACAACTGGAATGGTTCTATCAGTTGAAAGGAACCAACATCCGGACTTAGGAATATTTGGCTGCTTCTTTTTACAAGCAGTATCAATATAATACTTACCTTGCACCAACCCGGGTTCAACTACAAAGTATGACCATGGGCTCTAATGAAGGTTTTAAAGAGTGTGCCTAAAAGTGGAGAGATCTGACCTCCTTTAATTGATAGAGAGCTGGTTGAAATGGTGATGGGCACTTTGACATGGTATTTCTTTAATCATCTGATCAGAAGTTCCTCATATGGTTTTACCAAGTTGATACTGACAAGAGAACATGTCGAAAGTGGTATTAGAAGTGGAAAGATTTAAGTGGCTGCATCTTGGAGTGCTGTAAATAATACGTTCAACAATAAAAAGGAAACTGATGTTGTTTATGGCCAGAAGGGTCATACTAGAAGTGACCGCAATCAGTCAGTAGGAGCAGTGTTGATTTTTAATCTTGCGCTTGTACAACAACATGCCAGTCAGCGTAGGTCAGATGCACCTAGAAGGAAGTTTACAAAGATCAGTATGCCATTATCTCGGGCCTTACAACACTTATTGAAGGCAAAATTAATAACGTTAAGGGATCTTCCTCAGAATCCCAAAACCTCATCTCCTCAGTATAATCCCAATGTGAAATGTTCCTACAATTCCAATAGCCTTGGGCACGACACCAATAGTTGTTGGGTGTTGAAAAATAAAATTCAGGATATGATTGACAATAAAGAAATTGAATTTGATCTGCCTGAGACTTCCAATGTAATTAATGCACCAATTTCGAAGCATGACAAAGGTATAAGTGCTATTGATGATGTTCTTTATGTTTCTACTATAAGTGACTTGGCTACTCCCCTCCCAATTATCAAGAGGAATCTGTTGCAAGCTGATTTATTTCCAGGTTGTATTGAAAGACGTTACTGCTGCGTAACCCAACCCAATGGATGCAAGTTGCTAGAAGAAGGTATTCAGCGTCTAATGGACAATCACCTAATTCTGGTTGAGAAGATTTTGTCTGCTGAGAATCTATTTCAAGACTTATCTGTAATATCTGACGCTCCTATCAGGACCACCTCTAAGGGTCTTGTAAGGATTACTGCCGATCCCAAAATTGCTCCTCTTATAATCACCCCACCCGGACCTATTCCACATTCTTCGGATAAAGTTATTCCTTGGAACTATGGAGCTGACATCTACTACCATGGCGTCATGTAAGAACTATCGACTGCTGAATACGAAGGTACTAAATTTGCTGACCCCGACATTGACAATATTGTTGGGACCAAAAAGGTTACTAGAAGCAGAAGGGTTTTCTCTCCGTAAATCTCTCCAAAGACAACTGCTACACCAATTAGAGTTACCGCTACCGAGTAAACTATTGAAACTCATGGAAAAGAGCAAATAATGGATCTTGCCCATAGAGAGGCACCTAAGGAAGTTGCAGTTGAAGACACCTCCATGAACGAATTGGAGGAGGTTTTAAAAATCACTCGCAAAAGTGATTACAAGATTGTTGAACAGCTGGGGAAGACCCCAATTAATATCTCAA
Organism: Vicia faba; assembly: GCA_948472305.1. Taxonomy (NCBI): domain Eukaryota; kingdom Viridiplantae; phylum Streptophyta; class Magnoliopsida; order Fabales; family Fabaceae; genus Vicia; species Vicia faba. The sequence goes on along the minus strand of OX451740.1, from coordinate 407,327,942 downwards.
TGTTATCCATGTTATTGTGTTCTGAAGCCCATGCATATGCTTTGGTGATATTCTTGAAGTCCGCTCGCGTGCCATAAGAGATTTCTGTCGACCAATTTGAGAATTATGTTGCTAGCCTAACGACTGACAATGGTCTAGGTTTTTCTAATGCCGACCTAACTCCGGAGGGAAAACATCACACTAAGGCCCTGTATGTCTCTATTGAATGCAAGGAAACTAATTTAGCTCACATGTTGGTTGATATTGGTTCCTCGATGAATGTTTTACCAAAAGGTGCTCTCGGTATACTTGATTGTGAAGGGGTTAAGCTGAAACCCAATGATATTGTGGTCCAAGCCTTTAACGGTTCAAAAAGGATGGTGCACGAAGAGGTAGATCTTCCGATCAAGGTAGGTTTGCAGGTCTTTGAATCTACCTTTTATGTAATGAATATTCAACCAGCTTATTCTTTCTTACTGGAACGCCCCTAGATCCATGGGGCAGGCACTGTTACCTTAACCCTACACCAGAAGCTAAAGTATCCCGTGCAGGGAGATGTTGTTACAGTCTGTGGTTAAGAAGAATATATGGTTAGCCACTTGAACTCATTCTGGTATGTAGAGATGGACGGGGAATTCATCGAGACACCCTGTCAGACTTTCGAAGTTATCCCTCCTACCGCTACTGAAGATATTTCTGCCATTCCCAAGGTTACCAAAGTTCCGCCCATAATGGCTTCTTTGAAGGATGCTAGAGCTGCTGTAGAAGAACGTGGTTGTACTACTCAGGGTCAGCTTCCTGATATTCCGTACAAATCTGACAAATTTGGTTTAGTTTTCACTACATAGGCTAAGAGGGATGTTCGTCATGATTGTGCTGGAAGACCACCATTCCGCGTTAGCAACAATGGAGTCAACACAGTAGAAGATGTTGATAGTGACTGCGACCTTGACAGCTGGATCTTTCCTGCCATTGGCAACTGGCTCAACAACTGGAAGACTGAAGACATCATCTCAATCTCCTTTAGTCAAGATTAATAGCTACTTTATGTTTATTGCTTTCAAAGTTTTGGTTATGTAATCTTAAAATAATGACTTTAAACCTTGTGCCTTATCCGGGACACAATGTCCATTTGTTAAGGATTGACATTTCATGAACATATTTTCATTTAATAAAGCATTGGAAGTTTTGCAATCAAATTTTGTGCTCTCTGCCTTTCTTTTACTTTTTATCACTTTCAAAAAAGCTATGTGTTCTTAAACACACCCACAATATAACTTGCAGATCCACATCCACTCTGGATAATCCCCTTTAGGTTCATAATCCATTTTCTAAAAATTTCGAAGCTGGAATGAACCGAGCTCTTGATGTTACTTGTTAGACAAAGACAACGTATCTATAAGGGGTGGTGAATAGATACTCCTATTAAAAATTTATACAAATATGATTTTTAAAAAGTTGTTTTATCAAAGAGCAACGCAAAAGCTTTTCAAAATGTCATCTATACGAACGTTATTGGAAACTCGGATATGCAAATCGTAACAAAAAATTCAATATGGAATAAGAACAACAAATTGAATTAATATAATTTAATCACTTAATAGCTTATTTAACATTTATCATAAGTTACTAGTAAAGCTATTTCCAATGGCAATACTAAAAAGAACTAGTAGAATCAATTTATCAAATACTTGGTGTGCAAGTGAATTTTCAGAATTTTTCCTTTAGTTGCATTGATAAACAAAACCACTTATAATCAAAATTGATTATAAGCTATATCAACACTTGATTTAAAATAAAAAACAGTTCGAAAAATTCTTACAATTCAATTTATAATGCAATGCTATTTGATAAATTGATCTATGTATCAAAGACAATAAAAGTAAAAAGTAAAAGAGACACAAGGTATTTGTCTTCACAGTTTCCCACTGTTGTCCTCGTGTGTATGTACGTCTGAACCTAATTCCATTGGAATTAGGATAATTCTTACTATGCAAAATTATTGATACAAGATAAGTGTTTAAGAGCAACTCCACAAACCCTAAGTTTGATGTTTATTGAACCCCTTATTATCTTTTGATCTTGAGAAAGACCAAGATATAATAGATGCAAATTGAATATCTGGATCTTGCTACTCCTTTGTGTTCTTTATCTGCAAAATCTTTCGTGCACCGTCAATTTCAACTATTGAAACATAATTATAATATGTCGTTCTCACGCTACTTCCTTTGAGTTCTTTATCTCCGAAGGATCCCTTGCATTCTTTATCTCGAAAGGACTTCACTTAGCTGCAATTACCTCTCGAACATTTTACACGAAAACCCCAAATCAACCAATGATCTTGGAGGATAAACCCGTGGTTTTTCCTGGATGAAAACCCCTACAAAGCTCAACCTAATACACAATTAGACACTATCAACCCTCGTCTAGATGGTACCCCAACAGAACATCGTTACAATGTAATGTTAGTGTGTATGCATATGTTGGAGGTTGAAGATGAAGAGAGAAGTAGGCTAATTTTATGGTTTCACCAAGTCATGAATGATGCATGAAAGAGTATTTAGAGTTTTCCAACTTTTAGGGAAAAAAGGACAAATTTGGAATTAAAAAGATTTGGAAAAATTGACCAAACAAACAGGATTTGTCGACCTATATATCGTATGTGTAAACATATACGTGATTTTTAAGATGCATGTGTCGACCTGTATAAGGTTATGTGTTGATTGAACCAAGTCAGATGCTACAGACTTTAAAACGATAGTAAATGTGTCGACCTGAAAAATGGATGTGTCCATACATAAAAAATAATTACTACAATTTCAGAAATGCTTCAGTATGTTTTGACCTATATAATGCATATGTTGACCTGAGTCTTCCAGAGGCTACAGGCTTCAAAAATTAGTTTCATGTGTTGACCTGGAGAGCGGATGTGTCGACACATGCAATAAAAAGTTATGTAGAAAATTGTTTTTAATAACTTCGATCAATTTCAAAATGCTTTTTATTGATTCCTAAGACCTCTAACGCAGAGGAGTTCCATAAGACATAAGGATACCGTCTAATGTACAGAAATGCCAGCTTTTCTCAATTTTGACATTATTCAAAACCTTAGATGACTAAGTTGTACTCACAACATTCACCGTGAAAATAGTTTTATGAAAATGTACGTATGAATCACCAAGTTTTATTCAATTGTCAGTTTATTTTTACCAAAATTTCTTTTAATCCCTTTTACTTTCAAGTCAAACTCTCTCTATTTTCATGTTATCATTTCACATAGTTTCACAATTACTTATCAATTGACTATTACATTCGAAAAGATGAACATTCGAAAAACACGAAACATAAAAAACTAAACACATCGCCCTAGGATCAATCTAGTCGATCATGCAAGTAACTAAAATATCTTTATTTTAGAAGACTAGCGCTTGTTGTAACACCCCAGTTTTAATTATTTGATTTATTTAATTGGGAATTTATTTTATTAGAATTAATAAAATAAAAAGAATTATTTATTTTGGAATATTTGAAGAAAATAAAAGAAATAAGAAAATATTGGGTTTTTAAGTTATTGGGCTTGGATGTCGTTAGTAAAGAGTGGGGGTGCAAAAGAAATAAGGATATATATTTTGGAACTTAAGTTATTCCTCACTTTTCACGATAAAACAAAATTTGGAGATATTTGGGATTGGAGCTCTGAAGAACGAAGAACAATTGCTCAAGAGTTCAAAGCTGCAATTTGATAAGGTAAGGGGGGCTACTACTCGATTTACTTTTGCTTATGGGTTTAGGTACGGTTGATTTTGGATAATCGTAGGGAGAAACCCCAATTTTTAGATGTTCTTAGGGATCCATAACCTTAGGGTTGAACCTTGTTAGAAAAGGTTTAGGTTCCCAAATTTTATGAAATCAATTAGGGATTTTAGGTTCCTATGGTGGATTTGGAGTATATTTGTATGATCGAGAGTTTCCCTTAGGTAATTCTAGGGATAACCTCAATGTTGTTAGGATTTCCCTAAAGGACGGGTGAAATGTAACTTAAGGTCAATTTTATAAAACTTGTTGTCGATGAAAGAATTGTTGATAAAATATGATGTTTTAAAAATGAAAATTCTGAGTTTTGATTGATTTTGGAAAATGAGACCTTAAGTGAATTGATGATGTTCTTAAGATTGGAAATTGACTAACTTAGAAGGGAATTGTGTTTCCAATTGATGTGTTGCCTTGAGTTATGCAAAATTGATGTTGTTATGTACCGAAATGCACGTTTTGGCTGGTATTTTTCGTGTTTGGTTGCTGTTCTGAGCAGGCTGCAGGTACAGGAAATTTGGTACGCGCTCATCAACACGGGCCGTGTTGCTGCACACGGGAACCCGTGTTGATCTTCTGTGTTGGTAAAAATAATGTGTTTCTGGACACATTTCCACACGGGCCGTGTTGCTGCACACGGGCACCCGTGTTGATCTTCTGTGTTGGTAAAAATAATGTGTTTCTGGACACATTTCCACACGAGCAGTGTTGCTGCACACGGGCACCCGTGTTGAACCTCCTGTGTTGGCTTCTGAATTCTGTTTTCTGTGCATGTTGTTATGTACGGAATTGATTCTGTTTTGATGTGCAGTGTTTTATATGTTTGTATGTTATGATACCAACACTACGTGGATGTTATTGTCATGCTTTTAGATGATGTTATCAAGCATGAATTATGATATAACTTGATATGATTGGTTGATGTTTAATAGTATGCTGAGTGATTACATGCTATCCATATCCTGTTATGATTGATATTGTTGATGTTGCATGATATGTTTTCTTGATGTTAATAGTATGCTGAGTGTTACATACTTTACATATCATGTTGCATTTGTTAATTCCCATTGTGTGGAATTAACATGGTGGCCAATATACGTGTCCGCGATTTAATGGAACGTTGAGGTGGTAGCCGTGTCCGCGATATAATGGAACGGTGAGTTGTCCGTGACCCGAGATTCAATGGGGCGGTAAAATGGTACCACATGCATGGGTGTGTTGCATTATATTGAATATAACATGAATGGATGATTTTCCAATGTTGTATTTAATTGATTGTATGCATGTATTGTTGCTGAATTGTTAATGATGTTTGATGTTAATTGTAAGTATGAAAAGTAATATATTATGAATATATGAATTGTAAAGGTTTCGTAACTATGAAACATGTTAACTGTTTGGGTGATGCTTATGGTTTTTCTGAATTGACTGTTATGAACGTATAATCAAATGTATAATTGAGATGCTCACCCTTACTGTTGAACATTTCAGATTGAGGAGCTTCGCTCAGATGATTGGCGAAGACTTGCTGTTTCTAGTTTATTTCGGTTTAAGTATTGTCCGGGTCATGCTCTGATAGTTGTAACTCCGGGAACGTTTGTTTGTCGAGCTGCTTTAGTCAGACTCGTTTATTTCCTTAGTATTTGGTTATAATATGATGTTGATATATTCCAGGTGTTAATCCCTGATGATTGAAAATATTATAACTTTGGTTTTATTAAATATAATATTCCGCTGTGTAAACATGTATGAGTTGCTTCTATGTTATGCATGACAGGAACTTGTTTTTATTAAAAGATAATTGTGACATCCTCGTTAATACATGTACTCTGAAAATATGATTTTTATTATTTGTGAAATTTATGCGGGGTTTTAGAGGGTGTTACAATAGTGGTATCAGAGCATAGTCGGTCGTTGCGACCAGAGTCTGGAGTCAGTCATTCCTTTTGTATGCGACTAGTGTAAGGCAACACTGTCGATGCTGTATTCTGATGAGGAGTATGTTTTAATTCTCAGGAATATGGCTGGAAGAAGTAACAGACGAAATGATGCTGCACTCGCTGAGGCTTTGGGGATGTTAGCTGGTGTACTTGCTGGAAATCCAAATGGAGGCGTGATTGGTGCTGATAGGCAATTGGGGAACTTCCAAAGGAACAATCCTCCGTTATTCAAAGGTACACATGACCCTGAAGGTGCTCAGAAGTGGCTGAAGGAAATCGAAAGGATTTTCCGTGTGATTGATTGTGCTGAAGATCTGAAAGTCAGATATGGTACGCATATGTTGGCAGAAGAGGCCGATGACTGGTGGGTTGCAACAAGGACTGAAATGGTTCAGGATGGAGAGGCACTGACTTGGGCTAACTTCAGAAGGGCTTTTCTGAGGAGGTACTTTCCTGAAGATGTTCGGGGAAGAAAGGAAATTGAATTTTTGGAGCTTAAGCAGGGCAATCTGACTGTTAGTGAGTATGCTACTAAGTTCACTGAGCTGGCAAAGTATTATGCACACTACAACAATGATGAGGCTGGAGAATTCTCTAAATGTATCAAATTTGAGAATGGTCTCCGAGATGAGATTAAGCAGGGAATCAGGTACCAGCGTATCCGTAGATTTTCTGATCTGGTGGATTGTAGCAGGATCTTGGAAGAAGATATTACCAAGACTAGGTCGTCTCACTCTCGTGGGGCTATTGATAAAAGAGGAAAGCAACATATGGACCGTGGCAAGCCATATGGTAGAAGTAACCAGAAATCAGGTGGATGGAAAAGGCCTAGTGGTGGAGATTCTAAGGCTCCTATCAGATGCTACAGGTGTGGTGAGTTTGGTCATCATATTCGAGATTGCAAGAGTGATGAGAAGAAGTGCTATAAATGTGGAAAGACTGGTCATTTGTCTATTGATTGCAAAGGGAAGTCTGTTACTTGTTACAATTGTGGCGAAGAAGGTCACATTCGTCCGCAGTGTCCTAAACCTAAGAAGGATCAGTCGAGTGGAAAAGTGTTCGCCTTGTCTGGATCTGAGACTACTCCAGAGGATCGATTGATTAAAGGTACGTGTTTTATTCATGGCACACCTTTAGTTGCTATTATTGATACTGGTGCAACTCATTCTTTCATTTCTTTGGATTGTGCTGAGAGGTTGAAACTGGACATATCTGATATGCGAGGTAGCATGGTTATTGATACTCCTGCATCGGGTTCAGTGACAACTTCACTTGTATGTAGGAATTGTCCTATTGAGATTTTTGGTAGAGGTTTCGGTATGGATTTAGTGTGCCTACCGCTTGAACAAATTGATATTATCCTTGGGATGAACTGGTTGGAATTCAACCGGGTTCATCTGAACTGTTTTGCTAAGACGGTGATTTTCCCAGAGGTAGTTGGTGTCGAGAATTTGACTATGACTGCTAAGAAGGTACAAGAAGCAATGGAAGACGGTGCTACTGTGTTTATGTTACTTGCTTCGTTAGATGCAACAGGAAAGGTCAAGAGTAGTGAATTGCCAGTGGTGTGTGAATTCCCATAAGTCTTTCCTGATGATGTGGGTGAGTTACCTCCTGAGAGAGAAGTGGAATTTTCTATAGATTTGATTCCTGGTACGAGACCGGTGTCGATGGCACCATATCGTATGTCTGCATCTGAGTTGGCTGAATTGAAGAGTCAGTTGGAAGATTTACTGGAGAAGGAGTTTATTCGTCCAAGTGTTTCGCCTTGGGGTGCTCCGGTATTGTTGGTCAAGAAGAAAGAAGGTTCTATGAGACTGTGTGTTGATTACAGGCAATTGAACAAAGTAACCATTAAAAATCGGTATCCTTTACCGAGGATTGATGATTTAATGGATCAGCTAATTGGAGCCAGTGTATTCAGTAAGATTGACTTGAGATCTGGATATCATCAGATTCGTGTGAAAGCGGAAGATATTCAAAAGACTGCTTTTCGAACGAGGTATGGGCATTATGAATATTCTGTTATGCCGTTCGGAGTTACTAATGCGCCTGGTGTTTTCATGGAATATATGAACAGGATTTTTCATCCGTATCTGGATAAGTTTGTTGTGGTTTTTATTGATGACATTCTGATTTATTCCAAGAATGACGAAGAGCATGCGGAACATCTCAGAATTGTGTTAGAGTTGTTGAAAGATAAGAAGTTGTATGCAAAGTTGTCCAAATGTGAGTTCTGGCTGAATGAAGTTAGTTTTCTTGGACATGTGATTTCTAAGAATGGTATTGCAGTGGATCCTACAAAAGTAGAAGCAGTATCTCAGTGGGAAGCGCCGAAGACTGTTTCTGAAATCAGAAGTTTTCTTGGTCTTGCAGGTTATTACAGAAAGTTTATCGAAGGATTCTCAAAGTTAGCATTGCCATTGACGAAGTTGACTCGTAAAGGACAAGCGTTTATTTGGGATTCTGATTGTGAGAAAGGTTTCCAAGAATTGAAGCGGAGATTGACTAGTACTCTTATTCTGATTTTACCGAATCCGGTGGAATCTTTTGTGGTTTATTGTGACGCATCTCTGATGGGATTAGGTGGTGTTTTAATGCAGAACCAACAGGTAGTTGCGTATGCTTCGAGACAGTTGAAGGTTCACGAAAGGAACTATCCTACTCATGACTTAGAGCTAGCAGCAGTTGTGTTTGTCTTGAAATTGTGGAGACATTATCTGTATGGTTCGAGATTTGAGGTGTATAGTGATCATAAGAGTTTGAAGTATCTTTTCGATCAGAAAGAGCTCAATATGAGGCAAAGAAGGTGGTTGGAATTTCTCAAAGATTATGATTTTGGTTTGAATTACCATCCTGGTAAGGCAAATGTGGTTGCAGATGCTTTGAGCAGGAAATCCCTGCATATGTCTATGATGATGGTTCGTGAATTGGAGTTAATTGAACAATTCCGAGATTTGAGTTTAATTTGTGAAAGTACTCCGAAGTGTGTTCGTTTGGGTATGTTGAAACTTATCAGTGGTATTCTAGAAGAGATCAGGATCGGGCAGAAATCTGATGTTAATTTAGTTGATAAATTGACATTGATCAACCAAGGTAAAGGTGGTGAGTTTAGAATTGATGAAAATGATGTTATGAGATTTGGCGATAGAGTTTGTGTTCCTGATGTTGCAGAAATCAAGAAGAGTATATTAGAGGAAGGACATCGCAGTGGGATGAGTATTCATCCGGGTGCCACGAAAATGTATCATGATTTGAAGAAATTGTTTTGGTGGCCGGGAATGAAAAAGGAAATAGCTGAATTTGTATATGCATGTTTAATCTGTCAGAAATCGAAGATTGAGCATCAGAAGCCGTCTGGATTTATGCAACCGATGTTTATTCCAGAATGGAAGTGGGATAGTATTTCTATGGATTTTGTACCCGGGTTGCCGAGGACTCCTAAGAATTGTGAAGCGATATGGGTTATTGTGGATAGACTGACTAAGTCTGCTCATTTTATACCGGTGCGAATGGATTACTCAATGGAGAGATTGGCACAGTTGTATATTGAGAAAATAGTGAGTTTGCATGGAGTTCCTTCTAGTATTATGTCAGATAGAGACCCGAGATTCACTTCGAAATTTTGGGAAGGATTGCAGAAGGCTTTGGGTACTAAATTGAGGTTGAGTTCAGCTTATCATCCTCAGACTGATGGACAGACGGAGAGGACGATTCAATCGTTAGAAGATTTATTGCGTGCTTGTGTTTTAGAGAAGGGTGGAGCTTGGGATAGCTATTTGCCATTGATTGAATTTACTTATAACAATAGTTACCATTCGAGTATTAGTATGGCTCCGTTTGAGGCATTGTATGGTAGACGGTGTAGAACGCCTTTGTGTTGGTATGAATCTGGAGAGAGTTCAGTAATTGGGCCAGAGATTGTTCAGCAGACTACTGAAAAGATCAAATTGATTCAAGAGAAGATGAGAGATTCTCAGAGTCGTCAGAAAAGTTATCATGATAAGAGGAGGAATAATTTAGAATTCAGTGCTGGAGATCATGTGTTTATGAGAGTTACTCCGATGACGGGTATTGGTCGAGCGTTGAAATCTAAGAAGTTGACTCCGCGTTTTATTGGTCCGTTTCAGATTACAGAGAGAGTTGGAGAAGTTGCTTATCGTATTGCTTTACCTCCGAGACTTGCGAATTTGCACGATGTTTTTCATGTTTCTCAGTTGAGGAGATACATTCCAGACCCATCTCATGTAATCCAAATAGATGATGTACAGGTGAGAGATAACCTCACAGTAGAAACATTGCCTATGAGGATAGAAGATCGGGAAGTGAAACAGTTAAGGGGTAAAGAGATAGCATTAGTGAAGGTTGCTTGGGGAGGTCCAGCAGATGGAAATATCACTTGGGAACTGGAGAGCCAGATGAAAGAGGCTTATCCGGAACTGTTCGTCTAAGGTATGTTTTCGAGGACGAAAACTCTTTTAGTGGGGGAGAGTTGTAACACCCCAGTTTTAATTATTTGATTTATTTAATTGGGAATTTATTTTATTAGAATTAATAAAATAAAAAGAATTATTTATTTTGGAATATTTGAAGAAAATAAAAGAAATAAGAAAATATTGGGTTTTTAAGTTATTGGGCTTGGATGTCGTTAGTAAAGAGTGGGGGTGCAAAAGAAATAAGGATATATATTTTGGAACTTAAGTTATTCCTCACTTTTCACGATAAAACAAAATTTGGAGATATTTGGGATTGGAGCTCTGAAGAACGAAGAACAATTGCTCAAGAGTTCAAAGCTGCAATTTGATAAGGTAAGGGGGGCTACTACTCGATTTACTTTTGCTTATGGGTTTAGGTACGGTTGATTTTGGATAATCGTAGGGAGAAACCCCAATTTTTAGATGTTCTTAGGGATCCATAACCTTAGGGTTGAACCTTGTTAGAAAAGGTTTAGGTTCCCAAATTTTATGAAATCAATTAGGGATTTTAGGTTCCTATGGTGGATTTGGAGTATATTTGTATGATCGAGAGTTTCCCTTAGGTAATTCTAGGGATAACCTCAATGTTGTTAGGATTTCCCTAAAGGACGGGTGAAATGTAACTTAAGGTCAATTTTATAAAACTTGTTGTCGATGAAAGAATTGTTGATAAAATATGATGTTTTAAAAATGAAAATTCTGAGTTTTGATTGATTTTGGAAAATGGTACCACATGCATGGGTGTGTTGCATTATATTGAATATAACATGAATGGATGATTTTCCAATGTTGTATTTAATTGATTGTATGCATGTATTGTTGCTGAATTGTTAATGATGTTTGATGTTAATTGTAAGTATGAAAAGTAATATATTATGAATATATGAATTGTAAAGGTTTCGTAACTATGAAACATGTTAACTGTTTGGGTGATGCTTATGGTTTTTCTGAATTGACTGTTATGAACGTATAATCAAATGTATAATTGAGATGCTCACCCTTACTGTTGAACATTTCAGATTGAGGAGCTTCGCTCAGATGATTGGCGAAGACTTGCTGTTTCTAGTTTATTTCGGTTTAAGTATTGTCCGGGTCATGCTCTGATAGTTGTAACTCCGGGAACGTTTGTTTGTCGAGCTGCTTTAGTCAGACTCGTTTATTTCCTTAGTATTTGGTTATAATATGATGTTGATATATTCCAGGTGTTAATCCCTGATGATTGAAAATATTATAACTTTGGTTTTATTAAATATAATATTCCGCTGTGTAAACATGTATGAGTTGCTTCTATGTTATGCATGACAGGAACTTGTTTTTATTAAAAGATAATTGTGACATCCTCGTTAATACATGTACTCTGAAAATATGATTTTTATTATTTGTGAAATTTATGCGGGGTTTTAGAGGGTGTTACAATAGTGGTATCAGAGCATAGTCGGTCGTTGCGACCAGAGTCTGGAGTCAGTCATTCCTTTTGTATGCGACTAGTGTAAGGCAACACTGTCGATGCTGTATTCTGATGAGGAGTATGTTTTAATTCTCAGGAATATGGCTGGAAGAAGTAACGGACGAAATGATGCTGCACTCGCTGAGGCTTTGGGGATGTTAGCTGGTGTACTTGCTGGAAATCCAAATGGAGGCGTGATTGGTGCTGATAGGCAATTGGGGAACTTCCAAAGGAACAATCCTCCGTTGTTCAAAGGTACACATGACCCTGAAGGTGCTCAGAAGTGGCTGAAGGAAATCGAAAGGATTTTCCGTGTGATTGATTGTGCTGAAGATCTGAAAGTCAGATATGGTACGCATATGTTGGCAGAAGAGGCCGATGACTGGTGGGTTGCAACAAGGACTGAAATGGTTCAGGATGGAGAGGCACTGACTTGGGCTAACTTCAGAAGGGCTTTTCTGAGGAGGTACTTTCCTGAAGATGTTCGGGGAAGAAAGGAAATTGAATTTTTGGAGCTTAAGCATGGCAATCTGACTGTTAGTGAGTATGCTACTAAGTTCACTGAGCTGGCAAAGTATTATGCACACTACAACAATGATGAGGCTGGAGAATTCTCTAAATGTATCAAATTTGAGAATGGTCTCCGAGATGAGATTAAGCAGGGAATCAGGTACCAGCGTATCCGTAGATTTTCTGATCTGGTGGATTGTAGCAGGATCTTGGAAGAAGATATTACCAAGACTAGGTCGTCTCACTCTCGTGGGGCTGTTGATAAAAGAGGAAAGCAACATATGGACCGTGGCAAGCCATATGGTAGAAGTAACCAGAAATCAGGTGGATGGAAAAGGCCTAGTGGTGGAGATTCTAAGGCTCCTATCAGATGCTACAGGTGTGGTGAGTTTGGTCATCATATTCGAGATTGCAAGAGTGATGAGAAGAAGTGCTATAAATGTGGAAAGACTGGTCATTTGTCTATTGATTGCAAAGGGAAGTCTGTTACTTGTTACAATTGTGGCGAAGAAGGTCACATTCGTCCGCAGTGTCCTAAACCTAAGAAGGATCAGTCGGGTGGAAAAGTGTTCGCCTTGTCTGGATCTGAGACTACTCCAGAGGATCGATTGATTAAAGGTACGTGTTTTATTCATGGCACACCTTTAGTTGCTATTATTGATACTGGTGCAACTCATTCTTTCATTTCTTTGGATTGTGCTGAGAGGTTGAAACTGGACATATCTGATATGCGAGGTAGCATGGTTATTGATACTCCTGCATCGGGTTCAGTGACAACTTCACTTGTATGTAGGAATTGTCCTATTGAGATTTTTGGTAGAGGTTTCGGTATGGATTTAGTGTGTGTTGTACCCCAAAATTTGCCCTCGCGCTTTTCCACAAGAAATCTCGGCTTCAAACATTTCCTGACTTCTCAAACTGACTCAAGAATCGGACAAACGGACTTTTCTTGACAGTCAAGCAAAACTAGGGTTTTTCACTGATTTTCAGAGCTCTGAATTGTTTCATACAGTGGGCTTAGGGTTTGGTTGATTTTTGGTTCAATTTTGATCAAGCGAGCGTGATTTGGCATTTAATCGGGAATTAGGGTTTTATGGGCATATTCTCAGAAGAATTTGAATTCCACAGCACTTTGCGGTTTATTTCAAGATTCGGATTAAAATTCGCGTTATCTTGGTTTAATCAGTAAAAGAGACAGTGGTTTGAATTCAGTACGTTTTGATTGGGCCAGTCAGATACAAGATGCAGTATTGGATTCACAGTGTTCATGTGTTTGATCAGTCTATCTGGGTTAATTGCTGCTTTGCTTTGGATGTTGGATAAGACAGGTTTATTGGATCAATGTTGTTTTATTTTAGTTATTTATTATTCTAAAATTAAATGATTGAATTTATTTTTCAATTGTTTTAATTCTAAGAATTTTAAATAAATAAATAAGCAATAAAGAAAGTTAGAACCAATTGGATAATTTGATTTTTATTGATATTCGAATTATTTGTACAAATTGTTGTTACAAACAATAATTTACATTTAATTTAAATATTACATAGAATGAAAAACTATCCTATTTTCTAAATATTCTTCGTCCTTCACTCCGCTCCGGTATTCTTTTTTTTCATCTGCAAAAAGAAACAAGAAAAGTCAGAAAGCATTTAATTAAAAGACAGTAAAAGTTGCTCATCATTAGGGGCCACTGACTGGGATCAGTTGCCCTCTCTGCAAATCACGGGATTTCTCCCGGTTCACAGAGAGGGAAGATTATTTTATTTCATGAAATGCAAATATCAAAAATGCATAAGTTACAAATTTCAAGCTGCATAGAAATTCAAGATTCAAAATCCAATCCAAACTGAAAAGTTCAAATCCAAACTTTCTATCCAAAAGCAAAGGCTACTGTCAAAATGGCCAAAGTTTACTCAAAGAAAGATTTCAAAAGTGCATTTGCTGTCACAAGTACTCAAAAGCTGTCAAAGAAGATTTGAGAAAAAGATATCAAAATGCAAAGTCAGATCCAAACTGTCAAAAGAGAGATAAAGGAGATGCAAAATGTGTTATGCAAGCAACAAACATCTTAATTCATCATTTCCCATAGTTAGCCCCTTCAGAACAAGTACAATTAAAAATCATATAAAAATCTTAAACTGTACTTTAAGAGAGAGTAAAAGGAGATAAAGACAGTTCAGCAGCAGGGGTTTAAAGACAGTTCAATAGCAGTTCACAGCAGACAGTAGGAAAGGAGAAGACAAAAAAGATATACAAAATCCACAAGCAAAGCTCAGTTCAGCAGGCAATTCAGAAAAAGAATAGAGATAAAGCATAGATAGCAGTTCAGAAGACAGTTCAGAGGATAAAAAAAGAGAAACATAAAAACTCAGTTCAGGAGGCAGCATAGCGGGGGGGGAGGATAGAAAAAATATACAAAAACCTACTGCACCAGCTTTAACACCACAACACATCTGAGAACTCAGAGCAAAAACCAGCATCTGTCATAACACCAATACCCTGCCCAACCAAGAGAACCTCATAAAAACACCATAACCTTGCAAAAAGAACCTGCCTAAGATCCACACTGGAGCATGACCTAACCAAAAACCGAGTTAAGCCAAGCTTAATCAGAACCTGCATCATCCTTACAATATCCCACAATCCTGCCTCAACCTTCAAAAGACACATTCTAAAACAAAAAGCATACTGAACATAACACATCTCAGAACTCAACCTTCATGCTAAACACACAAATTGAACTACCAAGAACCAAACTCAAACCATTACTGTCATACCAGTACCAAACCTCTCAAACAGGTACCAACAACCATACTCATCATCAAAAAATGCAAGCAAGCGAGGCAACCAGAAGAAAGAGATAAAGCAATATCAACATAGGCAAAAGCAACATACAGAATTCCCAAGGCAACAACAAGAAGCATAGTCAGGGCAACGTAGGAAACCTAGACCCTCAGACCTTTGAGGTCATCACAGGGTGATACGAGAAAATATACAGTGCTCAAGAGAAAAGAAAGAGGTGAACTCAGTGAAACACATCATGGGGTAAGCTCAAGGCAGCATCTCAGGCAACATACAAATCCAAAGGGAAACACATAGTGGAAGAAGAAGATAAAAAGAGTGAATTTTAAGAAGGGTTTTCAGGCAAATCTAGCAACATCATCAAAGCCCTAACATAAGCAAAGAACGAAGTTACCAGGAAGGCGTCAAAAGCGAAGCAAGCTCAAAGTTCCATCACCGCCGTTCCAGCCTCCTGAAGCATCACCCCTTCGCCTCTCCTCCATCTCCCAAAATCAGGTAGCAATCTTCTTCCCCTTCACCTCATAAAACGAAAAAATATAGAACTCAGTTTAAAACAAATCCGAACCACGCGAATCCAGAAAAATAAAGATAAAGACATAACAACTAAGAACCAACCTTGTTTCAAGAAGATGTGGAGACCGTGCTAGGGAGGAAAGAGAGGTTCGAGAGTGATGTTGGTGGCCGGAGGGATGGATGGCTCAGGAAATCGAACGGAGAAGACGAAACTCAACGCGCCGGCGCCGCTTAAACCCTAATTTCGTTCATTACCAAACTAAACCAACGCCTAACCCTAAAATCCATTTCAGGCTTTGATTTGGGCTTGACCCGGCCTCACTTCCTAAGCCCAAGTTAACACTTCATCATGTTTACTAAACACTAACCTTTTCTTTCTTTTATTTCCTAAACAATATTTACTTCCTCTTCTTATAAAATACTAACCATTCTTTTTATTTTATAAAAGCAATATTTTATTCCTCGAAAAAATACTAACTTAATTAAAATGCTTTTTTTATTATCATAAGGTTAAGACATTTTTTAGATAAGATATTTGTACATACATTTTAGCACATTCATTTTGTACATATCATATAAATTAAATTTGAAAATACTTTTTCTTAATCAAAATACTTTTTATACACAAATTAACTTAAAAACATTTTTTTGAAATACATTTGTATATATTATCTTTTCTTTTTTTTTATACATAATTAAATTGAAAATACTTTTTTAATTAAAATGCATATTTGTACATATTATACATTTCTATACATAATTAAAATTGCAACTTTTTAGTTAACATTCTTTTCATACATAACAATTCGATACATTTTTCTAATATTGAAATTCACAAACATTTGGACTAAAATACTTTCCAATTAAAATTTAACATTTTAATCAAAACATCTTCATTTTTCTTTTATACATAATTAACATACAAAAAATCAAAGATTCGTTAAAATACATTTATCTAGGTCAAAACCCTAATACGATTCAACTTCACACTTCGCACTTGTACATAATTACACATACACAATTCACATACATATACACTTGTACACTTACACAAATACATTCACATTTCCCTATACACATGTTTATCTTACATTTATATTTGATATTCATTTTGATCGCACATTCGATTTGGTTGTAAATTATTGGATACTACAAGTCTCATCCCCTTGTACATTTATACCCCCACTCCCGGACATTATTTTGTAATAGCGTAGATTTACATTCCGCAATTTACAGTTTTCAATTATGCCATGGTTAGACCTAGGGTTTGTATGTACATAAAATCAAACGCTAGATAACCTAATACAAGACAAATACATGTAATCAATACACAATCACACTTGCACCCTCTAGGGTAATCCCACATGTTGCCTTCCAAAATGGGCCATGCTTGCACGTTGAATGTCTTTGGCAAAACAAAATCAAATGATCATAAGTCCCTCGATGACGCTTTCGAAAGTTGCCTAAACGGAATGATCATAGTCCCTTCAAAGCAAATTGCCAAAGACACTTGGCATCGTTGCATTCATGGTCCATACGATGACCCGCGCCCGTCCCGAATAAACTTCCTAAACGCAAGATTGTCCATCAATTTCAATGATGGAACAAAATTGTTAAAAGGGGTTAAAACATGACAAAAACCTTTGAGTACAATAGGGTAGACAAAACTCTTAGTTACTTGAGATCGAACTTGCAAAAACACTTGCCTAATTTCAAAAACCACAATCCACAACACTTTCAAACAAACTCTCAAAAACATTTGAAAACATCTTTTCGAAAAGATTCACACTTTTGTAAAACACTCAAACACGAGTCAAATACATTAGTTGCCTAAGACAAGGCATCTTTTTCCAAAACATTTTCAAAAAGCACCCACACACACACCATTTTCAAAGCAATCGAAAAAAGGCAAGTGATCTAAAAAACCAAGTAACTAAGAGCCCATGGATAACCATGGATGAAAAGGGTGCTAACACCTTCCCTTTTCATAATCTACCCCCCGAACCCACGAAATATCTCAAAAGGTTTTTGCTGTGCTTTTTTAACCTTTCCTTTAGGATAAAATAAAAAGTCGGTGGCGACTCTTGCTAACCGCACAAGTGCGAATACGAACGCAAAACACTAGTCAATTCTCCCACCGTATCACAGAACTGGCGACTCTGCTGGGGAATGCTTTTAAAGTGGGGTTACCTTAGGGTTTAGATCACCTTTACTTTCAATTGATTGCTTTGTTTGCTTTACATTTGTGGGCTTTGTATCAGAGTTTTTATAGATCTTAACCCGGATCTGGGGAAACCCTTTTAGGTAGCGACAAGGCTGTGAGGGAACTGTGCGGGGTATACCGACATGGTTGAAGCAGTCTGCTACGTTGATGTGGCACCTTGGTGTGTACCGGTAACCCTTGAGTTCAGTCAAGGAGAGTACGGGGCCGCCGCGTGGTGTCGCGAAGCATCAACTGACCTTAGAACCTTAATTGACCATCTTGGCCTCTTTAGGGTAGTGAGATGACTACTTTGGTGTACTCCGAAGTCGGTTGATACTCGATACTACACTCAATTGAGGGTTGCTTTCCTGGGATATTTCGGTCGCCAGTTCAGTGGCTAAATCGAAACGATGAACAATGAAAGCAATCCAGTGATATTGGGACCTTTAGAACCCGGTTACTTTTGATAGGACAGGTTTTTAACCAACAAACTAAAAGAGGGTAGCACCTGAACCTCATGCAAGCCTAAACCTAAGGCCTTGTGTGCTTTGTGTGAATATTGTTTGCCTGTATATACGCTCACTTGCTTGTGCATACATGTACATAACATCATAACATCATACCATAGCATTTTAGCATTTTCAATAACCATTTCAAGGATCTCGAGGGTTCTTTTGATGCAGGGTTACGTTGAACCAGAGATCTATCAAGGGGCAAGAGGTTTCTCCTCTAACCAATCCAGTCAAAGATCAAGTGCAACAACTTGAATCATAGGCTATGACCCACTTGACATGGTGAGCTTGATTCTCGTGGAAAGACATCCACCGGTGCAAAGTTCTCCAATCAAAGATCAAGTGCAACAACTTGAATCATAGGCTATGACCCACTTGACATGGTGAGCTTGATTCTCGTGGAAGGACATCCACCGATGCAGAGATCTCCAATCCAGGAGCAGAGTTCAACCTCTAACATTTTTCTTGTGTTTACCCCAAGAGATCCTTGAAGGCATGCATCCACATATCATGCATTGCATTTTGACAATCTTTCCTTTTTCAGGTTTCCTTACTCTCCTGCTGTTTATTTCAGCAAGAGATGGCTCTAGAACGGTCTGTCAAAGACATCCAAGACCAGACTGCTCAGCTGCAGGAGATGTTCATGAACTTGTCTCTGGGGCAAGAAGAGATGAAAGCTCTCCTCACCAACGGCTTGGGGAATTCCAACAATGCCAGGAATGATCAGATTGCGGAGCTGCAGTTTGATCTGACAACACTGAGGACCCAAGTGATGGGATATTTGGTGGGCCAGATGGCTCTCATCCAAGACCTATCTCAAAGACAAGAGGAACTCGGAGTTCTGGTCCGCCAACTGCTTCCAAACAACCAGCTGGGGCAAACATCCGAGGTCGAAGAGCAAGTCACCGCTCAACCTCCATCAACTCAAGAAGACAAGGGGAAAGCTCCTCTGCTAGCTTCAGGGTCACAAACCCATCAACAACCTCGTCAGCGTCAGCGGGGCAATCGGCGTAAGCAAGAAACGTCGGGACGGCAGTTCACGGAGACTGACATACCGTCATCTCTAATTCTGGAGCGCTTGTTGGAGGTTAATCTGACTGCTTTGAGGGATCCTATCCGGAACCCAAAAACCTCCGCTCCTGGCTATCATCCCGATGCATTCTGTGTTTACCACTCCTATAGCCCAGGACATGACACCGATAGCTGTTGGGCCTTGAAGAACAAGATTCAGGATCTGATTGACATTGGAGTGCTGAGGTTCACACCAGACGGCGAGATGAAGATCTTCCGTTAAAGGGTTCTCCGCTTGAAGTGACGAAGCTCGAAACTGAAAGACTTTTGCTTCTTTTTGAATTTTCAAAGTTGTAATTTCTTTTACTGTCAAAACAATTAATTATGATGTTAAACTCTGTTTTCATTAATGCATTGCATATGTTTGTCTTGAATTCATCCATTCGTTTCACTACTCTTATGCTTTTCTTTATGATATTTGACTCTTGATAAAAAGCTGCAAGCCTTCAGAGGGAGGATGACGAAACAATACCGTGATCTTATACAGTATGCTTTTGGACAAACCTTGCTGATGATGTACAGGCATTTCTTTCAATTCCCAAACACTGGAGTTATAAGGAAGTTAATCCCTAGTCAACCCCTTCGAGCCAAAGAAGTAGGAGTTTCTGTTCTAAACGATCAAAACCTTTGATATAAACCTGGGGCAGGGTAGTATCTCAGTTAATTCAAGAGAAAACGCGCATTGAAGTCGCAAACTCTCGGTTCGTAATACAACGAGCGACGTCGAAAAAGAAAGCATTCCTGCGGAATCAAAAGACAAGGGTGGTTCCCTATCACATAGACAGTCAATCTCTCAAAAGAGAAAAGCCCACTAAGCCAAAACCTATGAAGGAGGCTTAAGAAAGCTGGGGCATCCCGCTGACAGTAAATCCCGAAAACGGTAACAGTCAGGCAAAAGTTAGGGATAACAAATCAAAATCAAAATAGTGAGGTCATTACAAAATCCTCAACAACATGCAAAGTGTTGGAAAAGGAAAAAGGAGATGATGACTGTCTCCCAAATTCAAACTGGTGAACCATCGCCCCAAAAGTCGTTCCAAACTCAAAACAGAGTGCGACACACTATTAACTGAGCTTAGGTTGAAGAACATCACGAAGAGCGGGTGGGTACAAATATGCTTTGAGCCTTTATCCTTTGTTTGTTAAACCGTGAACCAGGCCACGTTACAACCCTTCAAAAGTCCTAATTGAAGCATGGGTTAGTTCGAAAGCATACTGTTACAAAAGGTATCCTGACTCCTGTAGGGCTTTGCTCTAAATCTTGTGTTAACTTGTCTTATGAAAAGTTTTCTGCTAAAAACGCATTTTTCAAAATTTCAAAGACAAACATAAACTTTGCATTATTCGAATATCACTGTCTGCATTTGACCCTTTTGTTTGACAGCGAAGAAATTCATACAGCGAATGTTCGGAGGAACGAAAACTCTCTCAGTAAGTCAAAATTACTTCAAGAGGATAACACTTCCATCAAATCTCCTATCAACAAGGGGCATGACATGTCACGATTCAATTAACCTGGGGCAGTCCAGTCAAGATTTCAAGAAATCTCTCAATATGCAGAGTAATCTGATTCAAGACTCCTTCACAACCACTTGGGGCATTCGAATGTCAAAAGTGTTCAACAAATCAACTACTACATTTCCAAACTCGACTCCTGTATCCAGCCAGGGCATATCTGTTGACTACATTTCCAGCCTCGACTCCTGTATCTAGCCAGGGCACGTCTGAAGAGTTCGAAGATTCGATTCCTGTATCCAGCCAGGGCATATCTGTTGACGACTATTTCCAGATTCGATTCCTGTATCCAGCCAGGGCATATCTGTTGACCACGTTTCCAGACTCGACTCCTGTATCCAGCCAGGACATGTCTGAAGAATTCCAGATCAACACCTGCAACAACCCAGGAAACATCTGTGAACGACCGATTGTAGACCAACACCTGTAATAAACCAGGATTTATCTACATCACCACTTGGGGCATTCGAATGTCAAAAGTGTTCAAACCCGATGCAGTTTTACACAAGCTCATCATCAGGAAACCCTACACCGGTTCCCTATCAAGACTTCTGAAAACAGTTCATGGATTCATCCCAAGTAACGGATGTTAATCTATCAGCTTGTTCAGATGCAACCTTTGAATTTAGTTTTCGGACGCTTCCCAACAACGGATGTTGTTCTATTGCTGGTTCAACTTCAAGATTTCTGAAAACAGTTCACGGGTTCTCCAAGTAAACGGATGTTAACCTATCACTTGTTCAGATTCTTCTCAAGACTTCTGAAAACAGTTCATGGATTCTTCCCAAGTAACGGATGTTAATCTATCAACTTGTTCAGACGCAACCTTTGAATTTAGTTTACGGACGCTTCCCAACAACGGATGCGACTCTATGGCTAATTCAGCTTCAAGATTTCTGAAAACAGTTCACGGGTTCTCCAAGTAAACGGATGTTAACCTATCACTTGTTCAGATTCTTCTCAAGACTTCTGAAAACAGTTCATGGATTCTTCCCAAGTAACGGATGTTAATCTATCAGCTTGTTCAGATGCAACCTTTGAATTTAGTTTACGGACGCTTCCCAACAACGGATGCGACTCTATGGCTAATTCAGCTTCAAGACTTCTGAAAGCAGTTCATGGATTCTTCCCAAGTAACGGATGTTAATCTATCAGCTTGTTCAGATGCAACCTTTGAATTTAGTTTACGGACGCTTCCCAACAACGGATGCGACTCTATGGCTAATTCAGCTTCAAGACTTCTGAAAGCAGTTCATGGATTCATCCCAAGTAACGGATGTTAATCTATCAGCTTGTTCAGATACAACCTTTGAATTTAGTTTACGGACGCTTCCCAACAACAGATGTTGTTCTATTGCTGGTTCAACTTCAAGATTTCTGAAAACAGTTCACGGGTTCTCCAAGTAAACGGATGTTAACCTATCGCTTGTTCAGATTCTTCTCAAAGCTAACCACCACGGAAAGTCGCGCTCGCCAAAATTCTCCCTATCCCCAGCGGAGTTCCTTCAGTATCCCCAGCGGAGTCAGACTTTCAAACCTTCTCCCCACAGAGTTTCGAGGAAGCATTTTTTTTTAGTTCCCCAGTGAAGTCTCCAGGGTTACCCCCCCTCAAGCCAAAGATTCTCAATCTGGTCTCCCCGGCATGAGTCTACTAGTTGGAACTCCCCAGTAGAGGTTATCAGGAATTCTCTTCCCCAGTAACGACCAAGGATTTGTTTTCCCCGGCAGCAGTCAAGATGCTTTTATCTTCAGCCATCTCGGAATCATGTATCCTTGGCAAGATTAGCTCATCAGCTTACATGTGCATCCATCACATTCATAAATATTGATGTCACATACATTGCATCATGCATCACAACATTGCATACAACTAACCCTTTGCCTTTTCAGGTAAGATCAGTCGACAGACACTGATCATCTACTGAGATTCATCCAAAAAAAATAGTTCAGATGTGACCCGGACACGGCAACATTTTGATACTTATTCCAGATTCATTTAGACGCATCAGCAGAAACCTTACACCGGTTCCTCTTCAACTTCTCAACTTCTGAAACAAGTTTACGGATTCTTCCCTACAACGGATGTCAATCTACCGATTTGTTCAGACTCTTCTCAAACTTTTGAAGACAGTTTACGGATTCTTCCCTACCACGGAGGTCAATCTACCGACTGATTCAGACTCTTCTCAATTTTTGAAAATAGGTTACGGACGCTTCCCAACAACGGATGCTGCTCCATTGCTTGTTCAGTCCCAACTCTTGAAAATAGTTTACAGATCCTCCATACACGGACGTCAATCTGTTGCTTGTTCAGACCCCAATTCAGAGATATTCCAAAACAGGGATGCCCTTCTGATACTCGTCCACTCACCATTGACGTACAGTTCAACATCACCATATGGCATCTATAAGCCCATTCTCAGATGGCATCTCTAAGCCCATCCCCGACAAATTCTCTCGCACCAGATGGCATCTTTAAGCCCATCACCAAATGGCATCTTTAAGCCCATTCACCTCCACCGTCACATCGACGAGCGCAAATTTTCTGGGCACATTAGTGTCCAATCTCCTTTTACCTTCAAGTCGCGAAAGGCAAACTTGCCAATCTAACTCTTCAGGTCCAAGAAGATTGAACAGGGGCAACTGTTGTACCCCAAAATTTGCCCTCGCGCTTTTCCACAAGAAATCTCGGCTTCAAACATTTCCTGACTTCTCAAACTGACTCAAGAATCGGACAAACGGACTTTTCTTGACAGTCAAGCAAAACTAGGGTTTTTCACTGATTTTCAGAGCTCTGAATTGTTTCATACAGTGGGCTTAGGGTTTGGTTGATTTTTGGTTCAATTTTGATCAAGCGAGCGTGATTTGGCATTTAATCGGGAATTAGGGTTTTATGGGCATATTCTCAGAAGAATTTGAATTCCACAGCACTTTGCGGTTTATTTCAAGATTCGGATTAAAATTCGCGTTATCTTGGTTTAATCAGTAAAAGAGACAGTGGTTTGAATTCAGTACGTTTTGATTGGGCCAGTCAGATACAAGATGCAGTATTGGATTCACAGTGTTCATGTGTTTGATCAGTCTATCTGGGTTAATTGCTGCTTTGCTTTGGATGTTGGATAAGACAGGTTTATTGGATCAATGTTGTTTTATTTTAGTTATTTATTATTCTAAAATTAAATGATTGAATTTATTTTTCAATTGTTTTAATTCTAAGAATTTTAAATAAATAAATAAGCAATAAAGAAAGTTAGAACCAATTGGATAATTTGATTTTTATTGATATTCGAATTATTTGTACAAATTGTTGTTACAAACAATAATTTACATTTAATTTAAATATTACATAGAATGAAAAACTATCCTATTTTCTAAATATTCTTCGTCCTTCACTCCGCTCCGGTATTCTTTTTTTTCATCTGCAAAAAGAAACAAGAAAAGTCAGAAAGCATTTAATTAAAAGACAGTAAAAGTTGCTCATCATTAGGGGCCACTGACTGGGATCAGTTGCCCTCTCTGCAAATCACGGGATTTCTCCCGGTTCACAGAGAGGGAAGATTATTTTATTTCATGAAATGCAAATATCAAAAATGCATAAGTTACAAATTTCAAGCTGCATAGAAATTCAAGATTCAAAATCCAATCCAAACTGAAAAGTTCAAATCCAAACTTTCTATCCAAAAGCAAAGGCTACTGTCAAAATGCCCAAAGTTTACTCAAAGAAAGATTTCAAAAGTGCATTTGCTGTCACAAGTACTCAAAAGCTGTCAAAGAAGATTTGAGAAAAAGATATCAAAATGCAAAGTCAGATCCAAACTGTCAAAAGAGAGATAAAGGAGATGAAAAATGTGTTATGCAAGCAACAAACATCTTAATTCATCATTTCCCATAGTTAGCCCCTTCAGAACAAGTACAAATAAAAATCATATAAAAATCTTAAACTGTACTTTAAGAGAGAGTAAAAGGAGATAAAGACAGTTCAGCAGCAGGGGTTTAAAGACAGTTCAATAGCAGTTCACAGCAGACAGTAGGAAAGGAGAAGACAAAAAAGATATACAAAATCCACAAGCAAAGCTCAGTTCAGCAGGCAATTCAGAAAAAGAAGAGAGATAAAGCATAGATAGCAGTTCAGAAGACAGTTCAGAGGATAAAAAAAGAGAAACATAAAAACTCAGTTCAGGAGGCAGCATAGCGGGGTGGAGGATAGAAAAAATATACAAAAACCTACTGCACCAGCTTTAACACCACAACACATCTGAGAACTCAGAGCAAAAACCAGCATCTGTCATAACACCAATACCCTGCCCAACCAAGAGAACCTCATAAAAACACCATAACCTTGCAAAAAGAACCTGCCTAAGATCCACACTGGAGCATGACCTAACCAAAAACCGAGTTAAGCCAAGCTTAATCAGAACCTGCATCATCCTTACAATATCCCACAATCCTGCCTCAACCTTCAAAAGACACATTCTAAAACAAAAAGCATACTGAACATAACACATCTCAGAACTCAACCTTCATGCTAAACACACAAATTGAACTACCAAGAACCAAACTCAAACCATTACTGTCATACCAGTACCAAACCTCTCAAACAGGTACCAACAACCATACTCATCATCAAAAAATGCAAGCAAGCGAGGCAACCAGAAGAAAGAGATAAAGCAATATCAACATAGGCAAAAGCAACATACAGAATTCCCAAGGCAACAACAAGAAGCATAGTCAGGGCAACGTAGGAAACCTAGACCCTCAGACCTTTGAGGTCATCACAGGGTGATACGAGAAAATATACAGTGCTCAAGAGAAAAGAAAGAGGTGAACTCAGTGAAACACATCATGGGGTAAGCTCAAGGCAGCATCTCAGGCAACATACAAATCCAAAGGGAAACACATAGTGGAAGAAGAAGATAAAAAGAGTGAATTTTAAGAAGGGTTTTCAGGCAAATCTAGCAACATCATCAAAGCCCTAACATAAGCAAAGAACGAAGTTACCAGGAAGGCGTCAAAAGCGAAGCAAGCTCAAAGTTCCATCACCGCCGTTCCAGCCTCCTGAAGCATCACCCCTTCGCCTCTCCTCCATCTCCCAAAATCAGGTAGCAATCTTCTTCCCCTTCACCTCATAAAACGAAAAAATATAGAACTCAGTTTAAAACAAATCCGAACCACGCGAATCCAGAAAAAGAAAGATAAAGACATAACAACTAAGAACCAACCTTGTTTCAAGAAGATGTGGAGACCGTGCTAGGGAGGAAAGAGAGGTTCGAGAGTGATGTTGGTGGCCAGAGGGATGGATGGCTCAGGAAATCGAACGGAGAAGACGAAACTCAACGCGCCGGCGCCGCTTAAACCCTAATTTCGTTCATTACCAAACTAAACCAACGCCTAACCCTAAAATTCATTTCAGGCTTTGATTTGGGCCTGACCCGGCCTCACTTCCTAAGCCCAAGTTAACACTTCATCATGTTTACTAAACACTAACCTTTTCTTTCTTTTATTTCCTAAACAATATTTACTTCCTCTTCTTATAAAATACTAACCATTCTTTTTATTTTATAAAAGCAATATTTTATTCCTCGAAAAAATACTAACTTAATTAAAATGCTTTTTTTATTATCATAAGGTTAAGACATTTTTTAGATAAGATATTTGTACATACATTTTAGCACATTCATTTTGTACATATCATATAAATTAAATTTGAAAATACTTTTTCTTAATCAAAATACTTTTTATACACAAATTAACTTAAAAACATTTTTTTGAAATACATTTGTATATATTATCTTTTCTTTTTTTTTATACATAATTAAATTGAAAATACTTTTTTAATTAAAATGCATATTTGTACATATTATACATTTCTATACATAATTAAAATTGCAACTTTTTAGTTAACATTCTTTTCATACATAACAATTCGATACATTTTTCTAATATTGAAATTCACAAACATTTGGACTAAAATACTTTCCAATTAAAATTTAACATTTTAATCAAAACATCTTCATTTTTCTTTTATACATAATTAACATACAAAAAATCAAAGATTCGTTAAAATACATTTATCTAGGTCAAAACCCTAATACGATTCAACTTCACACTTCGCACTTGTACATAATTACACATACACAATTCACATACATATACACTTGTACACTTACACAAATACATTCACATTTCCCTATACACATGTTTATCTTACATTTATATTTGATATTCATTTTGATCGCACATTCGATTTGGTTGTAAATTATTGGATACTACAAGTCTCATCCCCTTGTACATTTATACCCCCACTCCCGGACATTATTTTGTAATAGCGTAGATTTACATTCCGCAATTTACAGTTTTCAATTATGTCATGGTTAGACCTAGGGTTTGTATGTACATAAAATCAAACGCTAGATAACCTAATACAAGACAAATACATGTAATCAATACACAATCACACTTGCACCCTCTAGGGTAATCCCACATGTTGCCTTCCAAAATGGGCCATGCTTGCACGTCGAATGTCTTTGGCAAAACAAAATCAAATGATCATAAGTCCCTCGATGACGCTTTCGAAAGTTGCCTAAACGGAATGATCATAGTCCCTTCAAAGCAAATTGCCAAAGACACTTGGCATCGTTGCATTCATGGTCCATACGATGACCCGCGCCCGTCCCGAATAAACTTCCTAAACGCAAGATTGTCCATCAATTTCAATGATGGAACAAAATTGTTAAAAGGGGTTAAAACATGACAAAAACCTTTGAGTACAATAGGGTAGACAAAACTCTTAGTTACTTGAGATCGAACTTGCAAAAACACTTGCCTAATTTCAAAAACCACAATCCACAACACTTTCAAACAAACTCTCAAAAACATTTGAAAACATCTTTTCGAAAAGATTCACACTTTTGTAAAACACTCAAACATGAGTCAAATACATTAGTTGCCTAAGACAAGGCATCTTTTTCCAAAACATTTTCAAAAAGCACCCACACACACACCATTTTCAAAGCAATCGAAAAAAGGCAAGTGATCTAAAAAACCAAGTAACTAAGAGCCCATGGATAACCATGGATGAAAAGGGTGCTAACACCTTCCCTTTTCATAATCTACCCCCCGAACCCACGAAATATCTCAAAAGGTTTTTGCTGTGCTTTTTTAACCTTTCCTTTAGGATAAAATAAAAAGTCGGTGGCGACTCTTGCTAACCGCACAAGTGCGAATACGAACGCAAAACACTAGTCAATTCTCCCACCGTATCACAGTGTGCCTACCGCTTGAACAAATTGATATTATCCTTGGGATGAACTGGTTGGAATTCAACCGGGTTCATCTGAACTGTTTTGCTAAGACGGTGATTTTCCCAGAGGTAGTTGGTGTCGAGAATTTGACTATGACTGCTAAGAAGGTACAAGAAGCAATGGAAGACGGTGCTACTGTGTTTATGTTACTTGCTTCGTTAGATGCAACAGGAAAGGTCAAGAGTAGTGAATTGCCAGTGGTGTGTGAATTCCCAGAAGTCTTTCCTGATGATGTGGGTGAGTTACCTCCTGAGAGAGAAGTGGAATTTTCTATAGATTTGATTCCTGGTACGAGACCGGTGTCGATGGCACCATATCGTATGTCTGCATCTGAGTTGGCTGAATTGAAGAGTCAGTTGGAAGATTTACTGGAGAAGGAGTTTATTCGTCCAAGTGGTAAATTAGTCAAAACCAACAAACAGGAAATATAACAGGAAGATGGTTAATCCACCCAGTAACAATGGAGAACAACCCCCTTCTTCAACAGGAGGAAGTACGACTGCAATATCTGCAATCGAGCCAATACTTGTTCAAGCAAGTACAACGGGAATAGCGACAAGTAGTTATAGTGGTTCAATTTTTTCCCTTGTTCGAACACGGTGCTAACAATGACCCCGGGACAACAAGGGGAAAATAATTTTAGACATTTTGCGTCTGGATTAACAATGCCTATGGATGTCCGTGAAAAGATTTATAGTATGCCAACATCAGTAATGGCAAGTTTCAAAAATAGTACTTCGACATTTCTGATCCAAGGGTGTCTAATTTTTCCCCACTGTAAGGATCAGGATCATGTGTCAAAAATATGGGAAAAATAGTCCCACCCCCAAGATTCACTACCCATTTACCTACCATGATGATGAATTATATAGAAACATTTAGTCAACAAATGGATGATAGTAACCACGAAATGGTTGGTGTTTTAGCCCAACAAATGGGAGCCATTTTTAACCCTTTGATTCAAAGTGCTACACAAACAAATCAATAAAATACACAAATGAATCAACAATCGGTAGCGCAAATGGCGCAGAATATAGATTTCTTTGGTTCCCCTCGAGCCTCAGTTCAGCATCCTCATCCGTAGTGGATAAGAGAAAACCAGGTTGTGGTTTTTGAAGAAAATGAAACAGTTAACCAAGCACAACCAGACACGTAAAATATTGGCAAAGTTAACCAGAGGTAAAGAATGGAACAACCATGGGTCGAACAAGCGATACGAAGGGAGGTTTAAGCACCAAGGATCGAAACCAGGATGCAGACTGTTGTACCCCAAAATTTTCCCTCTCATTTTATCAAGATTTCCCCTCACAAGACTCTTTGAACTTCAGACAGGATTAGGGTTTGCTCTGCTCAAGACATCTCCTTGCACTGATGACCTAAATTAGGGTTTGAGTTTGCACAAGGATTTTTAGACTTTCAATGCCCAAAGTGACTTTCATACTTCATGTTGGACTTATAATATTGCCTCTACCAAGTTTCAAGCTTTGAATCAAATTTTTGCCCAGTCAATTGGACAGTTGACCTAGAAATCAGTTGTATTGGGGAAAAAGTCAACTGTGGCCAATTTGCAGTCAAACCTCATATTTTTTGATCCACATCAACATTATAGACTCATATGAACCATTTTATCTAGTTTGGACCATAACTCCTCAAGAAATTTGATCAGATCATCAAAAGGGCAAAATGGTCATTTTTAGGGTTTTGACTGTATAAGGGCAATTTCTGATTTTTTTTCACCTAGCCAATGGAAAATTGGGTTCAAGCATGGATTCAAGAACTCAATGGCATCATCTTGACCTATTCACAAGGTTCAAAAGATCTCAAATGCATTGGATTGACAGATGAATTTTTCAGTCAACTGATCAAAATTTGACTGTACATTGAAAAGTCAAACTTTGACTTTTTGGTAAAAATCAAGTGCCAAGGGTCATTTTTCATCAAAATGAGTCAAAACATGAAACTTGTTCATCAAGAAACCTAATTTTTCAAATTAGGGTTTAAGATTGAAAAATTTCTTAACTTAGAATTTTTCTAAGTTATGAAATTTTCTTATTTTTTTCCAACTTTGCCCAACATTTTCACCATTTCAAACAATTGAAAAGAAAAAGCAAGTGATATAAAAAAGTAACTAAGAGACCATGGATAACCATGGATGAAAAGGGTTCTTGCACCTTCCCTTTTCATAATCTACCCCCCGAACCGAAGAAAACATCTCAAAGGTCTTTCCTGTGCTTTTTGACCTTTCCTTTGGATAAAATAAAAAGTCGGTGGCGAATCTTGCTAAACTGAAACATTTGCGAACACAAATCGCAAAACCTCAAGTCAGTTCTCCCACCGCATCATAGAACTGGCGACTCTGCTGGGGTATTTTCTAAAGTGGGGTTACCTTGGGGTTTAGATCAACTTTACATGCTTACTTTGTTTGCTTTGATTGCTTTACACTTGGTTCTATTGTTTGGGTTTGAAATCCTCTACCCGGATTTGGGAAACATTCATAGGTAAATAGCAATACATTGTGGAAACTGTGCGGGGTATACCGACATGGTTTAAGCAATAGCTATATTAGTGCAACATATTTGTGGGTACCGGTAGCCTTTGAGTCAATCAAAGAGAACACGGGGCCGTTGAGTGATGTCATGAAGCACTAATGAAATTTTAGAACCTTTACTTGACCATCTTGGCCTTTTTAGGGGTAGTGAGATGACCAGATTTGGTGCAATCCGAAGTTGGTAGATACTCGATACTACACTCATTGAGGGTTATTTTCTTGGAATATTTCGGTCGCCAGTTAAGTGGCTAAACTGAAACAATGAACACAGAAAATAATCCAGTGATATTGAGCTCCTTAGAACCCGGTTACTATTTATAGGACAGGTTGAGCCAACTAACTTCAAGAGGGTACTTACCTATGAAACCCCATGCAAGCCTGAAACTAGGAACTTGTGTGATTTGCTTGTACATATACTTGTGCATACATCATGAACATCATAAAGCATCATTTGCATCCACTAACCATTTCAAGGGTTTGGATCTTCATCTTTGTTCTTGTTTTGTAGGTAATGGAATCTCTTCGCAGAAAAACAATCCAGATCAACCTTGTGAAAATTCCTCCTCAACTCAAGGAGCTTGCTTCCAAGATTCCAGAGAATTCTCCCTTCAGTGAAAGACATGGTAGACTTCTCAACTTGGTCAACTCCAACATTGAAGAAGACATGGTGAAAGTTCTCTTCCAGTTCTTTGACCCCCTTACACCATTGCTTCACATTTCCTGATTATCAACTAGTGCCTACTTTGGAGGAATTTTCTTAACTGCTGAGGATTCCTATTCTCCATCAACTACCCTATAACAGTACGGAAAGAGAACCAACGCCTGAAGATGTTTCTCAAGCCCTACACTTGCAACCATCTGATATCAAAGGTCATTGGGAAACCAGAAGTGGTGTCAAGGGTTTCTTGGCAAAGTTTCTGTTTGAGAAGGCACAAGACTGCTGGAATTCTCTAGATCTGCAAGCTTTTGAGGAGATTGTAGCACTTATCATCTATGGGTTGGTCTTGTTCCCAAACCCTGATCATCTTATAGATGTGAACACTGTCAAAATTTTCATATCTCGGAATCCTGTGCCTACATTGCTTGGGGACATCCTCCACTCATTTCACACACGAACAATGAGGAAAAGAGGTGTTCTCATGTGCTGTACTCCTCTTCTAGTAAGGTGGTTTATTTCTCACCTTCCCCAGTCAGTCTTGAAGAATGGGCAAGGCTTGAGGTGGTCACAACGATTGATGACTCTTACACATTCTGATGTTCATTAGTGTTCTCGGTCCAGAGAAAATGTCATCATCATTGATCGTTGTGGGGAATTCCCTAATGTCCCACTCATTGGCATTAGAGGAGGCATTACCTATAACCCCTTCTTGGCTCTGAGACAATTTGGGTATGCCCGAAGGGATGACCCTCATGACATGCTGATTCTAGACTTGGTTTCTGACTTCGACAACGATGCTCAAGGACTTCGACAAAGGTTTATCCGAGCTTGGAGGATGCCCAACAAAGTGGACAGTAAGACACTGGGGCACAAGAATTCCATCCCCCTTGAGCCTTACCTCGAGTGGGTACGAACCCGTGCCCAGAGTCTTATGATGCCTTACCCCTACATTCTGCCTATGATCAAAGAGCCTGTTATGGAAGGAGAGGTTCCATACACCCTTCTACATCCTGACATGCCAACATCATTGTAAGATTTGCAAAAGAGTTGGATACAACTCAAGGAAGAACGGAACACTTTTAAAGCCATCTTCTACGCCAGTGAGAAGAAGGTTTTGGAACTTACTCGTCGACTCCATGAAGAGAAGACTCTCAACACCTACATCGCACCAAAGAGTATGCGCAACGTCTTTTTACATTAGAATTTTGTATTATTTTGCCCATGGGGAACTTAAGTACTAAAAATTCTATCTTATTAATATGACGTTCGTTCTTTTTTGTTTGCAACAAATTTGAATTTCTGAATCCTTGAATGCATTACATGAATACATATCATTCATCATATGCATAAGCAGGTCTTCATACCAGGTTTCCTTATCTCTCTGCTGTTTATTTCAGCAAGATGGATATAGAGCAGACGGTCAAAGACCTACAGGTGCAGAATTCACAGTTCCAACAGCTACTCATGACATTGGAAAAGGGTCAGGAGGAGCTCAAAGGTCTACTGGAAAAAGAAAAGGAGAAAAAGAAAAAGAAAAGAGTTGGTGTGGCCACTATGGGAAGAAGATTTCAGAACCAAGCTAGAAGAGTCCTGGATTTCCCCTCAACATCCGATAAAGGGGTTGGCAAAGGAAAGGGAGCTGCAGTTCCCTCCGAGTCTGAGGCTGAAGAAGAAGAAGAAGAGGATGAAGATTACTCTGAGCAGCAGTACCCTCCTGCAGATCACAAGTATAAGAATCTTGAAGAGCATTTGGCGGCCATGGAGGTACAAAGAGTGCCTGGGCTGGATTTTGAAGAACTAGGGTTGGTTGCTGGGATTGTGATTCCCCCTAAATTCAAGGTGCCTACATTTTCTAAATACGATGGTTTGTCTTGTCCGAAGATGCATCTGCGGTCTTACGTCAGAAAGATCAAACCTCATTCTTCTGATAAGGATCTGTGGGTCCACTTTTTTCAAGATAGTCTTTCGGGGACGCAATTGGATTGGTTCTATCAGCTTGAGAGATCTGACGTGCATAACTGGGAGGATTTAGCTGCTGCCTTCTACAGACAATATCAATATAATGCAGATTTAGCACCTACTCGTACTCAATTACAAAGTATGGGTATGGTCTCTAATGAAGGCTTTAAGGAGTATGCCTAGAAGTGGAGGGACTTGGCTGGAAGGGTGCAACCACCATTGTCTGAGAGAGAGCTTGTGGATATTTTTTTGGGGACACTGTCAGGTCCATTCTTTAATCACTTGATCGGGAGCTCATCTGCAGGGTTCACCGAGCTAATTCTGACTGGTGAAAGAGTCGAAGCTGGCATTAAGAGCGGTAAAATTCAAAAGGATACATCTACTTCTGCTGCTATCAAGAAAACTTTTCCAGCCAAGAAAGAAGTCTCAGCGGTTTACTCCCAGAGAAATCAAGGAAGAATGGAGCGCCGACCAGCGGTAGGG
This sequence comes from Vicia faba, assembly GCA_948472305.1. Classification (NCBI taxonomy): domain Eukaryota; kingdom Viridiplantae; phylum Streptophyta; class Magnoliopsida; order Fabales; family Fabaceae; genus Vicia; species Vicia faba. The sequence goes on along the minus strand of OX451740.1, from coordinate 407,294,213 downwards.
GCTGTGACAATTCAGAATTCCGCAGCTGATCAACCTCGAAACAGTCAACCCAGAACCAACCAGGCAAGGGTGGAAAGGCCTGCACGGCAATTCACACAGATCAATATGACACCTGCTCAGGTTCTCCCTCATCTGTTGAAGTTAAACCTTACAAACTTGAAAGAGGCGCCAAAGAATCCAAATACCTCTTCTCCCTACTACCATTCAAATGCAAAGTGTGCCTATCATTCGGACAGCGTGGGGTACGACACCAACAATTGTTGGGCCCTCAAAAATAAGATCCAGGATTTAATAGATGTCAAGGATGTGGAGTTTGACGCACCTGAAAAACCTAATGTGATATCCGCTCCAATGCCAAAACATGGTCATAATGTCCATGCTGTTGTAGAAGATCTTTATGTTGCTGCTGTTGATGACTTAATGACTCCATTACCAATGATCAAGATGAATCTGTTGAAATCCGGGATTTTCTCGGGCTACGAAAAAGATTATTACCTTTGTTCGACCTTGCAATCCGACTGTCCTTTATTGAAGTTAGGCATCCAACGCCTAATGGATAATCAAGAAATCCTCTTTAAGAAAACTCTTGTTACTCCTGTTACTCCTGTTACTCCTGTTACTCCTGTTACTCCTGTTACTCCAATCAATGATGTTACTATAATCACCATTTCCGACAATCTTTCCAAGGTCTCCAAAAGACCTGTTAAGATTACACCCGATCCAAAGTTTGTACCTATGAAGATAACAATGCCGGGGCCTATCCCATACAAGTCCAACAAGACAATACCATGGAATTATGAAGGAGAGATCTTCTACCACGGTGTTAAGAAGATCGAATTAGTTGAAGAAAGTTCCGATGAAGAGACTCCTGATGTAGGAAATATTGCGGGGACAAGTAAGATCACCCGCAGCGGAAGAATCTTCTCTCCGGAGATTTCTCCTCCAAGGGTAACCTTCGGACCCTCAAGTGCTCCTAAGGTTACTCAGGTGCCCATCAACGCATCTTTACGAACTCCAGTGATTGAAGAAATCATAACTCCTGAAGCTGTACCCTCTGCTGTTACTGCTGATAAAGGTAAGGGGATCCAAGAAGCTCCCGTCACGACGAGGGCTCAGCCTTTGGTTATCCCCGAGACCACTCAAAAGGAAATGGAGGAGATTTTAAAAATAATTAAGAAAAGCGACTATGATGTCGTAGAACAACTGGGGAAAACCCCTTCAGAAATCTCTATGCTGGCCCTTTTGCTCTGTTCCGAAGCCCTTGCCAAAGCCTTGATCAAATTCCTGAAGACGGCCCATGTGCCTCAAGAAACCTCCGCGGACCAGTTCCAGGAGTGTGTAGCCAGCTTAACCGCCGACAATGGTCTTGGCTTCTCCGATGCCGATCTAACATCTAAGGGGAGAAAGCTTAACGACGCGCTGCATGTCTCGGGGAATGGAGAGGGACTACTCTTGCTCACGTTCTGGTTGATATCGGGTCGTCTTTAAATGTCTTGCCTAAGAAAGCATTTGACATATTGGACTGTGAAGGTTTGACCTTAAAGCCCAGCAATATCATTGTAAGAGCCTTTGATGGTTCTAAGCGGATGTTCCACGGGGAGGTGGACATCCCAATTAAAGTGGGTACTGAAACTTTCCACTCCACATTTTATGTCATGGATATCCGTCCCTCCCACTCTTGCTTGTTAGGAAGACCCTGGATTCATCATGCTGGGTCCGTTACATCCACTCTGAATCAAAAGCTTAAGTACCCTGTCCAGGGGAAAATTGTGACAGTCCGTGGCGAGGAGGAGTATATGATAAGCCATCTGAATTCCTTCCGCTATGTTGAATTAGATGGTGAATTCATCGAGACCCCCTTTCAGCACTTTTAAGAGGTTTCTCCTGAAGTTGTGGTAGCCAAGACATTGACTTCTGCGCCCATCATTACCAAACATGTGTCCTGGATGTCATCCCTTAAAGATGCGAAGGTTGTGACCGAGGAAGGAGGAAGCACGGTATAGAGTCAACTGCCAGATTTTCATTACAAGACAGATAAGTTCGGCTTGGGTTTGACTGCTGCTAGTCAGAAGGCTGTGATTCGCTCCCGGGTTGGAGGACCGCCATTGAAAATCACTCATCATGGAGTTCATGCTTTAGAGGATGATGAAGAAGAAAGCAATTTTGAAGACTGGATCTTTCCAACTATTGAAGGAGGACTGAACAACTGGGAGGCGAAAGACTTCATTCCCGTTACTTTCATCAATAAGTAATTTATCTTTTGAACATTTTCTATTGGTCTGTAATAATTTTTAAACGATTCGTACACTTTTTGCTTTATGCCTTACCCGAGGCATATAGGTCCATTTGTAAGGGCTTACTTTTTCATCTTCATATGCCATTTTTAATGAATCATGGACGTTTTCATATATAAACTTTTGTGTTCATTTTCTTTCATTTTACATTTTATTTGTTTAAAGGTGGCTATCCCTTACACACACCCACGCTCACAAAATGCAGGTACCCATCCACTCCGAATTCCATGGGTAACAATTCTGCTATGACCTTCAGTGACTCTGAAGATCTGGTCAATCATGCCGAATACGAAGGTGATGAAGACTGTGAAGTTCCTGGAGAGTTGGATAGACTTTTGCAACAGGAAGAAAGGGCTATTCTGCCCCATGAAGAGCTGTTAGAGACTATCAACTTGGGTATTGTCGAAGACAGAAAAGAGGTTAAAGTGGGTGCCAACCTAGAGCCAAGTGTCAAAGAGCGTTTAGTTCAGCTTTTGAATGAATATGTTGAGATCTTCGCCTGGTCCTATAAAGACTTGCCGGGACTGGATACAGATATTGTGGTTCACCATCTCCCTACAAGAGAAGACTGTCCACCAATCAAACAGAAAGTCCGCCGAATAAGGCCCGACATGTCCGAAAAGATCAAAGCTGAGGTGATAAAGAAGTTCAATGTTGGCTTTCTTGCTGTGACTTCCTATCCACAATGGGTTGCTAACAGTGTGCCTGTGCCTAAGAAGGACGGCAAGGTCAGAATGTGCATGGATTACAGAGACTTAAACAGGGCTATCCCTAAAGATGACTTTCCACTACCGCACATTGACATCTTGGTTGACAATACAGCTTAACATAAGGTATTCTCTTTCATGGATGGATTTTCAGGGTACAACCAGATCAAAATGGCCCCTAACGACATGGAGAAAACTACTTTTGTTACGCAGTGGGGTACCTTCTGCTATAAAGTGATGCCATTCGGAGTGAAGAATGTCGGGGCAACCTATCAGCACGCCATGGTGGCTTTGTTTCATGATATGATACATCATGAGATTGAAGTCTACGTAGACGACATGATATCCCGTTCACAAACTGAAGAAGAACACCTCGACCATCTGCAAAAGTTGTTTGTCAAATTGAAAGAGTACAAGCTCAGACTGAACCCTAACAAGTTCACTTTCGGAGTCAGGTCCGGTAAACTTTTGGGGTTCATCGTCAGTAACAAAGGCATCGAGGTTGATCCTGCCAAAGTCAAAGCTATACAGGAAATGCCTTCCCCTCGCACTGAAAAGGAGGTCAGAGGTTTCTTGGGACGCCTAAACTACATTGCAAGGTTCATTTCTCACCTAACATCTACCTGTGAACCAATCTTCAAGCTATTGAAGAAAGATCCGGTGGTTAAATGGAATGATGGCTGCCAAGTTGCTTTCGATAAAATCAAGGAGTATTTGCTGGAACCTCCTATCTTGATACCACCCGTCGAAGGAAGGCCTTTAATAATGTATCTGACTGTCCTGTAGAATTCAATGGGGTGCGTATTGGGCCAACATGACGAGTCTGGCCGAAAAGAGCATGCCATTTATTACCTTAGCAAAAAGTTTACCGACTGTGAGACTCGCTACTCACTGCTCGAGAAAACTTGCTGCGCTTTGGTATGGGCTGCTCGCCGGCTAAGGAAGTATATGTTGACACATACCACTTTACTTATCTCTAAGATGGATCCGATCAAGTATATCTTCGAGAAGTCTGCTCTATCCGGAAGAATCGCTAGACGGAAGATGATCCTCACCGAATATGATATACAGTACACAACCCAAAAAGCCATAAAGGGAAGTGTGCTAGCCGATCATCTGGCCCATCAAGTTGTCGAAGATTACCAATCCATGAGTTTCGAATTTCCCGACGAGGATATCATGACTTTGAGCAACATTGAAGAAAACAGACCGTATGACGGACCTGAACAAGGATCCCGATGGACCCTGTACTTTGATGGTTCCTCCAATGCACTTGGCAACGATATCGGTGCAGTACTTATTTCTCCACAAGGTTTCCATACACCTTTCACCGCTAGACTCTGTTTCAGTAGCACCAATAACATGGCCGACTATGAAGCTTGTATCTTTGGTCTCAAGGCTGCTATTGACTTAGGAATCAAATCTTTGATTGTATTTGGGGACTCACCTTTGGTTATCAGTCAAATCAAAGGAGAGTGGGATACTAAACACCCTAACCTCATCCCTTACAAAGAACATGTCTTGACATTGTTACCACATTTTGAGCAGATTACCTTCGAGCACTTCCCGCGAGAAGAGAATCAGTTGGCAGATGCGCTAGCTACAATGTCATCCATGTTTAAACTTAACTGGGATAATGAGGCACCTCAAATCACCATCGAACGAATGGACGAACCTGCACATTGTCACCAGATTAATACCGAAGAAGTAGTGGACCGACCTTGGTTTCATGACGTCAAAAGGTATCTTGAAGCACAAGAATACCCTGAAGGAGCTTCGGTCAACGACAAAAAGTTCTTAAGGAGGTTCGCGACCAAGTTCTTTCTGAGCAATGGTATCCTATACAAGTGCAATCTTGATTGTGTCCTACTCCGTTATGTGGACAAGGTTGAAGCTGAGCAGATCATGGCTGAACTACATAATGGCACCTTTGGCACCCACTCAAGCGGTCATACGATGGCTAAAAAGATTCTATGGGCAGGTTACTACTAGTCTACCATGGAAACTGATTGTCATCAACATTCCCGTACTTGTCACAAATTCCAAATCTATGCTGACAAGGTACATATTCCTCCAGTTCCTCTCAATGTCTTAACAGCTCCTTGACCATTCGCGATGTGGGGAATCGACATGATTGGAGAGATCAAGCCTACAACATCCAATGGACACCGTTTCATCCTGGTGGCCATTGATTACTTTACCAAGTGGGTTGAAGCAGCTTCCTTCGCCTCCGTTACAAAGAATGTGGTTGCCCGCTTCATCAAGCAGAACTTCATATGCCGGTATGGTATCCCCGACAGGATCATCACTGACAACAGTACAAATTTGAACAATACTATGATCACCGCTCTGTGCGAGCAGTTCAAGATTCAACATCACAATTCATCTCCCTATCGGCCTAAGATGAACGGTGTTGTCGAAGCCGCGAACAAAAATATCAAGAAGATCATTCAAAAGATGATAATTACCAACAAGGACTGGCACGAGATGTTATCGTTTTCTCTGCACGGGTACCGTACCACGGCACGCAGTTCAACTGGGGCAACACCCTTTTCTTTGGTATACGGCATGGAGGCTGTTTTACCTATCGAGGTTCAGATTCCCTCCTTGAGAATCATGAAAGATGCTGGTTTGAGCGAAGACGATTGGATTCAGACCCGGCTTGATCAACTTAACTTGATTGACGAAAAGCGACTTACTGCTGTTTGCCATTGTCAGGCGTATCAAAAACGTAAGATCAAGGCCTTCAACAAGAAAGTCAAGAGACAAGTATATCAAGTCGGGGACCTTGTAATCAAGCGAATCATCTTGCCGCAAAGTGATCCCAGGGGCAAATGGACTCCTACTTACGAAGGACCATTTGTGATCAAAAACATCTTTTCAGGTGGGGCAATGATCCTGACCACCATGGACGGCGATGACCTGCCGCACCCTGTGAACGCAGACATAGTCAAAAGATACTACGCATAAACGACCCGACAAGTCGAAAACCCGAAAGGGAGACTTGGGCAAAAATGGTCATCCTGGTGAATCGAAAACCCAAAAGGGCGGTTCAGGCAAAAATTAGGGATAAATAAAAAATCTGTACACCCGGAAAGTTGAAAACCCGAAAGGGCGGCTTGGGCAAAAAAGGGTTTCCCGGTGGATCGAAAACCCAAAAGGGCGATCCATGAAAAAGTTAGGGAATTAAAGCGTATGACTATGTCTCGTCGGATCACTTTAAGGACAATCTCTTCACAGACAAGCTCCAAGCTTCTGATCAATTCAATCATTTGCGGACGAAGCAACGAATGGACAAGATACTCAGAGTTACGAAGGCTATAGCAGAATGGGAACCCCATGGAATTGTTACACATAGCCATCTTTCTTTGTATAAATTTTTCTCAATTTTATGACAACATTCTCTTACTAGGATGTCTGTCTCCTTTGTACAAAATACTTACACAAAGTTAATGCAAAGATACATCAAAGTGCAGAAAATTGTTTGCCTTTTCTTTCTTTTTACGCTTGTGTTTTATTTGAAAACATCCAATGTTTTATTAAATGAGCATATGCATTTGAATATAATCCCTGCTTACAAATAAAACGAAATGAGAAAGAATAATTACTGACAAATTGAAAGTATGGGAAAACGTCTTTAGGCTATTCTAGGAGAAATCCTTAGCAGAGCTAAAGCCTTGAAATACATATCCCCAGCGGAGTTAAGTTTCAAAATCCCCATCAGATTTAAGTTTCTAAACTCCCAATCCCCAGCGGAGCCAGAAAAATTTGAACTACAGACCCTCAGCGAAGATAGAACTTTCTTCCCCAACAGAGTCCAAAACTTAAACCCTCAAAACCCCGATGGGAGATCGTCTAGTTTCCTCCTATTCCCCAGAGAGTTGTCTTAAAATCAGAAGATTCCCCTGCAAGTTATCTTAAAGCCTGACAACTAACCAGATGACAGCTTTAGAGGATTCCTCAATAGATTGGCATACAACCCAAGCCCTTGAGAACTCTTCAACAGAATAAACATTCTCCCCACAGAGTTATTTCCCAGCAGATCGAAGATTCTCATTCTCATTTCTCCAGTGGAAGCCTCCAAGGTTTCAATTCCCCAGTAGAGATCGTCAGAGTTTTCCTTATTCCCCAGCCATAGTCATCAAAGTTCTCTGGATTCCTCAAGTAGGTTTCCCAAGCAGACTTGAAGGATCCCTATATCCCTAGGAAAGTCATGAAGGATTATCACCTCCCCATAGAAGTTGTCAAAGTTCTTGTTAATCCTCACAAGTCGCCAAGGATTTTCTATCTCCAACAGTGGTCCAAGGATTTGTTTTCCCCGACAGCAGTCAAAGATTTCATTATCTCCAGCTATCAAGGATTTATTTTCCTCAGCAAGACAGCTAATCAGCTTACATGCGCATATATTACATTCATGTATCATAAACATTGATAGAACATATTTTATTGCATCATACATGTCATGCAACATAACTTGGTGTTTCAGCTAACATTTTACCCTTTTCAGGATAAGATTAAAAGTTATCTTTAACAACTGTTCAAAGATTTCAGACACAGTACGGATACACTCCAAGACATGGAAGTCATTCTACTACTCATTCAGATCTCTTATTTCAGATATAGTATGGATACACCCGAGACACGGCGGTCATTCTATTACTCATTCAGAATTTCAAGTCAAGATACAGTATGGATACACCCCAAACGCGGAGGTCATTCTATTTACTCATTCAGACTTCAGCAATCAGATACAGGCTAGATACGCTCCAGACAGGGAAGTCATTCTATTTTTCATTTAGATTCAACTATCAACCTCAGGTTCAGATACACTCTGCCACGGACGTCATTCTGTCACTTGTCCAGATCCCAGTTATAGTACGAATACATTCCAGACACGGAAGTCATTCTGCTACTCATACAGATCTCAACTTCAGATACAGTCTAGATACGCTCCAGACACGGTTTCCATTTTGTCACTCATTCGAAATTTATCCCCAGCCCAGAGATGCTCCATACACAGATGTTTCTTTGTCGCCCATTTAAAATTCAGATACAATACAGATACACTCCAGACACGGCAGTCATTATGATATTCATTCAAGAATCAAACACGGTTACAGCTCAGATACGCTCCATACACATACGTTATTCCTTTGCTCATACGAATCCAATCTCCAGATACAACTCAGATACATTCCAAATATGGATACCATTCTGGTGTTCATTCTCTTGATTTTCAACAAACAGTCTTGGATGTCATCTTTAAGCCCATCTCTATCAATATTCTACCATCTCCAAATGGCATCTTTAAGCCCATTCCCTCATTTACATTTTGACGAGTGCAAATTTACAGGCACTCTAGTGTCCAATCATCTTTTACCTTCGAGTCACGAAAGCCAAACTCGCCAATCTAACTCTTCAGGTTCAAGAAGATTGAACAGGGGCAGCTGTTGTACCCCAAAATTTTCCCTCTCATTTTATTAAGATTTCCCCTCACAAGACTCTTTGAACTCCAGACAGGATTAGGGTTTGCTCTGCTCAAGACATCTCCTTGCATTGATGACCTAAATTAGGGTTTGAGTTTGCACAGGGATTTTTGGACTTTCAATGCCCAAAGTGACTTTCATACTTCATGTTGGACTTATAAGATTGCCTCTACCAAGTTTCAAGCTTTGAATCAAATTTTTGCCCAATCAATTGGACAATTGACCTAGAAATCAATTGTATTGGGGAAAAAGTCAATTGTGGCCAATTTGCAGTCAAACCTCATAATTTTTGATCCACATCAACATTATAGACTCATATGAACCATTTGATCAAGTTTGGACCACAACTCCTCAAGAAATTTGATCAGATCATCAAAAGGGCATAATGGTCATTTTTAGGGTTTTGACTGTATAAGGGCAATTTCTGATTTTTCACCTAGCCAATGGCAAATTGGGTTCAAGCATGGATTCAAGGACTCAATGGCATCATATTGACCTATTCACAATGTTCAAAAGATCTCAAATGCATTGGATTGACAGATGAATTTTTCAATCAACTGATCAAAATTTGACTGTACACTGAAAAGTCAAACTTTGACTTTTTGGTCAAAATCAAGTGCCAAGGGTAATTTTTCATCAAAATGAGTCAAAACATGAAACTTGTTCATCAAGAAACCTAATTTTGCAAATTAGGGTTTAAGATTGAAAAATTTCATAACTTAGAATTTTTCTAAGTTATGAAATTTTCTTATTTTTTTCCAACATTGCCCAACATTTTCACCATTTCAAACAATTGAAAAGCAAAAGCAAGTGATCTAAACAATTAACTAAGAGCCCATGGATAACCATGGATGAAAATGGTGCTTGCACCTTCCCTTTTCATAATCTACCCCCCGAACCCAAGAAAACATCTCAAAGGTCTTTCCTGTGCTTTTTGACCTTTCCTTTGGATAAAATAAAAAGTCGGTGGCGACTATTGGTAAACCGAAACATTTGCAAACACAAAATGCAAAACCTCAAGTCAGTTCTCCCACCGCATCACACAGACGAAGTCTTTCACCATGTTAGGCAGGATGAATTTGCAGGAGAAAATAATTTGGTGGCCATAGTCGAATAAATAATGGCTTGAAATGGGGTAAATATAGGCCTGCGTAGGCCAAACTATACTTCCCCTTTGTCTAAATATGTTTTACAAATAGAGTTACCCAGGGGTTGGAAAGTCACTAAGTTCACAAAATTCTCTGGTGACACCAGCGAATCTATTGTTGAACATATAGTCGGGTATCTTACTGAGGATGGGGACATAGCTAATAACAAAAACTTAAGGATAAAATATTTCCCTAGTTCGCTAATCAATAATTATTTCACATGGTTCACCACCCTCCCATCGAATTCCATCTGAGATTGGACTCTCAGAGCGGTTATTCCTAGAGCAGTTCTATATGGGACAATCAAATATTATTCTCAAAGATTTGGCCAATATCAAGAGAAATTTTACTGAGCCAATTGATGATTACTAAAAAAAGTTATGTTTGTTGAAGACAAGGTGTTTTACACAATTTCCAGATGAAACAACCGACCGAATAATCATCGAGATAAAATCAATGAAGTCTCCATCAAATGGTTTTTCACCCACCCGAAGGTAAAGGTAAACAACTAGTAAACCCAAGGAGGGTGAAATCACGATCAAATGACCGAGAGATACGGGTAATGGAGTAGACTACTTAAAATAATGACTTTAAACCTTGTGCCTTATCCGGGACACAACGGTCCATTTGTTAAGGGTTGACATTTCATGAACATATTTTCATTTAATAAAGCATTGGAAGTTTTGCATTCAAATTTTTTGCTCTCTGCCTTTCTTTTACTTTTTATCACTTTCGAAATAGCTATGAATTCTTACACACACCCTCACAATACATTACAGATCCACACCCACTCTGGATAATCCCCTTTAGGTTCATAACCCATTTTCTAAAAATTTCGAAGCCGGAATGAACCGAGCTCTTGATGTCACTTGTTAGACGTAGACAACATATCTAGAGGGAGTGGTTAATAGATACTCCTTTTAAAAATTTATACAAATATGATTTTGAAAAAGTTGTTTTATCAAAGAGCGACGTGAAAGCTTTTCAAAATGTCATCTATACGAACGTTATTGGAAACTCGGATATGCAAACTGTAACAACAAATTCAATATGGAATAAGAACAACAAATTGAATTAATATACTTTAATCACTTAATAGCTTATTTAACATTTATCAAAAGTTACTAGTAAAGCTATTTCCAATGGCAATACTAAAAAGAACTAGTAGAATCAATTTATCAAACACTTGGTGTGCAAGTGAATTTTCAGAATTTTTCATTTAGTTTCATTGATACACAAAACCACTTATAATCAAAATTGATTATAAGCTATATCAAAACTTGATTTACAATAAAAAACAGTTTAAAAAATTCTTACAATTCAATTGATAATGCGATGCAATTTGATAAATTGATCTATGTATCAAAGCAAGTAAAAGCAAAAAGTAAAAGAGACACAAGGAATTTGTCTTCACAGTTTCCCATTGTCATCCTCGCGTGTGGGTACGTCTGAACCTAATTCCAATGGAATTAGGATAATTCTTACTATGCAAAATTATTGATACAAGATAAGTGTTTAAGAGCAACTCGACAAACCCTTATCTTGTTGTTGATTGAACCCCTTATTATCTTTTGATCTTGAGAAAGACCAAGACATAATAGATGCAAATTGACTATCTGGATCTTGCTACTCCTTTGCGTTCTTTATCTGCAAAAGCTTTTGTGCACCGTCAATTTCAACTATTGAACCATAATTATAATTTGTCGCTCTCGCGCTACTTCCTTTGAGTTCTTTATCTCCGAAGGATCCCTTGCATTCATTATCTCTAAAGGACTTCACTTAGCTGCAATTACCTCTCGAACATTTTACACGAAAACCCCAAATAAACCAATGATCTTGGAGGATAAACCCATGGTTTTTCCTGGATGAAAACCCCTAATAAGCTCAACCTATTACACAATTAGACACTATCAATCCTCGTCTAGATGGTACCCCAACAGAACATCGTTACAATGTAATGTTCGTGTGTATGCATATGTTGGAGGTTGAAGATGAAGAGAGAAGTAGGCTAATTTTATGGTTTCACCAAGTTATGGATGATGCCTGAAAGAGTATTTAGAGTTTTCCAACTTTTAGGGCAAAAAGGAAAAATTTGGAATTAAAAAGATTTGGAAAAATTGACCAAACAAACAGGATTTGTCGACCTATATATCGTATGTGTCAACATATACGTGATTTTTAAGCTGCATGTGTCGACCTTTATAAGGTTATGTGTTAATTGAACCAAGTCAGATGCTACAGACTTTAAAACGATAGTAAATGTGTCGACCTGAAAAATGGATGTGTCCATACATAAAATAAGAATTTCTACAATTTCTGAAATGCTTTAGTATGTTTTGACCTATATAATGCATATGTTGACCTAAGTCTTCCAGAGGCTACAGGCTTCAAAAATGAGTTGTATCTGTCGACCTGAAGAGCGGATGTGTCGACGCATGCAATAAAAAATTATGTAGAAAATTGTTTTTAATAAATTTGATCAATTTCAAAATGCTTTTTATTGATTCCTAAGACCTCTAATGCATAGGAGTGACATAAGACATAAGGATATCGTCTAATGTACATAAGTGCTAGCTTTTCTCAATTTTGACATTATTTAAAACCTTAGATGACGAAGTTGTACTCACAACATTCACCGTGAAAATAGTTTTCTGAAAATGTACGTATGAATCACCAAGTTTTATTCAATTGTCAGTTTATTTTTAAAAAAATTATTTTAATTCCTTTTACTTTCAAGTCGAAGTCTCTTTATTTTCCTGTTATCATTTCACATAGTTTCACAATTACTTATCAATTGACTATTACATTCGAAAATATGAACATTCAAAAAATACAAAACATCAAAAACTAAAGACATCGTCCTATGATCAATCTAGTCGATCATGAAAGTAACTAAAATATCTTTGTTTTAGAAGACTAGCGCTTGTTTACCAAATTCCACGGTAAACAAATTGGCACACCCGATGGGACGAATGTCTAGTTTTGTGTCACATTCTTTGTTTTGTGTTATCTTTTCTTTCGTTTCAGTTTGTTTGTTTAACATTTTGACATGATATTAAGGAGTGGTAAATTAGTCAAAACTAACAAACATGAAATATACTAGGAATATGGTTAATCCACCCAGTAACAATGGAGAACAACCCCCTTCTTTGACAGGAGGAAGTACGACTGCAATATCTGCAATTGAGCCAATACTTATTCAAGCAAGTACAACGGGAATACTGACAAGTACTTATAGTGGTTCAATTTTTTCCCTTGTTCGAACACGGGGTCTACCAATGACCCTTGGACAAGAAGGGGAAAATAATTTTAGACATTTTGCATATGGATTCACAATGCCTATGAATGGCCGTGAACAGATTTATGGTATGCCAACATCAGTAATGGCAAGTTTAAACAATAGTACTTCGACATTGCAGATCCAAGGATGTCTAATTTTTCACCACTGCAAGGATCATGATCATGTGTCAATAATATGGGAAAAATAATCCCACCCCCAAGATTCACTACCCATTTACCTACCATGATGATGAAATATATAGAAACATTTAGTCAACAAATGGATGATAGTAACCACGAAATGGTTGGTGTTTTAGCCCGAAAAATAGGAGCCATTTTTAACCCTTAGATACATAGTGCTACCCAAACAAATCAACAAAATGCACAGATGAATCAACAATTGGTAGCGCAAATGGCATAGAATATAGATTTCTTTGGTTCCCCTCGAGTCTCAGTTCAGCATCCTCGTCCATAGTGGATAAGAGAAAACCAGGTTGTGGTTTTTGAAGAAAATGAAACAGTTAACCAAGCACAACCAGACATGGAAAATATTGGCAAAGTTAACCAGGGGAAAAGAATGGAATAACCATGGGTCGAACAAGCGATACAAAGGGAGGTTTAGGCACCAAGGATCGAAACCAGGATGCAGACGAAGTCTTTCACCATGTTAGGCAGGATGAATTTGTAGGAGAAAATAATTTGGTGGCCATGGTCGAAAGAATAATGGCTTAAAATGGGGGTAAATATAGGCTTGCATAGGCCAAAATATACTTCCCCTTTGTCTGAATATGTTTTACAAACGGTGTTACCCAGGGGTTGGAAAGTCACTAAGTTCATAAAATTCTATGGTGACACCATCGAATCTATTGTCGAACATATAGTCGGGTATCTTACTGAGGCTGGGGACGTAGCGAATAACAAAAACTTAAGAATAAAATACTTCCCTAGTTCACTAATTAAAAATTCATTCACATGGTTCACCACCCTCCCAGTGAATTCCATATGAGATTGGACTCCCTTAGAGCGGTTATTCCATAAGAAGTTCTATATGGGACAATCAAATATTATTCTTATAGAATTGGCCAGTATCAAGAGAAATTTTACTGAGCCAATTGATGATTACTTAAACAAGTTATGTTTGTTGAAGGCAAGATGTTTTACACAAGTTCCAGATGAAACAACCGACCGAATAGTCATCGAGATAAAATCAATGAAGTCTCCATCGAATGGTTTTTCACCCACCCGAAGGTAAAGGTAAACATATAGTAAACCCAAGGAGGGTGAAATCACGATAAAACGATCGAGAGATACGGGTAATGGAGTCGACTACGTAAAAGGAAGGTATTACCACCCCTCACAACTGTGGTACTCCATGGGATCCACTCTTGTTGTTCTCATCAAAGGGTGTATTCTAATCTAAAGCTTACGAGGTAAAGGAAAAAAGCAAAGAGGGAATGAATGCAAAAGAAAACACGGGGAAAAGAAGGAATATTTACAATGTTTTGCTCTCCTAGTCCCCGCGACCAAATCGCTACGTATCCCTTATAAGGAATCAGAGCACCATAGTTCGGCTCAAAAGTTTCCATTTTTTTTACATGTCTTTTATGAACGATGCTATCGAAGCATGTCCTTTTTGAAAAGGTTTTAAAAGATAAAAGAGGTATGAAGACAAAAAGATTTGCATTGGTTGGTGTTTTTTACCTTAAAAAAGAATTTAAGAAATGTTAAAGTGTTTTATGCATTTAGCAAGAAAAGAGATTTTAGTCTTAAGAATGCAAAAGAAAAAGAAAAACATCTAAGGGAAACTATCTAGTCCTATCCCTAATGTTATCTTACAATGATTGATCATATAGTTGAGTTTTGAAAGGGAAACCTTTACCTATGTTGGCATGCATGGATTACAATCCTAATGTCTAACTCGCCTAGGAAGCAAAACGAGTACATCCTAAGGGAGAATGTCGGGTGAAGGAAAAACTACCAAACAAAAGAACTCCAGGTGAATGCAAACCTAACAAATAACAAGAATGTCGGGTTAAGGCGAACCTATCTAACAAAAATAACTTCGGGTGAAGGTTTAAAGAGAAGCATAAACACAGGCGTAATCAAGAAAAGTCAAATCAAAACCACAAACAAAATCGAGTGCGAGCAAGCAACTGACAAATTAGTCCAATGGATCTCAAGGTGGGAGTAAGGAACTCTGTCCACTTGATTTGTTCGAGCACTGCCATTGAGTAACAACTCGGAATATAAATGTTTGAAGAAACATAAGCTAACATCGTCAAAACAAATGACAAAGTGTGGGGGATCATTACAAATCATATCTTCCACTCATTTGACTCAATAGACAAGAATAAGCACGGTTCAAAGCGTCAACATACAACACGAGCTAAGAACGACGCATACTAGAATGTGTGAGGGCCGACTGTCGGCCTTCTATTCCACTTATTGACTCGATAGCAAGAGCAAAATGAAAGGGAAATGGGACGGGAATGGGATTTTCCTCTTTTGAGGTCTTTTGCACACAAGCAATCACAAACATTACCTCATTTTGAGGACTTTGTGCAAACACAAACATCGCCTCCTTTGAGGACTTTAGACAGATTGCCCACCTAAAGTAGGGAATCCCAGTCTTGCATATCTATTCCTACTTCTCATGGCAAGGAAAACGATAAATGATATGCAAAAGTAAACCAAAGTCAATATAATACCAAATGAATAAGAGTTCGTAGCAAGTAAGCAAAAGTAGAGAAACCCAAAAAACTTCGAGCAAGCTTCACCAAGCAATAGGGAAATAGTCAAAAACAATATCAAATATAAGAATCAAATGCCACAATGCAAAAATAAATCACAAGCAGTTAGTGTGCCGCATCAAGCTAACATCATGCACAAAACAATGCTACACAAGCAAAGTATAATCCAACCAAATGTGTTGTGCGAAGAATCACCTTCCGAAACTTCCACAATGTCACAATATGAGTTAGAAAATAACAAGGAAAATTAATTGTAATCAAACAATCAACATCACAACTCAAAATGACATATTATCATGAATGAAGAAAAGTCGAACAAGCAACGGAATCACAAAACTAATTCTTGGGCAGCATGTATATCATCTCATGAATAGCATAAAATATCAGTTTAAAATCATCACAACTCAATGCACATGTCCCACAAATACCAAGGAAGGTGGAATCATGCATGAATCAACAATTAGATCACACTTAAAGCTCAATTTACAAAACCGTGCAGCATGGTATCGATTAATTCGATCACTCAAATAATCGCGTTAAAAGCGAGCAAACTCCATGTAAATGGTCAACGATCAAACAATTAAGCATAAACATGTATTATATGAATATTAAATCACAATGTACATGTTAAAAGAAAAATCGGACAACATTGTTTCCATTCACAAAGTGCGTAAAAAGTTGTTTCAAACTTAACCGACATCGACACCAATGCTCCCCAATCATCCGATTAAAGCCAAATACGCATGAAGTACGAATTAAAATCCAATCCAAGTGCATTCTCACAAATCGGATAACACTACACCATTTCTCAACATCGCACAAAAAATCATCTCGGAATCGGTAATTCTCATAACTAATGATCAACAAACGCGTAAATAATCTCGAGTAAGCATTAAACAATGGTGATACGGTGGGAGAACTGACTTGGGTGTTTTGCGTTTGATCGCAAATGTTGAGGTTTAGAAAGAGTCGCCACCGACTTTTCAAGTTTGAGAGTGTTTGGTGTATAAAATGTTTTTGTTGTGAGCAAGCGAGTAACTAGGAGCAATCTACCTACTCAAAAGTTCTTAGGTGTTCTTTTCCTTCTCCTTTATATATGGCTATGTTACCATTGTTTTGATAAGAAGTCTCATCGTTGGATGTGAAGGGACATTTGTATAGTCATAGAAGGCAACCTATGGGACGTTTTAGCAATGTCGTTTAGGGACGAGATCATTTACCGAAGGCAACATTGAGGGTCATCGAGGGACTAGGGTCTTTTATCCAAGGTCTTTGCTAAAACGCCCATATTCGAGGGACATGACTATCTTCCGAAAGGCAACAAAGTAGGATTACCCTAAGGGTGCGTGTGTGTAAAATGTGTTTGATTTCATGCATTTAGTCTTGATTAGGGTGATCTATTTGTTGATTTCATGCCTTGCCATACACACCCTAATTACTAGCATTATATTTGAAAAGCAATAAACTGCGGAAATATAAAGTCCTACGCTATTACAATATTTAGGGATGGGGGTACAAATTTACAAATGGGGGGTTATAAGAATTTAAATCCTATTTAACTATTACAACCATATTGAAATATACAATGCAAGAAAGAAAAAGGATTTGTTTTTGAAAATGGTTTTTTGTCTTAATGAATAATTATAAAAAAAAGAAATAAATTAACTAAAAAAAGAAAATATTTTTTTATGTCTGTTTTTTTATATATTAATAAAAAGGATGTTAATGCTAAAAATGATAAAAAGGAAAATAATGAGAGAAAAGAATCAGCATGCTGCTGAAAGCAAAACAAAGGGGATCAGAAGTTCTGATGCTGGGCGCGTAGTGGTTCAGAAAGAAGCGTCATAAGTTCTGGATTGATACGCTATGAGGTCCTGCAAGACACGTTAGAGGGAAAACATAGAAGTTCCGGGTTGCTATGTGTTAAACTTTTGAGTGTTAGAACAATGAGAAAGTCTTGGAAGTTATGTGTATTAAAACAGTGAAGAGAACTCATAAGTTCAGTATGTGCTAAGATAGTGAGTGAACATCAGAAGTTCAGTGTGTGTTAACAGCGAGTGAACATCATAAGTTGAGTGTGTTTAAACAGTGAGAAAATCATAGAAGTTCTGTATGTTAAAGCAGTGAGGAGAACTCAGAAGTTCTGTGTTGTGCTAAAACCGTGAGTGAAAATCAGAAGCTTTGTGCCACATTTCAACTCTTTCCTCATATTAATCAGCACATCAATAATTTATTAAGTTCTTAACAAACAGCAAATCAAAAGGATAAAAGCACAACAATTTATAGAAGTTCTAATCCTAATTCCGAGCCTAGCCTTAATCAAGAAATTCTGATCCATAATTTTTCTACTTATGCAATGATATGGACAACATCAATACTATGATAGTTACATATTTAATGATGTTCTGAATGAAAAGATGCAAAGTCAGAAAGACTTACCTTGAATCTGAAGCGTGTGCCTGGAACTTGAGTTGCTGCCTTCGGATGTTCTGGAGTCAACAAGAGCAACGAAAGAGAAAATGCCAAGTTCTTTGACTCAAAGGGAAGAACGAAGGTTTGGTTTTCTGTTTGGGAATTCTGGATTTTTACGAAGGTTTCACAGTTTTCTTTTCTCTCTTTTGATGATTCTCTCTCTCTCTCTCTCTCTCTCTCTCTCTCTCCAAAATCCATCCCCATGAAAGTGTGATGGAGCAACTTATTTATAGGTGAATTTGTTGTGGTTTTGGGGGGGAAAACAAATTGGATTTGAACGTTTTTTTGGCATCATGTTCCATTGCTTTTTTATCACATTTTTCGTTTGCTAGTTTGGTGCAATTATGGGATGCAGGCATGGACTTAATTAGATGTTGGTTATAGGACTGTGCTGTAGCAGTACAGTAGGTTGTATAAACGAGGTTTTGGGATTTGGTGATGTTCTGACCAAAGCGTTGAACATAGCTTTCATATGCTAGGGTGCTGCCTTGTTCTTGAAGCAAGTATGCTAGTTAGTAGCTTTTAGCCGTGTTTAAGCTGGATTTGTAAATATGAATTAAGGAAAAGTACCCTCAGAGGCAAAAGCAAAGCATGGGCCTAACATAACCTTGTACAAAAGTTTTTCTTTCAAGGACATCAATGGTACTTCTATCTCACACGTGGGGAAATCCTTTGGATAAAAACTCAAAAGTGGTTGTGAGCATTAAATGATGATGAGATTTATTAAACCAGAAATCTTGCGCTATGAGATTGTGCATCATATCCTAAGTCTGGGTAAGAAGTTCTACATCAGCGTAACTTAGAATAAACACCCAACTTCTGATCTTGGAATCTCTCTGCTCTAGCATGTTCTGAAGGAGTTCCCAGACTTTTCTGAAAGCTTGTAACACGCTTTGTAGATTTATTTGAATTGCTCTTGCAACTTCTGACTAAACCTATGTGAAAACTTGCCCAGAAGTTCTAACCAAGTCCTGTTTTGGAAAGGTCCAGAATTTGCTGAAAGTTTCAGTTTCATGGATGTGTCTTCAAGAATTTGTAGCTTGAAATCCCAACATTTCTAGGAGAAGTTTTGTTCTGCAACGTTTGATATCTCATTGAGATCTAAAACTCTTGTGTTAGAAGTTCTTCTAGAATCAACTTCCATCATGGTAAAAATCTGATCAGAAGTTCTGAGCTTGTCATATTTCTTAAACACTTAGAAAAAATCTAAGTATTTAGAATTTTGACTTTTCCAAAGCAATTTTGACTTTTGAATTTCTTGATGAAACAAACTTCATATTTCAACATGTCTTTATGATATATGATCCTTGAAACTTGATTTTTTGATCAAAAGTTAAAGTTTGACTTTTCAGTGCGTAAATGACCATTTTACCCTTGTGAATGACTTTTTTGGAAAATTTGTAATTAAAGGCTTGCACTTGGATGGAAACAAACCTGAGGGTCCAGGGAGATCCTTTGAGAAATGAGAGGGCAAATTTTAGGGTACAACAATTGTCCCTGTTCAATATTCTTACACCAGAAGAGTTAGATTGGTAAATCTGTCATTCGTGACTTGAAGGTGGAAGATGATTGAACACTAGAGTGCCTAGAAATTTTCACTCGATGATGTGGTGCTTGATTGTGTAGGGAATGGGCTTAAAAGATGCCATTTGGACGAATGATGGAGATTTGTCAGAGATGGGCTTGTAGATGCCATCCAAAGGTGACTATTGATAGAAAATGGACTTGGTCTAAACTTCATTTCAACTGGAAAAGAAACAGAATAAATATTTGGAGCGACTTATCTGAACCAGAAGATGTCTTGTATGTCGTTTGATTGGGAAGAATCAGAATAAACCTTGGAGCGATTTATCTGAACCAGAAGTGTTCCTTTGGAAAGTATTAGGATAAACCGTTGAGGGGTTTATACTAAACCAAAAGAGATCTTGGATATTCCTTAACTGGAAAAATCAGAGTAAATATTTGAGCGATTTATCTGAACCATAGAAAGTATCTGCTACGTAGATGGTTGACCAATCCTTTCTTGAGAATTGATATATATTTGATTTGGTGAAAATTTTTATGATAATTTTCTGTTGATTGATCTTTCCAAAATGGCATCCGTATCTGAACTCTGTCTGAAAGCTGAATTTGAATGAGTTTCATAATGGCATCCGTATCTGGAGCATATCTGAACTGTATCTAAAAGTTGAATCTGAATGAGTATCAGAATGCATCCATATCTAGAGCGTATCTGAACTATGTCTGAAAGTTGAATCCGAATGAGTATCAGAATGGCTTCCGTATCTGGAGCACAGCTGAACTGTATCTGAAAGCTGAATATGAATGAGTATCAAAATGGCATCCAGATCTGGAGCATATCTGAACTGAATCTGAATGCCGAATCTGAATGAGTATAAGAATGACATCCGTATCTGGAGCGTATCTGAACTGTGTCTGAAAGCTGAATCTGAATGAGTATCATAATGGCATCTGTATCTGGAGCGTATCTGAACTATATCTGAAAGCTGAATCTAAAAGAGTATCTGAAAGAGTATCAAAATGACATCCGTATTTGGAGCGTATCTGAACTGTGTTTGAAAGTTGAATCTGAATGAGTATCAAAATGCCATCCATATCTGGAGCGTATCTGAACTGTATCTGAAAGCTGAATCTGAATAAGTATCAGAATGGCATCCTTATCTGGAGCGTATCTGAACTGTGTCTGAAAGCTGAATCTGAATGAGTATCAGAATGGCATCCGTATCTAGAGTGTATTTGAACTGTATCTGAAAGCTGAATCTGAATGAGTATCAGAATGGCATCTGTATCTGGAGCGTATCTAAACTGTATCTGAAAGCTGAATCTAAATGAGTATCAAAATGACATCCATATCTGGAGCGTATCTGAATTGTATCTGAAAGCTAAATCTGGAATCCATATCTGGAGCGTATCTGAACTTTATTTGAAAGCTGAATCTGAATGGGTATAAGAATGACATCCGTATCTAGAGCGTATCTGAACTGTGTCTGAAAGCTGAATCTAAATGAGTATCATAATGGCATCTGTATCTGGAGCGTATCTGAACTATATCTGAAAGTTGAATCTGAATGAGTATCAGAATGGCATCTGTAGCTGGAGCATATCTGAACTGTGTCTGAAAGTTGAATCTGAATGAGTATCAGAATGCCATCCATATCTGGAGCGTATCTGAACTGTATCTGAAAGCTGAATCTGAATGAGTATCAGAATGGCATTCGTATTTGGAGCGTATCTGAATTGTGTCTGAAAGCTGAATCTGAATGAGTATTAGAATGGCATTCGTATCTGGAGCATATCTGAACTGTATCTGAAAGCCGAATCTGAATGACTATCAGAATTGCATCCGTATCTGGAGCGTATCTGAACTATATCTGAAAGTTGAATCTAAATGAGTATCAGAATGGCATCCATATCTGGAGCGTATCTGAACTGTATCTGAAATCTGAATCTGAATGAGTATCAGAATGGAATTCGTATCTAGAGCGTATCTGAACTGTATATGAAAGCTGAATCTGAATGAGTATCAGAATGGCATCCGTATCTGGAGCGTATCTGAAAGCTGAATCTGAATGATTATCAGAATGGCATCCGTATCTGGAGCGTATCTGAACTGTATCTTAAAGTTGAATCTGAATGAGTAGTAGAATGGAATCCGTATCTGGAGCGTATCTGAATTGTGCCTGAAAGCTGAATCTTAATGAGTATCAGAATGGCATCCGTATCTGGAGCGTATCTAAACTGTATCTGAAAGCTGAATCTGAATGAGTACCAGAATGGCATCCGTATATGGAGCGTATCTGAAGTGTATCTAAAAGCTGAATCTAAATGAGTATCAGAATGGCATCTGTAACAGGAGCGTATCTGAACTGTATCTGAAAGCTGAATCTGAATGAGTATCAGAATGGCATCCGTTTTTGAACTATATCTGAATGCTCAATCTGAATGAGTATCAGAATGGCATTCGTATCTGGAGCGTATCTGAACTGTATCTGAAAGCTGAATCTGAATGAGTATCAGAATGGCATCCGTATCTGGAGTGTATCTAAAATGTATTTGAAAGATGAATCTGAATGAGCGTATCTGAATTGTATCTGAAAGGTGAATCTGAATGAGTATTAGAATGGCATCCTTATCTGGAGCGTATCTGAACTGTATCTGAAAGCTGAATCTGAATGAGTATCCGAATGGAATCCGTATCTGGAGCATATCTAAACTGTATCTGAAAGATGAATCTGAATGAGTATCAAAATGGCATCTGTATCTGGAGCATATCTGAAAGTTGAATCTGAATGAGTATCAGAATGGCATCCATATCTGGAGCATATCTGAACTGTCTCTAGAAGAGAGTACGAGAAGGAGCCCGTGTAGGATTGCTTTAGCTGGTCGTGTAGATAATTTCCCTGGCTTGTTACAGGTATTAATTTATGACCTTTTAAAGATTATTGACAATAGCCATCTGTTGATTGACCTTGTCCTGAAAAGGCAAAAAATTAGTTGTATGCAATGTCTTGGTATATGAAATGCATGGTGCATAGATGTTCTCAAAATAAATGAGATTGTGTCGTATGCACTTGTCATGTATGTAACCAGGATGTAATAAATGTGAAATGTTAATGAATTTATTTTTTGTCTGGGAAAATAAATCCTTAGGGGAGTCATTAAATCCCGGATTGTTGTTGAAGAGTTGGTGTATCTTCAAACTTTTCTTAGAGTGTTTCCACCGGGGGTTCCTGTTTTGTTGTTTTTAGGAGAATTCCGCTGGGGAATGTTGAAAACTCTATGTAGAGCAATGATTCCTGTTTGGGGAAAAGAGTTCAGGAGTCTCAATCGTCGGTTGCTCTACTGGGGAGTCGAAGTTAACCTGATATCTGGTCGGGTCCAGGCTTCACAATAACTTGCTGGAGATTGTAGAGTAGTCTACTGGGGAAGAGGGGTTGTGGTCCTTTGATTTGTAGTAGTCGGAGAGGCCACGTCAAGCTGGGGAATCCTTCCGTTTGTTGGGGAAATAAACCCTGTTGCCAATCTGTTGGAGAGGTGGCGACTTCACTGGCAGAAAATCCTCGAGGACTCTTGAGGTCGACTCAGCTGGTGAAAAGTTTTCAGAGATTGAAAATCAGGCTGGGAGTTATCCTATGAGAAGGATCTTGGGGAGATTTTTCACTGCCCCTAGTAACAAGTGTTTGTGGCACTTCCAGGAGATGTTGGACGGTACGTAACCCATTCAATGTCCCAAGTGATGGGTATGGAGACCTGCCCCTGGTTATTCTGCATTTCTTGAGAGATTTCTGGGAATCTTGACTTGATTGCCCCAGGTGTGTTGGGTAGTGACATGTCATGCCCCCTTGTTTATATGAGATTTTTCATTGGAAGTGTCATCTCACTTGAAGTGATTTTGTTCACTGAGAGAGCTTTCGTTCACTGGATATTCGTTGTGTGAATTTCTCTGCTGTCAAACAAATAGCCATATGCAAACAGTGATATTCAAATGATTCAGAGTTTATGCTTGTCTTGAAGTTTTGAAAATGCGTTTTTAGCAAGTGAAGAAATTTTTTAAGAAAAAAAATCCAACTCTGGATTTTGAGTAAAGCCTTACAGGAGTCAGGATACCTTTTGTAACAGTATGCTTTCGAACTAATCCATGCTTCAATTAGTACTTTTGAAGGGTTGTAGCGTGGCTTGTTTCAAGGTTTAAGAAACAAAGGGTAAAGGCTCAAAGTGCGTTTGTACCCACCCGCTCTTCGTGATGTTCTTCAGTCCTAAACTCAGTTAATTGTGCGTTTGAACTCCAATTGGGTCTGGAGTAACGTTTTGGTGATGGTTCAGACAAGTTAAGTTTGTTGGAAGGCAGTCTTTTTTGCCATATTTTTCATGTTTGTTGAGGATTTGTAATGACCTCTTTTTGATTTACTATCCCTGATTTTGCCTGACTGTTCTTGTTTTTTACAGTCAGCGGGATGCCCCAGTTTTATTTAAGTCTCTTTCGTAGGTTTTGACTTAGTGGGCTTTTCTTTTGAGAGATAATGACTGCCTATTTTATAGGGAACCAATCACCATCTTTTGGTTTAGAAGTAATGTTTTTGATGTCATTCGTTGTGTACTGAATGTGCATTTGAATTAACTGAGAGACTACCCTGCCCCAGGTTTTGATTAAAGGTTTTAATTTGTGTAAAAAAAGAAAGAAAGCTTCTACTTCTTTGGCTCGAAGGGGTTGACTAGGGATTATCCTCCTTATAACTCTAGTGTTTAAGATTTGAAAGAAACACCTGTACATCATCAGCAAGGTCTGTTCAAAAGCATATTGTATGAGATTATGGCATCGGTTTCGTCTTCCTCCATCTAAAGGCTTGTAACTTTTAGCAAGAGAGTAAAAAACATAGTTTAAATATAGTGAAAACGAAAGGATGAATTCAAGACAAACATGTGCAATGCATTAATGAAACAAGGTTTGACATTAATAGATAATTGTTTAAACAACAAAAGAGATTACAATTGAAAATTCAAATGAACAAAAGCCTCTCTATCTGAACTTGTCACTTTAGGTGGTGAGTCTTTGAGGGACGGCAGAAGAATTCCAGTTGACCATCTGGTGCACATTCTAGCGTTCCTTCATCAATCAGATCTTGAATTTTATTTCTCAACATCCAATAACTATTGGTGTCATGTCCAGGACTGTTGGAGTGGTATGCACATCTTGCAATTGGATTGTACCTTGGGGAGGCTGTGTTGGGATTCTGAGGGGGGTCTTTTAATGTAACCAGCTTGGCCTCCAACATGTGCTGCAGTGCTTGAGACAATGACATGTTGACTTCGTTGAAGCGTCTTTCAGATGTATTCTTCCTACACCGATTACCCTCTTGTTATTGGCGAGATTGTTGTTGGGCTCGTGACGTGCAAGCAATTTGGAAAGGTAGACTCTTCATTGGAGGCTGATCAATGACTCGATCTCCAATTCTGGCTGTTTGACCCATTTGGTTGCATCTGTCTTAATGAAGCCTGTTGACAAGGGCTCTCTGCTCTTCCTGTCCATGAGCCAGGTTTTGGATAAGATCCATCTGGCCCACCAGTTGTCCCATCATATGGACTTTCATTGTTGCCCTTTCAGTTTGTATCCTTTCCACTTGATCATCTTTGGTGCCCTCCGGATTGCCCATGACCATGCCCCTTGTGATGAGAGCTTTCACTTCTTCTTTCCCCTTGGATAGGTTCAAGAACATCTCTTGAAGTTGAGCATTTTGAATCTGAATGCTCTTGATGGCCTGTTCTAGGGCCATCTCTACTGAAATAAACAGTAGGAAGATAAGGAAACCTGTGTGTGAGAAACCTGTCATGATATGATGCGTGATATATGGATGCATGTTTTCAAGGATCTCACGGGGTAAATGTTAGTAGTCACTTACAGTTTTGATTTGGGAACTTTGTATCGGTGAATGTCCTTCCACGAGAATTAAGTTCACCATGTCATGTGGGTTGTAGCCCTTGACTCAAGTTGTTGTACTTGATCTTTGACGGTGCTTGGTTATAGGAAAATAAATCCTCTTGCCCCTTGATAGATGTCTGGTTCAACGTGACCCTGCATCAAAGACCCTTGAGATCCTTGAAATTCTATGGTTCAATGTTATCGAAAATGCTATGGTATGATGTCATGATGTTATGTGCAAGTATGCGAAGTAAGAAAATTTATATACAAATAGTCATATACACACAAAGCAGACAAGTCCTTAGGTTTAGGCTTGCATGGAGTTTGTAGGTAAGTACCCTCTTGAATTTTAGTTGGCTAAACCTGTCCTAGTTAATAGTAACCGGGTTCTAAGGGATCTCAATATCAATGACCTTTCCCACAAGCTTCGTTCGATAGGCTATTGACTCGCAACCAAATAAAACTCAGGAGTCGAGCCTCAATGAGTGTAGCATCGAGTATCAACCAATTTTCAGCTTTACACCGAAACCGGCTATCTCACTACTTCCTAATTGCCAAGTTGGTCAAGTAAGGTTCTAAGGTCAGTTAGTGCTTCATGACGCTGCTCAGTGGCCCCATATTCTCCTCGTTTCAACACAAGGGATACCGGTACCAACAAATGTGTCACACTAACATAGCTACTATTTCAACTGTGTTAGTATACCCCGCACAGTTCCCTCACAGTTCATTGCTACTTAACTAAAGGGTGCCCCTGATCCGGGTGTAGGATCTTTAATAATAACCCAAACAAAAGAGCCAAAAATGTAAAGCAAGCAAAGCAAATAAAGGTGATCTAACCCTAAGGTAACCCCACTTTTTAAGTTCGACATTCCCCAACAGAATCACCAGTTCTGTGATACAGTGGGAGAACTGACTTGTGTGTTTTGCGTTTGATTGCAAATGTCGCGGTTTAGCAAGAGTTGCCACCGACTTTTCTTTTATCCAATAAGGAAAAGCTGAAAAGAACAGAAAAGACCTTTAGAGATGTTTTCTGAGTTCGGGGGGTAGATTATGAAAAGGGAAGGTATTAGCACCCTTTTCATCCATGGTTTTCCATGGGCTCTTAGTTACTTGCTAGATCACTTGCTTTTGTTTGAAAATGTACTTTGTGTGTTTTTTTGAAAGTATTTAGAAAATAGGCCATTTGTTTAGGAAAACTTTGTAATGATTCTCGTTCGTAAGAATGTATGCAAAGTGTTGATCTTTTGAAAATGTTTTCAAGATTGAGAGTGTTTGGTGTATAAAATGTTTTTATTATGAGCAAGAGAGCAACTAGGAGCAATCTACCTACTCAAAAGGTCTTAGGTGTTCTTTTCCTTCTCTTTTAGATATGGATATCTTACCATTGTTTTGATAAGAAGCCTCATCGTTGGATGTGAAGGGACATTTGTATAGTCATAGAAGGCAACCTATGGGATGTTTTAGCAATGTCGTTTAGGGACGAGATCGTTTACTGAAGGCAACATTGAGGGTCGTCGAGGGACTAGGGTCTTTTACCGAGGGTCTTTACTAAAACGCCCATATTCGAGGGACATGACTATCTTCTGAAAGGCAATAAAGTGGGATTACCCTAAGGGTGCGTGTGTGTAAAGTGTGTTTCATTGTATGCGTTTAGTCTTGATTAGGATAATCTATTTGTTGATTTCATGTCTTGCCATACACACACTAATTACTAGCATTATATTTGAAAAGTGATAAATTGCAGAAAAATAAAGTCCTACGTTATTGCAATATTTAGGGATGGGGGTACAAATTTACAAATGGCGGGTTATAAGAATTTAAATCATATTTAACTATTACAACCATATTGAAATGTACAATGGAAGAAAGAAAAAGATTTTTTTTTTGAAAATGGTTTTTCGTCTTAATGAATAATAAAAAAAATTAACTAAAAAAAGAAAGTATTCTTTTATGTCTCTTTTTTATATATTAATAAAAAGGATGTTAATGCTAAAAATGATAAAAACGAAAATAACGAGAGAATAGAATCAGCATGCTGCTGAAAGCAAAACAAAGGGGATCAGAAGTTCTGATGCTGGGCGCGTAGTGGTTCAGAAAGAAGCGTCAGAAGTTCTGGATTGATACGCTCTGAGGTCCTGCAAGACACGTTAGAGGGAAAACACAGAAGTTCTGGGTTGCTATGTGTTGAACTTTTGAGTGTTAGAACAATGAGAAAGTCTTAGAAGTTATGTGTATTAAAACAGTGAAGAGAACTCAGAAGTTCAGTATGTGCTAAGACAGTGAGTGAACATCAGAAGTTCAGTGTGTGTTAACAGCAATTAAACATCAGATGTTCAGTGTGTTTAAACAGTGAGAAAATCATAGAAGTTCAGTATGTTAAAACAGTGAGGAAAACTCAGAAGTTCTGTGTTGTGCTAAAACCGTGAGTGAAAATCAGAAGCTCTATGCCACATTTCAACTCTTTCCTCATATTAATCAGCACATCAGCAATTTATTCAGTTCTTAACAAACAACAAATCAAAAGGATAAAAGCACAAAAATTTATAGAAGTTATAATCCTAATTATGAGCCTAGCCTTAATCAAGAAGTGCTTATCCATAGTTTTTCTACTTGCAATGATATGGACAACATGAATACTATGATAGTTACATATTTAATGATGATCTGAATGAAAAGATGCAAAGTCAGAAAGTCTTACCTTGAATCTGAAGCGTATGCCTGGAACTTGAGTTGCTGCCTTCAGATGTTCTGGAGTCAACAAGAGCAACGGAAGAGAAAATGCCAAGTTCTTTGACTCAAAGGGAAGAACGAAGGTTTGGTTTTCTGTTTGGAAATTCTGGATTTTTATGAAGGTTTCACAGTTTTCTTTTCTCTCTTTTGATGATTCTCTCTCTCCAAAAGACAGCCCCATGAAAGTGTGATGGAGCAACTTATTTATAGGTGAATTTTTTATGGTTTTAGGGGTAAAAACAAATGAGATTTGAACCTTTTTTTGGCATCCTGTTCCATTACTTTTTTATCACATTTTTCGTATGCTAGTTTGGTGCAATTATGGGATGCAGGCTTGGACTGAATTAGCTGCTGGTTATAGGACTGTGCTGTAGCAGTACAGTAGGTTGTATAAACGAGGTTTTTGGATTTGGTGATGTTCTGACCAAAGCGTTGAACATAGCCTTCATAGGCTATGGTGCTGCCTTGTTCTTGAAGCAAGTATGGTGGTTAGCAGCTTTTAGCCGTGTCTAAGCTGAATTTGTAAACACGAATTAAGGAAAAGTACCCTCAGAGGAAAAAGCAAAGCATGGGCCTAGCATAACCTTGTACACAAGTTTGTCTTTCAAGGACAGCAATGGTACTTCTATCTCACACGTGGGGAAATCCTTTGGATAAAAACTCAAAAGTGGTTGTGAGCATTAAATGATGATGAGATTTATCAAACCAGAAATTTTGCGCTATGAGATTAAGCATCATGGCCTAAGTCTAGGTCATAAGTTCAGCATCAACGTAACTTAGAATAAACACCCAACTTCTGATCTTGGAATCTCTCTGCTCCAGCATGTTCTGAAGGAGTTCCTAGACTTTTCTGAAATCTTGTAACACGCGTTGTAGACTTCTTTGAATTTATCTTGCAACTTCTGACTGAACTTATGTGAAAACTATCCCAGAAGTTCTAACCAAGTCCTATTTTGGAAAGGTCCAGAATTTGCTGAAAGTTTCAGTTTCATGGACGTGTCTTCAAGGATTTGTAGCTTGAAATCCCAACATTTCTAGGAGAAGTTTTGTTCTGCAATGTTTGAGATCTCATTGAGATCTACAACTCTTGTGTTAGAAGTTCTTCCAGAATCAACTGCCATCATGGTGAAAATCTGATAAGAAGTTTTGAGCTTGTCATATTTCTTAAACACTTAGAAAAATTCTAAGTATTTAGAATTTTGACTTTTCCAAAGCAATTTTGACTTTTGAATTGCTTGATGAAACAAACTTCATATTTCAACATGTCTTGATGAAATATGATCCTTAAAACTTGATTTTTTGATCAAAAGTCAAAGTTTGACTTTTCAGTGCGTAAATGACCATTTTACTCTTGTGAATGACTTTCTTGGAAAATTTGTAATTCAAGGCTTGGACTTGGGTGGAAACGAACCTGAGGTTCCAGGGTGATCCTTTGAGAAATGAGAGGGCAAATTTTGGGGTACAACAACATTCAAGGAGCAATTTTCAATGCGTTTGTATTTTCCCAAAAGCAACATATACATGTATCGGAATCGGATAAAACGAGTTCAAAACTCACAAAGGATATACAAAAATGTTTATGGATTCATGTATCATTTTTTAGGAATTACAAATGCTTTGTAACAATTAATTCCACATGCAAGCAATTATTTCAAGCTTCCAAAAAAAGTAATTAAAATGTTGATACAATAAATTGAATCAAAAATTTCAATGTCGGGAAAATTAAATCATCACTAAATTGATTCAAATTTATGTATCAACACATGAAATTCAACATTAATTCCCCACAATATTCAACAATAATTGAATAAGAACAAATTTCGATGCTCAAGTTCAAATAATCAAGAGAAAAATATATTTCGACGCGCAAAATTTATCGAATCTACACAATTAACATTAATTGAACAAGGAGCTATCCTGCTCCATATTTATTCATCATCATCAATGTCAATTAAACTCCAATTTCTCAAGAATCTCAAATAAAATTCAATTAATGTAATCAATACACATAAGCACTTATGTACAAAAATAAATTAACCAAAGTACCTAAATCAAGTAGAATTAGGAGGAATTAATTACTGAAATCAAAGAGGAGATCAGAGATGTTAAAGTTGGCCAGAAAATGCACAGAGAGAGAGGAGGACTCACCCGAAAATTGCATTGGAAACTGAGGGAGAAGCCGTGAGTCGCGCGACCGGAGACGAAAGCGAGCAGGCTGGAGGAAGGGAGGCGGACTAGAGGGAGAGATCGTTAGATTTCGACTGGAGACGAAAGCGAGCAGGCGGGAGGAAGGGAGGCGGACCGGAAATTTTCCGGAGGACAAGACGGCTAGCGGCAGAGTAGCGGTGCAAGGGCAGAGGGGTTCGGTTTTCGCGGAAGAGAGGGAGTGAGAGTGATGAAGTTTGATAGTTCTTGTTGATTTTTCTTTGAGTATTCTTGAACAATTTCTTGAGAAAGTTGAGAGAGAATTGAGGGAAAAAGTGAGTTTGATTTGTGAGATTGGAAATTATTAGTGTAGTTGTGTTGGATTTTGAATTTCAAACATATATAGTATTGACTCCAAACTTGAATTTTCAGCTTATTTCGTGCACAATGCGAGATCGAACCCCAAGCTCATGACATAAAGTGAGAAATCTTGACGCGTAATTTGAAACAAAAATGTTGATGACAAAATTTGTGATGCGGCAACGAAAGAATCATTTAATTACAATAAAAATCGAGAAAGTTACAGTGTTCTGAACAGCAAGAAATCAGTGTAAAAATTCACAGTGCAAATTTTTCCAGCTTATTTTGTGTACGGCGCGCGAACAAACCAAGAGTTCATGTCTTTATATGCGGAATCCTGGCGTGCAACCTAAAACAAAATCATAAGTGGAGAAATTCGTGACGCTGTGCCAAAAGAATCAACCCAATACGATAAAAATCGAGCAAGTTATGATTTTTTGAATGGCGAGAAACAGTGGAGTTATTTTGCTGTCTTGAAAATTTCAGCTTATTTCCATTTGCACTTTAAGAAGCGAGCCATAAACCGAAGCCTTTGAAGCATGGTCAGAACTCAGAACCCGAAGCAAAGTTGTAGCTGATAAAATTTGTGATCTCATGCTTCAAGAATCGTCTCAATATGATAAAAATTGAGAAAGTTACGAAATTTGCAATATCGAGAAACGGTCTGGTAGAAAACCATTTTGGGGAACACATCGGTTGGATCAAATCCTAGGAAATAAAATCATGAGGATTATTCAGCTTTGAGTACGTGACATTTGGTTATATCAAGTGAATAGCATAATTCGCTTATCTTCAATGCATGTTTCAAATTTTAAAGCGTAATGCTCCATACGATGGAAATGCTACGGTTTTGGTAGATGTAATGTAATGATACATACTCAGTGATGCATGTTTAGTGTTTCACTCAGTGAAGTCGCCATCGATCATTTTTTATCGCATAGGAAGAGAAAGGTGAACATCGAGAAAACCTGAAGGGGGTGAGATCACAGTATTTCGACCAAGAGATCGGGTAAGGAAATCTGTTACTTGGGTCCTATCGAAATTGTTATAAAATTTAGAGATGACCTATGTTAGTAAGCAACGCAAGTATGAACACAAACTACCCAATCAACATGTTATGGAAACTTTAGAATTAATAGGCAATACATGAGAATAAAGTGAGGTGAAATTGAACATTGGCAACACAAACCTCAACATTGATATCATACCATAAAAAACAATATCAAGCTATTAAGTATCAATAATATAACTCAATTGTATCATAATTTCTAAATCAATTCCAATTCAAGTTTATGTCAACAAAGTATTGAATTGGAACCACTTTACAACTTGTAGAAAATCAAAGTTTATGTATAAAAATGCATTCCAATGCATCAAACTCCACAAAGTTCTCAAACAATTGATTGAAACTAATTGATGTCAATGCATTAAAGAAACTCTTAACATTAATTTTTAACTCATGAGATTGATTAAACAAAACATTTTTTTTATTAACTTCTAAATTCCAGAACTCAACATAATCTAATGAATCAATTATCTAATGCCAATTTTCTTCAACATTTTGATATCAAGAATTCAATCAATTCACAAAATTAGGATTAAACTAACCTGAATGCTAATCTACATACAAATTCCTAATTCAATACTTGAATTAAACCTAATTCTAATCTAATTCTCACTAATTAAGTCTTAATTAAACAATTAAAACTTAAATCAACAACAAAATCAATAAAAAACACTTATTCAAAAAAAATCACTTATTCGGAAAAGCACTTAATTCAAGAAAAACTCGTCGTACAATTGAAGAGGAGGATAAAATGAAGAGATCGCAATGATCAAAATGCAAATCGGAGGAACGAAACATAAGAAACAAAGGGAGGGAGGAATCAGTGTAAAACGACGGTAGAGGGGCTTTTCCGGTGGTGGTCTAGCCGGTGGCATAGCGGTGGCGCAGCTGGAAATGGTTGGCCGGTGTTCCGAGGCGAACTCGTGATGAGGAATTGATGATGATTCTTGAAGAAGGTTGAAAAATGTCGTTGAAGTTGTTATTTTTCTTGAGAGAAAATGAGAGAAAATTGAGTTTGATTCTTAAGAGAATTGAAAGAAGAATATTTGTGTTTCTGAGGATTATGTAGTGATCAGAGAAAATCTGAATTTTTGATTTATATAGAGAGTGGAATTGGGCCTTGGATGCACAATGGGGTTGGGCTTTGCCTTGACAATATAATCTCGACATGTCCACAAAGTGCCACATCATCAACCGTATGAAATTTCGATTCGTTTGCAAAATAGAAAATGAAGATAATAAAATATGTGACATATTGCCAAAAGAAAGGGATCATTTGGATGAATGGTGATTTAGTTAGGATTTTTTGATGTTTCGACTCAGACAAACTTATTTTGGGCTCCGGTGTCAACTCCAACACATTCTTCAATAAACAACTAGTATTGATCGGAGCAGAATCCTGTCTCGACTTTGGATGTAAAGTTGTTGATCTTTGAGTCATTGACCTTGTGTAAAAATATGGACCCGATCCGAAAAAATTGACCAAGTTATGAGTTTTCGAAGTTTTGACCCAGATGAAATAATATTCAGAATTCAAGATTTTCGACGCGTCACGTGCACTCTGGGCGAAAATCGAAGGCCTTTTGGATACCATTCGAACTTGGAATCTTAGGAGAAAAACTAGCAAACTAAATTTGTGAAATTTTGGCGCTGGACCCTTCGTGATATTGTAAAAATAGAGTGAGTTATGAATTTTTGAATATCGGCAACCAATTCGACTGAATTCCGGTTCAGCTAAAATATCTCTTCAGAAAATCAAAATTCCCGATGTTTTCCTTATAGAATCATCTTTCGGCCTTAAAAGAAGACATCAGGAGGACATCGAGACGGAATTTTGGAAACTATAATCGTGCTCATATGGTACTCCATCCAAGAGTTATGACTTTTTTAGCGCGTCCGAGACGATGATTCAGCCAGTTTTTATCTGTATTTTTGCACTGTTTAACTCTAACGGATTCACGTATTCAGAGACCTTCCTTCGAGAATTAGCCTTCAACCCGAATATGGAAGTTGGAGAGGACATCAAGATGGATTCAATAGTGAAAGAACCACCTCAATACGGTGTACCAAATCAGATTTATAAATTTATGAGCGCCAGAAATATTGTTGATCAGTTACCCGAAAGCTTAGTAACGAAATTATTTGACCGTCTTCAGCATATAATTGCCCCCTAGCCTGGACACGAAAAGGTGAAGATAATATGAATATGAACCCAGTGAAAAAATATTATCTCACAATGATACCCTTGCCTAGAGTTATAAAATTTTGAAATTTGTCGCGCCGAAACGTACTTTCAGCTTGAACTATCCCGAATCAAACAAAACCTTTGGCTTCCCTCTACCACTCAAGACATGATAGAATACACGAGAATTAGGCATGGTAAGAAATTTCTCATTCATTTACTGGATTACCTGTATAAAGCATTGAACACCTCTGACAAGCTGTCAATGCCTTATAGAAATGCCATGATTCCCCAATAACAGGGCTAATGACATGCATGTATGTATATGATAATGAAACACAAGTCAACGTGAAGAGGGTAAATTTTGAGGTACAAAAGCTGCCTCTATTCAATCTCCTTTAACATGATAAATGAGAAAAAGTGACGGCTTTCGAGCGTTCAAGGTGGAAGGGGATTGAATACTTAAAAGACCAAAAAAATTACGCTCTGAGCGACAGGAACACAACAAGCTGGTAACAATATTGTTTGTAAAAGTGATGATATTTTTGGATATGACTTCATGGGTATTGATGAGAAAATAACCAAGTTTCAGCTCCGGAGGAAGAGATGTTAGGAATTCTGACTTGTGATCAAGGTAATGAATAGCTGACTCAACTTAAGAGAACTAGAAGCGAACTAGACTCTGGAAGAAATATCAGAATGATTCGAAATTCTGATAACTAGGTAACAAGTGGCGGACTTGATCTAAGAAGACTAGTAGCGGAATAGACTTAAAGCGGAATATCATAATGATTCAAAATTTTGATAACTAGGTAACGAGTGGCAGACTCGACCTAAGAAAATCTGACAGATTGAACTGTCCTCGATTACCATATCCCATCGACAGGCTAAAGAAATGCTGGTGGGAATTGAGAGGTACGAGTAGCAACCTCGACCTAAGAAGGGAGTACAATAGTCAAAGTGAATTTTTTTGGCTCTACACCGGAGTAATAAACAAGACAACAAATGGGCGGGTTTGGATCCTAAAGCAAAGTGCTAGAAAGTGCGTGTTTTCTAAAAGCACCTGCAAGTCTCAACCGAGGATTTACAGACGATTTAGATGGTCTGAGGTTACTAAGGTGTAAAGAAGGAGACCTATGGCGAGTATCAAACTCGATTCATAGAGATTAGGTTTTTCGTGAATAACTCAACTTGATACTTAACAAACGAGTAGCGAACTTGACTTAGGAGACTAGTGGCCAACTAGACTGAGTACCAAGAAGACACTGGATTTCACGCATGGGGTTCAACTGCCATGGACCACTTGCATGCTATAGGAACACTGGTGGGGTCGAAACAAGGTAATGAGGGGTGACCTCTACCTAAAGGAGATGATAGAGCTCCGAGAAGTACCAGGGATAGAAATGGACTCAATATGTACATCTATAATCAATAGAGATGACCTAAGAGAGTGTAATAGAATCCCAAACAGATGTTCCATGACAAAACTGGGCTTAAATAGGTACATCAACAATCAGCGGAGATGACCTAAGAGAGGGAAAAAGTAACCCGAAGAGAGGTGCCATGACAAAACTGAACTTTGACGGGTACATCAACAATCAGCGGAGATGACCTAAGAGAGGGTGATAGAAACCCAAACAGATGTGCCCGAACGGAATTGGGCTTAAACAGGTACATCAAAAATCAGCGGAGATGACCTAAGAGAGGGTGATAGAAACCCAAAGAGATGCTCCAGGATGAAACAGGGTTTTGCAGGTGAACACCTGGAGATTTGGTAGTAATTTGTAAAAGGATACTTGAAGAATTGAAATATCGAGGGTAAAGAAACTTCGCTGAGGATATAATTTGAAGCTTTCGTTTTAGCAACTCCACTGAAAATGATAGAGAGAAACGATAGATGATGTTTCATTGCATGATTGAATTGTTTTTAAATGGATTAATGTCCCAAAGAGAATGATAACACTACACTTTGAGGATGCAATGCGATGATTCATGTTTAAGTGTTTCACTGAGGATTATCAGGTACATTGTATACTAATAAGATTGGCAATAATAAACTGCGCTCTTTGTTGAAGAATATGTCTGGTTGATCAGTATTTTGAAAATGAACTCCCTCGGATGTGGGGTGTGGCTTGGAGATGCCACAGACAAGTATTAGACCAGTGAGGAATCAAGATTCTTTTTGACTTCCTGGGGGAATGATATGTCAGCCTCTCGCCGGAGGTAAAAAAGCTTGCGCTGGGGCAAAAATTTCCTCTATCATGTCAGATGAAACAGACTTCACTGAGGAAGGAATATAATTCTTGTGAATGAGTTGTACCAGAGATATATGTTATTTAGATATAAGGCTACAAAGGTGCATCTTTTTGGGGATGACAGGAATCCTTGAGTCGGAGAAGATCTAAATCTTGGAGTCAGTGAAGACTCGATTACAAACTCCAATTGGGATTACATGTCCTCACTTGGGAAGAGGAATGAAGTCTTGGTGACAAAAAACCTGAAGTTCCTACTTCATCAGGGATAATCTTAGATTCTGGATAACGTCCTCATTAGGGAGAGGGTATAATATGCCAAAACCATTTCATGGCGTGACTCCACTAGGGAATACATGTCCTCACCCGGGAAGAAAAATAAAGTCTTGGTGACGAAAATCTCGAAGTTCCTACTTTATCGGGGATAATCTTTGATTTTGAATACCGTCCTCATTAAGGAGAGGGTATAATCTTCCAGAACCATTTCATGGCATGATTCCACTGAGGAATGAGCATCTTGTAGGAAATATCTCAAATGAGGAAAATCTGTTGGAAAAAGGAGTGAATTTGAGAAAAAGTTTCGGAGATGCTTTGCTGAGATCTCACGAATTACGATTCACTGGGGAAGCTCTTTGTTCTTCCAAATGCAAAAATTGTTAAACATCCTCTTTTCATGAGATGACTCACTAGGAATGACAATTCTGCATAAGGAAGCATAAAGCATATCAGAGAGAATGCGGATTTCACTGGGAAATGTTAACCACATTGGGTAAATTTTCTGTTCCAAAGTTGTTGGCGAGACAGGGGCTTTGACTGGAGAAAAACCTTTTTTCTCGAGGGATCGATTGTGGAGAAGCGAATCCATATCGGGGAGAACTATGGACTTCAAAGGGGATTTCCAAATATCCGTCAGGATTCACCAAACTATTCACCGAGGAGAAGAAAGACTTCACTGAAGAGCAATATTCATTTGGGGAGAAAAAACATCTTGGGAATATGGATTACACTAGAGAAGTGCAGAATGGACTGGGGATGCTGCAATCTCCTATGTTTGTTGTTGCTCTGGTTTTGATAAATTAGTGCATAAGATGAGGAAATGGTAATTCTTGCAAAACAGAATAAGCCAAATATGCCCCAGGTATAGCTAGACAATAGCGTCCTCTGCCCTTATCGCAAATAAACAGGGAGTATAATCTACAACTTATTTATCATGCTTGTGCACAATCATCCAATTTTTCAAATGAAAATGTTTGTCAAAAGAAATTGGATGTTGTTGTAAACAAAACAGTAAAAGAAAAATTATAAGCACATTTTGGATAAAAGAAATCTTTATTGATTAGAAATTGGCCTGTAAGAAGGCATTTACACCAGGAAGAAATTCCTAGAAAGAAGAAACTTCCAAAGCAAAAGTAAAAGGAGTGTTTACAAATGGCAATGTGAAAATAGATATCCATTGAATCCCGATTCTGCTAAAACTCCTTACAACTCTGACGCTCCCATCCCCTTGCTTTGAGAAAAACGATAGGTAAATGAATTGATTCGCAACCATGTACCAGGTGATCGATCATAGTGGTAGATTCAATATCGTGTCTGAAGTCGTACGTAGTCATTCACTTTAATCCTTCTTTTTCCTGGACTGCCCTTGTGGGTTTTGAGTCCTTCAAGATACCCTTTTTTTCCTAAATTTCCTTTGACAGGTCAACTTAGCAAGTGTACGATTATTTTTCACTCATTCACTCTTTCTTTTGTCCCTAACTTTTTCCCGAACCTTTGCTCACTCTTTTAGGTTCGCCAAGATGCCTTTTTTTCCTGATCCAGTCAACTCAGCAGTCATTTTATGCTACGTATTTTTTTTATTACATACTCATTCACAGGGAGTGGAAAGTCTTCGCCATCCATAGTCGCGAGCATTATCGCTTCTCTAGAAAAAATTTCTTGACCGCAAATAGTCCTTCGTAAGTCAGAGTCCACTTTCCCCTGGGATCACCCTAAGGAAGAATTATCCTCTTTAGCACGAGGTCATCTAGTTTGTAATACTTGGATCACACTCTTTTGTTGAATGGCTTCTTAATTCTCGTCTAATAGATTTGACTATGACACATAGCCGCTAATCTTTTCTTGTCGATGAGGTTCAACTGATCCAGCCAATTCTGTACCCATTCTGCTTCATCAAGCTCAACATCCTTTATGATTCTCAAAGAGGGAATCTTGACCTCTACAGGTAAGACTACTTCCATTCTTTATACCAGAGAGAAAGGGGTTTCCCCAGTCGAAGTGCGCATGGTGGTGCCATAGCCGTGCAAGGCAAAATGGGGGATCTCATGCCAGTCCTTATAGGTTACCACCATCTTCTGTACAATATTCTTGATATTCTTGTTAGCTGGTTCAACAACGCCACTCATCTTTGGGAGATACGGAGAAGAATTAGGATGTTTGATCTTGAAAGACTCACAAAGCTCTTTCATCATCTTATTGTTGAGATTCGAACCATTATCAGTGATGATATTTTCTGGGATTCCATACAGACAAATGATATTCTGCTTGATGAAGCGAGTGACCACTTGTCTGGTAACATTCTCATACGATGCGGCTTCAACACACTTGGTGAAATATTCAATGGCAACTAAAATGAAACAGTTCCCATTAGAAGCGGTTGGCTCAATCTTGCCGATCACATTGATGCCCTACATTGCAAAGGGCCACAGAGAAGTCAAGACATTTAGTGTCACGGGCGACACGTGCACCTTCGCTGCATAAATCTGACACTTGTAACAGGTTCGAGTGTGGTTGTAGAAATTGGTTTCCATGGTGGACCAATAATAACCAGCTCAAAAGATTTTCTTTGCCATAGTATGACCACTGGAATGAGTTTCGATGAAACCTTCATTCATTTCCTCAATGATCTTTGTTACTTATTTCTTGTCAACACATTTGAGCTATAAACCATCATGATTCCTTCTGTACAAAAGGCCATTAATGAGGAAGAACTTAGCGGAAAACCTTCTCAGGAACTTATTGTCTGTCACAGACGCCTCATCGGGATACTCTTGAGTCTCAAGATATCTTTTAATGTCACGAAACCATGGATTGCCATCCAACTCTATCTTAGCCTCGAAGCAAAATGCCAATTCATCCAGTCTTCTGATTACTATCGCAAGTGCATCACGAGCCCATTTGACCTTAAACATGAATGCTAGAGTAGCCAAAGCATATGCATGATTATTTTCTTCCCTTAGTGATGTGCTCAAAAGTGATCTCCTCGAAGTATGGGATCAACTTCATAACATGCTCACGGTAGGGAATCAAATTCTGATGGCGAGTCTCCCAATCTCTGTTAATTTGGCTAATAATGAGATTGGAATCTCCGTAAAATTTCAAGTACTTGATTCGCAAATCAATTGCAGCTTCGATGCCATAGATGCAAGCTTCATACTCAGCCATATTATTGATATAGTCAAAATTAATTATGACTGTGAAAAGAATGTGGAATCCTTCTGGAGAAGTAATGACAGCTCCGAAACCATTGGCCATAGCATTAAAGGCACCACCAAACACCATCATCCATCACAGTCCTGGTTCAGGTCATTCATATGGGTCGGGAATATTGCAATCCCGTATGTACATAATGTCTTCATCATGGAATTTGAACTTCATCGGTTCATAGTCATCCACAGGCCGATGAGCAAGATAGTCTGTTAGTACACTAACTTTTATTGCTTTTTGCGTAGTATACTAGATATCATATTTAGTTAGGATCATCTGCCAACGGGCCACCCTACCTATGAGATTCGTTTTCTCAAAGATGCACTTGATCGGATGCATCTTGGATATCAAGTAAGTGGTATGCATCAGCATAAACTATCCCAGGCGTTTGGCTGCTCATGCAAGGGAATAACACATCTTCTCAAGCAGTGAGTATCTAGACTCGCAATCTGTGAACTTCTTGCTCAGATAGTAAATAACCTGCTCTTTCTTCCCAGTCTCATTATGTTGACTGAGTACACAACCCATAGAATTTTCTAGGACTGTCAAGTACATGATTATAGGCATCCCCCCAGCTGGGGGCATAAGGATCAGAGGTTCCTGTAAGTACTCTTTTATTATGTCAAAAGCATTCTGATAATTTTTTTCCAACTGACAACTTGATCTTTCTTTAGCATTTTAAACAAGGGTTAACATGTGGCAGTTGGCTGAGAAATGAACCTAGAAATGTAGTTCAACTTCCATAAGAAACCACAAACCTTTTTTTTTTCGGTTCAGGAATTTCTTGTATCGCTTTGACTTTCACATAATCAACCTTGATATCTTTTCCATTGACCATAAAACCTAGAAATTTGACAGATCTCACCCCGAAGGTGCATGTTTTTGTATTCAACCTTAATATGAACTTTCTCATTCTTTCGAATAACTTCTGCAAGTGCACAGGGTGCTCTTCTTTAGTAAGAGATTTCCCAATCATGTTATACACATACACTTCGATCTCTTTGTGGATCATATCGTGAAAAACAATTACCATGGCTCGTTGAGAAGTTTCTCTGGAATATTTCAATCCAAAAGGCATCACCTTGTAGCAGAAATATCCCCACGGTGTAATGAAAGTTGTTTTCTCCATGTCCTTTGAAGTCATCTTTATCTTATTGTAGCAAGAGAAACTGTCAATGAAGGAAAACACTTTAAATTGTGTGGTGTTGTCGACTAACATGACAATGTGAGGAAGTGGGAAATCATATTTAAGGCTCGCTCTGTTCAAGTCCCTATAATTAACACACATCTTGACCTTGCCGTCTTTTTTAGGTAAAGGCATAATATTGGCAATCCATGGCGGATAGTTAACGACTTTCAAGAAATTAACATCCAAATTCTTCTAGACTTCCTCTTTAATTTTCTTCGACATATTAGGTCTAGTCTTCTGAAGCTTCTGCTTGACAGGAGGGGAATCTTAATTGAGAGGAAAATAGTGCACAACAATGTATGTATCCAGCCCAGGCATATCCCCATAAGACCAAGCAAAGATATCTGAATACTCTTGAAGCAGATTTACCAATCTGACTTTCACACTGTCTTCTAAATCAACCCCTACCTTGACCTCTTTCACTTCTATCTCAGACCCTAGATTCAAAATTTAGATTGATTCTTGGTGCGGCTGGATCACTTTTTCTTCTTGCTTCAACAATCTTGCTAACTCTTCAAGGAGTTCACAATCGTTATGCCCTTCCTCGTCGGCTTGGTAGATCAGATTGCCAAAGTCGTATTGAGAAAAATCAGAATCATTATTAATGGAATCCTGGGGGAATGGTATCTACATGGGTTTGTTATTATTTATTTTAGGAATGGCAAAATGAAACATTTCCATTTGAAGAAAAATAAAGTTTGAAAGAAAATGAACATAATATTTGAATACAAAAACGTCCTTTATTCATGATAAACTTTTGAAAATGAAAAAAATGATGGCACTGCACAATAGCTCACTATGCCTTGGGCAGAGCATAGGAATTATGACATGATAAAAGAAAATATAAGAAAATTACACCTGAGCACTTGTGACTTGGATGACATCCACTACAGTCTAATTGCTAAGTTCTTGTCCTGGGACACTTGGTCTGATCCAGTCTTATAC
Organism: Vicia faba; assembly: GCA_948472305.1. Lineage (NCBI taxonomy): Eukaryota > Viridiplantae > Streptophyta > Magnoliopsida > Fabales > Fabaceae > Vicia > Vicia faba. Next base: position 407,252,287 of record OX451740.1, on the reverse strand, counting down.
GTTGTACACAACATCCCCACCATCACCAACAATGTTAGCATACCCTTCTCAGGTGGTACTGGAACGAGAAAACCTTACAGGAGCCGAGAGGTCAGTATCTTTCAGGGCTTCCCCTTGCTTGTCAGGTCTGAAGCCTAGACCAAACTTATCAAACTTGGGAATCACATTAATGAATTGGCCCGAACCTTCAGGTCCATCTACTTGAATCACAACTTGTGGATCTCAGAGAGAGGACATGGAAGTTGTGAACTTCTTTGCTTAAGTTGGGGGAGCATTAACTTCTTGTACTGTCTCAAAAGCCTGAAAAGCAGTTTTGTGGATTTGTTCTTTGACCTCCACGTAGCGAAATAAAGTCAGGTGACTCACAATGTAATCTTCCTCTCCATATACTTTCACAATCTTGTCGTCAAGTGGATACTTGATATTTTGGTGGAGAGTAGAGGTAATTTCCCCGTCCCTGTGGATCCAAGGACACCCTAGTAAGCAGAAGTATATTGGTTAAATATCCATGACAAAGAAAGTAACAGTGAAAACTTTAGGACCAACTTTGATTGACAAGTCCATCTCTCTGAATACCGACCTTCGTGACCCGTCAAATTCTTTCACAACAAGGTCACTGGGATGCAGCTCAAGCCCAAAATAGTCAATCTTCATCAATGCCGCTTTTGGAAGCATGTTCAGATACGATCCGGTGTACACCATAACCCATGATAGTGTAGTGCCTTTGAATTCTATGGATATGTGAAAAGCTTTTCTATGATCATTTCCTTTTGGGGGAAGATCGAAATAGGTAAAACCCAAACCACTCCCTACATTAATATTGGCACATACCGTTTCAAACTGATTTACAATGATCTCTTGTGGAACATAAGCGTTCTTCAGAAGTTTCATCAGAACATTCATGTGTGGTTTAGAAAATATCAGCAAAGAAAGGATGGACATCTTGGACGGAGTATGGCTCAATTGGTCAATGATGCTGTAATTACTTTTCTTTATGAGCCTCATCAGTTCTTCAACTTCATCAGACATCAAAGGATTTCCAGAGGTGGAACCCGACTGAGGTATGCTATCCGATGTGACCTTTGGATTACCGATCTTCATCTGCTTGCCTTTCTCTTTGGCTAAGGCTTTCGCAGCATCCAGTATGTTTTCGTGTCCGAAGACTCTCCCACTTCTAATTACTCGAATGGTAATAGCTAGGTTTTCAACATTGGCACTCTCATCTTTGACATACTTCTCTTCATAAGAGCTACCTCTAATTTGTTTGAACCCATGATAGTACACGTACGCACCGTAGTGCCAGGGGACAGCTCTTTCATCAATATACGACATAGGACCTGGAACAGTGATTCTCAATGGTACAGCTCGAGCAGGAGTAGGAATACGGGCTAGAGTATATGGAATTGAAATAACGGCAATACCACTTTTGATAAACCTCCTGTATTTTTGAATCCTATCAAACTGCAAAGTGCCCTTGCGGATCAAGGATTAAATACCGACTTTCAACTTTCTGCAACTGTCTTGATACTTCTTGCACTCATCACAGTCAGATGCACAGCCTAAAAACAATTCATTATGGATCAAATATCTCTTAACGAAAGATATTGGAGTGGTATGCTTCTCCACGTCCATTATCAGATTCTGAATTTCACCATTCTCGTCAATGGCATTTACCTCAGCAACCCCATGTTGCAACATCGGGTTTTGTACAACATTAGGACCATTAGTAGGAGTGAAATCAATTGCTTTAGCTTCCAACAAATCTTGCACCATATTCTTTAGGGAAAAACAATTCTCAATTTTGTGACCCACACCACCAAATGGAACTCACATCTCACGTTCGCATCATAATTAGCCTACAACCTCGCGGGAGGTGCATGCATATTCCTCAAAGTCGCCAGCTTCAATCTAAGCAAGTACTGGAGAGCTTTAGAATAACTAACAGGTAATGGGTCAAACCTTCTTGGTTTCCTTTGTTGGTAATTGTTCTATCGAGGAGGATTTTGATGCCCCTGTGGCGGAGGAGCATTGACGGAAATGGAAATACCATTGACCTACTATTGTTGATATCCATCCCCACTTCTCTGAGAATATACAACACTAGCTTCACCCTCTTTCTTCTTTGAGTTGGGCATATATGACTTCTTGTTGTTCCGACTCGAAGAGTTACTAGAACCTGCATTCTGAATCTTTCCCATTTCCAGTCGTACTTCGATTCTTTCATCAACCATCACTAATTCAGCAAACCATGAAGAAGTACTTCCAATCATGCGGTCATAATATGGCCCCTGAAGCGTACTCATGAACATATCGATCAGTTATCTCTCCATCAGTGGAGGTTGAACTCTGGCAACTAGTTCACGCCACTTCTAGGCGTATTCCTTGAATGACTCATTTGGCTTTTGAGACAAACTTTGTAGATGTGTGCGATTGGGTGTCATATCCATATTATACTGGTAATGTTTGAAAAAATCACGGGAAATATCATTCGATCATCGAACATGAGTTCTTTCCAGCTTCATGTACCATTCCAGGGATGCCCCATATAGGCTATCTTGGAAATAGAGAATCAAGAGCCCTTGCTCTTCGGTATGAACCGGCATCTTTCTGAAATAAGCAGTAGCATGGGTCACAGGACATGATGACCTGTTGTACCTTTCAAACACTAGAGGTTTGAACTTAAGGGGAACCTTCACCCCAGACATCAGCGCGAGATCATTGGCATCCATGCCAAAAACTCCCCGTCCTTCCACAACTTTCACTCATTCTTCCAACAGTTGATACCTTTTATCCTCAACTTGAACCTCTAGCTCAGAACATTGCACAAAGTACTAGTTTTCATCTAGATCATAGTCGTAGTCATACTCCTGATGGTTCCTTACACCCTAATTTCCTCTTTCGTTACCCAAAGAGCGAGGCCCTAGGGATGAAGGAAAATTCCCCATGTTACCAAAGTGTTGAAGAAAAGGATTGTCAGAAGGACCATGAAGATTCACGAAAGGTTGGTCCTGCACATTCCCCAATCCGACAAAAATGTCTTGAAAATGACCTTGGTTTTCGCCATCCGCCTAATTGCGATGCTAGTTATTGACGAGAGCAACCAAATCATCATGTCGACAATTCACATTCGTAATTACCTCCATGAATTAGGTCATTTGAGTTGCCATTTGTGCCCTGATTTTGGTGTGTTCATTCTGCACTTGTTCCATTTGACTTGGATATCTTTGAGAAATATTCTAAGAAGAAGCAGAATCCAGAGATAAGAAACCATCTGAATAATCGAATCCAACTGAATAACTTGTCATGAAAAATGCATGAATTATATGAAATGCATGATATGTTTAGTGGGTTCCAGGGTATCCACGAGTTTTGTCGACCATATGGATTGAACAAGCAACATGATTCAGAGAGATAAGAATAATAGCATATGAACAAGAGATGAGCAATAACTGTCTTCATTAAATTTAAAAGATTCTGAAATAAGGTTCAATCAGTAATAGGAAAACATGGTCCATTATGCATAAAGAAAGAAGGCCTCGTCCAACAATTCTGGAGGTGATCCATACAATCAAGGACATAATAAGAATAAAATAATCATGAGGGTGGACCCCGCATATCAATATTGTTCAAAGGCCCTTCTCGCCCGAAATAATCTGCACTCCATTATTTATTTCTTCTGAATAGCTCTTTAGTATCTTCATTATTTGGTTCTCTTGCAAAGATTTTGATCACTTCATCCTTTTGGTACAGATAATTCTGGAGATCCTGACATAGATCGAGCAGCTTATCGCATTCCTTGCATCCTGGGAGTGGAATCGGCTTTGTATAACTCTCCACACTCTTCACTCTCATTTGAAGCTTCTCATTGTCCAACTTGGCTTCTTTGAGTAGTCTTTCCAGTTCCCTGATTCTTTCTTTATTCTTGACGTCTGCCTTTTGTAGCTTCACATACTCACGACGCTTTCTTTCAGCATCTTCAACTACTTCTTTATAGTCTTCAACAAGAAAAGATGCTTCTTCATTTATACCAGGCCTTCTTTTAGTTTTCCTTCTTCAGGAAGTCCCTTCAGCAAACATTTTAAGCGTGTGTATCTTATTCAGCTTGTCCACCCGAGCGCCATATAGTTTCATTTGTGAATATCGATCCCTTTGACAAAGTTCCATATTCTCGACTTGGACCTGATTGAACTCTTCTATAGGCACGAACTCAGACAAAATGAGAGGAGGTTGCTCATACAGCGGGTTCTCTTTCTTGAATAGCAACCCAATAGTTTTCTCTCTTTTCTTCACCCATTCCACATAAGGAGCTTTGGCCACAACGACTTTCTTCCCTATGGATTCCCTGTTCCTTTTATGGACCTTTGTCCAATCATACTTTATGGTTGACAGTAATTTTTTATTAGTCCCTTTTGCAAAATACACAGTCTGCACAATCTCTAAATCTTCAAGTCGGTCACTCATGACATACCTTAACTGTCGGAAAGCAAGAACGGTTTATAATTGATACAACCTCGAGTAGCCGTGAGTCGCGCGACCGGAGACGAAAGCGAGCAGGCTGGAGGAAGGGAGGCGGACTAGAGGGAGAGATCGTCAGATTTCGACTGGAGACGAAAGCGAGCAGGCGGGAGGAAGGGAGGCGGACCGGAAATTTTCCGGAGGACAAGACGGCTAGCGGCAGAGTAGCGGTGCAAGGGCAGAGGGGTTCGGTTTTCGCGGAAGAGAGGGAGTGAGAGTGATGAAGTTTGATAGTTCTTGTTGATTTTTCTTTGAGTATTCTTGAACAATTTCTTGAGAAAGTTGAGAGAGAATTGAGGGAAAAAGTGAGTTTGATTTGTGAGATTGGAAATTATTAGTGTAGTTGTGTTGGATTTTGAATTTCAAACATATATAGTATTGACTCCAAACTTGAATTTTCAGCTTATTTCGTGCACAATGCGAGATCGAACCCCAAGCTCATGACATAAAGTGAGAAATCTTGACGCGTAATTTGAAACAAAAATGTTGATGACAAAATTTGTGATGCGGCAACGAAAGAATCATTTAATTACAATAAAAATCGAGAAAGTTACAGTGTTCTGAACAGCAAGAAATCAGTGTAAAAATTCACAGTGCAAATTTTTCCAGCTTATTTTGTGTACGGCGCGCGAACAAACCAAGAGTTCATGTCTTTATATGCGGAATCCTGGCGTGCAACCTAAAACAAAATCATAAGTGGAGAAATTCGTGACGCTGTGCCAAAAGAATCAACCCAATACGATAAAAATCGAGCAAGTTATGATTTTTTGAATGGCGAGAAACAGTGGAGTTATTTTGCTGTCTTGAAAATTTCAGCTTATTTCCATTTGCACTTTAAGAAGCGAGCCATAAACCGAAGCCTTTGAAGCATGGTCAGAACTCAGAACCCGAAGCAAAGTTGTAGCTGATAAAATTTGTGATCTCATGCTTCAAGAATCGTCTCAATATGATAAAAATTGAGAAAGTTACGAAATTTGCAATATCGAGAAACGGTCTGGTAGAAAACCATTTTGGGGAACACATCGGTTGGATCAAATCCTAGGAAATAAAATCATGAGGATTATTCATCTTTGAGTACGTGACATTTGGTTATATCAAGTGAATAGCATAATTCGCTTATCTTCAATGCATGTTTCAAATTTTAAAGCGTAATGCTCCATACGATGGAAATGCTACGGTTTTGGTAGATGTAATGTAATGATACATACTCAGTGATGCATGTTTAGTGTTTCACTCAGTGAAGTCGCCATCGATCATTTTTTATCGCATAGGAAGAGAAAGGTGAACATCGAGAAAACCTGAAGGGGGTGAGATCACAGTATTTCGACCAAGAGATCGGGTAAGGAAATCTGTTACTTGGGTCCTATCGAAATTGTTATAAAATTTAGAGATGACCTATGTTAGTAAGCAACGCAAGTATGAACACAAACTACCCAATCAACATGTTATGGAAACTTTAGAATTAATAGGCAATACATGAGAATAAAGTGAGGTGAAATTGAACATTGGCAACACAAACCTCAACATTGATATCATACCATAAAAAACAATATCAAGCTATTAAGTATCAATAATATAACTCAATTGTATCATAATTTCTAAATCAATTCCAATTCAAGTTTATGTCAACAAAGTATTGAATTGGAACCACTTTACAACTTGTAGAAAATCAAAGTTTATGTATAAAAATGCATTCCAATGCATCAAACTCCACAAAGTTCTCAAACAATTGATTGAAACTAATTGATGTCAATGCATTAAAGAAACTCTTAACATTAATTTTTAACTCATGAGATTGATTAAACAAAACATTTTTTTTATTAACTTCTAAATTCCAGAACTCAACATAATCTAATGAATCAATTATCTAATGCCAATTTTCTTCAACATTTTGATATCAAGAATTCAATCAATTCACAAAATTAGGATTAAACTAACCTGAATGCTAATCTACATACAAATTCCTAATTCAATACTTGAATTAAACCTAATTCTAATCTAATTCTCACTAATTAAGTCTTAATTAAACAATTAAAACTTAAATCAACAACAAAATTAAGAAAAATCACTTATTTAAAAAAACCACTTATTTGGAAAAGCGCTTAATTCAAGAAAAACTCACTGTAGAATCGAAGAGTGGGATTAGATGAAGATATTGCTATGATCAGAATGTAAATTGGAGGAATGACACGCAAGAAACGGAGGGAGGGAGGAATCAGCGTAAAATAGCGGTGGAGGGGCTTTTCCGGAAGCGGTCTGGCCAGTGGCACGGTGGTGGCGTGGCTGGCAGTGGATGGCTGGTGCTCTGAGGCGAACCAGTGATGAAGAATTGATGAAGATTCTTGAAAAAGGTCGAAGAATTTTGTTGAGAGAAAATGAGAGAAAATTAAGTTTGATTTTTAAGAGAATTGAAAGAGATAATTTTGGTGTTTGTGAGGATTGTGTAGTTATGAGAGAAAATCTGAATTTTTGATTTTTATAGAGAGTGGAAATGGGCCTTGGATGCACAATTGGGCTGGACTTTGCCTTGACAATGTAATCTCGACATGTCCACAAAGTTCCACGTTATCAACCGTGTGAAATTTTGATTCAGTCGCAAAATGGAAAAAGAAGATAATAAATGTTTTGATGTGTTACCGAAAGAGCAGGCTCATTTGGATGAACCGTGATTTAGTTATGATATTTTGAAGTTTCTCCTTAGACAAACTTATTTTTGGCTCTAGTGTCAACTCTGACACGTTCTTCAATAAAAAATAGGTATTAATCAAAGCAGAATATGATATCGAGTTTGGATGCAAATCGTAGATATCTGAGTTAGTGACCTTGTGTAAAAAGATGGGGCCAATCTAATAAAAATTGACTGAGTTATTATTTTCTAAGTTTCGACCCAGATGAAATGATATTCAACACTCAGGATTTTCGGCGCGTCACGCACACTTTGGGCGAAAACCAAATGCCTTTTGGATACCGTTCGAACTTGGAATGTTTTGAGAAAATGTAGAAAACTCAATTTTTGAAATTTTGGCACCAGAACTGTCACGATACGGTAAAAATTGACTGATTTATGAATTTTTGAATATCGGAAACCAATCCGACTGAATTCCGATTCAGCTAAAATATCTCTTTAGAAACTCAAAATTCCTGCTACTTTCCTTGTAGAATGAGCTCTCGGCCATAAAAGACGACATCAAGAAGACATCGAGAAAGAATTTTGGACACCAGAATTGTGCTCATATGGTACTCCATCAGGGATTTATGAATTTTTCAATGCGTCTAAGACGACGATTCAGCCAGTTTTTATCTGTATTTTCCACTGTTTAGCTCTAACGGGTTCACGTATTCGGAGACCTTTCTTCGGGAATTAGCCTTCGGCCCAAACATGGAAGTTGGAGAGGACATTGATATGGATTCAATGGAGAAAAAACCACCTCAAGACGGTATACCAAATAAGATTTATAAATTTCTGAACTCTAGAAATACTGTTGATCGGTAACCCGAAAACTCAGTAACGAAATTATTTGACCGCCTTCAGCATATAATTGGCTCCCGGCCCGAACATGAAAAGGTGAAGATGATAGGAGTACGAACCCAGTGATCAAATATCAGCTCATAATGATACCCTGGCCTGGAGTTATAAAATTTTGAAATTTGTCGCGCTGAAACAAACTTTTAGCTTGAACTTCCCCAAATCAAACAAAACCTCTGGCTTCCCTCTACCACTCAAGAAATGATAGAATACATGATAATTTTACATGGTAAGAAATTGCTCATTCACTGACTAGATTACTTGTATAAAGCTTTGAACACCTCTATTAAGCAGCCAATGCCTTATAGAAATGCCTTGATCCCACGATGACAGGGCTAATGATATGCATGTATGTATATGATAATGAAACACAAGCCAACGTGAAGAGCGTAAATTTTTGGGGTATAACAAAAACACAACAATAATCGGCTGTCGGGAAGACAAGGAAATTTTGAACACTTATCCTTGCACATCTAATCTTCTGTAGATAATAATCAATCTAAACTTCATTAGGAGATTGCAAATTTGAAACATCAACTTCCAAGGACCAATATCACTAGGGAAGTAAGCTCTTGGGAGGAATACTGCAAAAATAAATTACATCCCATAGAAAATCTTGAACTATGATCAACCTCTTGATTTCCTAGGGAACAGATCCCTCGTGTCCTGTCGTGATGAGGATAACCTCGCTAGGAATGAAAACATTCTCTCATAGAGTTTCTTGATGAACATAACTTCTACTAGGGAGAGTGAGAATTCTCGAATCAAAAGAAAACCCATATAAGAATATACTGGGGATTTAATCATTGGGATATAAATCTTGGGAAGAGGAAAGAACCTTCAAACCGGAAACTCGAGGTTCCAAAACTACACTGGGGAATATTTGAACAATCTTCTATCACTGGGGTGAAACAATTTCTGACCAGCACTCCCATGTACATACCATGCTGGGGAAACATGATTTTGTACGATTTTCATCACCACCAAGTTTTACTGGTGTAATACGGTGGGAGAATTGACTTTTTGGTTTTGCGTTTTATCGTAAATATTACGGATAGCAAGAGTCGCCATCGACTTTTATTTTATCCAATAAAGGAAAGGGTGAAAAGAGGATGAAAGACCTTTTGAAAATTTTCTGAGTAAGGGGGGTAGATTATGAAAAGGGAAGGTGTTAGCACCCTTTTGATCCATAGTTTTATACGGGCTCTTAGTTGCTAGCTCATTTTTGGAAATGCTTTGTGCTTGTGTATGTTTAAAAATATTTTGAAAATGCCAAAGTGCGGAAATTTTGTAATGATTCTCGTATCATTGAGAATGATACAAAATGCTTGTTTTGAAAATATTATGAAAGAAAGTTTTGTTTTATGGAAAGATGTTTTGTATTGAAAAGTTTATGAGCAAGCAACTACGAGCGTTCTACCTACTCAAAAAAGTCTTTGTTCTTTTCCTCCTCCTTTAGATGGTGATACCCTACCATTAGTTAGTAGGAAGCTCTATCGTTGGATGTGAGGGACAAGCGTGAGTCACCATACAGTCATAGGGAATAATATCATTTATCGAAGGCAACATCGAAGGGTCATCGAGGGACTACGATCTTTTAACTGAGGGTCTTTGCTAAAGCGTCACACATTCGAGGGACATGACTGATTTTTATCCGAGGCAATAAGTGAGGGTCACCCTAGAGGTGTGTGTGTGTGTGTGAAGTGTTTTGATTTCAAGTATTTTTCTTGAGATTAGGTTTTCTAATGTATATTTTTTATGTCTTGCCATGCACGCCTAATTACTATACAATTAAATATATACATGCATTCATACATAATTGCGGAAAGTAAAAATGCGGGAAATAATCTACACTATTACAATGCTTTGGGGATGGGGAATTACAAACCTTAAAATGGGGGAAAATGTAAAGAAGTCATAATTTATATATTACATACCATTGACAGTTACATAATGATAATAAGGCAAAAATAATTAAACGCGCGGAGATTGGAAAGGGAAAGGATATTAAAAACCCTAAAAAATTCTAAGCATTTAAGAAAATATTTTTGTTGTTTTTATTTAGAAAAATATTTGAAGTGTGAAATAATAAGTAAACCCTTAATTTTAATTAATTTATTAGTTAATTAGTAAATAAAGGAAAAATATGATTAAGTTAAATTAATTTTAATTATCAAAAATCAAATTAGTTAATTAAAAACCTAGATCTAAATTTTTTATGATTTTATGATTTCTTTTCTGATTAAATAACATGATTAAAAAAATGAAAAAGTTAATTAAAACAAAATAAAGAAAATTAGATGGGCCTAGGATATAAGCAGATTGGGGGTGAGAAAACAATTTATCAAGCCCAAAACTCGCCAAAGCCCAGTACTATGCTGGATTCAGTATGGACAATTCCTTGGAGTGCACCATAGGTGTATTGATTTTGGAACGCTAAATCAAGATAGTTGAGATCTGATGGTGTAGAGTTGAGGTACACTATGCGCGCATTGGGATTGCTTGTACCTGATCTGCAAGGAAAATGTTAGAAAATAAAATGCTAGAGGAAGGGATCAAACCCTTGCCCTGCAACACAAAAGCCTCTCTCACGCACACACTTGCCACTAGGGTGGCTGTTTCATCTGGTTATGAAACGCCCCCAGTCAATTATTAAATTTTTGGTTTTTTAAAATTTGAAATGGCCAGATTACCATCTTCTTCCACTTCACGCATTGTATAAAAACAAACCCCCATGGATGATTTTCGAAAATCTCCATTTCTCAACCAAATTTAAAGTTGTAAAGACCATACTGGCTTGATTTTTGATAAGGAATGCAACCATATAAATTTCAAAAGCTATAGAGTAAAGATTGAAACAAATTTTTTTTATACCAAACTGAAACCCTAACATTTTAGAAAACTCAATTCCAAAATTCGCATCACACACTCAATTAAAATGAATCTTTAAAGACATGGTTAGCTTCATAGACAAGATATCTACATTTTTCCTTTAGAATGTATATGCAAATGATGCTTAAATAAGGAATTTAAAGTTTAAATTTTATACCAAGTTGGAGAAAGTCCAACGCTTCTTCAAGCACTTCCAGAAGTAAAATGAAGATTTCTTTAGCTTGTTGGGACCTTGGTGAATGTATTGCAATCTTTACTTTGCTTTGAGAGTGGCTGGAATGCTCTGTCCAAGTCAAGTTGCAAGGATGGAAATTGAAAATGGTGAATGATGATAATGGAGTTACATAAGTGAAACAAGTGTTTGAATTACTTTTGTATGGTGTATTGATGATGATTTGGTTGTTGGTTTGAAAAGATATTGCAAGAGATATGAGTTTCAAAGTTTTGGACTTTGAAGCTCAAGAATGGAGGCTTTGTGGACAATTCAGGTTTTTGAGAGTATAAGTTGTTTTGAGGGCTTGTCAATTGGTGTCTTGGCTTGCAAATGACCATACTATTTATAGGTAAATTGTTTGAGAAGTTGAAGTAACCAGATTTGCAAGATAACAAGTTATGGTTTGGAAGCTTAGTTTTGAAGCAACCTTGAAGAACATGGTTCCAATGCATTGTACCTTGTCTCATAGATTTGTTGGAAACTTTAAGCATGCTTATCTGATCTTTTAGGTTGAGTGTGTGTAGAGGAAACAAGTGAGAGGCTCAAGGAGAGTTGATAAATGCATAAAGCAAGCTTTATCAAAATTGAAGTCCTAACTTTCTTCTCAAAATAGAAAAAATGTTTTGGTTAAAGCTTGAACCAATTGGATAATAGTCATGAATAATGTGTAATCTTCTGATTATGCAGAGATTTGCAAAAAAATAGACCTGAAAAGGGAGATTGTGTAGCAAGGTTATGAGATTTGGCTATATGTTCATCAAATAAATTACCTCTAATCCAAGCAAAAATGGCCAACTTTGTCTCTTCGAAACTCTCATCTCAAGCATGATCATTTTATGCTCTTGGACATTCTGGAAATCATAGAACATGATATTCAACTTTCATGTTGACCATGTTGGCTAATTCAACAGGGAAATTGGTGAAACTTGGCCAAGAAGTTGAGATGAAAAAACTGATTAAAAATATTTCTGAGTGTTAGATAAAAAGTATCAGAACTTCATGGGCCCATATCTCTTAATCCAATCACTTCTTGAGGATCATCCCACATTAAAAAAGTTGTAGAATTCATTAATCCCTACAACTTTCATGTTGAAAGTTTTTGATGAATCAATTAGAATTTTAGTTAAAAATGGCCATAAAGTAGTGACTTATTTAAGAACAAAACACTTAAAAAATTTCCTAAGTGTTGGAAAATTTTCCAACTTTTGACTTTTGTTGACTTTTTTCTTGATTTTCTTATTATTGTTGATTCTTGATCATCAAACTTGATAATTTTTAATGTTTTGATGATACTTGATTTTTGAATTCCAATGTTGACCAAAAAGTCAATGTTTGGCTTTTATATGACTGTTGACTTTTTATCAATCGATTGAATTCTTCAGCTATCAATTACTTGTATCTTTGGAAATATATTGAGCAATGTAATTAGGCCAAGATATTGTATTTGAGAACTTGAGATCATGATTTAAGCCATTAGGTCATGCACTAGGCCAAAATCCAATGATCAATCATCTTCAATCAAAACCCTTATTTTGGCAATTTTTGCCCTTTGATGATTTGAGGGATTTCCTTAAGGAATCATGATCAACCCTTGATCAAAAGATGAATATCACCTAAAAATATTGATGTTGACAAAAAACCTTGAAGTTTGATTGTATGTTGACCATATTTGACTTTTTACCTAATACAATTGACTTTCAACCTTCTAAGCCATTTACTGAGCAAACATGTGATGCAAGACTTAAAGCTTGACATAAGAATTATTGAGGACCTATGATGAACCATGAAAGTCATTTGGGACCCATGAAACCCCATATTCTTTTAGAAGCACCAAACCCTAGTTGAAGACCCTTGCTTAGGAGGAGGTTTGACCAGCAACTCTTGAGTAGCTTTGAGTATTTGAGACCTTCATGAACATGTTTTGAAGTAAATGGGAGGGAAAATTTTGGGGTACAACAGCTGCCCCTGTTTAATCTTCTTAAACCTGAAGAGTTAGATTGGCCTGCCCGTCATTCGTGACTTGAAGGTAGAAGATGATTGAACACTTAAGTGCCCAGAAATTTGCACTCGCCGGTGCATATAATAACATTGTTGGTTGATTATACTGGGAATGGACATAAAGATTCCATTTGGAGAGGTGACAGTGAGTCATCAGATATGGGCTTATAGATGCCATTTGGAGAGGTGGCAGTGATTCATTGGAGATGGGCTTATAAATGCCATGTAAAGTAAATGTTGATATAATTTAGACTAAGTCTACGCTCGACTTCAATTGGAAGAGGTATCAGCATAAATCTACACTTGATTTGATCTGATCTAGAGGATGTCTACGCCTGTCTTTAACTGGGAAAAGTATCAGAATAAATCTACGCTCGATTAAATCTGAGCCAGTAAAATGTATGCGTCCGTCTTTAACTGGGAGAAGTATCAGAATAAATCTACGTTCAATTTAATTTGAGCCAGAAAATGTCTACTGGAAGAAGTATCAAAATAAATCTATGCTTGATTTAATCTGATCCAGAAGATGTCTACTGGAAGAATTATTAGGATAAATCTACTCTTGATTTAATATGAGCCAGAAGATGTCTATGTCTGTCTTCAACTGCAAGAAGTATCAGAATAAATATATGGTTGATTTAATCTAAGCCAGAAGAGGTCTATACTGGAAGAAGTATTAGAATAAATCTATGGTCAATTTAATCTGAGCTAGAAGCTATCTACGACCGTTTTCAACTGGAAGAAGTATAATAATAAATCTATGGTCGATTTAATCTGAGCCAAAAGTTATCTACGACCATTTTCAACTAGATGAAGTATCAAAATGAATATATGGTCGATTTAATCTGAGCCAGAAGCTATCTACGACCGTCTTCAACTAGAAGAAGTATCAGATTAAATCTACGGTTGATTTAATCTGAAAGAGAAGAGGTCTCTACTCGTATTTAACTGGGAGAAGTATCAGAATAAATCTACGCTCGATTTAATCTGAGCCAGAAAAGGTCTACTGGAAGAAGTATCAGAATAAATCTACGCTCGATTTAATCTGAGCCAGAAAAGGTCTACTGGAAGAAGTATCAAAATAAATATATGGTCGATTTAATCTGAGCCAGAAGCTATCTACGATCGTCTTAAACTGGAAGAAGCATCAGAATAAATCTATGATTTATTTAATCTGATCCAGAAGAGGTCTATACTGGAAGAAGTATCCGAATAAATCTACGCTTGGTTTAATCTAAGCCAGAAGATATCTGCGTCCGTCTTTAACTGGGAGAAGTATCAGAATAAATCTATGGTCGATTTAATCTGAGCCAAAGAATGTCTATTGGAAGAAGTATCAGAATAAATCTATGCTCGATTTAATATGAGGCAGAAGATGTTTTTTGAGAATGATCCATTGAGGAAATTGCTGAAATTGCCCTTTGTCAGATGTAGCCTTGGAGAAGACTGTCGTGATGTACAAAATGCATTACATAATGATGTTCTCAAAATAAATGAGACTATGAATATGGGTTTCGTATGCATATGATTTGATATTGGTAAATGATGCATGAATGTGAAATGTTGTTGGAAGTGTATCAACAGTTCCATATGACATCTTGCTGGGGAAAATGAATCCCTGACTGGTGTTGGGGATGAAGAACATGTGTAATCTTGAACCTTGTCTAGAATGCTTCCGTTGGGGATTCCGACTTGTTGTTTGAGGAAATTTGGTTGGGGAATGTTGACTTCTGTTTAGGGAGAAGAGTTTAGGAACATTAATCGGTCATTGCTATACTACGGAGTTTAATTCTTATATATCCTGATTAGGGATAAAAGAAATGGATAACCTTCTGACTCGTCTGGGGAGGATAAAGTTGATGGATATCTGGTCCGGTTCCAGGTTCTGTAGAAACTCCCTTGGGATAGTGGCGACTTCACTGGGGGGAGGAATTTTTCCGATGATTCATAGCCATCTGAGGAATAGACTCAAGCTAGAGGGACTATAACTTGTTGGGGAAATAAACCCTGTTGGGGAAATAAAACCTGTTGACGAAGAAATACTCTGCTGAGGGAACACCCTTGTTGAGGTAATGAACTCTGCTGGAGAGTAGAAATATGCAGGGGGTTTTACAGTTTTGGAGAAATAAACTCGGCTAGGGAAGAGAACTTCCATGAATTGTACTTATTGGAACTCCGCAGGTTGGTGATATTGCTGGTAAAAAGATCATATTCTTTTATCTGATGGGGGGTTCGACTGGTGAGTATGATTGGTGTATCCTATTTTGTGGGGGATATATCTTTGTTGAAGATTGTTTTGTGAATACTACTATGTGAGGATAATCGCATGGAAATGGCTCTATGGGGATTTGTGGACAGCTTGAACGTTATCCTAACTCCTAGAGTCTTGAGTAAATGCTTATTCCTATCCTTATGCATATATTTGTTAACAGTTAATTGTGTTCATATGCATATGTTCATTCAATTTTTAGTCATTGGAGATTTTTGCAAACAAAACAAAAAAATGAAAAAACAAAAAGTTTGAATTTTAGGGTGTATTTGTATTGATAGTTTGCCTATAAATAGACGATTTTGTACAAAGAGACATAAATCCTAGTAAGAGGAAATTGTTGTTAAATAAAAGGAGTACAAAGTGAAAAAAAAACATATAGCTATCTGGAAATGATCTTGTTGGGTTCCAACTCCGCTATTGCCCCTATGTCTTCGAAAATATCATTTGTTGCTGTCGGAAGAAGTTGATTAAACTGACTGGTACCATTTTAACTTTTGACTTTGGTAATAAAGCTTGCAGTAAGTGATCCAATGGGACATAGATGAACACTTTTAATCCCTAACTTTTTCTTGGACCGCCCTTTCTGTCCACCGGAATACCCTTTCTTGCCCAAGCTGCCTTTTCTGGTTTTCGACTTGCGGGTGTACAATCTTTTATATATATCCCTAATTTTTGCCCAAACCCTTTTGGTTCTCCAGGATGCCCTTATTTTTTCCTGGGCCACTCAACCTAGAGGGTAATTTTCATGCGTAGTATTTTTTAACTATGTCGATGTTCACAGGGTGCAGGAAATCTTAACCATCCATGGTGGTTATTATCATAGCACCGTCCAAAAATTATTTCTTGACAACAAATGGCCTTTCATAGGTGATAGTCCATTTTCCCCTGGGATCACCTTGAGATAGAATGATACACCTTATTACCAAGTCACTAGCCTGATATACCCGATGCTTGATTTTCTTGTTGAATGCCTTGATCATACGTTTCTGATACATCTGACTGTGACAGACAGTTGCAAGCCTCTTTTCATCAATAAGATTCAACTGGTCTAGCCTGGTCTAAATCCACTCGTCTTCATGTAAGTCTACATATTTCATAATCCTCATAGAAGGAATCTGAACCTCGACAGGTAGGAAAACTTCGATACCATAGACCAGAGAGAATGGGGTTTCCCCAGTTGATGTTCATGCTGAAATGCGATAACTATGAAGAGTAAATGGTAACATCTTGTGCCATTCTTTGTAAGTCACAACCATCTTCTGTATGATCTTCTTAATATTCTTGTTGGCTGCTTCCACTGCGCCATTCATTTTGGTCAATATGGAGAAGAGTTGTGGTGCTTGATCTTGAATTGCATGCAAAGTGTGATACGGTGGGAGAACTAACTTGAAGGTTTTGCGTTTTATCGCAAATGTTGCGGTTAGCAAGAGTCGCCACCGACTTTTCTTTTATCCAAAAGGAAAGGTGAAAAAGCACAGGAAATACCTTTGAGATTGTTTCTTGAGTTCAGGGGGTAGATTATGAAAAGGGAAGGTATTAACACCCTTTTCATACATGGTTTTCCATGGGCTCTTAGTTACTTGCTAGATCACTTGCTTTTGTTTGAATGTGTGCTTGTGGTGGTGATTTTTGAAAGTATTTTGAAAATGGAACTTCGTAATGGTTCTCGTCTCCATAAGAACGCATACAAAGTGTTTGTTTCGAAAATGTTTCCAAAAAAGTGTTTGTGAGATGTGTTTTTTGAAAGTGATTTTGAAAAGGTGTCTTTGTAATGATTCTCGTCTCTATAAGAATGCGTATAAAGTGTTGTTTTAAAAAATGTTTCAAAATGAGAGTGTTGGTGTATAAAATGTTTTTGTTGTGAGCAAGCGAGTAACTAAGAGCGAACCTACCTACTTGTTGTACCCCAATTTTTGCCCCTAAGATCCCTTCATCATACTATATTGTTTCAATCACCATAAAATCACATTAGGGCTTTTGGTTCTTCTCCCTACCTTTATCCTTACTCTTTGAGGAGTTACTAAGCACCTTGACTTGTTTTCTTTGGTGAACATGGATATTTTGCTCTAAATTAACAAGTACAATATTGGTTTGTCTTACTTGTTAATAATGTAGGTAAAATCAATGGGGTCTAGCAAGTTGCATCAAGGGTTCATGAGTTTATTTCCATGCCCTAGTCAAAGCTTGAGAGATTCAAACCTCACCAATGAAGTTGTTTTGAAAGTAGTTTTGGTGGCCATGAGTCCTCATCATCATCCTCAATAATCTCTATTCACAAAGGAAGAGTATTGGCACAAAAAGTTTGTTCAAACTTGGCAAAGTTCCACCAAGCTTTCTCTTGATCTAGAGGCTAGGGTTTTGGACTTCAAAGGGGCATATCTTGCTCATCTTTTGGTATTTTTGAGTGATTCCAAAATAATTCTTCTCTTCAAAGAGTTACAAACAAATCACTTCAAAAGTTTCAAGGAGTTTTCATGTGGAAGGAACTTGGTGAAGAAGAAAGATTACAAGTCATCCAGATGAACCCCTAATTTTCCATATGTGACTTCAAATGGTCATAACTTAGTCAATTTGTATCACCTTGATCCCATTCTTTTTCCATGATAATCTTAAGGATGTGTACTTCATGCCTTCTTTTATGTGCAAAGTAAGAAAATGGATGGAAGTTTCCTTAAGAATGCAAAAGATTATAGGTCATTTCATGATTTTTGGCCAACTTCAACAAGTCATAACTTGCTCAATTTTTGGAGATTTTGAGTGGTTCAAATTTAAAATTGTCATTCAAGAGGTCTACTTCATTCCATCTTTTTTATCAAAAGAAAATTCCAAGTGCAAGGCCATGTTTGGAGGCAAGAGATTATAGGTCATTTTTTAAGAAGAATTTGAAATATTTCTAAGTATGGAAAGTCAACTCTTTTTCTTCAACTTTGACTCCATGTAACTTTCAGCTCAAGCATCCATTTTATTCCATTCTTTTTCCATTGCAAAGTTTTTACCTCATCTTTCCAAAGCATCAAGAATCTTTCCCTAAGACTCCTTGAGGTGGAAATGCCATTGGATTGAACTTGGTAACTTGGAACTGAAGTTTCTCCATAAGTCATAATTTGAAATCCATGTTTTGGCCTTTAAACATCAAATTAGCACGCGTTTGTGATCTAAACATGTTTAACCAAGTTGCCAAAGTGGATTAGAGCCTTGAAACGCAAGGTTTGATGAGTTTTGATGCAAATCATATCACACTTTGCTCGTGCATTAGGTTCACATGATTTCCCTCCAATTTGCATCATTCCACACGCTTGAACATCCCATTTGATTCCCTATAAATAGAGGGTCATCCCCCATTCAAATTCCCAAGCTTAGATAGCCAGAATCACCCTGCCAAACTTGCTTCCCAACTCAGAATTCAGCTACTTCGAATGCTACTCTCAAGCCTTTTTCAATCCATTTTCTCCATCAATTCACCTTCCTTGATCTTACTTGAACTTAACCATACCATTACATTCAAGAATCGTGCCCTACATTGCTCCATAGAAGTCCAGTTTCAGAGCTCTGTAACTCAACTTCAATAGGTAGATTCCCTCATCAATTCTTCAAAACTTTGACATCATTGTGTTGCTCTCATTGCCCTGGTTTTAGTCGCAACATTTACTTTCATCTGGAAGCACGTTTTGACCATGAATTTTCAAATCCCTTTTCAAAACTTTCTTTCCAAATCGCTTGAGTTACAGTTTATATAAATATGGCACGAGGGTATGGTTATCTTCGTCTTGAAGAGACGAAGCGAATGGCATATGTCTAAGCTTCTGATTTTACCGTTTGAGAGACCTGAAATTCGTGAGGACTGGAGGTTGAAGATGACCAACGTTTCATCTTCTAACCAATGAAAGCATGCCATTTGTTTTTTTCAAAAATCTGATTTATTAATGATTCTGTACATTATTCAGTAAAGACCATGATATGCACAGCGCGCCAGACCTTTTGGATTTGATTACACACGCATTTTGACCCTCATCCAATGGTCCACATCTTTTTCTTTTATTTTCTTTTTCTGATTTTTACATTTTAATTGTTTTAAATTTCAAAAAATCATAGAAAATTCATTTTTAGTCCAAAAAATCTGAAAAAATTATGAAAAATAATTTTGATTATTCTCTTTCTGACTTTTATTTTTTCACAATTTATTTTTGTGTTTTGGTATTTTTATGAATTTTACACTTATTTGATTTGTTTAAAAATACTTTTACACATTTTTTAATTCTGAAAAAATTATGGAATGATCCAATGACATTGTGACAAATATTGGTGACTTTACTTTATTTTTGTTTCTGACTTTACTATTTTTTACAATTTTTGTTTATTTTATCCATTAATTTTAATTTTTAAAAATAGTTTCTGACTTTTAAAAATACCCAAAATTTTTATAAAAATATTTGGACCCATTTCTAATTTTTCTATGGTTTTATTTTTTATTTCTTGATTAATTTGAAAATTATTGATATTTTCCCCATTTTTTCTTTAGTTTATTTTTACATTTTTCATCTTTTAATATATATTAAATATTATATCATTTTGTGAATATTTTCGGGCTGTCTTGGGTTGATTTTTTTGTCATGCCTTTATTAACATCATTGGATCCATGGTGTTGAGTTTAACTCCACAAAAATGGATGAATGATTTTAATAATAGTTTGATTAAATATTAATTCAAATGTGGTTTTCTTTTTTTACCCTAATTCCTCTTCATCTCGTCCCCTTCTTCTTGCACTAAATGTTGTCGGAGCATGATCTCTATATCATGTCTCAAAACAAATGGTGCATATATTGTTATTGACCGACCTCAAAATAGGTGTGACTTCTATATAAGTCCACTTACGATTGCTTAACATAGCGCTAAATTTTGTCCCGATTCGAATAAATGATCGTTCATGGCCCAAACTTATGATTGCAAGCCCAAGTATGTTAATTTGATCTCTTTGATCCAATAACCTTGAGATTCATTGTGTGGAGGCTTTGGTTCTACCAATCCTCTAATGGATCTACAACACCTTTGGTCAACGCGGATCACTTAAACATCGTTGATCATTAAATGGTACTTATGAGAATTCCAAATGGATGATATACTTGACAAAAAGGAAATGCAACTTGTTGTGTGGAGGCTTTGGTTATACCAATCTTCTAATGAGTTCCAAATGCAAGTTTCAAGATGGTCATCCAACTAACCACTAATTATTAACTTGTTTTATGTTATGCTTTTTATTCTTTTATGCTTTATGTATTCTTTATCTTTTCGCATTTTCATTTCATGCCATTTTCATCTTTGCTCATTTGAGCATTTATTTTCTTGCCCTTTTTATTTTTCTCATTTGAGTTCTTTTTCTTTTTTCTTTTCTTAAGATACTTAATAATCAACATAAACCCTAAAAAACTCTTAATGGTACTTGTACTATTTGGTTACTATCCTTGGCATGATGGAGCGATGGACTTTTTTCTTGGACTTAGGATTAGAAACCTTGGCCTATTTTGAAGACCTTGTGATCTTATCTGATTATTTTGTCTGGAGCTCTTGAGGTTTAACTCAAGACATTGTGTTGCTTGTTTGTTTTTTTGTGCAGGTTTTTGTGATTACACTCTTTGTTTTGTAATATGGAATTCACCCGCATACAGTCGTTACTCTGCCCAATTTTTGTGAAAACTTAATACACTTGAAGAAGTCTAAGTATCTTTGCTTGTTTGGTTTCAATCCAAAGAATGGGAATTTTATCTTGGCTCATAATGTTAAACCTTGGCGTCTTGTTGGTTAGATGGTCCTTATCCTTAGCTTTTACCTTATGCTTTAGGATAGCCTCTTCTTCTCCTCCCATCTTCTTTAATTTCAAAAATCTTCTCCCTCCTTTTGAAAACCCTTTTTGTTTTAAACTTGAACCACTTTTATAATAAACTTGGACTTATGTACATGTATTTTCAAAACATTTTCATTAATAAACCCCAATCAATTTAATAATACCTTGCCATTTTTGTGAGAAGACTAAAAGTCAATCAATCTCATTTCAAACCATTTTTCCATTTTGACTTTTTTATCTTTAAACTTTTCCCAAAAAGATTAAACTCTTGTCAATCCTTGTAGTGATGCAAACAACTATACTTCTACAATATGTAATGAAGTGAGATATTTTCCACTTGGGTGTTGAGTGAGGCATTGTTGATTTTAAAATCCAAGCCATATCCTCCACTTTGAGATGATGCAAATTCTCCTTTCTCATGATTGTGGGTAGTAAGTATGTTTTCCACACGGACCATGACGATGATGTTTTATCTCTTAAAATCAACCAACACACTTGTGTTTCAAATTTTTTTTTTTAAAAAAGAGGAACTATGTGTACCCTGATCCCCTATTGCACGAAAGGTGGTACATAGGCACTAAAGGTTCACAACCGCTGCGGGTGCAAAAATCATAAAAAATATATTTGTTTTTCTCACCTCCACCCTCCATTTTATATACAACACATTTTATAGTCAAAATATACAGATTTTTATGAAGAGGCTCCTGCGGAGTACCGTAGATGTTTAGGGTGCTAATACCTTCCCTTTGAATAACCAACCCCCTTACCTTGAATCTTTCCCCCTTTTTGTGTTATTCACTCTTTTCCCATTCCTTTGGAAACAATAAAGCGCGGTGGCGATTTTTATTTTTGATTTGTGCAAAGTCTAGTCAATCTAATGGCTTAGTCTTGAACGTTTCTACCGCTACAGAAAAATGGAGACTTCACTGGGGATAAATTGACCTCTTGTTGGTCCATCCCTAAGTGGGTTAAGCCTATCTTTGTTTATATCTGTATACGTGCTATTGTTGTTTATGTGTTATATGTTGTATATATTTTTGTTTGGATTTTCCTAGTTTTTAGGGTGCTTGGTGATTACTCATAAGTCCTATACCCGGACTTGGGCAAACTTTAAGATAAGACGGGAGGTATAGTCATGTTAACTTTGAGGGAGTAATCCCAAAAAAGGAGGCATGATATCCCCCACTCAGTGGAGGCCCCTTTGACTGTGGTGTCATTTACCGTGTAATCGGGAAGACGTACTGCTTTCGACCTGGGAGCCTGCTGAAACTGAGGACCGTAGAATACCAAACTCATCTTGGCCTTTTAGGTGTAGTGCGGAAGCTATGATGGAGTAATCTGGAAATAATTGTCACGCGATACTACGCTCAGATGAGTCTTTCTTGAGAATATTACTAATTACCGAGTTAATCGGGAAGTTGGTAATATCTGAAAGAAGGATGTAGACTCTGGGAACCTCTAGAACCTTGTTCGGCAGGTGATAACTCTTAAACCAACACCTTATGGGTAGTACCTTCGACCTCATGCTCGTGACGTTGAACCTATGAACCCTATATGTGTGATTTTGTGTGTAATTATTGCATCATGCATCCATGCACTCATAAGCATATTTTGAAGAAAATAATATTTCAAGGGATTCAAAGGTTGACTATTTGTGAATATCTCAGGTACTGTTAACCATGGATTCTGGAAAGAGAAAGACCGGAAAATACATTTTCAAGGATCCCAAGATAGATGAGCTGATCAGTCTGATTCCAGAGATCGAGTATCCTGTAGACTTCCGGAAGAAGTACGGATCCATTATTCCTCTCATGAAGCTGAAGATGAAGGAGGGTATTCTCTCGACCTTGACCCAATTTTATGATCTGGTGTATCACTGTTTTACTTTTCCAGATTATCAGCTGATGCCTACACTGGAGGAGTATTCTTATCTATTGGATCTACCCGTTACCGATTGTGTTCCTTTTACTGGTTTGGAGGGTGAGCCAAAACCACATGAGATTGCTGCTTTAATTCATCTAGGGAAGTCTGAGGTGGAAGCCCATATGACTACTAAAGGATGGATTAGAGGATTACCAACTATGTTCTTATTGGAGAAAGCTCGTTACTTTTCCAGAATGAAGAGTACGATTGCTTTTGAGGCCATCTTTGCTTTACTGGCTTATGGATTATTCTTATTTCCTAATGTGGACAAGTTTGTCGACATCAACGCCTTCAGGATTTTCATGATTGGAAACCCAGTTCCTACATTGTTGGGTGATGTTTATTACTCTGGTCATCTTCAGAATTCTTATCATGGGGGAATGATTATTTGTTGTACGCCTTTGTTGTACCGGTGGTTCATCTCTCGTATGCCCCAGTCTAATGCATTTTGGGATGTCAAGAAGGAACCTCGTTGGGCTCCTAAGATCATGGCACTTACTCACTCGGATATTGATTGGTATCATCGAGCTTATTAGGATATGAAGTTTATTGACAGTTGTGGTAGTTTCCCCAATGTACCTCTTCTTGGTACAAAGGGAGGAATTAACTATAACCCTGTTCTTGCGCGGCAACAGCTTGGTTATCCGATGAGGGATAAACCAAATAGCATTCATTTGAGTAGTTTCTTTCTGAAGGAAGGAGAAGACCATAGCAAAGCTAGGGAGCAGATTGAGAAGGCCTGGCGTCACATTCATAAGAAGAGTAGGAAGGATTTAGGACCTAGGGGTGTTGTTTCTTTGGAGCCATATCTTCAGTGGGTCCGATTGAGAGCCATTCAGTTGAAGATGTCGTATACTCGGGAGACACCCATGACTGATCTGTTTGTGAAGACCACTCCTCCCTTATTAGATGATCTAGAAGAGTTGCAGCTTGCTTTGGTTAGGATGCAACGGGAAAGGGATGCTTGGAAGAACAAGTTCCATACTTTAAAGAGTTCTTATAGAGCTGACTTGAAGGAGAAGGATGATTTGATCTAGATCCTTGAAAGTCGATCGGCGGAGTCTATGGAGGGGCAAGGGGATTTATTTTCTCCTAGGCCTTAAATAGGTGCTGATTACTCACTTCCTGCCTCAAATGATTGGAAGGAGGTTGCCATCAGACATGTGGAAGAAAACCAGAGGTTGAGGGCTCAGATTTCCAGGCTCACAGGGAAGCGCCAGCGTACATATTGATCTCTATCAGTTCCTTTTCTCAGGATTTTAGATTGTATTTTCGTATTGTACTTGGGATCATTGAAACTTGTTATACATTTTGGAGTTATTATAATAAAAAAATTTCAGTATTTCAAATGCGTTATTATTTTGATATTTTCAATATGTCTGTAAATCTAAAATCCCTTGAAATATTAAATGATGAAGTAAAAATAATCATATGCATTGCATATCATGCATCATATTTCACATATTTCTTGCACTTTGTTATGCATATCCAGGTGTCTTACCCATCTTTTTTACTTCGTTCAGCAAGCTGACTCATCACTACAACACTCAGGCTAACTTCAAAAAGAAGATGGACAACTTGGAACAAGAGAATCGCGAGCTACGCGAAGAAGTTTCTGCTTTGAAGGCTGGCTTGGCCAATTTGACTACTTTGATGGAAGCTCTGGTGGTTTCTCAGAATCAGCCACCGAGTGTTCAACCTCAACCAACAAGGGCAAATGTTGAAGTTCCTGTTATTCTGGTATCCGCTACTCCGACTGTTGTTCAGAACCGTATGCCTCAAGGTTATCTGTGGGGAATGCCGGAGAATTTTGCATCTGAAGGTTTCAATTTGGGCCCCCAAGATGCTCCAGTGGTTCCAAATGTTGTTACTCCAGCACCTCCTATGGTGCATACTGTTCCTGCTGCACCTCCTTCGGTAAATCTGGTTCCGTTTGTTAATGAAGATGTGTGTCGTCCTTTCCCTCCGCCGAGTGAAGACTTAGGTCTTTATGATAGAATGGATGATTTCCAAGATAAGTTTGAAAGAATGCAAAGAGAGATGAAGGCTCTTAGGGGAAAAGAGTTATTTGGACAGAATGTGAATGAGTTGTGTTTGGTCCCGAATGTTAAAGTTCCTACTAAGTTCAAGGTCCCGGAGTTTGAGAAGTACAAGGGAAACACTTTCCCTCGTGCTCACTTGGTGATGTATGTAAGGAGAATGTCTACCCACACCGATGATCAGCGTCTGCTGATTCACTTTTTCCAGGATAGTCTGACCGGTGCAGTGTTGAAATGGTACATGAGTTTAGACAGGGCCAACATCCATACCTTTAATGATTTGGGGGAAGCATTCATAAGACAATACAAGTACAATATGGACATGGAACCCGATCGTGACCAGCTTAGGGCCATGGTTCAAAAAGTCATAGAATCGTTCAAAGAGTATGCGCAAAGATGGCACGAAGTGGCTGCACAAGTGACTCCTCCCATGGAGGAGAAAGAAATGACTAAAATTTTTCTGAAGACGCTGAGTGCTTTCTACTACGAAATAATGGTAGCAAGTGCCCCGAGTGATTTTACAGAGATGGTAGGAATGGGTGTCCGCCTAGAGGAGGCAGTAAGAGAAGGTCGTGAAGAAACCAGCTTATGGGTTTACAAAGAAGAAAGAGGGAGATACCAATGCTGTCATACAAGAGAGGAGGGGGAACACTCCTAGAAGTAATTATCAGCGTCACCAGCAAGTTGCTTCAGTTACTCCTGTTATGAATGCCGCTCCAACTACCATCGCTTATCAAAGACGATCCCAGTAGGGGAACCAAGGGAATAGTCAGAGAAGGGAGAACTATGACCCTATTCCCATGAGTTATGCATAGCTACTACCAGCATTGATTCAGAAGAAGTTGGTCCAAACACAACCACCTCCAGCAATACCATCTCCATTGCCCTGGTATTACAAAGCAGACCATACGTGTGCCTTTCATCAGGGAGCACCAGGGCATAGTGTTGAAAATTGTTATCCTTTGAAGATTGAAGTGCAAAGGTTGGTGAAGTCTATAATTTTATCTTTCAAAGACATGGGACCTAATGTAAAAGAAAATCCTCTACCCAAGCACGGGGGAGTGAATGTTGTGAATATGGTGGCCGGTTGTCCAGGTGACTTCCAGATTTTTGACATTAATCTGGTTAGAGGGGATTTGGTAAAAATGCACGCAGACCTCTGTAAATTCATTTATTATACGCATGACCACGCCGGTTATGCTGTTTGCAGTATAAATATCCAGGGTTGCGAGAAGATAAAGGTTGATTTACATGAGATGGTGGATGAAGGTTTAATCCATATAATCAGGCCTAGGGCAGAGTATGAAGAGGAAGTGAATATGGTTTCTGGATGTCCTGGTGAATTGATAATTTTTGATGTGGAGTATTTGAATGAAGATCTCGTACAATTACATGCTACCTTTTGCCGCACTGCTGGTCAAGTGGAACACCAATATGGATCTTGCATAGTTTGTTGTCAAGACCCCCGAGGATGTTCTATTGTGAGAGAGGGTGTTCAATTTCTGTTAGACAATGGAACTATCAAGATCACAGGTCAGAGAGATGATTATCATGAGATTGATATGGTTGAAGTTTGTTTGATGGGAGAAGAGTCAGAGGAAGAATATGCCTCCACGAATGAGTATTTCTCTTCAGACAGAGATTTGTTTGCCGGAAGTGACCTTTTGAGGGTTGATTGTGTTAAGGAAGGTGTAAATGTATTGTACCTTGTTTTGGTGCACCCGCTCACCTTGAGGTGGAGTACCATATCAAACCAGCTGTTACCTCATTGGTAATCAGCCTGCCAGGTCCGGTTCCCTATAAATCAGATAAGGCTGTGCCTTACAAATACAACGCTACAATCTTGGAAGATGGGGTGGAAGTTCCCATCCAGCCAATTCCAGATGTTGGAAATATAATTGATAATAGCAGGGTGACCCGTAGTGGTCGTGTGTTTGCACCGGTTATTCGAAGAGATGTTTTTGCTGGAAAGAAAATTGCTGAGAAAGATGAACCAAAGAAGACTGCAGGAGAGACTAGTGGAGCTACATTGGAGAAAGAAGTAGATGATATCTTGAAGGTAATTAAAATGAGCGAATACAAAATTGTAGATCAACTATTGTAGACTCCTTCAAAGATATCCATCCTGGCATTACTGATGAATTCCTCTGCTCATAGAGAATCATTGATGAGAGTGCTAGACCAAGCTTTTATAGAGAATGACATGCTGTTAGATCAATTCAGCAGCATAATTGGAAACATTACATCATGTAACAACTTGATTTTCTGCGATGATGAGTTACCAGATGAAGGGACGAATCACAACTTGGCCCTCAACATTTCTATGAATTGCAAGAATTATTCGATGTCCAATGTGCTAATTGATAACGAATCTACGTTGTATGTTATACCGAGAAGTACTCTCATGAAGTTAAAGTATCAAGTAACACCTATGCGCCTGAGTGACATCATTGTGAAGGCTTTTGATGGGTCGAGGAAATTTGTCATCGGTGAAGTGGACTTACCCATCCACATAGGACCACATTTGCTCTTGATAACTTTCCAGGTAATGGACATTATTCCTGCGTATAGTTGTTTGCTAGGACGACCATGGATACACCATGCAGGGACTGTCACTTCAACTCTGCATCAGAAGCTAAAATTTGTGCGTGAAGGGAAGGTAGTGATCATAAATGGGGAGCAGGCGTTGTTGATATCCCATCTATCCTCTTTTAGTATTGTAGAAGAGGATGAGGCTGCTGTTGGAACCCAGTTCCAAGCCCTATTTATTGACAACATAAGGAAAAATGAGAATTGTGTGGTCTCACTGAAGGATGCGCAACAGGTTGTGCACAATGGTCATAATGCAATTTCGGGACGACTAGTGGATCCACCCATAAACAGAAACATAGCTGGTTTGGGTTTCTCTTCGAGGAATGGCAAAGGAGAAAATTTGAAGTCAAAGTCTTCTGTGAGCAGTTATCATGATGTTTTCCGCAGCGGAGGCTACCTCCATCAGATTGTTTCTGGAATTAATGTTGTTGAAGAGGATGAAGCAGAGCAGAAAGTACCGAATTATGTGACGCATGGAGTCCGAGTTCAGAACTGGGTCACCATTGATGTTCCTTATTGCATATATATTTCAAAGTAATTTGTTTTGTTAACCTGTTTCTTTCTTTTGAAAAGCTTTCACTCTTCCCAAAGTTGAAGTATTGATGTTGTAGGGCTTATCTGTTTGCTATAATTGTTAAGATCATTAATAAAGGTTATCTTTGCTTCCAAAATTATGTCTTTTATTGATCTGCCTTTTTCTTGGGAGATGGTAATAATAATAAAAATTAAAAAAAAACCTTTCAAAATAAATAAAAACTGAAAATTAATCTGCATGATCACTTGCTATATGTGTCAGTTTCTAAAAACAATCATAAATCACATTTGCAGATTAATTAAAAAACTCGTTGAGTACAATGACCCTGCACCCTCTCCCAACTTTGATTGTCCTGTGTTCGGGGCTGAAGAAGAATATTATGATGAGATTCCGGAAGAGGTATCACGGTTGCTTGAGCATGAGGAAAATACCATTCATCCATATAAGGAGCCTTTGGAAGTAGTTAATTTGGGTTCATAAGAAGATCTGAAGGAAGTCAAGATTGGAGCATCGTTGCATCCTGATGTAAAGAGCGGGTTGATTGAGCCGTTGAAAGAATATGTGGATATTTTTGCTTGGTCTTATCAAGATATGCCTGGTCTAGATACTGACATTGTCGAGCATTGTTTTCCATTGAAGCCAGAGTGTCCGCTAGTCAAATAAAAATTGAGAAGAACCCACCCGGATATGGCAGTAAAGATCAAAGAGGAGGTCCTAAAACAGATTAATATTGGCTTTCTTGTGACATCAGTGTATCCTCAATGGATTTCCAATATTGTCCCAGTATCGAAAAAAGACATAAAAGTCTGCATGTGCGTAGATTACAGAGATCTAAATAAAGCTAGTCCAAAAGATGATTTTCCATTGCCTCACATTGACATGTTAGTGGATAGCACAACAAAATTCAAGATATTCTAGTTCATGGACAGATTTTCCGGGTATAATCAAATAAGAATGGCTCTAGAGGACATGGAAAAAACAATGTTTATCACACCCTGGGGAACATTCTGTTACAGAGTGATGCCCTTCGGGTTGAAGAACACTGGTGCAAGGTACCAGAGGGCTATGACAACCTTATTCCATGATCTGATGCACAAAGAAATCGAAGTATATGTTAATGATATGATTGCCAAATCCCAAACTAAAGAAGGGCATATAGAAGATTTGTTGAAGTTATTTCAGCGTTTGAGGAAATATCGTCTCCGCTTGAATCCAAATAAATGCACCTTCGGAGTTAGATCTGGGAAACTATTGGGTTTTATCGTTAGCCAGAAGGGAATTGAAGTTGACCCTAACAAAGTCAAGGCAATTCAATAAATGCCAGCACCAAGAACTGAAAAGCAAGTCAGGGGTTTCCTTAGGCGTTTGAATTATATCTCCAGATTTATTTCCCATATGACTGCAACGTGTGAACGGATCTTTAAGTTGTTAAAGAAAGATCAAGGTTATGTGTGGACAGATGACTGCCAAAGGGAATTTGAAAGTATTAAAGAATATCTGCTTGAACCTCCTATCTTGCTCCCTCCCATAGAAGGAAGATCGTTGATTATGTATCTAACAGTGTTGGATAAATACATGGGATATATTTAAATCAGGATGAAACGGGAAAGAAAGAGTTCTCCATTTATTATCTCAGCAAAAATTTTACTGATTGTGAGTCACGGTATTCTATGCTAGAAAAAAAATGTTGTGCTTTGGTCTGGGCGGCAAAACTTTTACTGCAGTATATGTTGAACCATACCACTTGGTTGATCCCCAAAATGAATTCAATCAAGTATATTTTTGAAAAGCCTGCTCTTACTATGAGAATTTCCCGTTGGCAGATGTTGTTATCCAAATATGATATCGAGTACCGCACTAAAAAAGCTATCAAAAGTAGCGTGTTGGCAGATTACCTTGCTCACCAGCCGGTGGAAAATCATCAGCCTGCAGAGTATGAATTCCCCGATGAAGATGTGATGTTCTTGAAAGTGAAAGATTATGATGAACCATTTCCCGAGGAGGGCCCCGACCCTGAATCTCGTTGGAGTATGGTATTTGATGGAGCTGTGATTGCTTATGGTAAAGGAATTGGTGTTGTGATTGTTACTCCTCATGGATCGCATATTCCTTTCACTACGAGGTTAACATTTGATTGCACTAATAATATGGAAGAGTATGAGGCTTGCATCATGGGTCTTGAAGAAGCTATTGATCTCAGAATCAAGATTCTAGATGTATATGGTGATTCAGCATTGGTAATAAATCAGATTAAAGGAGAATAGGACACTCGTCACCCTAGCTTGATCCCTTAAAAATATTATGCTAGGAGATTACTACCCTTCTTCAATAAAGTTGAATTCCATCACATTCCTAGGGATGAAAATCAGATGGAGGATGCTCTGGCAACTCTGGCTTCCATGTACCAAGTGAATACTTGGAATGATATACCCCTAATTACAGTTCGACGGCTCAATAGGCCCGCTCACGTGTTTGCGACAGAGGAGGTAACAGATGAGAAACCTTGGTATTATGATATCAAACATTTTCTTCAAACTCAGGAATACCCGATTGGTGCGTCAAAGAAAGATAGAAAGACACTGAGAAGGTTGGCAGGCAGTTTCTTCCTCAGTGAAAATGTGTTAGACAAGAGAAATTTTGACATGTCCTTGCTCAGATGCGTGGATAGACACGAAGCAGACATGTTGATGCATGAGATTCATGAAGGTTCATTTAGCACTCATGCTAATGGACATTCAATGGCTAAAAAGATGCTAAGGGCAGGTTATTATTGGTTGACAATGGAATCTGATTATTACAAATTTGCAAAGAAGTGCCATAAATGCCAGATTTATGCAGATAAAATCCATGTGCCTCTGACACTTCTCAATGTGATTTCCTCCCCATGGCCTTTCTCTATGTGGTGGATTGACATGATTGGGATGATAGAACCCAAGGCTTCGAGTGGACACCGTTTCATCTTGGTAGCAATTGACTACTTTACCAAATGGGTAGAAGCTGCTTCATATGCCAATGTTACCAAACAAGTGGTTGTACGTTTCATCAAAAATAATCTTATATGTCGCTATGGTGTGCCAAGCAGAATCATCACTGACAATGGCTCGAATTTGAACAACAAGATGATGACTGAACTGTGTGAAGAATTCAAGATTGTCCATCATAATTCATCTCCATACAGGCCAAAGATGAATGGGGTCGTTGAAGCTGCTAATAAGAATATCAAGAAGATTATCCATAAAATGGTTGTCACTTATAAGGATTGGCATTAAATGCTCCCTTTTGCTCTGCATGGATATCGAACATATGTTCGCACTTCAACACGAGCAACCCAGTTTTCCCTTGTGTATGGAATAGAAGCTGTACTCGCAGTCGAGGTAGAGATTCCCTCATTACGTGTGATAATGGAAGCCAAGTTGACAGAGGCTGAATGGGTCCAGAACAGGTTTGACCATTTGAATTTGATTGAAGAGAAGAGAATGACAGCTTTGTGTCATGGGCAGTTATATCAAAAAAGAATGAAGAAAGCATTTGATAAAAAGGTCAAACCTCGTGAATTTAGAGAAGGCGACCTTGTGCTCGGGAAGATCATGTCTTTCAACACTGATTCTAGGGGCAAGTGGACTCCCAATTTTGAAGGCCCGTATGTTGTCAAGAAAGACTTCTTTGGTGGTGCATTAATTCTTGAAACTATGGATGGAGAGGAGTTCCCACGTCCCATGAATGCTGACGCAGTCAAGAAATACTTCGCCTAAATAAATAAAAGAACAGCTCGCTATGTTGAAAACTCGAAAGGGAGGCTTATGCAAAAAAGAGCGTCTCGGTAGGCCGAAAACCCGAAAGGGCGGTCTAGGCAAAAATTAGAGACATAAACAGAATAAATTTCCCGCTAAGTTGAAAACCCGCAAGGGAAGCTTAGGCAAAAGTTAGGGACTTTCTTGGCAAGTAACTACGTCAGACAAGACCTGATCGTTGAAGCAACAATCTTCTCGGATCCTCACCATACTTCAACGAAAGCTGCTGCTCAGGATTTTAAAAGTTGCTAAGGGGGATAGTGGTCATTGTATCTCAATGTATCTTTTCCATTATGTATTACCATTTCCCAAACTTTGTAATCATCCATGGAGTCTCGCCATTCGCAGACTACCATTCTATTAATGAAATTCGAGCTTTTGCCCAACTTTTTGTGTTCTTATTTTTATTTAGCTTGCAAAGACATCATTTATTACTAATAATAACTGTTAAAGCTAAAGGATTAAAAAACAAAATTGACTTTTCAAAAAGAAGAGAGATCTTTACAATTCAATTTACTTTGGAATTTATGATGAAACAATGACAACGAGGGTGGTGGCCCCAAGAATGAACAAACTCCGGTTGTTTTAAGAAAGTTTACTCCCTTCATGAAAGTTTTCTCAGGTTATTCTGCTAGTAGATGCGCAATCCTTGTGTGTTTCTTAGATGGTTAAAGACGATCAGTGGGTGCAAGGTGCAGTATTGGGTTTGTGACCCCACTATCCCCGGTCGAGTCTTGACTTCCCGGGAAGGTTATCCCAGGGCATCTCTTGTTGGTAATGAGTATTCGTGATGAAAGTTTTATCCAGGAAGGTAGGCTTGATTCCCCCAATGAAGTTTGGTTGTGTCAGCGTCAGTCCGCTTTGTTTGAGATTAGTCTCGCAATCTCCAGTAGGCATGTTGCCTTTGAAAAGCTGTTTTCTCCGATGAAACGGGAAGAAAGATGTTCTATCCTGATATTAGTTTGACTTGGTTACATACGGATTATGTTTCTCCTTAATAAAGTTAAGACAAGCAGTGGGTTTGGTTTCCGCCATTGCTTTTACCCTTTTGGGTTGATCTTTCTGGTTGAAGTTAGCTTATTATTGTTAGTACCTGAGGCGGTTTTGTTGGTTTGTGTTGATTATGTATCATTTTATCTGCATATGCATGATAGCACTCGTACATTCATACATGCATCATGCAAACCATCATTCATTAGCATTGTATTCTGACCTTTCCTACAGCGTTCTTTGCTTAGTTGATTTGGATTTCCCTCTTGAGTTTATTTCTCAAAGGATGTATCTACACTGGCCCTTTTGCTCTAGTTTATTTCCGGATTGGATTTATGGATCTCTGAAAACTTTGAATTTTGGTTCGTGCATTTATTTTTCACAGGAAGACTTTATCTCCTTAGCAGGAATATCATGGCATGTCCCCGGGAAGTCATATTGCTATTCCCAGAAAGTCATGTCTCTTTGCAATTCCCCATGGCAATAAGTAACAAGTCTCGTTATTTGAGACAGCTTATGTTTGATCTTTTCCAGGAAGATTTCCTTGGTTAAAGAAGAAGTTGAGACCCGTTCTTGGCAAAACACCAGAATCTCGGGGAAACTTGATATGTTTTCTCTCTCTACCTTCAGTGAATGTTGGTAGTACATCTGCAGTGAACGTCGGTGTTTGTTATCTTTTTGCTATCTTTAGTGAATGTTGATAGTTCATCGTCAGTGAACGACGATGATATGATATATTTTCTCTTTCTACCTTCAGTGAACGTTGGTAGTACATTGGCAGTGAACGTCGATGTTTGTTATCTTTTTGCTATCTTCAGTGAATGTTGATAGTTCATCATCAGTGAACGGCGGTAATATGATATATTTTCTCTTTCTACCTTCAGTGAACGTTGGTAGTACATCGGCAGTGAACGTCGGTGTTTGTTATCTTTTTTCTATCTTCAGTGAACGTTGATAGTTCATCGTCAGTAAACGGCGGTGATATGATATATTTTTTCTTTCTACCTTCAGTGAATGTTGGTAGTACATCGCCAGTGAACGTCGGTGTTTGTTATCTTTTTTCTATCTTCAGCGAACGTTGATAGTTCATCGTCAGTGAACGGCGGTGATATGATATATTTTCTCTGTCTACCTTCAGTGAATGATGGTAGTACATCGACAGTGAACATCAATGCTTGTTATCCTCCTCTCTGATTCTTCTCTTGTGGTTTACCAGTGATTTATTTACCTGGTGGGATTGCTCTTTTGTTGTTACATTTCATGTTGCATTCCCAATGCTACTTTGCGTCTCTTTTGCTCCATTCATATGCATTCATATAAATAAACATTTGCATGGCATGTTAGGGCCAAAAACAAGGTTTGTTTTATATTTAAGTGTCTTCGATCACGTCGACACGAAGATTTTTAACCTTCGTATCTCCGGATAGAAGAAACTTAAATAAGGGCAGTTGTTGTACCCCAATTTCCCCCCCCCCCCCCCTAAGATCCCTTCATCATACCATATTGTTTCAATCACCATAAAATCACATTAGGGCTTTTGGTTCTTCTCCCTACCTTTAGCCTTAATCTTTGAGGAGTTACTAAGCACCTTGACTTGTTTTCTTTAGTGAACATGGATATTTTTCTCTAAATTAACAAATACAATATTGGTTTGTCTTACTTGTTAATAATGTAGGTAAAAGCAATGAGGTCTAGCAAGTTGCATCAAGGGTTCATGAGTTTATTTCCATGCCCTAGTCAAAGCTTAACAAATTCAAACCTCACCCATGAAGTTGTTTTGAAAGTAGTTTTGGTGGCCATGAGTCCTCATCATCATCCTCAATACTCTCTATTCACAAAGGAAGAGTATTGGCACAAAAAGTTTGTTCAAACTTGGCAAAGTTCCACCAAGCTTTCTCTTGATCTAAAGGCTAGGGTTTTGGACTTCAAAGGGGCATATCTTGCTCATCTTTTGGTATTTTTGAGTGATTCCAAAAACATTCTTCTCTTCAAAGAGTTACCAACAAATCACTTCAAAATTTTCAAGTAGTTTTCATGTGGAAGGAACTTGGTGAATAAGAAAGATTACAAGTCATCCAGATGAACCCCTAATTTTCCATATGTGACTTCAAATGGTCATAACTTGGTCAATTTTTATCACCTTGAGCCCATTATTTTTCCATGATAATCTTAAGGATGTGTACTGCATGCCTTCTTTTATGTGCAAAGTAAGAAAATGGATGGAAGTTTCCTTAAGAATGCAAAAGATTATAGGTCATTTCATGATTTTTAGCCAACTTTAACAAGTCATAACTTGCTCAATTTTTGGATATTTTGAGTGGTTCAAATTGCAAAATGTCATTCAAGAGGTCTACTTCATTCCATCTTTTTTGATCAAAAGCAAATTCCAAGTGCAAGGCCATGTTTGGAGGTAAGAGATTATAGGTCATTTTTTAAGAAGAATTTGAAATATTTCTAAGTATGGAAAGTCAACTCTTTTTCTTCAACTTTGACTCCATGTAACTTTCAGCTCAAGCATCCATTTGATTCCATTCTTTTTCCATTGCAAAGTTTGTTACCTCATCTTTTCAAAGCATCAAGAATCTTGCCCTAAGACTCCCTGAGGTGGAAATGCCATTGGATTGAACTTGGTAACTTGGAACTGAAGTTTCTCCATAAGTCAGAATTTGAAATCCATGTTTTGGACTTTAAACATAAAATTAGCACGCGTTTGTGGTCTAAACATGTTTAACCAAGTTGCCAAAGTGGATTAGAGCCTTGAAACGCAAGGATTTGATGAGTTTTGATGCAAATCAGATCACACTTTGCTCGTGCATCAGGTTTGTGATCGGTGGAAATAGAACTGACTGTTTTGAAATGCTGGTTCGCGTTTGCATTTTGCAAAATTTCGCGGTAAGCAAGAGTCGCCACCATCTTTTATTTTCTCCAACAAGGAAAGGACAAAAGCACAACAAAATTCCTTTTCGAGATGTTTCTCGGTTCGGGAGGTAGATTATAGAAAGGGAAGGTGTTAGCACCCTTTCTATCTGTGGTTATCCACGGGCTCTTAGGTACTTGCTCACTATGTTTTCAAAATGCTTTGCTTTTTTGTGTTTGTGGGTTTTGAAAAGAGTTTGTTTGAAAACTTCGATTTAACTCTTGTATCTGTCCTCTAGAGTGTATGAAGTGTTTGTTTGAAAAACTTTAGTCAGAAAAGTGTAGGTGCGAAAAGTTGTTTTTGTTTTGAAAAGAGCAAGTACCTGAGAACCTCTACCTACTCAAAAGAAATTAAGTTGTGTAAATTTCCTTTAGACAGTACTATCCCACTATTGAGAAGTAGGTAGCACCGTCGTTGGAGTTTCGGGTCAATTCGATTTTAGGGACATGTGGTCACCAAAGCAATGGTAGGACGCCTTAGCGGTAACCCTAATGTCTTAGATCATTTTTTATCGAGGCAACCATTCCGAGGCAACTTTTGATCTTTAGACAGGAGGGCGACCTCTAAAACACCCTATACTCAATGACCACGTCGAGGCAACCAAGTGAGGCGTACCCTAGGAGTGGCATGTGCGAGTGTGTCAGGTTTCAGGTTAAGTTATCTTTGTACATGTTATGGTGAGCTACGATTGATTTTAATTTCAGGATAAGTCTTGTCATGCATAGCCTAATTATCATACATCTAGCAGTTTAATAGTTGCGGAAAATAAACTAAGCTATTACAAGGCGTCGGGTATTTACATCGCCAAAAACAAACCCTTGAAAAGTAAATGCGGGAAATTAAATGAAAGCGATAAAAAGTCCTAATTAAAACAATTACATCCTCGGAGCAGTTACATAAATATGGATTAATAAAACAAACATACGCGCGAGAGAAAATTGAATCGGAGAAGTCCTTAGGGTTTTGACCCTCTTTTTGATAAAGAAAGAATTTTTTTGTTATTCGGTATTTAATTAAATTAAACCTAGACTAATTAATTAATTAAATAAAAGAAATATTTTTTGAGTTTTTTATGTTTTTTAGGAAATAAATAAATAAAAAAAAGAGTGATTAAAAAAATTGTCAAGAACCCTAATTCTATGTTGATTTTAAATTATTATGAAAATATTAAAGTTAACCTAATTAAAACTAAGTTAGTTAATTATATTTATTTACAAAATAACTAATTAAGGGTGAAATTAATTTTAATAAAAAATATTATATTTTAGTTTTTCTGAATTTATTATGAAAAAAAAATTAATTTGTTAGTGAAAATAATAATTATAATAATTAATAATGAAAACAATTAAAGAAATATAAGAGAGAGAAAAAAAGAATAACCCAGGGGGGTGTTGGCCCAAGTTAGGAGGTATGTTTGCAAATTCTGAAGCCCAATTGCTCAAGCCTGTTTGACCTTCTGAGATCCTCCATGCGCATGTTGACTAAGGAGTATGCAAGTCTTTCAATCTAGGCCATGGGATTTTAGTTTGAGGCCACTTGGCGCGCTGGGATGTGAGGTATATGATGGACCTCACTTTGAAACCTGCATGTGAACATACAAAGAAAAAGGAAATAAATATTTTGGGGGACCTGGGATTCGAACCCAGGCCCCAATGATCATATGCACGCGTTCCTGCCACTCAGCCAGCTTGTCTAATTCATTAGTGGAATACAAGGCAATTATTATATTTCAAAACACGTCAATATGCTGTAGAGTAAAAAACACACGCGCGCTTTTTCAAACTGTCCAATGACATGTTAACACCTCATCATCTTCTTCGTTGTACCTGCAAAAACAATATTAGATAGCAGGGGTTTTTAACCCCCACTATGTGCTTGCACGAAAAATAGCGATTAGCACCACAGGGTATATAAATATTTCGCGAAGGGTGATTTGTGTTCGTCTTGGCCACACGAGTTCAACCATAGGTATCATTAGTCCTAATTTTTCCTGGATTGCAAAGCCCTAATTTCAAAGCTTAAGAACCCTAGAAATTGATCATGGCATCTTTGGATTCAGTGCGTTTCAATTCAATTAAGTTATACCATTAGCTTTGTATGGTTCCTAGCAACACAAATCAATCAAGAAAACACGTTAAATATGCATGATTTAAGAGTTACGATTCTGGATAAAAGAGCTAAACCGTGAAACTGTAAGCGATGATTCTTTGAGCTTTGAAGCTGGAATTTGATTGTAACACGTTCCTGGAACCTCCTGCAATGTATTAGAATCAACAAAAGTCCTTAAATCGCCCTAGAATGCAAAAATCAGTTTTCAATTTTTCTTGGAAATTTCTTGAATTGGCTATGGTTTTTCTGCAGCTTTTTTCACGTCCTTTTGATCAGGGTTAGCTTGCATATGTATAAGAGAATGAAATTAGGTCAAAAACTTGGGTCCAATCCATGTGCATTCAAGTTTAAATCTTTGATTGGAAATCAAATCTTTTTGATTTTTCATGATTGGAAAATGTTGCCAAATTTGGAGATTTTTGTATCTTTGACTTGTGCACGAAATTGCCAGCATATCTTGACCATATTTGCTTCACAAATTGATTGAAAAATCCAATCTTCTATTTTCCTACAATTTAAATTAATTAAATGAATTAATATTAATTAAAAATCCAATTAATCAATAAAAATAAGAAAATAAATTCCATTAAGCTTGATGGGTCGTGCATAGGTCATGGATGAAGTTTCAAGAAGAGATTTGAGGCCCATTAGCAAAAATAAGGTGTTTTGAGCAAAGTTGACTTTTGCAAATTCATGAAAATTTCCCAACTTCTCCAATGCACAACTTGCTAGA
The DNA here is from genome assembly GCA_948472305.1 of Vicia faba. Taxonomy (NCBI): domain Eukaryota; kingdom Viridiplantae; phylum Streptophyta; class Magnoliopsida; order Fabales; family Fabaceae; genus Vicia; species Vicia faba. The sequence goes on along the minus strand of OX451740.1, from coordinate 407,213,402 downwards.
TTTTGATCATATGACCATGCTCTTGGACATTTTGGAAATCTCTTGAAGTCCTTTAACCAATGCTTTTGGTCCCATGTCATTTGGATTTACCAATCTCAAGTTATGGCCTTTGACTCAAAGTGTACTTTTGTTGACTTTTGAAATTGACCTATAATGTAAAAATTGGTAACTTCTTGTGAGAGCATCTCTTGAACTTGGAGTGTGAAGATGGATTATAGTAAATTGCATCCCCTTCAAGATGAGCATTGGATGAGATTTTTCTGACAAACCATGAAAACGTTATGCCCTGGTCAAGATACAGTTGACTTTTCTGCTGTCCAAAAATAGTAACTTTTTGCACCTTGATGATTTTTGAGCTATCCTTGTGGAATCATGATCAATACTTGATCAAATGATGATTGTGAACTAAAAATAAGATGTTGACCAAAAATTCTGACTTTTGACTGCAAAATGACCATTTTGCCCTTGTAGTTAACTGTGGGTCAAATGAGGCTTTTGACTGTGCGAATTGGCACTGTGAGTCTTGAAACTTGGCATGTAGGTGCTTGAGAATGTATATAGGCCTATGAGACTTGATTGAACCATTGAAAACCCCAAATTCCTTGAAATAACCAAAACCCTAATTTCAGCTGTCTTAGGAGATTATTTGACTGTACAACCCTTGAGCCATCTTGAGTAATTATTCTTGACAAATCTTGAAGAATATGGGAGGGAAAATTTTGGGGTACAACAGTTGCCCCTGTTCAATCTTCTTAAACCTGAGGATGTAGATTGGCTTGCGTGCCTTTCGTGATCCGAAGGTGGAAGATGATTGAACACTAAAGTGCCCAGAAATTTGCACTCGCATGGTGTAGTATCAGCAATGTGATGCCGGGAATGGGCTTACAGATGCCATTTAGAGATATGATGGATAGGAGGATGGGCTTATAGATGCCACCTGGAGATTGTTGAATTGTAATTTTGTAAGTTGAAAGGGGAACCTGTGTAGGGTTGACTGATGATGAGTCCGTGTGAAACTGCATTTTGGAAGGAAGGAAACCTGTGTAGGGTTGACTAATGATGAGTCCGTGTGAAACTGCATCTTTGGAAAGAGAGAACCTGTGTAGGGTTGCTTGATGATGAGTCCGTGTAAAACTACATCTTGAAGAGAGGGAACCAGTGTAGGGTTGTTTCGGGATAAGTTCATGTAAAACTTCATCTTGGAAGGGAGGAGGAACCGGTGTAAGGTTACTTCGGGATAAGTTCGTGTAAAACTTCTGGATGAACCGGGGTAAGGTTATTTTGTGATAAGTTCATGTGAAACTTCAGGAGGAACCGGGGTAAGGTTACTGTGAGATAAGTTCGTGTAAAACTTCTGGATGAACCTAGGTAAGGTTACTTTGAGATAAGTTCGTGTGAAACTTCAGGATGAACCGGGGTAAGGTTACTTTGAGATAAGTTCGTGTGAAACTTCAGGATGAACCGGGGTAAGGTTACTGTGAGATAAGTTCGTGTAGAACTTTGTCTTGGAACTGAGGAGGAATCGGTGTAGGGTTACTTTGATGATGAGTCCGTGTAAAAATTCATCTTGTAAATGAGAAGGAACCGGTGTAGGGTTTCCTGATGATGAGTCCGTGTAAAACTTCATCTGAAAGAGAAGGAACCGGTGTAGGGTTACTTTGATGCTGAGTCCGTGTAAAACTTCATCTTGGAAATGAGAAGGAACCGGTGTAGGGTTGCCTGAGGATGAGTCCGTGTAAAACTTCATCTGACATTGAGAAGGAACCGGTGTAGGGTTTCCTGAGGATGAGTCCGTGTAAAACTTCATCTGAAATTGAGAAAGGAACTGGTGTAGGGTTGCTTCATGATGGTCAAGTAGATAATTTTCCTGTCTGGTTTCAGGTATTAACCTTCGATCAGTCGTCCACAGAATTTTCCTGGCTTGTTACAGGTATTAATCTGGAAGTAGTCGTCCACAGAATTTTCCTGGCTTGTTACAGGTATTAATCTGGAAGTAGTCGTCCACAAATGCTTTTCCTGGCTTGTTATAGGTATTAATATGGGACTTGGAAAGGTTGATGGTAGCCATCTTTTGATTGACCTTTTCCTGAAAAGGCAAAACATTAGCTGTATGTAATGTCATGATGCATGAATTGCATGATGTCAAGATGTTCTCAAGAATAAATGAGATTTATGTTGTATGATGCGTATGCATGTCATGATGTATGAAGATGTGATGTTTTTAGCTGGGGAAAATAAATCCCGGAGCTGCTGGAGAATAGTGTTGAGTTCTTCGTTTCCGTTGGGGATGATGAACGAAGATGATTCTGAGAATAAACCGGTAGGAGAAGATAACTCCGTTGGGGAATAAACTTGATGAAGAGATTATTCTGCGGGGAATACTCTGTGGGAAGAGATGCTTTGCTGAGATTTTAACGATAACTCTGCTGGGGGTTCCGTTGATAAGCTCTGTTGGAGATTTTGATGATGAACTCCGCTGGGGATAGAAAGAACTTCGCTGAGGATGATCTTTCCGTTGCAACTTGCTGAGGATAACCCAGTTAGACTCTCGTGGGGATAACCTCTGAATTGGCTGAGGAGATGATATTTGTACTCTGCAGGGGACAAGCTTCCAGAATCTACTGGGGAAGATGATTCAACTCTGGTGGGGAAGCTTTTTTTTAGACTGCGTTGGGGAAATGACTCCACTAGGGTATCTGATATTCCGTCGGGGAACATTCCTATACTCCGTTGAGGAATATCAAGATTGTCGGGGGTACTCTTACACTTGCTGGGGAATATTGAGACCTTCTGGGGATACCCAACTTCTTTAGGGCTGATGGTAGACCAACTCTTCTTGGGGGAGAGTATTGCCGATTCGTTCATGATTGCAGGTCTCAGTGGGGAGAGCTTCCATTACGGTCTTACTCTGCGGGGAGTGAAGGTATCTTGGTCATATTCTTCAGCCGAACCTACCTTGGTACCTTGGTGGACCGAGCAACTAGGTCGCTTTAGACAATTCTTATTGCCCCAGCTTCTGTGGGAGAAGGTACCTGTGGAGGTGCTTGATAACTGCCGATTGACAAATCTTCTTCTGGTAGGCAAGTGACGAGATGACGGGACATACTTGTACGCTTTGATCCCTAATTTTTGCCTGGACCGCCCTTTCGGGTTTTCAGTCCATCGGGATACCCCTTTTTGCCCAAGCCGCCTTTTCAGGTTTTCGACTTGCCGGGTGTACAGATTTTTCATTTTCGTCCCTTATTTTTGCCCGAACCCTTTTGGTTCGTCGGGAAGCCCTTATTTTTTCCTAGGCCAGTCGACCTAGAGGGTCTTTGATTATGCGTAGTATATTTTTTTTTGACTATGTCCATGCTCTCAGAGTGTAGGGAGTTATCACTGTCGGTAGTGTTGTGTTGCCATGCTACCAGAAGATGTTTGATCATGCAAGATTCAGTGTTGGAATTCACATCCAATGCCCCAAGTGACTCAGGCGGAGATTTGCCCCTGGCTATTTGGCATTTTGAGAGATTCCTTGAATCTTGACTTGACTGCCCCAGATGATGGACAATGATCATGCCTGCCCCTTGGTTGGAAGTGTTTTTTCCACTTGAGGTGACTCTTTTTATTGAGAAGGTTTTTGTTCGCTAGATATTCGTCGTGCGAATTTCTCTGCTGTTGAACAAATAGTCATATGCAAACAATGTTATTTTAAGAATGCAAAGCTTATGTCAGTTTTGAAGTTTTTGAAAATGCATTTTCAGTAAAACAAGCGAATTTTTGTAAAATGTGATGTCAACTCAGGATTTTACATCAAGCCCTACAGGAGTCAGGATACCTTTTGTAACAGTATGCTTTCGAACTAACCCATGCTTCAGCTAGGACTTTTAAGGGTTATAACGTGGCCTGGCTCACGGTTTAAGAAACAAAGGATAAAGGCTCAAATTTTATTTGTACCCACCCGTTCTTCGTGATGTTCTTCGATTCTAAACTCAGCTAATCGTGCATTAGGTCTTGTTTGAGTCTTTGCTCTGATATTCCGGTGATGGTTCGGATACTGACAATTTGTTTTGAATAGGCAGTCATTTCTCTTTTTTTTTGTTAAGGGTTAGTAGGACCTCTTTCTTTTTGATTTTGTTATCCCTGTTTTTTGCCTGAACTGTTTCTTTTTGTATTTACAGTCAGCGGGATGCCCCAGTTTTGTAAGTCTCCTTCATAGGTTTTGAATTATTGGGCTTTTGTTTTTTGAAAGATAACGACTGCCTGTCTTGACGATTTTATGGAACCATCACTGTCTTTTGGTCTCGGAAGGACTTCTTTGATGCCATTAATTGTGCACCTGGATCAACTGAGAGAACTACCCTGCCCCTGGTTATGATTAAGGGTTTTAATTTGTGAAAAGAAAAACTCCAACTTCTTTGGCTCAAAGGGGTTGACTAGGGATTATCTTCCTTATAACTCCACTGTTTAGGATTTGAAACAATGACTGTACCTCATCAGCAGGGTCTGTTCAAAAGCATACTATAAATATCGTGGTATCGTTTTCGTCATCCTCCCTCAAAAGGCTTAGTATTTTTTAATCGAGAGTTTGAACATCACAAAAAGGAAGCAATTTTAATCATAGTGAAAACAATTAATTCAAAATAGACACGTGTAATGCATTAATGAAATAAAAGAGTTTGAAATGATAATTGTTTGAATAAGCAAAGAAAAATACAACTTCAGAATTCAAATGAACAAAAGTGCTTTCAATCTTAGCCATGTTTTGGCAAGGGAGAAGTGATCACATTGGGAGTCTCAGAAGGCTCGAATTCGATCTCCTTAGCATTAATCATATTCTGAATCTTGTATTTCAGCGCCCAACAATCGTCAGTATCGTGCCCCGGGCTACCGAAATGATAAACACACCTCGCATCTGGGTTGTAGTTTGGAGAAGAAGTCTTAGGGTTCGCAGGAGGGTTTATCACCGCAATCAGATTCATCTTCAACATGTGTTGCAGTGCTTGTGACAATGGCATGTTGATGTTGGTGAACTGTCTTTTAGGCTCGTCCGGCCTTCGTTGATTTCCCTTTTGCTGTTGTCGGTGTGACGTAGAACCGGAGATCAAGACTGCCCCTACGTGTTGGTCACGATGACTCTTTTGATTGTACACAGCATTGGACTCTTTCTTCCCACTGTAAGGCTTTTTATGAGCATCAGAAGGTGTAGCTTCTTGAATCTTCCCACTTTTGATGCCAGCTTCAATTCTCTCCCCAGTCAAGATAAGGTCTGTAAACCCGGCTGAAGAGTTCCCAATCAGATGATTAAAGAACGGACCAGACAGGGTCCCCAGAAACATATCAACAAGTTCACGATCAGTTAGAGGTGGCTGCACCCTTCCAGCAAGGTCTCTCCACTTTTGAGCATATTCTTTAAATCCTTCACCCGTCCCTAGTGACATACCCTGGAGTTGGGTACGCGTAGGAGCGAGGTCGGAATTATATTGATACTGCTTATAGAACGCAGTAGCCAAATCTTCCCAGTTGCGGATACTGGCCCCATCCAGCTGATAGAACCATTCAAGTTGAGTCCCTGAAAGACTATCCTGAAAGAAATGGATCCATAAGTTCTTATCAACTGTGTAAGGTTGGATCTTCCTTACATATGACCGCAGGTGCAGCTTTGGGCAGGAGGCTCCGTCATATTTGGCAAAAGCAGGTGCCTTGAACTTGCGGGGAATCACCACCCCAGAGGATAAGCCTAGATCTTCAAAGTCCAACCCGGGCATATTCTGTATCTCCATAGCACTTAGGCGGTCCTCCAGCTGTTTGTACCTATCCTCAGCAGGAGGGTACTGCTCTTCATCATAATCCGTCTCGTTGTCGGAGACCACAGGACTAGAAACCCTTCTCTCTTGTGGACTGTCTTTCCCTACATATGAGGTAGTCAACTCAACCTCATTCTGCAGTCCATTCCAAAATATGCGTCCAGTGTTGAACAAGACGGTCCTCTTCTTCTTCTTCCTTTCCTTCAGAATCAGAGTCTTCAAATCCTGTTGACCCTGGGATAGGCTCATAACCAACTCTTGGAACTGGGCATTCTGGGCCTGGAGGGCCTTGATAGCTTGTTCAGTGGAAGGTTCAGTAGACATGATGATTGCTGAAATAAACAGCGAAGAAGATAAGAGATCTGTAATGGTACCTGTAATGCAATGATATGTATGATATATGTATGCAATGTTTTCAAGGATCTCGTGGGGTAAACAAAGAAACTTGTTAGAATTTGAATCTGGTAGCTTAATTGAAGGAACTTCATGTTGTTGAGAGTCCTTCTTCAAGAGTTAAGCTCACCATATCGAGTGGGTCATAGCCCCTGACTCAAGTTATCGTGTGTTGATCTCCAAACAACCTTGACTAGAGGAAAATAAATCCCCTTTGCCCCTTGCTAGACATTTGGTTCATCCTGACCTGCATCACAAACCTTGAGATCCTTGAAATGGGTTAGTCCTTATGCAGGATGTATGAAATGTTATGATGTTATGATAAAGGCACACCAGAAGTATTCACAAAAGGCAAACATGGTAAAGGCACACAAGTCACACAAAAGAGCCCTTAGATTTCAGGCTGGCATGAAGTTTAGGTACTACCCTCTTTCAGTTTCAGTTGGTTAAGACCTGTCCTAAAAATAGTAATCGGGTTCTAGAGGATCTCAATATCACTGGCTACCCTCAATCGGTCATAATTCCAGTTTGGCAACCTTTTCTTGCGGCTGGAACCATCGCGAGAGTTTAGCCTCAATGAGTGTAGCATACTGCTACTGTTCTATGGCCAAGTTGGTCAATTTAAGGTTCTAAGGTCAGTTGGTGCTTAATGACTCCTCAGAAGACCCATATTCTCCTCGTTCCAACACAAGGGATATCGGTACAGACCAAGGTGTCACACCAACGTAGCTACTGCTTCACCCGTGTCGGTCTACGCCGGACAGGTCCCTCACAGTTTATTGCTACTTACCTAAAAAAGGGTATCCCAGATCCGGGTTAGGATCTATGAAACTCTGATGCAAGCCCACAATATTAAAGCATTCAAGGCATACAATTGAAAACATAAGTGATCTTATCCTAAGGTACACCTCACTTATAAAGTCCCCAGTAGAGTCGCCAGTTCTATGATCGGTGGAAATAGAACTGACTGTTTTGAAATGCTGGTTCGCGTTTGCGTTTTGCAAAATGTCGCGGTAAGCAAGAGTCGCCACCGTCTTTTATTTTCTCCAACAAGGAAAGGAAAAAAGCACAACAAAATTCCTTTTCGAGATGTTTCTCGGTTCGGGAGGTAGATTATAGAAAGGGAAGGTGTTAGCACCCTTTCTATCCGTGGTTATCCACGGGCTCTTAGGTACTTGCTCACTATGTTTTCAAAATGCTTTACTTTTTTGTGTTTGTGGGTTTTGAAAAGAGTATGTTTGAAAACTTCGATTTAACTCTTGTATTTGTCCTCAAGAGTGTATGAAGTGTTTGTTTGAAAAACTTTAGTCAGAAAAGTGTAGGTGCGAAAAGTTGTTTTTGTTTTGAAAAGAGCAAGTACCTGAGAACCTCTACCTACTCAAAAGAAATTAAGCTGTGTAAATGTCCTTTAGACAGTACTATCCCACTATTGAGAAGTAGGTAGCACCGTCGTTGGAGTTTCGGGTCAATTCGATTTTAGGGACATGTGGTCACCAAAGCAATGGTAGGACGCCTTAGCGGTAACCCTAATGTCTTAGATCATTTTTTATCGAGGCAACCATTCCGAGGCAACTTTTGATCTTTAGACAGGAGGGCGACCTCTAAAACACCCTATACTCAATGACCACGTTGAGGCAACCAAGTGAGGCGTACCCTAGGAGTGGCATGTGCGAGTGTGTCAGGTTTCAGGTTAAGTTATCTTTGTACATGTTATGGTGAGCTACGATTGATTTTAATTTCAGGATAAGTCTTGTCATGCATAGCCTAATTATCATACATCTAGCAGTTTAATAGTTGCGGAAAATAAACTAAGTTATTACAAGGCGTCGGGTATTTACATCGCCAAAAACAAACCCTTGAAAAGTAAATGCGGGAAATTAAATGAAAGCGATAAAAAGTCCTAATTAAAACTATTACATCCTCGGAGCAGTTACATAAATATGGATTAATAAAACAAACATACGCGCGAGAGAAAATTGAATCGGAGAAGTCCTTAGGGTTTTGACCCTCTTTTTGATAAAGAAAGAATTTTTTTGTTATTCGGTATTTAATTAAATTAAACCTAGACTAATTAATTAATTAAATAAAAGAAATATTTTTTGAGTTTTTTATGTTTTTTAGGAAATAAATAAATAAAAAAAAGAGTGATTAAAAAAATTGTCAAGAACCCTAATTCTATGTTGATTTTAAATTATTATGAAAATATTAAAGTTAACCTAATTAAAACTAAGTTAGTTAATTATATTTATTTACAAAATAACTAATTAAGGGTGAAATTAATTTTAATAAATAATGACAAAAAATATTATATTTTAGTTTTTCTGAATGTATTATGAAAAAATAATTAATTTGTTAGTGAAAATAATAATTATAATAATTAATAATGAAAACAATTAAAGAAATATAAGAGAGAGAAAAAAAGAATAACCCAGGGGGGTGTTGGCCAAAGTTAGGAGGTATGTTTGCAAATTCTAAAGCCCAATTGCTCAAGCCTGTTTGACCTTCTGAGATCCTCCATGCGCATGTTGACTAAGGAGTATGCTAGTCTTTCAATCTAGGCCATGGGATTTGAGTTTGAGGCCACTTGGCGCGCTGGGATGTGAGGTATATGATTGACCTCACTTTGAAACCTGCATGTGAACATACAAAGAAAAAGGAAATAAATATTTTGGGGGACCTGGGATTCGAACCCAGGTCCCAATGATCATATGCACGCGTCCCTGCCACTCAGCCAGCTTGTCTAATTCATTAGTGGAATACAAGGCAATTATTATATTTCAAAACACGTCAATATGCTGTAGAGTAAAAAACACACGCGCGCTTTTTCAAACTGTCCAATGACATGTTAACACCTCATCATCTTCTTCGTTGTACCTGCAAAAACAATATTAGATAGCGGGGGTTTTTAACCCCCACTATGTGCTTGCACGAAAAATAGCGATTAGCACCACAGGGTATATAAATATTTTGCGAAGGGTGATTTGTGTTCGTCTTGGCCACACGAGTTCAACCATGGGTATCATTAGTCCTAATTTTTCCTGGATTGCAAAGCCCTAATTTCAAAGATTAAGAACCCTAGAAATTGATCATGGCATCTTTGGATTCAATGCGTTTCAGTTCAATTAAGTTATACCATTAGCTTTGTATGGTTCATAGCAACACAAATTAATCAAGAAAACACGTTAAATATGCATGATTTAAGAGTTACGATTCTGGATAAAAGAGCTAAACCGTGAAACTGTAAGCGATGATTCTTTGAGCTTTAAAGCTGGAATTTGATTGTAACACGTTCCTGGAACCTCCTGCAATGTATTAGAATCAACAAAAGTCCTTAAATCGCCCTAGAATGCAAAATTCAGTTTTCAATTTTTCTTGGAAATTTCTTGAATTGGCTATGGTTTTTCTGCAGCTTTTTTCACGTCCTTTTGATCAGGGTTAGCTTGCATATGTATAAGAGAATGAAATTAGGTCAAAAACTTGGGTCCAATCCATGTGCATTCAAGTTTAAATCTTTGATTGGAAATCAAATCTTTTTTATTTTTCATGATTGGAAAATGTTGCCAAATTTGGAGATTTTTGTATCTTTGACTTGTGCACGAAATTGCCAGCATATCTTGACCATATTTGCTTCACAAATTGATTGAAAAATCCAATCTTCTATTTTCCTACAATTTAAATTAATTAAATGAATTAATATTAATTAAAAATCCAATTAATCAATAAAAATAAGAAAAATAAATTCCATTAAGCTTGATGGGTCGTGCATAGGTTATGGATGAAGTTTCAAGAAGAGATTTGAGGCCCTTTAACAAAAATAAGGTGTTTTGAGCAAAGTTGACTTTTGCAAATTCATGAAAATTTCCCAACTTCTCCAATGCACAACTTGCTCAATTTTGATCATATGACCATGTTCTTGGACATTTTGGAAAGCTCTTGAAGTACTTTAACCAATGCCTTTGGTCCCATGTCATTTGGATTTACCAATCTCAAGTTATGGCCTTTGACTCAAAGTGTACTTTTGTTGACTTTTGAAATTGACCTATAATGTAAAAATTGGTAACTTCTTGTGAGAGAATCTCTTGAACTTGGAGTGTGAAGATGGATTATAGGAAATTGCATCCCCTTCAAGATGAGCATTGGATGAGATTTTTCTGACAAACCATGAAAAAGTTATGCCCTGGTCAAGATACCGTTGACTTTTCTGCTGTCCAAAAATAGTAACTTTTTGCACCTTGATGATTTTTGAGCTATCCTTGTGGAATCATGATCAAGACTTGATCAAATGATGATTGTGAACTCAAAATAAGATGTTGACCAAAAATTCTGACTTTTGACTTCAAAATGACCATTTTGCCCTTGCAGTTGACTATGGGTCAAATGAGGCTTTTGACTGTGCGAATTGGCACTGTGAGTCTTGAAACTTGGCATGTAGGTGCTTGAGAATGTATATAGGCCTATGAGACTTGATTGAACCATTGAAAACCCAAAATTCCTTGAAAGAACCAAAACCCTAATTTCAGCTGTCTTAGGAGATGGTTTGACTGTACAACCCTTGAGCCATCTTGAGTAATTATTCTTGACAAATCTTGAAGAATATGGGAGGGCAAATTTTGGGGTACAACAAGGTTCACACAGTTTCCCTCCAATTTGCATCATTCCACACGCTTGAGCATCCCATTTGATTCCCTATAAATAGGGGGTCATACCCAATTCAAATTCCCAAGCTTAGATAGCCAGAATCACCCTGCCAAACTTGCTTCCCAACTCAGAATTCAGCTACTTTGAATCCTATTCTCAAGCCTTTTTCAATCCATTTTCTCCATCAATTCACCTTCCTTGATCTTCCCTGAACCTAACCATACCATTACATTCAAGAATCGTGCCCTACATTGCTCCATAGAAGTCCAGTTTCAGAGCTCTGCAACTCAACTTTAATAGGTAGATTCCCTCATCAATTCTTCAAAACTTTGACAACATTGTGTTGCTCTCATTGCCCTGGTTTTAGTCGCAACATTTAATTTCATCTGGAAGCACATTTTGACCAAGAATTTTCAAATCCCTTTTCAAAACTTTCTTTCCAAATTGCTTGAGTTACAATTTATATAAAAATGGCGTGAGTGTATGGTTGTCTTCGTCTTGAAGAGATGAAGCGAATGGCATAGGTCTGAGATTCTGATTTTACAGTTTGAGAGACCTGCAATTCGTGAGGGCTGGAGGTTAAAGATGACCAACGTGCCATCTTCTAACCAATGAAAGCGTGCCATTTATTTTTTTCAAAAATTTGATTTATTAATGATTCTGTACATTATTCAGTTAAGATCATGATATGCACATCGCGCCGGATCCTTCGGATTTGATTACTAATGCATTTTGACTCTCATCCAATGGTCCACATGTTTTTCTTTTATTTTCTTTTTCTGATTTTTATATTTTAATTGTTTTAAATTTCAAAAAATCATAGAAAATTCATTTTTAGTCCAAAAAATCTGAAAAAATTATGAAAAATATTTTTGATTATTCTCTTTCTGATTTTTGTTTTTTCACAATTTATTTTTGTTTTTTGGTATTTTTTATGAATTTTACACTTATTTGATTTGTTTAAAATGTTTAAAAATACTTTTACACATTTTTTAATTCTGAAAAAATTATGGAATGATCCAATGATATTGTGACAAATATTGGTGACTTTACTTTATTTTTGTTTCTGGTTTTACTATTTTTTACAATTTTTGTTTATTTTATCCATTAATTTTAATTTTTAAAAATAGTTTCTGACTTTTAAAAATACCCAAAAAAAATTTATAAAATATTTGGACTCATTTCTGATTTTTCTATGGTTTTATTTTTTATTTCTTGATTAATTTGAACATTATTGATATTTTCCCCATTATTTCTTTAGTTTATTTTTACATTTTTCATCTTTTAATATATATTAAATATTCTATCATTTTGTGAATATTTTCTGGCTGTCTTGGGTTGATTTTTTTGTCATGGCTTTATTAACATCATTGGATCCATGGTGTTGAGTTTAACTCCACAAAAATGGATAAATGATTTTAATAATAGTTTGATTAAATATTAATTCAAATGTGGTTTTCTTTTTTTACCCTAATTCCTCTTCATCTCATCCCCTTCTTCTTGCACTAAATGTTGTTGGAGCATGATCTCTATATCATGTCTCAAAACAAATGGTGCATAGACTGCTATTTACCGGCCTCAAAATAGGTGCGACTTCTATATAAGTCCACTTACGATTGCTTAACATAGCGCTAAATTTTATCCCGATTCGAATAAATGATCATTCGTGGCCCAAACTTATGATTGTAAGCCCAAGTATGTTAATTTGATCTCTTTGATCCAGTAACCTTGAGATTCATTGTGTGGAGGCTTTGGTTCTACCAATTCTCTAATGGATCTACAACACCTTTGGTCAACGCGGATCACTTAAACATCATTGATCATTAAATGGTACTTATGAGAATTCCAAATGGATGATATACTTGACAAAAAGCAAATGCAACTTGTTGTGTGGAGGCTTTGGTTATACCAATCCTCTAATGAGTTCCAAATGCAAGTTTCAATATGGTCATCCAACTAACCACTAATTATTAACTTGTTTTATGTTATGCTTTTTATTCTTTTATGCTTTATGTATTATTTATCTTTTCGCATTTTTATTTCATGCCATTTTCATCTTTGCTCATTTGAGCATTTATTTTCTTGCCCTTTTTATTTTGCTCATTTGAGTTCTTTTTCTTTTTTCTTTTCTTAAGATACTTAATAATCAACATAAACCCTAAAAAACTATTAATGGTACTTGGACTATTTGGTTACTATCATTAGCATGATGGAGCAGTGGACTTTTTTCTTGGACTTAGGATTAGAAACCTTGGCCTATTTTGGAGACCTTGTGATCTTATCTGATAATTTTTTATGGAGCTCTTGAGGTTTACCTCAAGACATTGGGTTGCTTGTTTGTTTTTGTGTGCAGGTTTTTGTGATTACACTCTTTGTTTTGTAATCTAGAATTCACCCGCATACAACCGTTACTCTACCCAATTTTTGTGAAGACTTAATACACTTGAAGAGGTCTAAGTATCTTTGCTTGTTTGGTTTCAATCCAAAGAATGAGAATTTTATCTTGGCTCATAATGTCAAACCTTGGCTTCTTGTTGGTTAGATGGTCCTTATCCTTAGCTTTTACCTTATGCTTTAGGATAGCCTCTTCTTCTCCTCCCATCTTCTTTAATTTCAAAAATCTTCTCCCTCCTTTTGAAAACCCTTCTTGTTTTAAACTTGAACCACTTTTATAATAAACTTGGACTTATGTCCATTTATTTTCAAAACATTTTATAAATAAACCCCAATCAATTTAATAATACCTTGACGTTTTTGTGAGAAGACTAAAAGTCAATCAATCTCATTTCAAACCATTTTTCCATTTTGGATTTTTTATCTTTAAACTTTTCTCAAAAAGATTAAACTCTTGTCAATCCTTGTAGTGATGCAAACAACTATACTTCTACAATATGTAATGAAGTGATATATTTTCCACTTGGGTGTTGAGTGAGGCATTGTTGATTTTAAAATCCAAGCCATATCCTCCACTTTGAGATGATGCAAATTCTCCTTTCTCATGATTGTGGGTAGTAAGTATGTTTTCCACACGGACAATGACGATGATGTTTTATCTCTTAAAATCAACCAACACACTTGTGTTTCAATTTTATTTTTTAAAAGAGGAACTACGTGTACCCTGATCCCCTATTGCACGAAAGGTGGTACGTAGGCACTAAAGGTTTGCAACCGCGGCGGGTGCAAAAATCATAAAAAATATATATCTTTTTCTCACCTCCACCCTCCATTTTATATACAACACATTTTATAGAAAAAATATACAGATTTTTATGAAGAGGCTCCTGCGGAGTACCGTAGATGTTTAGGGTGCTAATACATTCCCTTTGCATAACTAACCCCCTTACCTTGAATCTTTCCCCCTCTTTGGGTTATTCGCTTTTTTCCCATTCCTTTGGAAACAATAAAGTGCGGTGGTGATTTTTATTTGTGATTTTTGCAAAGTCTAGTCAATCCAATGGCTTAGTCTTGAACATTTCTACCGCTAAACTACTCAAAAGGTCTTAGATGTTCTTTTCCTCCTCCTTTAGATGTTTCTATCTTACCATTGATTTGGTAAGAAGCCCCATCATTGGATGTGAAGGGACGGGCGTGGGTCATCGTATGACCATGATTAGCAATGTTGCAAAGTATCTTAGCATTTTGAGGGACTAAGATCTTTTTTGTAAGGCAACTTTGAATAGCGTCATCGAGGGACTATGATCTTGTTTTTTTTGTCTGTTTTGCTAAGATACCTTACATGCGTAATATGGCCATTTTGTTCAAGGCAACCAATTGGAGTAACCCTAGGGGTGTTTTTGTGCAAGTGTGTCATTTTCATGCTTGTTTTTGTCTTCAATTAGGGTTTTCTATTTGATTGGTTTTATCTTGCCATATAAACCCTAATTATTAACATGTTATATATAAAGCGATAAATTGCGGAAAGTAAATATCCTACGCTATTACAATCATTTGGGGATGGGGTGTACAAATTTACAAATGGGGATTGCAAGAAATTAAAGTCCTAATTATCTATTACAACCATATTGAATAGCCATGAAGAAAATATATGAAGCACATAGAAACAAAGAAAAATGAAAGGAAAAGAAAACATTTTGGATCATTATATGTCGACACATGCCGTAAAATCAAGCTTCTCGAATGCACTTTTGTTTTGATGAAGACAAATCATGATTGATAAAGAAGGCAAAATTATTGATCAAGCTAAAAGCCTCTTTGGATGAAGTCTTTGGTTCAAGCCCCTTAGCAAATTTCAAGGTATAATGATGATATTTACCTTGAACTTAAGATATAGATGCTCAATGGTAAAAAGGAAACATTTTATATTGCCCAACTCTTTATTCAAGTTTTTTCAAAGCAAACATTCAATTTGCATTTGAGTGCAATCGATTTGCATGTTAGTGCAATCGATTGCATGCTTCAGTTTTTCAAAACATTGGCTACTGACTTCCAGTGCAATCGATTTGCATGGTTGTGCAATCTATTGCACACTCAAAATATTTGGAAATCTGGCTACTGGAACCCCGTGCAATCGATTTGCATGGTTGTGCAATCGATTGCACACTCAATTTTTTTGGAAATTTGGCTACTGGAACCTCGTGCAAACGATTTGCATGGTTGTGCAATCGATTTCACACTCAAAATATTTTAAAATTTGGCTATTGGAACCTCGTGCAATCGATTTGCATGGTTGTGCAACTGATTTCCTGCTGTATGATTTTGAAAAAACAGCTGGCTTACACCTGTCTGTTCATGATGCTATTTCATGGAAAACCTTTTATTCAATCTTGGCAATTGTTCATAATTTTTCACAAACCTTTTCTTCAAAGGTCACTGCATTTTAGCCTCAAAAATGAACCAAATGATGATGATTGAAATGAACAGTTTAAAGTTAAGGATACTTACCTTGCAGCTAGAATTTATGTTTTGAGCTTGAGGTGTTGCTTTGTGGACTGTTATGACCTTCTTTCAGTTATGAGATTTTTGAGAGTTTGTCAACAAAAAAATTAAGGTTTTATTTCTCCATTTTACCTCTTCTCTCTCCTTTTTTCTCTTCTCTCTCCTTTTTTTTAAACTCTTTGTCTTGCAAATGCTTCTTCTATTTATAGGCAAGGGACTTGTGAACAAAAGCTGAATAGGTTTACAAGACAACATGTTATGGTTTGGATGGGATGTAAGTATAAAACTATGTCAAGTACTCCATCGTTCCAAGATGAAGTACCAAAGTTGTTGGTTTATAGGGGTTGATTTCCATGTTTTATGGTGGAGTAAAATTAGAAACAAACAAAGTATGGGCTCAAGACAAGTTTTGTACAAAAAGCTTGCTTTTCAAGAATATCAATGGTGCCTTTATGCCATAAATAGAAAGATCCTTTGGAAAATGGCTTAAACACTTGGGTAATAGCTCAAAAGTGGGTGTAAACATTAAATTATGTAGATATTTGCAAGCAAGAAGGCCTGTAACATAAGATTATGCAGCATAGCATAAGGGTTTTGTTGTGTGTTCTTCAATAGAATGACTTGCAAATCAAGGGTGGATGCCCAACTTCATGCCCTTGAATCTCCTAGCTCAAGTATGATAAATTCATACTCTTGGATGTTTTGGAAAGCTTGAAACACCCTCTATAACTTTCATGTTGACCACTTTTGTTAAATCAAATTGGAACTTGATGAAAATTGGCCAAGAAGTTGGGATAAAAACTTGAGCAAAACTGCTGAAAATTTCTGTGTTAAATGAAAATGTCATGACTTCATGAATTTATAACTTGAGATCCAAGCATATTTAGAATTAGTTGTGTAAAGCAACGTTGTAGATATCATGGATATCTACAACTTTCATGTTGAAATTTTATTTTGAATCATCTTACATCTTGGTGAAAGAATGGCATGAAGTGATGAAATTATCATGTATAAAAACACTTAGAAAATTTCTAAGTCTTGGAAATCTTGAGTTTTCAAGTTGAATTTTGACATTCTTAACTTCTTGATGATCAAGCTTGATATTTTTAAATGTCTTGACGAATTATGATATTTGAAACTTAATGTTGACCAAAAAGTCAAAGTTTGACTTTTGGTGCTACAGTTGACTTTTTCACCAATACGGCTGTTTTTAGGTCATCTGATCAATTGATTGAGCAAAAATGTGATCCAAGACCTTAATTTTCAGTCATCAGTGCTTGAGGAGATGTCTTGAGCTGATCAACCTTAGTGCAGTCTTAAACCAAAGGAGATCTTGTGAGATATTAATTGAGAAATGAGAGGGCAAATTTTGGGGTACAACAGCTGCCCCTGTTCAATCTTCTTAAGCCTGAAGAGTTAGATTGGCGAGTTTTTGCATTCGTGATCTGAAGGTGGAAGATGATTGGACACTGGAGTGCCCAGAAATTTGCACTCGATGATGTGTGGTTGAGGGAATGGGCTTAAAGATGCCATTTGGAACGGTGATAGAATCTTGTTGGAGATGGGCTTGTAGATGCCATCCATAAGTGATTGCTGAATTGTAATTTGTAAGCTGAAAGAATGAGTATCAAAATGGCGTCCATGTCTAGAGCGTATTTGAGTTGTATCTGGAAGTGGATTTTGCCTGAGTATCAAAATGGAATCCGTGTCTGGAGCGTATTTGAACTGTATCTAAAAGTTGCATCTGAATGAGTATCAGAATGGCATACGTGTCTGGAGCATATTTGTACTGTATCTGAAAGTTGTATCTAAATGAGTATCAGGATGGCATCTGTGTCTGGAGCATATTTGAACTGTATCTAAATGTTGGGATCTGAATGAGTATCAGAATGGAAGCCGTGTCTGGAGCGTATCTGAACTGTATCATAAAGTTGAATCTTGAATGAGTATCAGGATAGCATCCGTATCTGGAGCGTATCTGAACTGTATCTAAATGTTGTGATCTGAATGAGTATCAGAATGGAAGCCGTGTTTGGAGCGTATCTGAACTGTATCATGAAGTTAAATCTTAAATGACTATCAAGATGGCATCCGTATCTGGAGCGTATCTGAATTGTATCAAGATTGCATATTGTTAACGGTAGCTGTTAATCTTATCCTGAAAAGAGTAAAATGTTAGCTAAAATACAAAGTTATGTTGCATGAAATGTATGATGCAATGTATTTGCTTTATCAATGTTTATGATATATGGATGCAATGTATGTGTATGTGAGCTAATCTACTGCATTGCTGTTGGATTGAGGAAAAATAAATCCCTGAATGCTGCTGAGGATATGTGAGTCTTCGTGTTTTGAAGTCGAAGTATTGATGGATTTCTTCTGAGAGAAATAAATTATGTTGTAAGGGCAATGCCATGTTTTGCTTGTAAATTCTATTGGTGTCCTGAGAAATTTTGAAAACTGAGGATTTAAATGATGTATTGCTGGGGATTACTTGTGGAATGGTCTATAGATATTTTCTTATCTTTTCAACCCATAAGTAATTGCCTCTTTTCATTTTGTTTATTCGTAAATAGTAATTATGTTCAAATGCATATGTTCAACAATGAATCAATGGACGTTTTTGTAAACAAAACAAGCGTAAAAGAAAAGACAAATATTTCTTGCACTTACAAAGGAATATTTTGTATTGACTTTGAATAAGTATTTTTTTGTACAAGGGGACAAACATTCTAGTAAGAGAATGTTGTCGTAAAAAATGAAAATGTTGGTACAAAGAAAAGATAGTTATGTGTATAAAAATCCCATGGGGTTTCCATTCTGCTATAGCCTTCATATCTCCGAGTATCTTGTCTATTTGTTGTCTCGTCCGAAGATGATTGAATTGATCAGAACCTCTGAGTTTGTCGATGGAAGCCGAAGATTGTTTGTAAAGTGATCTGACGGGACATAGTCGTACGCCTTAATTCCCTAACTTTTTCTTGGACTGCCGTTTCAGGTTTTCAGTCCACCGGGAAACCATTTTTTCCCAAGTTTCCCTTTCGGTTTTTCAACTTGACGGGTGTACAGATTTTTTGTTTTATCCCTAACTTTTTCCCGAACCCTTTTGGTTCGCCGGGATGCCCTTGTTTTGCCTAGGTATGTCAACCTAGAGGGTCTCTTATGCGTAGTATCTTTTGACTATGTTTGCGTTCGCAGGGTGTGGCAGGTCGTCACCATCCATGGTGGTCGAGATCATTGCCCCATCGGAGAATATGTCTTTGATTACAAATGGTCCTTCATAGGTAGGAGTCCATTTGCCCCTGGGATCACTTTGTGGCAAGATGATCCGTTTGATCACTAGATCCCCAACTTTATACACTTGGCGTCTGACTTTCTTGTTAAAAGCCTTGATCATCCGTTTTTTATACATTTGACCATGGCAAACAGCAGTAAGTCTCTTCTCATAAATCAAGTTTAATTGATCAAGTTGAGTCTAGATCCAATCGTCTTCGTTTAACCCTGCATCCTTCATAATCCTCAAATAGGGGATCTGAACCTCGATAGGCAAGACAACTTCCATGCCGTATACCAAAGAGTAGGGTGTTGCCCCGGTTGATGTGCGAGCCGTGGTACGATACCCGTGGAGAGCGAATGGTAACATCTCATGCTAGTCTTTGTATGTGACATTCATTTTTTGTATGATCTTTTTAATGTTCTTATTCGCAGCTTCGACATCACCATTCATCTTTGGCCGATAGGGAGAATAATTGTGATGTTGAATCTTGAATTGCTCGCACAATGCGGTGATCATAGTGTTGTTGAGATTTGTACCATTGTCAGTGATGATCCTTTCTGGGATACTGTACCAGCAAATAAGGTTTTACTTGATGAAGCGGGCAACAACATTCTTGGTAACGGAGGCGAAGGAGGCTGCTTCAACCTATTTTGTAAAATAGTCGATGGCCACTAGGATGAAGCGATGTCCATTGGAGGCTGTAGGCTTGATTTCCCCAATCATATCAATTCCCCACATAGCAAAGGGCCAAGGAGCTGTCAAGACATTCAGAGGAACCGGAGGTACATGCACTTTGTCAGCATAAATCTGACACTTATGGCAGATTCGAGAGTGTTGATAACAATCTGCTTCCACGGTAGACCAGTAATAGCCTGCCCGTAGGATTTTCTTCGCCATCGTATGCCCACTGGAATAGGTGCTAAAACTACCTTCATGTAATTCATCCATGATCCTTTCAGCTTCAACCTTATCTATGCACCGAAGAAATACGGAGTCATTATTGCGTTTGTACAGGATGCCATTACTAAGGAAGAACTTAGCAGAGAATCTCCTTAAGAACTTCTTATCATTGATTGAAGCTCCTTCTGGATATTCTTGAGCCTCGAGATACCTCTTGACTTCATGAAACCAAGGTTGGTCCACTAGTTCCTCAGTATTAATGTCGTGATAGTGTGCTGGTTCATCCATTCGTTCTATGGTGATCTGAGGAGCCTCGTTATCCTAATTAAGTTTAAAAATAGATGACATTGTGGCTAGAGCATCTGCTAGCTGAT
Organism: Vicia faba; assembly: GCA_948472305.1. Classification (NCBI taxonomy): domain Eukaryota; kingdom Viridiplantae; phylum Streptophyta; class Magnoliopsida; order Fabales; family Fabaceae; genus Vicia; species Vicia faba. The sequence continues at coordinate 407,193,138 of OX451740.1, read as the reverse complement.
TTTCTTCTCGCGGGAAGTGCTCGAAAGTAATCTCCTCAAAATGTGGTAGCAATATCAAAACATGTTCTTTGTAAGGGATAAGGTTAGGGTGTTTGGTTTCCCATTCCCCTTTGATCTGAATAATGACGAAGGTTGAGTCCTCGAATACATCCAATGATTTGATCCTCAAGTCTATGGCAGCTTTGAGACCAAAGATGCATACTTCGTACTCAACCATGTTGTTTGTACAATTGAAGCAAAGTCTGGTGGTAAAGGGAGTATGACACCCTTCCGGAGATATGAGTACAACACCGATACCATTAACAAGTGCATTGGATGCTCCATAAAAGAACAGGGTCCATCGGGATCCTTGTTTAGGTCTGTCATATGGCCTAATTTCTTCGCAGTTGTCTAATGTCAAGATGTCTTCATCCGGGAATTCAAACTTCATGGACTGATAGTCTTCTACAGCTTGGTGAGCAAGGTGATCAGCTAGCACACTTCCCTTTATATCTTTCTGGGTAGTATATTGTATGTCGTACTCTGTCAGGATCATCTGCCATCTAGCTATTCTCCCAGAAAGAGCAGGCTTCTCGAAGATGTATTTTATCGGATCCATTTTAGATATCAACAAGGTAGTATGAGTCAGCATATACTGTCTTAGCTGGCGAGCAGCCCATGCCAGAGCGCAACAAGTTTTCTCGAGCAGTGAATATCAGGTTTCACAGTCAGAAAACTTTTTGCTCAGGTAGTAAATAGCGTGCTTTTTTCGGCCAGACTCGTCATGCTGACCCAATACACACCCCATTCAGTTTTCTAAAATAGTCAGATACATGATCAACGGTCTTCCCTCGACTAGTGGCATCAACACAGGAGGGTCTTGTAAGTATTCTTTGATTTTTTCAAAAGCAACTTGGCACTCATCATTCCATTTGACTACTTGATCTTTCTTCAGTAGCTTGAAGATTGGCTCACAAGTAGCTGTTAGGTGAGAAATAAATCTGGCAATATAGTTCAAACGTCCCAAGAATCCTCTGACTTCCTACTCAGTACGAGGAGAAGGCATCTCTTGTATTTCTTTAACTTTGGCAGGATTGACCTCAATACCTTTGTTATTGACGACAAAGCCTAGGAGTTTACCGGATCGTACCACAAATGTACACTTGTTTGGATTCAACCTCAGCTTGTACTTCTTCAGTCTCTCAAACAGTTTCTGTAAGTGGTCAAGATGCCCTTCTTCTGTTTGCGATCTGGCTATCATATCGTCTATGCAGACCTTTATTTCATGATGTATCATGTCATGAAATAAAGCTACCATGGCGCGTTGATAGGTTGCCCCAGCATTCTTCAGTCCGAATGGAATCACCTTGTAGAAGAATGTTCCCCACTGTGTGAAAAATGTTGTTTTCTCCATGTCCTCAGGCGCCATTTTGATTTGGTTGTAACCTGAGAATCCGTCCATGAAGGAAAACACTTTGTGTTGTGCCGTATTGTCAACTAGGATATCAATGTGGGGGAGTGGAAAATCATCTTTAGGGCTCGCCTTATTCAAATATCTGTAGTCCATACACATTCGTACTTGGCCGTATTTTTTAGGTACGGGAACAATGTTGGAAACCCATTGAGGGTAGGAAGTGACAGCAAAGAATCCGGCATTGAATTGCTTCATAACCTTTGCTTTAATTTTTTATGAGATATCAGGTCTCATGCGGCGAACCTTTTGTTTTACTGGTAAACAATCTTTTCTTGTAGGGAACGATGTACCACAATGTCTATATCAAGTCCCGACATGTCTTCATGTGACCAGGCAAAGATTTCAACATAGTCATGTAACAACTGAATTAGACGCTCCTTGACACTGGGTTCCAAATTGGCACCTACCTTGACCTCTTTTTTTTCTTCTTCGGTACCCAGGTTGATTGTATCCACGGGTTCCTCGTGAGGCTGAATGGTTCTTTCTTCTTGTTGTAACAGTCTGGCCAGTTCCCCTGGTACTTCACAATCTTCCTCACCTTTGTCTTCGGCTTGGTAGATTAGATTCTCAGAGTCACGAAAGGCCATAGCAGTATCATTACCCATGGGATCCAGAATGGATGGATACCTGCATTGTGAGTGTGGGTGTGTGTAAGGGTATAGCTATCTTTTGAAAGAAAATAAAATGTAAAAGAAAAACAATGAGCACAAAAGTTTGTATGCAAAAACGTCCATGATTCATTAATGTCATATGAAGATGAAATAATAACCCTTACAAATGGACCATTGTGCCTCGGGTAAGACACAAGGTTTTAAGAGTGCGAATTGTTTTTGAATATTACAAATCCAACAAAATGTAAAGATAAATTACTACAGAATAAAAGTGATTGGGATGAAGTCTCTAGCCTCCCAATTGCTGAGCCCTCCATTAACAGTCGGAAAGATCCATTTCTCCAGGTTGCAATCATATTCACCATCTTCTCCCGCGTTGACCTCACGGTTGCTAATCTTCAAGGGTGGCCCTCCAGTACTGGCATGACGTACAACCTTTTGAGCACTTGAAGTGAAACCTAAGCCAAACCTGTCAGACTTATACGGGATATCCGGAAGTTTCCCCCAGATGGTGCATCCACCTTCCTCTACCACTGCTTTGGCGTCCTTTAGTGATGACATCCGGAGCGGAGGTCTTGTAATCTTGGGAATCTAGGACACAGTCTTGGTCACTGCCACCTCTTGGGGGACCTCTTCAAAGTGTTGAAATGGAGTTTCAATGAATTCACCATCCAATTCCATATATTTGAAGGAATTGAGATGGCTGATCATGTATTCTTCCTCTCTATGGACAGTGATAATCTTCCCTTGAACTGGATACTTCAGCATCTGGTGCAATGTAGAGGTAACAGCGCCAGCATTATGGATCCATGGCCGTTCTAGCAAAAAGGATTAAGAAGGGCGGATATCCATTACATAAAAGGTTGAATTTAAAGTTTGTGTTCCAACCTTTGTGGGGATATCCACTTCCCCGTGCACCATCCTCTTCGAGCCATCAAATGCCCTTACTACTATGTTGCTTGGCTTTAACATCAGCCCCTCGCAGCCAAGTTTGTCAAGAGCCTTTTTCGATAATACATTCAAAGATGAGCCAGTGTCCACCAAGACATGGGCCAGAGTTGTGCCCTTACACTATACTGAGACATGCAAGGCTTCATTGTGCTTTCTTCCCCTTGATGTCAAATCAGCATCCAAGAAGCCTAGGCCGTTATTCGCTGTCAAGCTGGCCACACAGTCTTGGAATTGATTAGCAGACGTCTCTTGAGGCACATGGGTTGTTTTTAGGAACTTCACCAAGGCTTTCGCATGTGCCTCGGAACACAGTAGTAATGCCATCATGGAGATTTTGGAGGGAGTTTGCCCCAACTGTTCAACTACATCGTAGTCGCTCTTATTTATTATTTTTAGGATCTCCTCCATTTCTTTATTAGATGTCTCAAGAATAGTTAGTGATTAAGCCTTTGTCCGGACAGGCTCCACTTAAATACTCTTTCCTCGAGTCTTGGCAGCAGGAGTGTTGGTAGGAATGATAACAGGAGTTGTGACGGCTTCGTCAATAGGAGCATTTGCAGAGATGATTATGGGTATGAAGGTAACCTTTGGAGCATCCACATGGATGATCACAGGTCCAGAAACTGCTTTTGGGGGAGCAATTTCTAGAGAAAAAATCCTACCGCTTCGGGTAATTTTACTAGTTCTGGCAATATTGCTGATGTCAGATTCTTCTTCGGAGTTTATTTCTTCGGCGGCCGGCCAATCTTGTTTGATGCCATGGTAATAAATGTCCCCTCCGTAATTCCACGGCACGGTTTTGTCTGATACATATGGAAATGGCCCAGGCATTGTGATTATTAGAGGAGTTGTTTTCGGAACCGATGTAATTCTAACGGGTCTTTTGGTGGAGACCCTGGAAGAATTGGCGGATATGGTAATGATTGAAACATCTTCAATAGGAATAGGTGAAACAAGATTACTTTCAAACAAAATCTCATTTTTATCTATCAAGCGTTGAATGCCTATTTTCAACAAAGGGCAATCAGTTGGTGAGGACAAGCAGAGATGGAAAACTTCATTACAGCCCGGGAACACACTGGCTTTCAAAAAATTTATCTTAATGGTTGGAAGTGGAGTCATGAGTTCATCAATTATGGTAACAAACAAATCTTCTTCAATAGCATTAGTATTGTGAACATGTCTGGGCATAGGAGCAGAAATGACATTTGGCTTATCGGGCGCATCAAACTCAATTTCTTTTGCTTCAATAAGGTCTTGTATTTTGTTTTTCAAGGCCCAACAGTTATTAGTATCGTGACCAGGACTTTCAGAGTGATATGCGCAACGGGCATTGGGGTGATAACGAGGGGATGTTGTATTAGGGTTTTTCGGGGCTTCTTTCAAGGTTGCCAAGTTGGATCTCAGAAGATGCGGTAATACTTGAGACAGAGTCATGTTAATTCTGGTGAATTTCTGGACTGGCCTTTCCACCCTTGGTTGATTACTTCTTTGTTGATCAGACATAGGCTTTGGAATCATAACAGCCCCCACCATTGGTCGGCATTCGGCCTTATCTTGGTTCCTTTGTGGATATACAACAGCTACCTCTTTCTTCCCGGTGAAAGGCTTCCTTACAGCTGTAGAAAAAGATGAATCCTTCTGAATCTTTCCACTTTTTATGCTAGCTTCCACCCTCTCTCCGGTTAATATTAGTTCAGTAAAGCTTGCAGATGAACTTCCGATTAAATGGTTGAAGAAGGGGCCAGATAAGGTGCTTAAGAACATGTCCACCAATTCCCTTTTAGACAGAGGAGGTTGAACTCTTCCATCCAAATCTCTCCATTTTCGTGTGTAATCCTTGAAACCTTCATTGGAAGCCATGGCCATACTCTGGAGTTGAGTACGGTTAGGCGCCAAATCAGAATTGTATTGATATTTCTTGTAGAAAGCTACGGTAAGATCTTCCCAATTATGGACGTTGGCTCTTTCTAGTTGGTAAAACCAGTCAAGTTGAGTACCAGACAGACTGTCTTGGAAAAAATGCACCCATAAGTCTTTATCAGCGGTATGGGGTTGAATTTTTCTCACATATGACCGGAGATGCATTTTAGGGCATGACACTCCATCATATTTTTCAAACATAGGCACTTTGAATTTCGGAGGAATCACAATCCCCGACACTAGTCCCAATTCCTCAATGTCTAATCCTGGCACCTTTTGTATTTCCATCGCGCTCAACCGCTCTTCAAGATGTCTGTACTTGTCATTAGTTGGAGGATACTGTTCCTCAGAGTAGTCTTCCTCTTCTTCCTCCTCTTCTTCTGATTCTGACGGGACAACTATTTCCTTGCCTTTCCCTTCTCCTTCACCGGATGTTGTTGCAAAGTTCAAAGTCCTTCTCGTCTGCCCATGAAATCTTCTCCCCATGTTTAAGACTCCAGTTACCTTCTTTGTTTTCTTTTTTCTCTCTTCCTCTAGCAGAGTCTTCAATTATTCTTGCCCTTTGGCTAGGGTCATGAGCAACTGTTGAAACTGCGTGTTCTGAGCTTGGAGATCTTTCACTGTTTGTTCGAGATCCATCTTACTGAAATAAATAGTAGAGAGATGAGGAAACTTGTTGCAAAAGACCTGTTTATGTTATGATAAATGATATATGCCTATGCAATGATTTCAAGGATTTCAACGATTCAAATTTGTTTTAGACAAAAAGGAAACACACGTTATATTAATAAGATAAAGTTTGAGTACATCAATGCCCCTTGGAAAAAATAATACAAAACTCTAAGATAAAAAAGTAGTGCGCATCCTCTTTGGTGCAATGTAGGCATTCAGGGTCCGCTCCTCATGAAGTAGCCTAGTGAGTTCCAAAACCTTCTTCTCGCTTGCTTAGAATTGGGCTTCGAAAGTATCTCGCTCTCCTTTGAGCTGTATCCAATCCCTTTGTAGGTCTTCAAGAGATGTGGGCATGTCAGGATGTAGGATATTGTATGGAACATCTCCCTCCTTGCCAGGCTCAATAATTACCGAGAGGATGGAGGGGTAAGACATCATAAGACTCTGAGCACGTGTTCGTACCCATTTGAGGTAAGACTCAAGAGGGATGGAATTCTTGTGCCCCAAAGTCTTGCTATCCACCTTGTTTAACATCCTCCAAGCTCGGATAAATCTATGGCGAAGACCTTGGTCGTCATTGTCGTAGTCGAATACCAAACCTTGAATCAACATCTCGTGCAGGCCATCCCTTCGGGCGTAACCAAACTATCTTAAGGCTAAACATGGGTTGTAGGTGATGCCTCCCCTAATGCCGAGTAGAGGGACATTAGGGAATTCTCCAAAACAGTCAATAATGATAACATTCTCTTTGGATCAGGAGCACCAATGAATGTCTGAATGTTTAAGTGTCATTAACCTTTGTGACCACCTTGAACCTTGCTCATTCTTTAAAATTGATTGGGGAATATGAGAAATAAACCATCTTTCCAGGAGAGGGGTGCAACACATAAGGACACCTCTTTTCCTCATTGTGCGAGTGTGAAAAAAGTGTAGGATATCCCCTAGCAATGTAGGCACCGGGTTGCGTGACATGAAGATTTTGACGGCGTTTACATCTATGAGTTGGTCAGGATTTGGAAACAAAACCATCCCATAGATGAGAAGAGCCACAATTTCCTCAAAGGCTTGCAAGTCTAAGGAATTCCAACAGCTCTGGGCTTTCTCAAATAGGAACTTTGCTAAGAAGCCTTTGACACCACTCCTAGTTTCCCAATGAGTTGCGACATCAGATGAGTGCAAGTGTAGAGCTTGAGCAATCTCTTCTAGATTTGGGTCTCTTTCCGTACCGTTGAAAGGTAATTGATTGAGAATTGGAATCCTCAAAAGTTGGGAAAATTCTTCTAAAGTAGGCACAAGTTGATAGTCGGGAAATGTGAAGCAATGGTGCAAAGGATCAAAGAACTGAAAGAGCACCTTCATCATATCCTCATCTGTGTTGGAGGTGACCAAGTTGAGTAGAAGACCATGTCTCTCGGTGAATGGAGAATTCTCAGGAATCCTTGAAGCTAGCTCCTTAAGCTGTGGAGGGATTCTCGCAAGGTTGACTTGAATAGTTTACCTGCGAAGTGAATCCATATCCTACAAAACAAGAACAAAGATGAATCAAGAAATCCTTGAAATGGTTAGTGGATGTATATGATGTTCATGATGTCCATGATGTTATGAACAAGTATGCATATACAAACAAAGCAAACAAGTCCTTAGTTTAGGCTTGCATGGCGTTTTATAGGTAAGTACCCTCTTGAAGTTTAGTTGGCTTAAACCTTTCCTAGTAATAGTAATCAGGTTCTAAGGAGCTCAATATCACTGGATTGTTTCCTTGGTCATTGTTTCAGCTCAAGCCTCTTTAATGGCGACCGGAATATCCCAAGAAACCAAACCTCAATGAGTGTAGTATCGAGTATCTACCAACTTCGAACTGCACCAAAGCCAGTCATCTCACTACATCCTAAAGGCTAAGTTGGTCAAGTAAAGGTTCTAGAAGTTCATTAGTGCTTCGTGACATCACTCAGTGGCCCCGTATTCTCTTTGATCAACTCAAAGGCTGCCGGTAGCCACAAATATGTCTCACTAACGTAGCTATTGCTTAGACCATGTCGGTATACCCCGCACAGTTTCCACAACGTATTGATACTTACCTATAATGTATCCCAAATCCGGGTAGAGGATTCAAACCCAAACAAAGAACCATAATGTAAAGCATACAAATCAAACAATGTAAGCAAGTAAATGTGATATATCCCTAAGGTAACCCCACTTTTATAATAGTCCCCAGCAGAGTCGCCAAATATGTGATACAGTGGGAGAACTAACTTGAAGGTTTTGCATTTTATCACAAATGTTGCGGTTAGCAAGACTCGCCACCGACTTTTCTTTTATCCAAAAGGAAAGGTGAAAAAGCACAGGAAAGACCTTTGAGATTGTTTCATGAGTTCGGGGGGTAGATTATGAAAAGGGAAGGTATTAGCACCCTTTTCATACATGGTTTTCCATGGGCTCTTAGTTACTTGCTAGATCACTTAATTTTGTTTGAATGTGTGCTCGTGGTGGTGATTTTTGAAAGTATTTTGAAAATGGAACTTCGTAATGGTTCTCGTCTCTATAAGAAGGCATACAAAGTGTTTGTTTCAAAAATGTTTCCAAAAAAGTGCTTGTGAGATGTGTTTTTTGAAAGTGATTTTGATAAGGTGTCTTTGTAATGATTCCCGTCTCTATAAGAATGTGTATAAAGTGTTGTTTTCAAAAATGTTTCAAAATAAGAGTGTTGGTGTATAAAATGTTTGTGTTGTGAGCAAGCGAGTAACTAAGAGCGAACCTACCTACTCAAAAGGTATTAGATGTTCTTTTCCTCCTCCTTTAGATGTTGCTATCTTACCATTGATTTGGTAAGAAGCCCCATCGTTGGATGTGAAGGGACGGGTGTGGGTCATCGTATGACCATGATTAGAAATGTTGCAAAGTATCTTAGCATTTTGAGGGACTAAGATCGTTTTTGTAAGGCAACTTTGAATAGCGTCATCGAGGGACTATGATCTTGGTTATTTTTATCTGTTTTTCTATGATACCTTACATGCGTAATATGGCCATTTTGTTCAAGGCAACCAAGTGGAGTAACCCTAGGGGTGTTTGTGTGCAAGTGTGTAATTTTCATGCTTGATTTTGTCTTGAATTAGGGTTTTCTATTTGATTGGTTTTATCTTGCCATACAAACCCTAATTATTAACATGTTATACATAAAGCGATAAATTGCGGAAAGTAAATATCCTACGCTATTACAATCATTTGGGGATAGGGTGTACACATTTACAAATGGGGATTGCAAGAAATTAAAGTCCTAATTGTCTATTACAACCATATTGAATAGCCATGAAGAAAATATATGAAGCACATAAAAACAAAGAAAAATGAAAGTAAAGAAAACATTTTTGATCATTATGTGTCGACACATGTCGTAAAATCAAGCTTCTCGAATGCACTTTTGTTTTGATTAAGAATAATCATGATTGATAAAGAAGGCAAACATTATTGATCAAGCTAAAAGCCTCTTTGGATGAAGTCTGTGGTTCAAGCCCCTTAGCAAATTTCAAGGTATAATGATGATACTTACCTTGAACTTAAGATATAGATGCTCAATGGTCAAAAGGAAACATTTTATATTTCCCAACTCTTTATTCAAGTTTTTTCAAAGCAAAAATTCAGTTTTCATTTGAGTGCAATCTCTTTGCATGTTAGTGCAATCGATTGCATGCTTCAGTTTTTCAAAACACTGGCTATTGACTTCCAGTGCAATCGATTTGCATGGTTGTGAAATTGATTGCACATTCAAAATATTTGGAAATCTGGCTACTGGAACCCCATGCAATCGATTTGCGTGGTTTTTCAATCGATTGCACACTCAAAATATTTGGAAATTTGGCTACTGGAAACCCCGTGCAATCGATTTGCATGGTTGTGCAACCGATTGCACACTCAAAATATTTGGAAATTTGGCTACTGCAACCCCGTGCAATCGATTTTCGTGGTTATGCAATCGATTTCCTGCTGTGTGATTTTGAAAAAACTGCTGCCTTACACCTGCCTATTCATGATGTTATTTCATGGAAAACCTTTTATTCAATCTTGGCAATTGTTCATAATTTTTCACAAAACTTTTCTTCAAAGGTCACTGCATTTTAGCCCCAAAAATGAACCAAATGATGATGATTGAAATGAAGAGTTTAAAGGTAAGGAGACTTACCTTGCAGCTAGAATTTATGTTTTGAGCTTGAGGTGTTGCTTTGTGGACTGTTATGACCTTCTTTCGGTTATGAGATTTTTGAGAGTTTGTCAACAAAAATTCTAGTTTTCTTTCTCCCTTTTCCCTCTTCTCTCTCCTTTTTTCTCTTCTCTCTCCTTTTTTTTAAACTCTTTGTCTTGCAAATGCTTCTTCTATTTATAGGCAAAGGACTTGTGAACAAAAGCTGAATAGGTTTACAAGACAACATGTTATAGTTTGGTTGGGATGTAAGTATCAAACTATGTCAAGTACTCCATGGTTCCAAGATGAAGTACCAAAGTTGCTGGTTTAGAGGGGTTGATTTCCATGTTTTATGGTGGAGTAAAATCAGAAACAAACAAAGTATGGGCTCAAGACAAGTTTTGTACAAAAAGCTTGCTTTTCAAGAATAACAATGGTGCCTTTATGCCATAAATGGAAAGATCCTTTGGACAATGGCTTAAACACTTGGGTAATAGCTCAAAAGTGGGTGTAAACATTAAATTATGTAGAGATTTGCAAGCAAGAAGGCCTGCAACATAAGATTATGCAGCATAGCATAAGGGTTTTGTTGTGTGTTCTTCAATAGAATGACTTGCAAATCAAGGGTGGATGCCCAACTTCATGCCCTTGAATCTCCTAGCTCAAGTATGATAAATTCATGCTCTTGGATGTTTTGGAAAGCTTGAAACACCCTCTATAACTTTCATGTTTACCACTTTTGTTAAATCAAATTGGAACTTGATGAAAATTGGCCAAGAAGTTGGGATAAAAACCTGACTAAAACTGCTGAAAATTTCTCTAAGTGTTAAATGAAAATGTCATGACTTCATGAATTTAGAACTTGAGATCCAAGCATATTTAGGAGAAGTTGTGTAAAGCAATGTTGTAGATATCATGGAGATCTACAACTTTCATGTTGAAAGCTTCTTTTGAATCATCTTACATCTTGGTGAAAGAATGGCATGAAGTGATGGAACTATCATGTATAAAAACACTTAGAAAATTTCTAAGTCTTGGAAATCTTGACTTTTCAAGTTGACTTTTGACTTTCTTAAATTCTTGATGATCAAGTTTGATATTTTTGAATGTCTTGATGAATTGTGATATTTGAAACTTAATGTTGACCAAAAAGTCAAAGTTTGACTTTTGGTGCTACAATTGACTTTTTCACAAATACGGTTGTTTTTAGGTAATTTGATCAATTGACTGAGCAAAAATGTGATCCAAGACCATAATTTTCAGTCATCAGTGCTTGAGGAGATGTCTTGAGCTGATCAACCTTAGTGCAGTCTTGAACCAAAGGAGATCTTGTGAGATATTAATTGAGAAATGAGAGGGGAAATTTTTGGGTACAACACAGAGTTATGTGATCATAGTGTTATTGAGGTTGGTACCATTATCCGTGATGATTCTCTTGGGGATGCCATACCGGCAGATAAGGTTATGTTTTATGAACCGGGTGACCATATTCTTAGTAGAAGAGGCGAACGAGGTTGCTTCAACCCATTTTGTAAAGTAGTCAATGGCGACGAGAATGAAGCGATGTCGGTTAGAAGCAGTAGGCTTGATTTCTACGATCATATCAATACCCCACATTGCGAATGCCCACAGAGCAGTCATGACGTTCAGAGGTACTGGAGGCACATGAACTTTATCAGCATATATTTGGCACTTATGACAATTTCTCTTTGTGGTGGTAACAGTCAGTTTCTATAGTCGACCAATAGTAACCAGCTCTCAAAATATTTTTATCTATAGTATGCCCACTAGAGTGGGTACCAAAGACACCTTTGTGCATATCCTGCATAATTTCTTCTGCTTCCTTCTTGTCCACACAACAAAGTAGAGTTGAATCATGATCGCACTTGTATAAAATCCCATTGCTCAGGAAGAATTATCCGAGAATCTCCGTAGGAACTTCTTGTCATTGATCAATCCCCCTTCAGGGTATTCTTGATCCTCAAGGTACCTTTTCACTTCATGAAACCATTGTTTTTCCTCTACTCCATCAGTAACAATTTCATAACAGTGTGCCGGTTTGTCGAATATTTCGATGGTAATTCGAGGAGCCTCATTGTCCCATCCGACCTTAAACATGGATGACATGGTAACCAATGCATCCGCCTGCTGATTCTCTTCTCTTGGTATATGCTCAAAAGTAATATCTTTGAAGTATAGAATTAAGGTTAGCACATGTTCTCGGTAAGGGATAAGATTATGATGCTTTGTATCCCATTCTCCCTTGACCTGACTGATTACCAAGGCTGAATCCCCATATACGCTCAGGAATTTGATTCCCAGGTCAATAGCAACTTTAATACCCATGATGCATGCTTCATATTCAGCCATATTATTGGTGCGATCAAAGAAAAGTCTGATAGTGAAGGGTGTATGACAACCCTGGGGAGAGATAATCAAAACATCGATTTTGTTGCCAAGTGCTTCAGACGCTCCCTCAAAAACAATAATCCATCAAGATCCTGGCTCAGGTCCTTCATACAATCCAGGTTCTTCACAATCTGTAACTAGCATAATGTTCTCATCCGGGAATTCGAAATTCATAGACTGATAGTCGTCTACAGCTTGATTTCCCAAACGATATGCCAATACACTTCCTTTGATTGCTTTTTGAGTGGTGTAATGAATATCATATTCTGTTAAGACCATTTGCCACTAGGCTATTCTTCTGGAGAGAGTCAACTTTTCAAATATGTACTTGATGGGATCCATTTTAGAGATCAATAAAGTAGTATGGGTCAACATATATTGTCTTAGTCAGCGAGCAGCCCATGCCAAAGCGCAACAAGCTTTCTCGAGCAGCGAATATCTTGTTTCACAGTCGGTAAACGTTTTGCTAAGGTAGTATATTACATGCTCTTTTCGACCAGACTCGTCATGTTTCCCCAGTACACACCCCATTGAATTCCCTAGCACTGTTAGGAACCTGATTAAAAGTCTTCCTTCAACTGGTGGCATCAGAATTGAAGTTTCTTGTAAGTACTCTTTGATTTTATCAAAGGCTATTTGACAGTCGTCATTCCACAATACTACTTGATCTTTCTTCAGCAGCTTGAAGATTAGCTCACAGGTAGCAGTCAAATGAGAAATGAATCAGGATCAACTTCAATACCTTTACCACTGACGATGAAACCCAGGAGTTTACCGAATAACCCCAAAAGTGCATTTGTTCGGATTTTGCCTTAGTTTGTACTTCTTCATCCTTTCAAATAACTTATGCAGATTATCAAGATGTTCTTCTTTAGTCTGTGAACTTGCTATCATTTTGTTGATGTAGACTTCTATCTCATGATGAATCATGTCGTGAAATAAGGCTTCCATGGCACGCTGATAAGTTGCCCCAACATTCTTCAACCCAAAAGGCATGACCTTGTAACAGAAAGTTCCCCACTATGTGATGAAGGTAGTTTTCTCCATGTCTTCAGGTTCCATATTGATCTGATTATAACCCGAGAAACATCCATGAAGGATAATACCTTGTGCTGAGCGGTGTTGTCGACCAAGAAATCAATATGTGGCAGCGGGAAGTCATCTTTGAGGCTTACCCTATTCAGATCCCTATAATTTACACACATACATACCTTGCCATATTTCTTTGGTACCATAACAACATTAGTGACCCATTGAGGATAGGATGTCACTGCTAAGAAACCTGCCTTGATCTTCTCTGACATCTCGGGAGGCATGCGATGAACTTTCTGTTTAATCGGAGAATAACCCTCTTTCATTGGCAGACGGTGAACCATAATATCAGTATCGAGCCATGGCATGTCTTCGTAAGACTAAGCAAATATCTCAACATAGTCATGCAACATCTGAATCAATCTGTTCTTGACACTGCCCTCTAAGTTGGCGCCTATCTTGACCTCTTTTATGTCTGTCTCAGAACCCAAGTTTACCACTTCGATCTGTTCTTCGTGCTGTTAGGTATCCTTTTCTCCTTGTATGAAGAGTCTGGCAAGTTTTCCAGATATTTCACAATCTTCCTAACCTTCATCCTCGACTTGGTAGATCATATTTTCAAAGTCATAATTGGCAATAGCAGAATCACTATCAACGAGATCCATAGTGGATGTGGATCTGCAATGTAGTGTGTGGGTGTGTGTAAGAACACATAGCTATTTGAAAGTATAATAAAGTAAAAGACAGACAGAGCGCAAAATTTGAATGCAAAACGTCCAGTGCTTTTATTAAATGAAATATGACTTATGAAATGACAACCCTTAATAAATGGACCATTGTGCCCCGAGCAAGACACAAGGTTTAAAGTCATTGTTTTTTTAAAATAAGTTACATAACAAAAATTCTTAAAGAAATAAAACGGAAATAGATATTACTCCTGACTAAAAGAGATATAGATAATGTCTTCTGCCATCCAATTGTTGAGTCTGTTGCCAATGGTAGGGAATATCCAGTTGTCGAAGTCACAACCATTGTCAGCATCCCCTATTGTGTTGAATCCATTGTTACTGACACGGAATGGAGGTCTTCCATCACGAGTGCGATAAATATCCCTCTGACCCTCTATAGTAAAGCCCAAACCAAAATAATCAAATTTGTAGGGGATATTAGGAAGCTGACCCCAAATTTTGCAACCACCTTCTTCTATAGTAGCTTTGGCATCTTTTAAGGAAGCCATCTTGTGCGGAACCTTGGTGGTATTTGGAATGGTAGAAACATCTTCAACAATAGCAGGGTAAATCACTTCAAAGGTCAGACATGGAGTCTCGATAAATTCTCCGTCCATCTCCACGTACTAGAATGAACTCAGGTGGCTGACCATGTACTCCTCCTCTCTGAAAACAGTGACAATCTTCCCTTTCATAGGGTACTTTAATTTTTGGTGTAAGGTGGAGGTAACGGCACCTGCCCCATGGATCCAGGGGCATCCTAGTAGACAAGAATAAGTTGGTCGAATGTCCATTACATAGAAGGTGGTTCAAAGATCTGTGAACCCACCTTGATAGGAAGATCCACTTCTCCATGTACCATTCTTTTGGACCCGTCAAAGGATCGAAATATAATGTCACTAGGTTTCAGCATAACCCCTTCATAATCCAGTCTGTTAAGAGTGCCCTTTGGAAGAACATTCAGAGTAGAGACAATATCAACTAACACATGAGCCAACGTAGTGCCACTGCATTTAATGGAGACATACATGGCCCTATTATGATTTATCCCCTCTGGAGTCTGGTTAGCATCGAAGAAGCCTAATACATTATCAGTTGTTAAACTTGCTACATAACTTCCAAATTTATCAACCAAAATTTCTCGTGGCACATGAGCAGTCTTCAAGAATTTTACTAAAGCCTACGCATGGGCTTCAGAACACGATAGTAAAGATAGCATGGAGATTTTGGACGGGGTCTATCCCAGCTTTTCAAAAATTTTATAGTCGCTCTTACGGGTGATTTTCAAAACCTCTTTCAACTCTTTTCTGTAGGTGTCCTTGACTGTAGCTTCATTTGGCGCCTCAATCTGGGCAGGCTCTATCATTGGCTTTTTACCCCAAGCCTCGACAATTTTCTTGGAAACTGTGACTTGAACAGGTGGAGAGATTTCTGGGTAGAAAATCCTTTCGCTTCTAGAAATTTTTCTGGTCCCCGCAATATTGTCAATATTGGGATCAACCTCTTCACCATCTTCGTTCAACAACTCTAGTTTAACATCATGATAATAGACGTCAGACCTATAATTCCATGAAATAGCCTTCTCCGAGGAATATGGGATGGCCCCAGGTGTTGTAATGATTAAAAGAGCAACTTTTGGATTGGGAGTAATCCTTACAGAACCCTTGGAAGTGATCCTAAAAGGAGTACCAGATATGACAAACAAATCCTGGCACAAATTCTCAGCATATGAAACTTTCTCAATCAAATTTACATGTTCATCCATCAGGCGTTGAACGCCTTCCTTCAATAACCCGCAACCATTGGGTTGAACTGCACAACAATAACATTCTTTAACACAACCCAAAAATAAATCGACTTGTATCAAATTATCCTTGACTGTTGAGAGAGGAGTAACCATATCACTTACGAAAGTATTATGCAAAACATATTCAACAACACTTATGCCTTTGTCATGCTTAGGCATAGGTGCAGTAATCATGTTCGGAGTCTCCGGAGGATCAAACTCAATTTCCTTATTATCGATCATATTCTAAATCTTGATTTTCATGGCCCAACAGTTATTAGTGTCGTGCCCAGGACTATTCAAATGATAGGCTCACCTCGCATTTGGATTGTACTTTAGAGAGGATGTGTTGGGATTCTGAGGAGGTTCCTGCAATAAATTGAGTTCAGCCTTTAACAAATGTTGTAATTCTTGAGATAAAGAGATACTAATCCTGGTGAACTTCCTTCTTGGGGTGTCTGACCTACGCTGATTTCCCTGTTGTTGTTGTTAAATAAGAACTAGATTAGATATCAACACCGCTCCCACAAACTGATGGCGGCCATTTTTACTACGACCCTTCTGGCCATAGATAACATTGGCTTCTTTTTTACCATCGAATGACTTCTTCGCAACATTAGAAGACGTAGCCATCATAATATTCCCACTCTTAATACCACTTTCGACCCTTTCTCCTGTCAGAATTAGCTCAGTAAAGCCATATGAAGAACTCCCAATCAGATGATTAAAGAATGGGTCTGTCAGAGTACCCATGAATATATCAACTAACTCCCGATCAGACAAGGGAAGTTGGACCCTTCCAGCTAAGTCTCTCCACTTCTGGGCATACTCCTTGAACCCTTCATTAGAGCCCATGGACATGTTTTTCAATTGTAAATGAGTCGGTGTAAGGTCAGAATTATATTGATATTGCTTGTAAAAAGCAACAACCAAGTCTTCCCACGTGTGAATATTGGTTCCTTCCAGCTGGTAGAACCATTCAAGTTAAGTACCAGACAAACTTTCTTGAAAGAAATGGACCCATAATTTCCTGTCAGCAGTATGAGGTTGTATTTTTCAAACATACAATCTTAGATAAAGTTAGGGATAAGAGACCCCATCATATTTAACAAAGACCATTGCTTAGGAGGAGGTTTGACAAGTCAACTGTTGAGTATCTTTGAGTATTTGAGACCTTTGTGAGCATATTTTGAAGAAAATGGAAGGGCAAATTTTGGGGTACAACAACTGGGGAAAAGAAAATGCGTTCCTCTGGGGAGTATGAGGAAAGTTGATCAAGAAAATTCTCGAAACTCGGCTCCAACTGGGGAAAATGCCACATCTTCCTCTGGGGAAGTATATCCTTGCAATATTTGCAGCAACACATGACTTTACTTGAAAAAGAGATTGCTTCACAAGGCCTAAAAGCCGCCTTCATGGGGATACAAACCAAAATCTCTTATGAGTAATCATAAATCTCTTCAAGAAGCCCTGACAGTAGCAAAACACATTGGGGAGGAAGATGAACACTTTATGGGGAAGATGAGTGCCAACCTCACTAGGGAAGTAGATGTCAACTTCACGGAGATATATCAAAAATCTTCGGTTGGCAAATAAAATGATTCTGCCAAAAATCCTTGAAAGGGGTAGATTGTACTAGGGAGAAAGATTATACAGAGAGGGGACGCCTTCACTGGGGATATTAGATTATGTTTTGAGAAAACATCCTTTCCATTAAGAATCTCGTGCTAGTCACAACCTGACCCTCCTTTGTTTCATTTGCTGGTACGCTTCTTGTCATAAAAGACCAACAGTACTTGCAAAAAGGGAAATTACATCAACATGCCCCAGGTATGAAATGACAACCTTAGCCATCAACCCAGACACCCAAAAATTCAAGCAATTTCAGATATTTATATCGTGTGCTGTAAAGCTTTAATGTTTTTAAATGAAAAGTTCATCAAAAATGTGGGACGTCTTTTGCAAACAAAATAGTAAAAATTAAAACCAAGAGGAACGGTTTGGATAAAAAGAATTTTATTGATTGATTGGCCTGTAAATAGGAATTTAAGTCAAGAAGCAATTCCTAAAAAGAGGAAATTGCATACAAAGCATACAAAGGGAGATTACATATGGAAATGTGAAATTGGATTTATCGGGTTCTGATTGTGCTATGACTCTTATAACCTCGAAGCTCCTTAATATCTTGTTTCCTGAAATAGCTGATTGGATTGATTCCCTATCCTTCAAAGCTAACCAACAGCAGTATGGAATGATTGCACAGATGCGATGCAGACTGTATCCATTTGCTTTAAATCTATAACTTTTTCCTAGATCGCCCTTTTGAGTTTTCAATCCACCGGGATACCCATTTTTGCCTAAGCTCCCCTTTCAGATTTTCAACTTAGCGGGTGTACATAACTCTTTTTTATTCTTTTAACTTCTTCTTTTTTGTCCCTATTTTTTTCCTGAACCTCTTTATTCATTTTTTATTGTTCGTCAGGACGCCCTTTTTTTCTTGAGACGTCGACTCAGCGGGTCTATTTTCCTGAGAATACAACATATGGTCCTTCATTATTAGGAGCCCATTTTCCCCTAGCATCTGTATTATTGGGAGGCAAGATCCTCTTCAGCACGTCAACACCAGCTTGGAAATTCCGAGGACGCGCCTTCTTGTCAAAATCTTTCTTTATCCTATTCTGGTATAACTTCCCATTACAAATAGTTTTCAATCTCTTCTCATCAACGGGATTCAACTGATAAAGTCTATTCTGAACCCATTCAGCTTCATCAAGTTGTACATATGTCATGATCCTTAAAGAAGGAATCTCTATTTCCACAGGCAGGACTGCTTCCATGCCATATACCAGAGAGAAGTGGGTTTCCCCAGTCTAAATATGAACGGAAGTACGATAACCATGCAATGCAAACATCAACATCTCATTCTAATCTTTGTAGGTCACAACCATTTTCTACACAATCTTCTTAGTATTCTTGTTTGCTACTTCAACAACACCATTCATCTTTGAATGATAAGGAGAAGAATTGTGATGCTTTATCTTGAAACTGTAACACAACTCTTTCATCATCTTATTGTTGATATTCGATCCATTATTAGTAATGATCTTTTCGAGAATCCCATAATGAAAAATGATCTTCTTGATGAAACGAGTAACCACTTGCTTGGTGACATTGGCATAAGATACTGCTTCGACCCATTTAGTGAAGTAATCAATGTCAACTAGATTAAAGAGATGTCCATTGGAAGCAGTCCGTTCAATCCGTCAAGTCATATCAATGTCCCACATTGCGAATGGCCAATGAGAAATCAAAACATTCAGTGGATTGGGAAACACATGCATTTTTTCGGTATAAATATGACATTTGTAACAGATTCTGGAATGATTGTAGCAATCGTTTTCCATTGTAGACCAATAATAACCTGCTCTCAATATTTTCTTGGCCATGGTGTGCCCACTGGAATGTGTCCCGAAGGAACCTTCATGCATATCTTCTATGATCTTATTTTCTTTGTGTCTATCCATGCATCTGAGTAAAATAGAGCCATAGTTCCTTTTATACAAAACCCTACCATGAGGAAAAATTTGGTTGCATACTTCCGCAAAGTCTTCTTATTAGTGACAGAAGCATCCTCTGGATTTTCTTTTGTTTCAAGATACCTTTTGATATTATAAAACCATGGCTTCTCATCATAATCTTCTTGTATTTCATAATAGAACATTGGCTCATCCAACCTCAAAATGGTGATAGATGGGCTTCATTTGCCCATATGAATTTAAACATGGATGATAAAGTAGCCAAAGCGTCCGCCAAGTTATTCTCTTATATGGGGATACGATTGAAAATAATCTGGTCAAAATATGAGATCAACTTCATAACATGATCATGATACAAAATCAAATTAGGGTGGCGAGTCTCTCAATATTTGTTGATCTGACTGATTACTAGAGCAGAATCTCCATAAAATTCTAAGATCTTGATTCGCAAATCAATAACAACTTCTAACCCGAAAATACAAGCTTCATACTCGGCCATGTTATTAGTACCGTCAAAGTAGATTTTGGAAGTGAAAGGAGTATGAAAACCTTTTGGAGAAGTGATAACAATACCAACACCATTGCCCAATGAATTTGAGGCACCATCGAACACCATCATCCATCGTGATCCTGGTTCGGGTCCTTCCTCTAGGTCGGGGATGTTACAATCTCGTATGTACAAAATGTCCTCATCTGGAAACTCAGACTTCATCAGATGATAGTCATCTTCCACAGGCTAGTGAGCAAGATAATTCGCCAATACACTATCCTTGATGGATTTCTGGGTAGTATATTGGATATGATATGTTAGTGTAAGCCCTAGAGGCCAATACTTTGGGTACTTGTATCGAATTATTTATTAATAATAAAAGGCATTTCTTTATTATGTTTGCTTTTCCAAAATAATAAAGTCCCTAGAATAGTTCGTTTGTTTAATGAAATATTAAGTGTGACTTAATCATAAGATCCCATTAAACATAAAAACATTATTCTTAAAGTATCCGTAGTCGAGCTTTATTGCAAAGTGGGATAACATTAAAACATTGAGATTATTATGAAGATAGAATGATGATCACACCTCATGGATCATGGATAAGGAGTTATCGAGTCTTGACATAGGTATGAATATTAGGAGTAATATTTATACTGGATTGACCCACTATGAGAATACTACATAGAATGTTATGCAAGGTGTGATAAGTTATTCTCATGGTGATAATGGTGTATACCACCCTTCAAATTGAAACCACCATGGACCCTAGATATAGATTTAAGTACTTTATTGCTGATTAAACGTTATCCAAAATTGGATGACCATAAAGACAGTTGATAGGTACCTCACAAAGCATGCTGGAGGACATGAGTGACCTAGATGGAACTTGTCCATCCTGCATAACAGGATAAATGTCTAAGGGTCCAATATTGAACTGGACAAGGGTGACACGGTTTATGCCTTATGTTCAATATAGACATAATGGGAAAAGGGTAACTGTACACACAAATATTATGACGAAAAGTTTTTTTCAAATCATATGACCTTTTCGTAACTCGGGTAGTAGTAATGTGTTGCTAGATACCGCTCACTATTTATTATGTTAAATATGTGATTTAATATAATTTCCAATATCACGAAAACCTACAGGGTCACACACATAAGGACAAATTGATGAGAGATAAAGTAAATAAGGAACACCGTAAGGTACGATACACTTAAGTGAAATGTGGAATATGGTAAGGTACCTTGCACTTAAGTGATATGCAGTATATCATAAGGTATGATACCCGTATGCTTAATTAGGTTTTTAGCTTGCAGCCTTAATTGGGATTTTAGCTTGTAGCCTACATAAGTGGTTCTATTAATTGTGTTGAAGCATTTTACTTGATGAAAATTCCGTCTTGAAACTCTAGTTGTATTTTGTCTCACTCTCTCACTCAAAGTTTCCATTCGTGAGCAGCTAACATTGTGTCTGGAACTGATCTGTTCGTGTGGACTGAGTAGAGACATTGCTATTCATCAAAGTTTGTGATCACAACATCAAAGGTCTTAATCATCACAAGAGGTAATAATTTCTATCACTGACCATGCGCATTCGTAAGGATCGTCACTAAAGGAAAATTTTAATTTTCCGCTGCATTTTGGATTGCAATTTTCCTTTAGTGGTATCAGAGCCACTTACGAAACCATGGATCTGATAGCCATTTTTTCTATACGTTATTTATTAATCGGATTAAAACACAGAATGAATTGAATAATAACTGAGTAAACTAAAATTTGGCATCATGGTGTGTATGATTTCTGTAAACCGATGTTGACTATGCTTCAGAATCCGACACTAGTATGGTGAAGCAGCGATACATCGATCATCCATAAGTTACACAAATATGATCGATCAAATTTATATATGATATAAAAAATTCTGATGCAAAGATGGTATATTGGATATATTGTTTTGATTTCATCCATTCAATCACAGAATGATTGTTATTCTTTTGAAAGATCATTGGTCATTCGCTTCAGAATTTGATGTTAGTATGGTGAAGCAATGGCATATCGATCAATCATACTGAATTATCAATTGAGTTGTGTTTGACGATATGGAATTATTTGCATTAGGGTTCATGACGGCACAAGGGTTGTGCTATCAGAGTTATGTGGATTATGGTTGTAACAGCACAAGAGTTGTGCGAAAAATGATGCTGATTTCAAATGAATTTTTCATTAAAATTTTGCGTCGGGGAGCTGCCCCTAACAACCCCGCAAGGAGGTGCTGACCGGGCAGTGGAACCCCTGGCTAACACTGCGTAGTGTGATCAATCGCCAAAATTTAATTTGACTTATTTAATTAACATAATTTAAATTAATAATAATAAAGTGCCTACTATTGTTGTCTTGTGGTGATAAGTTATGGCCTTTGATTCCTTTATTTTGTTTTAAGGATTTTAAAATACGACCTGCGTGACGTGCCTTTCTCTTAATCTCTCTATGTAACTTATTTTGTCATCTTATTCCCTCATATGTAAAACGAGTATTCTTTTATGTAATGTAATGTAATGTAATTAATAAAAGGAAGAAGACAAGATTGAAGGAATACAACCATGGAGATCTATCTTGGAGAAGTTTAGATCTTTATTAGGTTAGCTTAGGTTCTCTCATTGGCTTGGGAGAACAATTGCGCTAGGGGCCATAACTGTATCTTTTTATATGTATGTTGATGCACGTGTTTGTATGTTGATGCATGTAAGAGACGATTTGCATGTTAAGCCGGTGAGATCAAACTATTATCAAATTCATTCAAAAGGAATATTAAGTTTATGCTTTCCAAGTTTTAGCACTCATCAAGACTAGTACCGAACAATGTAGGTTTCTCCTAACGCGAGGTACATGTTCTATATTACTAAGGTGCGATGGGATAAATGTAATATCCAATTTCTAAAACACTAGGTCAAACTTAACTAAACAAATTATAATAAGATTATACATGTTTAGAAGCAAGACTTGGGAATGATTCATATGATGGATTAGAATAAGGAGTTATTCACCCAACTGAAAAATATTCAAGAATTGTATGAGATATAGTTGGAAGGAGTTCCTAACTAAATAACCTAGTCTTGTGTAATCATCCTAACGCTGACTTAAAACAAAGTGAAATGTGGATCTCGACCCACTAGAAAATCTTCCAACGGGATTTTCCGAATTAAATGATGAGGGCCATTTGTTTTTAGTAAAATAGTGGGAGCATATTTGATTAAAGGCCAAATTGAATATGTTGTTTTAATGATACTCATATTTTCATATTTTTCTTGTAGATTACCATGACAACAAACACCTCTAACAACATTTTACGATCAATCCTTGATAAGGAAAAGTTGTCTGGGACAAATTTTCTAGATTGGCACCAAAATCTGAGGATTGTCCTCAACCATGATAAGAAGCTGTATGTCTTGGAGACACCTGTTACTGAAGTGGAACCTCCTAGTTATGCACCTAAGGTAGAAAGAGATTCTTATAAGAAGCATGTCGATGGTGCCAATGAAACCGCTTGCCTTATGCTAGCTACAATGAACTCAGTTGCAAAAGCAACATGAGAACATGTCAGTGTTCGATATGATTGGACATCTGAAGATGCTCTATCAAGAGCAGGAAAGAAATGAGAGGTTTCAGGTTTCAAAGGCCCTTTTTAATAGCAAGTTAGCTGAGGGAACGCCTGTAGGTTCCCATGTACTCAAGATGATTTGGAATGTGAAGAACCTTGAAATGTTAGGGTTTCCCTTTGGAAAGGAACGTGCAACTGATTTTATCTTGCAATCATTACAAGAGAGCTTCAGTCCATTTGTCTCGAGTTTCAACATGAATGACATGGACAAAAGTCTTCCAGAGATGCTAAGCATGTTAAGAACTGTTGAGCAAAATGTGAAGTCAAAAGGGAAGTCCATTATGATGGTCAGTAATGGAAAGAAGTTGAACAAAAGGCCCGCCAATCAGGTTGGTAAAGGGAAACGAAAGGAAGTTGCCAAACCTAAACCTATTGTTCCTGCTTTGAAGCCTAGTGGAGGCATAGCAAAAGAGGGTACTTGCTTCCATTGCGGTAAGACCAGACACCGGAGGAGAAACTGCCCAAAGTACCTAGAAGATAAGAAGAATGGAGTAGAGACTTCAAATTCAGGTATTTTTGTTATATAAATTTATTTATCTACTTCTGCATCATGGGTATTAGATACTGGATGTAGTTCTCAAATTTGTACCAATGTGCAGGGGCTAAAAATTTGTAGAGATTTGGAAAAAAGGTAAAGTTGACCTACGAGTTAGCAATGGAGAAAAGGTTGTCGCTTTAGCCGTATGAACTTATGTTTTGACATTACCTAGTGGTTTAATAATTCAAGTTGAGAACTGTTATTATGTACCTGTAATTAGCAGGAATATTATTTATGTTTCTTGTTTGGACAAGTTTGGTTTTTTCATTCATATTTACTTGAATGATATATTATATGCTTCTGCATAAATGAACAATGGACTTTATTTCCTTGATCTTGAAATACCAATTTATAACATTAATACTAAAATGATTAAACTTAATGAGATAAATCTAAGTTACCTTTGGCATTGTCACTTAGGCCACATAAATGAGAAACACATTTCCAAACTCCATAAAGATGGACTCTTGGACTCTTTTGATTATGAATCATATGAGACATGCATGTCTTGTTTAATTTGAAATATGACAAAGTACCCATTCATAGGACAAGGTGAAAGGGCTAACAATCTTTTGGCGCTCATACATACTGATGTATGTGGACCACTGAACGTACCAGCCATAGGAGGTTTTCAATACTTCATCACATTTACTGATGATTTCAGTGTATATGGTTATGTGTATTTAATGAAACACAAATCTGAAACCTTTGAAAAGTTCAAGGAATTTAAGAATGAAGTACAAAAATAACTAGGTAAGAATATTAAAGTTCTTCGATCAGATCAAGGCGGTGAATATTTAAGCCTAGAGTTTGATGACCGTCTAAAGGAATGTGGGATTCTATCCCAACTCACTCCTCCAGGAACACCACAATGGAATGGTGTATCTGAGAGAAGAAATCGAACCTTGTTAGACATGGTCCGATCTATGATGAGTCACGCCGATCTTCCAAACTCATTTTGAGGACATGCACTATTGATAAAAACTTACACACTTAACCGTGTTCGATCCAAAAAGGTTGAGAAGACACCATATGAGATATGGAGTGGTAAGAAACCACATATGTCTTACATTAAGATTTGGGGTTGCAAAGTTTATGTGAAACGAAAAATCTCAACTAAGCATGAGCCCAAATCTGAAAAATGCTTATTTGTAGGGTATCCTAAAGAAACAAGAGGATATTACTTCTACAATCCTTCTGAGGGTAAAGTGTTTATCGCTCGAACTGGATTTTTCTTGGAAATAGACTTTATTTCCAAAGGAATCAGTGGGAGGAAGGTAGAGCTTGAAGAAATTCAAGAATCACAAAGCATTGATACACCTATGGAGGAAGAGCATGAAGCACAAGTAGTTGTGGAAGAGCAACCTTCTCAAGTAGAATAAGACCAGCGTAGGTCAAACAGGATACGTCACCAACCTGATAGATATGGATATCTCATAAGTGATCAAAGTGAAGTATTGCTCATGGATTAAGATGAGCATGTGACTTACCAAGAGGACATAACTTGCCTTGAGTCTAAGAAGTGGATAGAAGCCATGAAATCTGAAATGGATTCCATGTACACAAACCAGGTTTGGACCTTGGTAGAACCTTCTATAAGAGTTAACTCATTAGGATGGAAGTGGGTCTTTAAAAAGATGATTGACATGGATGGTAAGGTACATACCTATAAGGCAAGACGGGTTGCAACTGGCTATAAACAAATTCATGGGTTTGACTATGATGAAACCTTTTCACCAGTTGTAATATTTAAATTTGTTCGAAATTTACTTGTTATCGCTGCATATCATGATTATGAAATATGGAATATGGATGTAAAGACTGCTTTTCTTAATTAGAATCTTCTTGAGGATGTGTACATGACACAACCTGAAGGATTTGACATACCACATGAAGCCCAAAAGATATGCAAGTTACATCGATCAATCTATGGATTGAAGCAAGCTTCCCGAAGCTGGAATCTTCATTTTGATGAAACAGTAAAACAAATATGGATTCATCAAGAATGAAGATGAGCCTTGTGTCTACAAGAAGGTTAGTGGTAGCATTATTATTTTCTTGATATCATATGTAGATGAAATATTACTCATTGGAAAGGATGTCCCTACCTTGCAACAAGTAAAGACTTGGTTGGGGAAATGCTTTTCTATGAAGGACCTAGGTGAAGCAGCTTATATATTAGAAATCGGGATCTATAGAGATAGATCACAAAAACTGCTTGGCCTAAATCAGAGTACATACATAGACAAAGTGTTCAGACGCTTTAATATGCATGATTCCAACAAAGGATTCATACCTATGAAACATGGTTTGTGTTTATCAAAAACACAATCCCCTTCAACTAAGGATGAAAAGGATCGCATGACTAAGATTCCATATGCATCTGCAATAGGACCTATCATGTATGCCATGTTATGTACTGGATCAAATGTCTTGTATTCTTTAAGTGCAACGATTAGGTACCAATATGATCCCGGTGATGCTCACTGGGTAGCTATCAAGAATATCCTTTAGTACTTGAGAAGGACTAAGGACCCATTCTTGATATATGGAGGTCAGGAAGAGCTTGATGTAATTGGATACACCGATGCTAGCTTCCAAACAGACAAGGATGACTTTAGATCACAATATGGCTACGTGTTCTTCTTAAATGGTGGCGCTGTGAGCTGGAAAAGTTTAAAGCATGATAAAATTGCTGATTCTACAACCAAGGCCGAGTATAATGTTGCTTCAAATGCAGTAAAGGAAGTTGTTTGGATCAAGAAGTTCATTAGTTAACTTGACATTCTCCCGATCATTGTGGATCCCATTGATCTCTATTGTGATAACAATGGTGCTATCACACAAGCTAAGGAGCCTAGATCTCACCAATGATCCAAACACATACTTAGGCGTTATCACCTCATTCGAGAGATAATTGATCGGGGTTATGTGAATATATGTAGAGTACCTACACTTGACAATGTTGTTGACCCACTAACAAAGCCTCTTCTTGCACAATAGAAGCATGAGAACTATACTAGATCTATGGGTATTAGGGGTATCCCTGATTGGCTCTAGTGCTAATGGGAGATTGTTTGTGTAAGCCCTAGAGGCCAATACGTTGGGTACTTGTATCAAATTATTTATTAATAATAAAAAGCATTTCTTTATCATGTTTTCTTTTATAAAATAATAAAGTCCCTAGGCATGTCTTCATAAGACCAAACAAAGATATCCACATACACTCGGAGCATTTCAATCAATCTTCGCTTGACACTGTCTTCTAATGTTGCCTCAATCTTGACCTCTTTCTTGACCTCCTCAGTACCCAGGTTGATCATTTCTACAGTCTTTTGGTGCTGCTGAATGACCTTTTCCTCTTTCCTCAACAATCTGGCTAGCTGTTCAGGAAGTTCACAATCTTCTTCAGCTTCTCCATCAGCTTGATAGATTGGATTTTTAAAGTCATAATGAGCCATAGCAGAATCATTTTTGATAAAATCAAGGATTAATGGGGGAGTGTATCTGCATGATTATGATTTTGTTTTATTTTAGTTTAAAATTAAAAAAAAGAAAAATAAAAGCACATTGCCAAATGTTTGAAAATTAAAGAGAAAGATAAGGAGAAAAATATTTGAATGCAAAAAGACGTCATTCGTTGATGATAATTTTGAAATAGAAAACATTGTGGCCCTACAGCATGATCACTACCTCTTGGGCAGAACGTAGGATTTATTGCATGATAAAAATAAAAGAAAATTACTATCTAATGCGAGTGACTTCAATGACGTCTTCGGTAAACCAATTGACAGGATCTTGACTGAAACAATATGACGAATCCATTTTTCCATTTCACAGTCGTTGTTTATTTCCTGGCTTACAACATGAGCTTCCTCATGGATGATACCACCACTGACAAATTTGATCGGAGGAGGAATACCTTGAATCTTTTAAACGGTAATCATTGCGCTTTATCCATCCACGAAGCCGAAACCATTCTTGTCTTTCTGCATAGGGAGATCCAACACTCTGCTCACCCTTCAGGGTGTCAAGATTCTGCAATTACTTGAGCTTGTTGGTAAGATGCCATAGCGACCTCTGGACTTTTTACCTCTTGAACAGGAGTTCTGACAACTTGCACAGTTTCAAATGCTTGGCACAGAGTCTCATGTATCTTATCCTACATTTCAACATATCAGAAGGTACTCAGATGGCTGACAATATAGTCTTCTTCACCATAAACGGTGATAACTTTCCCATTAACCAGGAATTTCAACTTCTGATGCAAAGTAGAAGTCACAGCTCTAGCCCTATGGATCCATGGCCGTCCTAGAAAGCAATAATAGAAAGGGTTCATATCCATGATAAAGAAAGTCGTGTTGAAGATCTGGGGGCCTGTCTTTATAGGAAAATGAACTTCCTCAAACACAGTTCTTTTCGACCCGTCAAACGCCTTAACCACCAAATCACTAGGCCTTAGCACAACCCCTTCATAATCTAATTTCATGAGAGTGGACTTTGGCAGAAGATTGAGGGATGATTATGTGTCAACCAGCACACGGGATAAGGTAGTCCTTGCAATCTCCATTGAGATGTGTGGCGCCTTATTATGCTTCCTTCACTTAGGAGGTAAATAAAAATCAGTGAAACCCAAGTCGTTGCTCGCAGAGATGCTAGCCACGATTTCTTCAAATTGATTTAGTGAAATTTCTAGAGGAACAAAAGAAGTACCCAATAACTTCATCAGTGCATTTCTATGAGATTCAGAATCCCCGAGCAAAGAAAAAATTGAAATCTTCAAAGGCGTCTGGCTCAACTGGTCGATTATCTCGTAATCGCTCTTCTTTATTTATTTCATTAGTTCTGTCACATCTTTGGCCATCTCGGCATCCAAAGTCGGAACAGGAGGATTCTGCCCTGGTCTACACCATTAACCATAATTTGTTTTCCTTTAACCTTAGTTGAGGCATATGTACTGCTTTTAGGTTGAACTGGCGGAGACAAAATCCGACCACTTCGGGTAATCTGGCTTTCACTGAAAATGTCATGAACTTCAAGATTATCTTCCTCGGACTTACTTTCCTCAGGCTTCTCAATAACAATCTTCTTCCCCTAATAGTAAAATTCACCACCGTAATTCCAGGGAACTTCCTTGTCACTGACATATGGCACCGGACCAGGTAGAGTGATGGTCAGTGGTGACTTTTTGGAGGGAATTGGAATTGTAACGGGAATCCTTTTTGATGGAACATGAATAGTAACCACGTCAACCTCATCCTCCTCAACCTTAGACTCAACAACCACGCGGTCAAACTGAAGAGTTCCTTTGGTAATCAAACACTGAATTTCATCGTTCAAACATTTACAGCCTTCAGTTTGGACCAAACATCCTTCACAATCAAAACCACAACCCGGGAATACACCCTTATTCAATGGTTGCTCCTTTATGAAGGATAAAGGAGTCATCAACAAATTAACATCCATGACAAGGTTTAAACCGTCATCTTCAAAGATTTCACTAACAATGGCACAACTATGAGCTGGCAATGGTTGCTGAATGATATTAGGAGTTGGTGTTGGTCCGAAATTAATATCCTGTGAATCCAATAAGTCATGTACTATATGCTTGAAATCCATACAGTTCTCAAGAGTATTCCCTTGCCCACCAGAATGGAAATCGCATCGAGCATTTGAATTAAAGTTGTACGTTAATTTCTCTGGATCAACCTTCTAAGGGAGCAATTCAACCAATTTAAACTCAAGTAATTGAGGTAGTAATTCAGCATAAGACATAGGAAGTGCATCAAACTTCCGCGGGGGTTGTCTTTGCTTCTGCTAATTATCCTTCCTTGGTGCATAAGTTTGCTTTTGAGGTGCGGAAGTCAGAATAGTTATAACATCAATCTTATGATCTGACCCATGGTATCTACCCTTTCCTTTTCGCGTATACAATGCACTAGCTTCACTTTCATTCTTCTTCTGGAAACCTTCGAAAGACTTTTTGGTGTTACTGATATTAGTTCCAGAGACATCATGAATCTTCCCCATCTTGATTCCAATTTCAATCCTTTCCTCGTACATCACCATTTCAGCAAATGTATCGGAAGTACTACAACTCGTATAATATTTTCTCTGTAGGGTGCTGGTAAACATGTCTACCATTTATGTTTCCATCATTGGTGGTTGGACCTTAGCCGCCATTTCTCGCCACCTATGTATGTATTCCTTAAATGAATCATTTTGCTTCTACGAAAGATTATACAACTGAGTTCTTGTATGTGCCATGTCAGAGTTGTATAAATAATAATAGATGAAAGCTTCAGCAAACTCTCTCCAGGTATGGATACGGTTGCTCTCAAGTTTCATATACCATTCTAACGGTTCACCAGTCAGACTGTCCTAAAAAAAGTGCATAAGTAGCTTTTCATCATCGGAGTATGCTGACATCCTCCTGTAGTGAGACTTGACATGTGTCCTTGTGTTAGAGCGTTATAGCAGCAAGAAAAAAACCTTTTCGAAATATTTATCCGGGAATTTATCGTGTCCACAGAGTTTGGTTATTGAATTTTCGTTCAATAAATCGCTCGTTAATGGGTTTGGGGATAAATGGGTTTGTAAAGAAAATGTTATCAATAGAAAATAAATGTAAACAAAAGTAAAAATTAAGGAAAAACTTATCAAGCCTGCATATAATCTACACATCACAGACTTAAATTTGTCGACCAATTACATTCAACCTAACAATACTCATCAATGTCACTACGTATCACTCACAACCTAAGTCATTTCTAATCCAAATTGAGAGACCGACTATGTCACCAAGGAAATGATCTCTCTACCTCCTCAAAAACACATAAAAAAACTATGTAATCGCACTGACAATCTCTCAGCACAGCATAACCACATAGAGGCATTAAGCTCTGATACCCAAGTACATGTCAACTCTAAATCTATCTCTAGAGTTAAAAAACCTAAAAGATAATCATCCTAGATAATAAACTAAGCAGTATATGTCTATAACAACTCAAATCCCTAGCAAAGAGAAAAAATCTAATATAATAACCGGCAAAGATTTGTAAAGCCTGTTTAATATAACGTCATGGGCGAAAAATATACATGAGTTCAAAGTAAATACGTATACAAACTCAACACATAAAGAATACATAAATAAGAAGAGAAATGAACCACAAATCTATCAGTTTGTCAGCACCGATTGAAGAGCAATCCACCCGGATCATCTGTATGCAAGCTTCAACGTTGTTTTCTAAGCTCTAACTATCAAAAAATGAAGGTTTATGGAGTTGGGTTCAAAAATACAAAAAACCATCCCCCAAAAAATGTGTTTTTACACCTAAATACGCATTTTTGACTGTCCAGCATCGCCCGACGACCAAAAAGCATCGTCCGAAAACCAAACAGCATTTTTCCCACGCTACAGCTTGCCTAGCATAGCCCAACGACCAAAAAGCATCGCCCGGCGACAGATGATAGAAAGTTGAAAAAACCAGCACAACATTCTGAACTATTTCAAAGTTCTTTCTAACAATGCATAAATATCAAAGCTTAAATACCTACAAAATTAAGATAAAATCAATTAAACTCAATTACATTTACATAATAACACAATAAATACACTATAACATAAACTATATCGGATATTCCCTAAAGTTGAGGTTTATTGACAAAAAGCAAAAGAATTAAGCAGCTGAGTGCTAACTATTCACACTCATATTCACAATAATTTAGCGCTCATCAAACTCTCCCCAAATTAAAACATCATTTGTCCTCAAACAAATTCAAATAAACTTAAAGAAGCAAAAAGCGATAATCAAAGAATCACGAATCAATAGGTTTTGAAAACAGATTACAAATTCAATGGTTCAAATGAAAAATTGTACACACAAAGTCAACACTTACCACTAAATTACGACTATAACATAAACATGAAACAAACTCTAAATATAAAAATTATGCCAAACATTCTAAAAAAATACTAGTTCACAAATGAATCACACCTAGCAAACAAAATCATCGGTAGATGAAAAACACACAAAAATGGGGTATTTTCACTAATCCAACAATGTTGCAAACAATAGATTAAATTATGCATTCATCCAATAATTTACATTGAAAATATAAAAGCAAGAATCTCAAGGGCTTTTCATGGTTTTAATGTGGCTTGGTTAACAAACAAATGATAAGTCCTAAAGCTAAATGAAACAAAAACTTGCCTAAACCTAAGGGAGTAATTACTTCCACAAAGTTTCAAACAATAGAGTTTCAATCAAAATTCTTCTTCATCCTAAATTTCAAACCAATACACATCACTTATTCAACATAACATTATTCCATACTCTTTTTGTTTTTCTTTTTCAAAGCTTTTCTATTTTTTTCCTTTCTTTTTCTATCACTTTTTTTCATTTTTTTCTCATTTCTTTTCTTTTTCTTTTCAAACTCATCACAATCAACCAATAAATACACTATCATTTTTCTTCCCAACTTGAATTCAACCATACATTAAAGTGAATATTCCCTACTTTCTAAGGCAATGTGAAAATTCAAACCAAAATAATGGTTGAGGGTTCAAGAAAATAACAAATCAACATCCATGCAAAAAGGGAAACTAAACACTCATAGACAAGCATTTCGCAAATACAACATGAATAGTGACAAAAGGCTCAAAGGGGTTACAAATGATCACACACTCACAAGGTGAATTGACTTATTTGGGCAAGGTAGTTATTCTCAAAATGAAACAAAAAAATGCATTGATGATGTTCAAGCTTTCATTCAATCAACACAAACAACAGATTAAGCATAAACAAATCTAGTTAAAACAATAATTGTGTTTCCCAGCATATGTGAACAATAGAAAACTACCTCACAAAAAGGTAGGAAATAAAGTGATTCACAAATGAATAATTATACAAAAGAATAAATGGCTTAAACATTGTAAAAATTCTAAGTATCATGAATATGATAAAGAATTGAAAGCGATAAACACTTACCTCGAACGTGTACAAAACATTAATTAAATTATTACCACGCATTTGCAAGTAGAAACGATCATACTTGACAAATCACCTTAATATTATACAAGTTACCAGACCAAAACTTGAATACAAACAACAACAAAAGAATTAGAAAAATAATACTCCTACAAAATTTCAATGTACAATGTTTACAATATATACAACAAACAAAACTCCTCAAGCTAAACACGACAAGCTTTCGGAAAACACAAATTGACATAAAAAAATATACAAATAACGATATGAAAACCGGGTGAAAATGAATTAACAAGTTGAAAAGTGAAGATTTGAAATTCAGAATATTTCCTTGTTTCAATTTGTTAAAGCACAAATCACCACGCACATAAACAAATACAAACAAACATGCTTGTTTTACGTCATATGCTCGACGCCTTAATTGTGCAAGCTAGTAACCTCCTCTCATCATACCATAGTATTGTCACACCGTGCAAACCTAAAGAAAGTATCCTAACAATCACACAACAAATGTTACGAAAATGAGATAATTCACAAAAATACCTGAAAACACATATATGCACATATATCATATACAAGTTAATCTACATTTTCTATACAACATATACATTAATTCTAAAACTAAAAAATAAAAGAACTATTGCAATGCAAAGACAATAGAATCAATCCCCGGCAACGACACCATTTTGTTGGAGCGTTATAGCGGAAAGCAACAAAAGTTGTGGAAATATTTATCCGAGAATTTATCGTGTCCACAGAGATTGGTTATTTAATTGTCGTTCGACAAATCTCTCGTTAATGAGTTTGGAGATAAATGGGTTTGTAAAGAAAATGTTATCAATATAAATTAAATGTAAACAAAAGTAAAAATTAAGGAAGAACTTATCAAGCCTGCATATAATCTACTCATCACAGGCTTAAATCTATCGACCAGTTACATTCAACCTAACAATACTTATCAATGTCACTATGTATCACTCATAACCTAAGTCATTTCTAACCCAAATTGAGAGACCGACTATATAACCAAGGAAATGATCTCTCTACCTCCTCAACAACATAGAAGACAACTATGTAATCACATTAACGATCTTTCAGTACATCACAACCACATAGAGGCATTAATCTCCGATACCCAAGTAGATGTCAGCTCTAAATCTATATCTAGAGTTCATAAACTAACAGATAATGATCCTAGAAAAGAATCTAAGTAGTGTATGTCTATAAAAACTCAAATCCCTAGCATAGAGCAAATTTCTAAGATAATTATCGACAAGTTTATAAAGCAAGTTTAATATAACGCCATGGGCGATAAATATACATGAGTTCAAAGTAAATACATATACAAAATCAACACATAAAGAATACACAGAGAAGAAGAGAAATGAACCACAAGTCTACCGGTTTGTCAGCGGCCGATTGAAGAGTAATCCACCCCGGATCATTCGCATGCAAGCTTCAATGGTGTTTTCTAAGCTCTAACTATCAAAAAATGAAGGATGATGGAGTTGGGGTCAAAAATACCCAAAACCATCCCAACAAAATATGTTTTTACATCTAAATACACATTTCTAACTATCATGCATCGCCCGACGACCAAAAAGCGTCGCCCGACCACCAAAATAGCATTTTCCCATGCTACAACCCCCCTAGCGTCGCTTGGCGACTAAAAAGCATCGCGCGGAGACAGATGACAGAAAGTTGAAAAACCCAACACAGCATTTTGCACTATTTCGGCCATAACTTTTGAACCATAAATCTGATTTGCGCCCGGTTCGAAGCATTGGAAATCTTATTCAATGCTCTTTCTAACAATTCCTAAATATCAAAGCTTGAATACCTAAAAAAATAAGATAAAATCAATTAAACTCAATCATATTTACATAATAACGCCATAAATACACTATAATGTAAACTATATCGAATATACACTAAAGTTTAGGTTTATTGACAAAAACCAAATGAATTAAGTCGATGAGTGCTAATTATTCACACTCATATTCACAACAATTTAGCACTCATCAAACTCTCCCCAACTTAAAACATTATTTAACCTAAAACAAAGTCAAATAAACTTAAAGAAGCAAAACACGATAATCAAAGAATCACGAATCAACAGGTTTTGAAAACAAAACAAAAATGCAATGGTTCAAATGAAAAACAATACACACAAAGTCAACACTTACCACTAAACTACGACTATAACATAAACACGAAACAAATGTTAAATATAAAAATTATGCCAAACATTCTAAAATAAATACTAGTTCACAAATAAATCACACCTAGCAAACACAATCATCGGTAGATGAAAAACACAAAAAAATGGGGTATTTTCACTCATCCAACAATCTTTCAAACAATAGACTAAATTATGCATTCATCTAAAAATTTACATTGAAAATATAAAAGCAAGAATCTCAAGGGCTTTTCAAGGTTGTAACGTGACTTGGTTAACAAACAAGTGATAAGTCTTAAAGCTAAACAAAATAAAAACTTGCCTAAACCTAAGGGAGTAATTACTTCCACAAATTTTCAAACATTAGAATTTCAATCAAACTTCTTCTTCATCCCAAATTTTAAACCAACACATATCACTTATTCAACACAACATTATTCCATACTCTTTTTGTTTTTCTTTTTCAAAGCTTTTATATTTTTTTCGTTTCTTTTTCTATCACTTTTTTTTCATTTCTGTTCACACTTTTTTTATTTTTCTTTTTAAACTCATAGCAATCAACCAATAAACACACAATCATTTTTATCCCCAACTTGAACTCACCATACATTAAAGCAAATACTCCCTATTTTCTAAGACAAGGTAAAAATTCAAACCAAAACAATGGTTGAGGTTTTAAGAAAACAATGAATCAACATCCATGCAAAAATGGAAAATAAACACTCATAGACAGGCATTTAGCAAATACAACATGGATAGTGACAAAAGGCTCAAAGGGGTTACAAATGATCACACACTCACAAGATGAATTGACTTATTTGGCCAAGGTAGTTGTGCTCAAAATGAAACAAAAAAATGCCTTGATCATGTTCAAGCTTTCAAACAATAAACATAAACAAAAGATTAAGCATAATAAAATCCACTTAAAACAAGAATTGTGGTCTCCAGCATATGTGAAAAATGGAAAGCTACCTCACAAAAAAGGTAGGAACTAAACTGATTCACAAAAGAACA
Source organism: Vicia faba (assembly GCA_948472305.1). Lineage (NCBI taxonomy): Eukaryota > Viridiplantae > Streptophyta > Magnoliopsida > Fabales > Fabaceae > Vicia > Vicia faba. Next base: position 407,156,985 of record OX451740.1, on the reverse strand, counting down.
ATTATACAAAAGAATAAATGGCATATAAATTGTAAAAAGTCTAAGTATCATGAATATACTAAAGTATAGAAAGCGATAAACACATACCTCAAACATGTACAAAACTTTAACAAAATCATTACCATGCATTCGCAAGTCGAAACGATCATACTTGACAAATCACCTCAATATTCTACAAGTTACTTGACCAAAATTTGAGTGCAAACAACAACAAAAGAATTGGAAAAATAATACTCCTACAAAATTTCAATTTACAAAATTTACAATATATACAACAAACAAAACTCCTCAAGCTAAACACGTCAAGCTTTCGGAAAGCATAAATTGACATAACAAAACAAATACAAATAAGATATAAAAATCGGGTCAAAATAAATTAACAAGTTAAAAAGTGAAGATTTGAAATTTTGAACATTTCCTTGTTTCGACTTGTTAAAGCACAAATCACCACACACATAAACAAATACAAATAAGCATGCTTGCTTTGCGTTTTAAGCTCGGTGCCTTTATTGTGCAAGCTAGTAACCTCCTCTCATCATTCTATGGTATTGTCACACCCCACAAACCTAAAGAAAGTATCCTAACAATCACACAACAAACGTTATGAAAACGAGATAATTCACAACAATACGTGAAAACACATATATGCACAAATATCATATACAAGTTAATGTACAATTTCTATACAACATATACATTAATTACAAAACTCAAAAACAAAAGAATTATCGCAATGCGAAGACAATAGAACCAGTCCCCGACAACAACACCATTTTGTTGGAGTGTTATAGAGGCAAGAAAAAAAGTTTTGGAAATATTTATCCGAGAATTTATCGTGTTCACGGAGACTGGTTATTGAATTGTCGTTTGACAAATCTCTCGTTAATGTGTTTGGGGATAAATGGGTTTGTATAGAAAATGTTATCAATAGAAAATAAATGTAAACAAAAGTAAAAATTAAGGAAGAACTTATCAAGCCTGCTATAATCTACTCATCACAGACTTAAATCTATCGACCAGTTACATTCAACCTAACAATACTCATCAATGTCACCATGTATCACTCACAACCTAAGTCATTTCTAATCCAAATTGAGAGACCGACTATAAAATCAAGGAAATGATCTCTCTACCTCTTCAACAACATAGAAGACAACTATGTTATCGTACTGACGATATCTCAGCGCAGTACAATAATATTGAGGCATTAAGCTCTGATACCCAAGTAGATTTCAGCTCTAAATCTATCTCTAGAGTTCATAAACTAACAAATAATCATCCTAGATAAGAATCTAAGCATTATATGTCTATAACAACTCAAATCCCTAGCACAGAGCTTAAATCTAAGATGATAATCGACAAAAATTTGTAAAGCAAGTTTAATATAATGCCATGGGCGACAAATATACATGAGTTCAAAGTAAATACATATACAAACTCAACACATAAAGAATACACAAAAAAGAAGAGAAATGAACCACAAATCTACCTATCTGTCAGCTCCGATTAAAGAGTAATCCACCCCGGATCATCCGTATGCAAGCTTCAATGTTGTTTTCTAAGCTCTAACTATAAAAAAATGATGGTTGATGGAGTTAGGGTCAAAAATACCCAAAACCATCCCAAAAAATGTGTTTTTACCCCTAAATACGCATTTTTGACTGTCGAGCATTGCTCGGCGACCAAAAAGCATCGCCCGACGACCAAAACAACGTTTTTCCCATGCTATGGCTTGCCTAGCATCACCCAACGACCAAAAAGTCTCACCTGGCGATGGATTACATAAATTTGAAAAAACCAGAACAATATTATGCACTATTTCGACCATAACTTTTGAACCGTAACTCATATTCGCACCCGGTTTGAAGCATTGGAAACTTATTTAATGCTCTTTCTAACAATGCCTAAATATAAAAGCTTTAATACCTACAAAAATGAGAAAAAATTAATTAAAATCAATGATATTAACATAATAATGCAATAAATATATTATAACATAAACTATACCGAATATACACCAAAGTTGACGTGTATTGAAAAAAAGCAAGCGAATTAAGTCTATCAGTCCTTATTATTCACACTCACATTCACAACAATTTAGCACTCATCACCTTGGAATGGAGGTGCCTTTGTACTTCACATAATCCGGCACTTTAAATTTTGGAGAAATCTTCACTCCTGGGACTAAGCCCAAATCAGACATATCATGCCCACGACGCCCTGATTCTCAAATATTCGCATACGCTCCTCGAGCATACGAAACTTCTTGTCCGCTTTTGTAGCTTTATCATCATTATAAATTCATTCCTCGTAATTCTCCTCCTCAGGCTGTCGAGCAGGTATATGAACATGTATTGGCTTAACAGAAGGTTGTTTGTTGTTCTGATGAGTAGGCATGGGTGGAGGCAGATTTCCCACAACTTGAGTCACATGAATATCTTAATTATTATCGGCATGATTACCAAGGTTAAAAGTAAGATAATTCGTAATATTAACACCATCATTTACATTCATATTCTGATCACCTGGAGTACCATTCAGATTCTGACCACCTGGATTACCAGCATCTCCTAGAGGTGGATTCAGAGTCCCGTTCCCATTGTTTATTGTTGCAGCGAGCCTCACAATTAAGCCTCTTAATTTTTCCTGCTGACATGCCATATTTTATATGATCTCCATTAATTTCTCAACCCGAGTGTCCCTCTTGACACCTATAGCAGCAACATCGGCTTGAATATGTTCTATTTATCTTCGTGAATTACTTCCGGTGTTGTATCGGTAAGAGTTTGAAGTAGAAATCTCTGGAAAAAAGCCAAATCAGAAGTAAGAAAAACTATTGGAACCACCTATGCATGATATATATGAATGCATGAGTGCATGTAATGCATGCAATGTCATGTTTAAATATTGCCAGGGTCCTAGAGCTTTGATTCAAGTTCTTAGGAGAGAGCGAGAGACAAGACAGTGAACATCAATAATCCTGATTATCATTAAAATAGAACAAAAAGGAATACAAAATAGTTCAAAGATCCGTACCAAAAGTATTACAATAGAAAATTAAAGATCTCATCAACAAGCCTGATGATGACCTTTTGGAAACAGAAAAATATAACATTTAAACATTTGACAGCAAATAACTTGTAGATCCTTTTCCTCCCATTTAGTTTTTGGGACTTGCAATTTCTTCTATAGCCTGTTCTAGTTGAATATTTCTCTCTTTGAGCAGAGTTTCTACCGCGAACCTCTGGGTACCCTCTTCCTTAAGCTGGGAAACTTTGATTAGAAGCTGCTTCTCCAACCCTACAATCTTGGTCTTGTACCTCATCTCCAAGTCAGCTTTGAATGCTTTAAGGATCTCAAAATCTTAGCACTTTTGTTTCTATTTCTTTTCGATCTTAACAACAATTTTCTGGTGATATTCAAAGGAAACAACATTGCCTTCAACCATTAGTCTCTTTTTTACAACCCCTGAAGTTTCTCCCTTGAACTTTTTGAGCTCGTGGGCTAGCCGAGTCTTCTATTGGGTAGCCACAAGACACTTTACCAGCATGGTATCACATTCCTCAAGAAGACATCGATTCTGAGCTTTCACTAGCTCATAATCTCTCTTTAGTACAACATCAAGTTGACCAGGCTCTTGAGGGTACAAATGCTTTTCTATGGCAAACGGCCAACAATGGTCTTTGTTTATTTCTTTAATCCACTGAATATAAGGCGCATAAGAGGTGGGATATTTCTTACCAAAATATTATCCTCCTTTGAAGTGAATGATTTTACAAGCTTTAATAGCTCTATCCATCCACCCAGTACTATCAGGCAAATCATAGAACAAGGATTCCCACACATGCTCCTTTTCAGGTTGTCCTCTCAGAGCATATCCCAATTGTCTTCGAGAAAGAGTTGGATTATAGTTAATTCCACCCCTTATACCCATGAGAGGTACATTAAAGAATTCCATGCAACAAAATATTACCTCTTTACTCTCGACCCTAGACAAATCATGCCTATACCAATCAATATCTTTGGAAGTGAGCACCATCAGCCTTGGAGCCCACTTCAAAGTACACTGAGTATCAGCAAAAGCACTATGACGAGGAATATGACCTCTAAACCAATGATACAACAATAGAGCGCCACAATGAACAACTCTATCTATCCCCTTGTAATTTCTGGAGTATATGGAATGATAAACATCTCCCAAGAGAGTTAGCACATGATTTCTATACATGAATATGGAAACAACATTCTCGTCAGGAAACTTGATCTCATTGGGAAACAAAACCATCCCGTAAATGCAACAAGCTAAGATAACGTTAAAATCTTCCAATCTTTCTTATCAGTTTTGGCTTTAGCTTCCTTCAACAGAAAGTTCAAATGAAAACCATGTACAAGTCCTTTATTTGTAAATTGGCCTTTATAACAAATTCTCCCAAATAAAGGGTGGTATCAATTTGAGCAGTATCAGGTTTCTTCATAGAAGTATGGAAATAAACTTGGTGCAATATAGGAATGTCAAGGATGGTGGAATAATCTTCCAAAGTCGATGCTAACAGATAGTCAGGGAACATTTGATATGTTATCCATCTTTGAAAAAATAGGATAATCAGTAATTGGAATCCTTTTTTGAGTTGTGACTTCAAATGGTTCACCCAGATTTTAACTTTAATCTTATAAATTATTTGCATATTCCTCAAGTTCTGTGCAGTAAATGATTCACCAATACTGGGAGACAGATCTTCTATGTAATTTGCTTCTTCCACCAGATATTTTAGTAACCGACTTTCCACAAGAATGTCATTCAAAAGACATCCACAAGGAACATAGGTAGGAACATTCTTCTTAGGATTTGCAGTATTTCTTGTCTTCTTAACAATATCATTCAAATAATTGAATAAGACATAGGGAAGATTGATGATGTGATCATAAAACTGAAACAAAGCTTGGAGGGAATCCTTCTGCTACTCACTGAGCGGAGACTTTAGACACATCATGATTCTTCCATAATCTTTTGTAAAGGTAGAAACATTCTAAGTAGGAGACATATTGTCTAGTAGGAGAAGATTGTCGAGAATTGGCGCAGGGAACTTGTAGACGACATGATATTTGTGATTGTCTTTCTTCTTAGTATCCATCTTCAAAGGTGTCCTAGCCAACAAGACTCAAATACTAGAGATCCTGGAAATAAGAAAACATGTATGTCAAAATTAGGTTAATAAATTTTTTCATGAATGCAATGGGATAATGGCTTTCATAAAATGAACCACTGATGTGCTGATAACAGAACCACAGTCACATATAACAAGATCAAGGGTCCGGACTATTTCAGAATACCAAAGAACATAGTATCAAAGATCAGCATTTGTAGTTGTAAGAATAGTTTCCCACCCCTCCTCACAGGTAAATTCTAATTAGAACAAGGCTTCTAATGGAAACCAGAGTCGAAAGTCCTCTATCCGAACACCTCTTCTATGCACAAAGGGTTCAAGACAAAAGGCATCATCAAGAGAACCTCGTATGAGTATGGTATCTCATGCCTCCTTGCACGTGTCAACAGAACACGGGGTTTGACATGAGTATCCGTCTAACCTATGTGTACATTGGCTTGGGTAATGGGCCTTTTACCTCATGGAACATCCTCCCAGAAATGAAACAACACGGCACAACAGTAGCATATGGAAAGCAATTAAAATGCAATGCATACATATGCTCAGATAAACATGTACAAATGAGCAAGCTATAAAGCATAAGATAAACACCCAAAGAAATTTATAAAAAAAATCTAGGAGTGACTCTGGGATGGACCGGCATTTGGTCAATTTGTCCCCAGTGAAGTCGTCAGCTGAAACAATCAGCCGAGCAATCATCGAGATAAAATCAACAAAGCAGCCATTGAACATTTTTATCCCACCAGAAGGGAAAGGTAAACATTGATTAAACCTTAGGAGGGTGAAATCACGATCAAAGGGACGAGAGATATGGCTAAGGCATTCGATTATGCAAAGGGAAGGTATTAGCACCCCTCACGTTCGTGGTACTCCACGAGACCACTCTTGTTATTCTAATCAAATAGTGAGTTATAATCTAAAGCTTATGAGCTAAAGGAAAAAAAGGAAAATAGGGAATGCATGCAAAAGAAAACACGGGGAAAAAAGGAATATTTACAAAGTTTCGCTCTCCTAGGCCCCACGACCAAATTCCTACGTATCCCTTTTAAGGAATCAGAGCGTCATAGTTCGGCTCAAAATTGTTTGTTTGTTTTGCATGTCTTTTATGAATAATGCTATCAAAGCATGTCCTTTTTTAAGTAGTTTTAATATAAAAAAGAGGTCCGAAGACAAAAATATTTGCATTGGTTGGTGTTTTTTACCTTGAAAAAGGATTTAAGAAATGTTTAAGTGTTTTATGCATTTACCAAGAGAAGAGGTTTTAGTCTTAAGAATGCAAAAGGAAAAGAAAAACATCTAAGGGGAACTATCTAGCCTTATCCCTAATGTTATCACATAATGATTGATCCTATAGTTGAGATTTCAAAGGGAACCCTCTACCTATGTAAGCATGCATGGATTACGATCTTAATGTCTAACTCGCATCCGAAGCGAAACGAGTACATCATAAGGGAGAACGTCAGGTGAAGGAGAAACTACCAAACGAAAGAATGCCAAGAGAATGAAAACCTAACAAACGGCAAGAACGTCGAGTAAAGGCGAACCTATCTAACAGATAAAACTCTGGGTGAAGTTTTAAAGAGATGCATGAACATAGGCGCAATCAAGCAAAGTTGAATCAAATCCACAAACAAAATTGAGTGTGAGCTAGCAACAAAGAAATGAGCCCAATGGATCTCAAAATGGAAGTAAGGAACTCTTTCACCTTGATTTTCTCGAGCACCACCATCGAGCAACAACTCAGAACATCAACGTTTGAAGAAATGTGAGCTAACATCGTCGAAACAAATGACAAAGTTTAGGGGATGATTACAATCCCTATCTTCCACTTTATTTGACTCAATAGATAAGAATAGGCACGAGTCAAAGTGTCAACGTACAATGCGATCTAAGAACGACACAAACTAGAATGTGTGGGGGCCGACTACAGGCCCTCTGTCCCACTTATTGACTCGATAGCAAGCACAAAATGAAAGGGAAATGGGGGGAGTGAGATTTGCCTCTTTTGAGGTCTTTTACACACAAACAAACACAAACATTGCCTCATTATGAGGACTTTGCGCAAACACAAACATCGCTTCCTTTTAGGACTTTAAAAAGATTCCCACCTAAAGTAAGGACTCCCAGTCATGCATCTATATTCCTACTTCTAATGGCAAGGAAAGAGGTATATGATGCGGAAAAATAAACCAGAGTCAGTATAATACCAAATAACAAGAGTTCGTAGAAACGGGGAAATAGTCAAAAACAATATCCAATATAAGAATCAAATGTCACAATGTGAAAATAAATCGCAAGCAATGAGTGTGTCACGTCAAGCTAACATCCTGCACAAAACAATGCTACACAAGCAAAGTATAATCTAACCAAAAACGTTGTGCGAAGAATCGCCTTTCGAAACTTGCACAATGTCACAAGTAAGGAAATACCTTTGGTGAATGTTGATTAATAAACTATTATTGAATTCATCCAAAGACATATAATTTATAGGTTTGGAATCCCAAAGACCATTACAACTGACCAAGGATCAATCTTCACTAGTCGAAAGATGCATGAATTTGCTAAAGATGTTGGATTTAAATTATTAACTTCTACACCTTATTATGCTCAGGAAAACGGGTAAGTCGAAGCTACAAATAAATTAATTATTGGATTAATAAAAAGGCATGTGGGAAGGAAGCCAAATAATTGGCATACAACCTTGGATCAAGCTTTGTGAGCTTGTCAAACGTCTGCCAAAGAAGCAACAAATATTACACCATTTCGATTGACTTTTGGGCATGATGTAGTTCTGCCACTAGAAATACATTTGCAATCAGTAAGGATCTAAAGGCAAAACAAAATTCCCTTTGACTATTATTGGGAAATGATGATGAATGAACTGGTTGACTTTGATGAAGAAAGATTGCATGTTTTGGAAATCTTAAGCAGATAAAAAGAAAGAGTATCCAACGTTACAATAAAAGAGTCAGGGAAAAAGTATTTTCAAATGATGATTTGGTTTGGAAGGTAATACTACAAATGGATCAAAAGAAGAACCTATTGGGAAAATGGTCCCCACATTGGGAGAGACCCTTTCGAATCATTCAAACATTTTCAAATAACACCTACGAAATAGAAGAATTGGCAGAAGATAGAAGAATCTTGAAGATAAATTGAAAGTACTTAAAGAAGTATAAACCTATGCTTCAAGAATTAAAGATTGTAATAGAAGGATATAAACAAAAATAAAAATCCAACATGGTATTATCACAAAATTCCAAAATGGCTATGTTTTGAAGTTACATATCAAAATGCATAAATGCAAAGTAACAATACTATAAATGCCAAAAGATTAAAATGGAAAATTGGTCTTCATCCTGTCATATTTGGCTTTCGCCAACTTCAACCTGTATTCAATTGAAGTTGGGACAGATAGAAGAGTAGAAACTTCTTCCCCCATTTTTTCAGCATTGTCAAAATTTTGGATGCTTTACGCAATCTCCTTGTCGATTTCAATGTGATACATCTTCTTGATTTCTTCTTGGCAAGTTTCTGCTTGAGAAATATTGTCTTATAGCTGCTGAATTTGTTCCTTCCAAGGAGAAATGGAATGACTATAGACGTTGAAGTCCTTTTGTGTCATCTTGAAAGATTTCTCCATTTTCTCAGCTTTGTTCGAAGTCTTGAGAGATTTCTTCCATTCAGTTGCTTTAGTGGTCTGCTTATCTTGAAGCTTCAACGAGGCATCTCTCTCCCGATTGAAGTCTGCACTAATCTGGTCAATCAAAGTGCCTATATCTATCAAGACTTCATCAACTTCGGGTGGACATGTTACTATGTTGATTTGGTTTATTAATTACTTCAGCCCATAGTATGATGTGGCATCATTAGGGAAATTCGACCAGCCTCATCCAAAGGTCAGAGATACATTCTAGTGGGAATTGATTATTTTATAAATTGTATTGAGGTATTACCTTTGGTGAATGTTGATCAAGAAAATATTATTTAATTCATCCAAAGACATATAATTTATAGGCTTGGAATCCTAGAGACCATTACAATTGATCAAGGATCAGTCTTCACTGATCGAAAGATGATGGAATTAGCTAAAGAAGTGGGATTTAAATTATTAACTTCTACACCTTATTATGCTCTGAAAAATAGGCAAGTCAAAGCTGCAAACAAAGTAATTATTGGCTTAATAAAAAGGCATGTGGGAAGGAAGCCAAATAATTTGCATAAGACCTTAGATCAAGTTTGTATGCTTGTCGAACGTCTCCCAAAGAAGCAACCAATACTACATCATTTTAATTGACCTTTAGGCATGATGCAATTCTTCCAATAGAAATACATTTGCAATCAGTAAGGATCCAATGAGAGAAACAATTCCCTCTTACTATTATTAGGAAATGATGATGAATGAACTATTTGACTTATATGATGAAATATTGCATGCTTTGGAAATCCTAAGGAGACAAAAAGAAAGAGTAGCTAAAGCTTACAATAAAAGAGACATGGGTAAAATATTTTGCAAATGATGATTTGGTTTGGAAGGTAATACTACGAATGGATCGTAAGAACAAACTATTGGGAAAATGGTCCCCACATTGGGAGGGACCCTTTCGAATCATTCAAACATTTTCAAACAACGCTTATGAAATAGATGAATTGGAAGAAGATAGAAGAATACTAAAGATAAATGGCAAGTACTTAAAGAAGTATAAAAATATTCTTCACAAATTAAAGATTGTAATGTAATGATATAAACAAAAATAAAAAGCCAACATGGTATTATCACAAAATGCCAAAATGGCTCTGTTTTGAAGTTACATATCAAAATGCATAAAAAGAAAAGTAACAATTCTATATATGCCAAAAGATTAAAATAGAAACTTGGTATTCATCCTTCCATATTTGGTTTTTTCCAACTTCAACCTATATGCAATTGAAGTTTGGATAGCTAGAAGAGAAAAAACTTCTTCCCCCAGGTTTTCAGCCTTGTCCATATGTTGGACGCTTTTGCGCAATCTCCTTGTCAATTTATCTTCTTGATTTCTTCTTGGCGAGCTTTTGCTTGAAAAATTTTGTCTTGTAGTTGTTGGATTTGTTCCTTTCAAAGAGATATGGAACAAATGCAGACGTAGATGTCCTCTTGTGTTGTCTTGAAAGATTTCTCTATTTTCTCATCTTTGTTGGATGTTTCGAGAGCATTCTTCCATTCAGATGCTTGAGTGGTTGTTTTATCTTGAAGCTTTGACGAGGCATCTCGCTCCCGATTGAAGTCTGCACTAATCTGGCCAATCAAAGTGCCTATGTCTATTAAAAATTCAGCAACTTCGGGTGGACATGTTACTATGTTGATTTGTTTTATTAATTTCTTCAGCCCATAGCATGCAATGGAATCATTCTTCAAAGTATTGAACAAATCGGCTTTAAAGATTTTTTCTTTAACTTTTTGAAGAAGACGTTCAAATGTTTCAACATTAAAGCCTTCGCTTGAGGTAGTCTAAGGGCTGGAGTAACCTTTATCTGAGGGAGGTCCTCTTTTAGTCATCATTAACTTCACATATTCAAGAGGGTTGTTTTTCTTCAAATCCTCCATTTCCTCTAGAGAGGGTTTTGGTTGAGCATTAGTGTTATCTTGGTGACCAACAGATGTGGCAGTGTTTTTTGGAAAAACATGGACGTTTATATCTTTGTCTTCTTCTTCTTTGTGGAAGTATATTTCGACATCGTCAGACATATACTCATCTTCATCCAGCAGCGATTCATCAAACTTTGACATCTTTGGAGAAGAGTCGGTTGGATTGTCATCTTCTTGTTCTTTGTTGATAGGAATTCTCTGGTCAGAAGTTTGGTGTTCCCCGTGATCACTTTCAGAATCATCTATTTTTTATTTCTGTGGCAAATTGGTAGAAGGTTCTTTGCCAGTGTGAATGTTGTCTAATTTGTTCACGTTAGTAGAAGATCCTTTGTTAGAATCTTTTCCAGACAAGGGATGGATTGAAGGAGCGTTGCTGCTGGGAGGAACTTCATATTGAATAGGAGATTTAGTAGTTGTGGGTCGAATATCCTATAAAAAGAAGAATGTTGGTTAAGTCGAATAAATAAAAAAGTTTTGTTAAGGAAAATTATATGGAATAATCCATGCCTTCGATGCTTTAACTCCAAGACTCGAATTGTCACTCTTAATTTGTTCCAGGACAAAGTTACCAGATGGTTGGGAAGTGTTTATTTTTCTTGGTGCTAGGGGAAATACCTCGATTGTAACAGTATTTTATGGTTTAGAAGCTGCATCAGATAGCTTTATTTTATTATTGTTTGTATTTTTTGGCTTTGAAGTACTGGGAGACACATCTTCATCACCTTCGATAGACTCTAGAATATCAGTAGTGGGCTTCTGCTTCTTGGGGGTATGAGGAGGTTTTCGTCTGGCCTGAAAAAAGCAAAGAGATTAGCAAAATATCACAATAATGAAGAAACAAAAATACCAGGTCATACCTTAGACGTTGTCTTTGGTTTCTCAGTCTCTGAAACAACACTCTTCGATGAAGTAGTGGCTTATTTAGTCACCGTCGTTGATCCTGTCATCGAAGTAGATTTTTCTTTCTTCGGTTGTTTCTTTTTTACGGCTAAAAGAACATCACGAGATGGTATACGTTAGTATCAATTATGAAAGTAAATTGTTGAAGATGTTTGAAGTGATCAAGAAATCCTTTGGTTCCACGCCTTCATGTTCTGGGGAAAGCATGGTGACATAATGTAGATCATAGTGAAGGAAGCCTTTGAAACCGTCCAATGTATGCTTAGTCGAAACCACTCGTTCAACAGGTTTTTTAGACTCTTGTTTTAAAAAGTTATGATCATAGCGAGGATAATTCCAAACTGGCTAATTTTGGAAATTTTGGTGGTTCAAGCTTGAAAGCTAAGTTGTATATGCCCTCGGGTTTGACACATCAGGGAATTTTCAAATGAGTAAACATCTTTGTAAATTTCTCTTTTAAAGTTTTCGATGCATCGTTTATGGTTCGACTAAGATTATTTGGGTTATAAACAGTTTCAAAGTACTTTTGGAATGCCTGGATCTCCTTGATGTGAGTCTTCGTACCTTTCTTGGACTGATCGTGCATAGAGGAAAAAGCTTTGGTCTGATGTAGAGATAAGAGGGTGGCATCAAACACGATTGAAGAATATTATTTCCTCCTCCTAGCATCAAAGGCTTTACTGCAGCAGAAAGATGGACAAAAAGGAATGGGTGTAAATTCAGCAAAGTTGGAGTAGCGTTGCATGCGTTCGTCTCGTTCAGGGATGGAGAATTTCATTCCACAAAAGCAAAGAGCAATTTTATTTTTGAAGAGTGGTTCAGGAATAAGTTGGAAAATTCTAAATTATCGAGAGACAAAATTGGGTTGGTAAGAAAGTAAGAGAATATAGTTCTTGATGGGTGTAAGTTTTATTATAATTAGCCTAGGGAGTAAGAAGGCTTTCCAGATAGCCAAATTCTTTGCTTCTTGAGTAGGTGAAATAGAAGAAAGTGAATTTATAACGCTTGGCAAACATCCTACATAATTCGTGAAACACTTCTTTAGACTTTTTCTATCCTTATTGGGTGTTAATCGAACCAGTCTAGTCCCTTCGGTTTTTCTAGTATGGATTTCAGGATCTGTTTCATCCACTATCCCATAGGTAGAAATCGAGGGTTCGAAGGTGGCATTAAGCTTCAACTGGAGAAGCCAATACAGGCCAGCTAGCAATAAGTTTGTGCCTGCTTTATACTTCTTCAAATTAGGAGTAGCTTCCCCTAGGGAATCATATAGCTCAGCCAATATCAGTTTGTTGAGGCTGATGTTTTGTCCAGAATGAAGTTGATTCGCCAGAGTTAAAAACCTCTAGGCTACTTGTAGGGATTCACAACAAAATATGCATAGAAACAACCACAAAGAAAGGAAAGTTATGTGTTCCACATCTGACACTTTGTTTCCTTCGACATGGTAGTGATCAATGTAGTTGGTTAAGTCGGCGTGCCCAATTTCGAAACCAATGGTGTTCTCAGTTTGATCATATAGATCGAAAGTATCTTCAGTGGGTTGAAGGCTAGTGACGACAACGAAATCGAAAAATGTTGGAGTGACCATTCCACATGGAAGGTGAAAGGTGTTATAAGTGCCATCCCAAAAGTATAGAGAATCCATTAGCATATGTTGGCAATAACTTGGCCCAAATTTCGACAGTTGAATCAAGTTTAAAATGCCCATATCTTTCCAGACATGGGATATTTTCTTTTCAACCTTAGATGAACAATTAAGATATCATTTTCTATGCTTTGTTGGACATCACCTAAAGGGCCTTAGGGCATCAGCCATATAGTCTAAATGAAAGGGTTTTTCTGCATCAACAGATCATGAGGAAGTTTCTTCCTGAGCATTTTCTACAGTTCCTACCTTAGGGTTTTTCTCAATTCTCTTATCTACATTTTTTGAAGAATCAACCTTGCTAGCTATGGGTTTTGTTACACGATAAGTGGGAAAGAAATCTTTAAGTTTCTCCAAATCACCAACATTGACCATAGGAACCATATATCCTAAATTTTTATCAACAAGGGTAAAAGGAATGATTACCTGGGATTTGTAAATGGTGCATTGTTCTTCTAGAATACTGGGTGTAGCACAAACTCTTGATTTTCAGACAAAATTGGTTTTTCTACATGAGAAATGGGAATGGAAGCATCATCCTTTATGTTCTTCACGTCTTTGGCAAATTTGTTGTTCTTCTTAGAGGGCGCCATTGATGAAGAAATTTTGAAGATGAATGAGTTTTTGAAGAAGGAAGATTGAAGAAAATTGCAAGGTTTTCTGGAAAATGAGAGAAGAAAAAGATTGATTGAAGAATAAAAGACTATTTATAGTGAGAGGATGACAAATAGTTCATTTTATGTATTGTTCATAAAAGAGATATTGGGGCACGTGTTGTTATCTCGTAAGGTGACAAGATGGTTGCTTTTTGAAAAAGGCCATGAGTTACTCCTATTTACTGTAGAAATGATGAGAAAACGGAATTGCACATCTCAATATGACGTTTGGAAAGATGGTCATCATGACCATGATGTCATACATATGAATTACATACGTATGAATCACCAAGTTTTATTCAATTGTCAGTTTATTTTTACATAAGTTCTTTTAATCCAATTTACTTTCAAGTCGAAGTCTCTTTATTTTCATGTTATCATTTCACATAGTTTCACAATTACTTATCAATTGGATATTATAATACGGTGGGAGAATTGACTTGGGTGTTTTGCAGTTTACCGTAATTGTTGCGGATAGCAAGAGTCACCATCGACTTTTCTTTTATCCAATAAAGGAAAGGGTGAAAAGAACAGGAAAGACCTTTTGAGAATTTTCTTGAGTTCGGGAGGTAGATTATGAAAAGGGAAGGTGTTAGCACCCTTTTCATTCGTAGTTATCTATGGGCTCTTAGTTGCTAGCTCACTTTGAAAATGCTTTGTTTGAAATGTGTTTGTGATTGTTTTTGAAAGTATTTTTGAAAATTGCATTCGTTTAGGAGAACTTTGTAATGATTCTCGTCTCTATAAGAATGTATATAAAGCGTTTGACTTTTGAAAGTATTTCATTGAAAGTGTTGGTGTGTTTATGAAAATGTTTTGTTTGAAATGTTTGTGAGCAAGCAACAATGAATGTTCTACCTACTCAAAAAGTCTTTGTTCTTTTCCTCCTCCTTAAGAAGCCCTATTATTGGATGTGAAGGGACGGACATGGGTCGTTGTATAGTTATAGAAGGAAATATATGAGACACTTTAGAAATTGTTGTAAGGGACTAAGATCATTTTACCGAAGGAAACTTCGAAGGGTCATCGAGGGACTATTTATTTGTAGGCAACAAGCAAGGTTACCCTAGAGGTACGCATGTGAAAAGTGTTTGATTGCATGCATTTTTTGTCTTAAAATTAGGGTTCTTTAAGATTGATTTTATCTTGCCATACACATCCTAATTACTAACAATTATATTAAATGTGATAAATTGCGGAAATTAAAATCCTACTCTATTACATCATTGTAGGGGATGGGGATACAAGTAATAAAAATGTGGGATAAGTAAAATCCTAATTACTTATTACAACCAAATTGAATGAAAATAATAGCAAAAAACTCCAAAAAATCCAGAGTTTTGGTGTTTGGCCTGACACGGGCCGTGTCCTGTGACACGACCACCCGTGTCAAGGCCCTGTAATAACGCATGCGTGTGTTTTTTTTGCCCCAGCTAAGCTGACACGGGTTGTGTCTTGTGACACAAGCACCCGTGTCAGCACCATGTCCTCCTTTTTTGCATGTTCCCTGTTCCAGTAGATCTAACACGGGCCGTGTCCTGTGACACAGGCACCCGTGTCAGCACCGTGTCCTCAAAGAACATAACATTTCCTGTTCCGTTCCAGAACATCTGAAGGCAGCAGCTCAAGTTCCAAACACACGTTCCAGATTCAAGGTAAGTCTTTCTGACGTTGAATATTTTTATTCAGAACATCATTAAATATGTAAATATCATAGTATTGATGTTGTCCATATCATTGCATGAGTAGAAAAAACTGTGGATCAGAACTTCTTGAATAAAGCTAGGCTCAAAATCAGAATTATAACTTCTATGAACTGTTGTGCTTCTATCTTTCTGATTTGTTGTCGTTAAGAACTGAATAAATTGCAGATGTTCTTACTAATATAAGGAATGAGGTGAAATGTAATACAAAATTTCTGGGTCTTTCTTTCTCACTGTTTTAGCACAACACGGAACTTTTGATTTTCACTCAATGCTTAACATGGCACAAAACTTCTGATATTTACTCACTGTTTAACACATAACAGAACTTCTGATTTTCACTCATTGTTTAACACACATAGAACTTCTAAGATTTTCTCACTATTTAACACAGCACAAAACTTTTGATTTTTACTCATTGTTTAAGACATCACAGAACTTCTGATTTTCACTCATTGTTTAACACACACAGAACTTTTAATATTTTATCACTGTTTAACACAACAAAGAACTTCTGACCCTTTGCTCACTGTGTAAACACAACCCAGAACTTCTGTTTTTTCCCTCTAACATTTCTTTCAGGATTCCAATGGCGTCAATCGAGAACTTTTGATTTCCTTTGACATTTTATTCTGAACCACAGTGCGCCTGGCATCAAAACTTCTGATCCCCTATGTTTTGCTTTCAGCAACATGCTGATCCTATTCCTCAGTGTTTTTTCCTTTTTCTCTATTATTTTTATATAAAAAAAGACATCAAAATATTTTCTTTTATTAAATAATTATTTTCCTTTTAATTTGTTAAGACCAAAAACCATTTTTTAAAACAAGTCTTTTCTTTTTTCTTATATTGTACAATTCAATATGATTGTAATAATTAATTAGGATTAAAAATTCTTGCAAACCCCATTTGTAATTTGTACCCCCATCCCTAAATGATGTAATAGCGTGGGACTTTACATTTCCGCAATTTACCGCTTTTTTAAATACAAATGCTAGTAATTAGGGTGTGTATGGAAAGACATGAAATCAACAAATAAATAACCCTAATAAATGCTAAATGCATGTAAATCAAACACACTTGCACACTAGCACCCTTAGGGTAATCCCGCTTTATTTCCTTTTGGAAAATAGTCATGTCCCTCGAATATGGGCGTTTTAGCAAAGACCCTCGATAAAATATTGTAGTCCCTCGATGGCCCTCAATGTTGCCTTCGATAAACGATCTAGTCCCTAAACGACATTGCTAAAAAGTCCCATAAGTTGCCTTCTATACCTATACAAACGTCCCATTCCCGTCCCTTCACATCCAACGATGAGGCTTCCTACCAAATCAATGGTAAGATAGAAACATTTAAAGGAGGAGGAAAATAACATTTAAGACCTTTTGAGTAGGTAGGTTACTCCTAGTTGCTCGTTTGCTCACAACAAAAACATCTTATACACCCACAATTTCACTTTGAAACATTTTTCAAAAGGAAAAACACTTTGTACGCGTTCTTATAGAGACGAGAACCATTACAAAGACACCTTTTCAAAATACTTTAAAAACTCACATCACAAACACATTTTCAAACAAAAGCAAGTGATCTAGCTAGCAACTAAGAGCCAGTAGATAACTACAGATGAAAAGAGTGCTAACACCTTCCCTTTTCATAACCTACCCCCTGAACTCAAGAAATATCTGGAAAGGTCTTTCCTGTTCTTTTCAACCTTTCCTTATTGGATAAAAGAAAAGTCGGTGGCGACTCTTTCTATCCACAAAAATTGCAATCAAACGCAAAACATCTCAAGTCAGTTCTCCCACCGTGTTACAGTCACGCAGATGATAAGAAGCGTAGATAAAGATTCAATCGTCAATGAAAAGCATTGACAAGATCCAAGCACTGATAAGATTCAAACACCGGCGAAAAAGCTTTGATAAGATCCAAGCGCTGATATGATCCAAGCGTTATTGAGAAGCCTTGATGATTTTTGAGGTGGCAGTCACCAGATTGTTTTCCAATTTATTGTTTTCAATCCCTTATTTTTGCATGGACCGATTTTTTTAAATATTTTTTTTGATTTTTTTTCGATCCATCGGGATGCCCTAAATTTTACCTCAGTCAATTTTTTATTTTTGTTGACTTAGCGGGCTTTCACTTTTTTTTATTTTTTTCTTTTTGCTTTTGATTTTGAAAATTTGTGACTGCCATGCTGATTGTTGTAAGCTTCATCTTCATCGCTTCCTAGATCTTGATTGATGCACTGAGGAGAAAGATGTTATGAACTTTGTCTTAGTTGATTCCTCAATTCTGGATGATGAATGCAAGGAAGATGATGTGCTCGATTATTTGCTTAGATCGTTCTCTCAATGATGTATCGAGGAAAGAGATATGCTTGAACCTTTGCTTTGATTATTTTGATTCTCCTGGGGTTTGAATGCATCGTCAAATTAATTGAAGTCTACCCTGCCCTTGGTTAAGATTAAAGTTTTTTAGAGAATAGAAAGAACTCTGACTTCTGGCTCGAGGGGGTTAACTACGGATTAACTCCTTATATCTCCACTTTTTAGGAAGTGAAACAATTCCTTACATCATCACATAATCCTTACTATTAAAAAACATATGTCATCAAAATTCGATTATTTTGTATTTTCATCATTCTCCATCGAAGTTTATTAAAGTGAAAAATGGAAAAAGAAGAGAAGAATAGAAAGTCGTCAACTATTTGTGGAATGAATCGATTTCAAAAACATGCATGCTTATTTTATTATAATTACTTGACCAAAGAGTATAAAGTTTATGACAAATAACACTTAGCAAGAAAGAAATTACAATTTGAAATGATTAAAGCCTAATGATCTAGAGATAAGCCTTCTTGTTGATCCACTGACTTTAGGAGATGCTTCATAGTTTTTGGACTTGTCAGATCATGGGGATGACCCTTGAATTTTCTTGGGCATACTTTATTCGTTGATAGGAAAATTGCTCTTGATGTAGAGGAATAAACAACGGTAGGGGCATTTGAGGCGTTGTGTAGGCTTGTAGTTTTTCATGGTGAAGGGCAGCCTTCTCTCTCCAATAAGACTTGTAGGACCAAGCTCCATTGAGTCTCTAGTATATAATCTCCTTCTTCTAGAGTTTTAGATTTTCTTATGTTCGTTTGCGAGTACCGAGAAATCAGCTAGCATATGGATAATAAAGGGAGAAGGTGGAAATGAATGAGATACAAATGTATGAATGTACGTTAATACATGGGTATGCAAAAATATTTTTGGCTTTAAGGGTATGCTAAAAATTTCATAGAGATGCAATGCGACATGGACATAACATGAAGGTAAACATGAGGGTACCCTATACAAGTTTAATGATGAAAATGATAATATCCTACACTATCTCAGAAATCGAGACATGAAGGGACTCTTTAAGAACGAAGGTTATAATAGGCATAGATTTGATGATGTCCAACATTATCTTAGACATTGAAATAGGCAGGAATTTTTTTTGAGGATTATGGCCTAATGAAGGACGACAACGAGTCCCTACAGGACATGGATGATGATAAAGACGGAAGCCCTACGGGCTAGAGATAGTAATGAATGAAGGGATAACCCTTGTGGGTTTGCATATTGTAGTGGGATTTGTGAAAGGTATCCTTATAAGTTAGGTTCTTAGTATTGGCCTACGAATATTCTACCCTCCACATATTCTACCCTCCAGTAAGTCTTTTCTCGTCGATTAAATTCAGCTGATCAAGCCGGGTCTGGATCCAGTCGTCCTCGCTCAAACCTGCATCCTTCATCATCCTAAGAGAGGGTATTTGGACCTCAATAGGTAAGACTTCTTCCATGCCATACACCAAATAGTAGGGTGTTGCCCCTATTGAAGTCCGAGTTGAAGTTCGGTACCCATGAAGAGCAAATGGTAACATCTCGTGCCAATCTTTGTATGTCACCGTCATCTTCTGCACAATCTTCTTGATGTTCTTATTAGCTGCTTCAACAGCCCCATTCATCTTCGGCCGATAGGGACAAGAGTTGTGATGCTGTATCTTGAACTACTTGCAGAGCTCGGTGATCATTGTATTGTTGAGATTTGTACCATTGTCCGTAATGGTCCTCTCTAGTACACCATATCGACATATCAAATTATGCCGAGTAAACTGTGCCACGACCTTCTTGGTTACCGTAGAAAAGGAAGCTGCCTTAAACCACTTTGTAAAGTAATCAATAGCCACCAGAATGAAACGATGCCCGTTGGATGCAGTAGGTCTGATCTCACCAATCATGTCGATGCCCCACATTGCAAAAGGCCAAGGTGTTGTCAAGACATTTAGAGGGACTGGAGGTATATGCACCTTATCAGCATAGACTTGGCACTTATGACAGGTCCGAGAATGCTGATAACAATCAGCTTCCATAGTAGACCAATATTATCCCGCCCGTAGGATTTTCTTTGCCATGGTGTGTCCACTGGAATGAGTTCCGAAGGTACCTTCATGTAATTCTGCCATGATCCTTTCTGCCTCGTTCTTATCCACACATCGCAGTAAGGTTGAATCGTGGTTACGCTTGTATAGGATACCATTACTGATGAATAAATTTTCCGCGAAGCTCCTCAAAAACTTCTTATCATTAACAGATGCACCCTCGGGGTATTCTTGAGCCTCAAGATACCTCTTTACCTCGTGGAACCAGGGTTTATTTGTTAGCTCTTCATTCTCAATATCTTAGCAATGTACGGGTTCGTCCAACCTCTCGATGGTAATCCGGGGAGCTTCATTGTCCCACCTGACCTTGAACATAGAAGACATGGTAGCTAGTGCGTCCGCTAACTGATTCTCCTCTCTTGGGAAATGTTCAAAGGTTATCTCCTCAAAGTGTGGAAGCAACGTCAATACATACTCTTTGTAAGGAATAAGATTTGGGTGCTTCGTATCCCACTCGCCTTTGATCTGACTGATCACTAGAGCAGAATCTCCGAATACACTCAGAAACATAATCCTCAGGTCAATAGCTGCTCGAAGGCCCGTGATGCACGCTTCATACTCCACCATGTTGTTGGTGCAGTTAAAACATAATCGGGCGGTGAGCGGAGTATGACAGCCTTCAGGAGATATGATCACGGCGCCAATGCCATTACCCAAAGCGTTTGAAGCTCCATCAAAGTACATAGACCATCAGGATCCTTCCTCAGGTCCTTCATCCGGTCCGGGTTTTTCACAATCAGTCACCAACATGATGCTCTCATCCAGAAACTCGGAATTCATAGACTGGTAATCATCCACTTCCTGATGCGCCAAATGATCTACCGACACACTCCCCTTGATTTCCTTTTGGGTCGTGTATTGGATGTCATACTCAGTCAAGATCATCTGCCATCTTGCTATTCTTCCGGACAAGGCAGGCTTTTCGAAGATATACTTGATTGGGTCCATCTTTGATATCAATAGGGTAGTGTGAGTCAACATATACTGTCTTAGCCGGCGAGCAGCCCATGCCAAAGCGCAGCAAGTTTTCTCAAGCAGTGAGTATCGGGTGTCACATTTGGTAAACTTTTTGCTAAAGTAGTAAATAGCATGCTCTTTTCGGCCAGACTCGTCATGCTGCCCCAGCACACACCCCATCGAATTATCGAGTACTATCAAGTATAAGATCAAAGGTCTTCCCTCAACTGGAGGCATCATAATAGGAGGCTCTTGGAGACATTCCTCGATCCTTTCGAAAGCGGCCTGACATTCATCATTCCATTTTACCACTTGATCTTTCTTCAGCAGTTTGAAGATTGGGTCACAAGTAGCAGTCAAATGTGAAATGAATTGGGTAATATAGTTCAGACGTCCCAAAAAGCCTCTGACTTCTTTTTCAGTTCAGGGAGCTGGCATTTCCTGTATAGCCTTCACCTTTGCAGGATCCACTTGAATACCTTTATCACTAACGACGAAACCCAGCAGCTTACCAGATCTTACCCCGAAGGTGCACTTGTTCGGGTTTAACCTTAGCTTATACAACTTCAACCTGTCAAATAGCCTCTGGAGATGGTCAAGATGTTCCTTTTCAGTTTGGGACCTTGCAATTATGTCGTCAACGTATACCTCAATCTCATGATGAATCATGTCGTGGAACAATGCGACCATGGCGCGCTGATACGTTGCCCCAACATTCTTTAATCCAAACGGCATGACTTTGTAGCAAAAGGTACCTGTTGTACCCCAAAATTTGCCCTCCCATATTCTTCAAGATTTGCCAAGTCACAACTTCAAAATCTCCCCAAGGGTTGCACAGTTCAAGGGTCTCCTAACAGTCAAAAATTAGGGTTTTGGTTCTGACAAAGAAAATGAAGTTTTCAAGGGTCCAATCAAGTCCCACATGCCTACAAATATGGTCAAGCATTCTCATACCAAGTTTCAAGACTTACAGCACAAAATTGCACAGTCAAAAACCCTAATTGCCCTACAGTCAACTGCAGGGGCAAAATGGTCATTTGACAGTCAAAAGTTCAAATTTTTGGTCAACATCACATTTTGAAGCCACAAACATCATTTTATCAATTCTTGATCATGATTTTCAAGGAATGGCTCAAAAAGTCTCAAGATGCAAAAGTTTCCATATTTGGATAGTTGAAAAAGTCAACTGTAATTTGACCAAGGCATAACTTCCACATGGATTATCAGAAAAATTCCATCCAAAGCTCATTTTGAAGAGAAAGACATTTCCTACAACTCCTCTTCACACTTCAAGTCCAAGAAATGCTCTCACAAAAAGTTATCAATTTCAACATTATAGGTCATTTTCAAAAGTCAACAAAAAGGGACTTTAAGTAAAAGGCCATAACTTGAGATTGGTAAATCCAAATTACATGGGACCAAAGGAATTGGTTAGAGGACTTCAAGACCTTTCCAAAATGTCCAAGAACATGATCAAAGCTTAAAATTTGAGCAAGATATGCCTTGTGGAAGTTGGGAAATTTTTGGATATTTTGAAAAGTCAGCTTTGCTTCAAATGTCTTAAAATTGCTAATGGGCCACATTTTCTTCCAAGATTCATCATCCAAAGCATATGCACGACCATTTGGCCCAAAGGGGATTTTTTTCATCATTTTTATTATTTATTTGAATTTTTAATTACAATTAATTCATTTAATTAATTAAAATGTGGAAAAAATACTAAACCAATGCAATCAAATCTTTTTATGCAGTACAATCACTCATGATTCACTCAAGATTCGTGCACAACTCAAATGGGGAAGATTGGACATGATTGGTATCAAATATGCATGGAAAAGATTTGAAAGATTATGCATGAAAATCAAATATTCATTCCATCAATGCAAGGATTTGTGGACTCAGAATTTAACCCTAATTCATTCCATACATAAGCAAGATGCAAACCTAATGCCAAGGAACCTGGAAGTTGCGCCCCATCTGAAGAAAGAACTTTGCACTTTTTAAGAAAAATTCCAAAACTGAAATCACGATTACAAAGGGTTTCAAGACAAAATAATTATCCCATTGCATTCCTGAGGCTTCAAAGAAGGTGTCTGGATCAAAAACATCATCTCTAACGCAAAGAATTGGTAGAACAACCTCGTTCTGTTCATGCTTTTTTTTGTGTTCTTGTATCATGATTCATGCATTGTTTGTACTTTTTAATGTTGGATTTGTATTCATTGGATCATTCTAAAGCTAACCATATGTTTTAATTGAGTTTTCACGCATCGTATGAAGAATCACCATGGAAGCTTACAAGGGTTACGAAACTGAAAAATTGGGGGTTTCCTCGTCCAGAAAAATTAGACCACGAGACCAAGGTTATTGGATTCAGAAGCTTCCTGTGAATCGAACACACATGTCGCGCTCAATTTATGAGCCCCCATGTGCTAATCGCTATTATCCTATTTGCCACTTAGTGGGGGTTTAAAACCCCCGCTATGCCATTTGTTTTTTTGTTTCAGGTACAGAAGGCCATTGGAGAAGAAGGTGATGTGTAGATCAACGAGTGGTGTATTCAAATTTCGCGTGAAAATTGTCCACTAACTCATGATTTGCATTATATTATTTGTTTTCTATACTATAACCAAAACGCGTGAACGGCTCAGTGGCAGGGCACATGGTGTGGTAGGCGATGGGACCTGGGTTCGAACCCCAGGTCCCCCTTCTTATTTCCATATTTTTCTTCTAACCATGTTCCTGTGCAGCTTGCTCCCTGATGACCATCATACGCCCACAATCCAGGCACGCCACATGGCCATTGAAGGCAATCCAAAGGCCAATGTTTGAAGAGCACCATGGGCATAAGTCAGAGATGCCACATACGCGCTGAAAAGTCAACAAAAGGCCTCCAAAGATGGGCCAAAAATGCTGGACAACACCTCCAGTTTGGGGTCAACACCCCCTTGGTTTGCCCTCCTTCATTTTTTCATTATTTTTTCTTTCTATTTTTATTGTTTTAATTAATTTTAATTTAATTCTTTGAATCAATATTTTCATAATATAAAAATAATAAAAAATCAGAAAGTCAAAAAATAAAATATTTATTTATTTAATTCACTAACTATTTTGTAAATAAATTTTGTTAATTAATTTAGTTTAATTTTAGGTTTAATTTTAATGTATTTTCTTAAATAAACTAAAAAATATAAAAATTAGGGTTTTAAATACTTTTATCCTTTTTTCTTTTCTTTTACCATTATTAATAATTATTTATTTATTTTGTAAATAAATTGCCATGTAAATAATTAATTAAAATTAGGTCAAACTTAAATATCTTTTAAATTAAAAATAGTTTAGAATTAGGGTTTTAATTTCATTTAATTTTCTTACTAACTCCATAAAATAAAAAAATTCCAAAAAAAAAAACTCTTTCTTTTATTTAACTTAATTAATTTATTAATCGTAATTTAATTTCCTTAAAAGGGTCCAACGCCCTTGCATTCTATCATAATTCTATTTCGCGCGCTTATTTTATTTCTTTTTTTATAAAATCCATGTAATTATCCCAAAGCCATGTAATAGATTAATTAGGATATTTATCTTTCCGCATTTTGTTTTATTTCAAATCGGGTCTTGGATTAATTTGGCGATGTAGACCCGCGCCTTTGTAATAGCGTAGGATTTTCAATTCCGCATCTTTTAAACTGTTAATAACTTGCATGAAAGAATGAATGCCAAAAATAAAAACAACGCATAGATCACCAATGCATGAACAAGACAAAATATCTGAAAACGACACACAAATCACACACCACCCCTAGGGTACGCCTCACTGTTGCCTTGCCCCTCGAAAGGTGATCGTCGAGTAGAATATTATTTAGTAAGTCCTCATGATCCGGGAACCTGGCATGAGGGTAGCTTCTAAGGTGTCTTCCTATTGCTCCGGTCATCACCACATCCCGAACCTTCGAATTGACCCGAATACCTCCAACGGTGGTGCTACCTACCTCTCAATGGTGGGATGGCACTACTTTAAAGGACATTTACACAGACGAATTCCTTAGGGTAGGTAGACGACTCTAGATACTTGCTCTAATTTCAAAACAAATCAAAAATACTGTTCACACCGACACCTTTTCAAAAAGCTTTCGAAAGCAATTTTTCAAACACTCTTGAGGACCGATACAAGAGTCGAACTGGAATTTTCAAAGAAACTTTTTTTAAACCCACAATTGAAAAGCAAATAAGCCATTTTTGAAAACACAATGAGCAAGTATCTAAGAGCCCATGGATAACCATGGATAGAAAGGGTGCTAACACCTTCCCTTTCTATAATCTACCTCCCGAACCGAGAGCAATCTCTATAAGGAATTTTTCTGTGCTTTTGTCCTTTCCATTTGGAGAAAATAAAAGACGGTGGCGACTCTTGCTTCCGCGACATTTCGCGAACCAGCGTTAAATAGTCAGTTCTAGATCCACCGATCACAGAACTTGCGACTCTGCCAGGGACTTAACTTAAAGTGAGGTGTACCTTAGGGTTTAGTTCATAACTGTGTTTTCAAATGTATTGACTTGCTTGCTTTAAATTGTGGGTTACTTGGGAGTTCTATAGATCCTAACCCGGATCTGGGGATACCTTCTTAGAAAGTAGCAACAAGGCTGTGAGGGAACTGTGCGGGGTATACCGACATGGTTGAAACAGTCTGCTACGTTGATGTGGCACTTTGGTATGTACCGGTAACCCTTGAGTTCAGTCAAGGAGATTACGGGGCCTCCGCGTGGTGTCGTGAAGCATCAACTGACCTTAGGAACCTTAATTGAACCATCTTGGCCTCTTTAGGGTAGTGACATAACTGACTTTGGTGCAGTCCGAGGTTGGTTGATACTCGATACTACACTCAATTGAGAGTTGCTTTCCTGGAATATTTCGGTCGCCAGTTTAGTGGCTAAATCGAAACGATGAACAATGAAAGCAATTCAGTGATATTGGGACCCTTAGAACCCGGTTACTTCTGATAGGACAGGTTGAGCCCACCAACTTCAAGAGGGTAATACCCGGACCCCATGCTGGCCTAAACTCTAAGGGCTTGTCTTGTGTGACTTGTGTGCCTTTCAACTTGACTACTTGCATGCTTGTTATCTGACACATGAACTACTTGCAGGTTTCTTTGATAGTCCTTAATTGGGACTCATAACAGGGTTTACTAAGTTTCTTGCAGGTTTTGTTGATAGTCCTTAATTGGGACTCATGACAGGTTTTACTTGAGTTTCTTGCACATTTTGGTTTGCAGTCCTTAATTGGGACTCATAACAGGGTTACCTACATTACCCCATGCATACCATAACATCATACCATTGCATACATCTTAACCCATTTCAAGGATCTCAAGGGTCTGTGATGCAGGTCATGATAAATCAAACATCTAGCAAGAGGCAAAGAGGATTTATTTTCCTCTAGCCAAAGTTGTCAGGGGCTATGACCCACTGGATATGGTGAGCCTTTGACCCTTGAAGAAGGATTCTCAGCAACATGGAGTTCCTTCAATCAAGCTACCGGACCCAAGTTCTAACAAATTTTCTTGTTTATCCCGCGAGGTCCTTGAAAACATTACATGCATGTCATACACATCATTGCATAACAGGTACCCTTGTTGCAGGTCACTTACCTTTCCCGCTGTTTATTTCAGCAATGGCTTCCCAACAAGATAACCAGGACCTTCTTGCTCAAGAGACTCGGCTCGGGGAAATCCTCCTGAATTTATCCAAGGGGCAGGAGGAGTTGAGGACACTTCTCATGGAGACTTTGGTCAGGAACAGCGCTAAGGACGAACGGCTGAAACATCTGCAAGCTGAAGTGGATGCAATGAAAGCCCAGATGCTGGGGCAGGTGACTGTCATTCAAAACTTAGCTCAAAGACAAGATGAGCTCGGGGTTCTCGTCAACCAACTGCTTCAGGGTAACCAACTGGGGCAAACATCTAAGGTTGAAGGGCCAGTCATCATTCAACCACCTTTGAGACGAGGAGATAAGGGGAGAGCTCCTCAAGTGGCTTCAGGGTCACAAATTCAGCATCAACCTCACCAGCTTCAACCAGACAAGCCCAGGAGGCAATTCACCCAGCTCAACATGTCGCTATTTCAAGCTTTACAACGCCTGTTAAGGTTGAATCTGATCACATTAAGGGCTCATCCCCGGAACCCCAACACAGCATCTCCTATCTATGATCCCAATAAAAGGTGTGCCTACCACTCTGCCAGTCCGGGACATGATACAAATGAGTGTTGGGCTCTGAAGAACAAGATCCGGGACCTGATTGATGAAGGAGCATTGGAGTTCACACAAGATGGTCAGGCTGAGTTTTTCTACCATCCCTCCAAGGCTCACCATTTGAAGTAACAAGCCCTGAGATGAAAAGACTTTTGTTCATTAGGATTTTCAAGTTTTAATTTTCTTTTGTTCAAACATTTACTCATGTTAAACGTTGTTATTTCATTAATGCATCGCATATGTCTGTTTTGAAGCAATACATTCGTATTCACTATATGCAAATCATTTTCATATTTTTTCTGATGATCAACGCTCGATTAAAAATGCTAAGCCTCTTGAGGGAGGATGACGAAAATGATACCACGATCTTTACAGTATGCTTTTGAACAGACCCCGCTGATGAGGTACAGGCATTGTTTCAATCCCTAAACACTGGAGTTATAAGGATGATAATCCCTCTTCAACCCCTCTGAGCCAAAGAAGTAGGAGTTTTTCTTTTCGAAAATTGAAACCCTTAATCATAACCTGGGGCAGGGTAGTTCTCTCAGTTGATCCAAGTGCATAATAAATGGCACCGAAGAGGTCCTTACAAAAAAGAGAAGACAGTGATGGTTCCGAATAATCATAAGGATAGGCAGTCATTATATCTCAAAAATGAAAACCCAATAAGTCAAAACCTATGAAGGAGACTTACAAAACTGGGGCATCCCGCTGACTATAATCGCAAAAGAAACAGTTCAGGCAAAAAAATAGGGATAGCAAAATCAAAAAGAAAGAGGGCATACAAACCCTCAACAATAACAAAAAGGAATGACTGCCTATTCAGAATAAATCATCAATATCTAAACCATCATTGGAACATCAGGACAAAGACTCAAACAAGGTCTAACGTATGATCAACTGAGCTTAGGTTTGAAGAACATCACGAAGAGTGGGTGGGTACAAATAATTTGAGCCTTTATCCTTTGTTTCTTGAACCGTGAACCAGGCCACGTTATAACCCTTAAAAGTCCTAGCCGAAGCATGGGTTAGTTCGAAAGCATACTGTTACGAAAGGTATCCTGACTCCTTAAGGCCTACGGTAAATACGAAGTTGACATCACGTTTTACAAACATTCAATTGTTTTATGAAAAAGAATGCATTTTCAAAATCTTCAAGAACAGACATAAGCTTTGAATTTTTAACATGACTTTGTTTGCATATGACTTTTTGTTTGAACAGCATGGAAATTCGCACGACGAATGACTAATGAACAGGAGCACTTCCAATCAAGGGGCATGGCATGATCAATGGCCATCATCTGGGGCAGTCCAGTCAAGATTCGGAGAATCTCTCAAAATGCCAAGATAGCCTGGGGAAAATCCCCGCCTGAGTCACTTGGGGCATTCCAACAACGAATCTTGCCTGATCAAACACCTTTTGGTGGCATGACAAAACACTTCTAACAGGGGCAACCCCCTACATTCTGAAAACACGGACATAGTCGAAAAAAATACTACGCAAAATCAAAGACCCGCTAGGTTGACGTACCTAGGCAAAAATAAGGGCTTCCCGGCGAACCAAAAGGGTTCGGGCAAAATGAAGGGATGAAATGAAAAAAATCTGTACACCCGGCAAGTCGAAAACCTGAAAAGGCGGCTTGGACAAAAATGGGTATCCCGGTGGACTGAAAACCCGAAAGGGCGGTCCAGGCAAAAGTTAGGGATTAAAGCGTACGACTATGTCCTGTCATCCTGTCACCTGCCTACCAGAAGAAGGTCTGTCCATCAACAACTATCAGCACCTCACAGGTCTTCCTCTCCCACCTCAGAAACAGGGGCAATCATGAGTGGTCTAAGCGATCTAATTGTTCTGTCCACCAAGGTATCAAGGTAGGTTCAGCTAAAGAACGTAACCAGTATATCTCAACTCCCCAGAGAGTGAGCCAGCAAATCAGTGCACTCTCCCCAAGCAAAGCTATTATCAAACTTAAGGAAGTTGGGTATCCTCCCGCAGATCTCAACATTCCCCAGCATTATATATGTATTCTTAACAAGCATCCCCGGCAATCTTGGTCTAAAGATTGTTCCCCGGCGGTATACCAAGCATTCAGTGGAGTCACTTCCCCGATACATCTCAAAACTTCCCCGGGAGAGTCCAATCCATTTTCCCCAGGAAAGTTGGAATCCATATCCCCAAGCAGTAAGCTTATCCCCAGTAGATTCTGGAAGCTTATCCCCGTAGAGCACGAATGCGTCTACCCGGCTTTATTCAAAGAGTTATTTCCATACCAGGATATAACTGGGTTATCCTCAGCCAAAAGCCACGGAAGGACCGTTCTCGGCGAAGTCTTCTTATCCCCAGTGAAGTCTATCAGCATTTCCAACACAACAACGGCATCCCCAGCGAAGTTACCATCAACATTCCAGCAAAATATCTCTCTCCCCACAGAGTATTGCTTCCCAGCAAGATCGTTAGAGTACTTTTCTCCCTGCAGAGTAATCCATTCCCCAAGTTTATTCCCCAACGGAGTTATCTTCTCGTAACCGGTATTCTTGCAATTATCATCCCCAGCGGAAATAACAAGGCATTGTTCTCCAACATCAGCCCAGGAGTGACTTCCCGGCACCCGTCAAGGATTTACTTTCCTAGACGAAAAAGACACATTCATAAACATCACATTTCCATACGTTATAGCATGCATATACGCATCATATCTTACATATCTCATTTATATTGAGAACATCATTACTTGATCCATATCATGCATTGCATATGACTGACCTTTACCTTTCAGGAAAGATCCAGTTGAGTTCTCAGCTATATTTCAAGACTTTAGTCTGGTTCAGTTAAATCGGCCCTAAGATTTTTTTGTTTCTTATCCAGTCAAAGGCCTTCTCTGGTTCAGTCAGATCGACCCTAAGATCTCCCTGTTTCTTATCCAGTTGAAGATTTTTCAAGACCTAGACCGGTTCAGTTAAATCGACCCTAAAATTTTTCTGTTTCATATCCAGTCAAAGGCCTTCTCTGGTTCAGTCAGATCGACCCTAAAATCTCCCTGTTTCTTATCCGGTTGAAGATTTCAAGACCTAGACCGGTTCAGTTAAATCGACCCTAAAATTTTTCTGTTTCTTATCCAGTCAAAGGCCTTCTCTGGTTCAGTCAGATCGACCCTAAGATCTCCCTGTTTCTTATCCGGTTGAAGATTTCAAGACCTAGACCGGTTCAGTTAAATCGACCCTAAGATTTTCCTGTTTCTTATCCAGTCAAAGGCCTTCTCTAGTCCAGTTAAATCGACCCCTAACAGATTTTCCTAATAAAGACTCAGTAGAAGATATCCAAGATTCTCTCAGCGTTACTGTTGAGGTTGAAGTCGCCTATGGTTCTCTCCCCGTTACTGCGGAGGTAGTAATCGTCCCCAGATTCTCTCAGCGTTACTGTTGATGTTGAAGTCGCCCAAGATTCTCTCAGCGTTACTGTTGAGGTTGAAGTCGCCTATGGTTCTCTCCCCGTTACTGCGGAGGTAGTAATCGTCTCCAGATTCTCTCAGCGTTACTGTTGAGGTAGAAGTCGCCCAAGATTCTCTCAGCGTTACTGTTGAGGTAGAAGTCGCCCAAGATTCTCTCAGCGTTACTGTTGAGGTAGTAATCATCCAAGGTTCTCTCAGCGTTCTTGTTGAGGTAGTAACCATCCATGGTTCATTCATCACCTTTTTGAAGATCTAGATCCAGCTCCTGTAACCAGTCAGGACACATCTATACCAAGAATCTGAAGACCAACTCCTGTAACAGGCCAGGTAATCATTTTCTTTTGCAGGTACGCAAGTTCTCGCTAAGGAATCTCTTACGCGATCAACATCCAGATGTCATCTATAAGCCCATCATCCTATCCATCAAATCTCCAAATGGCATCTATAAGCCCATTCCACCATCACACTGCTACTATGTGAGCGCAAATTTCTGGGCACTCTAGTGTTCAATCATCTTCCACCTTCGGATTACGAAAGGCACGTCAGCCAATCTGCATCCTCAGGTTTAAGAAGATTGAACAGGGGCAACTGTTGTACCCCAAAATTTGCCCTCCCATATTCTTCAAGATTTTCCAAGTCACAACTTCAAAATCTCCCCAAGGGTTGCACAGTTCAAGGGTCTCCTAACAGTCAAAAATTAGGGTTTTGGTTCTGACAAAGAAAATGAAGTTTTCAAGGGTCCAATCAAGTCCCACATGCCTACAAATATGGTCAAGCATTCTCATACCAAGTTTCAAGACTTACAGCACAAAATTGCACAGTCAAAAACCCTAATTGCCCTACAGTCAACTGCAGGGGCAAAATGGTCATTTGACAGTCAAAAGTTCAAATTTTTGGTCAACATCACATTTTGAAGCCACAAACATCATTTTATCAATTCTTGATCATGATTTTCAAGGAATGGCTCAAAAAGTCTCAAGATGCAAAAGTTTCCATATTTGGACAGTTGAAAAAGTCAATTGTAATTTGACCAAGGCATAACTTCCACATGGATTATCAGAAAAATTCCATCCAAAGCTCATTTTGAAGAGAAAGACATTTCCTACAACTCCTCTTCACACTTCAAGTCCAAGAAATGCTCTCACAAAAAGTTATCAATTTCAACATTATAGGTCATTTTCAAAAGTCAACAAAAAGGGACTTTAAGTCAAAGGCCATAACTTGAGATTGGTAAATCAAAATGACATGGGACCAAAGGAATTGGTTAGAGGACTTCAAGACCTTTCCAAAATGTCCAAGAACATGATCAAAGATTAAAAATTGAGCAATATATGCCTTGTGGAAGTTGGGAAATTTTTGGATATTTTGAAAAGTCAACTTTGCTTCAAATGTCTTAAAATTGCTAATGGGCCACATTTTCTTCCAAGATTCATCATCCAAAGCATATGCACGACCATTTGGCCCAAAGGGGATTTTTTTTCATCATTTTTATTATTTATTTGAATTTTTAATTACAATTAATTCATTTAATTAATTAAAATGTGGAAAAAATACTAAACCAATGCAATCAAATCTTTTTATGCAGTACAATCACTCATGATTCACTCAAGATTCGTGCACAACTCAAATGGGGAAGATTGGACATGATTGGTATCAAATATGCATGGAAAAGATTTGAAAGATTATGCATGAAAATCAAATATTCATTCCATCAATGCAAGGATTTGTGGACTCAGAATTTAACCCTAATTCATTCCATACATAAGCAAGATGCAAACCTAATGCCAAGGAACCTGGAAGTTGCGCCCCATCTGAAGAAAGAACTTTGCACTTTTTAAGAAAAATTCCAAAACTGAAATCACGATTACAAATAGTTTCAAGACAAAATAATTATCCCATTGCATTCCTGAGGCTTCAAAGAAGGTGTCTGGATCAAAAACATCATCTCTAACGCAAAGAATTGGTAGAACAACCTCGTTCTGTTCATGCTTTTTTTTGTGTTCTTGTATCATGATTCATGCATTGTTTGTACTTTTTAATGTTGGATTTGTATTCATTGGATCATTCTAAAGCTAACCATATGTTTTAATTGAGTTTTCACGCATCGTATGAAGAATCACCATGGAAGCTTACTAGGGTTACGAAACTGAAAAATTGGGGGTTTCCTCGTCCAGAAAAATTAGACCACGAGACCAAGGCTATTGGATTCAGAAGCTTCCTGTGAATCGAACACACATGTCGCGCTCAATTTATGAGCCCCCATGTGCTAATCGCTATTATCCTGTTTGCCACTTAGTGGGGGTTTAAAACCCCCGCTATTCCATTTGTTTTTTTGTTTCAAGTACAGAAGGCCATTGGAGAAGAAGGTGATGTGTAGATCAACGAGTGGTGTATTCAAATTTCGCGCGAAAATTGTCCACTAACTCATGATTTGCATTATATTATTTGTTTTCTATACTATAACCAAAACGCAGGAACGGCTCAGTGGCAAGGCACATGGTGTGGTAGGCGATGGGACCTGGGTTCGAACCCCAGGTCCCCCTTCTTATTTCCATATTTTTCTTCTAACCATGTTCCTGTGCAGCTTGCTCCCTGATGACCATCATACGCCCACAATCCAGGCACGCCACATGGCCACTGAAGGCAATCCAAAGGCCAATGTTTGAAGAGCACCATGGGCAAAAGTCAGAGATGCCACATACGCGCTGAAAAGTCAACAAAAGGCCTCCAAATATGGGCCAAAAATGCTGGACAACACCTCCAGTTTGGGGTCAACACCCCCTTGGTTTGCCCTCCTTCATTTTTTCATTATTTTTTCTTTCTATTTTTATTGTTTTAATTAATTTTAATTTAATTCTTTGAATCAATATTTTCATAATATAAAAATAATAAAAAATCAGAAAGTCAAAAAATAAAATATTTATTTATTTAATTCACTAACTATTTTGTAAATAAATTTTGTTAATTAATTTAGTTTAATTTTAGGTTTAATTTTAATGTATTTTCTTAAATAAACTAAAAAATATAAAAATTAGGGTTTTAAATACTTTTATCCTTTTTTCTTTTCTTTTACCATTATTAATAATTAATTATTTATTTTGTAAATAAATTGCCATGTAAATAATTAATTAAAATTAGGTCAAACTTAAATATCTTTTAAATTAAAAATAGTTTAGAATTAGGGTTTTAATTTCATTTAATTTTCTTACTAACTCCATAAAATAAAAAAATTCCAAAAAAAAAACTCTTTCTTTTATTTAACTTAATTAATTTATTAATCGTAATTTAATTTCCTTAAAAGGGTCCAACGCCCTTGCATTCTATCATAATTCTATTTCGCGCGCTTATTTTATTTCTTTTTTTATAAAATCCATGTAATTATCCCAAAGCCATGTAATAGATTAATTAGGATATTTATCTTTCCGCATTTTGTTTTATTTCAAATCGGGTCTTGGATTAATTTGGCGATGTAGACCCGCGCCTTTGTAATAGCGTAGGATTTTCAATTCCGCATCTTTTAAACTGTTAATAACTTGCATGAAAGAATGAATGCCAAAAATAAAAACAACGCATAGATCACCAATGCATGAACAAGACAAAATATCTGAAAACGACACACAAATCACACACCACCCCTAGGGTACGTCTCACTGTTGCCTTGCCCCTCGAAAGGTGATCGTCGAGTAGAAGATGTTTTAGTAAGTCCTCATGATCCGGGAACCTGGCATGAGGGTAGCTTCTAAGGTGTCTTCCTATTG
The DNA here is from genome assembly GCA_948472305.1 of Vicia faba. Lineage (NCBI taxonomy): Eukaryota > Viridiplantae > Streptophyta > Magnoliopsida > Fabales > Fabaceae > Vicia > Vicia faba. The sequence goes on along the minus strand of OX451740.1, from coordinate 407,122,401 downwards.
CTCCGGTGATCACCACGTCCCGAACCTTCGAATTGACCCGAATACCTCCAACGGTGGTGCTACCTACCTCTCAATGGTGGGATGGCACTACTTTAAAGGACATTTACACAGACGAATTCCTTTGGGTAGGTAGACGACTCTAGATACTTGCTCTAATTTCAAAACAAATCATAAATACTTTTCACACCGACACCTTTTCAAAAAGCTTTCGAAAGCAATTTTTCAAACACTCTTGAGGACCGATACAAGAGTCGAACTGGAATTTTCAAAGAAACTTTTTTAAACCCACAATTGAAAAGCAAATAAACCATTTTTGAAAACACAATGAGCAAGTATCTAAGAGCCCATGGATAACCATGGATAGAAAGGGTGCTAACACCTTCCCTTTCTATAATCTACCTCCCGAACCGAGAGCAATCTCTATAAGGAATTTTTCTGTGCTTTTGTCCTTTCCATTTGGAGAAAATAAAAGACGGTGGCGACTCTTGCTTCCGCGACATTTCGCGAACCAGCGTTAAACAGTCAGTTCCAGATCCACCGATCACAGTACCCCACTGCGTAACAAAAGTTATCTTCTCCATGTCCTCGGGAGCCATCTTAATCTGATTGTAACCAGAAAAACTGTCCATAAAGGAGAAGATCTTATGTTGTGCGGTATTGTCAACCAGAACATCGATATGAGGCAGAGGGAAATCATCCTTGGGGCTCGCCCTGTTCAGATCTCTATAGTCTACACACATACGTACCTTACCATCCTTCTTCGGCACCGGAACCACGTTGGCAACCCACTGTGGGTAAGAAGTAACAGCTAGAAATCCAATGTCAAACTGTTTCATGACCTCAACTTTGATTTTCTCAGACATCTCTGGGCGCATGCGGCGAACTTTCTGTTTTACCGGAGGACAGTCTTCTTTAGTTGGCAAGCGGTGGACCACAATATCAGTATCCAACACGGGCATATCTTTATAAGACCAAGCGAAGATCTCAACATAGTCACGTAGCATCTGTATCAACCGTTGCTCAACACTAGACTCCAGATTTGCACTGATCTTGATCTCTTTCTTGTCTTCCTCTGTACCCAGATTTATTGATTCCACTGGCTCTTCATGAGGTTGTATGGCCCTCTCTTCCTGAAGTAACAATCTAGCAAGTTCCCCAGGCAATTCACAATCATCCTCACCTTCGTCCTCGGCTTGGTTGATCGGACTTTCAAAGTCATAACTGGCAGTAGCAGAGTTGTTATCAGTGCGATCCATAGTGGATGTGGATCTGCATTATGATATGTGAGTGTGTGTAAGACAAATAGTTGTTTTTGATAAAGTGCAAGATAGAAAAGAAAAACAAGGAGCGCAAAATTTGTGATGCAAGAAAACGTCCAATGCTTTATTGATGATATATGAAAATGAAAAATAGTAAGCCCTTACAAACAAAGCCACGGTGTCTTGGGCAAGGCACCGAGCCATAAAGTCTCAAATTGTCTGTTACAAATTTCAAAACAAAAGTCTATTACTGTGTAATAAAAGAAACAGGCACGAAGTCCTTCGCCGTCCAATTGTTCAAGCCACTGTCGGTAGTCAGGTAAATCCAGTTTTCGAATTATAACTCTTCTTCATCGTCTTCAATTGCATTCACTTCCGGATTACTGATACACAGGGGAGGTTTTCCAATCCGCGCACGTCGAACAGCCCTTTGAGCTTCTGTAGTAAAACCCAAACCAAACTTGTTAGTCTTGTGTGCAAAGTCAGGGAGTTCACCTGCACCCATAAACATACCTTGAAGTTGAGTACGCGTGGGAGCAAGGTTGGCGTTATACTGGTATTTCTTGTAAAAAAGCAGCAGCAAGGTCCTCCTAGTTGCGGACGTTAGCTCCTTCCAATTGATAGAAACATTCAATTTGAGTCCCTGACAGACTATCTTGAAAGAAATGAACCCACGGGTTTCTATCAGCAGTATAGGGTTGAATTTTTCTAACGTATGAGCGGAAATGAAGCTTTGGACAAGATACTCCATCATACTTAGCAAAGACAGGAGCTTTAAACTTATGAGGGATCACCACCCCAGATGCTAGTTCCAGATCTCCAAAGTCTCACCCAGGTATCTTCTGGATCTCCATTGCACTCAACCGGTCTTCAAGTTTCTTATACCTATCCTCAGTAGGAGGATACTGGTCTTCATCAAAATCAGTGTCATTATCAGAGACCACAGGACTAGGACCCTTTCCTTCCTCTTGATTCTCTCCTCCTCCAGATGAATGAGATAGATCAGCTTCCTGTCGCAACCTATTCCCAAATCTGTGACCCATATTCAGGAGAACCCCCTTCTTCTTCTTCTTATCCTTCAAGATGAGAGTCTTCAAATCTTTTTGCCCTTTGGCCAAGTTCAAGAACATATCCTAGAATTGAGCATTCTGTTCTTGAAGTGCTTTGATGGCTTGATCAGTAGGTGTTTCAGAAGACATGATTGCTGAAATAAACAACGAAGAAGATGAGAAACCTGTAATGGTACCTATGATGAGGTGCATGATAATGGAATGCGTATGAAATGATTTCAAAGACTTTGGGAGATTCAAATTTGTAAAACAAGAAATAAACCAACTTTATTAGATTCAAACTTGTAAAATGTTTAACAATGCCTTTAAGGCGTTACAAAAGAAATAAACTGAAAAGAAAATCTAACTAAAAACAATAAAAGACATCAGAAATCCCATGGTCGTTTTCCCTTAGTGCTGACATAATAGTTGATTGTCCTTTCATTCTCAAGCTTCCTTGTAAGCCTCAAGATCTTTCTCTCCTGCTCATGATACTTCTCCCTGTAGGTATCCCTTTCTTCCTTTAACTGGATCCAAGATCTCTTCAATTCCCCGAGATCAGTAGGCATGTATGGATGAAGGATTGTGTAAGGCACCCCTTCCTCATTAGTATGCTCCACAATCACCGGCAAAACAGCTTCATAAGGCATCCATAGGTTTTGAGCACGGGCTCGAACCCACTAGAGATAAGGTTGCATAGGGAGAGAAGTCTTTAATCCTAGCTCTTGAGGGTCAGACCTGTTCACCATGCCCCAGGCTCGTATAAACCTTCGGCGATGCTCATTCACGTCCCCCTTGTAGTCAAAGACAATGTATGTAAGAAGCAGCTCATGGGGACCGTCTCTCCGAGCGCGTCCAAACTGTTGTAAGGCCAAACAAGGACTGTAGGTTATACCCCCTCGAATTCCAAGCAATGGGACATTAGGGTATTCCCCACATCGATCAATGACAACTACTCTTTCCATATCCTTAGAACTCCAAAGAATGTCCATATGAGCAAGGGACGTGATTTTGTAAGCTTAACCTACACCTTCCTCGTTCTTTAATACAGACTTGGGGAAGTGCGAAATAAACCACCTCGCCAACAGCGGCGTGCAACACATGAGGGTCCCCCTTCTTCACACAGTACGAGTATAGATAGCATGTAGGATATCACCCAAGAGAGTAGGCAATGGATTACGAGATATGAAGATCTTGACCGCATTCACATCTATGAAAGAATCTGGATTTGGGAAGAGATCCAAGCCGTAGATGAGGAGAGCCAAGTGTCTTAAAATTCTTGAAAATCCAAGTTATCCCAAAACAGTTGAGCTTGATCGATCAAAAACTTAGCCAGGAAACCTTTAACCCCGCTCCGTGTCTCCCAGTTGGATACTACATCAGCCCTTTTTAGATGTAAGGCTGAAGCAATGTCCTCAGGTCTAGGAACCTCCTCCAAACTTGTGAAGGGTGTCTGCTCGAGGATAGATATGCCTAGTAGATCAGAAAACTCCTCCAAAGTAGGGACTAGCTGATAATCCGGGAAGGTGAAACAATGATGCAACGGATCAAAGAACTGGAACAGCACGCTCATCATTTGCTCATCCAACTTTGAAGTGACCAGGCTAAGGAGATGACCATGTCTTCTAACAAATGAAGAAGTATCAAGAACTTTTAAGACTAACTCTCTGAGCTGAACAGGTATTTGCACGAAGTTAACTCGAATGGTATTTCTGCGTATTGAAGCCATAATCTGCAAAACACAACAAAGATAAATCCCCTTGGTCTTTGAAATGGTTAGTACAATGAAGTATGCATACTATGTCATGATGCATGATGTCATGATAAAACACACAACATGTATAACAATTAACAAACATGGTAAAGTCAAACAAGTCACACAAGAGCCCTTAAGTTTCAGGCTTGCATGGAGTCTAGGTACTATCCTCTTGAAGTTCAGTTGGTTTCAACCTGTCCTAATAATAGTAACCGGGTTCTAGAGGTTCTCAATATCATTGACCATCCTCCATCAGTCATGGTTTCAGCTCACACAATCTTTTCTTGCGGCCGGAACTATCTCAAGAGTATGGTCTCAATGAGTGTAGCATCGAGTATCAACCAGTTCCCAGATCTACACTGAGACCGGCTACCTCACTACTTCATATGGCCAAGTTGGTCAATTATAGGTTCTAAGGTCAGTTGATGCTTAACGACCCATATAGAAGCCCCGTATTCTCCTTGTTCCTCCACAAGGGATACCGATACCAACTAATGTGTCACATCAATGTAGCTACTGCTTCAACCGTATCGGTCTATGCCGTACAGTTCCCTCACAGTTTATTGCTACATACCTAAAAGGTGTTCCTCAGATTCGGGTTAGGATCTATAGTAACTCCGATACAAAGCCCACAAAGATAAAACAATCAAATCAAACAATAGAAGCAATATGATGAACTAATCCTAAGGTATACCCCACTTATTATTCCCCAGTAGAGTCGCCAGTTCTGTGATACGGTGGCCAGAACCGGGACTATTTTTGGGAATGTTGGTTTGCATTTTGCGTTTGTGTTTGCAAAATGTCGCGGTAAGCAAGAGTCGCCACCGACTTTTATTTTATCCAACAAGGAAAGGAAAAAAGCACAGAAAAATTCCTTTTTCAAGATTTTGAGTACGGAGGGTAGATTATAGAAAGGGAAGGTATTAGCACCCTTTCTATCTGTAGTTTTCTACGGGCTCTTAGGTACTTTCTCATCATTTTCAAAATTGCTTCTTTGTGTGTTTGTGTGATTTGAAAAGTTTTTGTTTTGACTTCGATTTAACACTTGCTTCTGTCTTTAAGAGTGTTACGAAGTGTTTTTGAAAACTTTGTTTAAAAAGAGTGTAAGTGTGAAAAAGTTTGTTTTCTTTTGAGCAAGTACTTAAGAACTAATCTACCTACTCGAAAAAAGAATCGTTCTATGTTTGTTTCCTTTAGAAAACGCTATCTCACTATTAGTGAGTAGGTAGCTTCGTCGTTGGAGTTTTAAGGGTCAATTTGAAAGGGACGTACAATCACTAAAGCAATGTTAGGACGTCTTAGTAGTAACCCTAATGTCTTAGATCAATTATTCGAGGCAACAATTCTGAGGAAACCATTCTGAGGCAACTTTCCGAATGGGACTTTGATCTTTGTTTAGACAAGAGAACGACCATTAAGCATCTTATACTTAATGACCGTTTACCGAAGGCAACCGAAGTGAGATTATACCCTAGGAGTGCGCATGTGCGAGTGATTCAATTTCAATTTTATTATCTTTGCACATTTAGGGTTAGCTAACCGTTTTAAAGTTAATCATACATTCTTGTCATGCATCCCTATTATTTATACATCTAACAGTTAATATTTTGCGGAATTTAAAGTGCGGAAATTAAAATACGCTATTACAAGGCTTCGGGTATTTACATAGCCAAAAACAAACCCGTAAAAAAAACGACAAGTGAAAGTAAAAGGTCCTAATTAAGTTATTACAACTTGTGAGAAATTACATTAATAGGGTAAAAATAAATGATAAAGCGCGCGCGAGGAAATTAAGAACGATAAGAAATTAGGGTTTTGACTCTTTCTAACCTAATTGAAAGAAAAAATGTTTTTGTTATTTTTATTTATTTTTAAGAAAAATAATATGTTTTTTTAATTTAAATACAAAATTAATTAGCTAATTAAATTAATTAAAGAAAATAATTAAAGGGCCTATTTGTATGTTTTTGGTTATTTTAAGAAAAAGAAAATATAATTAAGTTAGAAACAAAAACCCTGATTGTTCTAATTGTTTTTAAATTTATTTACAAAAGGAATTAAAATTACCATAAAATTAAATAACCTAATTAAATTAAATAATTTTTTTTGATAAAAAATAAACCTAAATCTAATTGGGTGAAAAATATTATTTTTATGAGTTTTTGATAAAAAGAAATAATTTTTATGTTAGTAAAACAAATAAATAAATTAAATAATGGAAATATAAAAAGAAAAGAAAATAGAAAACTGGGTGTGGAAAAGTAATTTGGAGGGGTGTATATAGCAAGCCTTGGGCCCAAAAATATGAGGTCCATATTGACTTCCAGGCTACCATTCTTTGCGTTGACTAGGTCCCATGATAGTCCTTCAATGATGGCCCTCAGGTCTGGACGGTTGGTGATCTGATGGTTAGGAGATGACACCCCATGGTGGCATTCGTGCCTTGTGGAACATGAGATATGTAGAGAAAGTTCAAGAAAAATGCAAATGTTGGAGGTAGGGGTCGAACCCCTGACCTCAAGCTCTCCAATGCCTTAGCGCTTACCTGGCCACCACTGAGCCAATTGCTTCAGTTGATTATTAAATTAAACAAAAATAACAAAAAGAATAAAATAAAACTAGTTGTAATGCACGAATGGGATGGAGCCACGTATGTCATCTTCTTCCTTGCAGCGTTGGTAAAAGTCACAGACTTTTACCTACGGACGTTTGTCCATAGCTACAGACCCTGTCATTCTCAAAATCAAATACAAGCGAGATAAATAACTTTTAAGGCCATGAATCAACTCGTCTAGACCTTCTGAGTGTGATGGTGCCCCTTTCATGGCCCAATTTTACCTGTATGAAGAGATCCCAAATCGAAGCAAAAAACCCTAACAATGGAAAACTCTAATACAGTTCATGAAAACGTAATTAAATTTTATGGATAGTTTGGAAACATTCCAAGGAGTAAGAATATTTAATTACTTCATGCTATAGATGCCAGAATTGTGCAAATCGAATTCAAAAACAGTTCAAGGTCGTGACTGACTTATAGTGGTTTTTAGCGTCTGAAATTGCTTGTTCTTGTTTGGTATAGGTTCCTTGTGATCCTAGGAAGTGATTGGGATGGCTAGAAGGTGTTGAGAATGCCTGGAACTATGAATTCGACTCAGCACTTTTTTGTGTTTTTCTCAAGTTTTGTTCTTTTTCTCATGCCTCTCTAACCTCTTTCTTTTTGTCTGCAAATGTTCCTTATGTATTGAGGATTGGATTAGGGTTGCAAACATGATCTCAATCTTTCTCCATTATTGATTTTGATTTGGATTTGATTCACTTGAAGATACTTTCCAAAAATAGGCCAAATTCAATCATTTCGTGCACACCAAGGCTTTACACGAATTCAATCTTATGCTATCTGGATATAGGACCTGAAACATGTACAAGATCTTGGGATTTCATGTTTTGGATTTTTCCTGATTTGTTTTGATTTAAATTGATTTAATTCAAATCAAAATCAAAATAAATAATAAAAACAAGATACAGGCAAGTGGAAAGAGCTAGGGCTCATGGACCATGCTACCAACTCAAAACAAGTGCAAAAAGTTAGGCCCATTTAGCAAAAATTGCATTTTGAGGCATAGTTGACTTTTGACAATTTTGCAAAAAGGGTCAACTTCACCAATGCATAACTTCCTCAATTTTTAATCTTTGAAGGTGTTCTTGGATTTTTTTAGAAAGCTTGATATGTCCTATAAGGAACCCTTTTGTTCTCATCTCAATTTGGTATTCCATGTTCATGTATGAAGCTTTGACAAAAAAGGTGTTTTTGTTGACTTTTCAAAATGACCTATAATGTCAAAATTCATAATTTCTTGTGAGTGCATATTTTGAAATTTGGAGATGAATATGGTTTGTAGGTAATTGCATTATCTTCAAAATAAGCTTTGGATGGGTCATTTCTCATAAAGTATGAGAAAGTTATGCTTGGTCAAAGTTTAGTTGACTTTTCCTGCAAAACCCTAATTTAGCAACTTTTGGTTCTTGATGAATTATGAGCAACCCTTGATGAATCATGATCAACCCTTGATCAAATGATTAAATATACTTCAAAATGAGGATGTTGACCAAAAACCTTGAAGTTTGACTGTATGTGGGCCACAATTGACTTTTGCCCTAGCACACTCGATTTTCAGGCTTTTGAGCAATTAACTGAGCAAACTTCCTCTGCAAGGCTTGAAACTTGACATGGATGATATTGAGAATATATTAGGACAATGGTGAGCATTTGGGATCCCTTGGACTCAAGTATCTTAATGCAATGTGAAACCCTAATTTGAGGTAGACTGCCTTAGGAGAGAGCTTGTCTGGTCAACCTTTGGACTTCCTTGAGAAATTTGAAGACCTCACTTGAAATGTATTGAGAAATATGGGAGGGAAAATTTTGGGGTACAACAGGTATCATTCCAAAGTCCTATTTCCCAAGAGGATGTTTATCGATAGGTATTACTTTTGCAGAATTCCACCGACTCTAGGGCAAGTCGTCACATAAACTCATAAGGTTGATGTAACCCCTTGGCTAATAGACGAACCTTCTTTCTAAGGGTTTTGAGAATAATATTACAGAACTTTTAAATCCCACCACAGATATATAAATAATATGAATAATAAAGAACAAGCACGAAAATAAGTAAATAATTAAATAAGAAAAATAAAACCCTAAAGAAATAAGAAATATCCTAAAATCGAAAGATAAGGCTTCTAAACCTAGGGTTGAGTCCCCAGTAGAGTCGCCAACTGTTGCAACTGGTTTTTAAATCAGAGTCACCACCGTTAACTTTTATCCTAAAGGAAGGGAGTATAAAGGAATAACCCTATGAGAAATTCAGAGATTCTAGGTTTGAACTCAGTTTTAGACGACGGGAAGGTGTTAGGAACCCCTCCTCTACCTTGTTCGCAAGGATACTTGGTTTAGAAGCATATTTTTTAGGAAATATGGTTTTTATTGTTTTATTATAGAAAAGAGTTTGAATTTTAGTTAGCGGTACTCGCAGTGATTTTTGATTGTATGTCTACGTATCCTCTTAGAAGGAATCAGAGTCTCATTTCGTAGTCTGCGGTTGTGTTGGCTCCTAAATTCGACACCTTTGTTTCAATTGATGACAGCCATTAAAAGCTGAAAGATGCTTTCGACTGGCTAAGCTTGTCGAAGTGACCGTCGAAAGATGGCCAAATACTTAGAAGATTTCTTCCAAGGAAGGAGGCTGATTGCCTTCGACGTCGAAGGAGTTTTCGTCGAAGATGTCTCTTGACGAACGTGTTCGATGGTCCAGAGTGGAGCAGTTTGAAATTCAAAGCTTTGGAGGGAAAACGGTTTCCAGCAGTTACTACGTGCGAACGTGCAAGGATCTGGAGCGTCGAGCATGGAGAACGTGACAAGTGGCTTGATCTCGAAGCAGTGTAACTGCCCGACGGTTACTTGGAATGTTTTTGTATAAATAGGAGTAGACGTGTAGTTTCTCGGGTGTGTTCACAATAGATACATAGTCACTCATTTAGATTCAAGTACCCAGTGTGAGCGAACGAATTGTTGAGAAATGTATGTGTGAAACACCAATTTAATCAATTCAAGTCATTTACTTTTTCAGTATTTTACATGCTTTTCCCTTTAAGATTCCTGTCGAACCTTTACATTCCAGCCTTGTTTATTTTACCAAGCCTTTTCCTTTATGCAATTTACTTTAACCAATTTACTTAAAGCCTTATCCACACTAATTAAACTTCAAAATCAACCTATGTCCATAGGATCAATCTGATCGATCCTGCGAGTAACCAAATAAGTAACCATTTGGAGGATCAGCGGTTGTTTACCAAATACCCAGGTAAACAAATTGGCACACCTGGTGGGACTGTGTGTTGATTGTTGAAAAATCTCATCTTTTCGGGTTGCATGTTATTGAGGAGTGGTAGAATATACACCAACGATAATAATACTGCCAGAAGAGGGGAAGAAATGGCGAATCCGCCAAACAACAATGAAATCCCACAAACAAGTGTGGGAGCAACGGTTAATATGACCGTTAGCGAAGTGACGAATGCTGGTTCGATACCAGCGGTGTCAGTCACAACCACGGGGCCAACGACTTCGTTTGCAGGCCCCAGAATGACTTTGGGAACTCCCCCTCCAAGGGGAAATACTGGCCCAAGGCCAGTGGTTCCCCCAGGATTTATTCCATTCTATGGTATGCCAACTTCTGAATTGGCAAGCCTAACGAATGCTGCGTCCACTTATTCAGAACCTTTCGTGAGTGCCACTTCGCCACTCCAAGGCTCTGGAGTAGGCATGGCGAATAGAAATAGGACCCAACTCTTAGGAGGAACGGCCCAAGTAGCCCATGGCCTTACAAATGCCTCGACAGCAGTCTTGAGGCAACAGATGGACGAAAGCAACCATGATATGGTGCAAATGTTGGCACAAACTTTGAGTACAGTGCTAAATCCTCTAATACAAAATACTACTCAGTCGAATCAGCAAGTTACAGCGCAAATGACGCGTTTGGCTGACTTCTTTGGAGTACCCCCACCTATTCGACAGCCCCAAAGGGCTCAAATAAGAGGAAATCAGGGGATATTTGTAGAGGAGGAAACCACCATTAATCAGGCCCAACAGCCTGTAGAACAACCTGTCGAAGAACCTAGGGTAATAGCCCCAGAGGTTAGGTTAGTTAACAGAAACCAAAATGCTGACGAAGTGGTTCAGCAAGTCCAATACCAAAACATGGGGTTGGAAAACAACCTGGCAACCATGATCGAAAGGATCATGACTCAGAATGGAATGAACATGGGCTTTCGAAGGCCCAACTTTACATCTCCATTGTCAGAATATGTGTTGCAAACTGACTTACCCCCTAGAACCAAAGTCCCCAAATTTACTAAGTTCTCTGGGGACACGACAGAATCCACTGTCGAACATGTGGCTAGGTATTTGATCGAAGCAGGAGACATTTCAAATAATGAAAACCTAAGAATCAAATATTTCCCAAGTTCCTTAACCAAGAACGCTTTTACTTGGTTTACAACTCTCCCCCCCAATTCGATCCACCATTGGACCCAATTGGAAAGATTGTTCCATGAACAATTCTATATGGGGCAAACCAAGATAAGCCTGAAAGAACTGGCGAGTGTTAAGAGACGTTTCACTGAACCTATAGACGAATATCTAAATAGGTTTAGGTTGCTTAAGGCGAGATGTTTTACACAAGTGCCAGAACATGAGCTGGTCGAAATGGCCGCAGGCGGTTTAGACTATTCCATTAGGAAGAAGCTAGATACCCAGTACCTAAGAGACATGGCCCAACTGGCCGATAGAGTTCGACAAGTCGAACGCCTTAAAGCTGAAAAAGCTAAGGCAACAAAAACTCACAAGAGAGAGAGAATAGCTTACGTTGAGATGGATGACGAAGAGCTAGAATCCTTCGACGATACTTTAGCTGTCGAGGAAGGAGAGGTCGATTTAGCAGAACTGAAACAAGGGCCTCCATACTCTTGTAAACAGTTAGTCCCCTCAAATGGGAAAAATCCCATTGGTCCAGACAAGACCAACGATAGGTTCCCAAAAAAGACTTACAGTTTTGACATCACAAAATGTGATGAAATATTCGACTTGCTAGTTAAAGATGGCCAAATGATAGTACCCCCTGGGGTAAAAGTGCCTCCTCTTGATCAAAGAAAGAAGAGGGGTTTTTGCAAATATCATAATTTTCTGGGCCATAAAACTTCTCAATGTTTTCTTTTCAGGAATCTTGTCCAAGACGCTATTGAGGAAGGGAGATTAAAGTTTGCTGACAAATCCCCCATGGCTGTCGACTCCAATCCAATGAAGGCTGAAGCCCACTATGCGGAACCCTCTGAGGTGAACATGATAGAGGCTACCAAGATCCAGTCGAAGAAGCCAGGCATTAACATGGTCGAAGTCTCTAAGGACCACATCAACATGCCAATTTTTGGCAGTTTTTCTGGAAACTTATCCAGGAAGACAATTGAGGCTGTCCAGAAAGCGGTCGAAGACCCAAAGTCGAAGACTGCTGAAGTACAAACAACTGGACCAAAGCCCAGTTCCCAATTGGCCACTGTACAAGGCCAGACGGAGAAACTGGAAACACAAATGAAACAACTAACTCTTGCTACTAAGAATGCCATGAACATCAACATGGTTGAACTTTCTGACCCTAAAGCTTCAGAAGAAGCCATAAGGCAAGAGCAGGCGAATAAAACGGCTTTCCCTAAGGAAAACGAAAACTTGGCAGATTTTTTACAAAGATGCCAGAAGAAGAAATCAGAGGTCATGCTATGTCCAAGATGTAGTTCCATCTTTGATAAAAAAGCTGCTGAGCACATCCAAGGAGTGAGAGCAGCGAACAAGAGAAGGGAGAATTCTGACCTTCGACATGATCCCAGAAGGGGTTCTCATCAAGACAAGAGGCCTTCGACTTTTAGGCCTCCAACAAATGTACCAGTAGACACTTGGTACAAAACATCTGGCCGGAAAAGGCCAAGTGAAGAGAAATGGCATTCTTTCGAAGTGCCAAGAGGCTCCTCTTTAATCCAGAAGAAAGATACTCAAGTTGCTGCACCCAAGGTTGCTCAAGTGTCCAGCAACTATAAGGGAAAAAATCCTATGTCGAGATCCCAATGGAGGAGGTATCAAAGAAGGCGAAAAGCTGAAAGAGAGGCCACCAACGAACCTAAGGCTGAAACTAGTTCGAATGTGCCTCAAAGGAAACAAAGAAAGCCTCTTGAGAGAGAACCAGTTACCAACAGGCTAGTTTGGCCTAACCAGAGCGAAGTCGAAGACGAAGATGATGCTGAGTCCGATGATACCCTGGATATAATGGTGAACGTTGTTTCAATGCTGCCTAGGGAATTCAATCGACAAGTAGAAGTCGAAACCAGTGACTGGGAGATGGAACAAGAAATGGCCAGACACAGGCCAGTGTGCTATTTTGTCATGAACAATGGCACTACAGAAGAACAAAATGGCTTCTTCGAGCCACCCACAGAGGCGATGAAGAATCACCTCAAACCTTTGTTCATAAGGGCCAAGCTCGAAGAGACCACTGTGAACAAGATATTGGTCGACTGTGGGGCCACTATCAATATTATCCCTCATTCTGTGCTAATAAAGATTGGCAAAAGGGATGAAGAAATAAAACCTCACAATATGGTCCTGTCCAACTATGAGGGAGGCATTGGGACCACCATGGGAGTGATCCAGCTCGACATAAAAGTTGGGTCGATCCTTCGACCAACAATGTTCATGGTCATTTCAGCCAAACCTAACTACAACCTTTTGTTAGGTCGTGAGTGGATACATGGTGTAGGTGCTGTGCCTTCATCAATGCATCAAAGACTGCTTCTATGGCGCCCAGATGGGTTGGTCGAAAACATAGAGGCTGATCAGAGTTACTACCTTGGCGAAGTAAACCACTTGGGTGTAACAGATTTCGACAAAAACTTGGCTCACATAGGGCCATGTCCAGCTCCTGATTTCGACATGGCGCCAGCGCCAAACACCTTTTGTTCCCTATACCTGCATCCTGAGCATGGTTTCCAATGGGACAGAGAGGACGTGTCACACATAGAATTCAGTGGGCTAACTGGTATCCAACCAACTGGTTGGGGAAGTGAATTCAGTGATAATGACTGAGTCACAATCTCTGAAGCGAATTTCGGCCTATGTGGCTGAAACCAAGATGATAACGGCTCTCGAAGCCGAAGTAAAATATATGGCCACCAAGGCCAATGACCAAGCACTATCTTCTGCAGGTCCTGGAAAAGATTTCGACCCAGAGCCACCAGATATAGGTCCTGGAAAAGATTTTGACCCAGAACCTCCTGACATCTCGACAGAAGGAATGCAGGAACAGAGGCTCGACGCGATCTATGACGATGAGCCTCTGGGCTTCGAAAAGGATCCCTTGGCGAACAACATTAAGATGTTAGCACAAGACCCTTTAGAAGAAATCAACTTAGGCGAAGGATCAGAGAATAGGCCAACCTACATCAGCGCCAGAATTGATCCAGAACTTAGGTTGGAAGTAATCCAATTGCTGAAAGAGTTTAAAGACTGCTTTGCATGGGATTATGACGAAATGCCCGGTCTCGACAGAGGATTGGTAGAACTTCAGTTGCCAATCAAACCTGGAAAGAAGCCAATCAAGCAAAATCCAAGGCGCTTCGCTCCAGAAATTTTGTCGAAGATCAAAACGGAGGTCGAAAGACTTCTGAAATGCAAGTTCATTCGTGTTACAAGGTATGTCGAATGGATTGCCAATATAGTGCCAGTAATTAAGAAAAATGGCACATTAAGGGTGTGCATAGATTTCAGAGATCTGAATGCTGCCACCCCCAAAGACGAATATCCAATGCCTGTGGCGGAAATGCTAGTCGATTCTGCCGCTGGCTACGAATACCTGAGTATGCTCGATGGTTATTCAGGATATAATCAAATTTTCATTGCTGAAGAGGATGTGTCGAAAACAGCTTTTCGATGCCCTGGGGCCTTAGGCACTTACGAATGGGTAGTGATGCCTTTTGGCCTAAAGAACGCTGGGGCAACGTACCAGCGAGCAATGAATACTATCTTCCATGATTTTATTAACACGTTTATGCAAGTTTATATTGACGATATTGTTATAAAATCTGTTTCCAGGAAGAGTCACATTGACCACCTTCGACAATCGTTCGAAAGAATGAGAGAACATGGTCTGAAGATGAACCCTTTGAAGTGTGCGTTCTGTGTAAAAGCTGGAGATTTCTTGGGTTTCGTTGTCCACAAGAAAGGGATCGAAATAAATCAGAACAAGACGAAGGCAATTTTGGAAGCGAAAGCGCCATCGAATAAGAAGGAATTGCAATCTCTCTTAGGCAAGATAAATTTCTTGAGAAGGTTTATATCTAACCTAAGTGGGAAAGCTCAGGCCTTTTCACCCTTACTTCGACTAAATAAGGAGGGGTTCGAATGGGGGCAGGAGCAACAAGAAGCCTTCGACAAAATCAAAGGGTACCTCACTAAGCCACCTATTTTGGTGCCTCCTTGTAGCAATAGGAGTATGAGATTGTACATAGCTGCATCTGACAAAACTCTGGGAAGTATGTTAGCCCAAGAGGATGAGAATGGAGTCGAAAGACCCATTTATTATCTCAGTCGAGTTTTGAATGATGCAGAAACTAGATATAGCGAAGTTGAAAAATTGTGTCTATGTCTGTATTTTTCTTGTACAAAGCTCAAACAATATATAAAACCAGTTGATGTTTATGTTTCGTCTCATTTTGATGTTTTCAAATATATGTTGTCGAAACCTATCTTGCATAGTCGAATTGGCAAGTGGGCATTAGCATTGACTGAATACTCCTTGACCTTTATGCCTCTTAAGGCAGTAAAAGGACAAGTGGTTGCAGACTTCATAGTCGACCACTCTATTCAAGTCGAGGATATTAACTACGTGGAGATAGAACCTTGGAAATTCTACTTCGATGGTTCTAGCCATAAAAATGGAACAGGAGTAGGAGTCTTACTTATTTCTCCAGATAAAATTCCAACAACATTCAAGTACCAAATCGAAGGTTCTTGTTCGAACAATGAGGCTGAGTATGAAGCTCTAATTACTGGCCTTGAAATATTGTTGGAATTGGGGGCAACTCGAGTCGAAATAATGGGAGACTCAGAGTTAGTCATCAAGCAAGTCACAAAGGAGTATAAATGCATAAGAGAGAATCTCATTATGTACTTTGTGATTGCAAATCGTTTATTGAAACAATTTGAAAGTGTCAATATTCGACACATACCCAGAGTCGAAAATCAAATAGCCAATGACTTGGCACAGATTGCATCTGGGTATAAAATTTCAAAAACGAGATTACAAAGAGCAATCGAAGTTCGAGAGAAGATAAGAGCGACTTGTCTATCACCAACAGACTTGGAATCAACAAGGTTAGGATACGCTGATCACTCAAACTTCGAGATTTCGTTCATTGACAATTTGTCAGACCAGGATTGGAGGAAACCCATTGTGGACTATCTTCAAAATCCAGGAGCTCCGACAGAACGAAAAACAAAGTACAGGGCGTTGAGTTTTGTACTCATGGGTAATGAGTTATTCAAGAAGACGCCTGAAGGGGTGTTGCTGAAATGTTTAAGTGAAACTGAAGCATACATAGCCCTTTCGACTACGCATGCTGGGGCATGTGGGGCTCACCAAGCAGGCCATAAGATGAAATGGTTGTTGTTTCGACAAGGACTATATTGGCCCACTATGCTGAAAGATTGTGTTGAGTTCGCCAAAGGTTGCCAAGAGTGTCAAGTTCATACAGGCATCCAGCATGTACCAGCAAGCGAACTTCACTCGATAGTGAAGCCTTGGCCCTTTCGAGGATGGGCGTTGGATCTTATTGGAGAGATTCGACCAGCATCATCAAAGAGCCAGAAATACATATTGGTAGGCATTGATTATTTTACTAAGTGGATCGAAGCAGTCCCTTTAGTCAATGTAGACCAAGAAAATGTCATTGAATTCATTCAAAAGAACATTATTTTTAGGTATGGAATCCCTGAGACAATAACAACTGATCAAGGTTCAGTTTTCACTGGTCGAAAGATGCAGGAATTTGCTCAGGAAACAGGTTTCAAACTCCTAACATCCACGCCTTACTATGCACAGGCGAATGGTCAAGTCGAAGCAGCTAACAAAGTGGTAATTGGCTTGATAAAGAAGCATGTTGGGAAGAAACCAAAGAATTGGCATAAGACGTTAGACCAGATTTTATGGGCTTGTCGAACATCCCCAAAAGAAGCCACTGGTACAACACCATATAGGCTAACTTTTGGCCATGATGCAGTATTGCCAGCAGAAATTTGTCTTCAATCTGCAAGAGTTCAGAGGCATTGTGATATTCCTTCTGAGGTTTATTGGAACATGATGTTAGATGAATTGGTAGATTTAGACGAAGAGAGATTACACGCTCTCGACTTGCTCAGGCTTCAGAAGAAAAGAGTCGAAGACTCTTATAATAGAAAGGTAAAACCTAAGGTGTTTTTGCCTGAAGATTTAGTTTGGAAGGTAATTCTTCCCATGGATCGACGGGATCGAAGCATGGGGAAGTGGTCACCCAAATGGGAAGGACCCTTCAGAGTTATCCAAACTTTTTCTGGTGGAGCCTATGAAGTCGAAGAGATAAGTGGTGATAAAAGACTCTTGAGAGTAAATGGTAAATATTTGAAAAAATACAAGCCTATACTTCAAGAGATAAGAATAAAATAATAAACTAAATTAACCATAGAAATGCCAAAATGGAAATTTTTATTAATTTCTGCCAAAATGGCAATTGTTGTCGAAAGCGATTACAATAGATGATTACAAAAGAGAATCAAAAAGAAAGAGAATTCTTCAGTCGAAGATACTTAGCATGCTGCAAATCCAACCTCTTCTTGCACCAAGATTTTTCTTGCTCCAGTTTGGCAATTTGAGCATCGAGGCTTTGCGCCCTCTCAGCGAACTCCAGGCCTTGCTTGACCTCAGTCTGGCTCTCAGCGTCTGGGATGGTCGAAAGAATTTCCCCTTGGAGCACAGTGTTGGCGTTTATCTTCGCCTCTATTTCTGCAATTTGTGCTCGGAAGGAGACATTCTCTCGCTCAATAGCATCGAACCTTTCCTGTGCAGACGCTTTCTGCTTCGACAACTCGGCAATTCGAGAAGTCGAACTTGTGACAGCAGTCCACGCAGATAGGCTCTTGCCATGCAGCGTTTCGAGCTGACTGTTGAAAGTTCGTTGGCGCCGGTAATCCGCTGAGACTTGGTCAATCATAGAATGTAATTCCATGATTAAGTCAGAGATTTCTGGAGCTACAGCATCGAAATCAACAGCATTCAGAACCTCTTTCAAGCAAGATGGAGCAGTGGGGTCACCCTCTAAAGCCTTCATTAAATCTCTCTTGAAGAACTGGGCCTTGACCTTCGCCAATGCATCATCAAGAGGAGAAGTCTCAGTAGATTTCCCCGACAAAGTAGGAATTTCCTGACTGGTGTCGGAAGAACTCTTACTCTCAACGATTGCATTGAGGTAGCTGATAGGGTCAGTTCGCTTCAAGATTTCCAGGTCTTCCTTCGACCTATGCTTTGAGGAGGTGACCCTTGCCATAGCATTATCTTGGACTGGAGGCTGTTGAATGCTGAGTGCCTCGTTTGGTTGTTCTTCGACTCGAACTGAGGCGGTACTAGCGTCGACTCGTGGTTCTTCGTTAACTTCACCTTGGGGTCTTTCGCCAGCATCATTCTTTGGTTCTTCGCTGGCGTCATCCTGGTGTTCTTCGCCAGTACCACCTTCATGCTCTTCGTCGACAGCATCTTGACTCTTTTCGCCATTACCTTGGTCTCTTCCCTCAGGATTCTCTTCTGACGACAAGACCACCACAGGAACCGTTTTTGGCTGTGTTTCCTCCGCCATAGGTTCTTCAGTTGTCTTCTCCACTGTTTCAGCATTGGCCTCATGCTCAGTGTGGGCTTCGTCATTACCCAAATCTTGCACCTGAGGCCTGCTAAGGTCAGCAGATTCCAGAGTTTCTGAAGTCCTTGGTGGGGAACTTCCAGTAGTTTCCTGAAAAAGAGGAAGAAGACAAATCTTCAGATGTCGAAAGAGATATAATCAATACTGGTATTTATGCCTAAGTTACAAGAAGGGTCAATAGATTACCTGTGGATTGGCTTCAGCCCCAGGGCTGGAATTATCACTTTCGACAGGATTGTTAACTAGAGCGTTCAGTTCCTCCTCAGTTGGTTCTTCGATGACCACTGCAGGTGGCCTAGGCTTTCTTGCACCAACCTTTATTCTGACGGTTCGACCTTCAGGAGCTGGAGTAGGAACAGAAGCGTCCTTCGTTAACTTTCTCCTCTTTAAGGGAGTAGGAGGGGCGTCACTGTCGTCGTCACTCCCCGATTCGATCACCAAGGTTGCCCTTTTCTTGGGCGAAGGGGCCTATAAAACCAATAGGAATTCGATTGAATAATTACATCGAAAATAAAAAATCGAAAGCCAGATTGCAAATGAAGAAAATCTGGTTACCGATGCAGGAGGCCTCATCGAAGAGCCTTCCCCCTGTTGGTTGCCTGTTGTATTCGCCGGCGCTATAGTCTTCGCCGGCGGTGGAGGTTTGGTCGAAGGGACTCCTCCTTGTGGGCCTCCTGGAGCCTTCTTGACCAAAGGTTTTCGAACAACTGAAAGCGAAAGGGAAAGTTAACAAGCTAACAGTCGAAGAGAAAGATAAAAAGTAATGTGAGAGTATGAACTTACATTTCTTTACTTTGTCAAATACGAGGACAAAAGACTTCTGCAACTCTGCTGTGAAGTCCCTCTCGTCGAAGAAGTACTCAGCGTAATAGCTTCTCCACCATTCTTCAAAAGATGGCGAACAAAGGAAGTTAAGCTGGTAGTTGAACAGCGAGAGGATGGTTCGACCAGCATATCTTCCAATATGCTTGGTAGCAGCATCTTCTGTATAATCGTTGCAGAAGTACAACATGGACTTCTCTTTTTGGAAAATGGGAGAGGGCAGGGTTTGGATGATACCAAACTGGCGAGATACCAGGTTTGGTTGATAGGCCAGCAGACTCAGATGAGTCTTAGAACTTTTAAATCGAAGAGGCATAATCCTTGGGGTAAGGAATGCCTCCCACAGTATGGTGTGCTCATCAACATTGGGACCACTCGATTCCTTGGGATGTGGCCTTGTGAACCAAGCTGGCCCCACCTTTCGCTGAGCAAATGGAGCCATAGTCGAAACGAATTCCTTCCTTCGAGCGAACATCAGCACGAAGTTAGTGAAGGTTTGTTGGAACTCTAGCCCATCTTCCACAGGCGTCAGTAGAGCCAGCCTAATCCCTTCGATACGTCTGTTAGCTATCGCTGAGGCTTGTTCATTTATCGGAGCCTTCTTGGGTAAGAAAGACTCGAAAGTGGCGTTAAGCCACAGTTGAAGTAACCAGAAAGGCCCAGCAAGTAGCAGACTGTTCCTATCTTCGATATGCTTCAAAAGAGTAACCCCATTGCTGATGGAGTCATAAAGACTGGCCAGAATTAGTTCCGCCAGACAGATGTTCTGACGGTGATGCAGTTGGGTGGCCAGGGTGACCATCTTCTTGGTCACTTGCAGGGACTTCGAACAGAACACGAAGCGAGTTAGCCATAAGGCTAGAAACGCTATGTGTTCAACGTCGGACACTGTGTCTGTCGACTTGTCATGAAAGTGGTTGATAAAGGTGGTGAATGTTGGCTTCGTCTCAGAAAAGCCAATTTGGTCCTCCGACATCTCTTCCGGGTCGAAGTAATCTCCGGTTGGTCGAAGGCCAGTGATGGCTGCTACGTCGAAGAGTGTGGGAGTTAACATCCCACATGGAAGGTGAAAGGTGAAGTGAGAGTTATCCCAGAACAGCATTGAAGCTATGAGCATCTCTGGGGAGTAGCTTAAACCTGTCTTCGACAGCATTATTAGGTCAAAGATGCCCATCTCCTTCCAGACTGGAGTTTGATGTTTTTCCAGCTTTGTTAGCCAAGAAACGTAGTCCTGGGTGAGATTAGGGCAAGACCTAAAAACTCTAACACTTCTGTTGAAGAAACGAAGGTCAATCTTCTCGTGTGTGGGGTCTTCGTTGTCTTCTGGATCCTTCTTAGCACAAGCTACTGGCTTGAGCTTCTCGACAATGGGAAAGTAGCTCTTGATCTTCAGAGCTTCAGAGATGCTGGGGTTCATGGGTCCAGCCATGGCGAAGATTTGGTTGGAGTATCCAACCGGAATCATCAAGTGACGCGAGTAAGCGTCGCGGACAGAGATATCAGATGGTTCAGGGACCCTTCGTTTCCCTGTAGCGTTCACTACCGGAGCGGTTACAAAAACCTTGGGCCTAGCAATTTGTTCAATTGATGCGTTAGTCTTGGGGGCAGTTGAAGCAGAAGCCATTGTTGAGGATGAAGATGAAGTTGGAAAGGGAAGAGTTTTTCTGCAAAGAGAAACAAGTTTGCAAGGAAGCAAGGAAGTTTGAGAGATTGTTTGCGTGAAAAGTCCCACAATGGGATATTCACTACTATTTATAGTAGTGGGAGAAATTCCCAATAACGAGGGCATTAAATGTCATTTAATGCTGCAGGGAGTAGTGGGACGCGTGGCAGCATCCTGTTGTTTTGGCCGTTTCTGCAGAAACAGAGAGACGCAGCGTGCGTCCTCGTTTTTTGAATTTGTCATAATGACAAATTATGAAGTGATGTTTTGGTTCTGCACGCCGTACTGACAGTGACGTCCTAGGATCAAATCAATGATGGTTTCTTGGGATTGCCAATAGTTGGTAAAAAGCAACAAAAAGTGCACAAGTTAACTTGTGACTCAGCATGGACAAACAGGTGTCGAATGGCGTTTTCAAAGAATGCCTTTTTTTTTTAAGAGTCGAAATAAGGCATTCTTGGGGGGCAATTTGTTGGCTCCTAAATTCGACACCTTTGTTTCAATTGATGACAGCCATTAAAAGCTGAAAGATGCTTTCGACTGGCTAAGCTTGTCGAAGTGACCGTCGAAAGATGGCCAAATACTTAGAAGATTTCTTCCAAGGAAGGAGGCTGATTGCCTTCGACGTCGAAGGAGTTTTCGTCGAAGATGTCTCTTGACGAACGTGTTCGATGGTCCAGAGTGGAGCAGTTTGAAATTCAAAGCTTTGGAGGGAAAACGGTTTCCAGCAGTTACTACGTGCGAACGTGCAAGGATCTGGAGCGTCGAGCATGGAGAACGTGACAAGTGGCTTGATCTCGAAGCAGTGTAACTGCCCGACGGTTACTTGGAATGTTTTTGTATAAATAGGAGTAGACGTGTAGTTTCTCGGGTGTGTTCACAATAGATACATAGTCACTCATTTAGATTCAAGTACCCAGTGTGAGCGAACGAATTGTTGAGAAATGTATGTGTGAAACACCAATTTAATCAATTCAAGTCATTTACTTTTTCAGTATTTTACATGCTTTTCCCTTTAAGATTCCTGTCGAACCTTTACATTCCAGCCTTGTTTATTTTACCAAGCCTTTTCCTTTATGCAATTTACTTTAACCAATTTACTTAAAGCCTTATCCACACTAATTAAACTTCAAAATCAACCTATGTCCATAGGATCAATCTGATCGATCCTGCGAGTAACCAAATAAGTAACCATTTGGAGGATCAGCGGTTGTTTACCAAATACCCAGGTAAACAGGTTGGGTTGGTGTTTTTTATGGATTGTGAAATATATTTGAATTTCCCGTGTACGTGGTCTAAGAGTATGAATAACGGAGTTTGTTAGACCAAATACACAGTTAATTTAAATATATTCGTATTCCTTTTTAAAAAATAATTATTCGAATTAATTTATTACGAAAAATAATTTGGATGTTTGTCGGAGTGTTTTTTTTTATACGTAGAGCGGGTACATTTGTTGTTGTTTTGTGGATCTCAAATCCGATTCTTCTTCTTCTTCTGTTTTCTGTAAGATAAAAAAACATTGATACTGATTTGAACTTCTTTTTTAATTGTGTTATAATTTATGCACAGATTAATGTTGCAATGATTGTTGTTAAATTTTGTTATTTTTTTATTTTCAGGTAATATGATAAGAAGATGAATTTAAAGGTTTGAATGATATTTTGATATGGTGTCTGTAAGTTGCAGGGCTATGGTGTTTGAATCATTTAGTTATAAGTAGGAGTGGTTAAAAAAGTACAGCTACTGTATATTTGTTTCTACAAAAAAGCATGACAAAATCATATGGATGGTTATGAGAATTAAAAAATTGTGTATAATGCATATGTGTATAAAATATATATGTATAGAGAGAGTGATATACTGTGACAAGATATGGTTCGAGAACAATACAGGTTTTCTTTATATTTACCAGTCTCGTAGTCTAAAAGAATAATTTCCAGGTAATTTATTATGAATATTTTGTATTGAAATTATAGTATTACATGAGATGAGGAAAAGGCTATTGTAAGTGACATAAGAAAAATGGTGAGTGGAAGTGAATAGAAATCATGTATTGTTACGTACGGTGGAAACTAATTGGCCTCCACAAAAGATTAGTAAAAAAAATATAATTAAACAACAATTATCAGACAATATATTCATATGGTAGAAACAATAAATAAATTTTAAAAGAAACCACTATCATTTGGTGTAAACAAATTAAAATAAAAAAGAGGGCCCCATATTTAATCATTAGCCAAAACTAAAAAAAATAAAAGTAACACTAATATTATTGAAAAGATCAAACAAAAAAAAACAAAGTGTATATGTGTGAAAATCGTAAGATTGTGGATGAAAAATATGGGCAAACTAAGGTCTTATTTATAGATAAAAAGAAATATCCAAGTTGGAAATAAAACAAAATTGACCAATAAAAACAAAGTGTGACACAAATTTACATCAAATGGCCAATAAGAAACATCTATAAAAAAGGAAAGAAAATTAGTGACGAAAAATAGAAAAAAAAATAAAATTTTGAAAGTGTAGCACAAGAGATTCAAACTCGTGACCTCATTCTTGCAAGCTTCATTCTTTACCAATTGTGTTATGTTACCTATTTGTAAATAAACTCAATTGAAAATATATGAAGGGTGTACAAATATTTGCTATTTTAAAAATACAAATAATTTTAAAATGAATCATTATATTTTTAAATAGGTTTGGAAGAAAATATTTATAAAAATCAAATATTATTATAAAAACAAAGTTTAAAATATTTTTGACTGGACTTGAGAATGAACATCTATAAAAATCAAATAATATTATAAAAACAATGTTTTAAAATATTTTTGACTGTAGAAATAAAAGGGCGGGCAAATTTGGGGTATGACAGTACGGTAGCCAGGGAGAGCGAATGGTAGCATCTCATACCAATCTTTGTAGGTCACCACCATTTTTTGCATAATCTTCTTTATGTTTTTATTGGCAGCTTCCACTGCGCCATTCATTTTAGGCCTGTATGGAGAAGAATTATGATGCTTGATTTTGAAATGAGTGTAGAGTTCCGTAATCATAGCATTGTTGAGATTGGTTCCGTTGTTAGTGATGATCCTTTCGGGGATACCATAACGACAAATGAGGTTATGCTTCATAAACCGGGCT
Organism: Vicia faba; assembly: GCA_948472305.1. Taxonomy (NCBI): domain Eukaryota; kingdom Viridiplantae; phylum Streptophyta; class Magnoliopsida; order Fabales; family Fabaceae; genus Vicia; species Vicia faba. Next base: position 407,098,167 of record OX451740.1, on the reverse strand, counting down.
ACAACGTTTTTTGTGACTGAGGCATATGAGGCAGCTTTGACCCATTTGGTGAAGTAGTCAATAGCAACAAGGATGAAACGGTGTGCATTGGAAGTAGTAGGCTTGATCTCTCTAATCATGTCAATGCCTCACATTGCAAACGGCCATGGAGCAGTCATGACATTCAAGGGAGTTGGAGGTACATGGACCTTGTCGGCATAGATTTGACACTTGTGACAAGTCCTCGAGTGGTGGTGATAGTCATCTTCCATTGTGGACCAATAGTAACCCGCCCTCAGAATCTTCTTATCCATAGTGTGTCCACTAGAGTGAGTCCTAGAGATACCATCATCCATGTCTTCTATGATCTTTTCTACCTCCTTCTTATCCACAGAACGGAGTAGAGTAGAATCATGGTTTCTCTTGTACGGGATTCCATTGTTTAGGAAGAATTTGGCTGAAAATCTTCGCAGGAATTTCTTATCATTGATGGAAGCTCTTTCAGGATACTCTTGGGCGTCAATATATCTCCTTACTTCATGGTACCATGGAATCTCTTCGTCAGTGTCAAGCTCATAACAGTGCACAGGTTCGTCAAATCTTTCGATTGTAATTCTGGTAGATTCATTGTCCCAATTGACCTTGAACATGGATGACATTGTTGCTAAAGCATCTGCCAACTGATTTTATTCTCTCAGGAAGTGTTCAAAAGTAACCTCCTCAAAGTGTGGGATCAGGGTTAACACAAGCTCTTTATGAGGAATTAGGTTAGGATGCTTGGTATCCCATTCTCCTTTGACTTGACTGATTACTAGAGTAGAATCTCCATACAGGTTTACGAACTTGATCCTTAGGTCAATAGTAGCCTTTAGACCCAAAATGCATGCCTCATATTCGGCCATGTTGTTCGTACAGTCGAAGCATGGTCTGGAAGTGAAAGGCGTATGGACACCTTCGAGGGACATGATTACAACACCAATTCCATTACCCAAAGCATTGTAAGCTCCATCAAAAACCATAGTCCATCAGGATCCTTGTTCAAGTCCGTCATATGGTCCAGGCTTTTCACAAACAATTATCAACATGATATTCTCATCCGGAAATTCAAAGTTCATGGATTGGTAATCATCAACAGCTTGATGAGACAAATCATTTGCTAACACACTTCCCTTGATTTCCGTTTGTGTAGTGTACTGGATGTTCTTTTTAGTTAAAATCATTTCCCGTCTAGCTATTCATCTGGAGAGAGCTAGCTTATTAAATATATACTTGATAGGATCCATCTTAGAAATCAATAGACTAGTGTAAGTCAACATATACTGTCCTAGCCGGCGAGTAGCCCATGCCAAAGCGCAATAAGTTTTCTTGAGCAGTGAATATCTGGTTTCACAGTCGGTAAACGTTTTGTTAAGGTAGTATATTGCATGCTCTTTTCGGCCAAACTCGTTATGTTGGCCTAGCACACACCCCATTTAATTCCCTACAGTCAAGTACATAATCAAAGGTCTTCCTTCAACTGGAGGCATCAGAATGGGAGGTTCTTGTAAATATTATTTGATCTTGTCAAAGGATGCTTGGCAGTCGTCGTTCCATTTGACTACTTGACCTTTCTTCAAGAGTTTGAAGATTGGATCACAAGTAGCAGTTAGGAGAGATATGAATCGAGCAATACAGTTAATTCGACCCAAGAAACCTCTGACTTCCTTCTCAGAACGGGGAGTTGTCATTTCATGTATGGATTTAACCTTCGTAGGATCAACTTCAATGCCTTTGCTACTAACGACAAAACCTAAGAGTTTTCCAGATCTTACTCCGAGAGTGAAATTGTTAGGATTCAACCTTAGCTTGTATTTCTTCAACCTCTCAAACAACTTATGAAGATTATCAAGATGTTGTTCCTCAGTTTGCAACCTTGCAATCATATCATCAATGTAGACTTATATCTCATGATGTATCATATCATGGAATATGGCTACAATAGCTCGTTGATAGGTTGCCCCTACATTCTTTAAACCAAAAGGCATGACCTTGTAACAAAAGGTGCCTCATTGTGTAACAAAGGTGGTCTTCTCCATATCCTCGGGAGCCATCTTAATTTGATTGTAGCCGGAGAAGCCATCCATGAAAAAGAAGACTTTGTGTTGAGCTGTGTTGTCGACCAAGACGTCAATATGCGGTAGTGGGAAATCATCTTTGGGACTTTCCATATTCAAATCTCTATAGTCTATGCACATACGAACCTTTCCATCCTTCTTTGGTACGGGGACCATATTTGCCACCCATTGGGAATAGGATGTTACTGTCAGAAAACCTGCATTGAATTTCTTAATTACCTTAGCTTTTATTTTCTCAGACATGTCTGGCCGCATACGACGAACCTTTTGCTTGATTAAAGGACAATCTTCCTTTGTTGGTAGACGATGAACTACAATGTCAGTATCAAGTCTCAAAATATCTTTATATGACCAAGCAATAACCTCAATGTAGTCGTGCAACATCTGGACCAATCTGCTTTTGACACCGTCTTCTAAGTTGGCGCCAATCTTGACTTCCCTCTTGTCTGTCTCAGCACCTAGATTGATCACTTCAATTGGTTCCTCATGCAGTTGAATGGCCTTTTCCTCTTGCATCATAATTCTAGCTAGTTCCCTAGGTATTTCACAATTTTCTTCGCATTCGTCTTCGGCTTCATAGATTGGATGTTCAAAGTCATAGATGGAAATAGCAGAGTTATTATCAATGAGATCTGGAGTGAATGAGGATCTGCAAATGTGTGTATGTGTGTGTGTGTGTGTGCAAGTAAGATACATGGCTATTTTGAAAATGCAATAAGAACAAGAAAGATAATGAGCGCAAAATTTGAATGCAAAAGATTCCAATGTTTTTCATTAAATGATATATGGCATATGAAAATGAACAAAACCTTAACAAAATATACCATGGTGCTCCTGGCAAGCCACATGGCTTAAAGTCATTGTTTGAATAAAATTACAGACAAAAGTTCTTGAATGAATAAGACAGTAAATGGTAATTACTCGTCGTTGAAGGAGATGGGAATGAAATCCTCGGCACGCCAGTTGTTAAGCCCTTCCTCGGCATTCGGGTAGATCCAATCATCAATGTAACAGTCATCCTTAGAGTCTTCAATAGCATTCACTTCATGATTACCAATGCAAAGAGGTGGTTTTCCTATGCGAGCACGCCTGACCTCCTTTTGAGATTTGGTAGTGAAACCCAGCCCAAACTTGTCTTCTTTGAAAGGAATGTCAAGGAGTTTTCCCCAAATTGTATTACTTCTGTCTTCAATCACATCGCGAGCATCTTTGTGTGAAACCATCCTCGACACAACTTCATCAGCTTTTGGAATGTCAGAAGAGATTTTGGTGGCGGCAACCATAGGAGGGACTATTTCGAAGGCTTGGAAAGGAGTCTCTATAAACTCACCATCCATCTCGACATACTTGAATGAATTGAGGTGACTCACCATAAATTCTTCTTCACGGCAGAAAATAATTATCTTTCCCTTGACTGGATATTTCAATTTTTGATGCAAAGTGGAAGTTACCGCTCCTGCCCCATGTATCTAGGGGTGTCCAAGTAAACAAGAGTAGGCGGGACGTATATCCATCACGTAGAAAGTAGAATGGAAAACTTGTGAACCAAATTTAATGGGGAGATCAACTTCTCCAAGTACTATCCTCTTGGATCCATCAAAAGCCCTTACAACTATGTCGCTTGGCTTCAACACCAAACCATCACAATCCAACCGATCTAAGGCACCTTTGGGTAAGACATTTAGAGAGGACCCTGTATCCACCAAGACATGGACCATAGTAGTTCCTTTGAATTCAATAAAGACATATGTGATCGGTGGGAAAGAACTGACTGTTTTGGAATGCTGGTTCGCGTTTTGCGTTTGTTTTCTCAAAATGTCGCGGTGGGCAAGAGTCGCCACCGTCTTTTATTTTATCAAACAAGGAAAGGACAAAAGCACAGAAAAATTCCTTTTTGAGATGTTTCTCGAGTTCGGGAGGTAGATTATAGAAAGGGAAGGTGTTAGCACCCTTTCTATTCGTGGTTATCCACGGGCTCTTAGGTACTTGCTCATTATATTTTCAAAAGTTTGCTTTTCTTTGTGTTTGTGGGTTTGAAAAGAATTTTTGTTTGAAAGGGGTGTAAGTGCGAAAAGTTTTTGATTTACTTTAAAAGGAGCAAGTACTTAAGAACCATCTACCTACTCAAAAAGGAATTAAACTGTACAAGTGTCCTTTAGACAATGCTATCTTACTATTGAGGAGTAGGTAGCATCGTCGTTGGAGTTTAAGGGTCAATTCGATTAAGGGACGTGTGGTCACTAAAGCAATGTTAGGACGCCTTAGTGGTAACCCTAATGTCTTAGATCATTTTTTCCGAGGCAATTGTTTCGAGGCAACTTATGATCTTTGGACAAGAGGACGACCTCTAAAACTTCCTATACTCAATGACCACGTTTGAGGCAACCAAGTGAGGTGTACCCTAAGAGTGCGCATGTGCGAGTGTATTGTTTTTTTCAGTTATTTATCTTTGTACATATTATGGGTGATCTATTGTTGATTTTAAATTAAAATTGATCTTGTCATGCATTGCCTAGTTATCAAACATCTAACAGTTAATATTATAAAGAAATTAAATTGCGGAAAATTGAATCTAATCTATTACAAGGCGTCGGGTATTTACATCGCCAAAGACAAACCCTTTTAAAATTAAATTGCAAAGAGTAAATAAAAGCGATAAATAAATAAATAAAGTCCTAAGTTAAAAACTATTACATTCCCGAAGCAGTTACAATATTGAAATATGGATCAGAAATAATTCGCGCGCGAGAAAATTGAATCGGAGTGTCTTAGGGTTTTGACCCTTTTTATTAAATAAAGCATATTTTGTTATTTTTTGAATTAAAAATTAGTCTAAGTTAATAATTGAATTAATTAATTAAATGAAAATATTTTTGGGTTTTATTTTAATTAAGGAAATAAAATAAGAATGGTCAAAAAATGTTAAAAACCCAATATTCTAATTTGATTTTAATTTATTGCAAAATATATTATTGTTAAACCTATTTAAACTAAATAAATTAATTAATGTTTATTTACAAAAATAAATAATGAAATTAATGGATTTTATAAAAAATATTATTTTTGTGGTTTCTTATTTTTTTATGAAAAAGATTAATTGGTTAATTAATTAATTAAGATAATAATAATAGTAAAACAAAAATAGGAAAATAATGAAAATAAAATAAAAAAAGAACAAACTCAGGGGGTATTGGGCCCTATGATGATCCACGCTTGGAGCGATGCATGTGAATACCTGGAGAAAAAAAATCAAATAAAGTTTTGGGGGACCTGGGATTCGAACCCAGGTCCCAAGGGGTTTTGCCACGCTTCTCTCACCAACCCAACTATGATGCATTATTGTTAATGGAATAAGAAATAAATATAATATATGAAACAACGCACTAAGCCTGAAATAAATAAAAAAGCGCCACTGATTTGAATGGACCAATAACACAGGGACACGTTATCATCTTCTTCAGATAACCCTGGTTATTTACCTGCGGATTTTTTATCCGCAGGAAGATTCGTAGGGTATCTCAAAAATCTTGTCCAGGCCATGTAAACGTAGTCTAGGAGTACCAATGCATTCGTCTCTTCCTCCTGGTTATCCCTATAACCATTATTTGGTCCAATTTTCCCTGTAATTCAAATGCCTAAAAACAACACATGTAAACCCTAGATTCGGGCATCGTTATACAGGCTATGAAAATCAAATTGGATAATGCCAAAACGTTCTAAATTAAATAACACACACAAATATGCCAAGATTTTAAAGAAAAGATGCAAGAATTGGAGATTTGGATTCCATGTTCAGAGCTTGGTTCGTGATGACTTACAGCGAGTTTTAGGCAATGAGAAGGTTTGATTTTGATTGGTATCGCTTCAGGGGATGTCAGGGAAGAGAGCTATGTCAAGCTTTTTGTTTGAATCGAGCTCTAATGTTGTTTTTGATCTCACACTTTTTCACACTTTTTCCAAACTTGGTATGGCCGTTTCTGCAATGCTTTGTGCGTCTTCTTGGTCTGCCTCACTTGTGTGTACATAAGGGAATATGTTTAGCTCAAAACTTGGGCCTTAAACCATATGCATTGAAGATGGAAGATTTGATTTTGATCACCATTATCAAGTTTCCATATTTGCATCAAATCTGAGATTTTGTGCATGTTTTGACTTGGCACGAATTTGATTGAGTGTCATATGATATTTGCAAGCTGTAATGACCACAAGAATCTTATTACATCAATTTTTAGATTTTATTTGATTTAATATTGATTTAAAATGAATTAAATCAATAAAAATAAAATAAAATAGAAAAATAAATGAATGGCCATGAAATCAAATATGGGACACGTGTGTGGCATGACAAGACCATATCAAGTGGAAAAAAGTGGGCCCTTTTGTAAAAAATTGGAGTTTTGAGGATAGTTGACTTTTGGCAAATTTAGAAAAATGCCCAACTTCAACAATGCATAACTTCTTCAATTTTGAACTTTTGGAGGTGTTCATTGACTTTTTAGAAACCTTGAGATGTCCTCTAATCAAATATTTTGGTCTAATCTCATTTTGATATTACATGATCAAGTTATAAGCTTTGGCAAAAAAGGTGTTTTTGTTTACTTTCAAAAATGACCTATAATGTCCAAATTTGTAACTTTTTGTGAGAGCATTTCTTGATCTTGGGGTGTGAAGATGGATTGTAGGAAATTTCATCCTCTTAAAAATGAGATTTGGATGGGTCATTTCTCATAAAGTATGAGAATGTTATGCTTGGTCAAAGTTGAGTTGACTTTTCCTACAAAACCCTAATTTAGCAACTTTTGAATCTTGATGAATCTTGAGCAATCTTTGATGAATCATGATCAACCCTTGATCAAATGATGAATTATCCTTCAAAATGAGAACGTTGACAAAAAATCTTGAGGTTTGACTATATTTGGGACACAGTTGACTTTTGCCCTAACACAGACGATTTTTGGGCCTCTTGAGCAATTGACTGACCAAACTTTCTCTGCAAGGCTTGAAATTTGACATGGATGAACTTAAGAACATATTAAGACATTGGGAAACACTTGAGGCCATTTGGATATGAGGACCTTAATGCAACACAAAACCCTAATTTTGACTTGACTGCCTTAGGAGGTGATTTGACTGTCCAACTCTTGAGCCATCTTGAGTAACTTGGGAGTCATTCTTGAAATGTCTTGGGCAATATGGGAGGTCAAATTTTGGGGTAAAACAGTTGCCCCTGTTCAATTTTCTTAAACCTGAGGATATAGATTGACTTTCGAGCCTTTCGTGATCCGAAGGTGGAAGATAATTGAACACTAGAGTGCCCAGAAATTTTCACTCACATGAAGTAGTATCAGCCTTGTGATGTCGAAAATGGGCTTACAGATGCCATTTGGAGATTGTTGGTAGGAGGATAGGATTACAGATGCCATCTGCAGGAGTGTCGATCGCATAAGAGATTCCTTAGCGAGAACTTGCCTACCTGTTGTTGTAAAAGATTCCGCTGGGGGAGTCTAACCTTTGTTAAGATTTAGGAACCTTGCATGTACTTCAACTGAGAGAATGCCTCGGCTTAGTCTTAAGAAACTGTCCATAATTCACCTGGGGGGGGGGTAATCTTCATCAAGATCTAGGAACTGTCTCGTGCTCAACGTAGTATACCGTCGAGGTTATAGAACTTGTCCACACTATGACGGAGGAAAAACATCAAGATCTAGGAACTGACTCGTGCTCAACGTAGTATACCGTTGAGGTTATAGTACTCGTCCACACTATGCCATAGGGAAACATCTTCATCAAGATCTAGGAACTGTCTCGTGCTCAACCTAGTATATCGTCGAGGTTATAGAACTTGTCCATACTATGACGGAGGAAAAACATCAAGATCTAGGAACTGACTCGTACTCAACATAGTATACCGTCGAGGTTATAGTACTCATCCATACTATGACGTAGGGAAACATCTTCATCAAGATCTAGGAACTGTCTCGTGCTCAACATAGTATACCGTCGAGGTTATAGAACTTGTGCACACTATGACGGAGGAAAAACATCAAGATCTAGGAACTGACTCGTGCTCAACGTAGTATACCGTCGAGGTTATAGTACTCATCCACACTATGACGTAGGGAAACATCTTCATCAAGATCTAGAAATTGTCTCGTGCTCAACGTAGTATACCGTCGAGGTTATAGAACTTGTCCACACTATGACGGAGGAAAACATCAAGATCTAGGAACTGACTCGTGCTCAACATAGTATACCGTCGAGGTTATAGTACTCATCCACACTATGACATAGGGAAACATCTTCATCAAGATCTAGGAACTGTCTCGTGCTCAACGTAGTATACCGTTGAGGTTATAGAACTCGTCCACACTATGACGTAGGGAAACATCTTCATCAAGATCTAGGAACTGTCTCGTGCTCAACGTAGTATACCGTCGAGGTTATGGAACTTTTCCATACTATGACGGAGGAAAACATCAAGATCTAGGAACTTACTCGTGCTCAACATAGTATACCGTTGAGGTTATAGCACTTGTCCATACTATGACGTAGGGAAACCGTCGAGATTGAGAACCTTATCCGAAATTCAACCGAGGATAATTCAATTGAGATTTAAGAACCGGTCAGGTCTTCGACGTAACTGAGAACTTTAACTGTATCTTTCCTGAAAGGTAAAGGTCAGACACATGCAATGCATGATATGGATCAGGCAATGATGTTCTCAAAATAAATAAGATTGTATTCGTATGACGCGTATATGCATGTATCATGATGTATGGAAGTGTGATGTTTTAGCTGGGGAAAATAAATCCCGGAGTTGCTGGAGAATAAAGTTGAATTCTTCGTTTCCGCTGGGGATGATAAACGAAGATGATTGTGAGAATAAACCTGCAGGAGAAAAGAACTCCGTTGGGGAATAAACTGATGAAGAGATTATTCTGAGGGGAATTACTTTGTGGGGAAGAGATGTTCTGCTGAAGATTTTAACGATAAACTCCGCTGGGGATTCCATTGATAAGCTCTGTTGGGTATTTCAACGATAAATTCCGCTGGGGATGGATTACCGTTGCTGGTGATATTGAATATGTTGAGGATAGAAGTCCTGCTGGGGGGAAAGAAAGAACTTCGTTGGGGATGATCTTTCAGTTGCAACTTGCTGAGGATAACCCAGTTAGACTCTTGCGAGGATAACCTTCTGAATTTGGCTGGGGAGATTTATTTGTGCTCTGTAGGGGATAAGCTTCCATAATCTACTGGGTAAGATGATTCAACTCTAGCGGGGAAGCTTTTTTAGACTGCGCTGGGGAAACGGCTCCACTAGGGGTATCTTGTATTCTGCTGGGGATCATTCTTATACTCTGTTGAAGAATATTAAGACTGCCGGAGATGCTCTTATACTCGCTGGGGAATATCTTTATACTCCGCTGGGGAAGATTAAGATCTTCTGGGGGATACCACACCTTCTTGGGGCTGATGGTGGATTAACTCTTCTTGGGGAGAGTATTACTGATTTGTACATAGCTGCAAGTCTCAGCTGGGAAATCCACCCTTAATATTTTACTCTGCGAGGAGTGACGGTATCTTGGTCATATTCTTCAGCTGAACCTACCTTGGTACCTTGGTGGACAGAGTAACTAGACCGCTCGGACAATTCTTATTGCCCCTACTTCTAATATCACCCGTAATTCGTCCTTTGTTTCGCATGTAAATATTTATGAGCAGCAATTAATGTCAAATTCATATATCAAAATTGAACATTGGACGCTTTTTGCAAAACAAAACAGATAAAGGAAAAACAATTTGAAATTTGTCTAAAAATGAGTTTGTATTGATTTTGAAGTTTGCCTGTAAATAGGCGTTTTTGTACAAGAGGCTGACGTCCTAGTAAGAGAACGACGCCGAAAAAATAGAATTTATACAATTTGTGAAAAGAAAAACAAAACAGTTATGTGAATAATCCCACTGGGTTCCAACTCTGTTATTGCCTTTATATCTTCAAGCGTCTCATCGCTTCGCTGCTTAGTTGAAGATGAATCTGATTGATTAGTGTCGTCCGAGCTTGATAGTTGATACCTAAGTCTGGATGCGAGATGATCCAATGAGACATAGTGTTACGCTTTAATCCCTAACTTTTTCCTGGACCGCCTTTTCGGGTTTTCAATCCACCGGGATACCCATTTTTGCCCAAGCCGCCTTTTCAGGTTTTCGACTTGCCGGGTGTACAGATTTTTTTTATTTTCATCCCTTATTTTTGCCCGAACCCTTTTGGTTCGCCGGGAAGCCCTTATTTTTGCCTAGGTTAGTCAACCTAGCGGGTCTTTGATTATGCGTAGTATCTTTTCACTATGTATGCATTGACGGGGTGAGGAAGGTCGTCACCATCCATGGTGGTTAGAATCATATCTCCTCCTGAGAAGATGTTCTTAACCACAAATGGCCCTTCGTAAGTAGGGGTCCATTTTCCCCTGGGATCACCTTGAGGTAAGATAATGCGCTTGATTACTAGGTCCCCCACTTGATACTCTTGTCGTATGACTTTCTTGTTAAATGCCTTGATCATCCGTTTTTGGTACGTCTGACCATGACAAATAGCAGTAAGTCTTTTTTCGTCGATTAGGTTTAGTTGATCAAGTCGGGTCTAAATCCAGTCATCTTCGCTCAAACATGCATCCTTCATGATCCGAAGAGAAGGTATCTGAACTTCAATCGGCAATACTGCCTTCATGCCATATACCAAGGAATAGGGTGTTGCCCCTATATACGTCTGTGCTGAGGTACGGTACCCATGAAGAGCAAACGGTAACATCTCGTGCCAGTATTTGTATGTCACTGTCATCTTCTGCACAATCTTCTTAATGTTCTTATTAGCCGCTTCGACATCCCCATTCATTTTCGGCCAGTAGGGAGAAGAGTTGTGATGCTGTATCTTGAATTTCTCGCAGAGCTCAGTGATCATCTTGTTGTTGAGATTGGTACCATTGTCAGTAATGATCCTCTCTGGTACACCGTATTGACAGATCAGATTATTCCGAATGAACCGTGCCACGATGTTTTTGGTTACTGTAGCAAAGGAAGCTGCTTCAACCCACTTCCTAAAGTAATCGATAGCTACAAGGATGAAACGATGCCCTTTGGATGCCGTAGGTCTGATCTCGCCGATCATATCAATGCCCCACATTGCAAAAGGCCAAGGAGCTGTCAAGACGTTTAGAGGAACTGGAGGTATGTGCACCTTATCAGCATAGACTTGACACTTGTGACATGTCCGAGAATGCTGATAACAGTCGGCTTCCATTGTGGACCAGTAATATCCTGCCCGAAGGATTTTCTTTGCCATGGTATGTCCACTGGAATGAGTTCCGAAAGTACCTTCATGCAGCTCTTCCATGATCCTTTCTGCTTCAATCTTATCCACACAACGCAATAAGGTTGAATCATGGTTATGCTTGTAAAGAATGTCATTGCTGATGAAGAACTTTGTCAGGAATCTCCTCAGAAACTTCTTATCATTAACAGATGCACCCTCGGGGTACTCTTGAGCTTCAAGATACCTCTTCAATTCATGATACCAGGGCTTTTCTGTTACCTCTTCAGTCTCAATATCACAGCAATGTGCAGGTTCGTCCAATCTTTCAATGATGATCCGGGGAGCTTCGTTGTCCCAATTGACTTTGAACATAGAAGACATCGTAGCCAGCGCGTCCGCCAACTGATTCTCCTCTCTAGGGAAGTGTTCAAAGGTTATCTCCTCAAAATGGGGAAGCAATGTCAATACATACTCCTTGTAAGGAATAAGATTTGGGTGTTTCGTATCCCACTCGCCTTTGATCTGACTGATCACGAGAGCGAAATCTCTGAAGACACTTAGAAACTTAATCCTTAGGTCAATTGCAGGTCGCAGACCCATAATGCATGCTTCATACTCTGCCATATTGTTGGTGCAGTTGAAACATAATCGGGTGGTGAACGGAGTATGGGAGCCTTTAGGAGATATGATCACGGCGCCAATGCCATTACCCAAAGAGTTCGAAGCTCCGTCAAAATACATAGACCATCGGGATCCCTCCTCAGGTCCTTCATCCGGTCCAGGTGTCTCACAATCAGTCACTACCATGATATTCTCGTCCGGAAATTCAAAGTTCATAGACTGGTAATCATCCACTGCCTGATGTGCCAAATGGTCTGCCAATAACACTTCCCTTGATTGCTTTTTGAGTCGTGTACTGGATGTCATACTCAGTCAGGATCATCTGCCATCTTGCTATTCTTCCGGACAAAGCAGGCTTTTCGAAGATATACTTGATTGGATCCATCTTTGAAATTAACAGAGTAGTGTGAGCCAACATATAATGTCTCAGCCGGCGAGCAGCCCATGCCAAAGCGCAGCAAGTTTTCTCAAGCAATGAGTATCGGGTCTCATAGTCGGTAAACTTTTTGCTAAGGTAATAAATAGAATGCTCTTTTCGGCCAGACTCGTCATGCTGCCCCAGCACACACCCCATTGAGTTGTCAAGTACTGTCAAGTATAAAATCAAAGGTCTCCCTTCAACTGGTGGCATCGGAATAGGTGGCTCTTGAAGATACTCTTTGATTCTTTCGAAAGCGGCCTGACATTCATCGTTCCAACGTACCACTTGATCTTTCTTCAGTAGCTTGAAGATTGGTTCACAAGTAGCAGTCAGGTGAGAGATGAATCGGGCAATGTAGTTCAGTCGTCCCAGAAAGCCTTTGACCTCCTTCTCTGTCTTGGGAGCTGGCATCTCTTGTATGGCTTTCACCTTTGCCGGGTCCACTTGAATACCTTTGTCGCTTACAACGAAACCTAGTAGTTTGCCAGATCTCACCCCGAAGGTGCACTTGTTCGGGTTCAACCTTAACTTGTACAACTTCAACCTGTCAAACAGCTTTTGTAGATGGTCAAGGTGTTCTTCCTCAGTCTGGGACCTTGCAATCATATCGTCGACGTATACTTCAATCTCATGATGGATCATGTCATGAAACAAAGCAACCATGGCACGTTGATACGTTGCCCCAGCATTTTTCAACTCAAAAGGCATGACCTTGTAGAAAGAGGTACCCCACTGAGTAACCAAGGTGGTCCTCTCCATGTCTTCGGGAGCCATTTTTATCTGATTATAACAGAGAAACCGTCCATAAAGGATAAGACCTTGTGCTGAGAAGTATTGTCAACTAGAACATCAATGGGAGGTAGAGGGAAGTCATCCTTAGGGCTAGCCCTGTTCAAATCCCTGTAGTCAACACACATTCAGATCTTACCATCCTTCTTAGGTACCGGAACCACATTGGCAACCCACTGAGGGTAGGAAGTCACTGCTAGAAAACCGGCGTCAAACTGTTTCATAACCTCGGCCTTGATTTTCTCAGACATGTCTGGGCGCATACGGCGCATACTGACATTGTGGTTCATCCCTGAGTTGCTGATGAACACGGGAGGTCTTCCAATCCTTGCATTACGAATAGCCATCTGAGCTTCTGCAGTGAAACCCAAACCAAACTTGTTAGTCTTCTGCGTAAAATCAGGAAGTCGGCCCCAATTTGCACACTCACCCTTCTCAATAACAGCCCGGGCATCTTTTAAGGAAGCCATCTTCATAGGAGAACCTTCAACCACCATCTCAGTTGATGCCAGTGTCTGAGGAACCTCTTCAAAGTGCTGAAATGGGGTCTCAATGAACTCCCCATCCATCTCTACGTATCTGAACGAGTTGAGGTGGCTGACCATATACTCTTCCACCCCTTGTACTATCACAATCTTCCCTCTGACCGGGTATTTCAGCTTCTGGTGGAGCGTTGAGGTTACAGCTCCAGCTTTGTGGATCCATGGACGATCCAGCAAACAAGAATAGGATGGCCGAATGTCCATCACGTAGAAAGTAGAGTTGAAGACCTGAGAACCAACTTTAATTGGAATGTCAACTTCACCGTGCACCATCCTCTTAGACCCGTCAAAGGCCCTGACAACGATGTTACTTGGTTTTAACTCTAACCCTTCGCAATCCAACCAATCTAGAGCTTTCTTGGGCAAGACGTTCAGTGAGGAACCAGTATCAACCAATACATGTGCAAGAGTAGTGCCCGTGCATTCAATGGAGACATGCATGGCATCATTATGGTTCTTCCCTTTAGCAGTCAAATCAACGTCGGAGAAACCCAAACCATTATCAGCGGTTAAATTAGCCACACAATCTGTAAACTGATCAGTTGATGTCTCTTGTGGCACGTGGGCCGTCTTCAGGAAGGTAATCAGAGCCTTGGCATGGGCCTCTGAGCACAGCAATAGTGACAACATAGAAATCTTGGATGGGGTTTGCCCCAGTTGCTCGACTACGTTGTAATCACTCTTCTTAATAATCTTCAAAATCTCTTCCATCTCCTGTTTGGAAGCTTCAACGGTAATGGTCTTTGGCGCCTCCTTCTGGGTAGGCACATCAGTGGTGATCCCTTTGCCCCGAGCGTTAGATGACTCAGCGACAGGGGTAAGGATAGGAACTGGGTCAGGAATAGTGGTAGGTACACTTACAGGTGTAATGACAACAGGTCTTCGGACAGTGGGTGGAGCAATATCAGGTGAGAAAAGTCTGCCGCTGCAGGTGACTTTAGCAGGTCCAATAATGTTGTTGACGCCGGTATCAGCATCCAACTCTTGCTTAACTCCAAGAACATAAACATCAGCCCTATAGTGCCAAGGGACAGCTTTGTCAGAGGTGTAGGGGACGGGCCCCGCAACAGTGATAATCACAGGTGCGATCTTCGGAACAGACGTAATTCTAACAGGCTTCCTCGAGGGAGTCTTGGAAGAATTGTTGAAAATAGTGATAATGGCGACTTCTTCAGTAGGAATGGAGGGAACAACAGTCTTCTCAAACAGGATCTCCTTATTATCCATCAGGTTTTGGATACCTGACTTCAGAAATGGGCAACCAGTAGGTAAAACAGAACACATATGGCAACCTTCGCCACAGCCCGGAAATAAACCGGCTAGCAACAGGTTCTTCTTGACAGTCATCTGAGGGGTAACAATATCATCCACGGAAACTACAAACAAGTCCTCTTCTAGAGCATTCACTCCATGCTTTGGCATGGGAGCAGTTACAACATTAGGCCTCTCGGGCGCCTCAAACTCAATCTCCTTCGCATCAATTAGGTCTTGCACCTTGTTCCTCAAAACCCAACAATCATCTGTATTATGCCCCGGGCTATCATAGTGAAAAGCGCATCGGGCATTAGGGTTGTACTTTAGTGATGTGGTACTTGGATTCTTCGGAGCTTCTTTTAGAATCACCAGATTAGTCTTCAGCAACTGTGGTAGAATCTGAGACAAAGTCATGCTGAGACGAGTGAATTGCCTCTGAGGTCTCTCGTCCTTTTGTTGATTGTGATGCTGAGGAGCACCAGCGGGTTTTGAAATAACCACAGCATTGACGGCTTGGAGGTGTTCAGGTCTGTTCTATCTTCTTGCACTGTAGACAGCACTGGACTCTTTCTTAAACGGCTTCTTCTCGGTGCTTGATGAGGCACCCTTCTGTATCTTCCCAGCCTTGATACCAGCTTCAATCCTTTCACCGGTCAAAATAAGATCCGTAAACCCAGATGAAGAGCTTCCAATCAGATGATTAAAGAATGGACCATACAGGGTCCCCAGAAACATGACCACAAGCTCACGATCAGCCAAAGGTGGTTACACCCTTCCAGCAAGGTCTATCCATTTTTTAGCATACTCTTTGAATCCTTCACCCGTTCCTATTGACATACCCTGGAGTTGGGTACGCGTAGGAGCGAGGTCGGAGTTGTACTGATATTGCCTATAGAATGCAGTAGCCAAATCTTCCCAGCTACAGATACTGGCTCCGTCCAACTGATAGAACCACTCGAGCTGAGTCCCTGAGAGATTGTCTTGAAATAAATGGATCCATAAGTTCTTATCAGCAGTGTAAGGTTGGATCTTCCTCACATATGACCGAAGGTGCAGCTTTGGACAGGAAACTCCGTCATATTTGGCAAAGGTAGGTGCCTTGAATTTATGGGGAATCACCACCCCAGATGATAGACCCAAATCTCCGAAGTCCAGACCAGGAACCTTCTGAATTTACATAGTTCTTAAACGGTCTTTCCAGCTGTTTGTACTTATCCTCAGCAGGAGGATACTATTCTTCATCATAGTCCGTCTCGTTGTCGGAGACTGTTGTACCCCAAAATTTTCCCTCCCATATTCTTCAAAGTTTTGACAAGCATCATCTCAATTTGCTCAAGTCTACTCAAGGGCTACACAGTCAACCATCCTCCTAAGCCAGTCAAAATTAGGGTTTTGGTTCCTTCAAGGAAGTTGAGGTTTTCAAGGGCTCAATCAAGTCCCATATGCTCATATACATTGTCAAGCATCTACATGCCAAGTTTCAAGGCTCACAAGGTCAAGTTACACAGTCAAAAACCCTAATTGCTTCACAATCAACTATAGGGGCAAAATGGTTATTTGGCAGTCAAAAGTCAAAATTTTTGGTCAACATCTTATTTTGAAGCCACAATCATCATTTGGTCAAATCTTGACCATGATATCACAAGAATGGCTCAAAAATCATCAAGGTGTCAAAAGTTTCTATTTTTGGACAGCTGAAAAGTCAACTGTAACTTGACCAAGGCATAACTTTTTCATGGTTCATCAGAAAAATCCCATCCAATGCTCATTTTGAAGTGTATGACATTTCCTACAACTCATATTCACATTCCAAGTCCAAGAAATGCTCTCACAAAAAGATATCAATTTCAACATTATAGGTCATTTTCAAAAGTCAACAAAAAGGCACTTTAAGTCAAACACCATAACTTGAGATTGGTAAATCAAAATGACATGGGACCAAAGGCATTGGTTAGAGGACTTCAAGACCTTTCCAAAATGTCCAAGAACATGTTCATATGATCAAAATTGAGCAAGATATGCATTGGAGAAGTTGGGAAATTTTTGTGAAATGGCCAAAGTCAACTATCCTTGAAACTTCAATTTTTGACAAAAGGGCCCACTTTTTTCCACTTGGTTCAGCCTTGTCATGCCACCCACGTGTCCCATGATTAATTTCAAGATTAAACATTAATTTTTCTATTTTTTATTTAATTTTATTGATTTAATTCATTTTAAATCCATAAAATTCAAATAAAAATCAAAAAAATTAATTAAATGATATCTTGTGGTTTGAATGACCTTGATGAAGCATAATGCACCTACCAAATTCGTGTAAGGTCCATTTTAAGCATAAAATTCAAATTTGAACAAAATTGGCAAATTGCTTTAATGGTGGTTATGGAGAAATCCAAAGTTTAATTGCAATGGTTAAGAGCTCATAATAGTGACTAATTCTCACTCATTACTATATATACAAGCCTTGCAAGCCTCATTCAAAAACGAAAAAAAGTGCACAAACGGCCAGAGCAAAGTTCAAAATTTGTCAAAAAAAGTGTGAGATCAAAAGGAGTTTTGCAAGCATTTTCAGGCCAAAAGGAGAACGTGACTCTCTTCTTTGCCATACCCTGAAGCTAAAGCAACCCTTGCCACGTCCTAAGGTCCATTATCAAGCACTGTAAGTATTCCCAGGTCCCCTCAAAATCCCATATTATTTTTTCTTACATACTTGTGTGCAGGCTTCAAAGAAGGCTTATCATGCGCCTCACAAATCCAAAGCGCCAAGTGTCTCCAAGTGCAAATCCAATGGCCACAAGGGAAGGAGCATCATGTTCTCAGGTCAACACAGGCGCAGGAAATCTCTAAAGTCAAACCAAGTTGGCTTCTGAATGGGCCTCACAATTCCATTAACACCCTCAAATCTGGCCCAAAACCCCCTTGGGTTTGCAATTTTCATTTTTTATATTTTATTTGTCTTATTTTTATTTTTTCCTTTTATTAACTATTAACATAATTAACATTTTTATATAAAAAAAAAAAAAAAAGAACTAATATTATTATTATCATTAATTTCATTTTATTTTCGTAAATAAATACTAATAAATTGAATTAATTTTAATTAGGCAACTTTAACTTTTTTTTTCTTAATAATTAAAATAAATTTAGAATTAGGTTTTAATTAACTTTTAATTTTAATTCCTTTATTTTATTTTCATAAAAAACATAAAAATACAAAAAAACTTTTATTTTTTTTATTAATTAATTAATTAACTTGATTATTAGTTTTAATTTCATTTAATCACAAAAAAGACAAAAAAAAATCATTTCTTTTCTTAAAAGGGTCAAAACCCTTAAGGCATTCCCGATTAATTTTTATTCGCGCGCATTTATTTTATTTTGATTATTATGTAACTGCTTCAAGAATGTAATAGTAATTAGGTTTATTGCTTTCTTTACTTTCCGCACTTTATCAAAACGGGTCTTTGTTTTTTGGCGATGTATAGACCTGCGCCTTGTAATAGCGTAGCTTTACATTCCCGCACTTTAATTTTCCGCACCCCTAACTGTTAACAATGCATGAAAGAATGTATGTAAATAAAATTAATCCGTAGCTCACAAATAACATGTACAAGACAAACATAAACTGAAATTGAACACACAAGCACATGCCACTTTTTAGGGTACGCCTCACTGGTTGCCTCGAACGTGGTCGTCAAGTATAGGGTGTCTTAGAGGTCTCCCTTTGTCTAAAGATCCAGTTGCCTCGAAACGGTTGCCTCGGATAAAAGGATCTAGGACATTAGGGTTACTTTTAAGGTGTCCTACTATTGCTTCGGTGACCACACTGTCCCTTAATCGAATTGACCTAAACACCTCCAACGATGGTGCTACCTACCTCTCAATGGTGGGATAGCACTATCTAAAGGACTTTTACACAACCTAATTCCTTAGGGTAGGTAGACTTCTCTTAAGTACTTGCTCTTTTCAAACAAACAAAACAACTTTTCACACCTCACACTTTCAAAAAGTTTTCAAACAAATTTTTCATACACTCTTAAGGACTGATACAAGAGTTACTTAGAAATTTTTCAAACGAAACTTTTTCAAAACCCACACACACTTGAAAAGCAAACAATTTTTGAAAACATAAGAGCAAGTACCTAAGAGCCCATGTATAACCATGGATAGAAAGGGTGCTAACACCTTCCCTTTCTATAAATCTACCTCCCGAACCGAGAAACATTCTCGAATAAGGAATTTTGTTGTGCTTTTGTCCTTTCCATGTTGGAGAACATAAAAGACGGTGGCGACTCTTGCTTACCGCGACATTTCGCGAAACCAACTTAAAAAACAGTCAGTTCTATTTCCATCGATCACAGAACTGGCGACTCTGCTGGGGATAATCTTGTGTTTGTGGGCTTTGCATCGGAGTTTCATAGATCCTAACCCGGATCTGGGGATACCCTTTTAGGTAGCATAAGCTGTGAGGGACCTGTCTGGCGTAGACCGACACGGGTGAAGCAGTGGCTACGTTGGTGTGGCACCTTGGTCTGTATCGATATCCCTTGTGTTGCAACGAGGAGAATATGGGTCTTCTGAGGAGTCATTAAGCACCAACCGACCTTATAACCCTAATGTGACCCAACTTGGCCATAGAACAGTAGCAGTATGCTACACCCATTGAGGCTACACTCTCGCGATGGTTCTGGCCGCAAGAAAAGATTGCGACGCTGGAGTTATGACCGATTGAGGGTAGTCAGTGATATTGGGATCCTCTAGAACCCGGTTACTTTTGATAGGACAGGTCTTAACCAACGGAACTGAAAGAGGGTAGTACCTGAACTTCATGCTGGCCTAAACTCTAAGGGCTCTGTATGACTTGTGTGCCTTCATACTTGAATTACTTGCACACTTGTTATCTAACAACACGAGTTCCTTGCAGGTTTTGTTTACAGTCCTTAATTGGGACTCATTACAGGGCCTACTTACATCACTCCATGCATAGCATAACATCATACCATTGCATACATCCTGCATAAAGACTAATCCATTTCAAGGATCTCAAGGGCTTGTGATGCAGGTCATGATGAATCAAAGTGTCTAGCAAGGGGCAAAGGGGATTTATTTTCCTCTAGCCGAGGTTGTCAGGGGCTATGACCCACTTGATATGGTGAGCCTTGACTCTTGAAGAAGGACTCTCAGCAACATGAAGTTCCTTCAATCAAGCTACCCAACTTCAAATTCTAACAAGTTTCTCTGTTTACCCCGCGAGATCCTTGAAAACATCGCATGCATACATACATATCATTGCATTACAGGTACTCTGTTCTACAGGTTGCTTAATCTTCTTCGCTGTTTATTTCAGCCATCATCATGAATCCTGAATCATACAATGAACAAGCTATCAAGGCCCTCCAGGCCCAGAACGCCCAGTTCTAGGAGCTGGTCATGAGCTTAGCCCAAGGACAACAGGAATTGAAGACTCTGCTTTTGAAGAAAAAGAAGAAGAGGACTGTTTTGTTCAACCCTAGACGCAGATCTGGGAATACACTGCAGAATGAAACTGAGCGGACTACTCCATCTGTTGGGGAAGGCAGTCACCAAGAGGGAAGGGTTCCTAGTCCCGTAGTCTCTGACACTGAGACAGATTTCAATGATGAACAGTACCCTCCTGCTGAGGACAGGTACAAGCAACTAGAGGACCGTCTAAATGCCATGGAGATTCAACAGGTGCCCGGGTTGGACTTTGGAGACTTAGGCTTATCTTCTGGGGTGGTGATCCCTCACAAGTTCAAAGCACCTGCCTTTGCAAAATACGACGGGGCTTCCTGTCCTAAGTTACACCTCCGTTCATACGCAAGGAAGATCCAGCCTTACACGGCAGACAAGAACCTATGGATCCATTTCTTCCAGGAAAGTCTTTCAGGGACTCAGCTCGAATGGTTCTATCAGCTGGATGGAACCAATATTCGTAACTGGGAGGACTTGGCAACTGCTTTTTATAAGCAGTATCAATATAATGCCGACCTCGCTCCTACGCGTACCCAACTCCAGGGTATGTCACTGGGAACGGGTGAAGGTTTTAAGGAGTACGCGCAGAAGTGGAGAGATCTGGCTGGCAGGGTGCAGCCACCATTGACTGACCGTGAGCTGGTGGACATGTTCTTGGGGACCCTATCTGGTCCATTCTTCAACCATCTCATTGGTAATTCCTCTGCTGGGTTTACAGACCTGATCCTGACTGGTGAGAGGATCGAAGCTGGTATCAAGTCTGGGAAGATACCAAAGGGTGACTCCTCGAACAATGAGAAGAAGCCATTCAAGAAAGAATCCAGTGCTGAACACCGCCAAGCTGTCAACGCGGTGGTTATTTCAAAACCGGCCGGTGCTCCTCAACATCGCAACCAACAAAGGGAAGAGAGACCTAAAAGGAAATTCACTCCCCTCGGCATGACCTTGTCCCAGATATTGCCACAGCTGCTGGAGACCAAGTTGGTAACTCTAAGGGACCCTCCTAAGAATCTCAACAAGACACCTTCAAGGTATAACCCCAACGTCCGTTGCGCTTATCATTCTGACAGCCTGGGGCATGCTACAGAGGATTGTTGGACTTTGAAGAACAAGGTTCAGGATCTAATCGACGCAAAGGAGGTCCATTTCGAGGCGCCCGAGGCTCCCAATATGATCACTTCTCCCTTGCCAAAACATGGCTAGGATAGAAAGCACTTTTTTTGTTCATTAGGATTTTTTAAGTTGTAATTTTCTTTTGATTGTTCAAACATTTTATTCATGTCAAACGTTGTTATTTCATTAATGCATCGCATATGTCTGTTTTGAATCAATATATTCGCCTTCGCTATATTCAAATTGATTTCATATTTTTGTGATGTCAAACTCTCAATTTAAAATTCTAAGCCTCTTGAGGGAGGATGACGAAAACGATACCACGATGTTTACAGACGATCTTTACAGTATGCTTTTGAACAGACCCCGCTGATGAGGTACAAGCATTGTTTCAATTCCTAAACACTGGAGTTATAAGACAGATAATCCCTAGTCAACCCCTTCGGGCCAAAGAAGTAGGAGTTTTTATTTTCGAAAATTAAAACCCTTAATAATAACCTGGGGCAGGGTAGTTCTCTCAGTTGATCCAAGTGCATAACGAATGACATCAAAAGAGGTCCTTCCGAAACAAAAGACGGTGATGGTTTCCTATAATCATAAAGACATGCAGTCATTATCTATCAAAATAAAAAGCCCAATAAGTCAAAACCTACGAAGGAGACTTACAAAACTGGGGCATCCCGCTGACTGGAATCACAAAAGAAACAGTTCAGGCAAAAAAACAGGGATAACAGATCAAAAAAGAAAGAGGTCCTACAAACCCTCAACAAAAAAAATGACTGTCTATTCAAAATAAACTGTCAAAATCCGAACCATCACTGGAATATCAGAGCAAAGACTCAAACAAGGTCTAACGCATGATCAACTGAGTTTAGGTTTGAAGAACATCACGAAGAACGGGTGGGTACAAATAATTTGAGCCTTTATCCTTTGTTTCTTAAACCGTGAACCAGGCCACGCTACAACCCGTAAAAGTCCTAGCTGAAGCATGGGTTAGTTCGAAAGCATACTGTTACAAAGGTATCCTGACTCCTTAAGGCTCGCTGTAAAATCTCGAGTTGACATCACATGTTACATAATTTGCTTGTTTTACTGAAAAAATGCATTTTCAAAAACTTCAAGACAGACATAAGCTTTGCATTTTTAATATAATATTGCTTGCATATGACTATTTGTTTGAACAGCATAGAAGTTTGCACGATGAATGTCTAATGAACAAAAGCACTTCCAATCAAGGGGCATGGCATGATCATCGTCCATCATCTGGGGCAGTTAAGTCAAGATTCGGAGAATCTCTCAAAAGGCCAACCAGCTTGGGGCAAATCTCCATCTGGATCACTTGGGGAATTGGACGATCAAACGAAGATCTTCTGGTGGTAGGACAACACAATACTACTGACAGGGGCACCTCCCTACATCCTGAGAGCACGGACATAGTCGAAAAATACTACGCATAATCAAAGACCCGCTAGGTTGACACACCTAGGCAAAAATAAGGGCTTCCCGGCGAACCAAAAGGGTTCGGGCAAAAATAAGGGATGAAATAAAAAAAATTTGTACACCCGGCAAGTCAAAAACCTGAAAAGGCGGCTTGGGCAAAAATGGGTATCCCGGTGGACTGAAAACCCGAAAAGGAGGTCCAGGCAAAAGTTAGGGATCAAAAGCGTACGACTATGTTCCGTCATCTCGTCACTTGCCTACCAGAAGAAGATTTGTCAACCGGCAGTCATCAAGCGCCTCCACAGGTATCTTCTCCCACAGAAACAGGGGCAGTAATGAGTTGTCTAAGCGATCTAGTTGCTCTGTCCACCAAGGTACCAAGGTAGGTTTGGCTGAAGAACGTAACCAGGATACCTTCACTCCCCGTTAAGTAAGACAAGATTCAACAACTCTCCCCGAGCATAGTTGGTCTCCCATCAACCTTGAAAAGGCACAACATCTCCAGCAAGTCAGCAACACTCTCCCCAAGCAGAGTTAGCCTACAGTCAGCCTTAAGGAAGTTGGGTATCTCCAGAAAATCTCAATATTCCCCAGCGGAGTATACAGATTATTCCTCAACAAGCATCCCCGACAGTCTTAATATAAGATTGTTCCCCGGCGGAATACAGACATCCAGTGGGGCCATTCCCCAGTACAGTCCAAAAGTCTCCCCAGGAAAGTTGAATCAATCTCCCCAGTAGATTCTGGAAGCTTATCCCCAGTAGATTCTAGAAGCTAATCCCCTGCGGAGTGCAAAAGCATCTCCCCGGCTTTATTCAAAGGTCATTCTCCACCAGAGCCTATAACTGGGTTATCCTCAGCTAATTACCACGGAAAGATCGTCCTCGACGAAGTTCTTCCTATCCCCAGCGGAGTTCATCAAATTCCTCAACATAACTTCTCAATGGAATCCCCAGCGAAGTTATCACCAAATCTCAGCGAAGTATCTCTTCCCACAGAGTAATTCCCCGCATAGTAATCTCTTCAACAAGTTTATTCCCCAACGGAGTCGTCTTCTCCTACCGGTTTATTCTTGTAATCATCATCCCCAGCGGAAACGAAGAACTCTGTTCTTCAACATCAACCTAGGATTCAACTTCCCGGCATGCGTCAAGGATTTACTTTCCCAGACGAAGATACATTCATAAACATCACATCATGCATATGCGCATAATGTCATACAATGTCAAGAACATCATTGCTTGATCCATATCATGCATTGCATACGACTGACCTTTACCTTTCAGGAAGGATACAGTTAAATAATCAGCTATGTCAAAGTAGACAAATCCAGTCAAAAAAGACAAATCCAGTCAAAGAAGACAAATCCAGTCAAAGAAGACAAGTCCAGTTAAATCCCAAAAGTTTTTCTGATGCTCATCCAGTCAAAGAAGACAGATCCAGTTAAATTACTTCCTAAAGTCAAAGAAGACAATCCGTCATTATAGACACCCGTCGTTATAGACACCCGTCATTATAGACAACTCGTCATTTAAGACAACCCGTCATTATAGACACCCGTCATTGAAGACAACTCATCATTTAAGACAACTCGTCATTGAAGACAACTCGTCATTTAAGACAACTCGTCATTGAAGACAACTCGTCATTTAAGACAACCTGTCATTGAAGACAACTCGTCATTTAAGACAACTCGTCATTGAAGACAACTCGTCATTGAAGACAACTCGTCATTGAAGACAACTCGTCATTGAAGACAACTCGTCATTGAAGACAACTCGTCATTGAAGATAACTCGTCATTGAAGACAACTCGTCATTGAAGACAACTCGTCATTGAAGACAACTCGTCATTGAAGACAACTCGTCATTGAAGACAACCCGTCATTGAAGACAACTCGTCATTGAAGACAACTCGTCATTGAAGACAACTCGTCATTGAAGACAACTCGTCATTGAAGACAACTCGTCATTGAAGACAACTCGTCATTGAAGACAACTCATCATTGAAGATCACTCGTTGTTGAAGACAACCCGTCCATGAAGACAACCCGTCCAAAGAGACAACCCGTCCATGAAGACAACTCGTCCAAAGAGACAACTCGTCAAGAAAGACAAAACCTCCTCTGGTTCAGTTAAATCCTAAAGATTTTTCTGAGATAACCTGTCAGTAGAGACAACCCATCAACCTTTTGAAGTTCCAGATTCGATACCTGTATCTAGCCAGGGCATGTCTGTGAGCGACTGAATGAGGATCAACACCTGTAACAGGCCAGGAAATTATCTTTCTCAGGTACGCCAGTTCTCTCTAAGGAATCTCTTACGCGATCGACACCTAGATGGCATCTATAAGCCCATCCACATACCAACAGTCTCCAAATGGCATCTATAAGCCCATTCCCGACAAGATTCTGTCACATCTCCAGATGGCATCTGTTGTACCCCAAAATTTGCCCTCCCATATTTCTCAAAATATTTCAGGAAAAATTCAAAAGTTCAACCCGGCGCATCATATTCAGGTATTCTTTCGCCAAGATATCTCTGATAACGTATTCTCAAATTCAGGTTCGGCTCAAGAGTCAATTCTTTAAAGAAGGTATCCGAATGTGTGAGTTTTCTCGAAGAAATATGGTGAAAAAGTGTGCTGAAAGTGCAGTTTTTACGCGCTAAAAAATTCATAACTTGAAGATCGTGGCTCGTTTTGAACCCGTTCCGGTGGAGAAAATTCCGTCTTGACATTATCTACGTTTTCATCTCTCACGGCTGGAAGCCAATTTCGATCAGAAGGTCTTCAAAAATGTGGATTTATCAAGTATTTTTGCACAGAAAATTTGTGACAGAAGTTTATTTGCGTCATGTTCAGAAAATCATAACTTGGTCGATTTTCATCGTATCGAGCTGGTTCCGGCGCCAAAATTTCACAAATTGAGTTGGATACATTTTCACAGGAGGTATCGAGTTCGAACGGTGTTCAAAAGGCCTTCATTTTTTTCTCAGAGTGTGTGACACGCCGAAAATCCTGAATGCTGAATATTATTTCATCCGGGCCGAAACTTCGAAAATTCATAACTCGGTCAATTTTTATCGGATTGGACTCATATTTTTACACAAGGTCACTGACTCATAGATCTACAACTTTGCTTCAAAAGTCGAGACCGGATTATGCTCCGATCAATACCAGTTTTTTATTGAAGAACGTGTCAGAGTCGACACTGGAGCCCAAAATAAGTTTGTCTGAGCTGAAACTTCAAAAATTCATAACTAATTCACCGTTTATCCGATTGAGCCGATTTTCGGACAGGAGTTAGTTCTCGATGTAGGCTACATTTTGTTTTCACATTTCAACTTCAAAAATTGCACTTAAGTCCCTGCGATTTAGCCTGGAAATTGACGAACTCAAGTGAACATTGGAGGCCCAATTGCACATTCAAAGCCCATTTTCTTTACCCTAATTTCCATTATATAATCACCTTCTTTTCACACAAACCAGAGAGGAGAAAAAGAGAGAAAAAAACCTTGCCACAACACTGTCAGAATATTAAATTTTTTCAAGAACCCTAAAACCTTGAAATCCTTATTACAAATCCCTCTCTCACCACAAACAAGCCATCACAGTTACAAACCAACACCTCACTACTTCTTCAGTAAGAGTAAGGCTGACTTGATCTCCATGATCCAAAAGGCATAAAAGCATTCATGTCACTAATTTTCCAGTAAGGGTAAGATTGATTTGATCTTCATGATCAAAAGAGTATAATCATTCATACAAGCCATATTGTGCCTAAACATTAAATTTCTTCATATATTGGCTTTATTTGCATTTTATGATTTTATTTAATGTGTTCATGAGATTCAACACTGCAGATTTAGACTGGATCCCATGCAGGAAGATTAAGGAACGTTGAGGCCAAAAGTCAAATGGCCAAAAGCCAAATGGCCAAAAGAACAACTTATGCATGACACCAATACATGGCGAGACAGACATCCTGAGAAGATTAAGGAACGTTGAGGCCAGAACACAAATGGCCAAAAGCCAAAAGCCAAAAGTCAAATGGCCAAAATAGAACAACTTATGCATGAAACTCAATCCAATGGCCAAAGAATGCAGACCACGGTACTCAGGAGTCAATGTTCACGCACGTGATGCCAGAAAGTCAAACAAGGTTTTTTGTCTAGTGGGCCAAATTGCTTCCAAGAAACCTCCAAATTGGGTCAGACACCCCCACTGTTTGTATTCTTTTTTTTTAATTTCCTTTTCTTTTCTTTTAATTATTTTAATTGTTTTCTTTAAATTCCAATAAATAATTTTCACAATATAAATTACAGAAAAATTAAAAATGTTTAATTATATTTAATTCCTATTAATTTATTTTGTAAATAAATGTTAAATAATTAATTTAGTTAAATTAGGTTTTAAAACTTAAATCTTTTTCTTAACAAATTAAAATATGTAGAAATCAGGGTTTTTAACTTTTTATCATTTTTTTTATAAATAACCTTCTCTCATTATTATTGTTATTAATTATCATTTATTTTTTGTAAATAAACATGTACATTAAATATTTAGTAAATTAGGTTAAACCTTAATATTTTTTCATTAATAATTAAAAACAACTTAGAATTAGGGTTTCTCTTCAATTTTAATTTCTTTATTTCATAAATACAAAAAACCTAAAAAAACATTTCTTTTCTTTTTTAATAAAATAATTAATCAATTTTTAATTCAATTTAATTTCAGAAGGGTCCAACGCCCTCGAACGTGCAACTTTAATTCATTCGCGCATTTATTCTTATTTTTTCTTTGTGAATATTATGTAACTGCTCAAGCCGTGTAATAGTAATTAGGAATTTATTTATTTTCCGCATTTTTTTATTAAAATGGGTCTTTGTTAATTTGGCGATGTATAGACCCGCGCCTTGTAATAGCGTAGAATTTTACTTTCCGCACTTTAATTTCCGCACTTTTAAACTGCTAACTTGCATGAAAGAATGAATGACTAATTAAAAACAATGCGTAGATCACCATGATACATGTACAAAATAAAACATAACATGAAAATAACACACAGATTCACACACCACTCTTAGGGTATGCCTCACTGTTGCCTTACCTTCGAAACGTGGTCGTCGAGTATAGGACGTCTTAGTAAGTCCTTATGTCCATTGATCCCGTTGCCTCAAAACAAGTTGCCTCGAAACGGTTGCCTCGGAATAGTTGCCTCGAAACGGTTGCCTCGGAATAAAAAGGATCAATGGCATAAGGGTAGCTTCTAAGGTGTCCTACTGTTGCTCTGGTGACCACACTGTCCCTAACCAACGAATTGACCCGAACACCTCCAACGGTGGTGCTACCTATCTCTCAATGGTGGGATGGCACTACCTTAAGGACATTTACACAGCCTAATTCCTTAGGGTAGGTAGATGACTCGTAGATACTTGCTCTAATTCAAAACAAATCAAAAACTCTTTTCACACCGACACTTTCAAAATCTTTCAAAAACAATTTTTCAAACACTCTTGAGGACTGATACAAGGGTCGATCTGAAATCTTTAAACGAAACTTTTTCAAACCCACTCACACTTGAAAAGCAAACATTTTGAAAACACAAATGAGCAAGTATCTAAGAGCCCATGGATAACCATGGATAGAAAGGGTGCTAACACCTTCCCTTTCTATAAATCTACCTCCCGAACCGAGAAACTATCTCATAAGGAATTTTGCTGTGCTTTTGTCTTGTCCATGTTGGAGAAAATAAAAGACGGTGGCGACTCTTGCTTCTGCGACATTTCGCGAAACCAGCGTTAAACAGTCAGTTCCAGATCCACCAATCACAGAACTGGCGACTCTGCTGGGGAATTTAATAAGTGAGGTATACCTTAGGATTAGATCATTATATGTTTTCAATTAAATGCTTTGTTTGCTTTAATATTGTGGGCTTGTATTGGAGTTTCATAGATCCTAACCCGGATCTGAGGAATACCCTTTAGGTAGCAAAAGCTGTGAGGGACCTGTCCGGCGTAGACCGACACGGGTGAAGCAGTAGCTACGTTTGTGTGACACCTTGGTCTGTACCGATATCCCTTGTGTTGGAACGAGTAGAATATGGGTCTTCTGAGGAGTCGTTAAGCACCAACTGACCTTAGAACCCTAAATTGACCCAACTTGGCAATAGAACAGTAGCAGTTTGCTACACTCATTGAGGCTAAACTCTCGCGATGGTTCCGGCCACAAGAAAAGATTGCGAAGCTGGAGTTATGACCGATTGAGGGTAGTCCGTGATATTGAGATCCTCTAGAACCCGGTTACTATTTTTAGGACAGGTCTTAACCAACTGAAACTGAAAGAGGGTAGTACCTAAACTTCATGCCGGCCTGAAATCTAAGGGCTCTTTTGTGTGACTTGTGTGCCTTCAAACTTGAACTACTTGCACATTCTTGTTATCTGACAACATGAGTTCCTTGCAGGTTTTGTTTACAGTCCTTAATCTGGGCTTATAACAGGGTTTACTTACATCACTCCACGCATAGCATAACATCATACCATCATACCATTGCATACATCCTGCATAAGGACTAACCCATTTCAAGGATCTCAAGGGTTTGCGATGCAGGTCATGATGAACCAAATGTCTAGCAAGGGGCAAAGGGGATTTATTTTCCTCTAGCCAAGGTTGTTTGGAGATCAAGACATGACAGCTTGAGTCAGGGGCTATGACCCACTCGATATGGCGAGCCTGACTCTTGAAGAAGGACTCTTAATAACAGGAAGCTCCTTCAATCAAGCTACCGGATTTAGATTCTAACAAGTTTCTTTGTTTACCCCACGAGATCCTTGAAAACATTGCATACATACACATCATTGCATAACAGGTACCCTTGGTATAGGTCACTTACCATCTTCGCTGTTTATTTCAGCAATGGCTTCCCAACAAGACAACCAGGATCTTCATGCTCAAGAGACTCAGTTCAGGGAGATCTTTCTAAGCCTATCCAAGGGGCAGGAAGAGTTAAGGACACTCCTCATGGGGACTTTGGCCAGGAACAAGGCTAAAGATGACAAAGACGAACGGTTGAAACGTCTACAAGCTGAGGTAGATACAATGAAAACCCAGATGCTAGGGCAGAGGGCTCTCATCCAAGGTTTAGCTCAGGAACAAGAAGAGTTGAGGACCATGATCAGTCAGCTTCATCAAGACAGATACAACATGAAGCAACCAGTCCAAGTCAGGGACCAGGTCATTGATCAACTTCCAAGAGGACAAGAGTCTGGTATGGTGAAGAATATACCTCTCCAAATTGCTACCACTTCACAGGTCCAACCACAACCTCGCCCAGAGCAACGGGTTGATCAGAGTAAGCCCCGAAGGAAATTTACCAAGCTCAACGCGTCGTTGTCTCAAGCTTTACAACACCTGTTGAGGTTGAATTTGGTAACTCTAAGGGCTCCTCCCCGGAATCCCAACATCTCTGTTCCTACTTATCATCCCAATAGAAGATGTGCATACCACTCTGATGGTCTGGGACATGACACAAACGACTGCTGGTCTCTGCAGAACAAGATCCAGGACCTAATTGATGAAGGAGCAGTGGAATTCACCCCAGATGGTTAGGTCGAGTTCTTCTACTATCCCTAGACGAGAAGACCTTTTGTTCATTGGAAGTTTCAAGTTGTATTTTTCTTTGCTTGTTCAAACATTTATTCATGTCAAACGTTGTTATTTCATTAATGCATCGCATATGTCTGTTTTGAATCAATATATTCGCATTCGCTATATTCAAACTGCTTTCATTTTTTATTTCAACTCTCGATTGATAATTCTAAGCCTCTTGAGGGAGGATGACAAAAATGATACCACGATTTACAATATGCTTTTGAACAGATCCCGCTGATGAGGTACAGACATTGTTTCAATTCCTAAACACTGGAGTTATAAGGAAGATAATCCCTCGTCAACCCCTTTGAGCCAAAGAAGTTGGAGTTTTTATTTTCACAAAAGTTAAAACCCTTAATTATAACCTGGGGCAGGGTAGTTTTCTCAGTTGATCCAAGTGCACAAAGAATGGCATCAAAGGAAGTCCTTTTGAAACAAAAGACAGTGATGGTTCCAAACAATCATAAAGACAAGCAGTCGTTATCTTTCAAAAATAAAAGCCCAATAAGTCGAAACCTATGAAGGAGACTTACAAAATTGGGGCATCCCGCTGACTGTAATCACAAAAGAAACAGTTCAGGCAAAAAATAGGGATAACGAAATCAAAAAAAAAAAGAAAGAGGCCCTACAAACCCTCGACAAAAGGAAATGACTGCCTATTCAAAATAAACTGTCAAAATCCGAACCATCACCGGAATATCAGGACAAAGACTCAAACAAGGTCTAACGCACGATCAACTGAGTTTAGGTTTGAAGAACATCACGAAGAACGGGTGGGTACAAATAATTTGAGCCTTTATCCTTTGTTTCTTAAACTGTGAACCAGGCCACGTTACAACCCTTAAAAGTCCTAGCTGAAGCATGGGTTAGTTCGAAAGCATATTGTTACGAAAGGTATCCTGACTCCTTAAGGCTTGCGGTAAAATAACGAGTTGACATCACAGTCTACAAAAAAATTCACTTGTTTTTATAAAAAAAAATGCATTTTCAAAAACTTCAAGACAGACATAAGCTTTGCATTTTTAACATAACTTTGTTTGCATATGTCTATTTGGTTGAACAGCATAGAAATTCGCACGAAGAATATCTAATGAACAGAAGCGCTTCCAACCAAGGGGCATGGCATGATCATTGTCCATCATCTGGGGCAGTTAAGTCAAGATTCGGAGAATCTCTCAAAAGGCCAACCAGCCTGGGGCAAATCTCCATCTGGACCACTTGGAGCGTTGGACGATCAAACAAAGATCTTCTGGTAGTATGGCAACACTACACCACTGACAGGGGCACCTCCCTACATCCTGAGAGCGTGGACATAGTCGAAAAATACTACGCATAATCAAAGACCCGCTAGGTTGACACACCTAGGCAAAATAAGGGCTTCCCGGCGAACCAAAAGGGTTCGGGCAAAAGTAAGGGATGAAATGAAAAAATCTGTACACCCGGCAAGTCGAAAACCTGAAAAGGCGGCTTGGGCAAAAAAGGGTATCCCGGTGGACTGAAAACCCGAAAGGGCGGTCCAGGAAAAAATTAGGGATCAAAGCGTACGACTATGCCCCGTCATCTCGTCACCTGTCTACCAGGAAATTTGTCAATTACCCCCACAGGTGCCTTCTCCCACTGAAACTGGGGCAATAAAGAGTTGTCTAAGCGATCTAGTCGCTCTGTCCACCAAGGTACCAAGGTAAGTTCGGTTGAAGAATGAAACCAAGATATCTTAATTCCCCAGAGAGTGAGACAAGATCCAACAATTCTCCCCAAGCAGAGTGGGTCTCCAATCAGCCCTGAGAAGGCCCATACCTCCAGCAAGTCGGCAACACTCCCCCAAGCAGAGTTAGCTTACTGTCAGCCTTAAGGAAGTTGGATTATTCCCCGAAGATCTCAACATTCCCCGGCGGAGTACAAACATTCCTAACAAGCATCCCCGGCAATCTTGATCTAAGATTGTTCCCCGGCGGTATACCAGACATCAAGTGGAGCCACTTCCCCAGTCCAATCTGAAAATTCTCCACAGGAAAGTTGAATCAATCTCCCCAGTAGGAAGCTTATCCCCAGTAGATTCTGGAAGCTTATCACCTGCAGAGTACGAACGCTCTCCCCCGGCTTTATTCAAAGGTTATTTCCCCACCAGGATATAACTGGGTTATCCTCAGCCAATTGCCACGGAAAGATCGTCCCCCGCGAAGTCTTCCTACCCCCAGCGGAGTTCATCAAATCTTCCAACACAACAATGGTATCCCCAGCGGAGTTATCATCAACCTCAGCAAAGTACCTCTCTTTCCCCACATAGTTCACTCCCCGCAGAGTAATCTATTCGTCAAGTTTATTCCCCAACGGAGTCATCTTCTCCTACCGGTATTCTTGCAACCATCATCCCCAGCGGAAACAAAGAACGCTACTCTTCAACATCAGCCCAGGATTCAACTTCCCGGCACCCGTCAAGGATTTATTTTCCTAGACAAAAACACATTTCATGAACATCACATTTTCATACATTATAGCATGCACATACGCATCATGAACATACAATCTCATTTATTTTTGAGAACATCATGACATCATGCATGTCATACATTATGACATTTCATACAACTAACTCGTTACTTTTTCAGGAAAGAACGATCAATAGATAAAAGTCTTTACCTTTTGAAGTAGAAGACGTCCAAGATTCCTTCATCATTCTGCTGAGGTTGTAGTCGCCTAAGATTCCTTCATCATTCTGATGAGGTTGTAGTCGCCAAAGATTCTCTCATCATTCTGCTGAGGTTGAATTCGCCAAAGATTCTCTCATCATTCTGCTGAGGTTGAAGTTGCCTAAGATTCTCTCATCATTCTGCTGAGGTTGAAGTCGCCTAAGATTCTCTCACCATTCTGCTGAGGTTGAAGTCGCCTAAGATTCTCTCATCATTCTGCTGAGGTTGAAGTCGCCAAAGATTCTCTCATCATTCTGCTGAGGTTGAAGTCGCCAAAGATTCTCTCATCATTCTGCTGAGGTTGAAGTCGCCTAAGATTCTCTCATCATTCTGCTGAGGTTGAAATCGCCTAAGATTCTCTCACCATTCTGCTGAGGTTGAAGTCGCCTAAGATTCTCTCAGCATTCTGCTGAGGTTGAAGTCGCCTAAGATTCTCTCACCATTCTGCTGAGGTTGAAGTCGCCTAAGATTATCTCATCATTCTGCTGAGGTTGAAGTCACCTAAGATTCTCTCATCATTCTGCTGAGGTTGAAGTCGCCTAAGATTCTCTCATCATTCTGCTGAGGTTGAAGTCGCCTAAGATTCTCTCATAATTCTGCTGAGGTTGAAGTCGCCTAAGATTCTCTCACCATTCTGCTGAGGTTGAAGTCGCCTAAGATTCTCTCATCATTCTGCTGAGGTTGAAGTCGCCTAAGATTCTCTCACCATTCTGCTGAGGTTGAAGTCGCCTAAGATTCTCTCATCATTCTGCTGAGGTTGAAGTCGCCTAAGATTCTCTCACCATTCTGCTGAGGTTGAAGTCGCCTAAGATTCTCTCACCATTCTGCTGAGGTTGAAGTCACCTAAGATTCTCTCATCATTCTTCTGAGGTTGAAGTCGCCTAAGATTCTCTCATCATTCTGCTGAGGTTGAAGTCGCCTAAGGTTCTCTCATCATCCCGTTGAGGTAGTAATCATCCAAGGTTCTCTCATCGTTCCGTTGAGGTAGTAATCGCCCAAGGTTCTCTCATCGTCCCATTGAGGTAGAAATCGTTCAAGGTTCTCTCATCATCCCGTTGAGGGCACGTCTGAAGAGTTTGAAGATCCGATTCCTGTATCTTGCCAGGGTGTATCTGTCGACGACTAACATTACCAGACTCGATTCCTGTATCTTGCCAGGGCACGTCTGAAGAGTTTGAGGATCTGATTCCTGTATCTCGCCAGGGTGTAGCTGTTGACGACTATATTCTCCGGACTCGATTCCTGTATCTCGCCAGGGCACGTCTGAAGAGTTTAAAGATTCGATTCCTGTATCCAGCCAGGGCACATCTACACAAAGAGTTCGAAGATCAACTCCTGTAACAGGCCAGATAATTATTTTTCTTTCTCAGGTACGCAAGTTCTCGCTAAGGAATCTCTTACGCGATTGACAACCTCCCGATGGCATCTATAAGCCCATCTCTCCATATACCAACAGTCTCCAAATGGCATCCATAAGCCCATTTCCGACAAGGTACTGTCGCACCTCCAGATGGCATCTATAAGCCCATCCTCCTACCCATCAGTCTCTAAATGGCATCTGTAAGCTCATTCCCTACATCATACTACTGACATTCTATTATGTGAGTGCAAATTTCTGGGCACTTTAGTGTTCAATCATCTTCCACCTTTGGATCACGAAAGGCACGCAAGCCAATCTACATCCTCAGGTTTAAGAAGATTGAACAGGGGCAACTGTTGTACCCCAAAATTTGTCCTCCCATATTTCTCAAAATATTTCAGGAAAAATTCAAAAGTTCAACCCGGCGCATCATATTCAGGTATTCTTTCGCCAAGATATCTCTGATAACGTATTCTCAAATTCAGGTTCGGCTCAAGAGTCAATTCTTTAAAGAAGGTATCCGAATGTGTGAGTTTTCTCGAAGAAATATGGTGAAAAAGTGTGCTGAAAGTGCAGTTTTTACGCGCTAAAAAATTCATAACTTGAAGATCGTGACTCGTTTTGAACCCGTTCCGGTGGACAAAATTCCGTCTTGACATTATCTACGTTTTCATCTCTCACGGCTGGAAGCCAATTTTGATCAGAAGGTCTTCAAAAATGTGGATTTATCAAGTATTTTTGCACAGAAAATTTGTGACAGAAGTTTATTTGCGTCATGTTCAGAAAATCATAACTTGGTCGATTTTCATCGTATCGAGCTGGTTCCGGCGCCAAAATTTCACAAATTGAGTTGGCTACATTTTCACAGGAGGTATCGAGTTCGAACGGTGTTTAAAAGGCCTTCATTTTTTGCTCAGAGTGTGTGACACGCCGAAAATCTCGAATGCTGAATATTATTTCATCCGGGCCGAAACTTCGAAAATTCATAACTCGGTCATTTTTTATCGGATTGGACTCATATTTTTACACAAGGTCACTGACTCATAGATCTACAACTTTGCTTCAAAAGTCGAGACCGGATTATGCTCCGATCAATATCAGTTTTTTATTGAAGAACGTGTCAGAGTCGACACTGGAGCCCAAAATAAGTTTGTCTGAGCTGAAACTTCAAAAATTCATAACTAATTCACCGTTTATCCGATTGAGCCGATTTTCGGACAGGAGTTAGTTCTCGATGTAGGCTACATTTTGTTTTCACATTTCAACTTCAAAAATTGCACTTAAGTCCCTGCGATTTAGCCTGGAAAGTGACGAACTCAAGTGAACATTGGAGGCCCAATTGCACATTCAAAGCCCATTTTCTTTACCCTAATTTCCATTATATAATCACCTTCTTTTCACACAAACCAGAGAGGAGAAAAAGAGAAAAAAAAACCTTGCCACAACATTGTCAGAATATTAAATTTTTTCAAGAACCCTAAAACCTTGAAATCCTTATTACAAATCCCTCTCTCACCACAAACAAGCCATCACAGTTACAAACCAACACCTCACAACTTCTTCAGTAAGAGTAAGGCTGGCTTGATCTCCATGATCCAAAAGGCATAAAAGCATTCATGTCACTAATTTTCCAGTAAGGGTAAGATTGATTTGATCTTCATGATCAAAAGGGTATAATCATTCATACATGCCATATTGTGCCTAAACATTAAATTTCTTCATATATTGGCTTTATTTGCATTTTATGATTTTATTTAATGTGTTCATTAGATTCAACACTGCAGATTTAGACAGGATCCCATGCAGGAAGATTAAGGAACGTTGAGGCCAAAAGCCAAATGGCCAAAAGCCAAAAGCCAAATGGCCAAAAGAACAACTTATGCATGACACCAATACATGGCGAGACAGACATCTTGAGAAGATTAAGGAACGTTGAGGCCAGAACACAAATGGCCAAAAGCGAAAAGCCAAAAGCCAAATGGCCAAAGTAGAACAACTTATGCATGAAACTCAATCCAATGGCCAAAGAATGCAGACCACGGTACTCAGGAGTCAATGAACACGCACGTGATGCCAGAAAGTCAAACAAGGCTTTTTGTCTAGTGGGCCAAATTGCTTCCAAGAAACCTCCAAATTGGGTCAGACACCCCCACTGTTTGTATTCTTTTTTTTAATTTTCTTTTCTTTTCTTTTAATTATTTTAATTGTTTTCTTTAAATTCCAATAAATAATTTTCACAATATAAAATACAGAAAAATTAAAAATGTTTAATTATATTTAATTCCTATTAATTTATTTTGTAAATAAATGTTAAATAATTAATTTAGTTAAATTAGGTTTTAAAACTTAAATTTTTTTCTTAACAAATTAAAATATGTAGAAATCAGGGTTTTTAACTTTTCATCATTTTTTTATAAATAACCTTCTCTCAATATTATTGTTATTAATTATCATTTATTTTTTGTAAATAAACATGTACATTAAATATTTAGTAAATTAGGTTAAACCTTAATATTTTTTCATTAATAATTAAAAACAACTTAGAATTAGGGTTTCTCTTCAATTTTTATTTCTTTATTTCATAAATTCAAAAAACCTAAAAAAACATTTCTTTTCTTTTTTAATAAAATAATTAATCAATTTTTAATTCAATTTAATTTCAGAAGGGTCCAACGCCCTCGAACGTGCAACTTTAATTCATT
This sequence comes from Vicia faba, assembly GCA_948472305.1. Taxonomy (NCBI): domain Eukaryota; kingdom Viridiplantae; phylum Streptophyta; class Magnoliopsida; order Fabales; family Fabaceae; genus Vicia; species Vicia faba. Next base: position 407,060,694 of record OX451740.1, on the reverse strand, counting down.
CGCGCATTTATTCTTATTTTTTCTTTGTGAATATTATGTAACTGCTCAAGCCGTGTAATAGTAATTAGGAATTTATTTATTTTCCGCATTTTTTTATTAAAACGGGTCTTTGTTAATTTGGCGATGTATAGACCCGCGCCTTGTAATAGCGTAGAATTTTACTTTCCGCACTTTAATTTCCGCACTTTTAAACTGCTAACTTGCATGAAAGAATGAATGACTAATTAAAAACAATGCGTAGATCACCATGATACATGTACAAAATAAAACATAACATGAAAATAACACACAGATTCACACACCACTCTTAGGGTATGCCTCACTGTTGCCTTACCTTCGAAACGTGGTCGTCGAGTATAGGACGTCTTAGTAAGTCCTTATGTCCATTGATCCCGTTGCCTCAAAACAAGTTGCCTCGAAACGGTTGCCTCGGAATAGTTGCCTCGAAACGGTTGCCTCGGAATAAAAAGGATCAATGGCATAAGGGTAGCTTCTAAGGTGTCCTACTGTTGCTCTGGTGACCACACTGTCCCTAACCAACGAATTGACCCGAACACCTCCAACGGTGGTGCTACCTATCTCTCAATGGTGGGATGGCACTACCTTAAGGACATTTACACAACCTAATTCCTTAGGGTAGGTAGATGACTCGTAGATACTTGCTCTAATTCAAAACAAATCAAAAACTCTTTTCACACCGACACTTTCAAAATCTTTCAAAAACAATTTTTCAAACACTCTTGAGGACTGATACAAGGGTCGATCTGAAACCTTTAAACGAAACTTTTTCAAACCCACTCACACTTGAAAAGCAAACATTTTGAAAACACAAATGAGCAAGTATCTAAGAGCCCATGGATAACCATGGATAGAAAGGGTGCTAACACCTTCCCTTTCTATAAATCTACCTCCCGAACCGAGAAACTATCTCATAAGGAATTTTGCTGTGCTTTTGTCTTGTCCATGTTGGAGAAAATAAAAGACGGTGGCGACTCTTGCTTCCGCGACATTTCGCGAAACCAACGTTAAACAGTCAGTTCCAGATCCACCAATCACAGCATCTATAAGCCCATCCTCCTATCCACCATCTCTCTAAATGGCATCTGTAAGCCCATTCCCGACATCACACTGCTGATACTCTACTATGTGAGTGCAAATTTCTGGGCACTCTAGTGTTCAATCATCTTCCACCCTCGGATCACGAAAGGCACACAAGCCAATCTACATCCTCAGGTCTAAGAAGATTGAACAGGGGCAACTGTTGTACCCCAAAATTTGCCCTCCCATATTCTTCAAAATTTTGACAAGCATCATCTCAATTTGCTCAAGTCTACTCAAGGGCTACACAGTCAACCATCCTCCTAAGCCAGTCAAAATTAGGGTTTTGGTTCCTTCAAGGAAGTTGAGGTTTTCAAGGGCTCAATCAAGTCCCATATGCTCATATACATTGTCAAGCATCTACATGCCAAGTTTCAAGGCTCACAAGGTCAAGTTACACAGTAAAAAACCCTAATTGCTTCACAATCAACTGTAGGGGAAAAATGGTCATTTGGCAGTCAATAGTCAAAAAAATTTGTCAACATCTTATTTTGAAGCCACAATCATCATTTGGTCAAATCTTGACCATGATTTCACAAGAATGGCTTAAAAATCATCAAGGTGTCAAAAGTTTCTCTTTTTGGACAGCTGAAAAGTCAACTGTAACTTGACTAAGGCATAACTTTTTTATGGTTCATCAGAAAAATCCCATCCAATTCTCATTTTGAAGGGGATAACATTTCCTACAACTCATATTCACATTCCAAGTCCAAGAAATGCTCTCACAAAAAGTTATCAATTTCAACATTATAGGTCATTTTCAAAAGTCAACAAAAAGGCACTTTAATTCAAAGACCATAACTTGATATTGGTAAATCAAAATGACATGGGACCAAAGGCATTGGTTAGAGGACTTCAAGACCTTTCCAAAATGTCCAAGAACATGTTCATATGATCAAAATTGAGCAAGATATGCATTGGAGAAGTTGGGAAATTTTTGTGAAATGGCCAAAGTCAACTATCCTTGAAACTTCAATTTTTGACAAAGGGCCCACTTTTTTCCACTTGGTTCAGCCTTGTCATGCCACCCACGTGTCCCATGATTAATTTCAAGATTAAACATTAATTTTTCTATTTTTTATTTAATTTTATTGATTTAATTCATTTTAAATCCATAAAATTCAAATAAAAATCAAAAAAATTAATTCAATGATACCTTGTGGTTTGAATGACCTTGATGAAGCATAATGCACCTACGAAATTCGTGTAAGGTCCATTTTAAGCATAAAATTCAAATTTGAACAAAATTGGCAAATTGCTTTAATGGTGGTTATGGAGAAATCCAAAGTTTAATTGCAATGGTTAAGAGCTCATAATAGTGACTAATTCTCACTCATTACTATATATACAAGTCTTGCAAGCCTCATTCAAAAATGAAAAAAAGTGCACAAACGGCCAGAGCAAAGTTCAAAATTTGTCAAAAAAAGTGTGAGATCAAAAGGAGTTTTGCAAGCATTTTCAGGCCAAAAGGAGAACGTGACTCTCTTCTTTGCCATACCCTGAAGCTAAAGCAACCCTTGCCACGTCCTAAGGTCCATTATCAAGCACTGTAAGTATTTCCAGGTCCCCTCAAAATCCCATATTATTTTTTCTTACATACTTGTGTGCAGGCTTCAAAGAAGGCTTATCATGCGCCTCACAAATCCAAAGCGCCAAGTGTCTCCAAGTGCAAATCCAATGGCCACAAGGGAAGGAGCATCATGTTCTCAGGTCAACACAGGCGCAGGTAATTTCCAAAGTCAAACCAAGCTGGCTTCTGATTGGGCCTCACAATTCCATTAACACCCTCCAATCTGGCCCAAAACCCCCTTGGGTTTGCAATTTTCATTTTTTATATTTTATTTGTCTTATTTTTATTTTTTCCTTTTATTAACTATTAACATAATTAACATTTTTATATAAAAATAAAAAAAAGAACTAATATTATTATTATCATTAATTTCATTTTATTTTCGTAAATAAATACTAATAAATTGAATTAATTTTAATTAGGCAACTTTAACTTTTTTTTTCTTAATAATTAAAATAAATTTAGAATTAGGTTTTAATTAACTTTTAATTTTAATTCCTTTATTTTATTTTCATAAAAAACATAAAAATACAAAAAAACTTTTATTTTTTTTATTAATTAATTAATTAACTTGATTATTAGTTTTAATTTCATTTAATCACAAAAAAGACAAAAAAAAATCATTTCTTTTCTTAAAAGGGTCAAAACCCTTAAGGCATTCCCGATTAATTTTTATTCGCGCGCATTTATTTTATTTTGATTATTATGTAACTGCTTCAAGAATGTAATAGTAATTAGGTTTATTGCTTTCTTTACTTTCCGCACTTTATCAAAACGGGTCTTTGTTTTTTGGCGATGTATAGACCCGTGCCTTGTAATAGCCTAGCTTTACATTCCCGCACTTTAATTTTCCGCACCCCTAACTGTTAACAATGCATGAAAGAATGTATGTAAATAAAATTAATCCGTAGCTCACAAATAACATGTACAAGACAAACATAAACTGAAATTGAACACACAAGCACATGCCACTTCTTAGGGTACGCCTCACTAGTTGCCTCGAACGTGGTCGTCAAGTATAGGGTGTCTTAGAGGTCGCCCTTTGTCTAAAGATCCAGTTGCCTCGAAACGGTTGCCTCGGATAAAAGGATCTAGGACATTATGGTTACTTCTAAGGTGTCCTACTATTGCTTCGGTGACCACACTGTCCCTTAATCGAATTGACCCGAACACCTCCAACGATGGTGCTACCTACCTCTCAATGGTGGGATAGCACTATCTAAAGGACTTTTACACAGCCTAATTCCTTAGGGTAGGTAGACTTCTCTTAAGTACTTGCTCTTTTCAAACAAACAAAACAACTTTTCACACCTCACACTTTCAAAAAGTTTTCAAACAAATTTTTCATACACTCTTGAGGACTGATACAAGAGTTACTTAGAAATTTTTCAAACGAAACTTTTTCAAAACCCACACACACTTGAAAAGCAAACAATTTTTGAAAACATAAGAGCAAGTACCTAAGAGCCCATGGATAACCATGGATAGAAAGGGTGCTAACACCTTCCCTTTCTATAAATCTACCTCCCGAACCGAGAAACATTCTCGAATAAGGAATTTTGCTGTGCTTTTGTCCTTTCCATGTTGGAGAACATAAAAGACGGTGGCGACTCTTGCTTACCGCGACATTTCGCGAAACCAGCTTAAAAAACAGTCAGTTCTATTTCCACCGATCACAGAGACCATAGGGCTAGGAGCCCTCCTTTCTTGTGGACTATATTTCCCTCCAGATGAGGTGGTCAGATCAACTTCATTCTGCAGCCCATTTCCAAACCTGCGCCCAGTGTTGAACAGGATGGTCCTCTTCTTCTTCTTCTTCTCTTTCAGAATCAAGGTCTTCAGGTCCTGCTGACCCTTAGCTAGATTCATGAACAGCTCTTGGAAATGGGCATTCTGGGCCTGGAGGGCCTTGATATCTTGCTCAGTTGAAGGTTCAGTAGACATGATGATCGCTGAAATAAACAGCGAAGAAGATAAGAGACCTGTAAAAAGGGTACCTGTTTATGAAGTGCATGGGATGAAATGCGCATGATTATGATTTCAAAGACAATCGAGATTCAAATTTGTAAACAAGAAAGGAAACACACTTTATTAGATTTAAACTTCAAAATTTAAATTGTCCAAGCAATTGCCCTTAGGCGTTACAAGAATGGAAATACTAAAAAGTAAATAAAAATTGTAAAAGAAATCATCAAAGGTCCATCAATGCTCCCATGGTCTCTTCTTCTCAGTACAGACATAATCATTTAGGATCCGCTCGTTCTCCAGTTGCCTAGTCAGCTTCTGGATCTTCTGCTCTTGTTCATTGAACTTCTCCCGGTACAAATCTTGTTCATCCCTCAACTGCATCCAAGACCACTTCAGTGTCCCAATATCAGTGGGCATATAAGGGTGGAGAATAGTTGGAAGAACCCCCTCCTCATTAGCAACTTCAAGAGTGACAGGCCGGACAGCTTCATATGGCATACCTAACTTCTGGGCACGGATGCAGACCCATCTGAGATATGGCTCCATTGGCAGAGAAGTCTTTGGACCCAACTCATGTGGGTCAGATTGGTGAACTCTGTCCCAAGCCCTTATGAATCTACGACGTAGCTCGTCGATATCTCCCTGAAAATCAAAGATAATATGACGCATCAACATCTCATGAGGCCCTTCTCTTCTGGCTCTTCCAAACTAACGGATAGCTAAGCATGGGTTGTAAGAAATCCCTCAATGGGTTCCGATCAATGGAACATTAGGATACTCTCCACAGCGATCAATGATAGTCACCTCATCCATACCTTTGAGAGTCCAGATAATGTCATTATTAGAAAGAGACATCACCCTATAAGCCCAGCCCATTCCTTCTTTGTTCTTCAGTACGGACTTAGGGAGGTGCGAAATAAACCACCTCGACAGTAAAGGAGCACATCACATCAAAGTTCCCCGCTTTCGGGCAGTACGAGCATAAAGCTGATGAAGGATGTCACCCAAGAGAGTGGGTACAGGGTTCTGAGAGATGAAGATCTTTATGGCATTAATATCAACAAAAGTGTTAGGATTCGGAAACAATACCAAGCCATAAATCAAGAGAGCCAGAATATCCTCGAACGCCTTGAAGCCTAAGCTGTCCCAGAAGTAATTGGCCTTGCCGACCAAGAACTTAGTCAGAAAACCCTTAGCTCCACTTCTAGTCTCCTAGTTAGCCATTACCTCTTCTTTGGTCAAGTGAAAGGCTGCAGCAACTTCCTCGGGCTTAAGAGTCTTCTTCCATCCAGTAAACGGGGTCTGCTCCAGAACAGAGATACCGAGCAGCTCAGAGAATTATTCTAGGGTAGGAACCAGCTGGAAGTCCTGGAAAGTAAAACAATGGTACAGCGGATCATAGAATTGGACCAGGACACTCATCATTTGTTCGTCAAATTTTGAGGTGACCAAACTGAGAAGAGAACCATGCCTCCTGATCAAGGAAGTAGTGTCTGGTATCCCGACAACCAACTCTTTAAGCAGGGTAGGTACTTGGACAAAGTTGATCCGGATAGTATTCTTACGCATGGGCATCATGATGACCTATAAAACAGAGCAAAGATGAAACCCTCTTGTCTTTGAAATAGGTTAGTCCTTATGCAAGATGTATGCAATGTTTATGATGTCATGATGTCATGGTAAAGGCACACCACAAGTATCCACAAAAAGCAAACATGGTAAAGGCACACAAGTCACACTGAGAGCCCTTAGATTTTAGGCTGGCATGGAGCTTAGGTACTACCCTCTTTCAGTTCAGTTGGTTTAAACCTGTCCTAAGAATAGTAACCGAGTTCTAGAGGATCTCAATATCACTGACTACCCTCAATCGGTCATAATTCCAGTTTAGCAACCTTTTCTTGCGGCCGGAATCATTGCGAGAGTTTAGTCTCAATGAGTGTAGCATACTGCTACTGTTCTATGGCCAAGTTGGTCAATTTAAGGTTCTAAGGTCAGTTGGTGCTTAATGACTCCTTAGAAGACCCATATTCTCCTCGTTCCAACACAAGGGATATCAGTACAGACTAAGGTGCCACACCAATGTAGCTACTGCTTCATCTGTGTCGGTCTACGCCGGACAGATCGCTCACAGTTTATTTCTACTTACCTAAAGGGTATCCCCAGATCCGGGTTAGGATATATAGAACTCCGATACAAGCCCACAAAATTAAAGCATACAAAGCATATAATTGAAAACATAGTGATCTAATCCTAAGGTACACCTCACTCATATAATTTCCCCAGCAGAGTCGCCAGTTCTGTGATCGGTGGGAAAGAATTGACTGTTTTGGAATGCTGGTTCGCGTTTTGCGTTTGTTTTCGTAAAATGTCGCGGTGAGCAAGAGTCGCCACCGTATTTTATTTTATCCAACAAGGAAAGGACAAAAGCACAGAAAAATTCCTTTTTGAGATGTTTCTCGGGTTCGGGAGGTAGATTATAGAAAGGGAAGGTGTTAGCACCCTTTCTATCCGTGGTTATCCACGGGCTCTTAGGTACTTGCTCATTATATTTTCAAAAGTTTGCTTTTCTTTGTGTTTGTGGGTTTGAAAAGAATTTTTGTTTGAAAGGGGTGTAAGTGCGAAAAGTTTTTGATTTACTTTAAAAGGAGCAAGTACTTAAGAACCATCTACCTACTCAAAAAGGAATTAAACTGTACAAGTGTCCTTTAGACAATGCTATCCTACTATTGAGGAGTAGGTAGCATCGTCGTTGGAATTTAAGGGTCAATTCGATTAAGGGACGTGTGGTCACTAAAGCAATGTTAGGACGTCTTAGTGGTAACCCTAATGTCTTAGATCATTTTTTCCGAGGCAACTTATGATCTTTGGACAAGAGGACGACCTCTAAACTTCCTATACTCAATGACCACGTTCGAGGCAACCAAGTGAGGTGTACCCTAAGAGTGCGCATGTGCGAGTGTATTGTTTTTTTGCAGTTATTTATCTTTGTACATGTTATGGGTGATCTATTGTTGATTTTAAATTAAAATTGATCTTGTCATGGATTGCCTAGTTATCAAACATCTAACAAATAATATTATACAGAAATTAAATTGCGGAAAATTGAATCTAAGCTATTACAAGGCGTCGGATATTTACATCGCCAAAGACAAACCCTTTTAAAATTAAATTGCAAAAAGTAAATAAAAGCGATAAATAAATAAATAAAGTCTTAAGTTAAAAACTATTACATTCCCGAAGCAGTTACAATATTGAAATATGGATCAGAAATAATTCGCGCGCGAGAAAATTGAATCGGAGTGTCTTAGGGTTTTGACCCTTTTTATTAAATAAAGCATATTTTGTTATTTTTTGAATTAAAAATTAGTCTAAGTTAATAATTTAATTAATTAATTAAATGAAAATATTTTTGGGTTTTATTTTAATTAAGGAAATAAAATAAGAATGGTAAAAAAATGTTAAAAACCCAATATTCTAATTTGATTTTAATTTATTGCAAAATATATTATTGTTAAACCTATTTAAACTAAATAAATTAATTAATGTTTATTTACAAAAATAAATAATGAAATTAATGGATTTTATAAAAAATATTATTTTTGTGGTTTCTGATTTTTTTATGAAAAAGGTTAATTGGTTAATTAATTAATTAAGATAATAATAATAGTAAAACAAAAATAGGAAAATAATGAAAAGAAAATAAAAAAGAACAAACTCAGGGGGTATTGGGCCCAAAGAGGGTGTTTGAATTGCAATTTTTGAGGCCCACTTTCGTCCAGCCTGCTTGACTTTGGTGATTCCATAGGCGCATGTTGACCAGGGTTCATGGTGAACCTTCAATCTGGATCATTGGATCTGCCTTGTGGGCCACTTGGCAGTTGAGATCTGGAGGCATATGATGATCCACGCTTGGAGCGATGCATGTGAATACCTGGAGAAAAAAATCAAATAAAGTTTTGGGGGACCTGGGATTCGAACCCAGGTCCCAAGGGGTTTTGCCACGCTTCTCTCACCAACCCAACTATGCTGCATTATTGTTAATGGAATAAGAAATAAATATAATATATGAAACAACGCACTAAGCCTGAAATAAAAAAAAAGCGCCACTGATTTGAATGGACCAATAACACAGGGACACATTATCATCTTCCTCAGATAACCCTGGTTATTTACCTGCGGATTTTTTATCCGCAGGAAGATTCGTAGGGTATCTCAAAAATCTTGTCCAGGCCATGTAAACGTAGTCTAGGAGTACCAATGCATTCGTCTCTTCCTCCTGGTTATCCCTATAACCATTATTTGGTCCAATTTTCCCTGTAATTCAAATGCCTAAAAACAACACATGTAAACCCTAGATTCGGGCATCGTTATACAGGCTATGAAAATCAAATTGGATAATGCCAAAACGTTCTAAATTAAATAACAAACACAAATATGCCAAGATTTTAAAGAAAAGATGCAAGAATTGGAGATTTGGATTCCATGTTCAGAGCTTGGTTCGTGATGACTTACAACGAGTTTTAGGCAATGAGAAGGCTTGATTTTGATTGGTATCGCTTCAGGGGATGTCAGGGAAGAGAGCTATGTCAAGCTTTTTGTTTGAATCGAGCTCTAATGTTGTTTTTGATCTCACACTTTTTCACACTTTTTCCAAACTTGGTATGGCCGTTTCTGCAATGCTTTGTGCGTCTTCTTGGTCTGCCTCACTTGTGTGTACATAAGGGAATGTGTTTAGGTCAAAACATGGGCCTTAAACCATATGCATTGAAGATGGAAGATTTGATTTTGATCACCATTATCAAGTTGCCATATTTGCATCAAATCTGAGATTTTGTGCATGTTTTGACTTGGCACGAATTTGATTGAGTGTCATATGATATTTGCAAGCTGTAATGACCACAAGAATCTTATTACATCAATTTTTAGATTTTATTTGATTTAATATTGATTTAAAATGAATTAAATCAATAAAAATAAAATAAAATGTAAAAATGAATGAATGGCCATGAAATAAAATATGGGACACGTGTGTGGCATGACAAGACCATATCAAGTGGAAAAAAGTGGGCCCTTTTGTCAAAAATTGGAGTTTTGAGGATAGTTGACTTTTGGCAAATTTGGAAAAATGCCCAACTTCAACAATGCATAACTTCTTCAATTTTGACTTTTGGAGGTGTTCTTGGACTTTTTAGAAACCTTGAGATTTCCTCTAATTAACCCTTTTGGTCTCATCTCATTTTGATGTTCCATGCTCAAGTTATAAGCTTTGGAAAAAAAAGGTGTTTTAGTTGACTTTCAAAAATGACCTATAATGTCCAAATTGTAACTTTTTTTGAGAGCATTTCTTGATCTTGGGTTGTGAAGATGGATTGTAAGAAATTTCATCCTCTTCAAAATGAGATTTGGATGGGTCATTTCTCATAAAGTATGAGAAAGTTATGCTTGGTCAAAGTTGAGTTTACTTTTCCTGCAAAACCCTAATTTAACAACTTTTGAATCTTGATGAATCTTGAGAAATCTTTGATGAATCATGATCAACCCTTAATAAAATGATGAATTATCCTTCAAAATGAGAATGTTGACAAAAAATCTTGAGGTTTGACTGTATTTGGGACACAGTTGACTTTTGCCCTAGCACAGTCAATTTTTGGGCCTCTTGAGCAATTGACTAACCAAACTTTCTCTGCAAGGCTTGAAATTTGACATGGATGAACTTAAGAACATATTAAGACATTGGGAAACACTTGAGGCCATTTGGATATGAGGACACTAATGCAATACAAAACCCTAATTTTGACTTGACTGCCTTATGAGGTGATTTGACTATCCAACTCTTGAGCCATCTTGAGCAACTTGGGAGTTATTCTTGAAATGTATTGGGCAATATGGGAGGGAAAATTTTGGGGTACAACAACATGAAAAAACTTGATATGATTTCTTCTAACTGGTCTTAAATCAGCATTAGAGAACCCTAATCCATTGTCGGCAGTCAAACTCGCCACACAATTTTCAAATTGGTCGGCTGTGGTCTCTTGAGGAACATGCGCTTTCTTTAAAAATTTGATCAATGCTTGAGCGTGAGCGTCAGAGCAAAGTAACAAAGATGGCATAGACATCTTAGAGTGGGTTTGCCCCAGCTGCTCTACTATCTTAAAATCACTCTTCTTTATGATCTTCAAAACCTCGTCCATCTCTTGGGTGGAGGGTTCCTCAATAGAAATGTCTTTGGCAGGCGCTTCCATCCTGGAAGGTTCAATTGTCTTTTCTTTTCCCCTAGCGTCAGTACCAGGTTTATCAACGGTAATGCAAACAGGTGAAGCTGTAGTAGTTGGAGGTGAAATGTTAGGAGAGAAGATTCTCCCCGTCCTTGTCACCTTTCTAGAAACAACAATATTGGTAACGTCATAAGTTTTGTCTTCATTAATCTAGGAGTCTTGCTTAATCCTATGATAGTATACTTCAGGATCGCAATTCCAAGGTACTGCCTTATCGTAAGAATAATGAATTGTCCCTGGTGCGGTAATTATCAAGGGGGAAATTGTTGGTTCGCTGGAAATCCTAATAGGAACTTTTGAGGAGATCCTAATAGGTTTGTTGGATATGGTGATGATTGATATGTCTTTAACTTCTTCAGTCAAACTTTTTGTGGCTGGAGTTCTTTCAAACAAAATCTCGTGGCCATATATTAGGTGTTGGACACCCTTTTTCAGCCATTTGCATCCATTAACTTGTTTGGCACAACAACAACAGTCCTTTAAACAACCAGGGAAAACCCCAGCTCTCAAAAAATTTTCCTTTAACAACGGTCAGTAGAGTAGTTAAATCTTCAACTGAGGAAACAAAAGCAGTGTCTTCAATTGCATTGACACCTTTGCCATGAGTTTTAATTGGTGTAGTTATAACATTTGGAGTTATAGGTGGATCAAACTCAATAGTCTTGTTGTCGACAAGGTCTTGAATCTTGTTTTTTAGAGCCCAACATTGATCAGTATCATGCCCAGGGATATTGGAGTGATAAGCGCATTTAGCGTTAGGATTGTATTTTGGAGATGAAACATTGGGATTTGATGATGGATCCCACAATGTTACCAAGTTGTACTTCAACAGGTGTTTCAAGGCTTGGGACAGTGACATGTTAATCCTTGTGAATTGGCTTCTTGGAACCTCAAGTCTTTGATGGTTGGCTTGTTGTGGTCTTTGAGCAGAGGGTGGATTGGAGATCAAAACAACATTAACAGATTGGTGATGGTCTTTCTTGACGTGGATTCTTGACCCGTATACGACATTAGTTTCCTTTTTGCCAGTAAAGGGCTTCTTCACAGTATTTGATGTAGAGGCAGAAGCCATGGGATTTTTTCCACTTTTGATACCGCTCTTGACCCTTTCACCAATCAGGTTTAACTCAGTGAAACCAGATGATGAGCTCCCAATTTGCAAATTGAAAAATGGTCTAGTTAATGTTCCCATGAACATATCCACTAGCTCCCTATTAGTCAATGGTGGTTGTACCCTACCTGCTAGGTCTCTCCACTTCTGTGCGTATTTTTGAAACATTCGTTGGAACCCATAGTCATTCCTTGCAACTGAACCCTAGTTGGCACCATATCAACATTATACTGATATTGATGGTAAAAAGGAGTGGCCAAATCTTCCCAAGTATGAATGTTAGAACTCTCCAACTGGTAAAACCACTCTAACTGAGTCCAAGACAGACTCTCTTGAAAGAAATGCACCCACAACTTCTTATCAGTGGTATGCGGTTGTATTTTGTGGACTTAGGATCTCAAATGCAACTTTGGGCACGCAACACCGTCGTACTTAGCAAAGATTTGAATCTTGAATTTATGGGGAATGACTACCCCATGAACGAAACACAAATCACCAAAATCTAGGCCGGGCACAACATGAATTTCCATAGCCTTCAATATGTCATCCAGTTGCTTATACTTGTCCTCAGCGGGTGGATACTGCTCGTTAAAATAATCTTCATCCTCAGAAACTTGATTGTTTGTAACCTCAGCACGAGTTCTCCTTGCATCTTCATTCTGATTCTTATCCTCCTCGAAGGAGTCTTCTTCCACTTGAACCTGTCGTACAGGGCCCTTGAATCTCTTCCCCATGTTAATTACGACTTTCTTCTTTGTTTTCTTCTTCATAACCAGCAGTGACACCAGTTCTTGCTTCTCATTGGATAAGGTGAGAAAGGTTTCTTGAAATTGAGAATTTTGTGTCTGCAAGTCTTTCACAGTCTACTCGAGATCCATCTTACTGAAATAAACAGAAGAAAGATGAGGAAACCTGTGTCGGAAAACCTGCTTATGTTATGATGCATGTGATGCGAATGAAAATGATTTCAAGGACTTCTATGATTTAAATTTGTTTATAAAAAGAGGAAACAAACATTAATTGTATTAATAAGTTCAATTAAAGTTACAAATTTCCTCTTGGGCTTACAATGAAAGAAAAAACACGAAAACAAACTAATACAAAAAGACTCAGGTCTCCCATGGACGCTTGTTCTTCGAGCCGATGTAAGCATTCAAGTTTCGCTCCTCGTGAAGTTGCCACGTGAGCTCCAACACTTTCCTCTCGCCTGCGTAAAACTGGGCTTCAAAGGTATCTTTCTCCCCTTTGAGTCGAATCCAAGATCTTTGTAATTCTTTAAGGGAAGTAGGCATGTCGGGATGAAGAAGAGTGTAAAGAACATCTCCCTCGATAATAGGCTCCATGATGATAGGTAGAATGGCCTCATAAGGCATCATGAGGTTTTGAGCGCGATCTCGCACCCACTCGAGATAAGGCTCCAAAGGAATGGAGTTCTTATTCCCAAAAGTTTTGCTATCAACTTTGTTCACCATGCCCCAAGCACGTATGAATCTCTGACGATAACCTTGGACATCGTTCTCATAGTCAAATGTAATTCCTTGGACAAGTGCATCATGAGTACCATCCCTCCTAGCATAGCCAAACTGTCGCAAAGCCAAACAAGCATTATAGGTGATTCCTCCCCTAATACCAAGGAGAGGGACATTAGGGAATTCCCCATAACGGTCAATGATGATAACATCCTCCAAAGATCGAGAACACCAATGAATATCCGAATGCGTGAGTGACATCAACCTATTAGACCATCTCATGCATTGCTCATTCTTCAAAATAGATCGAGGTAGGTGCGAAATAAACCACCTAGCCAACAAAGGAGTGCAACACATAAAATTCCCTTTCTCTTCATGGTGCGAGTGTGAAGATAATGCAAGATATCTCCAAACAAGGTAGGCACCAGGTTACGAGATAGAAAAACTTTTACCGCATTCACATCTATGAGTTGGTCCGAGTTAGAAAATAGTACTATCCCATAGATTAGAAGAGCAAAACTTCTTCAAAAGCTTGTAGATCCAGAGCCTCCCAAAATTGTTGAGCCTTCTCAAACAGAAACTTGGCTAGAAACCCTTTAACACCACTTCTTGTTTCCCAATTTTCCACAACTTCGGACTATTGCAAACATAAAGCTCGAGCAATCTCCTCAGGTCTTGGTTCTCTCTCAATACCAGTGAAGGTTAATTGATCAAGAATAGGCACTCCCAAGATTTGAGAAAACTCCTCCATAGTAGGCACTAATTAGTAATCAGGAAATATAAACAATGGTGCTTAGGATCAAAGAATTGGAAAAGAACATGTACCATATCCTCTTCAAAGTTTTTGGTAACCAAGTGATGAGATGACAATAATTCTTAGTGAACAGAGAATCGTTGGGAACCCTTGATGCTAATTCCTTGATTTGAGGAGGAAATCTCACAAGGTTGATTTGGATGGTATTTCTTTGCATGGAAGCCATGTCCTAAAGCACAAAGATAAATTCAAAAGTCCTTTGCAATGGTATGATGTCATGATGTTATGTACAAGTAAACATATACACACAAAGCAAACAAGTCCTTAGGTTTAGGCTTGCATGAGGTTCTAGGTAAGTACCTCTTGAAGTTTAGTTGGTTCAACATGTCCTAGAAAGTAATCGGGTTCTAGGGGATCTCAATATCATTGATCTTTCTGCATTGTGCATTGTTTCAGCGCAAGCCTATTTTTTGGCGACCAAAATATCCCAAAAGTCCAATCTCAATGAGCGTAGTATCGAGTATCAAAAAACTTCGGACTGCACCAAAGTCGGCTACCTCACTACTTCCTAATGGTCAAGTTGTTCAATTAAAGCTTCTAAGGTTCGTTAGTGCTTCATGACATCAAACAACAGCCTCGTATCCTCCTTAATTCACCATAAGGGATACCGGTATCCACAAATGTGTAACACTAACATAGCTATTGTCTCAACCATATCGGTCTACGCCGTACAGTCTCCATAATTTTGCTATTTACCTAATGATGTTCCCAGATCCGGGTAGAGGATCAACACAAACCCAAACAAGGACCCATAAGTGTAAAGAAAATAAAATCAAACAATGAAAGAATTTAAAGGTGATATAGCTTTAAGGTAACCTCACTTTTTATTCATACTGCCCAGCAGAGTAGCCAATACTGTAATATGGTGGGAGAACTGACTTGGGTATTTTGCATTTTATCGCAATTGTTGCGGATAGCAAGAGTCGCCACCGGCTTTTCTTTTATCCAATAAAGGAAAGGATGAAAAGAACAGGAAAAACCTTTTGAGAATTTTCTTGAGTTCGGGGGGTAAATTATGAAAAGGGAAGGTGTTAGCACCCTTTTCATCTGTAGTTATCTATGGGATCTTAGTTGCTAGCTCACTTTGAAAATGCTTTATTTGAAATGTGTTTGTGATTGTTTTTGAAAGTGTTTTTAAAAATTGCCTTCGTTTAGGCGAACTTTATAATGATTATCGTCTTTATAAGAATGTATATAAAGCGTTTGACTTTTGAAAATATTTCATTGAAAGTGTTGGTGTCTTTAAGAAAATCTTTTGTTTGAAATGTTTGTGAGAAAGCAACTATGAACGCTCTACCTAATCAAAAAGTCTTTATTCTTTTCCTCCTCCTTTAGATAGTTCTATCTTACCATTGATTGATAAAAAGCCCTATTATTGGATGTGAAGGGACGAGTGTGGGTCGTTGTATAGTTATAAAATATAACCTATGAGACGCTTTACAAATTGTCTTAAGGGGCTTAGGTCATTTTACCAAAGGCAACGTCGATGGGTCATCGAGGGACTAGGATCTTTTTTATGGAGGGTCTTTGCTAAAGTGTCCCACTTTCGAGGGACATGACTATTTATTTGTAGGTAACAAGTGAGGTTATCCTAGAGGTGCGCGTGTGAAAAGTGTTTGATTGTATGCATTTTTTTGGTCTTAAGATTAGGGTTCTCTAAGATTGATTTTATCTTGCCATACACATCCTAATTACTAACAATTATATTAAAAGCAATAAATTGCGGAAATTAAAATCCTACGCTATTACATCATTGTAGGGTATGGGGATACAAGTAATAAAAACGAGGGAAAAGTAAAATCCTAATTACTTATTACAACCCAATTGAATGAAAATAATAGCAAAAAAGTATAAAAAAATTAATATTTTTGGTGTTTGGCCTAACACGGGCCATGTCCTGTGACACGGCCACCCGTGTCAGGGCCCTGTAATACCTCATGCGTCTGTTTTTTTTCCCAGCTGAGCTGACACGGGAACCTATGTCAGCACCCTGTCCTCCTTTTTTGCATGTTTCCTGTTCCAGTAGATTTGACACGGGCCGTGTCATGTAAAACAGGCACCCGTCTCAGCACCATGTCATCCTTTTTGCATGCTTCTAGTTCTAGTAGATCTGACACGGACCGTGTCCTGTGACACAGGCACCCTTGTCAGCATCCTGTCCTACATTTTTTGTTAGGTTTTCAAACAGCTGAGCTGACACGGGCCGTGTCGTGTGACACGGGCCGTGTCGTATGACACGGGTACCAGTGTTATCCCCCTGTCTTGGATTTTTCACTGAGTTTTCTTCTTTTGATCTATCCTTTTATATATTTTTTGAACATAAAAAGCAAATGATGTATGGATAAAGATATCACACTTAGGAAAAAAGTTTACCTCTCGAAGCGAAAAATTTAGAATATGTATGGATGTCGCCGAGTGCGAAGTCATGATTGATCGATCTCCTTTGGACCTTCTTGAAGTTGCTCTAATCCTTGCTTTGTGCCGCAAAGTTCCCGAACCGCTACAACTCAGTTAAGTTGCAAAATACTATTTTTGTTTGCGTTTGGAAGGTGATAATAATGGTATTACAGAAATTGTTCTTGTGTTTGAACAATCTCTATGTGATGTATATGAAGTGTTTGGATAGTTGGTTTAAGGGAAAACTTGCAAGGTTGAACAATTGGTTGATGTTTTTTTCTATTTCTAAGTTTTTGTTTTGTGAAGGAAAGTAGATGAGCAGAGTTTACAAAGAATTTTGTTAGGTTTTTCGAAATCTTATTTTTTCTCTTCTCTCCTTTCTCTCCAAAAAATTCCCTCTTTTGTGTGTTGTGAAACAACTTATTTATAGATGAAATTGACTAAAATTTGGGAGGGAAATCGATAAGTTTTTGAACTATTTGGGTACATTGTTCCATTGCTTTTGAGATGCAGCTCTTATATGCTATGTTTGTGCAAATATGGGGTTGATATGATGCAGATTTTGCAGGGCAGCATTGCAGGTTTTGGAGCAGGTTTTGACAGTTTTCTTAGCATTACTATGCATGTTTTGGACAGCAGAATATGTAGCATGATGCAGGTCTAGTTTTGTGGACAGATTTATGCAGCTTGTAAAAAAGACAAGGCATATTTGTGGACAACATAATGGCAAAGTTTAAAGAAAGAGTCAAAGGGAAAAGTTCAAACAAGATAAAGCTTAGGATTTGTAACTTGCAATGCAGCCTTGTTATTTACTTGAAAACTTGTAACAACTTGAATTATCTTGAATTGTGGTGAAAAGATGTCATGAAGTAATTAAATTAACATGTATGAAAACACTTAGAAAAATCTCTAAATCTTGCAAAGTTTGACTTTTCAAAATGACTTTTGACCTTCTTGATTTCTTGATGATCAAATTTCATATTTTTGAATGTCTTGATGAAATGTGACCTTTGAAACTAAAATTTGATCAAAAAGTCAAAGTTTGACTTTTCAGTGTACAGTTGACTTTTTTCATATGTTGACCAAATTTCACCTATCAATCCATTGATCTTGCGAGATGAATTGAAATATGAGATTAGTTAAAAATTATGTACTTGAATCCTTGAGATCATGTTTCAAACTGATAAGTCATGTACTAGGTCAAAAGTCAAAGATTGGTCATTCTCAGTCAAAACCCTAATTTGGACCATTTTGCCTTTTTGACGATTTGAACAATTTTCTTGGAGAATTGTGATCCAATCTTTATCAAATGATACATATGAATTAAAATTGTTGATATTGGTTCAAAATCTTGAAGTTTGACGGTAGGTTGACCTCAATTGACTTTTTTCCAATACAATTGATTTTAGGCCATCTCATCAATTGATTGAGCAATTTTGTGATCCAAGACTTGAAACTTGACAAGAGAAATCTTGAGGGTCCATAATGATCCATGAAAGTCATTTGAAATATTAGAAGTCAAACTGTCCTTGTGCAAGCTCAAATCTTAATTTGAGGCATTAGTGTTGAGGAGATGACTTAACCTAGTCAATACTTGTGCAAGCTTGAATCATTGGAGATCTTTGTGAGAAGTATCTTGAGAAAATGGAGGGAAAAGTTTTGGGTACAAAACATATTACATTCGGAAATATTAATATTCGAAAAACACAAAACAACAAAAACTAAACACATCGTCCTAGGATCAATCTAGTTGATCCTATAAGTAACTAAAATATATTTGTTTTAGAAGACTAGCGTTTGTTTACCAAATTCCAGGGTAAACAATATGCTACATATTTTGAAGATGCAATGATTATTATATGAAATATTTTATGAGAGGGTGGCCATGCCGTGAAAGTATGTGATAATGTGATCTATGTGGGGGATAAATCAATTGTACTTTGTTAACTCTGGGGAAATGACATTTAACCGTTTTTTGAGTGAACGATGGTCCTTATGAATGCTTGAATTACTTCTTGTTCCCCAGGTAAGGTTAGAATGACTTTATTCCATATCTGAATCATTTAAGTAATTCCTTATGTTTCAAACGTATATTGTGAACCTCAAAGTTTTAAGTGCAATATTTATCAAGAAAATAGTTGGACGTTTTAGCACTCAAAAAAGTAAAAGAAAACCATAATTTATTTTGGATGAAAGGAATTTTTTATTGAAATTGGCCTTTAAGTAGGAATTTAAAGGAGGAAGCAATCCCTTAGAATAGGTAATTGTGTAAAGATATCGTCACTTGAGTTCTGATTTTGCTATAACTATTATGTCTTCAAAGATATCGTCACTTTTCCTTCTGAAGAGAATATTTGAGTAAATTCCTGCCCCTCGGGGTTGCTGACTATTTTTGAGAAGTCGCAGATTGCAGTCATTCACTTCCAAATCCCTACCTTTTTCCTGGACTTCCCTTTTGAGGTTTGCATCCACTGGGATACCCTTTTTTGCCTAAGCCGCCTTTTCAGGTTTTCAACTTAGTGGGTGTACTTCTTTTTTATTTATCCCTAATTTTTGCCCGGATCTTTCCTTTTTGTGATCCTCCGGGATGCCCATTTTTGCCTAAGTCGTCAACTTAGCGAGTCTAATTCTGCAAAGTATTTTTTAACTTCATCTGCATTCATCGTGAGTGGGAAATATTTGCCATCCATAGTTGTAAGCAAAAAAGACTCTTCTAAGAAAACCTTCTTTAAAACATATGGACCTTCATAATTTTGTGCTCATTTGCCCCTAGTATATGCGTTGTTGGGAGCCAATATTTTCTTCAACACGAGGTCTCTGACTTGGAAATTCTGAGGACGGACCTTTTTTTCAAAAGCTTTCTTCATTCTTCTCTGATACAATTGGCCATGGAAAATGGCTGCCAATATTTTATCTTTTATGAGGTTTAACTGATCAAACCTTGTTCGAACCTATTAAACTTCGTCCATTTTAATATCCATTATAACCCTTAGAGAAGGGATTTCTACTTCCACCGGTAGAACTACTTCCATACCATAAACAAGCGGGAAAGGGGTTTCCCCTGTTGAAGTGCAGACTGAAGTGAGATATCCATGTAAAGCGACGGATATCATTTTGTGAAAATCCTTGTATTTTACCACCATCTTTTGCATAATTCTCTTAATATTCTTGTTTGCAGTTTCAACTGCGCCATTTGTAACGCCTGTTAATTTAATTAATTATTTAATTAAATTATATTTGGATTATTTGGTGAAAAGTTGTGAGATGTTGTGAATTGTTGGTATAAGTTGTTAGATTATTATTAATTAATTAAGTAGTTAATTCATAATAGTAATAATGTTGGAATTATTGGAATAATTGTGTTGGGCATATTTTATTGGTTGGAAGTAGTAAATTGGGGGTGTGAAAGTTAAGCCTAATTGGATTAATGATATAAGGTTAAGCTGACACAAGGATTTGATTTAGTTGGTGATTAAGGGTTTGTGCTTTGACCAGAAGAGCTGCGCGGAGGGTTGGAATTTTGGTAGAGCGACCTCCAATCAAGGTAAGGGTGGGGTTATGACCTTATAATGGGATTTATGATCTGTAATTATGTGGGAATTGGTCGTTTGGATGACTGTGTGCGTTGATGATTCTGGATTTGTTATCGAAGTTTCCCGTTTCTCTATGTGTGGTCATTAGGGAGTCACCGTAGGACTGTATCGCGCGATTAGTGAACCTGTTAATGAAGTTGGCCGCTAGCCGTGTTGTGGACGTTTTGAGTTGTCTGTATGATTTCCCGATAGAATCGATGAGTAGGTTAGTGTAGTTTATCACTAGGTGGTATGGTTGTTATGATGATGTAGTATTCCGAGCAGTTGGCAGGAAATTAAGAATTATTGTTATTGTTATTTTCAGTTTAGAAGGGTTTTTGCATGACTGTTTTGTACAATTAACGAATTTGTTGATAGGAAATATAGTTGTCGTTGATGTGTTATTCCAAGCAGTTGGTCGGAGATCATGCATTGTGTTGTGGTGGTCGTTATGCTATTGTATTATTCAATGATGTTGGCCAAAATTAATGGTCGAGGAGGATGCTAAGGTGTTAGGTGCCGAGCGACATGTAGGCTGTAAGGTGTGTCGGTGAATATATGTGTTGGATGTCGATCGGTATTAGGCTGCAAGGCATGTTGGAGAGCACAATATTGATGTCGAGCTGCACGAAGCCACAGGTTGTGTCGAGGAGTATAAGTAGTTGTTATTCTTCTTTGTTTCAGTGCGTATCGAGGGGTATTGAGTTAGTGGTTATTTTGTCTTTTTGTTGTGCATGTCGAGGGGGCGCGTAGTCCGTCCTATCCCTTTTACCCATATATGTTGTTTTTGTCGATACCAGTGTTGTGTAGTCGTGCTTAATTGAGAATTTGCAGGTTGATGAGTTATGTTGAGATGCCTATAATTTGGCAGATATTATGTTGTAGGCTTATGGCCAAAGTTGAACTATGTTGATGTTGAATTTTTGTTGATGTTGTAGGCTTATGGCCAACATTGATTTATGTTGAGTTGTTGTTTGTGGTTGATTTTTGCTACATTCATGTCGTGTCGCATACATCGCATATCAAGTGGGAGCTAATGCTCGTTAAGTTGGCATGGATTGGTAAAATATTAAGTTGAAGACTTATGCCTTGTTGATGCCTCTATTTATTGGCAGATTTTTAAGTTGGGAGTTCTTCTCCATTGGTACCACATGCATTTTCATAAAGACAGGTTGTATTATGTGTTGTATTTTGAGTCATTGTGTGGTTGATTTAATTATGCTTATGTTGTTAAAATTTAAGAACTGGTTAATATGCATGAACTGATTCTATAATAAGGTTTATCATACGTTCTATTATAATGTCTGATATATCATCCCTTCTGTTTGAATGTTACCCCTATGTTGGTAACATGCAGGTAATCCAGAGTGAAGGCGGTTTACCTTCAGTAGTTCGAGTCAGTGTCATTTCTATGATACGTAACACTTGGGGGGATGAACGCTTGCTATTTTATTATTATTATTCAGTTGTTGTACTTTAAGCTGTTGTTCGTTAAATAACTGTTATTTGAAGTTGTTTCAGTTGGATAAAGATGTTATATTCTTTAAGTTGAATATTTGATTCCGTTGTGTGGTTATGAAAGTTGTTGGTTTCAGAATATTAATTTATGTTGTTGTTGGTTCATCCAAGTTTAATGTGTTATGTATTTATAATTATTGTCATTGTTTTAAAGTTGAATTTGTAGCATCCTGATTCAGTTTTCGAATTTTTGTAACTCTGATTTTTACATTCATTGTCGGGTAGAATTTGGGTGTTACAAAGTTGGTATCAGAGCAAGTCGGTCCGTCCGACCAAGTTGCTGAGTCGTAGTTGTGTCTAACAATCGAGTATTATTAATTGGAGTTCTAACTGCTGTTTATGTTATAGTGATAAGTTGAGATGGCTGGAAGGAATGGTGCTGCACTGGTTGCTGCTTTAGAAGAAATGGCGCATGCTATGGAGAATCATCCGAACGCTGGCGAGAATGGTGGATCTCATAGTTTGGCGACCTTCCAAAGGAGAATCCGCCTACCTTCAAGGGTAAGTATGATCCTGACGAAGCGTTGGATTGGTTGAAAGAGATTGAGAGAATCTTACGTGTGATGGACTGCACTCCAGCGCAGAAGGTTCGCTATGGTACTCATATGCTAGCAGTCGAAGCTGATGACTGGTGGCTAGAGACGTGTCAGAGGTTAGAAGCTGCAGGTGAAAATTTCACTTGGGCTATGTTTCATAGGGAATTTCTGAGGAAGTATTTTCCTGAAGATGTTGGTGGTAAGAAGAAAATTGGATTTATTGAGCTGAAGCAAGAGAGTATGTCTCTTGTTGAGTATGTTGCAAAGTTTGCGGAGTTGGCTAAGTTTTATCTGCACTATATTGAGGCAAATGTGTAGTTTTCAAAGTCCATCAAGTTTGAGAATAGGTTGCACCCAGAGATCAAAAAGGTAGTTGGATACCGAAAGATTCGTGTCTTTGCTGATTTGATTGATAGTTGCAAGATTTATGAAGAGGATAATAATGCTCACTATAAGATTCTCGGTGAGAAGAGGGGTAAGCACCAACAGAACCGTGGTAAGCCTTATGATGCCCCAGTTGGTAAAGGTAAACAGAAAGTTTCTCAAGGTTAGAGAACTAGTGGGGGAGATGCTCCTGCTAATGTAGTTTGTTTCAAATGTGGAAAACCTAGGCATAAGAGAAATGTGTGTATTGCTGAGGTGAATAGGTGTTTCTGTTGTGGTAAGACTGGACATGTTATATCTGAGTGCAATCATAAAGATATGATTTGTTTTAATTATGGTGAAGAAGGACACATTGGTAGTCAGTTTCAGAAACCAAAGAAGGTGCAAACCAGTGGAAAGGTGTTCGCTTTTGCTGAGAATCAGACGGCTAATAAGGACAAACTCATTAGAGGTACATGTTTCATTAATAGTACTCCTTTAATTACTATTATTAATATCAGTGCTATTCATTGTTTTATTGCTGCTGATTATGTTGAAAGATTGGGTCTTATGTTGTCTTCTATGAATGGAAAGATGGTCGTCGACACTCCAGCCAAGGGGTCGGTGACTACTTCTCTCGTGTCTTTAAAGTGTCCTTTGTCGATCTTCGATAGAGACTTTTTTGTTGATTTGGTTTGTTTGACTTTAAGTGGGTGGGATGTGATCTTAGGTATAAATTGGTTATAACATATATATGTTCATATTAACTATTATAACAAGTCTGTGAGGTTTTCTACTCCTGAGGAAAAGGAAGTTGGTCTGTTGTCCGCTAGACAGTTGCGGAAGTTGATGCAAGAAGAGGCTCAAATGTTCCCGTTGATAGCGTCGCTATATGTCTAGACTCAAGCTGTAATTGAGGAATTGCAAGCGATACGTGAATTTCCAGAAGTTTTCCTTGATGAAATTCTTGATGTACTGCCAGAGAGAGAAGTTGAATTTGCTATTGATCTTGTACCTGGAAACATACCTGTTTCGATGGCACCATACATGATGTCTTCATATGAATTGTCAGAATTAAAGGAGAAATTGGAAGAGTTACTTAAAAAGAAATTTGTAACACCAAGTGTATCTCCGTGGTGAGCTCCAGTGTTGCTAGTAAAGAAGAAAGATGGAAGTATGAGGCTTTGTGTTGATTATAGACAAATGAATAAAGTTACCATTAAGAAAAACTATCCACTTCCAAGAATAGATGACTTTATTGATCAATTGGTGGGTGCTCGTGTGTTTAGTATGATTGACTTGAGGTCAGGTTATCATCAGATTAAGGTGAAGGATGAAGATATCCAGAAGACGGCTTTCGAATGCGTTATGGACATTATGAGTATTTGGTGACACCTTTTGGAGTTACTAATGCGTCGGGAGTATTCATGGAATATATGAACCTTATTTTTCATACTTATTTGGATCAATTTGTAGTGGTGTTCAATGATAACATTTTGATTTACTCTAAATTGGAAGAAGCGCATGCAGAACACTTAAGAATAGTATTGCAAGTTTTGAAAGAGAAGAAGTTGTATGCAAAGTTGTCTAAGTGTGAATTTTGGTTAAATGAGATTAGGTTTCTTGGACACCTGATCTCAGATAGTGGCATTGCTGCAGATCCATCTAATGTAGATGTCGTGTTGCAATGGGAAACTCCAAAGTCGGCTACCGAGATTAGATGCTTGTTGGGATTAATTGGTTATTATAGAAGTTTTATCGAAAGTTTTTCTAAGTTGGCACTTCCGTTGATTAAGTTGACTTGTAAAGGTAGAGCTTATGTGTGGGATGTGCAGTGTGAAGAAAGTTTCACGGAATTAAAGAAAAGATTGATGTCGGCTCTGATTTTGACATTACCTAATCTAGGAGAACCTTTTGTGATATATTGTGACGCTTTCAAGATGGGTTTAGGAGGTGTGCTTATATAGAATGATAAGGTAGTTCGTTATGCATCAAGGCAGTTGAGGAGTCATGAAAAGAACTATCCTACGCATGATTTAGAGCTTGCTACAGTTGTTTTTGTGTTGAAGATTTGGAGGCATTATCTCTATGGTTCTAGATTTGAAGTATTTAGTGACCATAAGAGTTTAAAGTATTCATTTGATAAAAAAAATTGAATATGAGACAACGAAGATGGTTGGAGTTGTTAAAGGATTATGATTTCAATTTGAATTATCATCCATGAAAAGAGAATATGGTGGCTGATGCGTTAAGTCGACAGGCTTTACATATGTCAGCAATGATGGTTAAAGAGTTGGAATTGATTGAGAAGTTCAGAGATATGAGCTTAGTATATGAAGTAACACCGCAAATTGTTAAGTTGGGGATGTTGAAGATTAACAATGATTTTCTAGATAATATCAAAGAAGTTTAGAAGTTGGATGTAAAATTGGTAGACTTGATGGTTGGAATCGATCAGACCGAGAATAATGATTTTAACTTAGATGCGCAAGTTGTGTTGATATTTCTTAATCGGATTTGTATTCCTGATGATGCGGGGATGAAGAAAGTGATTCTCGTGGAAAGTCATAGAAGCAAGTTAAGCATTCATCTGGGAGCTACAAAGATGTATCCAAATTTGAAGAATTTGTTTTGGTGGCCTGGAATGAAGAGTGATGTGGATCGGTTTGTGTATGCATGTTTAACTTATCAGAAGTTGAAAGTTGAACATCAGAAGCATGTAGGGTTGATGCAACTATTAGAAGTTACATAATGGAAAAGGGATAGCATTTCAATGGACTTTGTGATGGGATTACCTAATACTTCAAGAGGACATGATTTGATTTGGGTGATTGTTGATAGGCTTACGGAGTCGGCTCATTTTATTTCTATTAACATCAATTTTCCAATGTCGAAGTTGGAAGATATTTATACTAGTGTAATTTTAAAGTTGCATGGTGTTCCTTTGTGTATTCTGTCGGATGGAGATCCGAGGTTTACTTCAGATTTTTGGAAGAGTTTGTAAGAGGCGTTGTGTTCTAAGTTGAGGTTGAGTTCAGCGTATCATCCTCAGACGAATGGTCAAACTTAAAGGACTATTCAGTCATTGGAAGATTTGTTGAGAGCATGTGTTCTTGAACATGGAGGTTCGTGGGATAGTTATCTTTTGTTAATAGAGTTCACTTATAATAACAGTTATCATTCTAATATTGGAATGGCACCTTTCGAATAGTTGTATGGTCGGAGATGTAGAACTCCTTTATGTTGGCATGAGTCTGGAGAAAGTGTAGTGCTTGGACCTGAACTTGTTCATGAGACTACTAAGAAAGTGAAGTTAATTCGAGAAAATATGAAAGCTTCCCAAAGTAGACAGAAGAGTTATCATGACAAGCAAAGTAAATATTTAGAATTTCAAGCAAGTGACCATGTGTTTTTGAGAGTTACACTTGTGACTGGTGTTGGGCGAGCATTGAAGTCTAGGAAGCTCACTCCTCGTTTTATTGGTTCGTATCAGATTTCTGACAGAGTTGGAAATGTTGCTTATAGAGTGGCTTTACCGCCTAATCTTTCGAATTTGCATGATGTGTTTCATGTGTCACAACTCCAGAAGTTGATTTCAGATTCATCTCATGTGTATCATATGGATGATGTTCAAGTACGTGATAATGTTTCTATGGAGATGATGCCTATATGAATCACATATCGTGATATGAAGACTCTAAGAGGCAAGGAGATTGCTTTGGTGAAAGTAATATAGGTAGGAGCTTCCAGAGAAAGTATGACTTGGGAGTTGGAAAGAAAGAAGCAGGACTCCTATCCTGAGTTGTTTGAATAAGGTAAATTTTCGAGGACGAAAATATTCTAAGTGGTGGAGAGATGTAACGCCCAATAATTTAATTAGTTATTTAATTAAATTATTTTTTTATTATTTGTTGAAATGTTCTGAGATGCTGAGAATTGTTGGTATAAGTTGTTAGGTTATTATTAATTAATTAAGTAGTTGATTAATAATAATAATAATGTTGGAATTAATGGAATAATTGTGTTGGGCCTATTTTATTGGTTGGAAGTAGTAAAGTGGGGGTATGAGAATTAAGCCAAATTGGATTAATGATATAAGGTTAAGCTGACACAAGGATTTGATTTGGTTGGTGATTAAGAGTTTGTGCATTGACCGGAAGAGCTGCACTGAGAGAGAAGCAAGTTGCCCGGTGCCGAGTGGAGAAAAATAAGGTTGTCGACTGGAATTTTTGTAGAGCGACCTTCAATCAAGGTAAGGGTGGGGTTCTAACCTTATAATGGGAGGAGCATAAGTAGTTGTTATTCTTCTTGGTTTCGGTGCGTGTCGAGGGGTATTGAGTTAGTGGTTATTTTATCTTGTTGATGTGCATGTCGAGGGGCGTGTAGTCTATCCTATCCCTTTTGCCCATATATGTTGTTTTGGTCGATACGAGTGTTGTATAGTCGTGCTTAATTGAGAATTTACAAGTTGATGAATGATGTTGAGATGCCTCTAATTTGGCAGATATTATGTTGCAGGCTTATGGCCAAAGTTGAACTATGTTGATGTTGAATTGTTGTTGATGTTGTAGGCTTATGGCCAACGTTGATTTTTCTTGAGTTGTTGTTTGTTGTTGATTTTTTCTACATTCATGTTATGTTGCATAAATCACATATCAAGTTGAAGTTGATGCTCATTAAGTTGGCTTGGATTGGCAAAATATTAAGTTGAAGGCTTATGCCTTGTTGATGCCTCTATTTATTGGTAGATTTTTAAGTTGGGAATTCTGTTCCATTAGTACCACATGCATTTGCATAAAGATAGGTTGTAATCTGTGTTGCATTTTGTGTCGTTGTGTGGTTGATTTGATTATGCTTATGTTGTTAAAATCTGAGAAGTGGTGAATATGCATGAACTGATTCTAATATAATGTTTATCATACATTCTATTATAATGCCTGATATCTAACCCCTTCTGTTTGAATGTTACCCATATGTTGGTAACGTGCAGGTATCCCAGAGTGAAGGCAGTTTACCTTCATTAGTTCGAGTCATTGTCATTTCTCTGAGACGTAACACCCGGGGGGATGAACCCTCGCTATTTTATTGTTATTATTCAGTTGTTCACTTTAAGTTGTTGTTCGTTAAATAACTGTTATATGAAGTTCTTTCAATTGGATAAAGATGTTATATTCTTTATGTTGAATATTTGATTCTGTTGCGTGGTTATGAAAGTTGTTGGTTTCGGAAGGTTAATTTATGTTGCTGTTGGTTCATCCAAGTTTAATGTGTTATGTATCTGTAGTGAATACCGTTGTTTTAAAGTTGAATTTGTAGCATCCTGATTCGGTTGTTGAATTTTTGTAACTCTGATTTTTATATCCATTGTCGTGTAAAATTGGGGTGTTACACCATT
This sequence comes from Vicia faba, assembly GCA_948472305.1. Taxonomy (NCBI): domain Eukaryota; kingdom Viridiplantae; phylum Streptophyta; class Magnoliopsida; order Fabales; family Fabaceae; genus Vicia; species Vicia faba. The sequence continues at coordinate 407,032,608 of OX451740.1, read as the reverse complement.
CATCTTCGATCAATAGGGAGAAGCGTTATGATGTTGGATTTTAAAATTTTGACATAAATCTTTTACCATCTTATTGTTGAAGTTGGATCCCTTATTAGTAATGATCCTCTCAGGAATTGCGTAGCGGAAAATAATTTGTTTCTTGATGAAATAGGAAACCACCTGTCAGGTGACATTGGCATATGAAGCAACTTCTACCCATTTGGTGAAGTAGTCGATAGCAACTAAAATGAAACAGTGACCATTGAAAGCAGTTGGTTTGATACGGCCGATTATGTCAATGTCCCATATAGCGATGGGACAAGAAGAAGTCATGACATTAACAGGTAGTCGCAACACTCATTTTTTCCACATAGATTTGACATTTGTGGCAAGCTCTTGCATGAATAAAGCAAGTAGTTTCCATAGTGGTCTAATAATATTCTTCTCTCAGTATTTTCTTAGCTATTGTATGATCATTATAATGTGTCCCGAAGGAACCCTCATGAACCTCCTATATGATCTTATCTGCTTCATGTCCATCCACACATCTGAGTAACATTGAATCATAGTTTCTTTTATAGAGAACATCGTCGTTGAGGAGAAATTTGGATGATAATTTCAACAAATTCTTTTTATCAATCGTGGATGCCCCTTCGGAATATTCTTGTGTCTCAAGATACCTCTTGATGTCATACTAGCAAGGCTTGTCATTGTTTGTTACTTCCCTTTCACAACAGTATGCTGGATCTTCTAAACATTCAATTCTAATGCTAGGAACTTCATTAGCTCATTTCATCTTGAACATGGAAGACAGACTGGCCAAGGCATTGGCCAATTGATTCTCCTACCTTGGGATATGGCTGAACGTGATCTCCTTAAAATAAGGATTTAACTTCATGATATGTTATTTGTAAGGATTTAGGTTGGGGTGACGAGTTTCCCAAATTCTATTAATCTGGTGGAATACCAAAGTTGAGTCTCCGTACACATCCAAGGTCTTGATCCTCAAATTCATGGCTGATTTCAAACGAAAAATACAGGCTTCATACTCTACTACATTATTAGTAGCATCAAAAAAACATTTGGCGGTGAATGGAATGTGAAAACCCGTAGGGGAAGTAATAACAACTATAATACTATGCCCCGAGGCATTCTAGGCACCTTCAAACACGAGCTTCCATCACGCTCCTGGGTCGGGTCCTTCTTTTGACTTTCTCACTTCTTTAACTAACATGATGTCTTCGTCTTGGAAGTCAAACTTCATGGGCTGATAATCATTCATAGTCTGATGGGCGAGATAATTTGATAATATGCTACCCTTGATGGCATTTTGGGTAACATATTGAATGTAATATTTTGTTAGGACCATTTTCCAACAGGCAACTCGGCCTGTTAAAGCTGGATTTTCAAATACGTACTTGATTGGATCCATCTTGGATATCAAAAGCATTGTATGCGTCAACATGTATTCTCTTAGACACTTAACACCCCAAGCAAGTACCCAACACATCTTCCCAAGAAGTGAATATCTTGACTCATAGTTAGCGAACTTTTTACTTAGGCAATAGATTGCATGTTATTTTCTCCCTGTCTTGTTGTGTTAACCAAGTACACAGCCCATGGAATTCTCAAGCACTTTTAGGTACATAATCAAAGGTCTCCCCGACACTGGAGTTATGAGAAATGGAGGCTTTTGCAAATACTATTTGGTCTTGTTGAAGGCTTGTTAGCAATTATCATTCCACTCCAAGGCTTGACCCTTCCTTAATAATTTGAATATTGGCTCATAAGTAGTTGTTAAGTGAGATATAAACATGGCTATGTAGTTTAACCTTCCCAAAAATTCGCGAACCTCTTTCTCAATTCTTGGCTCGGGCATCTCTTGTATTGCTTTCAACTTGTCTAGATCAAATTCAATACCATGTTGACTTATGTTGTACCCCAAAATTTTCCCTCCTAGGGTTCTCAAATGCTCAAGGTTGCTCAAGAATTGATCAGAAAAATTCTCATCCTAAGCATTGGACTTACAACTAGGGTTTTGTATTTCTCAAGGAATATTGGGTTTCCAAGGTATGTATTGGTTTTAATGGCTCCTCATATGCTTTAAATTATGCTCATACCAAGTTTCAAGCCTTGCACCAAAAGTTTGCTTAGTCAATGGCTTAGATGAATGAATAGCAACTGTATTGGGTAAAAAGTCAACTATGGTTAACATACAGTCAAACTTCAAGATTTTTGTTCAACATCAACATTTTGAAGTCACATTCATCATCTTATCAATGGTTTAACATGATTCCTCAAGAAAAACCCTTAAATCATCAAAAGTCAAAAGTTGCTAAATTAGGGTTTCCTTAGGAGAAGTCAACTGAACTTTGACCAAGCATAACTCACACATGCTTCATCATATTTTTCCAAACCAAAGCTTATTTCGAAGGGAGTTCAATTCTCTACAAATCTGTCTCTCTAAGCTCAAGTCACAAAAGTGAATCATTTGAGAGATATGAGCCAATACAGTATAGGTCATTTCAAAAGTCAATAAAAAGACACTTTTTATCAAGGCAACTTACATCAATATAAACTCTTCAAAAGCAAAAATTATCAACACAAATGTTGTATAGGACATCTTGAGCTTTCCAAAAAGTCCAAGATCACCTTCAAAAGATGAAAATTGAGTGCGTTATGACCATTGCAAGTTGGGAAATTTTGAGCAAATGCATGAAGTTCAAATTGAGAAAGCTTGATATTTTGGGCTATTGGGCCATGGTTTAAGAGTCCAAACGTGTATCACACTCTTCATACACCTCAAACTTTGTTCTTACACCCTTTGACCTTTTTTATTTTAATTATTTTTCATTTATTCATTAATAAATATAAAAATAAACAAAATAAAATCATATCTTTTTACACAAGGTCCAAGTCCACTTATCGTTGACCTAATCTTTCACTATGTAATCTCATTCAATCTCATACAAAGGGACACGAAAAAAACCTCGCCTCAAATTTTCCGAAAAACATCAACTTTTTTCAAGAACCCTAGAAGTCCAAAACTCTTGTTACCAACCCTTTCACTACAAGATTTCCATTCCATTCACTCCTAACAACCCTGCAAAGTAAGGTTGGATTGATTTTGAGGGCCCAAAATGCATGAAAACACCATGCCATGTATATCCGATTGCATAACTTTATGAATTTCATTAAGCATAACCTTATCTATCGGTATGGCTTCTGGGAAAGGATTATCACAGACAACGGTACCAATCGCAATAACACTATGATCACGGAACTCTGCACACAGTTCAAGATCAAGCACCGCAATTCTTCTCCATATCGATCGAAGATGAATGGTGCAGTGGAAGCCACCAATAAGAACATCAAGAAGATTATACAGAAGATGACAATGACGTATAAAGATTGGCACGAGATGTTACCATTTTCTCTCCATGGATATCGCACTTCAGCTTAGACATCAATTGGGGTAACCCCATTCTCTCTGGTCATGGCATAGATGTTGTCTTACCTGTCAAAGTTCATATTCCTTCCTTGAGAATTATGAAAGATGCAGACTTGGACGAAAACGAATGGATTCAGACTAGGCTGGACCAATTGAATTTGATTGACGAGAAGAGGCTTGCGGCTGTTTGTCACGGTCAGATGGATCAGAAGCATATGATCAAAGCATTTAATAATAAAATCAGGCATTGAGTATATTAGGTTGGTGACTTGGTAACAAAGCGCATTATCCTACCGCAGGGTGATCCAAGGGGAAAATGGACCCCCACCTACGAAGGGTCATTTATAGTCAAGAGGATATTTTTGGGCGGCGCTGTGATACTTACCACCATGGACAATGAAGATCTTCCACACCTCGTGAACGTGGACATAGTTAAAAGATACTATGCATGAAAAAAACCCACTAGGTTGACTAGCCTAGTCAAAAATAAGGGCATCCTGGCGAACCATAAGAGTTCAGGGAAAAATTAGGGATATAAATGTAAAGATTGTACACCCGACAAGTCGAAAACCTGAAAAGGCGGCTTGGGCAAAAAAAGGGTATCTCGGTGGACTGAAAACCCAAAAGGGATGTCCAGGAAAAAATTAGGGATTAAAGCGTATGACTATGTCCCATTGGGTCACTTACAGTCAACTTTATTACCAACGTCAAGTTCGAATGCTGCAAATATATTCAATCGACTTCTTCTGACAGCAAGGGATGAGATGCTTGAAGACATAGGGGCAATAACAGACTTGAAACCTGATGAGATTATTTACACATATCTATATATTATGTTTTCACTTTGTACTCTCTTCATTTTCACGACGATTTCTTCTTACTAGGATTTCTGGAGCTTTGTACAACAATCTCCTATTTATAGGAAAACTATCAATATAAATAAAAAATTTAAAATTAAAATTTTGTTTTACTTTTTCTATTTTGTTTGCAAAAACGTCCAATGACTCAAATTTATTGAACATATTCATATGAATATGATTACTGCTAACAAATATGCATAAAAATAGGAATAAGCATTTACTCAAGACTCTAGGAGACGAGATAACGTTCAAGTCATTCGTAATCCCCAAAAAGTTGTTCCCACAAGATTGTCCCCCGCTGAGTCATCTTCACAAACAGGTTCCCCTAGCAGACAAAGGAGTATGATCTTTCCCCAACAATGTATCCAACCTACAGAGTCCCAACCATCTTCAGAGAGTATTTCACAAGTACAGTTCGAAGAAATTCTCTCCCCCAGCTGCACTTATTTCTCCAACACGGTAAAATTCCTCAGCAGAGCATATCCCTCAGCAGAGCATATTCCTCAATAGAGTGTTTCTCCAATAGGGTTTATTTCCACAATAGGGTTTATTTCCCCAATAGGATACAGTCTCCTCAGTGGGATTCTATCACTTTGACTGCTACAAATCACCGACAAAACTTCTCTCTTTAGCAAAGGGCAGTCCATATTGCCATCACCAGAGAGTTGCTGCAGAATCTGAAGCCGCACCAGATATCAATAAATCTTATCATCCCTAGACGAGTCGACATCCATATTGAAAACTTGGTCAAACAGCACCTTGGAAGGTTATCCATCTCCTTTATCCCTAGTCAGGGTATATAAGAATTAAACTCCCCAATAGAGTGATGAACGACCAATGTTCTTGAACTCTCCTCCCCAAACAGAAATCAAATTCCCTAGCGGAGTTTCCTCAAACAACAAGCAGGAGTCCCCAATAAAGACATTCGAAACAAGATTGAAGAATTATTGTCGCCATCCCCAATAGTAGTACATGATTTATTTTCCCGATCAAAAATGTTATACAAAGCTACTGATACACTTCAACAACATTTCACATTGATACATCATTTATGAATATCATGGCATATGCATATGAAACGCATATAGCACTCTCGCTTACTTCGAGAACACCATTACGCAGTGCATTTCATACATCATGACATTTCTCGACTAACTCTTTATCTTTTTAGGTAATGTCTACAAAAAGACGAATATCATCAACAATTTTCTAACAGGTCGCATAGTAACTCCTGAAATAGGACGGTGCGACTATCTGCATGACCATACAATTTCCTTCTGAAATTGAATTCTAACAAGCATTTCCCACAGAGACTAAATCTGAGAAATATCTTCTTAAGCACTTTCCCTAGAGAGTCATTCTGAAAAATATCTCTTCTAGATGAAGTCGGGCGTATACATCTTCTAGTGCATCATTCAGATGAAGTCAGACGTAGATTTCCTTCTGATACTCATTTTGGTAAAAATTCATCCGTAAACTCCTTCCAATATCTCTTGTAGATGAAGTTAGGCGTAGACATCTTCTAGTGCATCATTCAGATGAAGTCAGGCATAGATTTCCTTCTGATACTCATTTTGGAAAAAAGTCAGGCGTAGACTCCTTCCAATATCTCTTCTAGATGAAGTCGGGCGTAGACATCTTCTACTGCATCATTCAGAGGAAGTCAAGCGTAGATTTCCTTCTGATACTCTTTTTGGAAAAACAATTAGGCGTAGACTCCTTACAATACCTGTTCTAGATGAAGTCGGGCATAGACATCTTCTTGTGCATCATTAAGACGAAATCAAGCATAGATTTATTCTGATATTCTTTTTGGACAAAGTCGGGCGTAGACTCATCCCAAACGTATCTTCTAGAAAAATTCGAGCGTAGACTCATTCTAGTACATCATTCAGATAAAATCAAGCGTAGATTCACTCTGATATTCTTTTGGAAAAAGTCAAACGTAGACTCATTCCAAATACATCTTTTAAGACAAAGTCAGGCGTAGACTTATTCTGATATTCCTATCAACAATTACTCTGGATGGCATCTATAAGCCCATCTCCGACGACATGCCATCACTCTCCAAATGGCATCTTTAAGCTCATTTCCAGTATAATCGACCAACAGTGTTACTTCCTACACATGTGAATGCAAATTTCTGGGCACTTAAGTGTTCAATCATCTTCTAACTTTAAGTCACGAATGGCGGACATGCCAATCTAACCCTTCGGGTTTAAGAATATTGAACAGGGGCAGTTGTCGTATCCCAAAATTTTCCCTCCCATTTTTCTTCAAGACATTCTCCTAGGGTTCTCAAATTCTCAAGGTTGCTCAACCATGGTCAACATACAGTCAAACTTTAAGATTTTTTGTATCGTTTTAAATCATATTGGTGTTACTAACATGTTTCTGAGGTGCATTTGAACAGGTCTGGATCATCACCATGATCCCATGCATGCTGAATCATGAACCACCATGCTAGCACTGATTTCACATGTTTTCATCATAGGTCTTAATCCTTTCTATTTTAGCCTTCAAAAATACTCCCATTGGATTCGCATCCCTTTGATTTAGGGGTAGGGTATTATTGGCTTCCTAATAACGTTTATTTTACAGGTTGATTGGAAGAGGACAATCAGAGAAGACGACCGAATCCAGGGCTCCGGTGCCTCTCTGGTCAACACATTTTGATTTATAATATGTATTAATTGTTTGATTTATATAAACGGATGTAGAGTCACCCCAGTGGTAGAAATGCATGCTCTAAGTCACTCCTCTCCTAGGTCACGAGTTTGATCCCCGGTTTTGCTAAATTCTTTCATGTTTTCATTATTTTTGCAGGTTTGTTACAAAACACATTGGAGGCGTATCGTAACACCAAGGCACGTTTGGCCTGGTGGTATGCTTGCTGTGTGAAACTACTGAGGGTGTGGGTTCAACACCCACCCCTACTATTTTGTTCATTCTATGTTTCTCACTCCTTTTCACCCTTTTTATTTTAAACCTTTTTTCAAAAAAAACATCTTTAACAAAACCCTAATTTAATTTTAATTAACCCTAATTTAATTTTAGGTTTTAATTAATTGAACCTAATTTAATTTTAGGTTTTTTATTTAATTCTATTTTTATATTTTCTCGATTAAATTAAAATCAACTTAGATTTTAGGGTTTCAATTAATTTAAATTACCTAACTTTTTTTATTAATTAAAATCAATTAGACTTTAGGATGACTATCATAATGTTTATGTCATGCAATCACCAAAACATATTTTTCCAATTTTTCTCTTTTACAATCTTCACGTATTTACTTATGTATTAGTTTTTCCCAATTTTGTATCTGTTACTTTCTTTTCCCCCCGATTTTATGGTTTTGTATCCCCACTCCCGAAGCGTTGTAATAGTATAGCTTTACATTTCGCACCTTTACTTTCCGTGATTTACTGCTTTTTCTTATTACTGTATAGTAACTAGGCATGTATGGCAAGATATAAAAACGAACATAGCTAACCCTAAATTCAAGATAAAATATTCTAATATAATCACTTTTCACACACGTACCTCTAGGGTAACCTCACTTGTTGCCTTCGGAAAAACACAGTCATGTCCCTCGAAAGTGGGGACGCTTTAGAAAAGACCCTTGATTAAAAAAGATCCTAGTCCCTCGATGACCCTTACGATGCTGCCTTCGGTAAACGATCTTAGTCCCTTATGATAAAATTGCTAAAGCGCCCCTACAAGTTGCCTTCATGATTGTACGATGACCCGCGTCTGTTCCTCACACATCCAACGATATGGCTTCCTACTAACTAATGGTAGAATAACACTATCTAAAGAGGAGGAAAATAACACGAAAGACTTTTGAATGGGTAAAATACTGTTAATTGCTTGCTCAAATTTTTTTCAAAACAAAACATTTTCATATCACACTTTCAAAACAAAATATTTTCAAACAAACACTTTGTATGCATTCTTGAGGACTGATACAAGAGTCATTACAAATTTTGCCTTACAATGGCATTTTCAAAATATTTTTCATAACACTTACGCAAAAAGTAAATTTTCAAAAGTGAGCTAGCGATTAAGAGCCCGTAGATAACTACGGATGAAAAGGGTGCTAAAACCTTCCCTTTTCATAAATTACCCCTCGAACTCAAAATCCTCAAGGTCTTTCCTGTTCTTTTCACCCTTTCCTTATTGGATAAAAGAAAAGTCGGTGGTGACTCTTGCTATCCGCAACATTTGCGATAAGACGCAAAAAACTAGTATCTTCCCCCACCATATTGCCACTTACTATAAAGGCCAACAACTTTCAAAACAGTACCCAAAGGTGCATTTGTTCGGGTTCAGCCTCAATCAGAATTTTCTTAATCTTTCAAACAGCTTCTGAAGGCTTACCAAGTGCTCTTCCTTGGTCTGAGATTTCACAATCATGTCATCTACATAGATTGAAATCTCTTTGTGGATCATGTCATGGAATAGAGTCACCATTGCACACTAGTATGTTGTGCCAACAGTTTTTAGACCAAATGGCATAACTTTTTAATAGAAGTTACCCCAAGGGGTAATGAATGTAGTATTTACCATGTCTTCCTGGGCCATTTTTATTTGGTTGTACCCACAAAAATGGTCCATGAAGTAAAACACCTTTGAATGAACAGTATTGTCAACTAGAACGTCAATGCGAGGAAGTGGAAAACCGTCCTTATGACTTGCTCTATTTAAATCCTTGTAGTCAACACACATTCATATCTTCCTGTCTTTCTTGGTTACAAGTACAATGTTTGCAACCCATGAGGGGTATTTTATTGCTTGTAAGAAATCCGCATCAAATTGTTTCTGAACTTCTTCCTTGATCTTCATGGACATGTTAGGATGCGTTCTTCGGAGATTCTTTTTAATAAGTGGATAGTCTTCTTTAAAAGGTAATCGGTGCAAAATGATATCCGTATTGAGTCCAGGCATATCCTCGTATAACCAAGCAAAGATGTCAACATATTGTTGCAGTAAACCAATCAAACCCTTCTTCACCGACTCTTCCAAGGTAGCCCCTATTCTGACTTCCTTCTTCACATCTTTAGTAAACAAGTTAATAACTTTCATAGATTCCTCATGTGGTTGAATAACCTTTTCTCCCTGCCTCAGTAGTCTAGCCAACTCTTTAGGAAGTTCATAACCTTCTTCATAATCTTCTTCAGCTCGGTAGATCGGATTATTGAAGTCATAGAGGGCCGTAGCAGTATCGTTATCAGTGGAAATCGGGGTGAATCTGTATGAATTGTGATTCATGCTTTTAGAATGCAAACAATTTAAAAGATAAAGAAAGAATAAAGAACAAAACAAAAGAAAGTATTACCATTTTTAACTAAAAGAGTAAAAAATAAAAGACATGGAACACAATTTTGAATGAAAACGTCTTTTATTTAATGATAAAATGCAAACATATAAGGGCCCTACAAGATTTCATTGTGCCTTGGGTAGAGCACATGAACTATTTTTTTAAAATAAAAGGAAATTATTCATGATAAAAAGTGTTATACCCCAAAATATTCCCTCTCATTTCACTCAAGACATGCCTATAGAGGTCCTTAATTTCTCAAGGATGACTAAGAATTGACCAAGCAAACTCTCCCCCTAAAGGCAATGAGCCTAAACTAGGGTTTCAATTTTAAATAAGACGTGTGAGTCCCAAGGATCTCAAATGGTCTCCACTGTCTTAATATGTCCTCAAGACCATCCATGCCAAATTTCATGCCTTGAACAACAAGTTTGCTCAATGAACTGCTAAAATGCCTAGAAATCAATTGTACTAGGTCAAAAGTCAATTGTGGCCTATATACAGTCAAACTTCAAGATTTTTGGTCAACATCAACATTTTGAAGTGATATCCATTACTTTATCAAGGATTGATCATGATCCCTCAAGAAATCCTCCTAACTCATCAAAAGTCAAAAATGGCAAATTAGGGTTTCTATAGGAAAAGTAAACCAAAATTTGACCAAGCATAACTTTCTCATAATTTATCAGAAATTTTTCCACCAAGGCTCATTTTGAAGATAATCCAATTCCCTACAACTTCTCTTCAACCCTCAAGTTCAAGAAATACCCCAATCAAAATATATAAGCTCATACATTATAGGTCCTTTCAAAAAGTCAACAAAAACACCTTTTGGATCAGAGCTCCTTACATGAACATGGAAGATCCAATTGAGATGAAACCAAAAGGGTTGTTTAGAGGACAACCTAAGATCACTAAAAAGTACAAGAACACCCTCTTAGGGTTAAAATTGAGAGAGATAATGGTTTCACAAGTTGGAAGTTTTCAAGGAATGCATGAAATCTCAATTGGGCATATTTGTATTTTTGAGATATTGGGCCCAATTTTTATAGTCCAAACGTGTTCATGATGTATCTAAGGATCTATAAACATGTCCATGCATTAATTTGTTTTTATTATTTTATTTATTTTGATTTTATTCAAATAAATTCAAAATAAATTAAATAAATACAAAATAAATGCAAGAATATGTAAGATATAGAATATGCAAATCTTTTTTAAACCAAGGAGATAATAGCCAGCTATCAAAACCGTGTGGAGTGAAAAAGGAAGTTGATATTTTCTTTTGGAAATATTTGAATCAAAATCTTCACACTTTAAAAGAGCATTGATCAATTGGATTTCTTCCACAATTGTTAACCTAATATGATTCACTACATAAGCATATCAACCCTAGACAATAAGGACACCTGAAGGCTTCCTCCAAACCAAGAACAAAGTTGCAAAATTATTCAAGTGTGTTGCAATTCAAAATCTCACACTCTAGCCAATCTCAATCAGATCTAAGCGTTCCATCATCCTTCTGAGGATCCCAAGAGTAGAACCAACCCCTTCCTGAAGGCCAAAGCACACAGAACCGCCCCTTATGATAACTCACACTTTGACGCTAGAATCAAGAAGTGCCATTATTAGGGAACGAGTTTTCTTTTTCTTCGCATCTACGTTTGCAGGCCGTTTTAGCCTAAAAGAAGACCACCATCGTGATCGCAGCCCTCAAAATAGGGAAGTGGGATATCATTTATGTTTTTATTCGCAATGTTTTGGCAGGTTTAAAATTTGAGTCAGCCGAAGAAGGTGACCGGAGCTGGGCTCCGACACCATTGACCAGCCTAGACTCTGGTGGCTTAAGTGGCGTGTGTTCATTGGTTCAAGCGAGATCTGATCTGGCGCATTTTGACAATTTGACCATTGATTGATTTTATCATTATAATATTTTTGTGTCATTATGTACTTGCATTAACAGGCTGGCCGAGTGGTAGAAGGTACGCGTGCAAAGGGAAGAGACCTGGGTTCGATTCCCAGGTCTTGAACTTTATTTTTTCTAATGAGTTTCCTCTAGATCCAGTGTAGCCAGACTATTCACACTTATCATGGGCTAGCAGGTCAACACCATCAGATCTCAGTTGATCTGGATCCAGCGCCTCTAGCATGCACGCATACCATAGACCCTCCAGACACAACAACACTAGAACCAACGCAGTTGTGGGCCACTAGATCTGGGCCTTGGTAAAATTCAGCAGCATACCCCCAATTTGGACTTCTTACCCCTGGCCAATTCTTATTTATTACTTTGTTTTATTTTTTTTAGTTTATATATTTTAAAATTCATTCTTTTAAAAAATCATAAAAATTAGAAAATCACAAAAATAGGACTTAGAGTTTTTCTTAATAAAATTAATTTTTGCAAATTAATTTAATTAACTTTAATTTATTTTCTTTAATATAAAATTAACTAGAGATTAGGTTAAATTTCAAAATTTTTTAAACAATATCTAATAAGCAATTAGGTCTTTAGGGTTTCAAACATATACCCGTCTTGATTTTTGAGCGTTCTTCTTCATACGATTATTTTTTGTTTAATTATGTAACTGTGCCCGGTTTGTAATAACTAAATTAGGGTTTTTAATTTCCGCACTTTACTTTTCAGTCATTATTTATGTAACAACACCAAAGCCCCGTAATAGCGTAGGAACTTTATTTCTCGCCTTTATATTTCTTGTAATCTTGTATATATTTAAACTGCTAGTAATTAGGCGTGCATGACAAAAAATAATCAATCAATCATTAGATCACTAACATCAAGATGAAATACCTGGAAAAAAGCACATTGTTACACACTTTCACCCTTAGGGTACTTCCCACTTTGGTTGCCTTCGAAAATGGTCATGTCCCTCGAACATAGGGATACTATTAACAAAGACCCTCAGTTTAAAAGTCATCATAAAAATTATGGTCCCTTAATGTCCCTCGAGTTTCCTATGAGAAATGATCTTGTCCCTCGATGTTGCTTACATGATGACAGTCCCTTCGAACTGCTAAGGTATCTCCATATGTTGCCTTCAATGACCATAGACGTCCCTTTCGATAGTCCCTCAACATCCAACGATAGGGCTACCTACTCACTAATAGTAGGATAGCACTATCTAAAGGAGAGGAGGAAAATAATGCCTTTTTCGAGTAGGTTGATAGATGTTAAGTACTTGCTCAAATCTGATTCCTTTTTACACTTACACTTTCAAAATTCTTTTCAAAAATGCTTTATCACACTCTTGAGGACTGATACAAGAGTTATCATAAAGCAAAAAAAATCTTTCAAAACAGACAAACACGAAAACAGTTTTAAAAAATGAGCAAGTACCCAAGAGCCCGTGGAAAACCACTGATGGAAAGGGTGCTAACACCTTCCCTTTCCATAATCTACCCTCCTTACTCAGAAAATCTCGAGAAAGGTATTTTCTGTTCTTTTCACCCTTTCCTTTGTTGGATAAAAGAAACGTCGGTGGCGACTATTGCTTACCGCGACATTTGCGGAAAAAAAATGCAAACCAGTATTACATAGTCGGTTCTGCCAATGTATCACAAAAAGTAACAAGAATGACGTCTTCAGTAGTCCAGTTGTGAAATTCTTGTCTGGGAACACAAGGGTGAATCCAGTTGTCCATATCATTGTTGTTGTTGACCTTGTCGTCCACTGCATGCACCTGATCTTCATTGACAATGTCGCACCTGATGAATTTAATGAGAGATAGAGAACCACAACTTCTTGAGCCAAAACTTCCCCGACCCCTGGGAGCTAGATTTCCTCGTCCTTGCTGACCTGGCTAGTAGCCTAATCAAAACTTTCCAAATTTTACATGCATATCTAGGACTCGACCTGATCCTTCAGGGTGGCTTGATTCTACTACAGATTTGACTTCTTTCAATGATGACAAAAAGATTTCTGGCCTTTTAACCTCTACAGGAAAGTTTTTCTCATCGGGTATAATCTCAAAAGCTTGATAAGGAGTTTCCTGAGCTTCTCCCTCAAATTCAACATAACAGAAAGATGCTAGACGACTAACCAAAATATCCTCCATACCATAAACAGTTATAACTTTACCATCTGCAACATACTTCAGCTTTTGATGTAGGGTTGAAGACACAACACCCGCATCATGAATCCAAGGGCTCCCCAGTAGGAAGATGTATGATGGGTGAATTTCCATAATAAAGAAAGTCACATCAAACACCTGAGGGCCAATTTTGATGGGTAGCACAATCTCTCCAAACACAGATCTTTTAGCTCCATCAAAAGCATGAAAAATCACATCACTGAGTGTTAACACCGCTCCTTCAATATTAAGTTTATTAGTAAAACCTTTGGTAGGACGTTCAAAGAGGAACCAGTATCCACCATTACAAGAGCTAGAGTTGTATCAGCACATTCTACGGAAATGTGTAATGCCTTGTTATGATTTCTTTCCTCGGGAGATAAGTCATAATCTATAAACCCCAAACCATTCATTGTAGTCATGCCGGAAATAACCCCTTTAATTTGATTCACATAAATTTCCTCAGGCACAATAACCGGTGCTTAAGAATTTCAATAATGCATTGCAGTGAGCGTTTGAACAGAGAAGTAAGGACAAGATAGATATCTTAGATGATTTCTGATTAAGCTAGTCCACTATCCTTAAGTCACTTTACTTTATAATCTTCATCAATTCCTCCATCTCCTTTACCTCTAAGGTAGAAGATGACTCTAGATTGGAATTTGGCAACTAATTGTCTGTATTCAACTATTTTTCCTTCGCATTGTAAGTCCTACTGGGAGGAGATAAAAATCTTCCACTGTGAGTAATTCCACCAGTTCCCATAATATAATCAATCACAGGTTCTTGCTTTAAGCCTTGATAGTACATTTATCCTTCATAGTTCCATGGTATTAATTTAGCACTTTCAAATGGAATAAGGCCATGTATGGTAATCATCAAAGGAGGTTTTTTTGCTGCCAAAGGTATTGGAACGAGACCATATGGTATTTAAATGACTGCAACATTGATGTCAAGTAATTTCCTACTTCTATCAGCAAGAATGGACATTTCCCCTTCTTTGAACAAATCCAAGCCTTTCAAAATATGGAGGTCCATTCTCACAATAGTGCACCCAGGAGGCTTTCCTTCACATTTTGGACAACTGTCATGGCTGAAATCAATCAAGCCTAGTTCAATGTACTACTGAAGCTGTAAAGCGGAAAGCAAAAAGTAAAGTATTATTTTACCAGGTGATATTTAGGTTATATCGTATCGTGTCTACATAGGTTGGTTATCGAATCGTCATTCGACAAATCATTCGTTAATTAGTTTAGGGGTTGAATGGAAAGGGTAAAAGTTATCAAAAGAAATTAAATGTATAAAAATTAAAAAGGAATAACTTATCAAGCATACATATAATCCACTCTTGACAGACTTAAACTTATCGACCTATTATACTCAACCTACAATACTCGTAAATGTCACCATGTATCAATAACAACCTAAGTCATTTCTAACCCAAATTCAGAGGCCGACTGTATCACCTCGGTAGCGATCTCTCAACCACCTCAATAACCCAGAAGTTAATCGTGCTAATCACGTCGACGATCTCTCAAAGCAACACAATCAACCCGGAGGCATTAATCACAGACACCCAAGTGAATTCCAACTCTAAATCTATCTCTAGAATCCCTAAACTAGCAGACTATCAATCAAAAGATTTGACGAACATGCACATTGTTATGAGCTTGACAGTGAAGAAGAGAAGCCATGGTACCATGAGGTGAAGAGATATATTGAAGCACAAGAGTATCCTGAAGGATCTTCCATCAATGATAAGAAATTTATGCGAAGATTTTCAACCAAATTCTTCCTAAGCAATGGAATCTTGTACAAGCGCAACCATGACTCAAATCTACTCCGGTGTATGGACAAGAAGGAGGCAGAGAAGATCATGGAAGACATGCATGATGGTATCTTTGGGACTCACTCTATTGGACACACTATGGCCAATAAGATTCTAAGGGCTGGTTACTATTGGTCGACAATGGAAACTGATTGCCACCATCACTCGAGGACTTGCCATAAGTGTCAGATCTATGACGTCAAGGTCCATGTGCCTCTAATTCCTCTAAATGTCATGACTGCTCCATGGCCATTTGCAATGTGGGGCATTGGCATAATTGGAGAAATCAAGCCCACTGCTTCTAATTGACATCATTTTATCCTTGTTGTTATTGACTACTTCACCAAATGGGTCGAAGATGCTTCATATGCCTCAGTAAGAAAGAATGTTGTATCCTGATTTATCAAGCATAACCTCAGCTGCCGTTATGGTATCCCCGAAAGGATCATCACAGACAACGGAACCAATCTTAATAATGCTATGATTATGGAACTCTGCACTCAGGTCAAAATCAAACATCATAATTCCTCTCCGTCAAACCTAAGATGAATGGCGCAGTGGAAGCTGTCAAGAAAAACATAAAGAAGATTATGAAAAAGATGTTTGTGACCTATAAAGACTGGCATGGGATGCTACCATTTTCTCTTCATGGCTACTGTGCTTCAGCTTGAACGTCAACTAGGGCAACTCCTTTCTCTTTGGTCTATGACATGGAAGTTTTCCTGCCTGTTGAAGTTCAGATTCCTTACCTAAGGATTATGAAAGAGGCAGATCTAGGCGAGGATGAATGGATTCAAACTAGATTAAATCAGTTGAACTTGATCGACGAGAAAAGATTAGTTGTTGTTTTTCATGGTCAAATGTATCAAAAACGCATGAGCAAAGCTTTCAAAAAGAAGATCAAGCCTCGTGTGTATCAGAATGGTGAGTTGGTAATAAAGTGCATCATTCTTCCATAAAGCGATCCGAGGGGCAAATGGTCTCCTGCATACGAAGGCCCATTTGTTATCAAGAAATTTTTCTCTGGTGGTGCCATGATGATAACTAGTATAGACGACAAAGACTTCCTGCATCCTGTGAATGCAGACATAGTAAAAAAATACTACGCATAAAGAATGACTCGCTAGGTTAACATACCTAGGAAAAACCAAGGGCATCTCGGCGATCCAAAAAGGTTCGGGCAAAAGTTATAGATATATACAAAGGATTGTACACCCGACAAGTCAAACATCTGAGAGGGCGGCTTGGGAAAAAATGGGTATCTTAGTGGACTGAAAACCCAAAAGGGAGGTTCGGGTAAAAGTTAGGGATTAAATCGTACGACTATGTCCCGTGGAACCTTTACAGCCAGCTTTATTACAAAGGTCCAAGTTCAATGGTCCAAGACTAATTCAATCGACTTCTTTCGACGACAAGGGATGATGTTCAAAGACATAGGGGCAATAGCGGAGTTGGAGCCCAACGAGATCACTTCCACATGGCTATTATTTTTGTTTTCACTTTGTATTTCTTTCATTCTTTCGTTGATTTCCTCTTATTAGGATCTCTGTCTCCTTGTATCAAAATGCATGTACATAGGCAAACATCAATTCAAATATGTTTTGAAGTGCAACCTTTTGTTGTTTCTTTTTTTAGTGCAAAATGTCCAATGATTAAAATTGAATGAACATATGCATATGAACACGGTTAAACTATTAACAAGTGTATACATAAATACAACAATAATTATCTCCTTAAGGATTTGGAATATCCCCACAGGAATATTTCAATAAAATTCTCCCCACAAAGATGGATTCATGCAATCCCCAGCCAGAGTTGAAATCTCTTGAAAACCCTCTCCCCAGCTGAGGTAATCTTAACTAAGAAACCTTGCGGAGTTCTTCCTAAAAGAAAACCCTTCCCCAGAAGGTTGTCAAATATTCTCTTCGACAGGGTTTATTTCCCCAATAAACTGTAAATTCTCCAACTTGAGTTTTCTTCTCAGACTATTGCAAATCAATGGACAAAACCCTTTAGCCCCACGGCAGAGTCATTGCAATCCCCAACGGAGTTGTTACTATCCTCAAAAGTGACTGTGATGCTTGGAACCTGACCAGAAATCAATTGACTTCATTCCTCCAAAGCAAGTTACTGCGAAACCTGGACTCGACCAGATAATAATTCAAATTCATCCTTCCCAGTCAGTTACTGTGAAGCCTGGAATCCGACCAGATAATAGTTAACTTCAGTGAGTGGTTGTGAAGCCTGGAATCCGACCAGATAGAAATTGACTTCATATATTTCATCATTTACTATGAAGCCTGGAATCCGACCAGATAACAATTAACTTCATTCTCTCAAAAATTCTCTGTGAAGCCTGGAATCCGACCATATAACAATTAATTTCAACTAAGTTGCTGTGAAGCCTGGAATCCGACTAGATAACAGTTTAACTTCTTTAATCGCTGCAAATCCTGGAATCCGACCAAATAACAACAATTGAATCCTGGACCCGACCAGATAACAATTCAACTTCATCCTTTCAAACAAATTATTGTGAAACCTGGACCTGACCAGATAACAGTTGATTCAATTTGTTGTAAAGCCTGGACCTAACCAGAAAACTGTTCGAGTTGATGAAACTTGGACTCGACCAGATAACAGTAAATCTCAATTTTAAGTTACTAAAGCCTGGACCCGACCGAATAATAGTTTAACTTCTTCAGTTACTGCAAAAACCTAGACCCGATCAGATAACAGTTCGAGTTGCTGAAACCTGGACCCGACCAGATACCAGTTAACCTCAAAGATCAAATTGCTGAAACCTGGACCCAACCAGATACCAATTAACCTCAAGATCAAATTGCGGAAACTTGGACCCGACCAGATGACCGTTCGGGTTACTACGAAGCCTGGACCCGACCAGATAATAGTTTAACTTCTTCAAATAATTAATAAAACTCCTATTCCCTAGTAGAGTTTTCCATTATCCCCAGTGAGTTGCTGCAAAGCCTGGAATCCGACCAGATAATATTTAACTTCTTATCCCCAGCAAATTATTGTGAAGTCTGGAAGCCGACCAGATAACAGCTAAACTTTCTTCCTCTCCAATCAAGAGATAGCTCCCCGATAGAGCAATGGACAACTAAAACTCCTGAACTCTTTCCCTCAAGCAGAAATCAACACTCTCCATAGAGTTCCCCTCAAGCAAAGTCATTATTCCCCAGCGGAGTTCTCCTCAAACAACAAAACAGGAATCCCCAGCGGAAACATTCCAAACAAGGTCTGAAGATGTGCATACTCTTCATCCCCAACAACAGTCAAAGATTTAATTTCCCGAAACTCCCTAGCATTTGTCTAGGATTTATTTTCCAAGACAAAGATACACTTCAGCAATGTCTCACATTCACATATCATATTACATGCATGATAAATGCATGCAGACATACATGATAAATGCATGCGGCACAATCTCATTTATTTTGAGAACATCATTGCAACATGCATGCATCTGCATACAACTAACCCTTTTCCTTGTAGGAAAAGTAAATAAACAAAACAAATATCTCTTCTGGTTAGGAATTCATTTCCACCAGTTGATGACAGCAAATCATCATACCTCTTTTGGTTAAGATTATATCCGCAATGAAGTCGCTAAACAACAAACCTCTTATGTCACTCTGGATGGCACATGTGAGTGCATCTCCAACGAATTCTTTATCACCTCTCCAAATGGAATATTTAAGCCCATTCCCAACACAATAAACCAACACATCATTGAGTGCATATTTCTAGGCACTCTAGTGTTCAATCATCTTCCACATTCAAGTCACGAATGGCGGACCCGCTAATCTAACTCTTCAGGTTTAAGAAGATTGAACAGGGGAGGTTGTTGTACTATAAAATTTTCCCTCTCCTTTTTCAAGACATTTCTCAAAAATGATCTCTACTTCTCAAGGTTTCTCAAGGAATTGATCAGACAAAATCATCTCTGAAGCACTAGGACTCTAAATATGGGTTTTGATTGAGAATAACCAATCTTTGATTTTTGACCCAGTACATGAATTATTGGTTCGAAACATGATCTCAAGGGTTTAAGTACATCATTTTGACTTAATCGCTTATTTCAATTCATCTCCCGATATCAGTGGGTTGATAGATGAAATTTGGTCAATTGACGAAAAAGTCAATTGTACACTAAAAAGTCAAACTTTGACTTTTTGATCAAATTTGAGTTTCAAAAATTACAATTCACCAAGACATTCAAAATATGAAATTTGATCATCAAAAATCAAGAAGGTCAAAAATCAAATTTGGCAAGACTTGGAAAAAATTTCGAAGTATTTTTTGTACATGATTAATTACCTCATGACATCTTTCTTCACTACAATTCAAAATAATTCAAGATGTTACAAATAATTCAAGTTATTACAAGACTGCATTTTTTAAGTTAGAATTTGTTAAGTTACAAATCCTAAAGCCTTGTCTTGTTTGAACTTTTCCCTTGACTAAATCCACAAAAACAGCCCTGCAATGCTATCACAATCTGCTCCAAAACCTGCAATGCTGCCCTAAAAATTTGCATTATATCAGTCCCATGTTTGCACCAAATTAGCATATAAGAGCTGCTCCTAAAAAGGCTATGAAACAACATAACCAAAAAGTTCAAAAATCCATTTGTTTCCCTCCCAAACTTCAGCCAACTTCATCTACAAATAAACTATTTTCATAGCCCACAAAGGGTGGCTTTTAGAGAGAAAGGAGAGGAAAAAAACTGAAGTCTTTGTAACCTTTGCTCATTCAAAAAACCAGCTCTACTTTCAGTCAAACAAAACCTCAACCCATTATTCCATCTTGCAAACTCTCCCATAAACCAGCCATCCAAACACTTCATATCATATAGAGATTGTTCAAGCACAAGAATAATTTATGTAGTATCATTATCATCACCTTTCAAACACAAACAAAAAATAACATTATGCAACTTGACCTGGTTGGAGTTGTTTTAGCAACTTTCAATACAAAGGAAGGTTCAGATTCTTTTTTTGGAGGTTCACTGAGGCCCTCAAAGTATCTTGAATAGTATTCAGACTCAAAACACAAATTGCATTCTCAAGGTAAGTATTTTGGACTTTGCATTTTTCATACATCACTAATGATTCATTTTTGAAGATAAAATATAGTAATCATTGTCCTTGAAGCTAATCACATGCTTGTTGTTCATTTTTATCAATCATATGGTATGAACTGACGTGTACAGACAATAAAACAATGTATAAGGCAAAAAACTGCAACAAGAATCGACACATACTCACATGAGTCGACACATTTTAGTGACAGAACAGGGTATGAGTCGACACAAAGCCTTATGTGTCGATACATACTGCTATCCAGACCCAAAAAAGAAAGACAAAAGGTGCATGAGTCGATACAAAACACGAATGTGTCGACACAAACAGGAAATGAGTCGACACATCCCATTATGCATCGACTCATACTAAGTTAATTTTAGTTTTACAGGAAAAAGAAGGGTTATGTGTCGATGCAAAGAAGCATGTGTCAACACACAATGGTTAAAAAATATTTTTTCCTTTATTCTACATTGTTTTTATGTTTTCTATATATTTTCTTCATTGCTATCAATATGGTTGTAATATTTAAACTTATTTCATCCCCATTTGTAAATTGTACCCCCATCCCCCAAGTGATGTAATAGCTTAGGATTTTAATTTCCGCAATTTAGAGCTTTAATATATTGTTAGTAATTAGGGTGTGTATGGTAAGATAAAATTAATCGTTAGAAAATCCTAATCTTAAATACAAAAATGCATGCAATCGAAACACAATTCACACACGTGCACCTTTAGAGTAATCCCGCTTGTTGCCTACGAATAAATAGTCATGTCCCTCGAATATGGGACATTTTAGCAAAGACCCTCGATAAAAAGATTGTAGTCCCTCGATGACCCTTTGATGTTTCCTTCGGTAAAACGATCTTACTCCCTTATGAAAATTTCTAAAGCGTCTCATAAGTTATCTTCTATGACTATACGACGACCCACGCTCGTCCTTTCACATCCAATGATAGGGCTTCTTACCAATAAATTGTAAGATAGCAATATCTAAATAATAAGGAAAAGAACAAAGATCCTTTTAAGTAGGTAGGACGCTCGTAGTTGCTTGCTAACAAACTAAAACCATCTTCACACTCACACTTTCAAAACATCTTCAAAAACAAACATCTCTTTGAACTATTTTCAAAACAAACATTTTGTATACATTCTTATAGAGATGAGAATTATTATAAAGTTTTCTGAAACAAAGGTGTTTTCAAAATAGTTTCAAACATGCACAAACACATTTCAAACAAAAGCATTTTCAAAGTTATCAAGCAACTAAGAGCCCGTAGATCACTACGGGTAAAAAGGGTGCTAACACCTTCCCTTTTAATAAACTACTCCGGAAATCAAGAAAAAACTATCAAAGGTCTTTCTTATTCTTTTCACACTTTCCTTTATTTGATAAAATAAAATTCGATGGAGACTCTTGCTATCCATAAAAATTACGATAAAACGCAAAACAACCAAGTCAGTTCTCCCACCGTATTACACTTGCAATTCAAGGATGGATGCCCAACTTCATGCCCTTGAATATCCTTGCTCAAGTATGATAAATTCATGCTCTTGGATATTTTGGAAAACTGGGAACATCCTCTATAACTTTCATGTTTGCCATTTTGACAAAATCATCTTGGAACTATGTGAAAAATTGCCAAGAAGTTGGGATAAAATCCTGACCAAAATCTATTGAAAATTTCTCTAAGTGTTAGATGAAAATGTCATGTCTTCATGGGCTTATATATTCAAATCTAAGCATTTTTTTGACATTACCCCTCTAATACAAATTTATATAATTCATCAACATCTACAACTTTCATGTTGAAAGTTTTCTTTGAATCATTTTGCATCATAGTGAAAAATTGGTATGAAGTTATGAAATAAACATGTGTAAAACACTTATAAAAATTCCCAAGTCTTGAAAATTTTGACTTTTCAAATTGACTTTTGACTTTCTTGTTTTCTTGATGATCAAGCTTCATATTTTTTAATTTCTTGATAAAATATGGTTTTTGAAATTAAATCTTGACCAAAAAGTCAAAATTTGACTTTTTGTGCCTCAGTTGACTTTTCATTAGTATAATTGCTTTTTGGTCATCTGGTCAATTGATTGAGCAGAATTCGTGATACAAGACTTGAAACTTGACATTCTTGAAGGTCCATAATGATCCATGAAAGTCATTTGAAGCATTAGAAGTCCAATTGACCTTCTGAAAATTCAAACCCTAATTTGAGGCATAAATGTTGAGGAGATGGCTTGACCCAGTCCACACTTGTGCAAGCTTGAGCTTTTGAAGATCTTTGTGAGAAATGTCTTGAGAAAAGATAGGGAAAATTTTGGGGTACAACAGCTTCCCCTATTCAATCTTCTTAAACATGAAAAGTTAGATTGGCGAATTCTGCCATTTGTGACTTGAAGGTGGAAGATGATTGAACACTAAAGTGCCTAGAAATTTGCACTCGACTATGTGTTAGTTGATAGTGTCGGGAATGGGCTTAAAGATTCCATTTTGAGAAATGATGAAGAGTTTTTCGGAGATGGGCTTATAGATGCCATCCAGAGTGACTGTCGAGGGAGAAGTATCAGAATAAATCTTTGGTCGATTTATACTGAAACTGTAGATGTCTTTTGCATGTTTTTAACTGGAAGAGATAAATCTAAACCATAAGAGGTCTTTGCTTGGTGACTTCATTGGGGAAATGATTCTAACCAGAAGGGGTCTGTTGATTGCCTATCATTAACTGGAAGAAGTGAATCTAACTAGAAGAGGTCTTCGTTTGCCTGTTATTAGCTGGAAGGAGTGAGATCCACCAGAAGAGGTCTTTGATTTGTTGATTAACTTTTCCTGCAAGGAAGACTGTCAGTTGCATGCAGATGTATGCATGGCGTAATGATGTTCTCAAAATAAATGAAATTATGATGTATGCATTTTTCATGTATGTGCTATGATTAATGAATGTTATTTAAATGTATCTTTGTCTAGGAAAATAAATCGTTGACAAATGCTGGAGAGTATTGGGAAGTTGAATCCTGGACTGCTGCTTGGAAATGAAGAGTATGTGTATCTTCAACTTTGTTTGGAATGTTTCTGCTGGGATTCCTATTTTGTTGTTTGAGGAGAAATTTGTTGGGGAATCTTGACTTTGGCTCTTTGCTTAAGGAAACTCTGCGGGGAATGTTGATTTCTATTTGGGGAATAGAGTTCAGGAGTTTTAGTTGTCCATTGCTCTACTGGGGATTTACTTCTTGACCGGGGAGAATAAAAGTTAGTTGTTATCTAGTCGAAATCCAGGCTTCGCAACAACTTTATAGGGATAATAAAGTTTAACTTTCATCTAGTCGGATTCCATCTTTGCAGCAACTTAGATGAAATTAACTGTTATCTGGTCGAATTCCAGGCTTCGTAGAAAATTGAAGTTAAACTGTTATCTGGTTGGATTCCAGGCTTTGCAACAACTTAGATGAAATTAACTGTTATCTGGTCGGATTCCAGGCTTCGCAGAAAATTGAGGTTAAACTGTTTTCTGGTAGGATTCCAGGCTTCACAGCAATTTAGATGAAATTAATTGTTATCTGGTCGGATTCCAGGCTTCGTAGAAAATTGAAGTTAACTGTTATCTGGTCGGATTCCAGGCTTCGCAACAACTTAGATGAAATTAACTGTTATCTTGTAAGATTCCAGGCTTCGCAGAAAATTGAAGTTAACCTTATCTGGTCGGATTCCAAGCTTCATAGCAACTTAGATGAAATTAACTATTATCTGGTCGGATTCCAGGCTTCGCAGAAAATTGAAGTTAATTATTATCTGGTCGGATTCCAGGTTTCGCAAAAAAATTGAAGTTAAACTGTTATCTGGTCGAATTCTAGGCTTTGCAGAAAATTGAAGTTAAACTATTATCTGGTCGGATTCCAGGCTACGCAGCAACTTAGATGAAACTAACTATTATCTGGTCAAATTCCTGGCTTCGTAGAAAATTGCAGTTAAAGTGTTATCTAGTCAGATTCTAAGCTTCACAGAAACTTAGATGAAATTAATTGTTATCTAGTCAGATTTCAGGCTTCGTAGAAAATTGAAGTTAACTGTTATCTGGTCGGATTCCAGGCTTCACAAAAAATTGAAGTTAAACTGTTATCTGGTCAGATTCCAGGATTCGTAGCAACTTACTTGAATGGATGAAGTTAACTGTTCTATGCTCAAATTCCAAGCTTCACAGTAACTTACTGGGATAGTAACGACTCCGTTGAGGAATGTAATGACTCTACCGGGGATTAAGGGGTTTTGTCCATTGATTTGTAATAGTCTTAGAGGCCAACTCAAGATGGGGAATTTTTATTTTTTTGGGGAAATAAACCCGGTTAAAGAGAATATTTTGACGACCTTTTAAGGAAGTGACTTCTTTAGGTAGAACTCCATAAGGCTTCTTTATAAGACCAACTCAGCTGGGGAGAGGGTTTTTGAGAGATTGGAAATTTGGAAGGGGATTACATGAATCTGTCTCTGTGGGGATATCCCAAATCCTCATGGAGATGTTTGTTACATATGTTAACAGTTTAATCATGTTCATATGCATATGTTCATTCAATTTTAGTCATTGGACACTTTTGCACTCAAAACAGAAAAAACAAAAAGTTTGCACTTCAAAGTATATTTGTATTGATGTTTGCATATAGACAGGCGTTTTTGTACAAGGAGACAAAGATCCTAGTAAGAGGAAATAATCAAAAGAAGGAAAGGAATACAAAGTGAAAACATAAATAATAGCCATGTGGAAGTGATCTCATTGGGTTCCAAATCTGCTATTGCCCTTATGTTTTCGAACATCATCCCTTGTCGTTGACAGAAGTTGATTAATTTGATCTTGGACCATGGAACTTGGACCTTGGTAATAAAGCTGGCTACAGAGATCTCATGGGACATAGTCATACACTTTTATCCTTAAATTTTACCTGAACCGCCCTTTCGGGTTTTCAGTCCACTAGAATACCCTTTTTTCCCAAGTAGCCCTTTTGGTTTTTCGACTTGTCGGGTGTACACTCTTTTGTATATATCCCTAATTTTTTCCCGAAACTTCTTTGGTTTGCCGGGATGCCCTTATTTTTGCCTATGTATGTCAACCTAGCGGGCCATTTTTATGCGTAGTATTTTTTTACTATGTTTGCGTTCACAGGATGTGGAAAATCTTCACTATCCATAGTTGTTAGAATCATGGCACCACTAGAGAATACTTTCTTAATAACAAATGACCCTTCATAAGTGGGATTCCATTTGCCTCTGGGGTCTCCTTGTGGTAAAATGATGCGTTTTATTACCAAATCTTCAGTCTGATACGCTCAAGGTTTAATTTTCTTGTTGAAATCCTTCATCATACGCTTTTGGTACAATTAACAATGACAAACAGCATCCAGTCTTTTCTCGTCGATCAAGTTCAAATGATCCAATATAGTTTGAATCCATTCGTCTTCGCCTAAGTCAACTTCTTTCATAATCCTTAGAGAAGGAATCTGAACTTCGACAAGCAGGACAACTTCCATGCCATAGACCAAGGAGAATGGGGTTGCCACCATTTATGTAGGTCACCACCATTTTTTGCACAATCTTATTTATGTTTTTATTGGCAGCTTCCACTGCTATTCATCTTAGGTTTGTATGGAGAAGAATTATGATGCTTGATTATGAACTGCATGCAGAGTTCAGCAATCATAGCATTGTTGAGATTGGTCCCGTTGTCTGTGATAATCATTTCGGAGATACCATAACAGAAAATGAGGTTATGCTTGATAAACTGAGCTACAATTTTCTTTTTTACTGAGGCATATGAGGCAGCTTCGACCCATTTAGTGAAGTAGTCAAAAGCAACAAGGATGAAACGATGTCCATTGGAAGCAGTGGGTTTGATTTCTCCAATCATGTCAATGCCCCACATTGCAAACGGCCATGGAGCAGTCATGACATTTAGAGGTATCATAGGTACGTGAACTTTTTCGGCATAGATCTGGCACTTATGGCAAGTCCTCGAGTGATGGTAACAATGAGTTTCCTTTGTCAACCAATAGAAACCAGCCCTCATAACTTCTTGTCCATAGTGTGTTTGCTAGATTGAGTTCCAAAGATACCTTCATGCATGTCTTCCATGATCTCTTATGCTTCCTTCTTATCCACACAATAGACTAGGGTAGAATCATGATTGCACTTGTATAGGATCCCATTGCTTTGGAAAAATTTGGTTGAGAACCTTCGCATGAAATTTTTGTCATTGATTGAAGCTCCTTCAGGACACTCTTGTGCTTCAAGGTACCTCTTCAATTCATGATACCATGGCTTCTCTTCATCAGTGTCAATCTCGTAACAGTGAGCTGTTTCATCAAATCATTTGATTGTAATCCTAGGAGCCTCATTATCCCAATTGACCTTGAACATAGACGACATAGTTGCTAAAGCATCTGCCAAATGATTTTCTTCAATTGTGAAGTGTTCAAAGGTGATCTCCTCAAAGCATGGGATCAAAGTTAACACGAGCTCTTTGTAAGGGATCATATTTAGATGTTTGGTATCCCAATCTCCTTTAACTTGACTAATTACAAGAGCAGAATCTCGGTACACGTTCAAGAACATGATCCTTAGGTCAATAGCAGCCTTTAGACCCAATAGCAGCCTTTAGACCCAATAAGAAATGAAAGGTGTATGACAACCTTCAGGAGAAACAATCACAACACCAATTACATTACCCAAAGCTTTGGAAGCCCCATCAAAAACCATAGTCCATCGGGATCCTTATTCAGGTCGGTCGTACGGTCAAGCTTTTCACAGTCAGTTACTAGCATGATATTCTCGTCAGGGAATTCAAAGTTCATGGATTGGTAGTCTTCAACCGCTTGATGTTCCAAATGATCTGCCAACACACTTCCTTTGATTGCTTTTTTTATGGTATATTGGATGTCATATTCGGTCAGAATCCTTTCCCATCTAGTTATTCGTCCGGAGAGAGCTGGCTTCTTGAAGATGTATTTGATGGGGTGCATCTAAGAAATAAATAAAGTGGTGTGATTCAACATATACTGTCTTAGCCGACGAACAACCCATGCCAGAGCGCAACAAGTTTTCTCGAGTAGTGAATATCTTGTTTCACAGTCGGTAAACTTTTTGCTCAAGTAGTATATTGCGTGCTCTTTTCGGCCAGACTCGTCATGTTGGCCCAACACACAACCCATTGAGTTTTCTAATACACTCAAGTACATAATCAGAGGTCTTCCTTCAACTGGAGGCATCAAGATGGGAGGTTCTTGTAAATATTTTTTGATCTTATCAAAGGCTGCTTGGCAGTCGTCCTTCTATCTGACTACTTGATCTTTCTTCAAGAGTTTGAATATTGGCTCACAAGTAGAAGTTAGGTGAGATATGAATCTAGCAATGTATTTAAGTCGACCCAAGAAACCTCTGACTTCCTTCTAAGAGCGGGGAGCTGGAATTTCTTGTATGGCTTTAACCTTCAAAGGATCAACTTCAATGCCTTTACTACTGACGATAAAAGCTAAGAGTTTTCCAAATCTTACTCCGAAAGTGAACTTTTTATGAAGATGATCAAGGTTTTGTTCCTCAGTTTGCGAACTTGCGATCATATCATCAATGTAGACTTCTATCTCATGATGGATCATGTCATGAAATAAGGCTACCATAGCCAGTTGATAAGTCGCCTCTGCATTATTTAAACCAAACGGTATGACCTTATAACAAAAGGTACCCCATTGTGTGACAAAGGTGGTCTTCTCCATGTCCTCAGAAGCCATCTTTATTTGATTATAGCTGGAGAAACCATCCATGAAAGAGAAGACTTTATGTTGAGTTGTGTTGTAAACCAGGACGTCAATATTAGGTAGCGGGAAATCATCTTTGGGGCTTGCACTTTTCAAATCTCTATAGTCTATGCACATATGGACCTTCCAATCCTTCTTTGGTACATGGACCACATTCGCTACCCATTGAGGATATGATGTTACAGCCAGAAAACCTGCATTGAATTGATTCATTACTTCGGCCTTTATCTTTTTAGACATGTCTGGCCGCATACGACGCACTTTTTTCTTGGCTGAAGGATAATCTTCTTTTGTTGGTAGACGATGAACCACAATGTCAGTATCCAGCCCCGACATATCTTCATATGACTAAGCAAACACTTCAACCTAGTCATGCAACATCTTGATCAATCTGTCTTTGACACTATCTTCTAAGTTAGCGCCGATCTTGACTTCCCCTTGTCTGTCTCAGTACCTAGGTTTATCACTTCAACTGGTTCCTCGTGAGGTTGAATGGCATTTTCCTATTGCATCAGAAGTCTGGATAATTCCCCTGGTATTTCACAATTTTCTTCACTCATTGAAATTAACTCAGTGAAACCGGATGATGAGCTCCCAATTAACAAGTTGAAAAATGGGCCAGTTAATGTTCCCATGAACATATCCACCAGCTCCCTATCCGTCAGTGGTGGTTGTACTCTACCAGAAAGGTCTCTCCATTTTTATACATATTCTTTAAAACCTTCATTAGAACCCATTGTTATTCCTTGTAACTGAACCCTAGTTGGCGCTAAATCAGCGCTGTACTGATATTGGTGGTAGAAATCAGTGGCCAGATCTTCCCAATTATGAACGTTGGAACCCTCCAACTGGTAAAACCTTTCTAACTGAGTTCCAGATAGACTCTCTTGAAAGAAGTGTACCTAGAGCTTCTTGTAAGTGGTATGCGGTTGTATTTTACGGATGTAAGAACTCAAATAAAGCTTTGGGCACAAAACGCCGTCGTACTTAGCAAAGATTGGAATTTTGAATTTGTGGGGGATAACAACCCCAGGTACTAATCCCAAATCACCAAAATCCAAACCATTTATGGATTAAATTTCCACAGCTTTCAACTTATCTTCCAGTTGCTTATACTTGTCTTCAGCCGGTGGATATTTCTCATCAAAGTAATCTTCATCCTCAAAAGCTTGATTGTTGGCAACCCCAGCACGGGTGCTTCTTGCATCTTCATTCTGATTCTCATCCTCCTCGAAGGAGTCTTCTTCCAGTTGAACATGTCGATGGGGCCCTTGAATCTCTTCCCCATGTTGATCACGACCTTCTTCTTGGTCTTTTTCTTCGTAACCAGAAATGCCATCAATTCTTGTTTCCCCTTTTCTAAGTTAAGCAAAGTTTCTTGAAATTCAGAGTTTTGAGTCTGCAAGTCTCTCACAGTATTCTCAAGATCCATCTTACTGAAATAAACATTAGAAAGATGAGGTAACATGTGTTGAAAACCTACTGATGTCAAGATGCATGTAATGTGAATGCAAATGTTTTCAAGGATTTAAGGAAATTTAAATTTTCTAAACAAAGAGAAAATAACAAACATGAACTTCATTAATAAAGATAGGAATTACAAATTCCTCTCGGGCTTACAATGGAGGAATAAAAAATAATACAAAATAAACTCCAAAAACAAAAAAGGATTAGGCTTCCCATGAGCGCATCCTCTTCGATGCAATGTAGGCGTTCAAACTTTGCTCTTTATGAAGTTGTCTCGTAATCTCCAAAACCTTCTTCTTGGTTGTGTAGAACTGGGTTTCAAAGGTGTCTCACTCTCCTTTGAGTTGAATCCATGATCTTTGCAATTCCTTGAGAGTAGTTGGCATGTTAGGATGAAGAAGAGTGTAAAGGGTGTCTCCCTCAGTGACGGGCTCCATTATCACAGGTAGGATAGCGGGGTAAGGCATCACGAGACTTTGAGCATGATTTCGTACCCACTTAAGGTAAGGCTTAAGGGGGATGGAATTTTTATGCCCCAATGCCTCACTATCCACTTTGCTTACCATTCTCCACGCTCGTATGAACCTTTGACGATAGCCTTGGTCATTGCCCTTGTAATCGAATACCAAACCTTGGATGAGTGCATCATGGGGACCATCTCTTCATGCATATCCAAAATTTCGTAATTCAATAGAAGGGTTATAGGTGATACCTCCCCTAATGCCTAAGAGTAGGACATTAGGGAATTCTCCACAACAGTTAATGATGGTAAAATCCTCCAAAGATCAAGAACACTAATGGATATCTGAGTGCGAGAGTGACATCATCCTTTGAGACCATGTAAAGTCTTGCTCATTCTTCAATGTTGATCGAGGTAGGTGCGAAATAAACCACCTAGATAGTAATGGAATGCAACACAAAAGAGTACCCCTTTTCTTCATGGTGCGAGTGTGGAAACAATGTAGAATATCTCCAAGCAAGGTAGGTACGGGATTGCAAGAGAGAAAAACCTTGACGACATTCACATCTATGAGTTGGTCTGGATTGGGAAATTGAACAAAACCGTAGATTAGAAGGGCCAAGATGTTGTGACTGGTTTTTAAATCAGATTCGCCACTATTAGTTTTTATCCTAGGGAAGGGAATCTAACAGAAAACCCTAATTCGCAGACAGAGATTCTAGGTTTCGAACTTCATTAGACGAAAGGAAGGTGTTAGGCACCTTTTATCTACCTTGTTCACAAGGATAGTAGGTTTTAGGTTTGAGTTGGGGAAACAGGATTTAAATTTTATTAGGGGAAATGGTTTAAATTTTTTATAGGGGAAGGGTTTAAAATTTTTTATAGGGGAACTCGCTAAGATTTTTGATCTATGCCTACGTATCCTCTTAAGAGGAATCAAAGTCCCAATTCGTAGTTCGTATGGGGTTGGTGTTTTTTAGGGGTCACAAACGTACTTTGAATCACCTCGAATTTTAACCGGGAGTAGTGATTGCGGAGATTTTGGATAAATGTGCGGTTAGTCAAAATCTGTTTGAAACCCTTTTGCAAAAACAACTGATTAGCTTAGTTGATTACGACAATAATTTGAGATTGGTTAGTATTTTTTTAATCGTGTAAACTGCAAAAATTCTTGGTTAATGCATGATTGAAAAATATTTAATGCAATATATAAGAAAATAATATATGTAATTTTAATATAAAATAAATTTATTTGATAATATAGTAACATTTAAATAATAAATAAAATATAAGAATAATAATATTTATGTAAAGAAGGGAATTATAATAATCATATATAGCTTATAAATAATATTTGCATCTAAAAAATAAGGAAATAAAGTTAATAGCTAATAATTATAATATAATAATAAAAAAATATAATGATTATAAATAAATAATATGGTAAAAATGGAATTAAAAGTAAAAAAATAATTTAATTTAATTAAAACCAGGGGTACATTTTCTAGTTATTAAGTAAATAATGGGGGTGCTAAAAGGAGGTTGGGCTAGGCCCAGAATAGTTCAGGCAGGGAGGGGGTGCGTTTGTTTTGAAATTTTAGTAATTTAGGAATGGGGGTGCTAGTAACAGTGGGCTTAGGCCCAACGAATTTAAAGGTGTTTAGGGAGATCGCATGAGGCGAGGTGTATGCTAACTATCATGTAGACTTGGCCTAATGGCCGTCTGTTGATGATCAAAGTGAGGGAGGCGAAGGCGTACGTTTATTACCATGGGTGCGTACATACGGAATTGAAACAAAACATATAAGTTACTTCTTCATTCTATTCTTCCTTATTTCATTTTCATTTCACATTGCCCCTCGTCTTTCTCTTTCTCTCTCACGTAACCACCCTTTCATCTTAAACCCCAAACCCTAGTATCTGCGGAGCCATGACCAACCCCTCACCACGACGGCCTCAGCCCAACCTTCTCCGCCGTAAGCCAATCCTTAACACCTCTTAACCAAACCCAAAACAAAAAGGTGAGTTTTTTGTGTTTACCCATTTTGAGCAATTTCTAGTTATGAGCTCTTCACTTTGGCTAATCTCCTTTCTCCTTCTTGCTCACAGGTTCTGAAGGTGGCGACCGAAGATGGTGTGGCACGGCGGAAAGGCTTATCAATAGCGATTAGGGTTTCGGATGCCGAAACCCCAATCGCATCAACCTTCTGCTTCAACGGCTTTGGTTCACTCTTCCTTCTTTTCTCGTTGTTCCTCTACAAGCTTCGTGATTCAGCTTTTTCTCCCCTCTCTGTAATATCTCCCCGTTTATATATCCAAATCACCCTTTACTGTATTTCTGTTTCTGTACTTATAGGTTTTTCATTAGGTTTTGTGAATTAGTTTGCACAAATTAGTGAGATTAGAATAGATTTAGGGATTTAGTTCTTTGTTGATTGATTGTAATTGATATGTAATCATTACTCCATTTCTGTAATTGATTCCCATATTTGGTTCACAATATTGGATTTGTTATCTGATTTTCTGGATAAGATTTTGATTTACAGATAATATTCTGTGTTATTTTGTTGTGAAAAAGATTTGCTTTGTAAAAAAAATATGTACAGTAAACGTTAATTGCAAAATGCACGTGCATTTTGGTGATGATTTGTACAGTGTGTGTTTACAAATCTGTACAACATGGTTTTTTGGGCCTTGTGTTCTTTCTTTCAGCCCAACACATTGAATAACGATTTTGGGCTTAAGCCTTCTTTTTATGTCCCAACAACAATTGCATTCTCATTAAACAAAAACTCTTAATAAGTAATTATATAAAAATATTTAATATAATACCTTTTAATAATAAATAACAAAATGAATTTCTTAGTAATTTGTAAAGGAAGATTTTTAGTAAACTAATAACAGAAAAAGTTTTAATAATAATAATGTTTTTTTTTCAAAATAAAGTAGTAGTAACAAAAACATTAGATGGGCTAGCTAAAAACAAACTCAATGCGCCTGTAGGTTATTGTTCAGCCTACAATATTATTTCCCCTTTTTTTATTACAGCAAAATAACTTTCCAGTTCAATTGGACTTGCACATTATCTCTTGTGCAGCCCGGCAAGACTGTATTTTTATTACAACAACATGTTTTTATACTATTGGCCCACATGGTTTTCAAAACATTTTTTTTCCAAAAAATCTTTAATAAAGGATCTTAAAACCCAATATCTAATAACCATAAATTGTTTCAACAAAAACAACAAAACAAAGTTTATTGGGCTTAACTTAATGGGCTTAGTTATTGATAAGCACACCCCCTCCCTTTTTATCAACTTAACCTAAACAAGCTTATGCAAAATAAACTTAATAATTATTATTCTTTTGAAATAACTCCCATTTTCGAATCGCATGGGCCATTGGCCAACATGCTTCGCGAATGGGTTTATGAGTCTTTCTGATTTAGAAAGCCCCATTTAAATACACCCCCTAGTCTTGGATAAAGCTAGTCCATCAAATACTATTGTACCATCTTTAATTAAATATTTCTTCTATTTTAATCTCGAAAAATAAAATCATCGAGGTATGACAAATTTGGGGTAAAACAACTGCCCCTATTCAATTATCTTTCAATCGAATAGCGTGAGAAAACTCGAGTCTAGTGAATTCTGATTGGAAGTTTATTGAATACTTGAAGTATCCCAAAATTTGTCCGACAAACATAAGGTTATACTGATGTAGCATACCCTTACAAGTTTCAAGGAAGTAGGCAAAGCTGATGATATATCGCTTACCCGGGTTTGATAACGAGACGGGTGGTTTTAAGAGCGCAATTTTGTATGTCTTGGTTTGGTTTTGATTATTCACCCATTTGGAGGATGAATACAACAATAAGTGATGACGCCTGGTTGCTTGAAGACTGAGTCTGTGGATTATGTTCGCGAATCGTTGCATGACGTCTGATGCGACAGACTAAACCTTGTATTTGGGAGCTTCGCAGCGTAAAGTCTGAGGCAATAATTAGTGTTTATGGAATAAAGAAGCGCATTGCTGCATGAAGTCTGAGGAAATGGGTTAAAGTTTTGTTTTCTTTCGAGCATTGCTGCATGAAGTCTGAGGCGATGATCCGTGCTATGGAATAACGAAATGTATTTCTGCATGAAATAGGTTAAAGTGTTTTTCTTCTGAGCATCACAGCATGAAGTTTGAGGCGATGATCAGTGTTTATGGAATAAAGGAACGTATTTCTGCATGAAGTCTGATGCAATGTGTTACAGTTTTGCAAATTTCTGCGTGAAGTCTGATGCGATAGGTTGGATTTTGCGGAATAAGAAACACATTATTGCATGAAGACTGATGTGATAAGCTAAATTTGGTTTCGAACATCGCTGCATGAAGTCTGAGGCGGTGGTTTATGTTACGGAGTAAAGAGATGTACATTGCTGCATGAAGTCTGAGGCAATGAGTTTTGTTCATAAATCACTGCGTGAAGTCTGATGCGATAGGCTGGATTTTGCATAATAAGAAACACATTGTTGCATGAAGACTAAGGCAATGGGTTAGGTTCGCGAATCACTGCGTTAATTCTAATGTGATAAGATAAATTTAGTTTCGAACATCGCTGCATGAAGTCTGAGGCAATGATCTGTGTCGCTGAATAAGAAACACATTGTTGCATGAAGTCTGAGGCAACGGGTTAAGTTTGCAAATCGCTGTGTGAAGTCTGAGGCGATAAGCTAAATTTGTTGTTTCAAACATCGTTGCATGAAGTCTGAGACGATGATCTGGAACTTGGCATAATGAAACACATTGTTTCATGAAGTCTGAAGAAATGGATTAGGTTCGCAAATCGCTGCGTGAAGTCCGAGGCGATAAGCTAGGTTTTGTAAAAACATTGCGACTTAGAAGCAATGTAATGAGTTCGGATAATACATTGCGGCTTAGAAGCAATGTGTTGAGTTTGGATAATACATGCCGGCTTAGAGGCCATGTAATGAATTTTGCGAATACATTGCGGCTTAGAGGGAATGTTAGGAGTTTTGCGAATACATTTTGGCTTAGAGGAAATGTACTGAGTTTTGAGAATACATTGCAGCTTAGAGGCAATGTACTGATTTTTGAGAATACATTGCGGCTTAGAGGCAATGTAATGGGTTTTGAGAATATGTTGCAGCTTAGAGGCAACGTACTGAGTTTTGAGAACACATTGCGGCTTAGAGACAATGTGTTGGCTTGGATAATACATTGCGGCTTAGAGGCAATGTGTTGAGTTTGGGTCATACATTGCGGCTTAGAGGCAATGTAATGGGTTTTTAGAATACATTGCGGTTTAGAGGCAATGTAATGAGTTTTGCGGATACATTGCGTCTTAGAGGAAATATACTGGGTTTGTAAGGAACTCATCGCTGCAGGAAGACTTAGGTGATGGGCTGAATGTGTCACGGCATGAAGACTGAGGTGATGGGTTGAATCGTAGGAGAAGTATAGCGTTGGTAGATCCTTAGATAGTTGAATCGAGGGTGAAATAATTTGTTTGTTTTCTATGTGATACATGTGTATGCATACGTATTGAATGTTGTATGTATGCGAAATGTATGATGCTTGACATTGATATGGAATCCTGAGTGTATTGAATATCGAAATGTATAGGGTATGTATGCTTTAGATATGTAAAATGTGTGTATGTATGGAATGTGTGTAATATGCGCGTATGCCTCGAAATGTTGTGAAGACTATTTCCAGCGTTCTGTCCTTTAAACCATTGGCCTATAGTTACCAATTCCTGGCGTGGTATGTTGTGTCGTTGCAATATTGTTTAACATGAACGCGGTGGGAAATGTTAGCAAAAGTCGGTCGTTGATTTTGTATTGCGGGTATAGACGTAGACGTAGGTAATGGATTATGCATAGATTTGTATGTTATAAGCGCGAGCATAGACATGTGTATTGACATATGTGTGATCTCTGTAAGTGTGGGCGTAAGCGTAGACGTATGTAGATTCGTATGTTGTAGGCGCAGGCGTAAGCGTAGCCATATGTAGATTCGTATGTCGTAGGCGCAGGCGTAAGCGTAGACGTATGTAGAATTGGTAGGAGTATTGTTGTACCCCAAAATTTTCCCTCCCATATTTCTCAAAACATTTCAAGAAAGATCCTCAAGTTGCTCAAAGAAGTCAAAGGGTTGACCAGACAAGCTCTCTCCTAGGGAAGTCTACCTCAAATTAGGGTTTCATGTTGCATCAATATACTTGATTCCAAGGGATAACAAATGCTCACCATTGTACTAATATGTTCTCAAGATCATCCATGTAAAGTTTCAAGCATTGCAGAGGAAATTTGCTCAGTCAATTGCTCAAAGGCCTGAAAATCGACTGTGCTAGGGAAAAAGTCAATTGTCGCCCACATAGAGTCAAACTTCAAGATTTTTGGTCAACATACTCATTTTAAAGTATTATTCATCATTTGATCAAGGGTTTATCATGATTCATCAAGGATTGCTCAAAATTCATCAAGAACCAAAAGTTGCTAAATTAGGGTTTTGTAGGAAAAGTCAACCCAACTTTGACCAAGCATAACTTTCTCATACTTTATTCGAAATGAACCATCCAAAGCTCATTTTGAAGAGGATTAAATTCCGTACAATTCATCTTCAGCTCCAAAGTTCAAAATATGCAATCACAAAAAGTTATGAATTTGGACATTATAGGTCATTTTGAAAAGTCAACAAAAACACCTTTTTTGTCAAAGCTTCATACATGAACCTGGAATACCAAATTGAGATGAGACCAAAAGGGTTGCTTAGAGGACATCTAAAGCTATCTAAAAAGACAAAGAAAACCTTCAAATATTCAAAATTGAGGAAGTTATGCATTTGTGAATTTGACCCTTTTTGCAAAATTGTCAAAAGTCAACTATGCCTCAAATTGCAATTTTTGCTAAATGGGCCCAATCTTTTGCACTTGTTTTGACTTGATAGAATGGTCCACGAGCCCTAGCTCTTTCCATTTGTCTTTATCCTATTTTTATTATTTATTTTGATTTTTATTGTAATTAAATCAATTTAAATCAAAACAAGTCATAGAAAATCCAAATCATTGAAACCTCAAGATCTTGTGCATGTTTCAGGTCCTATATCCAGCTAGCAAGTAACCCAAATCGTGCAAAGCCTTTTTGTGCACAAAAATATTGGTTTTGACCTATTTTTAGAAATATTTTCAAGTGAATCAAATCCAAATTAAAAGCTATAATGGAGGAAGATTGAGAGCATAATTGTAAACCTAATTCATTCCTCAGTATATAGGGAACATTTGCAGACAAAAATCACAAGGCTTGAGAGGCGCACAAGGCAGAACCAAACTTGAAAAAAACAAAGAAAAGTGGTAATCCGTTTTGCTATTTCCAGGCGTTTTCAAGGTCCCCTAGCCATCTAATTCGATTCCTGGGATTGCAAGGAGGCTGTACCAATCAAGAACAAGCACTTTCCAGTGCCAAAACCCACTGTAAGTCAGCCACGACTTTGGTTTGTTCTTGAAATCGAATTGCATAATTTTGGCATCTATAGCATGAAATAATTATATATTCTTGCTCCTTGAAACATTTCCAAACTATCTATAACATTTAATTTCATTTTTGTGGACTGTACCAGAGTTTACCATTATTAGGGTTTTTTGCTTCGATTTAGGATCTTTGTGTACATGTAAAATTGGCCCCCATGAAGGGCATCATGATGCTCAGAATGTCAAGGCGGTTCGATTCATGGCATTAGATGTCATTTATCATGCCCATGGAAGATTTTGAAACGAGCCAGGGTTGTAGCTATGGACATATGTCCGTAGGTAAAAGTCTTTAACTATTACCAGCAGAGCGTGGTTGGGGATGACTGGCGTGGCACCCTCTTATTCGCTTATTTGAATTCTGGCGCAATTTTATTTCTCTCTCCACTAACTCCCATTATTGTATATTATCAATTATTATTATTTTGTATACAAAGCAAGCATGCAGCACAGTTGGTAGTAGAGCAGTTGGAAAAGGCTTCAAGACCTGGGTTCTAATCCCAGGTCCCCCTATTATTTCTTGTTATTTTCATTCAGGTGATCAAGCATGCAAGCAAGCAAAGAGACCACCATGCGACCTCAGGATCCAACCATTTGATCTCCTAGAAGCCAGATCTGAAGGCTAGCATATGAAGGACCATCATAGGCCCTAGTCAACGCATGGCAGGGGATTCAGCAAGTCAATAAGGATCAATTGCTTCTTGGGCCAGAATTACTATCCACACCTCACCAATTGCTTTCTCAGGCCCATATCTCTTTCTATTTTCTTTTTATATTTTTCTTAATTAATTTATTTAATTATTTCACTAACACAAATTAATTTTTCTTTTTATCAAAAATCACAAAAATAATAATTTCATCCAATTAGATTTAGGTTTATTTTTTATCAAAAATTAATTGAATTTGGTTATTTAATTTTAGGTAACTTAAATTATTTTGTAAATAAATTAAAAACAATTAGAAAATTAGGGTTTTAGTTTAATTTAATTCTTATTTTCTTTTTATTAAAAAAATAACCAAAAATACAAAAAAAAAATAGGTCATGTAATTTATTTTCTTTAATTAATTTAATTACTAATTAATTTTGTATTTAATTTGAAAACCTTGTTCTTTTTCTTAAAAATAATTAAAAAACACAAAAATAATTGTTTCTTGCGATTAGGTTAGACGGGGTCAAAACCCTAGTTCTCTCTCGTTACCGATTCATCGCGCGCGCTTTATTATTTTATACCATATTAATGTAATTGCTCACAAAGTTGTAATAGATTAATTAGGACTTTTACTTTCGTTTATCTTTTTTTTACGGGTTGTTTTTGGCTATGTAATTAATACCCTAAGCCTTGTAATAGCGTAGCTTATTTTCCGCACTTTAATCCCACAAAATATTAAACTGTTAGATGTATGAATAATAGGGATGCATGACAAGAATGTATGATTAACTTTAAAACGGTTAGCAAACCCTAAATGTACAAAGATAATAAACTTGAAATCGAATCACTCGCACATGCGCACTCCTAGGGTATACTCTCACTTTGGTTGCCTTCGATAAACGGTCATTAAGTATAGGATATTTTAGTGGTTTCTCTCTTGTCCAAAAGATCAAAGTTGCCTCGGAAAAGGTTGCCTCGGAATTGTTGCCTCGAATATTGATCTTAAGACATTAGGGTTATTACTAAGACGCCCTTACATTGCTTTAGTGATCGTACGTCCCTTTTCAAATTGACCCTCAAAACTCCGACGACGGTGCTACCTACTCACTAATAGTGAGATAACACTGTCTAAAGGAAACAAACATAGAAACATTCTTTTTTCGAGTAGGTAGATTAGTTCTTAAGTACTTGCTCAAACAAAACAAACTTTTTTTCACACTTACACTCTTTTCAAACAAAGTTTTCAAAAACACTTCGGAACACTCTTGAAGACAGAAGCAAGGGTTAAGTTGAAGTCTAACAAACACTTTTTAAATCACACCAACACAGAAGCAATTTTAAAAATGATGAGCAAGTACCTAAGAGCCCGTAGAAAACTACGGATAGAAAGGGTGCTAATACCTTCCCTTTCTATAATCTACTCCCCGTACTCAAAATCTCGAAAAAGGAATTTTTCTGTGCTCTTTTTCCTTTCCAGTTGGATAAAATAAAAGTCAGTGGCGACTCTTGCTTACCGCGACATTTTGCAAACACAAACGCAAACCAGCATTTCAAAACAGTCTGGTTCTGGCCACCGTATCACAAGTATACATGTGCATGGACGCATGTGCGGACGTAGACCTTGTGTTGCAAGTTAGAAATAGGTGTTGACAAGGATGTAGACTTTGCTTAGGGACGCGTAGATATATGTATAAACTTTGTATCGTTGAGTGCAAGCATAGGCGCACACATGTGTATGGACGTAGACTTCGTGTATGGACGCGTAGATATGCATAGATACAGGCGTAGACATGTGTATAGATTTTTGTGTTTCAAGACGTAGGAGTAGCCATGTGCGTGGAAGTAGACGTGGATTTTCTTTTGATATTTTTCTAACCAAAACATTTTTTCGATGTTTTGTCAAATGCTTTTATTTTGTTAATTCCCCGAAGTGATTTCAAGATAATATTCACAACTAATGATCGTAGTATTTTGTAAAGAAGTCTGAAAAAAGAAAAACACAATTTGAAAGATGGAAGGAAAGCAAATGTTTTATTGATATGCCTCTGAATAGGCGAGAATACAAGATGCAATTCCTAGAAAGAGGTAATTACAGAAGGTTTTAAAAATGTAAATGGAAATAAAAATGATAATAGCTACTGTTGTTCTCCAATATCCTTTTAATGATCTCATCTCCTTTTCTTCTGAATTGTATGATTCAGATCTATCTCTCCCTTCGTGGTTCATATTCGTGGTTCTTAGATCGCAATCTTTTTGTTCTTTGTCTCTTTGTATGAAATCCCTAACTTTCTCCTGGATTTCCCTTTTAGGTTTTCAATCCGCGAGGATAATTTTCTTGTTATATGCCTCTAATTTTTGCCTGAATCGCCCTTTAGGGTTTTCGATCCACCGGGACGCTCCTTTTTGCCTAAGTCGCCTGTTTCAGGTTCGAGCTTAGCGAGCTTCTTATACATAGTGTTTTTGACTGCGTCTGAGTTTCCCGGATATGGTTGTCCTTCCCCATCCATTTTTTTAGGGATAAGACCACCACCGGAGAATGTTGTTTTGACTATGTATAAACCTTCGTAATTGGGTGTCCATTTACCACGTGAGTAGAGGCGAGGTAGCAGAATCTTCTTGAGTACTAGACCATGTCGTGGTTCATCTTGTACAGTATACTGTTACTTTGAAATAATTCCGCAGCTAATTCTCGTAGGGTTTGTTTGCCAATGCTAGATGCATTTTCCGGATGTCATGCAACCAAGGCTTGTTATATTGTCGTTTTTTAATAGCAAGGCATTGTGTGGGCTCTTCGATGCGTCTGTTTGTGATGTGCAATTCGTGGTTTGACTAGGTTACTTTGAATATAGACGATATATTTGCCAAGGAATCTGTCATTTGATTTCCTTTTCGTGGGACGTGACTGAAAATGATTTTTGTGAATTTTGTAGTTAGTTTTCAAAACATGATCCCAATATGGAACCGGTTTTGGGAGTTTAGTATCTCGTTCACCCTTGACTTTGTGTATGCTTTGTGAGCATTATTTAAAGAATTCATTACTTCCCCTATATCGTTCCCCGGTGCATTTGAAGCATCGTCGAACGTGGATACCCAACGTGCCCCTGGCTCGAGTTTTTCGTCAGATCTTGGTATTTCGTAGCTGCTTATATTTACAACACTGTATGTATTTGACTTTGGCCTGTTTTTGTAGATATGCGCAATAACTTAATTAGCTTCTTTGTGGATCCTCTCTTTATATTTCCCCTTAGCTTGGTTTCTTCCAGGTCTTCCCCTGTGCTCGGATTGATGGCCCTAACAACATCTTGATATGGTTGCATATTGTTAGCTTTTCTTTTTATTTCCCTCGCCATTTTCTCAGAGAGTTCAAGATCTTTATCAAGTAGCTGGTATAAGGGCTTACTTTCCATGATTTATGATGGAGTAAAATCATAAGTAAACAAGGTACGGGCTCAAGATAAATTTTGTACCAAAAGTTTGCTTTTCAAGAATTGCAAAGGTGCCTTTATGCCATAAATGGAAAGATCTTTTAGACAATGGATCAAACACTTGGGTAATAGATCAAGGGAAGGTGTAACCATTAAATTATGGTGATATTGGAAAGTTAGAAGGCCTAAAACACAAGATTATGCATCATAGCATAAGGACTTTGTTATGTGTTCTTCAACAAAAGGACACGCAATTCAAGGATGGATGCCCAACTTCATGCCGTTGAATCTCCTAGCTCAAGTATGATAAATTCATGCTCTTGAATGTTTTGGAAAGCTTGAAACATCCTCTATAACTTTCATGTTGTCCATTTTGACAAAATCATCTTGGAACTATGTGAAAAAAAGCCAAGAAGTTGTAATATTTAAACTTATTTCATCCCCATTTGTAAATTGTACCCCCATCCCCCAAGTGATGTAATAGCTTAGGATTTTAATTTCCGTAATTTAGCGCTTTAATATAATTGTTAGTAATTAGGGTGTGTATGGTAAGATAAGATCAACCGTTAGAAAATCCTAATCTTAAAGACAAAAATGCATGCAATCGGAACACAATTCACACACGTGCACCATTAGAGTAATCCCGCTTGTTGCCTGCGAATAAATAGTCATGTCCCTCGAATATGGTACGTTTTAGAAAAGACCCTCAATAAAAAGATTGTAGTCCCTCGACGACCCTTCGATGTTGCCTTCGGTAAAATGATCATAGTCCCTTACGAAAATTGCTAAAGCGTCTCATAAGTTACCTTCTATGACTATACGACGACCCACGCCCGTCCCTTCACATCCAATGATAGGGCTTCTTACCAGTAAATGGTAAGATAGCAATATCTAAAGGATGAGGAAAAGAACAAAGATCCTTTTAAGTAGTTAGGACGCTCATAGTTTCTTGCTCACAAACTAAAACCATCTTCACACTCACACTTTCAAAACATCTTCAAAAACAAACATCTCTTTGAACTATTTTCAAAACCAACACTTTGTATACATTCTTATAGAGATGAGAATTATTATAAAGTTTGCCGAAACAAAGGTGTTTTAAAAATATTTTCAAACATGCACAAACACATTTCAAACAACGCATTTTCAAAGTTATCAAGCAACTAAGAGCCCGTAGATGACTACGGGTGAAAAGGGTGCTAACACCTTCCCTTTTCATAACCTACCCCCAAACTCAAGAAAAAACTATCAAAGGTCTTTCTTGTTCTTTTCACACTTTCCTTTATTTGATAAAATAAAATTCTATGGATACTCTTGCTATCCACAAAAATTGCGATAAAACGCAAAACAACCAAGTCAATTCTCCCACCGTATTACACTTGCAATTCAAGGATGGATGCCCAACTTCATGCCCTTGAATATCCTAGCTCAAGTATGACATATTCATGCTCTTGGATGTTTTGGAAAACTGGGAACATCCTCTATAACTTTCATGTTTTCCATTTTTACAAAATCATCTTGGAACTATGTTAAAAATTGCCAAGAAGTTGGGATAAAATCCTGAACAAAATCTATTGAAAATTTCTCTAAGTGTTAGATGAAAATGTCATGTCTTCACGCGCTTATATCTTCAAATATAATCATATTTTGGACATCAACTCTCTAATTCAAAGTTGTAGAATTCATTAAGATCTACAACTTTCATGTTGAAAGTTTCCTTTGAATCATTTTTCATCAAAGTGAAAAATTGGTATAAAGTTATGAAATAAACATGGTAAAACACATATAAAAATTCCTAAGTCTTGAAAAGTTTGACTTTTCAAATTGACACTTGAATTTATAGATTTCTTGATAATCAAGCTTCATATTTTTTAATGTCTTAATTAAATATAGATTTTGAAATTAAATCTTGACCAAAAAGTCAAAGTTTGACTTTTTGTGCATTGATTGACTTTTCATTAGT
This sequence comes from Vicia faba, assembly GCA_948472305.1. Classification (NCBI taxonomy): domain Eukaryota; kingdom Viridiplantae; phylum Streptophyta; class Magnoliopsida; order Fabales; family Fabaceae; genus Vicia; species Vicia faba. The sequence continues at coordinate 406,988,668 of OX451740.1, read as the reverse complement.
ACATTTAATATTTGGTCATCTGGTCAATTGACTGAGCAGAATTTGTGATACAAGACTGGAAACTTGACATGAGCATTCTTGAAGGTCCATAATGATCCATGAAAGTCATTTGAAGCATTACAAGTCCAATTGTCCTTGTGAAAATTCAAATCCTAATTATAGGCATCAATGTTGAGGAGATGGCTTGACCTAGTCCACACTTGTGCAAGCTTGAGCTTTTGAAGATCTTTGTGAGAAATATCTTGAGAAAAGAGAGGGAAAATTTTGGGGTACAATACCATGAAGAGAAAACGGTAACATCTCTTGCCAGTCTTTATAGGTCACAACCATCTTTTGCATAATCTTCTTTATGTTCTTATTGGCGGCTTCCACTGTGCCATTAATCTTTGGTCAATATGGAGAAAAGTTGTGGTGCTTGATCTTGAACTGTATGCAGAGTTCTGTGATTATAGTGTTATTGAGGTTAGTAGAATTTTCTATGATAATCCTTTCGGTGATGCCATACCAGCAGATAAGGTTATGTTTGATGAACCGGACGACCACATTCTTGGTAACAGAGGTGAACGAGGCTGCTTCAACCAACTTTGTAAAGTAATCAATGGCGACGAGGATGAAGCGATTTCCGTTAGATGTAGTAGGATTGATATCTCCAATCATATCACTGCCCCCACATTGCGAATGGCCACGGAGAATTCAAGATGTTCAGAGGTACTAGAGGCACATGAAATTTATCAGCGTATATTTTGCACTTATGAGGAGTTCTCGAGTGGTGGTGACAGTCGGTTTCCATAGTCGACCATTAGTAACCCGCTCTCAAAATTTTCTTCACCATAGTATTTCCACTGGAGTGAGCACCAAAGATACCTTCGTGCATATCTTGCATAGTTTCCTCTACTTCCTTCTTGTCCATACAATGAAGCAGAGTCGAATCATGATCACGCTTGTATAAAATTCCATTGCTCAAGAAGAACTTAGCCAAGAATTTCTTGTCATTGATCGATGCCCCTTCAGGGTATTATTGAGCCTCAAGGTACCTTTTCACTTCATGAAACCAGGGTTTTTCTTATATTCTGTCAGTGTCGACTTCGTAGCAGTGTGTTGGTTCGTCCATTATTTCAATAGTAATTCTAGGAGCTTCATTGTCCCATCTAACTTTGAACATGGATGACATGGTGACTAATGCGTCTGTGTTGTACCCCAATGTTTTCCCCTAAGATCCCTTCATCATACCATGTTGGTTTATTCACAACAAGATTACACTAGAATTCTTGGTTCCCCTCCCTACTTTGAGTCTTTCTCCTTTTGAGGGATTACCAAGCACCTTGACTTATGTTCCTTTTGTGATCATGAATAATCTTTTTATTTCTTCATTTAACTAATAAAATGCAATGTTGGCTTGTCTTGCTTGTTATCCATGTAGGTAAGGGCAATGAGATTTAACAAGTTACTCCATGGGTTCATGAGTTTATTTCCATGCCCTAGTCAATAAAGCTTGATAAGTTCAAACCTCACCATTGGATTGGTTTTGTAAGGATTGGCATGGCAAGGTTTCTTTGGTTCATCACATTTCAAGGTTATTAGATTTGACTCAAAAGTACAAGGGGTTTTGATTGGAGAAGTTGTCATTTTTGGACAAAGTTTTGTTCCGATTGGTCACAAGAACATGTTTCTCTCAAATTTCAAGATATGGAAGTCGTTTTGGTAGCTATGAATCCTCATTATAATTCTCAACAACTTCTATTCACAAAGCAATAATATTGGTACAAGAAGTTTGTTCAAGTTTGTCAAAGTTCTTCAAAGCATTTTCTTGATCTAGGAGCTAGGGTTTTGAACTTCAAAGGAGCATATCTTGCTCACCTTTTGGTATTTTTGAATGATTCAAAATACATCCTTCTCTTCAAAGGGTTATCAACAAATCACTTCAAAAGTTCCAAAGATTTTTCATGTGGAAGAAACTTGGTTAAGAAGAAAGATTACAAGTCCTCTAGATGAATCCCCAATTTTCCATGTGTGACTTCAAATGATCATAACTTGGTCAATTTTTATCACCTTTAGCCCATTATTTTTCCAAAATGATCTTGAGGATGTGAACTTTATGCCTTCTTTTATGTGCAAAGTGGGAAAATTAATGGAAGTTGCCTTAAAGATGCAAAAGATTATAGGTCATTTCATGAAATTTTGCCAACTTCAGAAAGTAATAACTTGCTCAAATTTTGGAGATTTTGAATGATTCAATTTTAAAATGTCATTCAAGAGATATACTTCATGCCATCTTTTTTTATCAAGAGAAAAATCCAAGTGGAAGTCCATGTTTGGATGCAAGACATTATAGGACATTTTTTATGAAGAATTTGAAATATTTCTAAGTATGGAAAGTCAACCCTTTTTCTTCAACTTTGACTCAATATAACTTTCAGCTCAAGCATCCATTTCACTCCATTCTTTTTCCATTGAAAAGCTTGTAACCTCATCTTTCTAAAGCATCAAGAATCATGCCTTAAGACCCCTTGAGCAGATAATTCCATAGTTTCAAAAATGGTAACTTGGAATTGAAGTTTTCTTGCAAGTCAGAATTTGAATTTCATGTTACAACCTCTAAACCTCAAATTAACACACATTTTGGGTCTAAACATGATTAGCCAACTTTCCCAAGTGGATTAGTGCAGCAAAACGCAAGAATTGGATGAGTTTTGGTTTAGTTTGGATCACACTTCACTCGTGCATCAGGTTTGCATGAATTCCCTCCAAAACACATCATTCACTCTTCCTTTTGATCCCATTCGCTTCTCCTATAAATACATGAACTATCCCATTCATTTTCCCAAGATTGGATAGCCAGAATCACCCTGCCAAACTTACTCCATAACTCAATTTTCTGTAACTTCAAAATCCATTCTAAAGCCTTTTTCAATCCAATTTTTTAATCAATTCACCTTCCTTGATATTCCCTGAAGCTAACAACATAATTAAATTTAAGAATCGTGCCCTATACTGCTCCATAGAAGTCCAGTTTCAGAGCTCTGCAACTCAACTTCAATAGGTAGATTCCTTCATAAATTCTTTAAAACTCTGATATCATTGTGTTGCTATCATTGCCTTGGTTCTAGTTGCAACACTTACCTTTTACTGGAAACACGTTTTGACCATGAAATTTCAAATCCCTTTTCAAAACTTTCCTTCCAAATTGCTTGAGCTACAATTTATATAGATTTGGCGCGAGGGTGTGGTTTTCTTTGTCTTGAAGAGACAAAGCGAATGACATAGGTCTGAGCTTCTGATTTACAGTTTGAGAGACCTGTAATTCGTGATGGCTGGAGGTTGAAGATGACCAACGTGTCATCTTCCAACCAATGAAGACGCGCCATCTGTATTTTTCAAATCCTGATTTAATTAATGATTTTGTACAATATTCACTAGTGACCATGATATGCACAGCGCGCCAGATCCCTTGGATTTAATTACTAACGCGTTTTGACTCTCATCCAATGCTCCACATATTTTACTTTTATTTTCTTTTTCTGATTTTTATATTTTAATTGTTTTAAATTTCAAAAAATGATAGAAAATTAATTTTTAGTCCAAAAAATCTGAAAAAATTATGAAAAATATTTTTGATTATTTTCTTTTTTATTTTTATTTTTTCAGAATTTAATTTTGTGTTTTGGTATTTTTTTTATAAATTTTACACTTATTTGATTTGTTTTAAATGTTAAAAAATACTTTTATACATTTTAAAATTCTGAAAAAATTATGGAAGGATCCAATGATATTGTGACAAATATTGGTGACCTTATTTTATTTTTGTTTCTGACTTTACTATTTTTTTTACCAATTTTTGTTTATTTTACCCATTTATTTTAATTTTAAAAATAGTTTCTGACTTTAAAAAATTACCAAAAAAATTGTAAAATTATTTGAGCCTTTTTCTGATTTTTCTATGGTCTTATTTTTTATTTCTTGATTAATTTGAACATAGTTGATATTTTTATCTTTATTTTCTATTTTTAAACATTATTTTTAAACCGTTTTATGTATATTAAAATGTGATAATATTTTGTGACTATTTTCTGGCTGATCTTGGGTTAGATTTTGGATCATGAACTTTATTAACATCATTGGATCCATGGTGTTGAGTTTAACTCCACAAAAATGGATGAATGATTTTAATAATAGTTTGATTAAAATTTAATTCAAATGTGGTTTGTATATTTTTTCCCCATCCCTCTTCATCTCATCCCCTTCTTATTGCACTAGATGTTGTTGGAGCATGATCTCTATATAATGTCTCAAAACAAATAAGGTGCGACTTCTACATAAGTCCACTTACGATTGCTTAACATAGCGCTAAATTTTTTCACGATTCGAATAATTGATCATTCGTGTCCCAAACTTATGATTGCAAGCCCAAGTATGTTAATTTGATCTCTTTGATCCAATAACCTTGAGATTCATTGTGTGGAGGCTTTGGTTCTACCAATCCTCTAATGGATCTACAACACCTTTGGTCAAGGCAGATCACTTAAACATCGTTGATCATTAAATGGTACTTATGAGAATTCCAAATGGATGATATACTTGACAAAAAGAAAATGCAACTTGTTGTGTGGAGGCTTTGGTTCTACCAATCCTCTAATAAGTTCCAAATTCAAGCTTCAAGATGGTCATCCAACTAACCACTAATTATTGACTTGTTTTACCTTATGGTTTCATTCTTTTTTATGCTTTATGTACCATTTACTTTTAGCATTTACATTTCATGCCATTTTCATCTTTGCTCATTTGAGCACTTACTTTCTTGCCATTTTTACTTTGCTCACTTGAGCTTTCCTTTTCCTTTCTTAAGATACTTAATAATCAACATAAACCCTAAAAAATCTTTAATGGTACTTGGACTATTTGGTTACTATCCTTGGCATTATGGAGCATGGGACTTTTCTCGGACTTGGAATTAGAAACCTTTTCTTGGACTTTTCTTATTACAGAGTGATGCCTTTCGGGTTGAAGAACGCTGGTGCGACGTACCAGAGGGCTATGACAACCCTATTCCATGATCTGATGCACACGGAAATTGAAGTATATGTTGATGATATGATTTCCAAATCCCAGACTGAAGAAGGGCATATAGAAGATTTGTTGAAGCTGTTTTAGCATTTGAGGAAGTATCGTCTCCGCTTGAATCCAAATAAATGCACCTTCAGTGTTCGATCAGGGAAATTGTTGAGTTTCATTGTTAGCCAGAAAGGACTTAAAGTTGACCCTGATAAAGTTAAGGCAATTCAAGAAATGCCAGCACCGAGAACTGAAAAGCAAGTCAGAGGCTTCCTCGGGCGTTTGAATTATATTTCCATATTCATTTCCCACATGACTGCAACATGTGAAATGGTCTTTAAGTTGTTAAAGAAAGATCAAGGTTGTGCGTGGATGGATGACTGCCAAAGGTAATTTGAGAGTATTAAGGAATATCTGCTTGAACCTCCTACCTTGCTCCCTCCCGTAGAAGGAAGACCGTTGATTATGTATCTGACAGTGTTAGATAAATCCATGGGTTGTATTCTTGGACAACAGGATGAAACAGGGAAGAAGGAGTTCGCCATCTATTATCTCAGTAAAAAATTCACTGATTATGAGTCGCGGTATTCCATGCTGGAAAAAACATGTTGTGCTTTGGCCTGGGCGGCAAAGTGTTTGCGGTAGTATATGTTGAATCATACCACTTGGTTGATCTCCAAAATGGACCCAATCAAGTACATTTTTGAAAAACCTGCTCTTACTGGAAGAATTGCCCGCTGGCAGATATTATTATCTGAATACGATATCGAATACCGCACTCATAAGGCTATTAAAAGTAGTGTTTTGGCAGATTATCTAGCTTACTAACAAGTGGAGGATCACCAGTCTGCAGAATATGAATTCCCCGATGAGGATGTGATGTTCCTGAAAGTGAAGGATTGTGATGAGTCGTTTCCTGAGGAAGGCCCTAGCCCTGAATCTTGTTGGAGTACGATTTTTGATGGAGCTGTGAATGCTTATGGTAAAGGAATTGGTGTTGTGATTGTCACTCCTGATGGATCGCACATTCCTTTTACTGCAAGGTTAACATTGGATTGTACTAATAATATGGAAGAATATGAGGCTTGCATCATGGGTATCGAAAAAGTTATTGATCTCAGAATTAAAATTCTTGATGTGTATGGTGATTCAGCTTTGGTAATAAATTAGATTAAAGGAGAATGGGATACTCGTCACCCCGGCTTGATCCCTTACAAAGATTATGCTAGAAGATTATTACTATTCTTTAATAAAGTTGAATTCCATCACATCCCTAGAGACGAAAATCAAATGGCGGATGCTCTGGCAACCCTGGCTTCTATGTACCAAGTGAATACTTGGAATGATATACCCCAAATTGCGGTTCGACGCCCGGATAGGCCCACTCATGTGTTTACAACAGAGGAGGTTGCAGATGAAAAACCTGTGTATCATGATATCAAGCATTTTCTTCAGACTCAAGAATACCCGATCGGTGCATCAAAGAAAGATAGAAAGACACTGAGAAGATTGACTGGCAGTTTCTTCCTCAATGAATAGGTATTATATAAGATAAATTATGACATGGTCTTTCTCAGATGCGTGGATAGACACGAAGCAGACCTGTTGATGCATGAGATTCATGAAGGTTCATTTGGCACTCATGCCAATGGACATTCAATGGCTAAAAAGATGCTAAGGTCAGGTTACTATTGGTTGACAATGGAATCTGATTGTTATAAGTTTGCAAAGAAGTGTTATAAATTCCAGATTTATGCAGACAAGGTCCACGTGCCTGTGACACTTCTCAATGTGATTTCCTCCCCGTGGCCTTTCTATATGTGGGGTATTGACATGATTGGGATGATAGAACCCAAAGCTTCGAATGGACACCGTTTTATCTTAGTAGCAATTGATTACTTCACAAAGTGGGCGGAGGCTGCTTCATATGCCAATGTTACTAAATCGGTGGTTGTGTGCTTCATTAAGAATAACCTTGTATGTCGATATGGTGTGCCAAGCAGGATTATCACTGACAATGGCTCTAATTTGAACAACAAGATGATGACAGAACCGTGTGAAGAATTCAAGATTGTCCATCATAATTCATCTCCATACAGGCCTAAGATGAATGAGGCTGTTGAAGCTGCTAATAAGAATATCAAGAGAATTATCCAGAAAATGGTTGTTACTTATAACGATTGGCATGAAATGCTTCCTTTTGCTCTACATGGATATCGAACATTTGTCCTCACTTCAACAGAAGCAACCACGTTCTCCCTGGTGTTGGAATGGAAGTTGTACTCCCTGTCGAGGTAGAGATTCCCTCGCTGCGTGTGATAATGGAAACCAAGTTGACAGAGGCTGAATTGGTCCGGAACAGGTTTGACCAATTGAATTTGATTGAGGAGAAGAGAATGACAGCTTTGTGTCATGGCCAGTTATATCAGAGAAGAATGAAGAAAGCTTTTGATAAAAAGGTCAAACCTCGTGAATTCAGAGAAGGCGACCTCGTGCTCAGGAAGATCATGCAATTCAACACTGATTCTAGGGGCAAGTGGACTCCCAATTTTGAAGGCCCATACGTTGTCAAGAAAGCCTTCTCTAGAGGTGCATTAATTCTTGAAACTATGGATGGCGAGGAGTTACCACGTCACATGAATGCTGACGCAGTCAAGAAATACTTCGCCTAAAGAAATAAAAGAACAGATCACTAAGTTGAAAACCCGAAAGGGAGGCTTAGGAAAAAAGGAGCGTCTCGGTAGGCCGAAAACCCGAAAGGGAGGTCTAGGAAAAAATTAGAGACATAAACAGAATAAAATTCCCGCTAAGTTGAAAACCCGCAAGGGCAGCTTAGGCAAAAGTTAGGGACTTTTTGGGAAAGTAACTACGTCAGACAAGATTTGATCATTGAATAAACACTCTTCTCTGATCCTCACCATACTTCAACAGAAGCAGATGCTCAGGATTTCAAAGGTTGTTAGAGGGGATAGTGGTCATTGTATCTCAATGTATCTTTTCCAATATGTATTACCATTTTCCAAACTTTGTAATCATCAATGGAGTCTCGCCATTCGTAGACTACCATTATATTAATGAAATTTGAGCTTTTACCCAATTCTTTGTATTTATTATTTTATTTAGTTTTCAAAGACTCTGTTTATCATTGATAATAACTTTCAAAGCAAAAAAAAAGATTAAATAACAAAATTGACTTTTAAAAAAAAAGAGATTTTACAATCTGTTTTTACTTTGAGATTTATGTTGAAACAATGACAACAAAAATGGTGATCCCAAGAATGGACAAACTCTAGTTTCTTTGAGAAGTTTTTGTTCCCCTCGGGAAGGTCTACTCGGTTTGTTTTTGCCGTATTGGTTTTATGGTTCCGGTATCCTCGGTCAAGTTTGGATTCATTTCTCCTCTTTTCTGAGTTTTCATGATGTGAAGTTTCAATCCATATTTTCTCCAGTGAAGTTTTCGTTTGGCCCGATAGAAGTTCTTTTTTCCAGAGAGATTAGTACCATACCCGCTCTTGAAGAAAGTAGGTCCCTGGTTTCTCCAAAGGAAGGACATATTGTGAATATGATGTTAACCTCGCCAATGAAGTGAGTCTGATTTCCCCAATGAATGTTCGGATGTTTTGGTGTCAGTCTGCTTTGCCTGAGACTGGTTTTGTAATCTCCAGTAGGAATGTTACTTTCGAAAACACTTGTTTCCCCAGTGAATCTTGAAGAAGGATGTATATCCCTGTATCCGTACTATTTCATCACTTTGATTTATCTACCTACGGATCATGTTTCTCCTCAGTAAAGTTAAAGCAGGCAGTAGGTTTTGTTTCCTCAGCTGGCCTTTACCTTTCTTGGAATGATCATCCTGGATGAAGTTTAGCCGAGTGTTGTTAGTGCCCGAGGCAGTTTTACCTGGTTGTTCCCAATGTTGTATATCTGTTGTGTCAGCATACGCACGATAACGCTCATACATTCATGCATACATCATGCATAGCTAAAATTGGCAAGTCATTGTTCATTGACATTTGTTAATATTTTTGTTGACATATTACCCTGTTTTGCAGATTTACGTTGTCCCTCTTCAACAGAGTGTTGGTCCTAAGCAGAAAGCGTATATTCTTTCAATGTCCCCACTGAGTTGCCCCTCATGGAAGATTTTTGCTTTATCCTTCTGGTACAGCTCCTTGTTTGGTTGGATTTGGTTTTCCCTCTTGAGTTTATTTCTCAAACGATATATTCTGGTTGACTGTTTCATTCCAGTTTATTTCTGGTTTGAATCTGTAGTTCCACGACAATGTTATTTACTTTGGATTTTTGAAAACTCCAAATTTTAGTTGGTGCATTTATTTTGCACGAGAAGACTTTATCCCCTCAGCAAGAATATCATGGCATCTCCACAGGAAGTCATACCTCCTTCCCAAAAATCCATTTCTTTTTACAATCTTCCGTGATAACAAGTAGAAAATCTCTTTATTTGAGACAACTCATATGTTATCCTTTCCAGGAAGAGCGCCTTGGTTAAAGAAGAAGTTGAGACCCGTTCTAGGTGAAACACCAGAATCTTGGGGAAACTTGTTATCTTTTTTCTAACCTCAGTGAACGTTGGTAGTTCATCGTCAGTGAACGGCGGTGCTATGATATTTTCTCTTTCTACCTTCAGTGAAAGTTGGTAGACCATCGACAGTGAACGTCGATGTTTGTTATCTTTTTACTACCCTCAGTGAATGTTGGTAGTTCATCGTCAGTGAACAGCAGTGCTATGATATATTCTCTTTCTACCTTCAGTGAAAGTTGGCAGACCATCGGCAGTGAACGTCGATGTTTATTATCTTTTTGCTACCCTTAGTGAATGTTGGTAGTTCATCGTCAGTGAATGGCGATGCTATGATATATTCTCTTTCTACCTTCAGTGAAAGTTGGTAGACCATCGGCAATGAACATCGATGTTTATTATCTTTTTGCTACCCTGAATGTTGGTAGTTCATCGTCAGTGAACCGCGGTGCTTTGATATTTTATCTTTCTACCTTCAGTGAAAGTTGGTAGACCATCGGCAATGAACGTCGATGTTTATTATATTTTTGCTACCCTCAATGAACGTTGGTAGTTCATCGTCAGTGAATGGCGGTGCTATGATATTTTCTCTTTCTACCTTCAGTGAAAGTTGGTAGACCATCGGCGGTGAACGTAGATGTTTGTTATCTTTCTCTCTGCCTTCAGTAAACGTTGGTAACTTCGCCTTCGGTAGAAGTTGGTGTATCCTTTGACCATTATACCATCCTCTTTGATTTAGGTCTTTTGGTCTACCAGTGATTTATTTTCCTGGTGGGGTTTCTCCTTTGTTTCTTTATTATTGTTGCATCCCCAGTGATACTTTGCGTCTCTTTGTTCCTGTTCATATGCATTCATATGCATAAGCATTTGCATGGCATCTTAGGGCCAAAAATAAGGTTTGTTTTATATTTAAGTATCTTCGATCGCGTCGACACAAAGATTTTTAACCTTCGTATCTCCGGATAGAAGAAACTTAAATAAGGGCAGTTGTTGTACCCCAAATTTTGCCCCTAAGATCCCTTCATCATACCATGTTGGTTTATTCACAACAAGATTACACTAGGGTTCTTGGTTCCCCTCCCTACTTTGAGTTTTTCTCCTTTTGAGGGATTACCAAGAACCTTGACTTATGTTACTTTTGTGATCATGAATATTGTTTTGATTTCTTCATTTAACTAATAAAATGCAATGTTGGCTTATCTTGCTTGTTATCCATGTAGGTAAGGGCAATGAGATTTAACAAGTTACTCCATGGGTTCATGAGTTTATTTCCATGCCCAAGTAAATAAAGCTTGAAAAGTTAAAACCTCACCATTGGATTGGTTTTGGAAGGATTGGCATGGCAAGGTTGCTTTGGTTCATCACATTTCAAGGTTATTAGATTTGACTCAAAAGTACAAGGGTTTTTGATTGGAGAAGTTGTCATGTTTGGACAAGGTTTTGTTCCCATTGGTCACAAGAGCATATTTCTCTCAAATTTCAAGATATGGAAGTGGTTTTGGTATCTATGAATACTCATTATCATCCTCAACAACTTCTATTCACAAAGCAATAATATTGGTATAAGAAGTTTGTTCAAGCTTGTCAAAGTTCTTCAAAGCATTTTCTTGATCTAGGAGCTAGGGTTTTGAACTTCAAAGGAGCATATCTTGCTCACCTTTTGGTATTTTTGAATGATTCCAAATACATCCTTATCTTCAAAGTGTTATCAACAAATCACTTCAAAAGTTCCAAAGAGTTTTCATGTGGAAGAAACTTGGTGAAGAAGAAAGATTACAAGTCCTCCAGATGAATCCCCAATTTTCCATATGTGACTTCAAATGATCATAACTTGGTCAATTTTTATCACCTTGAGCCCATTATTTTTCCAAAATGATCTTGAGGATGTGAACTTTATGCCTTCTTTTATGTGCAAAGTGGGAAAATGAATGGAAGTTTCTTTAAAGATGCAAAAGATTATAGGTCATTTCATGAAATTTTTCCAACTTCAACATGTCATAACTTGCTCAAATTGTGGATATTTTGAATGATTCAATTTTCAAAATGTCATTCAATCGATCTACTTCATTCCATATTTTTTGATCAAGAGCAAAATCCAAGTGGGAGGCCATGTTTGGATGCAAGACTTTATAGGACATTTTTTATGAAGAATTTGAAATATTTCTAAGAATGGAAAGTCAACCCTTTTTCTTCAACTTTGACTCAATATAACTTTCAGCTCAAGCATCCATTTAACTCCATTCTTTTTCCATTGCAAAGCTTGTAACCTCATATTTCTAAAGCATCAAGAATCATGCCTTAAGACCCCTTGAGCTGAGAATGCCATAGTTTTGAAAATGGTACCTTGGAATTGAAGTTTCCTTGCAAGTCAGAATTTGAATTTCATGTTACAACCTCTAAACCTCAAATTAACACGCGTTTTGGGTCTAAACATGATTAGCCAACTTTCCCAAGTGGATTAGTGCATCAAAACGCAAGAATTGGATGAGTTTTGGTGAAGTTTGGATCACACTTCACTCGTGCATCAGGTTTGCACGAATTCCCTCCAAAACGCATCATTCACTCTTTCTTTTGATCCCATTCGCTTCTCCTATAAATACATGAATTATCCCATTCATTTTCCCAAGCTTGGATAGCCAAAATCACCCTGCCAAACTTGCTCCATAACTCAATTTTCTGTAACTTCAAAATCCATTCTCGAGCCTTTTTCAATCCAATTTTCCCATCAATTCACCTTCCTTGATATTCCCTGAAGCTAACCACATAATTACATTCAAGAATCGTGCCCTATACTGCTCCATAGAAGTCCAGTTTCAGAGCTCTGCAACTCAACTTCAATAGGTAGATTCCTTCATCAATTCTTTAAAACTCTGATATCATTGTGTTGCTATCATTGCCTTGGTTCTAGTTGCAACACTTACCTTTTACTGGAAACACATTTTGTCCATGAAATTTCAAATCCCTTTTCAAAACTTTCCTTCCAAATTGCTTGAGCTACAGTTTATATAAATTTGGCGCGAGGGTGTGGTTTTCTTTGTCTTGAAGAGACAAAGCGAATGGCATAGGTCTGAGCTTCTGATTTACAGTTTGAGAGACCTGTAATTCGTGATGGCTGGAGGTTGAAGATGACCAACGTGTCATCTTCCAACCAATGAAGACGCGCCATCTGTATTTTTCAAATCTTGATTTAATTAATAATTATGTACAATATTCACTAATGACCATGATATGCACAACGCGCCAGATCCCTTGGATTTGATTACTAATGCATTTTGACTCTCATCCAATGGTCCAAATATTTTACTTTTATTTTCTTTTTCTGATTTTTATATTTTAATTGTTTTAAATTTCAAAAAATCATAAAAAATACATTTTTAGTCCAAAAAATCTGAAAAAATTATGAAAAATATTTTTGATTATTATCTTTCTGATTTTTATTTTTTCACAATTTAATTTCGTGTTTTGGTATTTTTTATAAATTTTATACTTATTTGATTTGTTTTAAATGTTAAAAAAATACTTTTATACATTTTAAAATTCTGAAAAAATTATTGAAGGATCCAATGATATTGTGACAAATATTGGTGACCTTATTTTTTTTTTCTGACTTTACTATTTTTTACCATTTTTTGTTTATTTTACCCATTTATTTTAATTTTAAAAATAGTTTCTAACTTAAAAAAATTACCAAAAAATTTGTAAAATTATTTGAGCCTTTTTCTGATTTTTCTATGGTCTTACTTTTTATTTCTTGATTAATTTGAACATAGTTGATATTTTTCTCTTTATTTTCTATTTTTAAACCCTTTTATGTATATTAAAATGTGATATTATTTTGTGACTATTTTCTGGCTGATCTTGGGTTAGATTTTGGATCATGAACTTTATTAACATCATTGGATCCATGGTGTTGAGTTTAACTCCACAAAAATGGATGAATGATTTTAATAATAGTCTGATTAAAATTTAATTCAAATGTGGTTTGTATATTTTTTTGCCATCCCTCTTCATCTCATCCCCTTCTTATTGCACTTGATGTTGTTGGAGCATGATCTCTATATCATGTCTCAAAACAAATGGTGTATTGATTGCTATTGACCGACCTCAAAATAGGTGCGACTTCTATATAAGTCCACTTACGATTGCTTAACATAGCGCTAAATCTTGTCCCGATTCGAATAAATGATCATTTGTGGCCCAAACTTATGATTGTAAGCCCAAGTATGTTAATTTGATCTCTTTGATCCAATAACCTTGAGATTCATTGTGTGGAGGCTTTGGTTCTACCAATCCACTAATGGATCTACAACATCTTTGATCAACGCAGATCACTTAAACATCGTTGATCATTAAATGGTACTTATGTGAATTCCAAATGGATGATATACTTGACAAAAAGCAAATGCAACTTGTTGTGTGGAGGCTTTGGTTCTACCAATCCTCTAATGAGTTCCAAAAGCAAGATTCAAGATGGTCATCCAACTAACCACTAATTATTGACTTGTTTTACCTTATGCTTTCATTCTTTTTTATGCTTTATGTACCATTTACTTTTAGCATTTACATTTCATGCCATTTTCATCTTTGCTCATTTGAGCACTTACTTTCTTGCCATTTTTACTTTGCTCACTTGAGCTTTTATTTTCCTTTCTTAAGATACTTAATAATCAACATAAACCCTATTACATCTTTAATGGTACTTGGACTATTGGGTTACTATCCTTGGCATTATGGAGCATGGGACTTTTCTTGGACTTGGAATTAGAAACCTTGGCCTATCTTGGAGACTTTGTGACCTTATCTGATTATTTTGTATGGAGTTCTTGAGGTTCACCTCAAGACATTGGGTTGCTTGTTTGTTTTTGTGTGCAGGTTTTTTTGATTACACCCTATTTTTGTAATCTGGAATTCACCCGTATACAGCTGTTACTCTGCCAAATTTTTGTGAAGACTTAATACACTTGAAGTTTGGTTCTCTCAAGAGGTCTAGTATTTTTGCTTGCTTGGTTTCAATCCAAGGAATGAGAATTCTATCTTGGCTCATAATGTCAAGTATTGGCTTCTTTTTGGTTAGATGATTCTTATCCCTAGCTTTTATTTTATACTTTAGGATAGTCCCTTATTCTCCTCCCATCTTCTTCAATTTCAAAAATATTCTTCCTCCCTTTATTTTGAAAAAAAAAAAACTCTTCTTGTTTTTGAACATGAACCACTTTTATAATAAACTTGGACTTATGTCCATGTATTTTCAAAACACTTTCATAAATAAACCCCCAATCAACTTAATGATACCTTGACATTTTTTGTGAGAAGACTAAAAGTCAATAAATCTCATTTCAAAACATCTTGCCATTTTGGCTTTTTATCTTTAAAATTTTCTCAAAATATTAGACTCTTGTCAATCCTTGTAGTGATGCAAACAACTATAATTCTACAATATGTAGTGAAGAGATATATTTTCCACTTGGGTGTTGAGTGAGGAATTGTTGATTTTAAAATCCAAGCCATATCCTCCACTTTGAGATTATGCAAATTCTCCTTTCTCAAGGTTGTCGGTAGTAGGAATATTTTCCACATGGACAATGACGATGATATTTTATCTCATAAAATTAACCAACGCATATGTGTTTCAAATTTTTAAAAGAGGAACTACGTGTACCCTGATCCCCTATTGCATGAAAGGTGGTACGTAGGCACTAAAGGTTCCCAACCGCGACGGGTGCAAAAATTATAAAATAAATATGCTTCTTTCCTCACCTCCACCATCCACTTTTTATATACAACAGTTTTTATAGCCAAAATATACAGATTTTACAAAGAGGCTCCTACTGAGTACCGTAGATGTTTAGGGTGCTAATACCTTCCCTTTGCATAACCAACGCCTTACCTTTAATCTTTCCCCCTCTTTTTGGGTTATTCGTTCTTTTCCCATTCCTTTGGAAACAATAAAGCACGGTGGCGATTTTTATTTTGATTTGTATAAAGTCTAGTCAATCCAATGGCTTAGTCTTAAACATTTATACCGCTATAGTCTGCCAACTAATTCTCTTCTCGTGGGATGTGCTCAAAATTGATTTCATCAAAATACGGGATCAATGTTAACACATGATCTCAGTAAGGGATAAGATTTGGATGCTTCGTATCCCATTCTCCCTTAACCTGGTTGATTACCAGGTATGAATCCCCATATACACTCAATAATTTGATTCTCATGTCAATAGCAGCCTTAATACCCATGATGCACGCTTAATATTCGGCCATATTATTGGCGCAGTCAAAGAAAAGTCTGGCAGGGAAGGGCGTATGACAACCCTGAAGAGAGATAATCACAACACTGATTCCGTTGCCAAGTGTGTTATAAGCTACATCATAAACCATAGTCCATCGGGATTCTGGCTCAGGTCCTTCATACAATTCAGGTTCATCCCAATCCATAACTATAATAATCTTCTCGTCCGGGAATTTGAAATTCATAGGTTAATAGTTGTCTACAGCCTGATGTGCCAAATGATCTTTCACTACACTTCCTTTTGTTGTTATTTGAGTGGTGTACTGAATGTCGTATTCTGTTAAGACCATTTTCCATCGGGCCATTCTTCCGGAGAGAGATGGCTTCTCAAATATGTACTTGATGGGATTCGTTTTAGAAATCAACAAAGTAGTATGGGTCAACATATACTGTCTTAGTCAGCGAGTAACCCATGCCAAAGCGCATCAAGTTTTCTTGAGAAGTGAATATCTTGTTTCACAGTCGATAAACTTTTTACTAAGGTAGTATATTGCATGCACTTTTCGACCAGACTCGTCATGCTGTCCTAATACACACCCCATTAAATTCTCTAGCACTGTTAGGTACATGATTAGGGGTCTTCCTTCAAATGGTGGTATTAGAATTTGAGGTTCTTGTAGGTATTCCTTAATTTTATTAAAGGCTATTTGACAGTCGTCGTTCCACTTTACTACTTGATCTTTCTTCAACAGCTTGAAGATTGGATCATAAGTAGCAGTCAAATGAGAAATGAAACGGGCAATTTAATTCAGTCTTCCTAAGAAACCTCTGACTTCTTTCTTGGTACGGGGAGCCGGAATTTCTTGAAAAGCTTTAACTTTTGCAGGATCAACTTCAATACCTCTACCGCTGACGGCGAAATCCAGGAGTTTACCGGATCTCACCCTAAAGGTACACTTGTTCGGATATAACCTTAGCTTATACTTCTTCAGTCTTTCGAATAATTTATGCAAATGATCAAGATGTTCTCCTTCAGTCGGCGATCTGGCTATCATGTCATCGACGTAGACTTCTATCTCGTGGTGAATCATATCATGAAATAAGGCTACCATGGCATGCTGATAAGTTGCCCCAACATTCTTCAACCTAAAAGGCATAACCTTGTAACAGAAATTTCCCCACTATGTGAATAAGGTAGTTTTCTCCATGTCTTTAGGCGCCATCTTGATCTGATTATAACCCGAGAAACCATGCATGAAAGAGAATACATTATGCTGAGCAGTGTTATCGCCCAGAACGTCAATATACGGAAGTGGGAATTCCTCTTTAGGGCTCACCCTATTCAGATCCTTGTAGTCTACACTTCGCGTTCGGATTGTGCTTATGAGAGGATGTGTTGGGATTCTGAGGAGGATCCTGTCGTGAAATGAGTTCAGCTTTTAAAAAATGTTGCAATTCCTGAGATAAAGGAATGCTGATCTTTGTAAAATTCCTTACTGGAGCGTCTAAACTTCGTCGGTTACCCTGTTGTTGTTGAATAGGTGCTGGATTAAAGATCAACACCGCTCCCACTTACTGATGGTGGTCATTTTTACTATGGCCCTTCTGGCCATAGACAACATTGGCTTCTTTTTACCACTGAATGGCTTCTTCACAACATTAAAAGACGTATCCATCAGAATCTTCCCACTCTTAATACCACTTTAAACTCTTTCTCATGCCAGTATCATCTCAGTAAAACCAGCTGAAGAACTCCCAATGATCAGATTAAAAAATGGGACTGTTAGAGTGCCCATGAACACATCAACCAATTCTCGATCAGACAAGGGAGGTTGCACCTTCCATCTAAATATCTCCATTTTTGTGCATACTCCTTGAACCCTTCATTCGAGCCCATGGACATGTTTTGCAATTGCACACGACTTGGTGCAAGGTCAGCATTATATTGGTACTGTTTGTAAAAACAACAACCAAGTCTTCCCATGTGTGGATGTTGGCTCCTTCCAGCTGATAGAACCATTCAAGTTGAGTGCCCGACAATATTTCTTGAAAGAAATGGACCCATAACTTCCTGTCAACAGTATGGGGTTGGATTTTTTGAACATACAACCTTAGATGAAGTTTGGGATAAGATACCCCATCATATTTTGCAAAGACGATGAACTTGAACTTGTGAGGGATGACCATCCCCAGGATCAGACCTGGTTCTCAAAAATCCATTCCAGGCACTTACTGGATTTCCATAGCTTTGAGACGGTCTTCCAACTTCTTGTACTTGTCATCTGCAGGAGGATACTATTCATCAGAGTAGTCTTCATCTTCAGAACCTTGATTATTTCTACCTTCAGGATTGAATCTTCTACCATCCACTTCTTGGTTGTCGTCTTCCTCAGAAGAAATATCGTCCACTTGAATCAGTTGAGCAGGACCTTTGAATCTTCTCCCCATACTAAGGATAATAGTCGGCTTTTTAGTCTTCTTTTTCTTGGCGAAGAGCGCCATCACATCTTTCTGCCCCTGTGCCAGATTCAGAAGTGTCTCATGAAATTGGGCGTGCTGAGCTTGGAGTTCCTTGACAGTTTTTTCGAAGGTTATCTTATACTGAAATAAACAAAAAGCAGATGAGAAAACTTGTATTACAAAACTTGTTATGTAATGATGCATGATAGGTAAATGCAATGTTTTCAAGGAACTTGTGAGATTTAAATTCTTTAATTAAAAGGAAATAAAAACAAAAGCTTTTATTAGTATGTTCAAATTATAACTGCTTCTTAGGCTTACAATGAAAACAATAGGGTCTCAAAGAGAAAACAATATGAACTCCTGAAACCTAAGACTCAAGTCTCCCACGGACGCTTCCTCTTTGTATTGACATATGCATTAATGATATGCTCTTCATGGAGTTGTTTTGTCAGCTCCAACACCTTCTTCTCACTAGCATATAACCGAGTCTCAAAGGTGTCCCTTTATTATTTTAGTTGAAACCAAGACTTCTGCAGCTCTTCAAGGTCAGTAGGCATATTTGGATGAAGAATGGTATAAGGAATATCCCCCTCGGCAACAGGGTCCATAGTTACTGGTAATACAAAGAGATATGGAATTATAAGGTTTTGAGCACGAGATCGTACCCATCTGATGTAGGGCTCCAAAGGGATGGAATTATTTTGTCCTAAAGTCTTTCTATCAATCTTGTTTACCATTCCCCAAGCGTGTATAAACTTTCAACGATAACCTTGAGGATCATTTTCGTAATCGAATATAATACCCTGGATAAGCATATCATGAGGACCGTCTCTTCGAGCATAACCAAATTGATGTAAAGCTAGAGAAGGGTTGTAAGTAATGCCTCCCTTAATTCCAAGAAGTGGAACATTAGGGAACTCCCCACAGTAGACAATGATTGTAATATCCTCCTGAGATTGGGAACACCAATAGATATCTGAATGAGAGAGCGACATTATCCTTTGAGACCACCTCAAACCTTGTTCATTCCTCATTACGGATTGGGTAAGGTGTGAAATAAACCAGCTGGATAGTAAAGATATGTAACACATAAGAGTCCCTCGCCTCCTCAAAGTACGATTGTGAAGGGAATGCAAAATATATCCCAACAAAGTCGGCACAAGATTACGAGTGGGAAATATTTTGACGACATTCACATCTATGAGTTGGTCTGGATTAGGAAATGGTACCAAGCCATAGATCAACAGCGCCAAGATTTCCTCGAAAGCCTGAAAATGCATAGCATCCAGAAACAGATGAGCCTTCTCTAACAGAAATTTAGCAAGAAAACCCTTGACTCCACTTCTTATTTCCCAATTAGATATAATGTCAGACTACTTCAGATGTATGGATGTTGCAAACTCTTCAGTCTGTGGAGCTTTCTCTAAAACGGTGAAGGGTGTCTAATTCAGAATGGCTACTCCGAGTAGCTTAGAAAACTCTTCTATTGTGGGTACCAACTGATAATTTGGAAAGGTGAAATAGTGATGTGTAGAGTCAAAGAACTGGAATAGCACACTCATCACGTATTCTTCAAAACCCGAGGTAACCAAACTGAGTAGATGACCATGCCTCTCGGTAAATTGAGATCTTTCGGGAACCATGCCTCTTGGTCCTTGAAATGGTCATTGAAAATGATTATGTCATGATGTCAGTGGTAATAAGGGGAAGAGGTATTAGGGTTCTTTGGCGCTTCCTTCAAATTGGTAAGATTCAGCTTTAGCAAATGAGGGAGTACTTGAGCTGGTGTCATGTTGATTCAGGTGAACTGCCGTTGTGACCTTTCTACCCGTTGATGATTAGATCTTGGTTGATTGCTGTGAGGTTGATCATTTGAAGAGTTTTAAATCATCACTGCCCCTACTTTTGGTCGGCGCTCGGTTCTTCCTTGACTTTTCTGAGAGTAAACAACAGAAGCTTCCTTATTAGCTGGGAAGGTCTTCTTAATAACAGTGGACACGGAGGCATCTTTCTGAATCTTACCACTTTTAATGCCGACCTCGACCCTTTCGCCGGTCAAAATTAATTTGGTGAATCCTGCGGAGGAACTCCCGATTAAATTATTAAAGAAAGGGCCAGATAGGGTCCCTAAAAACATGTCAACCAGCTCTCTATCCGACAATGGTGGCTGCACCCTTCCAGCCAGATCACGCCACTTCTGGGCATACTCTTTAAATCCCTCGTTAGAAGCCATACCCATACTCTGTAGCTGAGTACGAGTGGGCGCTAAATCGGCGTTGTATTGGTATTACCGGTAGAAAGCAGCAGCTAAATCTTCCCAGTTATGGACCTCAGACCTCTCAAGTTGATAGAACCAGTCTAATTGTGTGCCTGACAAACTGTCTTGGAAAAAATGGACCCAAAGATCTTTATCAGATGAGTGGGGTTAGATCTTCCTGACGTAGGATCTCAGGTGCATCTTTGGGCAGGACAAATCGTCATACTTAGAAAAAGTAGGAACTTTGAACTTGGGAGGAATGACGATCCCAGCGACCAACCATAGTTCTTCGAAATCTAAACCAGGTACCCTTTGCAACTCCATGGCTGCCAACTGATCCTCAAGATTTTTAAATTTAACATCCGCCGGGGGATATTATTGTTCGGAGTAATCTCGTCTTCTTCCTATTCCTCTTCTTCAACTTCAACTTCAGATGCAGAAGGCATTGCAGTTCCTTTTCCTTTACCAGCCACTTCATTAGACGTTGACGGGAACTAGAGAACTTTTCTAGCATTGCTTTCAAACCTTCTTCCCATGATGACTACACCAGGTCTTTTCTTCTTCTTCTCTTTATCTTTCTCCAATAATGCTTTAAGGTCCTCTTGACCCTTTGCTAAGGTCATGAGGAGTTGCTGGAATTGAGAATTTTGTGCTTGCAGATCCTTAACCGTCTGCTCCAAATCCATCTTGCTTAAACAAACAGCAGAAAGATAAGGAAACCTGGTGTGAAGACCTGTTTATGCATATGATGAATGGTATGTTATTCATGTAATGCTTTCAAGGATTCAGAAATTCAAATTTGTTGCAAACAAAAAAGAACACACATCATATTAAGAAGAAATTTGTTTGTACATAAGTGCCCCATGGGCAAAATATTACAAAATTCTTAATGTAAAAAGACATTGTGCATCCTCTTTGGTGCGATGTAAGTGTTGAGAGTTTCCTCCTCATGAAGTCGGCGGGTAAGCTCCAAAACCTTCTTCTCACTGGCATAGAAGCTGGCTTCAAAAGTATTCCATTCTTCCTTGAGTTGGATCCAACTCTTTTGTAATTCTTCCAATGATGTTGGCATGTCAGGATGTAGGAAGGTGTATGGAACCTCTCCTTCCATAACAGGCTCTTTGATCACGGGGAGAATGTGAGGATATGGAATCATAAGATTCTGGGCGCGGGTTCGTACCCACTTGAGGTAAGGCTCAAGGGGGATGGAATTCTTGTGCCCCAGTGTCTTACTATCCACCTTGTTAGGCATCCTCCAAGCTCTGATGAATCTTTGTCAAAGTCCTTGCGCATCGTTGTCGAAGTCAAAAACCAAGTCAGGAATCAACATATCATGAGGGCCATCCCTCCGAGCATATCTAAATTGTCTCAAAGATAAACAGGGGTTGTAGGTAATGCCTCCCCTAATGCCGAGTAGCGGGACATTAGGGAATTCCCCAGAGGTCAATGATGATGACATTTTCTCTGGACCGAGAACACCAATGAACATCAGAATGTGTGAGGGTCATCAATGTTGTGACCACCTTAAACCCTGCTCAGTCTTCAAAACTGATTGTGGAAGGTGAGAAATAAACCACCTTGCTAGGAGAGGAGTACAGCACATGAGAACACCTCTTTTCCTCATTGTTCGTGTGTAAAATGAGTGTAGGATGTCCCCAAGCAATGTAGGCACAGGATTCCGGGATATGAAAATCTTGACAGCATTCACATCTATAAGCTGATCAGGGTTTGGGAACAAGACCAACCCATAGATGAGAAGTGCTACAATATCCTCAAAAGCTTGTAGATCTAGAGAATTCCAGCAGTCTTGTTCCTTCTCAAACAGAAACTTTGCCAAGAAACCCTTGACACCACTTCTGGTTTCCCAATGTTCTTTGATATCAGATGGTTGCAAGTGTAATGCTTGAGCAACATCTTCAGGCTTTGGTTCTTTTTTCGTACCGTTGTAGGGTAGTTGATGAAGAATAGGAATTCTCAGGAGTTGAGAAAATTCCTCCAAAGTAGGTACCAGTTGGTAATCAGGGAATATGAAACAATGGTGTAGTGGGTCAAAGAATTGGAAGATAACTTTCACCATGTCTTCTTCAATGTTGGACTTGACCAAGTTGAGAAGTCTACCATGTCTTTCACTGAAGAGAGAATTCTATGGAATCCTGGAAGTAAGCTCCTTGAGTTGAGGAGGGATTCTCACAAGGTTGAATTGAATTGTTTTCCTGCAAAGAGATTCCATGACCTACAAAACAAGAACAAAGATGAAGATCCAAACCCTTGAAATGGTTAGTGGATGCATATGATGCTTTATGATGTTCATGATGTATGCACAAACACATGTACAAGCAAGTCACACAAAACCCTAGTTTCAGGCTTGCATGAGGTTTCATAGGTAAGTACCCTCTTGAGTTTAGTTGGCTCAAACTTGTCCTATAAATAATAATCGGGTTCTAAGGAGCTCAATATCACTGGATTGTTTTCTATGTTTATTGTTTGGTTTGGCCACTTAACTGGCGACCAAAATATTCTAAGAAAACAACCCTCAATGAGTGTAGTATCGAGTATCTACCAACTTCGGACTGTACCAAAGCCGGTCATCTCACTACCCCTAATAAAAGGCCAAGATGGTCAAGTAAGGTTCTAAGAGTACATTAGTTCTTCATGACATCACTCAGCGGCCCCGTATTCTCTTTGATTGACTCAAAGGCTACCGGTACTCACAAATATGTCGCACTAATATAGCTATTGCTTCAACCATGTCGGTATACCCCGCACAGTTTCCACAACGTATTGCTATTTACCTATGAATGTTTCCCAAATCTGGGTAGAGGATTTTAAGCCCAAACAAGAGAACCAAATGTAAAGCAATCAAAGCAATCAAGATAAGCATGCAAAGGTGATCAAAGCCCTAAGGTTACTCCACTTTTAAAGTTTTCCCCAGCAGAGTCGCCAGTTCTATGATACGGTGGGAGAACTGACTTGAGGTTTTGCGTTTGTGTTTGCAAATGTTTCGGTTTAGCAAGAGTCGCCACCGACTTTTTATTTTATCCTAAGGAAAGGTCAAAAAGCACAGGAAAGACCTTTGAGATGTTTTCTTGGGTTCGGGGAGTAGATTACAGAAAGGGAAGGTATTAGCACCCTTTCTATCCATGGTTATCCATGGGCTCTTAGTTACTTGTTTAGATCACTTGCTTTGCTTTTCAATTGTTTGAAATGGTGCTCTTCAATTGTTTGAAATGGTGCTTTGTGTGTGGTTTTGAAAGATGTTATGAAAAGAGGCCATCGTTGTGGCAACCTTTGTAATGATTCTTGTTTGAATGTATACAAAGGTATTTTTGTCTTTTGAAAAGTTTTCAATGTTTGAAAGTAGGGTTTTGAAATTGTGTTGTGAAGTGTGTTTTGAAAATAGCAAGGATATTTTTGCAAGCTTTTGATCAAGTAACTAAGAGATATCTACCCTATTTTACTCAAAGATCTTTCTTATGTTTTTAACCCTTTTAACAGTGTTGTTTCACCATTGTATTTGGTGAACAACCTTGTGTTAGGATGTTAAACGGGACAGGCGTGGGTCATTGTATAGACCATGATAGCAATTGTGTCAAGTATTTTTGGAAATTTTCTTGAGGGACTTGATCATTTTGCTTAGGCAACTCAGATAGCGTCATCGAGAGACTATGATCTTTTGTTTTGTTTTGTTTTGCCAAAGTACTTAACATGCATACCATGGCCCATTTTTTAAGACAACAAGTGGATTGTAACCCTAGGGGTGCAAGTGTGCTTTGTGTTTGTTTTTTCATGCATTTTTGTCTTTGATTAGGTCAAACTATTTGTTGGTTTTGATTTTGCATACAAACCCTAATTCTCTAATCATGGCATAATTGAAAGCGTTTAAGTGCGTAAAAATAAATCTAAGCTATTACAACTTTGATATAGGGAGGGGAGTACAATTTTGAATAGGGGATTATTTTGCAAGAAATTAAAACCCTAAATTATTACAACCAAATTGAATTTACAATGCATAATATTTAAATGTGCAATATTTAAATAAACACAATAAATAAATGTTAAATAAAATGTATTTATGCAAAAAGGAGTTTTTATGTATGCAAAGTATTTTTAATGTTAAAAAAGGTGTAAAGAAATAAAAGAAAAAAAGAATTGATTTTTATTTAATTGAGGGGTAAACCCTAATTTTTCTTAAGAAAATGATATTATATATTATTTATATACAAAAATATATTAATATGTGCAAAAATAAAAATATATTGAAAAAAAGTGTTTTTTAGTATAAAATAACAATAAAAATAAAAATGTACTATTTTTGTATTTTTATTCTATGTTTTTAATAAAATAAAGTATATGTATATATATATATATATATATATATATATATATATATATATATATATATATATATATATATATATATATATATATATATATATATATATATATATATATATATATATATATATATATATATATATATATATATATATATATATATATATATATATATATATATATATATATATATATATATATATATATATATATATAAATATAATATATTAAGGATGCATAAAATAAAATAAAATATTTACAAAAAATAAAATATATTCAAGAAAATATTTTCAGTGTGAATAAAAAATAAGAAATGAAAATAAAAGTATTATTTACATTATTTTTATATTTAAACAAATAAGAAAAAGGTATTAAAATGTTTTTTATGTTTGGAAATAAAATAATAAAGTCAGAAATGAAATTAAAATGCAAAAATAATAAAAATACAAAAAATTTGGCTAGGGGGTGTGAAACTAAAAAAGAAGGTGTTAGAAGCAAAAAAGCCAAGCCCAGCCTATCAGCTTCATCTTCTTCCTCCAAACTTTTGAAAACGCGCGCCTGTTACACAAACTCGTATCTCCTGTATTTGTGATCTTTTGACAAAACTCAAAACATGAAACTTGTAGAGCATCAAACCACGATTCTAACCATATAAAAAACTTAATCTAACTCTCAAAGACCAGAGAGAATTTCTCTGGCCCTAATTTCTAACCTAACTTTTTCAGCATGTTCATGGATGAAATTCTCCTAGCACACTTAATATAAATGAAAACTGAGCATATGTATGGTTTCAGGGCAATGAGTACTACATCTTTCATTCACAAACCTAAGGCTAAATGTTCCTAAATAGAGAGATGGAAGTTGATGAAAAACATGTTTCAGTTGCACACGAGTATGGCAATGCAGCAACTTTCAATGTGGGCTGAGGTTCTTTTGAGCTTGCTTGATGCTCCCTGAACCTTTCCCAATGTTTAGTTTGTTTTGAAATAGCCTGAATCAACCTCTAGAAGTCAACATATATAAGCTTGAAACAGAAATGGTGAACACTGTAAATGGAGTTACAGTTGGCAATGGAGGTTTGGGATAGCTTGAGTGAGTTGAATGGAAGGTGTTTGAAGTGGAAAGGAGCAAAACGCACGAGCAAAATGAGCTATGGCACTCAAGTTGCAGCAACTGTCGTGTTTTGCAAGTTTTTTGGTGTTTTGGTGTTCAAGGGTGTTTGAGGGATGATTGGCTCGTGTTTCTGGCTTACAAGGATGTGTAAAACTTGTTTCAAATGTTGGCTTAAGTTGATTTTATCAGATGTGTCAGTTATGGACTTTTGGCACAATGACTTGGTTTTGAAGCAAAAAGTGGGAGTTGACAATGCAAGGGCTGTACTGGCTTGTAACCTAGCTGCATAAAGTGGTTGAGCTTTGCCTGACATTAGGGAGCCTTGTTTTCAGCAAAAGGCTTGGTGTATGTCTCAAGAAATGAAACTTGACATAAAGCATGCTTTATGTAAATGGAAGTGTTATCTTTATGCCCAAAATGGAATTGTTCATTGTATAATGCTCCCTTGATCAGAACAATGCCTCTAACCAATGTATTTGCATTCAATTTTTTAGTGTAAATTGGTTTAGAGACCTGTAATCAAGTACAAAGCTAGTTTGGTCAGATTTTGCAACTTGTATGAACATGTATTGGCCATGGTTATGAAGTGAGTTTTTGCCAACTTCAAGCATTCAATTCTCCCTAACCAGAAATGTGTTTGAGGAGTTCTTGGACAATTTGGAAAACTTGCAACATGTAATATAATCCATATTTGAAATACAACTTGAGACTCCAAGTGGAACTATGTGAAAAATGGCCAAGAAGATGGGTTAAAATCCTGCCTAAACTAGGGCAAAATTTCTCTAAGTTAAAAGTTTTAGGGACCCTTGTTCCAAAAATCATAACTTGAGATCCAAGCTTCTTTTGAGAAAACTTTGTGAATTAAAGTTGTAGACTTTGTGGAGGACTACAACTTTCATGTTGTAAGTTTTGTTTGAATCCACTTGCATCTTGGTGAAAATATGGGACAAAGTTAGGAAAAATTAAGAAAATTTCATAACTTAGAAAATTTCTAAGTTATGAAATTTTTTAATTTCAAACCCTAATTTGCAATTTTTGGTTTCTTGATGAAAAAGTTTCATAATTTGACATATCTTGATGAAAAATGACCCTTGCCACTTGATTTTGACCAAAAAAGTCAAAGTTTGACTTTTCAGTGTACAGTCAAATTTTGATCAGTTGATTGAAAAATTCATCTGTCAATCCTATGCATTTGAGATCTTTTGAACTTGTTGAATGGGTCAAGATAATGTCAATGAGTCCTTGAGTCCATGGTTGAGCTTAATTTGCCATTGTCTAGGTCAAACAGTCAAAAATTGCCTTTGTACAGTCAAAACCCTAAAAATGACCATTTTGCCCTTTTGGTGATCTGATCAAATTTCTTGTGGAATTGTGGTCCAAACTTGCTCAAATGGTTCATATGAGCTTATAATGTTGATGTGGGTCAAAATTCATGAGGTTTGACTGTAGATTGGTCACAGTTGACTTTTTCCCCAATGCAGTTGATTTCTAGGTCAACTGTCCAATTGACTGGGCAAAAATTTGATTCAAGGCTTGAAACTTGGTATGGGCAAACGTATTAGTCCATCATGAAGTATGAAAGTCAAATTGGGCATTGAAGGTCCAAAAATCAATGTGCAAACTCAAACCCTAATTTAAGGTCAATAGTGCAAGGAGATGTCTTGAGCAGAGCAAACCCTAGCTTGGTCTTGAGTTCCAAGAGTCTTGTGATGAGAAAATGTTGATAAAATGAGAGGGAAAATTTTGTGGTACAACAGAGCTGATCAGGCTATTTCATGAGGAGTAGACTCTGAATTCCTACATCGCACCAAAGAGGATGCGCACTACTTTTCTATCTTAAAGCTTTTGTATTATTTTGCCCAAGGGGCATTGATGTACTCAAACTTTATCTTATTAATATAACGTGTGTTTCTTTTTATGTCTAAAACAAATTTGAATCTTTGAAATCCTTGAAAACGTCGCATAAACACATATCATTCATCATAACATAAGCAGTTTTTGCAACAAGTCTCCTCATCTCTCTACTGTTTATTTCAGTAGGATGGATCTCGAGCAAACAGTGAAAGATCTCCAAGCCCAGAATACGCAGTTTCAACAATTACTCATGATCCTAGCCAAGGGGCAAGAAGAATTGAAGACTATGCTAGCTGAAGAGAGGAAAAAGAAAACAAAGAAGGTGACCGGAGTCTTAAACATGGAGAGAAGATTTCAAGGACAGACAAGAAGGACTTTGAATTTTACAACAACATCCGGTGAAGGAGAAGGGAAAGGCAGGGAAACATGTGTCCCGTTAGAATCAGAAGAAGAGAAGGAAGAAGAGGAAGACTACTCTGAGGAACAGTATCCTCCAGCTGATGACAAGTACAAGCATCTCGAAGAGCGTTTGAGCGCGATGGAAATACAAAAGGTGTCGGGCTTAGACTTTTAATAATTGGGACTAGTGTCGGGGATTGTGATTCCTCCGAAATTCAAAATACATATGTTTGCAAAATATGATGGAGTTTCATGCCCTAAAATGCATCTCCGGTCATATGTGAGAGAAATTCAACCCCACACTGCTGATAAAGACTTATGGGTACATTTCTTCCAAGACAGTTTGTCTGGTACTCAACTTGACTGGTTCTACCAACTAGAAAGGGCCAATGTTCACAATTTGGAAGATCTTGCCACAGCTTTCTACAAGTAATATCAATACAATGTGGATTTGGCGCCTACCTGTACTCAACTCCAGAGTATGGCCATGGCCTCCAATGAAGGTTTCAAGGACTATGCACAAAAATGGAGAGATTTAGCTGGAAGAGTTAAACCCCCTCTGTCTGAGATATAATTGGTAGACATGTTTTTAGGCACTTTATCTGGTCCCTTCTTTAATCATTTAATCGGAAGTTCATCTGCAGGCTTTGTCGAACTAATATTAACCGGAGAGAGGGTGGAAGCTGGCATAAAAAGTGGAAAGATTCAGAAGGATTCATCTTCTTCTACAGCTATAAGGAAACCTTTTATCGGGAAGAAATAGGTAGCTGTTGTATATCTGCAAAGGAACCAAGATAGGGCCGAACGCTGACCAATGGTGGGGCTGTTATGATTCCTAAGCCTACAGTTGATCAACAAAGAAGTAATCAACCAAGGGTGGAAAGGCCAGTCAGGCAATTCACCAGAATCAACATGACTTTGTCTCAAGTATTACCACATCTTCTCAAATCCAACTTGGCAACCTTGAAAGAAGCTCCAAAAAACCCCAATACAACATCCCCTCATTATCACCCCAATACCCGTTGCGCATATCACTTTGAAAGTCCTGGTCACAATACTAATAACTGTTGGGCCTTGAAAAACAAAATACAAGACCTCGTTGAAGCAAAAGAAATTGAGTTTGATGCGCCCGAGAAGCCAAATGTCATTTCTGCTCCTATGCCCAGACATGGTCACAATACCAATGCTATTGAAGAAGATTTGTTTGTTACCACAGTTGATGAACTCATGACTCCACTACCAACCATTAAGATGAACTTGTTGAAAGCCGGTGTGTTCCCGGGCTTTAATGAAGTTTGCCATCTCTGCTTATCCTCACCAACTGACCGCCCTTCGTTGAAAGCAGGCATTCAACACCTGATAGATAAGAAAGATATTTTGTTTGAAAGTACTCCTGTTTCACCTATTCCTGTTGAAGATGTTTCAATCATTACCATTTTCGCCAATTCTTTCAGGGTCACCACCAAAAGACCCGTTAGAATTACATCGGTTCCGAAAGCAGCTCCTCTAATAATCACAATGCCTGGGCCAGTCCCATATAAATCATACAAGACCGTGTCGTGGAATTACGGAGGGGATATTTACTACTATGGCATCAAACAAGACTGGCCAGCCTCCGAAGAGATAAATTTCGAAGAAGAAGATGCCGACATCAGCAATATTGTCGGAACTAGAAAAATAACCCGAAGCGGTAGGATCTTTTTTTCCAAAAATCGCTCCCCCAAAAGAAGTTTCTGGACCCGTGATCATCCCTGTGGCTGCTCCAAAGGTTACTTCCGTACCCATAATCATCTCTGCCAATACTCCTATTGACAAAGACGTTACAACCCATGTTATCATTCCTACCAACACTCTTGCTGCTGAAAATTCAAGGAAAGAGTATTCAAGTGGAGCCTGTCCGGACGAAGGCTCAATCACTGACTATCCCTGAGACATCCAAGAAAGAAATGGAGGAGATCCAAAAAATTATAAAGAGGAGCGACTACGATGTAGTTGAACAGTTAGGGCAAACTCCCTCCAAGATCTCCATGCTGGCATTACTACTGTATTCCGAGGCACACGCAAAAGCCTTGGTGAAATTTCTAAAAACATCCCATGTGCCTCAAGAGACATCTGCTGATCAATTCCAAGACTGCATGGCTAGCCTAACTGCGGATAACGGCCTAGGTTTCTCAGATGCTGATCTAACACCGAGGGGAATAAAGCATAATGAGGCATTACATGTCTCAGAGGAATGCAGGGGCACAACTCTGGCCCATGTTTCGGTGGATACTGGCTCATACCTGAATGTATTACCCAAAAAAGCTCGTTACATACTTCACTGTGAAGGGTTGAATTTAAAGCCAAGCAACATAGTGGTAAGAGCTTTTGACGGTTCAAAGAGGATGGTGCACGGGGAAGTGGATATCCCCATAAAGGTTGGAACTCAAACTTTCAATTCAACCTTTTATGTAATGGATATCCGCCCTTCTTACTCCTGCTTGCTAGGCCGGCCATGGATCCATAATGCTGGCGCTGTTACCTCTAAACTGCACTAGATGCTGAAGTATCTGGTTCAAGGGAAGATTATCACCGTACATGGAGAGGAAGAATACATGATCAGCCATCTCAATTCCTTCATATATGTGGAATTGGACGGAGAATTCATTGAAACTCCTTTTCAACACTTTGAAGAGGTCCCCCAAGAGGTGGAGGTGACCAAGGTTGCTCCCAAGATTACAAGGCATCCACTCTGGATGTCATCTCTAAAGGACGCCAAAGCGGTAGTAGAAGAAGGAGGATGAACTATCTGGGGGAAACTTCCAGATATCCCGTATAAATCTGACAAGTTTGTCTTAGGTTTCACTTCAAGTGCTCAAAAGGTTGTACGTCGTGCCCGTGCTGGAGGGCCACCCTTGAAGATTAGCAACCGTGAGGTCAACGCGGTAGAAGATGGTGACGATGATTGCAACCTGGAGGATTGGATCTTTCCGACTGTCAGTGGAGGGCTCAGCAATTGGGAGGCTAGAGACTTCATCCCAATCAGTTTCATCCCTCAGTAATTTAACTTTACATTTTTTATCTGTAATATTCAAAACAATTCGCACTCTTAAAAACTTGTGTCTTACCGGAGGCACAATGGTCCATTTGTAAGGGTTATTATTTCATCTTCATATGACATCAATGAATCATGGATGTTTTTGCATTCAAACTTTTGTGCTCATTGTTTTTCTTTTACATTTTATTTTATTTCAAAGATAGTTATACCCTTACACACACCCACACTCACAATGCTGGTATCCATCCATTCTGGATCACATGGGTAACGATAGTGCTATGGCCTTTTGTGACTCTAAGAATCTAATCTACCAAGCCGAAGACGAAGGTGAGGAAGATTGTGAAGTACCAGGGGAACTGGCCAGATTGCTACAACAAGAAGAAAGAACCATTCAGCCTCACGAGGAACCCGTAGATACAATCAACCTGGGTACTGAAGAAGACAAAAAAGAGGTCAAAGTAGGTGCCAATCTAGAACCCAGTGTCAAGAAGCATTTGATTCATTTATTGCATGATTATGTCGAAGTCTTTGCCTTGTCATATAAAGATATGCCAGGACTTGATGAAGATATTGTGGTACATCGTCTGCCTACAAGAGAGGATTGTCCGCCAGTAAAGCAAAAGGCACGGCGGATGAGGCCTCATATGTAAGAAAATATTAAAGCAGAGGTCATGAAGCAATTTAAGGTTGGATTCTTGGCCGTCACCTCTTACCCCCAATGGGTTACCAATGTTGTTCCAGTGCCCAAAAAGGACGGCAAAGTGCGAATGTGTGTGGACTATCGAGATTTGAATAGGGCAAGCCCCAAGGATGACTTTCCACTCCCCTACATTGATATCCTAGTTGACAATACGGCACAACACAAAGTGTTTTCCTTCATGGAAGGATTCTCAGGTTACAACCAAATCAAAATGGCGCCTGAGGACATGGAGAAAACAACATTTGTCACACGGTGGGGCACGTTCTGCTACAAGGTGATGCCATTCGGACGGAAGAATGCTGGGGCAACCTATCATCGCGCCATGGTAGCTTTATTTCACGACATGATACATCATGAAATAGAAGTCTACGTGGACGATATGATAGCCAGATCGCAAACAGAAGAGGAGCACCTTGATCACTTACAAAACTATTTGAGAGACTGAAGAAGTACAAGCTAAGGTTGAATCCAAACAAGTGCACATTCGGGGTACGATCTAGTAAGCTCCTAGGTTTTATTGTCAGCAACAAAGGTATTGAGGTCGATTCTGCCAAAGTTAAAGCAATACAAGAGATGCCTGCTCCTCGTACTGAGAAGGAAGTCAGAGGATTCTTGGGACGTTTGAATTATATCGCCAGATTCATTTCTCACCTGAAAACTACTTGTGAGCCAATCTTCAAACTATTGAAGAAAGATCAAGTAGTCAAATGGAAAGATGAATGTCAAGTTGCTTTTGATAAAATAAAAAATTACTTACAAGAACCTCCTGTGTTTATGCCACCAGTCGAGGGAAGACCGTTGATCATGTATCTGACTGTTTTAGAAAATTCAATGGGGTGTGTATTGGGGAAGCATGTTGAGTCTGGCCAAAAAGAGCATGCTATCTACTACCTGAGCAAAAAGTTTACCGACTGTGAAACCAGATATTCACTGCTCGAGAAAACTTGTTGCGCTCTGGCATGGGCTGCTCACCGACTAAGACAGTATATGTTGACTCATACTACCTTGTTGATATCTAAGATGGATCCGATAAAGTACATCTTCGAGAAGCCTGCTCTTTCTGGGAGAATAGAGAGATGGCAGATGATCCTGACAGAGTATGACATACAGTATACTACCCAGAAAGCTATAAAGGGCAGTGTATTGGCTGATCACCTTGCTCACCAAGTCGTAGAAGACTACCAGTCCATGAAGTTTGATTTTCTGGATGAAGACATCATGACATTAGACAACTGTGAAGAAATCAGGCCATATGACAGACCTGAACAAGGATCCCGATGGACCCTTTTCTTTGATGGAGCATCCAATGCACTTGGTAATGGTGTCGCTGCTGTACTCATATCTCCGGAAGGGTGTCATACTCCCTTTACTGCCACACTTTGCTTTAATTGTATGAACAACATGGCGGAATACGAAGCGTGCATCTTTGGTCTGAGAGCTACCATAGACTTAGGGATCAAATCATTGGATGTATTCAGAGACTCAGCCTTGGTCATCATTCAAATCAAAGGGGAATGGGACACCAAACACCCTAACCTTATCCCTTACAAAGAACATGTTTTGACATTGTTACCACACTTTGAGAAGATTACCTTCGATCATTTCCCGCGAGAAGAAAATCAGCTAGCAGACACTCTAGCCACAATGTCATCTATGTTTAAACTTAATTGGGATAACGAGGCTCCCCTGATCACCATCGAACGAATGGATGAACCGACACACTGTCATGAGATTAATACTGAAGAAGTAATGGACCAGCCTTGGTTTCATGAAGTCAAAAGGTATCTCGAGGCTCAAGAATACCCAGAAGGAGCTTCAATCAATGACAAAAAGTTCTTAAGGAGATTCTCTGCTAAGTTCTTCCTTAGTAATGGCATCCTGTATAAACCCAATCATGACTCTGTGTTACTTCGGTGCATAGATAAGGTTGAAGCTGAAAGGATCATGGATGAATTACACGAAGGCACTTTTGGTACCCATTCTAGTGGACAAACGATGGCAAAGAAAATCCTACGGGCAGGCTATTACGGGTCTACCATAGAAGCAGATTGCTATCAACACTCCCAAACCTGCCATAAGTGCCAAATTTATGCTGACAAGGTGCACGTACCTCCGGTTCCTCTGAATGTCTTGACGGCTCCCTGGCCCTTTTCTATGTGGGGAATTGATATGATTGGGGAAATCAAGCTGACAACCTCCAATGGACACCGCTTTATCTTAGTGGCCATTGATTATTTTACAAAGTGGGTGGAGGCAACTTCCTTCGCTTCCGTTACCAAGAACG
The DNA here is from genome assembly GCA_948472305.1 of Vicia faba. Classification (NCBI taxonomy): domain Eukaryota; kingdom Viridiplantae; phylum Streptophyta; class Magnoliopsida; order Fabales; family Fabaceae; genus Vicia; species Vicia faba. The sequence continues at coordinate 406,954,408 of OX451740.1, read as the reverse complement.
TTGTTGCCTGCTTCATCAAGAAAAATCTCATTTTCCGATACGGTATCCTCGAAAGGATCATCACTGACAATGGTACAAATCTCAACAACACTATGATCACCGCCTTGTGCGAACAATTCAAGATTCAACATCACAATTCTTCTTCTTATCGGCCGAAGATAAATGGTGTTGTCAAAGCTGCAAATAAGAACATTAAAAAGATCATACAAAAAATGACAGTCACGTATAAAGACTGGCATGAGATGCTACCATTCGCTCTCCACGGGTATCGAACCACGGCTCACACATCAACTGGGGCAACACCCTATTCTTTGGTATACGACATGGAAGTCGTGCGGCCTATTGAGGTTCAGATCCCCTCTCTGAGGATTATGAAAAATGCAGGATTGAACAAAGACGATTGGATCCAGACTCGACTTAATCAACTAAACTTGATTGATGAAAAGAGACTTACTGTTGTTTGCCATGGTCAAATGTATCAAAAACGAATGATCAAGGCTTTCAACAAGAAAGTCAGACGCCAAGTGTATCAAGTTGGGGATTTAGTGATCAAACGTATCATCTTGCCACAAAGTGATCCCAGGGGCAAATGGACTCCTACCTATGAAGGACCATTTGTAATCAAAAACATATTCTCCGGTGGGGAAATGATCTTGACCACCATGGATGGCGACGACCTGCAAACGCGGACATAGTCAAAAGATACTACGCATAAGAGACCCGCTAGGTTAACACACCTAGGCAAAACAAGGGCATCCCGGCGAACCAAAAAGGTTCGGGAAAAAATTAGGGATAAAACAAAAAATATATGTACACCCGGCAAGTTGAAAACCCGAAAGGGAGACTTGGGCAAAAGAGGGTTTCCCGGTGGACTGAAAACCCGAAAGGGCGGTCTAGGCAAAAGTTAGGGAATTAAAGCATATGAATATGTCCCGTTGGATCACTTTATGGACAAACTTTGGCTTCCACTGACAAACTCAGAGGTTCTGATCAATTCAATCATCTTCGGACAAGGCAACAAATAGACAAGACGCTCGGAGATACGAAGGCTATAGCAGAATGGAAACCCCATGGGATTTTTTGCACACATAGTTATCTTTTCTTTGTATCAAAATTTTCAATTTTTTTTACGACAACATTCTCTTACTAGAATGTTTGTCTCGTTGTACAAAAAATACTTATTCAAAATCAATACAAAATATTCCTTTGAAAGTACAAGAAACTATTTGTCTTTTCTTTACTCTTGTTTTGTTTACAAAAACATCCAGTGATTCATTGTTGAGCATATGCATTTGAACATAATTACTATTTACAAATAAAAGAAATGAAAAGAGGCGATTACTGATAGGTTGAAAGGATAGAGAAATTTCTCTAGGCTATTCCATAATTAATCCCCGGAAGTGCATCGTTCAAATCCCCAGCGGAACGAGGTTTCAAATTATTGATCCCCAGTGAAAGTTGTCAAACTTCTCAGGGCTCTGCAACAGGTTTTACAAGAAGCACATGGCATTTACAACAGAGTTGATTTCTCAAAACATAAATTCATCAACATGAAGATTTACACTCCATATCCTTAGCAGTAGTCAGGGATTTATTTTCCCTAAATCAAACAGCAATGCAGGAAATCAACTAACATACGTATACATCGCATTCATATATCATAAACATTGATAAACACGAAGGAATACAACATAATCCCATTATGAACATATTTCATGTATCATGACTTGGCATTTTAAGCTAACATTTTACCCTTTACATGATAAGATTAACAACTATTATTAACATTGTTCAGAGTTTTCAGATACAGTTCAGATACGATCCAAACACGGATGCCATCCTCATACTCATTCAAATATAAACCTTTTGATACAGTTCGGATACGCTCCAAACACTGATGCCATTCTGATACTCATTCAGAATCAAATTTTCAGATACAGTTCAGATACGCTCCAAACACGGATGCCATTCTGATATTCATTCAGATTCAACCTTTTGATACAATTCAGATACGCTCCAAACACGAACGCCATTCTAATGCTCATTCGAATACAACTTTCAGATACAGTACAAATACGCTCTAGACACGGATGCCATTCTGATATTCATTCGGATTCGACTTTCAGATAAAGTACAAATACGCTCCAAACACGGACGCTGTTATGATACTCATTCTTCCAGCTTAAAAATTACAATTCAACAATCACCTTTGATGGAATATTTAAGCCCATCTCCTACAACTTTCTGTCACCTCTCCAAATGGCATTTGTAAGCCCATTCCTTCTATCGTTACATCATCGAGTGCAAATTTATGGGAACTCTAGTGTCCAATCATATTCCACCTTCGAGTCACGAACTGCAAAACTCGCCAGTCTAAATCTTCAAGTTTAAGAAGATTGAACAGGGGCAGCTGTTGTACCCCAAAATTTTCCCTCTCACCTATCAAGAATTTTCTCACAAGATCTCTTTGACTCAAGACTACATTAGGGTTTGACCAGCTCAAGACACCTCCTCATACACTGATGACCAAAATTAGGGTTTGAGTTTGCACAAGGATTTTTGGACTATCAATGCTTAATTTGACTTTCAAGGATCATTATGGACCCCCAAGATTACTCATGTCAAGTTTCAAGCCTTGAATCACATTTTTGATCAGTCAATTGGACAGTTGACCTAAAAGTCAGCTGTATTTGGGAAAAAAGTCAACTATGGCCAATTTACAGTCAAACTTCATAATTATTTATCCACATCAACATATTAGACTCATATGTATCATTTGATCAAGTTTGGACCATAATTCCCCAACAAATTTGATCAAATCATCAAAAGGGCAAAATGGTCAAAATTAGGGTTTTGACTGAGAAGGGGAAATTTTTTATTTTTAACCTAGCAAATGGTTAATTGGTTTAAGGAATTATCTCAAGAGTTCAATTGCATCATCTTGACCTAATTACATGGTTCAAAACATTTCAAATCCATTGGATTGATAGATGAATTTTTCAGTCAACTAATCAAAAGTCAATTGTGCACTGAAAGGTCAAACTTTGACTTTTTGGTCAAATTCAAGTGCCAAGGATCATAATTCATCAAAACATGTCAAAATGTGAAACTTGTTCATCAAGAAACTAAATATTTAAGATTTGGATTTGAAAAGTTGAAAAATTCTAACTTAGAAAATTTTCAAAGTATAGAAAATGTCTTATTTTTTCTCAACTTTAGGCCAAATTTTCACCATGATACAAAATGATTCAAAGGAAGTTCCCAACATGAAAGTTGTATATCTCCCTGAAATCTACAACTTTGCTTCACACATTTTTTCCTAAATATGCTTGTATTTCAAGATATGATTTTGTGAATACATGCTCATGAACTAAAATAACTTAGTGAAATTTTGCCCTAGTTAGGCAGGTTTTTGACCTAACTTCATGGCAACTTTTCACCTAGTTCCAAGAAGAATCTTAAAAATCATTTCAAAGATGGGTTGTAGAGCACATTACAATATTTCAAAAATGTCAAATAACTCCTTGATATCATTCTTGAGTAGGGAGAATCGAAGAGATGAAGTTGGAAATTTCTCACCTTGATTTCAAACCATTTCATGAAGAACAAATTTTCAAATTTGCAAATTGGCTGTACAATCTTCACTATTCAGGACTCAAACTCGTTTGTCACTCCACCATTAATGAATTGCACAAGGTTTCATGCCCTAAATCCAAGCATTCAATGCATTATACAAGGAAATAACCATTTTTGGAAGAAAGGCAACATTGCCATTTTAGAAAAGCATGCTTTTTGCATTTTTTCATTTCTTGAGCCTTGGACTTGTTCTTTCTGCACAAACCAAGTCTCTAAACATGAGCAAAACGTGTTTAGAGCTTCAAGCCACCCTATAAGCTCATATTTATGCCTTAAGAAGTCACTTCTCACACTTTCTTCAAAAACAAGAAATGTAGAAAGACATGTGATCTTGTACTTGCGAGCAAGCACAAGTCCTCTAACCTCTTGATCTATATAATGCCATCATTTCGCAACTAAAACCATGCATGCCCAAGCTTTGAAACACCTTAGAATCAGAAATTACTTAAGAAGCCTCCAAACTTGCCATTTCTGACTTGTGAACTGAATCTTCCATTCCACTCATGCGTTTTCAGACCTTTTGCTTTCCCAAGCTTCCTTACTATACAAGTAAACCATCCCACACCCTGAAACATCACTGTAAATCCATCTTCCCCATTGTTAAAAGTCAAAAACATAGCAACACAGGTGGAATTCTCCAGACCATTCCATCCACCCTCAAGACAAGCTTAGCATTGCATTAGCTTCCTAGAGGTTCAAGGAAGCTAACTTGATCATCACAGCATCCTAAAGCAAGCTCATTTTCAAAACACGATTTCCATTTTCAAGGTGAGTTTTCTATTTTTCTAACTCTTGATACATGCATAGTTAGCTTACCATTTATGAAGATAGAATGTAGACTTCATTGCTACGAAACTGTACATATCTATAGCTTGCATTTATTTGGTTTGAGTTTAGAGAATTTTAAGTTTTAAATTTCTGGAAAAATTAGGTTAAGAATTAAGGCCAACAAAATTCTCTTTGATCTTGGACTTATAGTTTTAGTTATGCACATGGTTAGAATCGTGAGGTAAAATGCTATAATGTTCATGTTATCACTTTCCGTTTTTATTGAGAAATGAAAAAGTTACAGGAGGTCCGGCTGGCCAAAGGTTGAAGATGAAGTACAGGGCAAGGAAGCATTTCATGTTATGTATTTTTGTTTTCATTTAGACTAACAAATGTACAGCCACCCCAGTGGTAAGGCAGCGTGCAAAAATACCCCAGGTCACGGGTTCGAGCCTTGGCGCTGCCTTTTGCAATTTTTCATACTTTTTTCCACTTTTTTTGTTTGTTTGCAGCATGGGCTTCTGGACATTGGGCCCTATATTTTTGCTAACTTCCTGTCTCCAGTTTACTCATGGCACCCCTGGCCCATATATTTTTATTATTCATTTTATTTCATTTATATTTTATTAAATATATTTTACTTAATAATAAAAATCATAAAAAATATAAAATGATCAATATTATATTTTGTTTTATTTTATTTTTTCATAAAAAAAATATATTTTTATTTAGTTATATATTATCTATTTTTGTTAAATAAATTTGTAAATTAAAATAGAATTAGGTTAAATAATTTTTTTCTTCACACCTATTAAATATTTATTTTAACATATAAAAAGGCCAAAATACTTCATAAGTACCATACATTATTTTTCAAGACAAAAATACAAAAATACTTAAAGAAATTTATTTCCTTTTAATAAATTAGAATTAGGGTTTAATCAAAATCTTTTCTAAAAAATAATTTCCTTCCTAATTAATTTAAGTTTGATCTTGATTTGTTTATTAGGTTTAGGTTAAAACTTTTTTTACATAAAAACCAAACAAAATCTTCTTTGCATTCATACTTATTTACATATTTAATTTATTTTGTACATTATTTATTCCAATACTTGTATAAATTCAATTTGGTTGTAATAGATTAATTAGGTTTATATTATTGCAATCCCCATTCATCAATTGTATACCCCCTCCCACAAAATGTTGTAATAGCTTAGTAATCTTTAAATTTCGCAATTTATCACTTTACATAACCTTCAAGTCAGTTCTCCCACCGTATCACAGTAACCCTAGAGTCTTAAGATCTTTCCGAGGCAACATTTCCGAGGCAACATTTCTGAGGCAACATTTTGATCTTTTTTACTGGAGGGCGACCAATAAAATTTCCTATGCTTAATGATTGTTTACCGAAGGCAACCGAAGTGAGGTAAACCCTAGGAGTGAACATGTGCATGTGATCTTTTTCAGTTATTTAGTCTTTGCACATTAGGTGATCTACCGTTTTTAAATTTCAAGCACTCTTTTCATGCAATCCTATTAGCACACATCTAGACAGTTAAAGATTGCGAGAATTTAAAGTGCGAAAAATAAACCTAGCTATTACAAGGCTTCGGGGAAGGGGGATTAATTACATAGCCAAAAATCGTGGATTTAAACAGTAAATAAAAACCCTAGATTAACTATTACAAACCCTGAACAATTACAAAATAATGGACAAATAACTAACAAGCGCGCGACAAATTAAATGCGAGGACGATTGAAATAATGTAAAACCCTAATTGAGAGAAAAGATATTTTTTGGATTTTATTTGAGAAAATGTTTAATTGAAAATTAATTAAACCTAATTTCTAATTTTTTTTAATTATGAAAGAAATTAAATTAACCTAATTTTCTAATTATCCTAACTAATTAAAGGAACAAATATTTATGAGAAAAAAATGATATTTAATGTATTTTTTAAAGAAAATTAATTAAATTATGTACAAATTTAAACCCTAATTCTAATTATTTTTATTATAAAAAGAAGATTAAATTGCCCTAAATTAATTAAACTAATTAATTCAAAAAAAAATATTTATTAGGAAAAAGAGATCCCTTTTTGTGATTTTTGTGTTTAATTTAATAAAAGTAATTTGTGTATTAATTAAAAAAGGAAAATAAATAAAGAAAATAAATTAAAGGAGATAAAAATAACCAAATGGTCCTGTATTGTTAGCAATTCTGGGGGGTGGGAATCTGAATTTCCAAGCCCATTAAGCTCCAAGCCCAGTCAACCACACTAGATCCTGTGCAAGCGTTGACTTGAGGTGTACCAAGGATATTCAAGGGAGAAGCGTTAGATCTAGATAGCAGTGCATCCAGTGGATGGGCGTTGAGGTTGCATGGAAGGCATGTGAAGGAGTGAAGTATTGGATTTGCCTGAAATAAATAGGAAAATAATAAAATGCACACGCCTGGGATCGAACCCAGGACGTGTTCATCAAAGGCGTGCCTCCCAAGCATCTGCGCTGCTGGTTCCTTTGTTAATACATGTAAAGGAAATATAATATAATACAAAAAACGCACAATTCCTAGAAAAATGCGCGAAATTCAAATCAGCCGGTCATGGGCTGCCATGCATCACCTTCTTCACTGCAACCGTCGTCTTAGGTTAAAGACTTATACCTACGGACGTTTGCTGTAACTACAGCCCTTCAAAAATTCAAAAATCTCATACGAGCATGATAAATTAATTGTGATGGTACCAATCAACTCGTCTTGGTCTCACGAGTATCATGACACCTTATTCATGGCCCAATTTTTCCTGTATCAGAAATCCCCAAATCGTGGTCTTAAACCCTAACAATGGTGAATATGGATTCCTGCACTGTTAGTACAATTAAGTGATACAGAAAGCTTGCAAACATGATTATGAACAAGGGTATATGGATAGAATGGACTTATCAAGCGTAAAACATAGAAATCGAATTTGAGTTTGGAAGGAAAACTGTGATGTGTCTAGGAGATGATTATTGGCGTTTTGAAGGCTTCAAATGATGTTGTTGGCTTCAGAAAATGGCCAGGAAGTGATTAGCAGCGTTGGAATGACCTGACTTGATCTCTAAATGCAAAAACGATCCAACACTTTTTGTCACTTTTTTGGAACTTTGTTTTGTGTTTTCACGATTGCTCAACCTCTTCTATTGATTTGCAATTGTTGTATACATATAGTAGACTGAATTAAGTCAATAAAATTGTATCATATCTTTAAGAATTATGAAAATGTGATTTGATTTGATTTATGTATCATATCTTTCTAAAACAAGCTTCAATCAAATCTTTTCCAACCCTAATGAGTCTTGCACGAATTGATCATAATGCTAGTTTTACATGGACTCCAAATGTGCAGAAAAATCCCAAGATTTGATTTGTTTTCATTATTTTACCATTTAATTTGATTTATTTTGATTTAAATGAATAATAAATCAAAATAAATTATAAAAGTAATAAAATAAAAGGTGGAAAAGCTCAGGGGTCGTGGGTCCTATTAGAAACATGTTTCAAACAAGAAAACATGGGCCCCTTTGGAAAAAATGCAAATTTGATGAATGTTGACTTTTGACAATTTTCCAAAAATTGCCAACTTTGACAATGCATATCCCTCTCAATTTTTACCCTAGGAGGGTTTTCTTGGACTTTTTAGGAAGCTTAGCATGTCCCCTAAACAACCATTTTGTTTTCATCTCAATTGGATCTTCCATGTTCATGTATGAAGCTTTGACCAAAAGGTGTTTTGTTGACTTTTCAAAAGGACCTATAATGTAGAAATTCATATCTTTTAATGAGTGCATATTTTGAACTTGAGGGCTGAAGATGAGTTATATGGAATTACATCCTCTTCAAAGTAAGCTTTGGATGGAAAATTTTTGATAAAGCATGTGGAAGTTATGCTTGGTCAAAGTTGGGTTGACTTTTACTGAGAAACCCTAATTTAGCAATTTTTGGGTTTTGATGAATTTGGAGCATTCCTTGGGGAATCATGATCAACCCTTGATAAAATAATGAAAGTTACTTCAAAATGTTAATTTTGACAAAAAAATATTGAAGTTTGACTGTATGTGGGCCATAATTGACTTTTGACCTAATACAGTCGATTCTCAAGCATCTGAGTAGTTGACTGAGCAAACTTCTTGTGCAAGGCATGAAACTTGACATGTAGTGTCTTGAGTAATATTAAGACCATGGAGAGCATATGAGACCTTTGTAGTTCACTCTTCTTGATGAAAATAGAAACCCTAATTTGAGGTACACTGCCTTAGGAGAGTGTTTGTCTAGTCAACTCTTGGGCAACCTTGGGCAAATTGAGGATCTTAGTGGACATGTGTTGAGTAAAATAAGAGGGAAAATTTTGGGGTACAATAGCTGCCCCTATTCAATCTTCGTAAACCTGAGGATGTAGATTGGTTGTCTGCCTTTCGTGATCTGAGGGTGGAAGATGATTGAACACTAAAGTGCCCAGAAATTTGCACTCGTACGAAGTGGCACTCGACTTGTGACATCGGGAATGGGCTTACAGATGCCATTTGGAGGTTGATGATATAAGATTGTCGGAGATGGGCTTAAAGATGTCATCCTGGATGCGACAGAGAATTGTCGGAGATGGGCTTAAAGATGCCATCTAAAGAATGTGGATTTCCCGATATATTCCTTTGACGAGAATCCCTGTTGCTGTTGTTGATGAGGAATCTGCTGAGGAATGTTGATATCTGTCTTGGGAGAAATAGAATTTTAGGAGCTTAAGTTGTCTGTTACTCTACTGGGGAAATAACTTTTGCTTGAGGAAGCAGAAGTGAACTGCATATCTGGTCAGGGTACAAGCTGCACCGCGACTTACTGGGGAAATGCAAAACCAATCGTGTTTGATCAGGTTCTAGTCTTACAGTGTTGTGGACTATTGTTTGGAGATAAGAGAGGAGGAAACTGGATAGTAAGGTTATGATGAGGAACCTGGATAGTAGGGTTGCTTCGATATGAAAAGCCTGGATAGTAGGGCTGTGAGAAGGAAACTGGATAGTAGGGTTACTTCGATATGAAAGCCTGGATAGTAGGGTTATGAGAAGGAACCTGGATAGTAGGGTTACTTCGATATGAAAAGCCTGGATAGTAGGGTTGTGAGAAGGAACCTGGATAGTAGGGTTACTTCGATATGAAATCCTGGATAATAGGTCTATGAGAAGGAACCTGGGTAGTAGGGTTACTTCGATATGAAAAGCCTGGATAGTAGGGCTATGAGAAGGAACCTGGATAGTAGGGTTACTTCGATATGAAAGCCTGGATAGTAGGGTTGTGAGAAGGAACCTGGGTAGTAGGGTTACTTCGATATGAAAGCCTGGATAGTAGGGCTGTGAGAAGGAACCTGGGTAGTAGGGTTACTTCGATATGAAAGCCTGGATAGTAGGGCTGTGAGAAGGAACCTGGGTAGTAGGGTTACTTCGATATGAAAGCCTGGACAGTAGGGCTGTGAGAAGGAACCTGGGTAGTAGGGTTACTTCGATATGACAGCCTGGATAGTAGGGCTGTGAGAAGGAACCTGGATAGTAGGGTTACTTCGATATGAAAGCCTGGATAGTAGGGCTCTGAGAAGGAAACTGGGTAAGGTTATAAGTTTGTGTAAAACTTCAGGATGAACTGGGGTAAGGTTACTTCGCGATAAGTTCGTGTAAAACTTCAAAATGAACCGGGGTAAGGTTACTTAGAGATAAGTTCGTGTAAAACTTTAGGAGGAACCGGGGTAAGGTACTTCGCGATAAGTTCGTGTAAAACTTCATAATGAACCGGGGTAAGGTTACTTCGGTATGACATTGTAGATTGGTTGACCCGTTTGATTTCAGGAACTGAGTTTCCATTAGTTGTCTGTAGATGTGATATGTATAACTGCTAGATTCCTTGAAGCTAATCGTCTTTTCTTAAAAAAAATATCAGGATTAGTTGTACACGATGCATGAAATGCAGGGCGAGATGATGTTCTCAAAATAAATGAGATTATGTTGTATATGATATGTATGCGTATGTCATGATGTATGTTCATGAAATGTTGTTGGGGTATGCTCGCGTCTGGGAAAATAAATCCCTGACAGTTGCTGGAGATTTGCAAATATTCTGCCGGGATGAGATGCTGGAGAATAACTCTACGGGGACCAGACTTTGGGGGAAGAGATACTCTGTTGGTAGATCTGCTGATCTGGAGGAACAAATTTAGCTGGGGATGAAATTCCATTGCTGGAAGTGATGAGCTCTGTTGGAGATTGAGCTTCTGTATCTGTAGAAGCAAACTCTGCTTAGGGGATGAAATTTATTAACTCACCTGCGATTACGAACCTCGGTTGGGGGTATTTATGTCCTGTTTTGGGGAAGCTGACATCAATGCCCTTGGATACTTTTACTCTGTGGGGAGTGCGTATACCAATAATCATGTTCCCAAGCATGACTCTATCCCGATACCTGCTGGGCAGATGAACCGTCGGGTTTGGTACTTCTTGTTTTTTCCCTATTTCTAGAATTACGAGTAATTGTCTTTTGTTTCTTATGTAAATCTTTATGAGCAGCAATCATTTTCAAATGCATATATAAAAAATAAATAATTGGACATTCTTGCAAAACAAAACAGAAAATGAAAAATAAACAAATTAAAGTTTTGTAAAAATGACTCGTATTGATTTTGAAATTGGCCTGTAATAGGCGTTTTGTACAAGGAGGTTGACGTCCTAGTAAGAGAACGCCGCTGAAAGACAAAAATTATACCATTTGTGTAAAAGAAAGAAAAACAACTATGTGAAATGACCCCATTGGGTTCCAACTCTGCTATTGCCTTTATATCTTCAAGCGTCTCATAACTTTTCTACTTGGTTGAAGGTTGATCATATTAATTGGTGTCGTCCGAGCTTGATAGCTGATACCGAAGTCTGGTTGTAAGATGATCCAATGAGACATAGTGATATGCTTCAATCCCTAACCTTTTCCTGGACTGCCCTTTCAGGTTTTCAATCCACCGAGATACCCTTTTTTGCCCAAGCCTCCCTTTCGGGTTTTTGACTTGCCGGGTGTACGGATATTTTCATTTTCATCCCTTACTTTTGCCCAAACCCTTTTGGTTCGCCGGGAAGCCCTTATTTTTTCCTAGGCCAGTCGACCTACCGGGTCTTTGATTATGCGTAGTATCTTTTCACTATGTTTGCATTGACAGGGTGAGGAAGGTCGTCACCATCCATATTGGTTAGAATCATAGCTCCTCCCGAGAAAATGTTCTTGACCATAAATGGCCCTTCGTACGTGGGGGTCCATTTGCCCCTGGGATCACCTTGTGGCAGTATGATGCGTTTGATCACCAGATCCCCGACTTGATATTCTTGACGCCTGACTTTCTTGTTAAAAGCCTTGATCATTCTATTTTGATACGTTTGACCATGGCAGATAACAGTAAGCCTCTTTTCATCGATTAGATTTAGTTGATCAAGTCGGGTTTGGATCCAGTCGTCTTTGTTCAAACCTGCATCCTTCATAATTCTGAGAGAAGGAATCTGGACTTCTATGGGTAAGACTGCCTCCATGCAATATACCGAAGAGTAGGGTGTTGCCCCTGTCGACGTATGTGCTGAGGTACGGTACCCATGAAGAGCAAACGGTAACATCTCATGCCAGTCTTTGTATGTCACTGTCATCTTCTGTACAATGTTCTTGATGTTCTTATTAGCTGCTTCAACAGCGCCATTCATCTTCAGCCGGTAGGGAGAAGAATTATGATGTTGTATCTTGAACTGTTTACAGAGCTCGGTGATCATTGTGTTGTTGAAATTAGTACCATTGTCAGTAATAATCCTCTCTAGTACACCATATCGACAGATCAGATTGTGTCGGATAAACCGTGCTACGACGTTCTTGGTCACAGTAGCAAAAGAGGTTGCCTCAACCAACTTCGTGAAGTAATCAATAGCTACCAGAATGAAATGATGCCCGTTAGACGCAGTAGGTCTGATCTCTCCAATCATGTTGATACCCCACATCGCAAAGGGCCACGGAGTTGTCAGGACGTTCAGAGGAATTGGAGGTACATGCACCTTGTCAGCATAGATTTGGCATTTATGACAAGTTCGAGAGTACTGATAACAATCGGCTTCCATAGTGGACCAGTAATATCCTTCCCTTAGGATCTTCTTGGCCATGGTGTGTCCACTAGAATGGGTTCCGAAGGTGCCTTCATGTAAATATGTCATGATCCTCTTTGTTTCGCTCTTGTCTACACACCGTAGTAGTGTGGAGTCATGGTTACGTTTATAGAGGATCCCATTACTGAGGAAGAACTTTGCAGCGTACCTTCTCAAAAACTTCTTATCATTGACATATGCCCCTTCGGGATACTCCTGAGCCTCGAGGTACCTTTTGACTTTGTGAAACCAGGGTTTGTCTGCCACTTCCTCGGTATTAATCTCGTCGCAGTGTGCTGGTTCATCCAACCTCTCAATGGTAATTTGGGGAGCCTCATTGTCCCACCTAACCTTGAACATAGAAGACGTGGTAGCTAGCACGTCCGCTAACTGGTTCTCTTCTCGTGGGAAATGTTCAAAGGTTGTCTCCTCAAAGTGTGGGAGCAATGTCAGTACATACTCTTTGTAATGAATGAGATTCGAGTGCTTCATATCCCGCTCGCCTCTGATCTGACTTATCACATGAGTGGAATCCCCGAATACACTCAAGAACTTAATCCTCAGGTCAATAGCAGCTCGAAGACCCATGATACACGCTTCATACTCCGCCATGTTGTTGGTGCAGTTGAAACATAATCGGGTGGTGAACAGAGTATGATAGCCCTCAAGAGATATGATTACAGCGCCAATGCTGTTACCCAGTGTGTTCGAGGCTCCATCAAAATACATCGACCATCGGGATCCCTCCTCAGGTCCTTCATCTGGTCCACGTTCTTCGTAGTCAGTCACTAGCATGATATTCTCATCTGGGAACTCGAAATTCATGGACTGGTAGTCCTCCACGGCCTGATGAGCTAAGTGATCAGCCAATACACTCCCCTTTATTGCTTTTTGGGTTGTATATTGTATGTCGTATTTAGTTAAGATCATCTGCCACCTTGTTATCCTTCCGGAGAGAGCGGGCTTCTTGAAAATATACTTGATCGGATCCATCTTTGATATCAACAAGGTAGTGTGAGTCAACATATATTGTCTCAGTCGGCGAGCAGCCCATGCCAGAACGCAGCAAGTTTTCTTGAGCAATGAGTATCGGGCCTCACAGTCGGTAAACTTTTTGCTAAGGTAATAAATGTCATGCTCTTTTTCGACCAGACTCGTCATGCTGCCCCAACACACACCCCATTGAATTATCCAGCACTGTCAAGTATAATATCAAAGGTCTTCCTTCAACTGGAGGCATCAGAATTGGTGGTTCTTGAAGGTATTCCTTGATTCTTTTGAAAGCGGTCTGGCATTCACCATTCCACTTTACCACTTGATCTTTCTTCAGAAGCTTGAAGATTGGCTCACAAGTAGCAGTCAGATGTGAAATGAACCTGGCGATATAATTCAGACGTCCCAAAAAACCACTAACTTCCTTCTCTGTGGGGGGAACCGGCATCTCTTGTTTGGCCTTCACCTTTGCAGGGTCTACCTGAATACCCTTGTCACTGACGATGAAACCCATAAGCTTACCAGATCTTACCCCGAAGGTACACTTGTTCGGATTCAATCTCAACTTGTATGTCTTCAACCTGTCGAACAACTTTTAGAGATGATCAAGGTGCTCTTCCTCAGTCTGAGACCTGGCTATCATGTCATCAACATAGACTTTGATCTCATGGTGAATCATATCATGGAACAAAGCGACCATGGAGCACTGATAAGTTGCCCCAACATTCTTCAACCTAAAAGGCATCACCTTGTAGAAGAAGGTGCCCCACTGTGTGACGAAGGTTGTCTTCTCCATGTCTTCAGGAGCCATCTTGATCTGGTTGTAGCCAGAGAAATCATCCATGAAGGAGAAGGTTTTATGTTGAACGGTGTTGTCAACCAAAACATCGATGTGAGGAAGTGGGAAGTCATCCTTGGGGCTAGCCCTGCTCAGATCTCTGTAATCTACGCACATCTGTACCTTACCGTCCTTCTTAGGTACCGGAATGACATTAGCAACCCATTATGGATAAGAAGTGACAACTAAGAATCCTGTGTCGAACTGTTTCATAACCTCTGCCTTGATCTTCTATGACATTTCAGAGCGCATACTGTAACACCCCAGTTTCAATTATTTGATTTATTTAAATTTGGGAAATTATTTTATTAGAATTAATAAAATAAAAAGGAATTATTTATTTTGAAATATGGAGGAAAATAAAAGAAATAAGAAATATGGATTTCTTTTAAGTTATTGGGCTTGGATGTTGTTAGTAAAGAGTGGGGGTGCAGGAGAAATAAAGATGTGTTTTGGAACTCAAGTTATTTTTTCTCATTATTCACGATAACACAGAAGTTGGGATTTTGGGAAGCAGAGCTCTGAAGGTACGAAGAACAAAGAACGAAGAACATCGCTCAAAAAGTTCAAAGCTGCTAATTGATAAGGTAAGGGGGGCTATTACTCGATTTACCTTTGTTTATGGGTTTATGTACGGTTGATTTGGGTAATCGTAGGGAAAAACCCCAATTGTTAGATGTTATTAGGGATCGATACCCTTAGGATTGAACCTTGTTAAAGAAGGGTTAGGTTCCCAATTTTATGAAATCAATTAACGATTTTAGGCTCCTAATGGTGGATTGGGAGTATATCTGCATGATCGTGAATTTACCTTAGAAGTTATAGGGATAACCTCAATGTTAGAAGATTTCCCCAAAAGGGACGGTTAATCCCGGTTAAGGTTACTATAATGATTGTTGGTAATTAGGAAATTGAGGTGTTGTTTTGAATTATACAAAATCGATGTCGTGAGGTACCGAAATGCGCGTTTTGGCTGGCATTTTCCCGCGTTTGGCTGCTGTTCTGAGCTGCTGCAGGTACAGGAAAATCCTGTACGCGCTCAGCAACACGGGTCGTGTTGCACAACACGGGCACCCGTGTTGCTCTTCTGTGTTGGTAAAGTAATGTGTTTTCTGGACACATTACAACACGGGCCGTGTTGCACAACACGGGTACCCGTGTTAGGTCCCCTGTAATGAGGAAAAAAAATGTGTTTTCTGGACGCGCTCAGCAACATGGGCCGTGTTGCACAACACGGGCACCCGTGTTGATGCTGCTGTGTTGATTTTTCTGAATTTTGTTTTTTGTGCGTTATTGTGGATTTTATTGTCATGCTTTTGGATAATGTTATCGAGCATGAATTATGATATGACTTGATATGATTGATGTTTAAATAGTATGCTGAGTGATTACATGCTATCCATATCCTGTTATGATTGATTTTGTTGATGTGCATGATATGTTGATTGATGTTCATAGTATGTTGAGTGTTACATACTTACATATCATGTTGCATTTGTTAATTCCCATTGTGTGGAATTAACATGGTGGCCAATATACGTGTCCGCGATTTAATGGAACGTTGAGGTGGTAGCCGTGTCCGCGATATAATGGAACGGTGAGTTATCCGTGACCCGAGATTTAATGGGGCGGTAAAGTGGTACCACATGCATGGGTGTGTTGCATTACCTTGAATATAACATGAATGGATGATTTTTCCAATGTTGTATTTGATTGTTTGTATGCACGTATGGTTGCTAAATGGTTGACGATGTTTGATGTTAATTGCAAATATGAAAAGCAATATATTATGGTCGTATGAATTGCAAAGGTTTTTGTAGACTATGAAATATGCTAATTGTTGGGTGATGCTTATGGTTTCCTGAATTGATTGTTATGAACGCATAATCAAATGTATAATTGAGATGCTCACCCTTACTGTTGAATATTTCAGATTGAGGAGCTTCGTTCAGGTGCTTGGCGAAGGCTTGTCGTTTCTAGTTTATTTTCGTTTTAGTATTGTCCGGGTCATGCTCTGATAGTTGTAACTCCGGGAACGTCTGTTTTGTCGAGCTGTTTTAGTCAGACTCGTTTAATTCCTTATGTTTTATTATAATATGATGTTGACATTTTCCAGGTGTTAATCCCTGATGATTTTGGAAAATATTATAACATTGATTTTATTAATTAAGGTATTCCGCTGTGTAAACATGTATGAGTTACTACTACGTTATGCATGACAGGAATTTGTTTTATTAAAAGAGAATTGTAGCATCCTCGTTAGTACATGTACTCTGAAAATATGATTTTAATTATTTGCGAAATTTTATGCGGGGTTTTAGAGGGTGTTACAATAGTGGTATCAGAGCATAGTCGGTCGTTGCGACCAGAGTCTTGAGTCAGTCATCCCTTTTGTATGCGATTAGTGTAAGGTAACACTGTCGATACTGTATTCTAATGTGGAGTATGTTTTAATTCTCAGGAATATGGCTGGAAGAGGTAACGGACGAAATGATGCTACACTAGCTGAGGCTTTGGGGATGTTAGCTGGTGTACTTGCTGGAAACCCAACTGGAGGCGTAATTGGTGCTAATAGGCAATTGGGAAATTTCCAAAGGAACAATCCTCCGTTGTTCAAAGGTACACATGACCCTGAAGGTGCTCAGAAGTGGCTGAAGGAAATCGAAAGGATTTTCCGTGTGATTGATTCTGCTGAAGATCTGAAAGTCAGATATGGTACGCATATGTTGGCAGAAGAGGCCGACGACTGGTGGGTTGCCACAAGGACTGAAATGGTTCAGGATGGAGAGGCACTGACTTGGGCTAACTTCAGAAGGGCTTTTCTGAGGAGGTACTTTCCTGAAGATGTTCGGGGAAGAAAGGAAATTGAATTTTTGGAGCTTAAGCAGGGCAATCTGACGGTTAGTGAGTATGCTACTAAGTTCACTGAGCTGGCAAAGTATTATGCACACTACAACAATGATGAGGCTGGAGAATTCTCTAAATGTATCAAGTTTGAGAATGGTCTCCGAGATGAGATTAAGCAGGGAATCAGGTACCAGCGTATTCGTAGATTTTCTGATCTGGTGGATTGTAGCAGGATCTTGGAAGAAGATATTACCAAGAATAGGTCGTCTCACTCGCGTGGGGCTGTTGATAAAAGAGGAAAGCAATATATGGACCGTGGCAAGCCATATGGTAGAGATAACCAGAAATCGGGTGGTTGGAAAAGGCCTAGTGGGGGAGATTCTAAGGCTCTTATCAGATGCTACAGGTGTGGTGAGTCTGGTCACCACGTTCGAGATTGCAAGAGTGAGGAGAAGAAGTTCTATAAATGTGGAAAGGCTGGTCATTTGTCTATTGATTGCAAAGGGAAGTCTGTTACTTGTTACAATTGTGGCGAAGAAGGTCACATTCGTCCGCAGTGTCCTAAGCCTAGGAAGGATCAGTCAGGTGGAAAAGTGTTCGCTTTGTCTGGATCTGAGACTACTCCAGAGGATCGATTGATTAAAGGTACGTGTTTTATTCATGGCACACCTTTAGTTGCAATTATTGATACTGGTGCAACTCATTCTTTCATTTCTGTGGATTGTGCTGAGAGGTTGAAACTGGACATATCTGGTATGCGAGGTAGCATGGTTGTTGATACTCCTGCATCGGGTTCAGTGACAACTTCACTTGTATGTAGGAATTGTCCTATTGAGATTTTTGGTAGAGGTTTCGGTATGGATTTAGTGTGCCTACCGCTCGAACAAATTGATATCATCCTTGGGATGAACTGGTTGGAATTCAATCGGGTTCATCTGAACTGCTTTGCTAAGACGGTGATTTTTCCAGAAGCAGTTGGTGTCGAGAACTTGACTATGACTGCTAGGCAGGTACAAGAAGCAATGGAGGACGGTGCTAATGTGTTTATGTTACTTGCTTCGTTAGATGCAACAGGAAAGGTCAGGAGTGGTGAATTGCCAGTGGTGTGTGATTTTCAAGAAGTCTTTCCTGATGATGTGGGTGAGTTACCTCCTGAGAGAGAGGTGGAATTCTCTATAGATTTGATTCCTGGTACGAGACCGGTGTCGATGGCGCCATATCGTATGTCTGCGTCTGAGTTGGCTGAATTGAAGAGTCAGTTAGAAGATTTACTGGAGAAGAAGTTTATTCGTCCAAGTGTTTCGCCTTGGGGTGCTCCGGTATTGTTGGTTAAGAAGAAAGAAGGTTCTATGAGACTGTGTGTTGATTACAGGCAATTGAACAAAGTAACCATTAAGAATCGGTATCCGTTACCGAGGATTGATGATTTAATGGATCAACTAATTGGAGCCAGTGTATTCAGTAAGATTGACTTGAGATCTGGATATCATCAGATTCGTGTGAAAGCGGAAGATGTTCAAAAGACTGCTTTTCGAACGAGGTATGGGCATTATGAATATTCTGTTATGTCGTTCGGGGTTACTAATGCACCTGGTGTTTTCATGGAATATATGAACAGGATTTTTCATCCGTATCTGGATAAGTTTGTTGTGGTTTTTATTGATGACATTCTGATTTATTCCAAGAATGACAAAGAGCATGCGGAACATCTCAGAATTGTGTTATAGTTGTTGAAAGATAGGAAGTTGTATGCAAAGTTGTCCAAATGTGAGTTCTGGCTGAATGAAGTTAGTTTTCTTGGACATGTGATTTCTAAGAATGGTATTGCAGTGGATCCTACAAAAGTAGAAGCGGTATCTCAGTGGGAAGCGCCGAAGACTGTTTCTGAAATCAGAAGTTTTCTAGGTCTTGCAGGTTATTACAGAAAATTTATCGAAGGATTCTCAAAGTTAGCATTGCCGTTGACGAAATTGACTCGTAAAGGACAAGCGTTTATTTGGGATTCTGATTGTGAGAAAGGTTTCCAAGAATTGAAGCGGAGATTGACTAGTGCTCCTATTCTGATTTTGCCGAATCCGGTGGAATCTTTTGTGGTCTATTGTGATGCATCTCTGTTGGGTTTAGGTGGTGTTTTAATGCAGAATCAACAGGTAGTTGCGTATGCTTCGAGACAGTTGAAGGTTCATGAAAGGAACTATCCTACTCATGACTTAGAGTTGGCAGCAGTTGTGTTTGTCTTGAAATTGTGGAGACATTATCTGTATGGTTCGAGATTTGAAGTGTATAGTAATCATAAGAGTTTGAAGTATCTTTTCGATCAGAAAGAACTCAATATGAGGCAAAGAAGGTGGTTGGAATTTCTCAAAGATTATGATTTTGGTTTGAATTACCATCCTGGTAAGGCAAATGTGGTTGCAGATGCTTTGAGCAGGAAATCCTTGCATATGTCTATGATGATGGTTCGTGAATTGGAGTTAATTGAACAATTCCGAGATTTGAGTTTAATTTGTGAAAGTACTCCGAAGTGTGTTCGTTTGGGTATGTTGAAACTTACTAGTGGTATTCTAGAAGAGATCAGGATCGAGCAAAAATCTGATGTTAATTTAGTTGATAAATTGACATTGATCAACCAAGGTCAAGGTGGTGAGTTTAGAATTGATGAAAACGATGTTATGAGATTTGGCGATAGAGTTTGTGTTCCTGATATTGCAGAAATCAAGAAGAGTATATTAGAGGAAGGACATCGCAGTGGGATGAGTATTCATCCGGGTGCCACGAAAATGTATCATGATTTAAAGAAATTGTTTTGGTGGCCGGGAATGAAAAAGGAAATAGCTGAATTTGTGTATGCATGTTTAATCTGTCAGAAATCGAAGAATGAACATCAGAAGCCGTCTGGATTTATGCAACCAATGTTTATTCCAGAATGGAAGTGGGATAGTATTTCTATGGATTTCGTATCTGGGTTGCCGAGGACTCCTATGAATTGTGAAGCGATATGGGTCGTTGTGGATAGGTTGACTAAGTCTGCTCATTTTATACCGGTGCGAATGGATTACTCAATGGAGAGATTGGCACAGTTATATATTGAGAAAATAGTGAGTTTGCATGGAGTTCCTTCTAGTATTGTGTCAGATAGAGATCCGAGATTCACTTCGAAATTTTGGGAAGGATTGCAGAAGGCTTTGGGTACTAAATTGAGGTTGAGTTCAGCTTACCATCCTCAGACTGATGGACAGACGGAGAGGACGATTCAATCGTTAGAAGATTTATTGCGTGCTTGTGTTTTAGAGAAGGGTGGAGCTTGGGATAGCTATTTGCCATTGATTGAATTTACTTATAACAATAGTTACCATTCGAGTATTGGCATGGCTCCGTTTGAGACATTGTATGGTAGACGGTGTAGAACACCTTTGTGTTGGTATGAATCTGGAGAGAGTTCGGTAATTGGGCCAGAGATTGTGCAGCAGACTACCGAAAAGATCAAATTGATTCAAGAGAAGATGAGAGCTTCTCAGAGTCGTCAGAAAAGTTATCATGACAAGAGGAGAAAGAATTTAGAATTCAGTGCTGGAGATCATGTGTTTATGAGAGTTACCCCGATGACGGGTATTGGTCGAGCGTTGAAATCTAAGAAGTTGACTCCGCGTTTTATTGGTCCGTTTCAGATTACGGAAAGAGTTGGAGAAGTTGCTTATCGTATTGCTTTACCTCCGAGACTTGCGAATTTGCACGATGTTTTTCATGTTTCTCAGCTGAGGAGATACATTCCAGACCCATCTCATGTAATCCAAATAGATGATGTACAGGTGAGAGATAACCTGACAGTAGAAACATTGCCTATGAGGATAGAAGATCGGGAAGTGAAACAGTTAAGAGGTAAAGAGATAGCATTAGTGAAGGTTGCTTGGGGAGGTCCAGCAGATGGAAATATCACTTGGGAGCTGGAGAGCCAGATGAAAGAGGCTTATCCGGAACTGTTCGTCTAAGGTATGTTTTCGAGGACGAAAACTCTTTTAGTGGGGGAGAGTTGTAACACCCCAGTTTCAATTATTTGATTTATTTAAATTTGGGAAATTATTTTATTAGAATTAATAAAATAAAAAGGAATTATTTATTTTGAAATATGGAGGAAAATAAAAGAAATAAGAAATATGGATTTCTTTTAAGTTATTGGGCTTGGATGTTGTTAGTAAAGAGTGGGGGTGCAGGAGAAATAAAGATGTGTTTTGGAACTCAAGTTATTTTTTCTCATTATTCACGATAACACAGAAGTTGGGATTTTGGGAAGCAGAGCTCTGAAGGTACGAAGAACGAAGAACGAAGAACATCGCTCAAAAAGTTCAAAGCTGCTAATTGATAAGGTAAGGGGGGCTATTACTCGATTTACCTTTGTTTATGGGTTTATGTACGGTTGATTTGGGTAATCGTAGGGAAAAACCCCAATTGTTAGATGTTATTAGGGATCGATACCCTTAGGATTGAACCTTGTTAAAGAAGGGTTAGGTTCCCAATTTTATGAAATCAATTAACGATTTTAGGCTCATAATGGTGGATTGGGAGTATATCTGCATGATCGTGAATTTACCTTAGAAGTTATAGGGATAACCTCAATGTTAGCAGATTTCCCCAAAAGGGACGGTTAATCCCGGTTAAGGTTACTATAATGATTGTTGGTAATTAGGAAATTGAGGTGTTGTTTTGAATTATACAAAATCGATGTCGTGAGGTACCGAAATGCGCGTTTTGGCTGGCATTTTCCCGCGTTTGGCTGCTGTTCTGAGCTGCTGCAGGTACAGGAAAATCCTGTACGCGCTCAGCAACACGGGCCGTATTGCACAACACGGGCACCCGTGTTGCTCTTCTGTGTTGGTAAAGTAATGTGTTTTCTGGACACATTACAACACGGGCCGTGTTGCACAACACGGGTACCCGTGTTAGGTCCCCTGTAATGAGAAAAAAAAATGTGTTTTCTGGACGCGCTCAGCAACACGGGCCGTGTTGCACAACACGGGCACCCGTGTTGATGCTGCTGTGTTGATTTTTCTGAATTTTGTTTTTTGTGCGTTATTGTGGATTTTATTGTCATGCTTTTGGATAATGTTATCGAGCATGAATTATGATATGACTTGATATGATTGATGTTTAAATAGTATGCTGAGTGATTACATGCTATCCATATCCTGTTATGATTGATGTTGTTGATGTGCATGATATGTTGATTGATGTTCATAGTATGCTGAGTGTTACATACTTACATATCATGTTGCATTTGTTAATTCCCATTGTGTGGAATTAACATGGTGGCCAATATACGTGTCCGTGATTTAATGGAACGTTGAGGTGGTAGCCGTGTCCGCGATATAATGGAAAGGTGAGTTATCCGTGACCCGAGATTTAATGGGGCGGTAAAGTGGTACCACATGCATGGGTGTGTTGCATTACCTTGAATATAACATGAATGGATGATTTTTCCAATGTTGTATTTGATTGTTTGTATGCACGTATGGTTGCTAAATGGTTGACGATGTTTGATGTTAATTGCAAATATGAAAAGCAATATATTATGGTTGTATGAATTGCAAAGGTTTTTGTAGACTATGAAATATGCTAATTGTTGGGTGATGCTTATGGTTTCCTGAATTGATTGTTATGAACGCATAATCAAATGTATAATTGAGATGCTCACCCTTACTGTTGAATATTTCAGATTGAGGAGCTTCGTTCAGGTGCTTGGCGAAGGCTTGTCGTTTCTAGTTTATTTTCGTTTTAGTATTGTCCGGGTCATGCTCTGATAGTTGTAACTCCGGGAACGTCTGTTTTGTCGAGCTGTTTTAGTCAGACTCGTTTAATTCCTTATGTTTTATTATAATATGATGTTGACATTTTCCAGGTGTTAATCCCTGATGATTTTGGAAAATATTATAACATTGATTTTATTAATTAAGGTATTCCGCTGTGTAAACATGTATGAGTTACTACTACGTTATGCATGACAGGAATTTGTTTTATTAAAAGAGAATTGTAGCATCCTCGTTAGTACATGTACTCTGAAAATATGATTTTAATTATTTGCGAAATTTTATGCGGGGTTTTAGAGGGTGTTACACATACGGCGGACCTTCTGCTTAACTGAAGGACAATCCTCTTTAGTCGGCAGGCGATGTACCACAATATCAGTGTCCAAACCAGGCATGTCTTCATAGAACCAGGCAAAGATCTCGACATAGTCGTGCAACATCTGTATCAACCTTTGTTTGACGTGAAGCTCCAAATTTGCACCTATTTTAACCTCTCTTCTGTCTTCCTCAGTACCCAAATTCACTGTCTCAACCGGCTCTTCATGGGGCTGTATGGCCCTCTCTTCCTGCTGTAGTAGTCTAGCGAGTTCTCCAGGCACCTCACAATCATCCTCACCTTCGTCCTCGACTTGGTTGATCGGATTTTTAAATTCATAATTGGCAATAGCAGAGTTGTTATCAATGGGTTCCAGAGTGGATATGGATCCGCATTATGATACGTGAGTGTGTGTAAGAGAATAGCTGTTTTGATAAAGTGAAAGCAGAAAAGAAAAACAGAGAGCGCAAAATTTGTATGCAAGAAATGTCCAATGTTTTATTAATGATATATGAAATGACAAATAATAGCCCTCACAAGCAAAGCCAAGATGCCTTGGGCAAGGCACTGGGCCGTAAAGTTTCAAATTGTTTATTACAAATTTTAAAACAAATAGGTCAATTACTGCGGAATAAAAGAAACAGGTATGAAGTCCCTAGTCGTCCAGTTACTCGGTCCACCGTTGGTAGTTAGGTAGATCCAGCTGTCAATGTCTGATTCCTCTTCATTGTCTTCAATGGCATTAATCCCATGATTGCTGATGCATAGGGGAGGTCCTCCATCTCGAGCGCGTCTAAAAGCCCTTTGAGCCCCTATAGTAAATCCCAAACCAAATTTATCATTTTTATGAGTGAAATCAGGGAGCTGATCCCAATTGGTACACCCACCTTCTGTAGCCACGGCCCTGGCGTCCTTGAGAGAAGCCATCTTCGTTTTGACTATGCCAATGAGATTATCTTGCATACTCAAAGTGGTACATTCAGATGAATGTGATCCATTCAAAGAATATACAATTGGTGGAAACAAATATTTTTTTGTCTGTTGATGAATTTGGTCGAAAGTTGTGGATCTATGTGATCAAAACGAAAGGACGGAGTATTCGACATCTTTAAGAGATTCAAGATGCTTGTTGAAAACCAGAGTAATAAAAATATTGAAGTTCTACAGAGATTCGAGATCTTTGTAGAAGGAATCCAGTTGAAGACAGAATTTTGAAGAACATTGATCAAATCCATAGGCTATGCTACATAATCTTCTGTTGCGGGCCTTCTAACTTGCAAATCTCACCATAATTTAATGCTTACACCTACTCTTGAGCTATTACCCAAGTGTTTGAGCCATTGTCCAAAAGATCTTTTCATTTATGGAATAAAGGCACCATTGCTATTCCTGAAAAGCAAGCTTTTTGGTACAAAACTTGTCATGAACCGATACCTTGTTTGTTTATGATTTAAATCCACATTAAATCATGGAAATCAGCCCCTTTAAACCAACAACTTTGGTACTTCATCTTGGGACCAGGACATAACTTGATATTTTCAATCCAACCTAGCCATAACTCCATAGTTTATAAACCAAATCAGCTTGTTCATAAACCTTTTGCCTATAAATAGAAGAAGCATTTGCAAGAGACAAAAAATGGAGGAGAGAGGATAGAACAGGAGATTATCAGCCTTAGAATACTCCCAAAACTCTCAAAAACTCAGAACCTGTACACAAGCACAAAACTTGGCACATTCTAACTTTACACACAAAATCTCAAATCCCTTCGTGCGTTTGTTTGACCTTTCGATTCACTAAGATTCCATACACCACATAGAAACTATCCCAGCCCTTAAACCACATTTCTATAACCATCCCATCATCATACACCATTTCCATTTTCTACGATTTCACCTTGACTTGGTTAGATTGATTCAGTGACATTTAAAGCAATGTAGTGACTCCACAAGCTCAAGGAAGGTCCCTGCAAGCTTAATCCAACATCAAGTCATTTCTGTAATCATATAGAGGTCATTTGATTTTTACTTCAAGAGGTTAGATTTCTTAACTGTGATATCTTGATACAAGCATTTTCAGCACAAACAAATAAAAGAAAATATGTAGATATCATATCTAGGAAGTTGACCATGCTCTTAGTTTTTATTTTTATTGCTTGTGTCTTAACAATTTCAACTATGACCAGTTAGGTCTCGATTTTGGTACCAAACAAAATTCGTGCTAACCTCTGATCCATAAATTTTCAAAATTACATAGTTAGATTCGTATTAAAATTTTGAGCAGGTTTGATGTTTATAATTTTTGATTTGAATGAGAAATGAAATTTTTAGAAGGTTAACAATGGTGATATACATCCTTGCGCGCGCGAAGGAAGAAGATGAAGCCATGTTCAAGTTTTCAGAAACGAGTTCATTTTATGTTTAGTGCAAGTTTGATAACTAACAGATGAAACAGACCACCCCAGTGGTATAAACAGCATGCACGTAAGGCATTTATGTGTAAGGTCCTGGGTTCAAGCCCCAGCGAGACCTTTTCTATTTATTTTTTCATTTTTACGAAACTGGAATGCAGGTTTATTACTTAGTGAGTGTTGGCTGTCTCTTTTCAAATATGCGTGATTGGCCCAATGGTATTGTTTTAAATGGAAGGTGTGGAGAACCTGGGTTCAAGCCCTAGCAGGACCAAAACAAATTTTTATCACTTGTTTGTTTTCATTTTTTTTAACAAACTTCAACATTTTTTCCAACCAATCAAAAAAACTCCTTTTGAGTTGATTTCTTGCACACTATTTATTTACAATGTCTATTTTATGAATATATAATAATATCACAAAAAATATTTTATTTTCATATTTATTTTAATTAACCAAAAGCCTTCCATAAAAAACCATAAAAAGTGATTTCTTGATTAATTTGATTTCCTTTTAACTTAGTATTAATTTTCCTATTTTTTATTAATCATATCCCTTTAGGTTAGTTAGGTCAAAACAATTTTCCTAACAAAAATCTAAAGCAAAATCCATTTCTTTTTATATTCCTTGTACATTATATTCATGTCATTTCTTGTACATTTTCTCAATATGGTTGTAATAGATAATTAGGTTTAATTTTATGCAATCCCCATTTGTAAATTTGTAAACCCCATCCCCAAATGATGTAATAGTGTAGGATATTTATTTTTTCGCAATTGATTGTTTTCATATAAATGCTAGTAACTTACGGTTTGTATGGAAAGATAAAATCAATGCTTAGAAAACACTAATCCAAGATAAATCAAGCATGAAAAACAAATACCTTGCACACTTATACCTCTAGGGTTAACTCCACTTGTTGCCTTGAGAAAATGGTCATAGTATGCATGTGAGATGTCGTAACAAAAACAATCAAAGATCATAGTCCCTCGATGACACTTCGAATGTTTCCTTCAAATGATCTTAGTCCCTCAAGAGAAATTCTAAGATATCTCACAACATTTCTATTCATGACTATACAATGACCCACGTCTGTCCCTTTACATCCAAAGATAAGTTTTCTTACCAATAAATGGTAAGATATAAATCTCAAAGGAAGAGAGAAATAAATAAAAGAATTTTGAGTAGGTAGAACATTCTTAGTCGCTTGCTCACAATCCATCTTAAAAAAACAAAACATCTTTTCAAACACACCAAACACTTTCAAAACATGAAATATTTTCAAAAAGTCTAACACTTTGTATGCATTCTTATAGAGACAAGAATCATTACAAAGTTTTACTAAACGAAGGCGCTTTTCAAAAATACTTTCAAAATCCACCATAAACACATTTCAAACAAAGCAATTTCAATAGTGGTCTAGAAAGAAACTAAGATCCCATAGATAACAATGGATGAAAAGGGTGTTAACACCTTCCCTTTTCATAATCTACCCCCTGAACTCAACAAAATATCTCAAAGGTATTTCCTGCTCTTTTCACCTTTCCTTTATTGGATAAAAGAAAAGTCGGTGGCGACTCTTGCTATCCGCAACAAATGCGATAAAACGCAAAACACCCAAGTCAGTTCTCCCACCGTATTACAGAACTGGAGACTATGTTGAGGAATATTTAAAAGTGGGGTTATCGTAGAGTTAGATCACATTTACTTGCTTTCATTGTTTGATTTGTTTGCTCTATATTTATGGGTCCTTGTTTGGGTTTGTATTGATCCTCTACCCGGATCAGGGAACACCATTAGGTAAGTAGCAATAGATTGTGGAAACTGTGCGGGGTATACCGACATGGTTGAAGCGATGGCTATGTTAGTGTGACACATTTGTTGGTACCGGTAGCCCTTGAGTTTAGTCAAGGAGAATATGGGGCTGCTGTGTGGTCTCATGAAGCACTAACTGATCGAAGAACCTTTAAATTGAACAACTTGGCCATTAGGAAGTAGTGAGATAGCCGGCTTTGGTACAGTCCGAAGTTGGTTGATACTCGATACTACGCTCATTGAGATCATACTTTTAGGATATTTCGGTCGCCAATAAAGAGGCTTGCGCTGAAACAATGCCCGATGAAGAAAGATCGATGATATTGAGATTCCCTAGAACCCGGTTACTTTCTAGGACATGTTGAACCAACTAAACTTCAAAAGGGTATTTACCAATGAACCGCATGCAAGCCTAAACCTAAGGACTTGTTTGCTTTGCGTGTATATGTTTGTTTGTACATAACATCATGACATCACACCATGGAATTTTTCACTAACCATTTCAAGGATCTAGAGATTTATCTTTGTCTTGTTTTGTAGGACATGGCTCCCACTCGCAAGAACATTGTCCAAATCAACCTCCTCAAAATTCCTCCTCAACTCAAAGAACTAGCGTCAAGGGTCCCCAAGAATTCATCGTTCACCGAGAGACATTGCCAACTTCTCAATCTGGTTACCTCAAGCCATGATGAAGACATAACGAAGTTTCTCTTCCAATTCTTCGACCCTTTACACCATTGCTTTACTTTTCCTGATTACCAACTTGTGCCCACTATGGAAGAATTTTCTCAAATCTTGGGAATCCCTATCCTTGATCAACTACCCTTCAATGGTATTGAAAGAGACCCAAGACCTGAGGAGATTGCTCGAGCTCTACAGTTGCAATGATCTGACGTTGTGGCCAATTGGGAAACGAGAAGTGGCTTCAAAGGGTTTTTAGCCAAGTTTCTATTTGAGAGGGCTCAATATTTTTTGGATGCTCTGGATTTACAAGCCTTTGAAGAAGTGTTGGCTCTTCTCATCTATGGGATGGTACTATTTCTCAATCCGGACCAACTTATAGATGTGAACACAGTCAAAAAAAATTCTATCTCGCAATCTGGTGCCTACTTTACTTCGGGATATCTTGCATTCCCTTCACTCTCGCACCATGAAAAGATGAGGACTTCTTATGTGTTGCACTCCTCTTTTGGCTAGATGGTTTATTTCTCACCTACTCTGACCTATTGTGAAGAATGAGCAAGGCTTAATATAGTCTAGTAGGTTGATGTCACTCACACATTCTAATATTTATTGGTGTGCTCGATCTATGGAGGACATTAATTTTATTGACTATTGTGGGTAATTCCATAATGTCCCTCTACTTGGTATTAGGGAAGGTATCACCTATAATCCTTGTTTGGCTTTGCGACAGTTTGGATATGCTATGAGGGATGGCCCTCATGATGCACTTGTCCAAGGTATTGCATTCGACTATAAGAACGATGTCTGAGGTTATCGTCAGAGATTCAAATGATCTTGGGGCATGGTTAACAAGGTTGATAGCAAGACGTTGGGGCATAAGAACTCCATTCCTTTGGAGCTTTATCTCAAGTGGGTGTTGTTGCACCCCAAAATTTTCCCTCTCATGTTTCCCAAAGCCTTCCCCTTGCATGGTTGATCACAAACTCTTGCCCAAGGAAAAGGAAAATTTTTTAGTGTTGCTTTAAGCATTTCGATTGGCACTCTGAAGAAGCACTTCGATTGGCATTCTGAAAGATCCTTCGATTGGCACTCTGAAGAAGCATTTTGATTGGCATTCTGAAGGAGCACTTCGATTGGCATTCTGAAAGACCCTTTGATTGGCATTCTGAAGGAGCATTTCGATTGGCACTCTTAAGAAGCATTTCGATTGGCATTCTGAAGGAACACTTCGATTGGCATTCTGAAAAACCCTTCGATTGGCATTCTGATGGAGCATTTCGATTTGCACTCTGAAGAAGCATTTCGATTGGCATTAAGGACAATTACTTCGATTGGAATTCCAAAAAGGTCCATTCGAAGAAGCATTCAAAGGGTCCATCCGAAGAAGCTTTCGAAGAGCGTTCGAAAGAAGCCGTCAGCCCATTCGAAAGGGAGCATTCAAAGGCCAGCTGCTTGTCATTCAAAATTCAAAAAGGGACAGAATCCCATGTGTTTAGCCAACGTTACAAACTCTCATTCATGGCTTTCAAACACACAATTAACGTTACGAATCCTCCTTCATTGCTGTCAAAACACATAATCAAGGTCATTTAAACCTTTGTCTTCCTGTCCCCTCCACCTCCTCTATATAAAGAATTCACAAATGCTGACAAAAGAGGGAAGAAGATACAGAAAAATAGAGAACTTGGAGAGACGCTGCCCAGAATTTTCCAAGCCAAAGCTGCCACCCAGCGAACGCCTCCCCCCTCAGAACTACAGGTCGAAGCACCTCTGTTTGGTAAAATAAAAATCTAATCTCAATCTCACTCTCAAATTCATTTCGATTGCATATTCATATTTTTTCTATTTATGAATGATTTAATGTGCTTCATGTGAGCTACAGTGCAGAGTTGAGATTGTGCCATTGCTTGGGCACAATCTGAGTTTATCCTTCGAACCCCAGGATAAAACAAACCCAGACCCAGGTTCAGCAGGTGCGAATAAGAGGAGATTCGAACCAGGGGGGTTAAGTCCCCCTGGACTTTTAATATGTGTTTTGTTTTGCAGGAACCTCATGCTCAGCTTCTTGTTCAGAGCTTCGAAGCTCAACAGTTTAGCTTCAAATTGGACCCAGGACTTCCAGTTCGAAGGATGACATGTCCAGATCGAACCCCCTCAGAGTGCAGCCCCTCATGCACCTTCGATCCAGCCTCTTCACTGGGTCGAAAGACAGCCTGCCTCTCTTTCGACCCAGGCCTCCAGAATTACTTTTTTTTCTTATTTTGCTGCCTGGCCCATTTGTACTCTGTTTATTTTGTTTTCGTTTATTCCTTTTAGTTTTAGTTCTAATTAAAAATCATAAAAAATAAACAACTTAGAATTAGGATTTAATTTAGTTAATCATTTTAACTTATTTTCTCCAATTTTAAAATCAGTAGACTTAGGTTTTATTCAAATTCAATCTTTTTTTCATAAACAAAAAATACAAAAAATATTAGGTTTGTTTTAGAATAAATTTTAATCAGTATTTTTAATTAATTAAATTTGACTTAACTGAATATTTAGCATTTTCTCAAAAAAAAAAGATAAAACAACAAAAATATTATATGCTAGGTTTTTTTTTAAGTTTCATGTGCGTTTATTTTATCGTAACTGCTTATTATTCCCCCAATTTTGGGCATGTAAATAATCCCCTCCCCGAAGCTTTGTAATAGCGTAGGATTTACAATTTCTGTACTTTAAATTCCTGCATATATATTAACTGCTTAGATGTATGCTAACTAGGATTGTATGACAAGATCTAAAAACAAATGGTAGAACACCTAAAAATACAAAGATAATATAAACTGAAAATTGACACACTTGCACATGCCACTCCTAGGGTACACCTCATTTGGTTGCCTCAAATGTGGTCATTAAGTATAGGATGTTTTAGAGGTCGTCCTTTTTGTCCCAAGATCATAAGTTTCCTCGAAATTGTTGCCTCGATAAAAATAATCTAAGACATTAGGATTACCACTAAAGTGTCCTAACGTTGCTTTAGTGACCACAAGTCCCTTAAATCGAATTGACCCGAAAAACTCCAACGACGGTGCTACCTACTCCTCAATGGTAGGATAGTACTGTCTAAAGGACATTTGCATAATTAAATTCCTTTTTGAGTAGGTAGAGGTTCTTAAGTACTTGCTCTCTTTTAAAAAACAAAACAAAAAATTTTCGCACTTACACTTTCTTCAAAAACAAAATTCTTTTCAAAACCCACAATCACAAAGAAAAGCAAACCTTTTGAAAACATAGTGAGCAAGTACCTAAGAGCCCGTGGATAACCACGGAAAGAAAGGGTGCTAACATCTTCCCTTTCTATAATCTACCTCCCGAACCCGAGAAACATCTCGAAAAGGAATTTTTCTATGCTTTTGTCCTTTCCCTTGTTGGATAAAATAAAAGACGGTGGCGACTCTTGCTTACCGCGACACTTTGTGAAAACAAACGCAAACGCGAACCAGCATTCCAAAAACAGTCAGTTCTCGTTCCCACTGATCACATAACTGGCGACTCTGTTGGGGACATAATTAATAAGTGAGGTGTACCTTAGGACTAGATCACTTATGTTTTCATTTGTATTGCTTTGTATGCTCTTAATTTTGTGGGCTCGTATCGGAGATCTATAAATCCTCCACCCGAATTTTGGGAAACATTCATAGATAGCAATACGTTGTGGAAACTGTGCGGGGTATACCGACACGGTTGAAGCAATAGTTATATTAGTGCGACATATTTGTGAGTACCGGTATCCTTTGAGTCAACCAAAGAGAATACGGGGCCGCTGAGTGATGTCACTAAGCACTAATGACCTAGAACCTTACCATCTTGGCCTTTTTAGGGGTAGTGAGATGACCGACTTTGGTGCAGTCCGAAGTTGGTAGATCCTCGATACTACACTCATTTAGGATTGTTTTCTTGGAATATTTTGGTCGCCAGTTAAGTGGCTAAACCGAAACGATGAACATAGAAAATAATCCAATGATATTGAGCTCCTTAGAACCCGTTTACTATTTATAGGACAGGTTTTGAGCCAACTAAACTCAAGAGGGTACTTACCTATGAGACCTCCTGCAAGCCTGAAACTAGGGTTTTTGTGTGACTTGTTTGTACATGTGTTTTTGCATACATCATAAAGCATCATATGCATCTGCTAACCATTTCAAGGGTTTAGATCTTCATCTTTGTTCTTGTTTTGCAGGACATGGAGTCTCTCCGTAGGAAAACAATTCAAGTCAACCTTGTAAGGATCCCTCTTCGACTCAAGGAGCTTACATCCAGGATTCCCGAGAATTCTCTCTTCAGTGAAAGACATGGTAGACTCCTCAGCTTGGTCAACACCAACATTGAAGAAGACATGATGAAAGTGCTCTTCCAGTTCTTTGACCCCCTACACCACTGTTTCACATTCCCTGATTATCAATTGGTGCCTACTTTGGAGGAATTTTCTCAACTCCTGAGAATTCCTATTCTTAGTCAACTACCCTACAACGGTACGGAAAAGGAATCGAAACTTGAAGATGTTGCTCAAGCATTACGCTTACAACCACCCGACATCAAAGGGCATTGGGAAACCAAAAGTGGTATCAAAGGATTCTTGGCAAAGTTTCTGTTTGAGAAGGCACGAGAATGCTGGAATTCTATTGATCTGCAAGCCTTTGAAGAGATTGTGGCACTCCTTATCTATGGTTTGGTTTTGTTCCCAAATCCTGATCAACTTATAGATGTGAATGCTGTCAAGATTTTCATATCCAGGAATCCCATACCTACATTGCTTGGGGACATCCTCCACTCATTTTACACACGAACAATGAGGAAAAGAGGTGTTCTCATGTGCTGTACTCCTCTCTTAGCAAGGTGGTTTATTTCTCACCTTCCACAATCAGTTTTGAAGAATGAGCAGGGTTTAAGGTGGTCATAACGATTGATGACCCTCACACATTCTGATGTACATTGGTGTTCTCGGTGCAGAGAAAATGTCACTATCATTGATCGTTATGGAGAATTTCCTAATGTTTCGTTACTTGGAATTAGGGGAGGCATTACCTACAACCCCTGTCTAGCTTTGAGACAATTTGGATATGCTCGGAGGGATGGCCCTCATGACATGCTGATCCCTGACCTAGTTTTTGACTTCGACAACAATATGCAAGGACTTCGACAAAGGTTCATCAAAGCTTGGAGGATGCCTAACAAAGTGGATAGTAAGACATTGGGGCACAAGAATTCCACCCCCCTTGAGCCTTACCTCAAGTGGGTACGAACCCGCTCCCAGAATCTTATGATGCCATATCCTCACATTCTCCCCTTGATCAAAGAGCCTGTTATGGAAGGAGAGGTTCCATACGCCATCCTACATCCCGACATGCCAACATCATGGGAAGAAATGCAAAAGAGTTGGATCCAACTCAAGGAAGAGCGGAATACTTTTGAAACCAGCTTATATGCCAGTGAAAAGAAGGTTTTTGAGCTTACCCGCTGACTTCACGAGGAGGAGACCCTCAACACTTACATCGCTCCAAAGAGAATGCGCAATGTCTTTTTTACATTAAGAATTTTGTAATATTTCGCCCATGGGGCACTTGTGTACTAACAAATTGCTTCTTAATGTGACGTGTGTTCTCTTTTGTCTACAACAAATTTGAATTTTTGAACCCTTGAATGCATTATATAAATAGCATACCATTCATCATATTCATAACAGGTACCCTTTTACAGGTCTCTTATCTTCTTCGCTGTTTATTTCAGCAATCATCATGTCTGCTGAAACTTCCACTGAGCAAGCTATCAAGGCCCTCCAGGCCCAGAATGCCCAATTTCAAGAGTTGGTCCTGAATCTAGCTAAGGGTCAGCAGGACCTGAAGACCTTGCTCCTGAAAAAGAAGAAGAAGAAGAAGAGGACCGTCCTGTTCAATACTGGACGCAGGTTTGGAAACGGGCTACAGAATGAAATTGATCTGGCCACCCCGTCCGGAGAGAAAGACAGTCCACAAGAAAGGAGGGCTCCTAGCCCTGAGGTCTCCGACAACGAGACGGACTATGATGAAGAATAGTATCCTCCTGCTGAGGATAAGTACAGACAGCTGGAGGACCGTTTGAACGCTATGGAAGTACAGAAGGTGCCCGGTCTGGATTTCAGAGATTTGGGTTTATCATCTGGGGTGGTGATTCCCCACAAGTTCAAGGCACCTGCCTTTGCCAAATATGACGGAGCTTCGTGTCCCAAGCTACACCTCCGGTCATATGTGAGGAAGATCCAACCATACACTACTGATAAGAATTTATGGATCCGTTTCTTTCAGGACAGTCTCTCAGGGACTCAGCTTGAGTGGTTCTATCAGTTGGATGGAGCCAGTATCCGCAGCTGGGAGGATTTGGCTGCTGCATTCTTTAAGCATTATCAGTATAATTCCGACCTCTCTCCTACGCGTACCCAACTCCAGGGTATGTCAATAGGGACGGGCGAAGGATTTAAAGAGTATGCTCAAAAATGGAGGGACCTGGCCGGAAGGGTGCAACCACCTTTGGCTGATCGTGAACTAATTGATATGTTTCTGGGGACCCTGTCTGGTCCATTCTTTAACCATTTGATTGGAAGCTCCTCAGCCGGGTTTACAGACCTTATCTTGACTGGTGAGAGGATTGAAGCTGGAATTAAGGCTGGAAAAATACAGAAGGGTGCCTCCTCGAGCACCGAGAAGAAACCGTTTAAGAAAGAATCCAGTGCGGTCTACAGTTCGAGAAGGAAGAATAGACCTGAACACCGCCAAGCTGTCAATGCGGTTGTTATCTCAAAACCTGCCGGTGCTCCTCAACATCACAACCAACAAAGGGACGAGAGACCTCAAAGGCAATTCACTCGTCTCAGCATGACCTTGTCTCAGATTCTGCCACAATTGCTGAAGACCAATCTGGTGACCCTAAAAGAAGCTCCAAAGAATCCAAATACAATGTCACCAAGGTATAACCCTAATGCCCGCTGCGCTTTTCACTCTGATAGCCCGGGGCATAATACAGACGATTGTTGGGTTCTGAAGAACAAGGTACAGGACTTAATTGATGCAAAGGAGATTGAGTTTGAGGCGCACGAGAGGCCTAATGTTGTAACTGCTCCCATGCCCAGGCATGGAGTGAATGCTGTAGAGGAAGACTCGTTTGTAGTTTCTGTGGATGATATTGTTACCCCTCTAATGACTATCAAGAAGAATCTGTTACTTGCCGGTTTATTTCCGGGTTGTGGTGAAGGTTGCCCTATGTGTTCTATTTTACCTACTGGTTGTCCATCTTTGAGGTCAGGTATACAGAACCTGATGGACAGTAAAGAGATTCTTTTTTAGAAGGTTGTTGTTCCACCCATTCATTCTGAAGAAGTTTCCATCATTACCATTTTCGACAATTCTTCCAAGGCTCCCTCGAGGACGCCTGTTAGAATTACATCTGTTCCGAAGACCGCACCTATAATCATCTCTGTTCCGGGGCCCATCCCCTACACCTCTGACAAAGTTGTCCCTTGGCACTATGGGGCAGATGTTTATGTTCTCGGAGTCAAGCAAGAGTTTGATGCTGATATCGGCATCGGAAACATTACAGGGCCTACCAAAGTCACCCGCAGTGGTAGACTTTTCTCACCTGATATTACTCCGCCAGTTGTCCGAAGACCTGTTGTCATTAAGCCTGCAAGTGTACCTACTGCTGTTCCTGATCAAATTCCTATCCTTCCCCCTGTCGCCGAGTCATCTAGCGCTCGGGGCAAAGGGATCGCTACTGATATGCCTTCCCAGACGGAGGCGCCAAAGACAATCAGCGTTGAAGCTTCCAAACAAGAGATGGAAGAGATTCTGAAAATCATCAAGAAGAGTGATTATAATGTGGTTGAGCAACTGGGGCAAACCCCATCCAAGATTTCCATGTTATCGTTGCTGTTGTGTTCAGAGGCCCATGCCAAGGCGCTGATTACCTTCCTGAAGACGGCCCATGTGCCACAAGAGAAGTCAGTTGATCAATTTACCGATTGTGTGGCCAATTTAACTGCTGATAATGGTTTGGGTTTCTCCGATGCTGATCTGACTGCTAAAGGGAAGAACCATAATGATGCCCTGCATGTCTCCATTGAATGCAGGGGGACTACTCTTGCACATGTGTTGGTTGACATTGGTTCCTCGTTGAACGTCTTGCCCAAGAAAGCTCTAGACAGGCTGGATTGCGAAGGTTTGAAGCTAAAGCCGAGTAACATTGTTGTCCGGGCCTTTGATGGGTCTAAGAGGATGGTGCATGGTGAGGTTGATATTCCAATCAAAGTTGGTTATCAGGTCTTCAACTCTACATTTTACGTAATGGACATTTGGCAGTCCTATTCTTGTTTATTGGGTCGTCCATGGATCCACAAAGCTGGAGCCGTAACCTCAACGCTCCACCAGAAGTTGAAGTATCCGGTCAGAGGGAAGATTGTAACAGTTCAAGGGGAGGAGGAGTATATGGTCAGCCACCTCAACTCGTTCCGGTACGTAGAGATGGATGGGGAGTTCATTGAGACCCCATTTCAACACTTTGAAGAGGTTCCTCAGATATTGGCATCGGCAGAGACTGTGATGGAAGATTCTCCCATGAAGATGGCTTCCTTAAAGGATGCCCGGGCTGTTATTGAGAAGGGTGAGCATACAAACTGGGGCCAACTTCCTGATTTCACTCAGAAGACTAACAAGTTCGGTTTGGGTTTCACTGCAGAAGCTCAGAGGGCTGTTCGAAGTGCAAGGATTGGAAGACCTTCTGTGTTCATCAGCAACTCGGGAGTGAATGCCATTGAAGACGACGTTAAAGAGTCTGAGTTCGACAGTTGGATCTATCCTACTACTGACGGAGGACTAAGCAACTAGACAGCAAAGGACTTCATCCCTATTACTTTTATTACTCAGTAATGAGCTCTTTGTTTCAAATTTGTAACAGACAATGTTTCGAAACTTTGTGGCCCGGTGTCTTACCCGAGGCACCGTGGCTTCATTCGTGAGGGCTTTTCTATGCCATTTTCATATATCATTAATAAAAGCATTGGACGTTCTCGCATTTCAAATTTTGTGCTCTTTGTCTTTCTTTATTACATATTGCAAAACAGCTATTTTACACACACTCACATGTACAGGTCCCAATCCACTCTGGATCTCACTGATAACGACTCTGCTACTGCCAGTTATGACTTCGAAAATCCGATCAACTTAGCCGAAGATGAAGGTGAAGATGATTGTGAAGTGCCTGGTGAGCTTGCAAGACTACTACTCCAGGAAGAGAGGGACATTCAGCCACATGAAGAGCCGGTGGAAACAGTGAATCTGGGTACCGATACAGACAAGAAGGAAGTCAAGATCGGTGCAAATCTGGAGCATAGTGTGGAACAACGGTTGACTCAGATGCTGCATGACTACGTGGAAATCTTTGCCTGGTCTTACGAAGATATGCCTGGGTTAGATACCGACATTGTGGTTCATCGCCTGCCTACCAAAGAAGACTGCCCTCCGGTAAAACAGAAGGTTCGCCGTATGCGTCCAGAGATGTCTGAGAAAATTAAGGCCGAAGTTATGAAACAGTTTGACGCCGGTTTTATAGCGGTAACTTCTTACCCTCAGTGGGTCGCCAATGTGGTTCCAGTGCCGAAGAAAGATGGTAAGGTCAGAATGTGTGTTGATTACAGAGATTTGAACAGGGCAAGCCCTAAGGATGACTTCCCTCTGCCTCACATCGACGTTCTAGTCGACAATACTGCTCAGCACAAGGTATTCTCCTTTATGGACGGCTTCTCCGGTTATAATCAGATCAAGATGGCTCCTGAAGACATGGAGAAGACCACTTTTGTTACTCAGTGGGGTACCTTTTGTTACAAGGTCATGCCTTTTGGGTTGAAGAATGTTGGGGCAACATATCAGTGTGCCATGGTTGCTTTATTTCATGACATGATCCATCATGAGATTGAAGTATATGTCGACGATATGATTGCAAGGTCCCAAACTGAGGAGGAACACCTTGACCATCTACATAAACTATTTGACAGGTTGAAGTTATACAAGCTGAGATTGAACCCAAACAAATGTACCTTCGAGGTGAGGTCTGGCAAATTGCTAGGTTTCGTCGTGAGCGACAAAGGTATTCAAGTGGACCCTGCCAAGGTGAAAGCCATACAAGAGATGCCAGCTCCCAAGACAGAGAAAGAGGTCAGAGGTTTTCTAGGACGTCTGAACTACATTTCCCGATTCATCTTGCACCTAACTGCTACTTGTGAGCCAATCTTCAAACTGCTGAAGAAAGATCAAGTGGTACGTTGGAACGATGAATGCTAAACCTCTTTCGAAAGAATCAAAGAGTACCTCCAGGAGCCACCTATTCTTATGCCACCAATGGAAGGGAGACCTCTAATCTTATACTTGACAGTGCTTGACAACTCAATGGGGTGTGTGTTGGGGCAGCATGACGAGTCTGGCCGAAAAGAGCATGCCATTTATTACCTTAGCAAAAAGTTTACCGACTGTGAGACCCGATACTCGCTGCTCGAGAAAACTTGCTGTGCTTTGGCATGGGTTGCTCGCCGGCTGAGACAGTATATGTTGACTCACACTACTCTGTTGATTTCAAAAATGGATCCAATCAAGTATATCTTCGAAAAGCCTGCCTTATCCAGAAGAATAGCAAGATGGCAGATGATCTTGACTGAATATGACATCCAGTACACGACTCAAAAAGCAATCAAGGGAAGTGTATTGGCAGACCATTTGGCACATCAGGCAGTGGATGATTACCAGTCCATGAATTTTGAATTCCCAGACGAGAATATCATGGTAGTAACTGATTGTGAGACACCTGGACCGGATGAAGGACCTGAGGAAGGATCCCGATGGTCTATGCATTTTGATGGAGCTTCAAACGCTTTGGGTAATGGCATTGGCGCTATGATCATATCTCCTAAATGCTCTCATACTCCGTTTACCGCCCGACTTTGTTTTAACTGCACCAACAACATGGCAGAGTATGAAGCATGCATTATGGGTCTCCGAGCTGCAATTGACTTAAGGATTAAGTTTCTGAGTGTCTTCGGAGATTCCGCTCTTGTGATCAGTCAGATCAAAGGAGAATGGGATACGAAACACCCAAATCTTATTCCTTACAAGGAGTATGTACTGACGTTGCTTCCCCATTTCGAGGAGATAACCTTTGAACACTTCCCAAGAGAGGAGACTCAGTTGGCGGACGCGTTAGCTACGATGTCTTCTATGTTCAAAGTCAAGTGGGACAACGAGGCTCCCCGGATCATCATTTGGAAATTGGATGAACCTGCACATTGATGTGATCTTGAGACCGAAGAGGCAACAGAAAAGCCTTGGTATCATGAAGTGAAGAGGTACCTTGAAGCTCAAGAATACCCCGAGGGTGCA
Source organism: Vicia faba (assembly GCA_948472305.1). Lineage (NCBI taxonomy): Eukaryota > Viridiplantae > Streptophyta > Magnoliopsida > Fabales > Fabaceae > Vicia > Vicia faba. The sequence goes on along the minus strand of OX451740.1, from coordinate 406,914,684 downwards.
TCTGTTAATGACAAGAAGTTTCTGAGAAGGTTCGCGGCAAAGTTTTTCATCAGCAATGGCATCCTTTACAAACGTAACCATGATTCAACCTTACTGCGTTGCGTGGATAAAATTGAAGCAGAGAGGATCATGGCAGAGCTGCATGAAGGTGCTTTCGGAACTCATTCCAGTGGACATACCATGGCAAAGAAAATCCTTCGGGCAGGATACTACTGGTCCACAATAGAAGCCGACTGTTACCAGCATTCTCGGACATGTAACAAGTGACAGGTCTATGCTGATAAGGTGCATATTCCTCTAGTTCCTCTGAATGTTTTGACAGCACCTTGGCCCTTTGCAATGTGGGGCATTGATATGATCGGAGAGATCAGACCTACGGCATCCAACGGGTATCGTTTCATCCTGGTGGCGATTGATTACTTTACGAAGTGGGTTGAAGCAGCTTCCTTTGCTACCGTAACCAAGAACATCGTGGCACGAATCATTCGGCACAACCTGATCTGTCGATACGGTGTACCAGAGAGGATCATTACGGATAATGGTACCAATCTTAACAACAAGATGATCACTGAGCTCTGCGAACAATTCAAGATACAGCATCATAACTCTTCTCCCTACCGGCCGAATATGAATGGGGCTGTAGAAGCAGCTAATAAGAACATTAAGAAGATTGTGCAGAAGATGACAGTGACATACAAAGACTGGCATGAGATGTTACTATTTGCTCTTCATGGGTACCGTACCTCAGCACGAACGTCAACAGATGCAACACCCTATTCCTTGGTTTATGGCATGGAGGCAGTCTTGCCCATTAAAGTTCAGATACCCTCTCTTCGGATCATGAAGGATGCAGGTTTGAGCGAAGACGACTGGATCCAGACCCGACTTGATCAATTGAATCTAATCAACGAAAAGAGACTCACAGCTATTTTTCATGGTCAGACGTAGCAAAAACTGATGATCAAGGCATTTAACAAGAAAGTCAGACGACAAGAGTATCAAGTTGGAGACCTGGTAATCAAGCGCATTATTGTACCTCAAGGTGATCCCAGGGGCAAATGGACCCCTACTTACGAAGGGCCATTTGTGGTTAAGAACATCTTCTCAGGAGGAGCGATGATTTTAACCACCATGGATGGTGACGATCTTCCTCACCCCGTCAATGCAGACATAGTAAAAAGATACTACGCATAATCAAAGACCCGCTAGGTTGACTATCCTAGGAAAAAATAAGGGCTTCTCGGTGAACCAAAAGGGTTCGGGCAAAAATAAGGGATGAAATTTAAAATAAAAAAAAAATCTGTACACCCGGCATGTCGAAAACCTGAAAAGGCGGCTTGGGAAAAAATGGGTATCCCGGTGGACTGAAAACCCGAAAGGGCAGTTCAGGAAAAAGTTAGCGTTTAAAGCGTAATACTATACCCCATTGGATCACCTCGCATCCGGACTTCGGTATCAACTATCAGGCTTGGACGACGCCAGTCAATCAGATTCACCTTCAACTAAGTAACAAAGTGATAAGATGATTGAAGATATAAAGGCAATAGCAGAGTTGGAACCCAGTGGGATTATTCACATAGCTATTTTGTTTTCGCAAATTGTATAAATTCTATTTGTTCGGCGGCGTTCTCTTACTAGGACGTCAGCCTCTTGTACAAAACGCCTATTTACAGGCCAAACTTCAAAGTCAATACAAACTCATTTTCAAACAAATTTCAAATTGATTTTCCTTTATCTTTTTTGTTTTGCAAAGAACGTCCAATGTTCATTTTTGATATATGTATTTGACATTAAATTGTTGCTCATAAATATTTACATGCGAAACAAAGGACTAATTACGGGTGATATCAGAAACAGGGCAATAATATTTGTCTGAGCGGTCTAATTTCTTTGTCCACCAGGTACCAAGGTATATATTCAGCTGAAGAATATTGCTAAGATACTTTCACTCCCCACAGAGTAAGACAACAATGGTGGCTCTCCCAACTGAGACTTGCAACTATGAACAAATCAGCAATGCTCCCCCAAGCAGAGCTCGTCCACCATCAGCGCTAAAAAGGTTGGGTATCCCCCAGAAGGTCTTAATATTCCCCGGCGGAGTATAAGGATATCCCCTAGCAAACATAAGAGCATCCCCGACAGTCTTAAATATTCCTCAACGGAATATAAGAATGTTCCCCAGCGCAGTCTAAAAAGCTTCTCCAATAGAGTTGAATCATCTTCCCCAGTAGATTTTGGAAGCTTATCCCCTGCAGAGTACAAAATAAATTTCCCTAGCCAATTTCAGAAGGTTATCCCCAGCAAGTTGCATCTGAAAAGTCATCCCCAGCGGAGTTTATCGTCAAAATCCCCAACAGAGCTTATCAGCGGAGTCCCCGGCGGAGTTTATAATCCTCAGCAGAGTATCTCTTCCCCACAGAGTATTTCCCCGCAGAGTAATCTCTTCATCAAGTTTATTCCCCAACGGAGTTCTTCTCTCCTGCAGGTTTATTCTCACAATCATCTTCGTTCATCATCCCCAGCGGAAACGAAGAACTCAACTCTATTCGCCAGCAGTTCCGGGATTTGTTTTCCCCAGCTAAAACATCACATTCCCATACATCATGATACATACATATACGCATCATACGAATTCAATCTCATTTATTTTGAGAACATCATTGCCTGATCCATATCATGCATTGCATATGACTGACCTTTACTTTTCAGGAAAAATGCAGTTAAGTTCTCAGCTTAGTCGAAGATCTGACCAGTTCTTAAATCATAATTAAATTATCATCAGTTGAATTTTCAGATAAGGTTCTCAATCTCGACAGTTTTCCTCTGTCATAGTGTGGATAAGTTCTATAACCTCAGCAGTTTACTCCATTGAGCACGAGACAGTTCCTAGATCTTGATGAAGATGTTTCCCTACATCATAGTGTGGACGAGTTCTATAACCTCAACGGTATACTCCATTGAGCACGAGACAGTTCCTAGATCTTGATGTTTTCCTCCGTCATAGTGTGGACAAGTTCTATAACTTCAGCGGTTTACTCCATTGAGCACGAGACAGTTCCTAGATCTTGATGAAGATGTTTCCCTACGTCATAGTGTGGACGAGTTCTATAACCTCAACGGTATACTCCATTAAGCACGAGACAGTTCCTAGATCTTGATGTTTTCCTCCGTCATAGTGTGGACAAGTTCTATAACCTCAGCGGTTTACTCCATTGAGCAGGAGATAGTTCCTAGATCTTGATGAAGATGTTTCCCTACGTCATAGTGTGGACGAGTTCTATAACCTCAACGGTATACTCCATTGAGCACGAGACAGTTCCTAGATCTTGATGTTTTCCTTCGTCATAGTGTGGACAAGTTCTATAACCTCAGCGGTTTACTCCATTGAGCACGAGACAGTTCCTAGATCTTGATGAAGATGTTTCCCTACGTCATAGTGTGGACGAGTTCTATAACCTCAACGGTATACTCCATTGAGCACGAGACAGTTCCTAGATCTTGATGTTTTCCTCCGTCATAGTGTGGACAAGTTCTATAACCTCAGCGGTTTACTCCATTGAGCACGAGACAGTTCCTAGATCATGATGAAGATCTTTCCCTACGTCATAGTATGGACGAGTTCTATAACCTCAACGGTATACTCCATTGAGCACGAGACAGTTCCTAGATCTTGATGTTTTCCTCCGTCATAGTGTGGACAAGTTCTATAACCTCGGCGGTTTACTCCATTGAGCACGAGACAGTTCCTAGATCTTGATGAAGATGTTTCCCTACGTCATAGTGTGGACGAGTTCTATAACCTCAACGGTATACTCCATTGAGCACGAGACAGTTCCTAGATCTTGATGTTTTCCTCTGTCATAGTGTGGACAAGTTCTATAACCTCAGCGGTTTACTCCATTGAGCACGAGATAGTTCCTAGATCTTGATGAAGATGTTTCCCTACGTCATAGTGTGGACGAGTTCTATAACCTCAACGGTCTCCTCCATTGAGCACGAGACAGTTCCTAGATCTTGATGTTTTCCTCCGTCATAGTGTGGACAAGTTCTATAACCTCAGCGGTTTACTCCATTGAGCACGAGACAGTTCCTAGATCTTGATGAAGATGTTTCCCTACGTCATAGTGTGGACGAGTTCTATAACCTCAACGGTATACTCCATTGAGCACGAGACAGTTCCTAGATCTTGATGTTTTCCTCCGTCATAGTGTGGACAAGTTCTATAACCTCAGCGATTTACTCCATTGAGCACGAGACAGTTCCTAGATCTTGATGAAGATGTTTCCCTACATCATAGTATGGACGAGTTCTATAACCTCAACGGTATTCTCCATTGAGCACGAGACAGTTCCTAGATCTTGATGTTTTCCTCCGTCATAGTGTGGACAAGTTCTATAACCTCAGCGGTTTACTCCATTGAGCACGAGACAGTTCCTAGATCTTGATGAAGATGTTTCCCTACGTCATAGTGTGGACGAGTTCTATAACCTCAACGGTATACTCCATTGAGCACGAGACAGTTCCTAGATCTTGATGTTTTCCTCCGTCATAGTGTGGACAAGTTCTATAACCTCAGCGGTTTACTCCATTGAGCACGAGACAATTCCTAGATCTTGATGAAGATGTTTCCCTACGTCATAGTATGGACGAGTTCTATAACCTCAACGGTATACTCCATTGAGCACGAGACAGTTCCTAGATCTTGATGTTTTCCTCCGTCATAGTGTGGACAAGTTCTATAACCTCAGCGGTTTACTCCATTGATCACGAGACAGATCCTAGATCTTGATGAAGATGTTTCCCTACGTCATAGTGTGGACGAGTTCTATAACCTCAACGGTATACTCCATTGAGCACGAGACAGTTCCTAGATCTTGATGTTTTCCTCTGTCATAGTGTGGACAAGTTCTATAACCTCAGTGGTTTACTTCATTGAGCACGAGACAGTTCCTGGATCTTGATGAAGATGTTTCCCTACGTCATAGTGTGGACGAGTTCTATAACCTCAATGGTATACTCCATTGAGCACGAGACAGTTCCTAGATCTTGATGAAGATGTTTCCCTACGTCATATTGTGGACGAGTTCTATAACCTCAACGGTATACTCCATTGAGCACGAGACAGTTCCTAGATCTTGATGTTTTCCTCCGTCATAGTGTGGACAAGTTCTATAACCTCAGCGGTTTACTCCATTGAGCACGAGACAGTTCCTGGATTTTGATGAAGATGTTTCCCTACGTCATAGTGTGGACGAGTTCTATAACCTCAACGGTATACTCCATTGAGCACGAGACAGTTCCTAGATCTTGATGTTTTCCTCCGTCATAGTGTGTACAAGTTCTATAACCTCAGCAGTTTACTCCATTGAGCACGAGACAATTCCTGGATCTTGATGAAGATGTTTCCCTACGTCATAGTGTGGATGAGTACTATAACCTCAGCGGTTTACTCCATTGAGCACGAGGCAGTTCCTAGATCTTGATGAAGATGTTTCCCCCCAATTTAATTATGAACAGGTTCTTAAAACTCAGCTGAGGCATTCTCCCAGTTGAAGTACAGGCAGGTTCCTAAATCTCAACGAAGTTAGACTTCCCCAGTGGAATCTTCTACTACAACAGGTATGCAAGTTTTCGCTAAGGAATCTCTTATGCGATCGATACTCCTGCAGATGGCATCTATAAGCCCATCCTCCTACCAACAATCTCCAAATGGCATCTGTAAGCCCATTCCTGACATCACAATGATGATACTTCACCATGCGAGTGCAAATTTCTGGGCACTCTAGTGTTCAATTATCTTCCACCCTCGGATCACGAAAGGCTCGAAAGCCAATCTATATCCTCAGGTTTAAGAAAATTGAACAGGGGCAACTGTTGCACCCCAAAATTTGCCCTCTCATGTTTCCCAAAGCCTTCCCCTTGCATGGTTGATCACAAACTCTTGCCCAAGGAAAAGGAAAATTTTTTAGTGTTGCTTTAAGCATTTCGATTGGCACTCTGAAGAAGCACTTCGATTGGCATTCTGAAAGATCCTTCGATTGGCACTCTGAAGAAGCATTTCGATTGGCATTCTGAAGGAGCACTTCGATTGGCATTCTGAAAGACCCTTCGATTGGCATTCTGAAGGAGCATTTCGATTGGCACTCTGAAGAAGCATTTCGATTGGCATTCTGAAGGAACACTTCGATTGGCATTCTGAAAAACCCTTCGATTGGCATTTTGAAGGAGCATTTCAATTGGCACTCTGAAGAAGCATTTCGATTGGCATTAAGGACAATTACTTCGATTGGAATTCCAAAAAGGTCCATTCGAAGAAGCATTCAAAGGGTCCATCCGAAGAAGCTTTCGAAGAGCGTTCGAAAGAAGCCATCAGCCCATTCGAAAGGGAGCATTCGAAGGCCAGCTGCTTGTCATTCAAAATTCAAAAAGGGACAGAATCCCATGTGTTTAGCCAACGTTACAAACTCTCATTCATGGCTTTCAAACACACAATTAACGTTACGAATCCTCCTTCATGGCTGTCAAAACACATAAGCAAGGTCATTTAAACCTTTGTCTTCCTGTCCCCTCCACCTCCTCTATATAAAGAATTCACAAATGCTGACAAAAGAGGGAAGAAGATACAGAAAAATAGAGAACTTGGAGAGACGCTGCCCAGAATTTTCCAAGCCAAAACTGCCACCCAGCGAATGCCTCCCCCTCAGAACTACAGGTCGAAGCACCTCTGTTTGGTAAAAGAAAAATCTAATCTCAAGCTCACTCTCAAATTCATTTCGATTGCATATTCATATTTTTTCTGTTTGTGAATGATTTAATGTGCTTCATGTGAGCTACAGTGCAGAGTTGAGATTGTGCCATTGCTTGGGCACAATCTGAGTTTATCCTTCGAACCCCAGGATAAAACAAACCCAGACCCAGGTTCAGCAGGTTCGAATAAGAGGAGATTCGAACCAGGTTCAGCAGGTTTTAATATGTGTTTCGTTTTGCAGGAACCTCATGCTCAGCTTCTTGTTCAGAGCTTCGAAGCTCAACAGTTTAGCTTCGAACTGGACCCAGGACTTCCAGTTCGAAGGATGACATGTCCAGATCGAACCCCCTCAGAGTGCAGCCCCTCATGCACCTTCGATCCAGCCTCTTCACTGGGTCGAAAGACAGCCTGCCTCTCTTTCGACCCAGGCCTCCAGAATTACTTTTTTTTTCTTATTTTGCTGCCTGGCCCATTTGTACTCTGTTTATTTTGTTTTCATTTATTCCTTTTAGTTTTAGTTCTAATTAAAAATCATAAAAAATAAACAACTTAGAATTAGGATTTAATTTCGTTAATCATCTTAACTTATTTTCTCCAATTTTAAAATCAATAGACTTAGGTTTTATTCAAATTCAATCTTTTTTCATAAACAAAAAATACAAAAACTATTAGGTTTGTTTTAGAATAAATTTTAATCAGTATTTTTAATTAATTAAATTTGACTTAACTGAATATTTAGCATTTTCTCAAAAAAAAAAAGATAAAACAACAAAAAGATTATATGCTAGGTTTTTTTTAAAGTTTCATGCGCGTTTATTTTATCGTAACTGCTTATTATTCCCCCAATTTTGGGCATGTAAATAATCCCCTCCCCGAAGCTTTGTAATAGCGTAGGATTTACAATTTCTGTACTTTAAATTACTGCATATATATTAACTGCTTAGATGTATTCTAACTAGGATTGTATGACAAGATCTAAAAACAAATGGTAGAACACCTAAAAATACAAAGATAATATAAACTGAAAATTGACACACTTGCACATGCCACTCCTAGGGTACACCTCATTTGGTTGCCTCAAATGTGGTCATTAAGTATAGGATGTTTTAGAGGTCGTCCTTTTTGTCCCAAGATCATAAGTTGCCTCGAAATGGTTGCCTCGATAAAAATGATCTAAGCCATTAGGATTACCACTAAAGTGTCCTAACGTTGCTTTAGTGACCACAAGTCCCTTAAATCGAATTGACCCGAAAAACTCCAACGACGGTGCTACCTACTCCTCAATGGTAGGATAGTACTGTCTAAAGGACATTTGCACAATTAAATTCGTTTTTGAGTAGGTAGAGGTTCTTAAGTACTTGCTCTCTTTTAAAAAACAAAACAAAAACTTTTCGCACTTACACTTTCTTCAAAAACAAAATTCTTTTCAAAACCCACAATCACAAAGAAAAGCAAACCTTTTGAAAACATAGTGAGCAAGTACCTAAGAGCCCGTGGATAACCACGGATAGAAAGGGTGCTAACACCTTCCCTTTCTATAATCTACCTCCCGAACCCGAGAAACATCTCGAAAAGGAATTTTTTTGTGCTTTTGTCCTTTCCCTTGTTGGATAAAATAAAAGACGGTGGCGACTCTTGCTTACCGCGACACTTTGCGAAAACAAACGCAAACGCGAACCAGCATTCCAAAAACAGTCAGTTCTCGTTCCCACCGATCACAAGTGCGATCTCGCGACCAAAACCTCATGATGCCTTATGAAGCCATCCTACCTATCATCATGGAGCTTGTCATTAAAGGAGATGTTCCATATACTATCTTGTATCCTGATATGCCTACTTCTCTTGAAGATTTGCAAAGAGCTTGGATTCAGCTAAAGGGGGAGTGAGACACCTTTGAAGCCCAGTTTTATGCAAGCGAGAATAAGACATTAGAACTCACGAGACAACTTCATGAGGAGAGGAGCCTGAATGCCTATATCACTCCAAAGAGGAAGCATCCATGGGAGACTTGAGCCATTTTTATTGTATTTTAGTTCATTTTGTTTCTTTTGTTTCAATGTAATCCCAAGAGGTATGTTTGTAATCAATTTGAACTTATTAATGAAATTGATGTTTGTTCCTTTTTGTCTAAGCAAATGTAAATATTCTAAGTCCTTGAAATCATTCGCATACGCATTTTCATGCATCATAACATAAACAGGTTTTCCACAATAGGTTTCCTTATCTTTCTACTATTTATTTTAGTAAGATGGATATCGAACAGACAATGAAGGACTTGTAAGTGCAGAATTCCCAGTTCCAAGAGACCTTGTTAACCCGGGCCAAGGGGCAACAAGAGCTGATGACTGTGCTAGTACCCAAGAAGAAAACCAAAAAGAAGGCCTTCATCAACATGGGTAAGAGATTCAAAGGTCTGGTTTGTTAGGTACAAATAGTCGAAGAGTCGTCTAAGGAGGACGAAAATCAAGATGAGGAGGCAAGGATCACCCGTGTTGGGGGTGCCAATAATCAAGCTTCCAAAGATGAAGACTACTTTGAGGAACAGTACCCACCTGTCGAGGATAAATACAAGCAATTAGAGGATAGAATGAAAGTTGTTGAAATTCAAGCCGTACCTGGTTTAGACTTTAGTGATTTGGGCTTAGTACATGGGGTCGTCATCGCCCATAAGTTCAAAATATCGGTCTTCGCTAAGTATGACGGAGTTTCCTGCCCGAAACATCATCTAAGGTCTTACGTGCGCAAGATGCAGCCACACACTACCAACAAAAAGATATGGATCCATTTATTTCAAGAGAGTATGGTTGGGACTCCACTAGAATGGTTATATCAATTTGAGGGTTCCCGCATCCACACACGGGAAGATCTAGCCACTGCTTTTTATCATCAGTATCAATACAATGCCGATTTGGCGCCTACCAGAGTCCAACTTCAAAGTATGACCATGGACACTAATGAGGGGTTCAAGGAGTACGCACAAAAATGGAGGGATCTTGCTAGTAGGGTCCAACCACCACTAACTTACAGAGAACTAGTTAACATGTTCATGGGTACATTAAGTGGCCCATTTTTCAACCTTTTGATCGGCAGTTCTTTGTCTGGTTTCACCGAGTTGATCCTAACTGGTGAAAGGGTAGAAAGTGGCATTAAGAGCGGAAAAATTCTCATGACATCTGCTTCTGCATCCAACACTATAAAGAATCCTTTCAGTGGAAAGAAGGAAAAAAATGTTACATATGGGGCAAGGGGACGTACCAAGAAGGATCCCCGATCCTCTATAAAGGATGTGCTAATCTCCAACCCTCCACCTGCTCAAAGATAATCATCCAACAATCAACGATCTGAAGTTCCTCGAAGACAGTTCACGAGAATAAGCATGTCGTTGTCCCAAGCCTTACAACATCTGTTGAAGGCCAACTTAGTCACATTGTGCAATCCTTCATCCAATCCATACATTTCATTACCTAAGTACAATCTGAATGCCAAGTGTGCGTATCATTCCAACAGTCCTGGGCATGAAACTGGTCAGTGTTGGGCTCTGAAGAATAAGATTCAAGATCTGATAGATAATAAAACAATTTAATTTGATCCACATGCTGCTCCAAATGTAATAACCGCACCAATGTTGAACCATGGCAAAGGTGTTAATGCAATTGATGATACTACTTTTATTTCTGTAGCGGTAGAAATGTTCAAGACTAAGCCATTGGATTAACTAGACTTTATACAAATCAAAATTAAAATCGCCACCGCGCTTTATTGTTTCCAAAGGAATGGGAAAAGAACGAATAACCTAAAAAAAGGGGGAAAGATTCAAGGTAAGGGGGTTGGTTATGCAAAGGGAAGGTATTAGCACCCTAAACATCTATGGTACTCTGCAGGAACCTCTTTGAAAAATCTGTATATTTTGGCTATAAAAATGTGTTGTATAAAAAATGGATGGTGGAGGTGAGAAAAGAAATATTTTTATGATTTTTGCACCCGTCGCGGTTGTGAACCTTTAGTGCCTACGTACCACCTTTAATGCAATAGGGGATCAGGGTACACGTAGTTCCTCTTTTAAAAATTTGAAACACAAGTGTGTTGGTTAATTTTATGAGATAAGACATTATCGTCATTGTCCGTGTGGAAAACATACTTACTACCCACAATCATGAGAAAGGAGAATTTGCATCATCTCAAAGTGGAGGATATGGCTTGGATTTTAAAATCAACAATGCCTCACTCAACACCCAAGTGGAAAATATCTCTCTTTACTACATATTGTAGAAGTATAGTTGTTTGCATCACTACAAGGATTGACAAGAGTCTAATCTTTTAAGAAAAGTTTTAAAATAAAAAGCCAAAGTGGCAAAAATGGTTTGAAATGAGGTTGATTGACTTTTAGTCTTCTCACAAAAATGTCAAGGTATTATTAAATTAATTGAAATTTATTTATGAAAATGTTTTGAAAATGCATGGACCTATGTCCAAGTTTATTATGAAAGTGTTTCAAGTTTAGAAATAAGAAGAGTTTTTAAAAGGAGGGAGAAGATTTTTGAAATTAAAGAAGATGGGAGGAGATGAAGAGACTATCCTAAAGAATAAGGTGAAAGCTAGGGATAAGAATCATCTAAACAACAAGAAACCAATACTTGACATTATGAGTCAATATATAATTCCTATTCTTCGGATTGAAACCAAGCAAGCAAATATACTAGACCTCTTGAGAGAACCAAACTTCAAGTGTATTAAGTCCTCGCAAAAATTGGGCAGAGTAACGGCTGTATATGTGTGAATTCCAGATTACAAACAAAGTATGTAATCACAATAACCTGCATACAAAACAAACAAATAACCCAATGTCTTGAGGTAAACCTCAAGAACTCCAAACAAAATATCAAATAAAGTCACAAAGTCTCCAAGATAGGCCAAGGTCTCTAATCCTAAGTCCAAGAAGTCCAATACTCCATAATGCCAAGGATAGTAACCAAATAGTCCAAGTATCATTAAAGATTTTTATGGTTCATGTTGATTATTAGGTGTCTTTAAAAGGAAAAGAAAAGCTCAAGTGAGCAAAATAAAAATGAAATAAAAGTAAATGCTCAAGTGAGCAAAATAAAAAATGGCATGAAATGTAAATGCTTAAATTAAATGGTACATAAAGCATAAAAAATAAAAGCATAAAGTAAAGTCAATTGTTAGAAATTAGTGGTTAGTTGGATGACCATCTTGAAACTTGCATTTGGAACTCATTAGAGGATTGGTGGAACCAAAGCCTCCACACAACAAGTTGCGTTTGCTTTTTGTCAAGTATATCATCCATTTTGGAATCCTCAAAAGTAACATTTAATGATCAACGATGTTTAAGTGATCCGCGTTGACCAAAGGTGTTGTAGATCCATTAGAGGATTGGTAGAACCAAAGCCTCCACACAATAAATCTCAAGGTTATTGGATCAAAGAGATAAAATTAACATACTTGGGCTTGCAATCATAAGTTTGGGCAACGAATGATCATTTATTCGAATCGGGACAAAATTTAGGGCTATGTTAAGCAATCGTAAGTGGACTTATGTAGAAGTCGCACCTATTTTGAGGTCGGTCAATAGCAATCTATGTACTTCATGTTTGGATAAATGATATAGGGATCACCATCCCTTAACATGTAGCACAATTAAAAAAGAAAGGGATAAGATGAAGAGGGAGGGGAATGATAAGCTAATTTGGATCACCATCTCAAAATTCTTTCATCTTTAAATTCAACCACTCCTCTAGATCGATTAAAGCACTAAACATATCATTAATCCAAAGCACCAAAAATGAATTAAATAATTCACTCTTAGGTATATTTGAATTGATGAACATTTATCCAACTTCATCTACATCACAAAGTCCATTGAGTTTAAAGAAAAATTGGACATTTAAAATTGCAATACAAGTTATCCATCAAAGAGAGTGAGCAGAAAAATATTTAAGGCGAAACAGCCCTAAAATAAGGCAGAAAAAGTATTTTTGGCACTGTTATAATCGATTGTGCTTCGACAGCAACCTATTGCATCAGTGCAGTTTTTTTTTCAAATCAATTTTCTATGACAATCGATTGCAATGTTGCAACAATTGATTGCAACCTGTTAAAATCAGTAGAAAACAACATTTCAAGGATCAAGTTCTTGTTCCAACTTTTCATCGAACACCTTATGATCATGGATCCAATTGAGCATGAAAATTCCATCAAATTATGAGAAAATAACACTAATGGAATCATAAAACAATGCTCATTGAATCAAAACCAGAAATCCACAAGAGATCACATTATGAAAGATGATGATCCAACTTACCAAAGGTAGAATTAGAGAATTATCAAACAACTTCCAGAATTTGCTTCAATTCAACCATAAGAATCAATTACCAAAGCTTGGATGTAGAGAATTAATGAATAAAAAGTGTTTGGATGAAGTTTAGCTCAAAGATTAGTAAGCTTCAATGCAAAGGTTACTATCCTTTTTTTTCTGAAAATGGAGCTTTGAGTGAATTTGGTAGATGGAGAGAATTGAGAGATTTTTCAGCAAGATAAGTTTGGCTATCAAAAGCTTGTCATTTGAATGAGATGAGGGCTCTATTTATAGAGTTTAGGATTGGGATTAGTGGTAATTTGGTAATTGATTCTTGGAGCCAAAAATTGAATTAATGATATAATTTTCAAATTATGCAGAAAAATTGGAGCCAAAAAGATGACAGTTTTGAAATTGCTGGCTTTTTTTCAAAAATCACGTGTGTTTTGCTGCTATGAGTCGATGCAAAAGTCGTATGCATCGACACATCCTAGTTGTATAACACAGCATGAGTCGACGCAAGCTTCTATGTATCGATACAAGCTTCTATCTCAACACAATACAGAATCAATCAATTTGCATGAGTCGACACATGACATGTATGTGTCGAAACATGCTAGTTATACAAAACATGATGAGTCGACACAAGCCTCTATGGATCGATACAAGCTTCCTTTCGACACAATACAGAATCAATCACTTTGCATGAGTTCGACACAGGTCTCTATGGATTGATACAAGCTTCCTTTTGACACAATACAGAATCAATCAATTTGCATGAGTTCGACACAAGCCTCTATGGATCGATAGAAGCTTCCTTTCGGCACAATACAGAATCAATCAATTTGCATGAGTCGACACATAACATGCATGTGTCGATACATACTACAAAAAATTATTTTTGAAGCCTAAAAATACACTTTTCTCAAAGATTGTGCACAATACACTGTGCAATCGATTTCACTATGGGAGCAATCGATTGTACAGGAAAACAAAAATGAAAAATTTAAATTTTTTTTTTTTGCAAATAGAGATTTTAGTGAAATAATACCGGAAAACCTTATTTGTCGGATGCTTTGACTCAGTACCTACAAAACACAATTTTGCAAAGACAAAGACAAATATTTTTTTATATTTTGGTTAGAGGTTAATTATTAATGCATATACAAAATACACAACTAAAGTGCTTGGAGATTCCTCAAGAGCAAACTTAAAGATAGGAGATAGAAAAATAAGGAAGAACCAACCCTAATGTGATTTTGTTATGATCAAGTTGACATGATATGATAGGGGAATCTTAGGGGGGGAAACTGGGGTACAACAGCTGCCCTTATTTAAGTGTCTTCTATTCGGAGATACGAAGGTTTAAAAATATTCGTGTCGACGCGATTGAAGATACTTAAATATAAAACAAGCCCTATTTTTGTCTTTAAGATGCCATGCAATGCTTATGATTATGAATGCATATGAACAGAACAAAAGAGACGCAAAGTATCACTGGGGATGCCACAAAAATGAAGAAATAAAGGAACAACCTCACCAGGAAAATAAATCAATGGTGGACCAAAAGAATTGAATTAGAGAGAAGGATAACAAGCATCGACGTTCACTTCCGATGTCTACCAACGTTCACTGAAGGTAGAGAGAAAATATCATACAACCTCCGTTCACTGATGATGAACTATCAACGTTCACTGAAGATAGCAAAAAGATAAGAAACACTGACGTTCACTGCCGATGTACTACCAACGTTCACTGAAGGTAGAAAGAGAAAATATCATATCACCGCCATTCATTGACGATGAACTATCCACGTTCACTGAAGATAGCAAAAAGATAAGAAACACCGATGTTCACTGCCGATGTACTACTGCGTTCACTGAAGGTAGAGAGAAAATATATCATACCATCGTCGTTCACTGACGATGAACTATCAACGTTCACTGATGATAGCAAAAAGATAACAAACACCTACGTTCACTGCCGATGTACTGCCAACGTTCACTGAAGGTAGAAAGAGAAAATATCATATCACTGCCGTTCACTGACGATGAACTATCCACGTTCACTGAAGATAGAAAAAAGATAAGAAACACCGACGTTCACTGCCGATGTACTACCAACGTTCACTGAAGGTAGAGAGAAAATATATCATACCATCGCCGTTCACTGACGATGAACTATCAACGTTCATTGATGATAGAAAAAAGATAAGAAACACCGATGTTCACTGCCGATGTACTACCAACATTCACTAAGGTAGAGAGAAAATATATCATACCACCGCCGTTCACTGACGATGAACTATCAACATTCATTGATGATAGCAAAAAGATAAGAAACACCGACGTTCACTGCCGATGTACTACCAACATTCATTGAAGGTAGAGATAAAATATATCATACCACCTCCGTTCACTGACGATGAACTATCAACGTTCACTGATGATAGCAAAAAGATAAGAAACACTGACGTTCACTGCCAATGTACTACAAACTTTTACTGAAGGTAGAAAGAGAAATATCATACCACTGCCGTTCACTGACGATGAACTATCAACTTCACTGATGATAGCAAAAAGATTACAAACACCGACGTTCACTGCCGATGTACTACCAACGTTCACAGAAAGTAGAAAGAAAATATCATACCACCGTCGTTCACTGACGATGAACTATCAACATTCACTGATGATAGAAAAAAGATAACAAACACCGACGTTCACTGCCGATGTACTACCAACATTCACTGAAGGTAGAGAGAAAATATATCATACCATCGCCGTTCACTGACGATGAACTATCCACGTTCACTGAAGATAGCAAAAAGATAAGAAACACCGACGTTCACTGCCGATGTACTACCAACGTTCACTGAAGGTAGAGAGAAAATATATCATACCATTGTCGTTCACTGACGATGAACTATCAACGTTCACTGATGATAGCAAAAAGATAAGAAACACCGATGTTCACTGCCGATGTACTATCAACGTTCACTGAAGGTAGAGAGAAAATATATCATACCACCGCCGTTCACTGACGATGAACTATCAACGTTCATTGATGATAGCAAAAAGATAAGAAACACCGACGTTCACTGCTGATGTACTACCAACATTCACTGAAGGTAGAGATAAAATATATCATACCACCACCATTCACTGACGATAAACTATCAACGTTCACTGATGATAGCAAAAAGATAAGAAACACCGACGTTCACTGCCAATGTACTACCAACTTTTACTGAAGGTAGAAAGAGAAATATCATACCACCGCCGTTCACTTACGATGAACTATCAACTTCACTGATGATAGCAAAAAGATAACAAACACCGACGTTCACTGCCGATGTACTACCAACATTCACTAAAGGTAGAAAGAAAATATCATACCACCGCCATTCACTGACGATGAACTATCAACATTCACTAATGATAGAAAAAATATAACAAACACCGACGTTCATTGCCGATGTACTACTAACGTTCACTGAAGGTAGAGAGAAAATATATCATATCACTGCCGTTCACTGACGATGAACTATCAACGTTCACTGATGATAGCAAAAATATAACAAACACTGACGTTCACTGCCGATGTACTACCAACATTCACTGAAGGTAAAGAGAAAATATCATACCACCGCCGTTCAGTGACGATGAACTATCAACGTTCACTGATGATAGCAAAAAGATAAGAAACACCGACGTTCACTGTCGATGTACTACCAACGTTCACTGAAGGTAGAAAGGGAATATCATACCACCGCCGTTCACTGACAATGAACTATCAACGTTCACTGATGATAGCAAAAAGATAAGAAACACCAATGTTCACTGCCGATGTACTACCAACATTCACTGAAGGTAGAGAGAAAATATAATACCACCGCCGTTCACTGACGATGAACTATCAACATTCACTGATGATAGAAAAAAGATAACAAACACCGACGTTCACTACCGATGTACTACCAACGTTCACTGAAGGTAGAAAGAGAAAATATATCAAGTTTTCCCAAAAATTCTGGTATTTCACCTAGAACGGGTCTCAACTTATTCTTTAACCAAGGCACTCTTCCTGGAAAGGGTAATATGTAAGCTTATCTCAAATAAAGAGACTTCCACTCATTCTCAATGGGAATCGCAAAGAGAAATGACTTTCTGGGGATATAAATATGGCTTCCTGGGGAAAGAGATATGACTTCCTAGGGAAAGAGATATGACTTCCCGGGGAAAGAGATATGACTTCCTGGAGAAAGAGATATGACTTTCTGGGGAAAGAGATATGACTTCCTGGGGAAATGCCACGTTATTCCTGCTGAGGAGATAAAGTTTTCTCGTGCAAAATAAATGCACAAACCAAAACTCAAAGTTCTCAGAAATCCAAAGTAAATAATATCGTCATGCAACCACGAATCCAATTAGAAACAAACTGGAGCAAGACGGCCAATGAAGATACATCTTTTGAGAAATAAACTCAAGAGGGAAAACCAAATCCACCTAAGGAAGGAGCGCTGCAGGACGGTTAGAACACAATGTCAACTAAAAATGATTTTTAGCAATGCATGATGCAAGTATGAATGTATGAGTGATATCGTGCATATGCTGGTAAAAGGATACATAATCAGTACCAACAAACAAAACCGCCTCAAGTACCAACAACATTGGGCTAAACTTCAACCAGAAAGATCAATCCAAGAAAGGTAAAAGCAACTGCGTAAACCAATCCTATTGCATGTCCTAACTTCACTAAGGAGAAACATAATCTGGATGTAGCTATATCAAACAAATACCGGGATAGAACATATTTCTTCTGGTTTCATCGGAGAAACCAGTTTTGCAAAAGCAACATGCCTGCTGGAGATTGCTAGACCAGCCTCAAATAAAGCAGACTGACACCAAGACAATCAAACCTCACTGGGGAATTCAGACCCACTTTGAAGGAGGAAAAACATACAGACTTCACTAAGGGAGACAATGCTTCATCATCGAGATATCTACTGGGGACTTCATGTTGACTTAATTGGGGAGGTCAAAACCACATCATCGAGGGGAAACTAAGATACGTTCTTCACTGGGGAAACTGGAGATACGTGTTCTTCGAGAGTAATTATTGCACCAACTTCTTTGGGGAGAAAGGACTTCTATCAAATAAATGAGGCCTTCACTGGAGAATATTGGATTGAGTCTTCATATCACACAAACCTAGTCCAACAAAAGATGCCCTGGTATAGTCTTCCTGGGAAATCAAGAAGTCAACACTAATGCCAATACTGCAAAAAGAGTGATATCTTAGCACACCAAGGGAATAAAACCTTTCATCATATGAGGGAAAACTTCGTTGGGGAATCTGGGACGGAGGCTTCTGACCATGCAAACCCAAAATCAAAAGTGAACCAAGACTTGGTCGGGGATAATGGGATCACAAACCTAATACCGTACCTTGCACCCACTGGTATCGTCTTTAAATATCTGAGAAACACACAAAGATTGTGCACATACCAACAAGATGACATGAGAAAAACCTTCATGAAGGAAGTAAATCTTCTTAAAACAACCGGAGTTTGTTCATTCCTGGGATCGCCATTAAATTGAATTGTGAAGATCTCCCTTTTTTTTTAAAAGTCAATTTTGCTTTTTAATCTTTTTGCTTTAAAAATTATTATCAATAATAAATGGAGTCTTTGCAAGCTTAATAAAAATAAGAACACAAAGAATTGGGCAAAAGCTCTAATTTCACTAATAGAATGGTAGTCTGCGAATGGCGAGACTCCATGGATGATTACATAGTTTGGGAAATGGTAATA
Source organism: Vicia faba (assembly GCA_948472305.1). NCBI lineage: Eukaryota > Viridiplantae > Streptophyta > Magnoliopsida > Fabales > Fabaceae > Vicia > Vicia faba. The sequence continues at coordinate 406,895,808 of OX451740.1, read as the reverse complement.
TATAATGGAAAAGATACATTGAGATACAATGACCACCATTCCCCCTAACAACTTTTGAAATCCTGAGCAGCAGCTTTTGTTAAGGTATGGTGAGGATCCGAGAAGATTGTTGCTTCAACGATCAAGTCTTGTCTGACGTAGTTACTTGCCAAGAAAAATCCCTAACTTTTACCTAAGCTGCCCTTGCGGGTTTTCAACTTAGCGGGAAATTTATTCTGTTTATGTCTCTAATTTTTGCCTAGACCGCCCTTTCGGGTTTTCAGCCTACCGAGACGCTCCTTTTTGCCTAAGCCGCCCTTTCATGTTTTCAACTTAGCGAGCTGTTCTTTTGTTTCTTTAGGCAAAGTATTTCTTGATTGCGTCAGCATTCATGGGACGTGGGAACTCCTCGCCATCCATAGTTTCAAGAATTAATGCACCACCAGAGAAGGATTTCTTGACAACATACAGGACTTTAAAATTAGGAGTCCACTTGCCCCTAGAATCAGTGTTAAAAGACATGATCTTCCTGAGCACGAGGTCGCCTTATCTGAATTCACGAGGTTTGACCTTTTTATCAAATGCTTTCTTCATTATTTTATGATATAACTGCCCATGACACAAAGCTTTCATTCTCTTCTCTTCAATCAAATTCAATTGGTCAAACCTGTTCTAGACCCATTCAGCCTCTGTCAACTTGGCTTCCATTATCACACGCAACAAGGGAATCTCTACCTCAACAGGGAGTATAGCTTCCATTCCATATACCAGGGAGAACGGGGTTGCTCCTGTTGAAGTGCGAACAGATGTTCGATATTCATGCAGAGCAAAATGGAGCATTTCATGCCAATCCTTATAAGTAACAACCATTTTCTGGATAATTCTCTTGATATTCTTATTAGCATCTTCAACAGCCCCATTCATCTTTGGCCTGTATGGAGACGAATTGTGATGGACAATCTTGAATTCTTCACACAGTTTTGTCATCATCTTGTTGTTCAAATTTGAGCCATTGTCAGTGATGATTCTACTCGGCACACCATACCGGCATATACGATTGTTTTTTATGAAATGCACAACCACCTGTTTGGTAAGATTGGCATAAGAAGCAGCCTCTACCCATTTGGTAAAGTAGTCAATTTCTACCAAGATGAAACGGTGTCCACTCGAAGCTTTGGGTTCTATCATCCTGATCATGTCAATACCCCATATAGAGAAAGGCCACGAGGAGGAAATCGCATTGAGAAGTGTCAGAGGCACATGAACCTTGTCTGCATAAACCTGGCATTTATGGCACTTCTTTGCAAATTTGTAACAATCAGATTCCATTGTCAATCAATAGTAACCCGCCCTTAGCATCTTTTTAGCCATTGAATACCCATTAGCATGAGTGCCAAATGAACCTTCATGAATCTCATGCATCAACATGTCTGCTTCGTATCTATCCACGCATCTGAGCAAGACCATGTCATAATTTCTCTTGTATAACACATTTTCACGGAGGAAGAAACTGCCTGCCAATCTTCTCAGTGTCTTTCTATCTTTCCTGGACGCACCAATCGGGTATTCCTGAGTCTGAAGAAAATGCTGGATGTCATAATACCAAGGTTTTTTATCTGCTACCTCCTCTGTCGTAAACACATGAGCGGGCCTATCCAGTCGTCGAACTGTAATACGGGGTATATCATTCCAAGTATTCACTTGGTACATGGAAGCCAGAGTTCCCAGAGCATCCGCCATTTGATTTTCATCTTTAGGGATGTGATGGAATTCAACTTTATTGAAGAAGGGTAGTAATCTTCTAGCATAATCTTTGTAAGGGATCAAGCCAGGGTGACGAGTATCCCATTATCCTTTAATCTGATTTATTACCAAAGCTGAATCACCATATACATCTAGAATTTTGATTCTGAGATCAATAGCTTCCTCAAGACCCATGTTGCAAGCCTCATATTCCGCCATATTATTAGTGCAATCAAATGTTAACCTTGCAGTAAAAGGAATGTGCGATCCATGAGGAGTGACGATCACAGCACGAATTCCTTTACCATAAGCGTTCTCCGCTCCATCAAATATCATACTCCAACGAGATTCAGGGTCGGGGCCTTCCTCAGGCAATGGTTCATCACAATCTTTCACTTTCAGGAACATCACATCCTCATCGGGGAATTCATATTCTGCAAATTGATGATCTTCCACCGGCTGGTGAGCAAGGTAATCTGCCAACACACTACTTTTGATAGCTTTTTGAGTGCGGTACTCAATATCATATTCAGATAACAACATCTGCCAGCGGGAAATTCTCCCAGTAAGAGCAGGCTTATCAAAAATATACTTGATTGGATCCATTTTGGAGATCAACTAAGTGGTATGATTCAACATATACTGCCGCAAACGCTTTTCCGCCCAGGCCAAAGCACAGCACGTTTTTTCTAGCATGGAATACCGTGACTCACAATCAGTGAACTTTTTGCTGAGATAATAAATGGCGAACTCTTTCTTCCCTGTTTCATCCTATTGTCCCAGAATACAACCCATGGATTTATCTAACATTGTTAGATACATAATCAACGGTCTTCCTTCTACGGGAGGGAGCAAGATAGGAGGTTCAAGCAGATACTCTTTAATACTTTCAAATGCCCTTTGGCAGTCATCCTTCCACACACAACCTTGATATTTCTTTAACAACTTAAAGATCGGTTCACACTTTGCAGTCATGTGGGAAATGAGTCTGGAAATATAATTCAAACGCCCGAGGAAACCCCTGACTTGCTTTTCAGTTCTTGGTGCTGGCATTTCTTGAATTTCTTTGACTTTATCAGGGTCAACTTCAATTCCTTTCTGGATAACGATAAAACCCAACAATTTCCCTGATCTAACTCCGAAGGTGCATTTATTTGGATTTAAGTGGAGACGATACTTCCTCAAACGCTGTAACATCTTCAACAATTCTTTTATATGCCCTTCTTCAGTTTGGGATTTTGCAAACATATCATCAACATATACTTCAATTTTCTTGTGCATCAGATCATGGAATAGGGTTGTCATAGCCCTCTGGTACGTTGCACCAGTGTTCTTCAACCCGAAGGGCATCACACTGTAACAGAATGTTCCCCAAGGTGTGATAAACGTTGTTTTTTCCATGTCCTCTAGAGCCATTCTTATTTGATTATACCCGGAAAATCCATCCATGAACGAGAATACCTTGAATTTTGTTGTGCTATCCACTAACATGTCAATGTGAGGCAATGGAAAACCATCTTTCGGACTAGCTTTATTTAGATCTCTGTAATCTACGCACATGCAGACTTTTCCGTCTTTTTTCGGTACTGGGACAATATTGGCAATCCATTGAGGATACACTGACGTCACAAGAAAACCAGCATTAATCTATTTTAGGACCTCCTCTTTGATCTTTACTGCCATATCTGGGTGGGTTCTTCTCAACTTTTGTTTAACTGGCAGACACTCTGGTTTCAACGGCAAACGATGCTCGACAATGTATGTATCTAGACCAGGCATATCTTGATAAGACCAAGCAAAAATATCCATATACTCTTTCAACAACTCAATCAACCCGCTTTTTACATCAGGATGCAACGATGCTCCAATCTTAATTTCCTTCGGATCTTCTTCTGAACCCACATTAATTACTTCCAAAGGCTCCTTATATGGCTGAATGGTATTTTCCTCGTGCTCAAGCAACCGTGATACCTCTTCTGGAATATCATCATAATATTCTTCTTCAGTCCCAAACACAGGACAATCAAAGTTGGGAGAGGGTGCCGGGTCATTGTATTCAACGAGTTTTTTAATTAATCTGCACATGTGATTTATGATTGCTTTTAGAAACTGACACATATAACAAGTGATCATGCAGATTAATTTTCAGTTATTATTTATTTTGAAAGGGTTTTTTTATTTTTTTATTACCATTTCCCAAGAAAAAGCAGAAAATAAAAACATATTTTTGGAAGCAAATACAACTTTTATTAATGATCTTAAAAATCAAAGCAAACAGATAAGCCCATACAATACTTTCACCTTGGGCAGAGTGAAAGCTTTTCAAAAGAAAGAAACAGATTAACAAAACAAATTACTTTGAAATATGTATGCAAGAAGGAACATCAATGGTGACCCAGTTCTGAACTCGGACTCCATGCGTCACATAATTTGGTACTTCCTACTCTGCTTCATCCTCTTCAACAGCATTAATTCCAGAACCAATTGGATGGAGGTAGCCTCCACTGCGGAAAACATCATGATAACTGTTCACATAAGACTTTGACTTCAAACTTTCGCCTTTGCCATTCTTTGAAGAGAAACCCAAACCAGTTCTGTTTTTGTTCACGGGTGGATCCACCAGACCAGCAGTACGACAGAAGGTAGCATGCAACTGCATGAGATCTTCATTCAAATGATCCACATCAAAAATTCTGAATTCACCCGAACATCCACAAACCATATTGACTTCCTCTTCATATTCCACCCTAGGCCTAATTATATGGATTAAACCTTTATCCATCATCTCCTGTAAATCAGCCTTTATTTTCTTGCAACCCTGTATATTTGTACTGCAAATAGCACAACCAGCATGGTCATGCGTATAATAACAGAATTCACAGAGGTCTGCGTGCATCTTCACCAAATCTCCTCTAACCAGATTAATGTCAAAAATTCGAAAGTCGCCTGGACAACCGGCCACCATATTTACAGCATTCACTCCCCCGTGCTTGGGTAGAGGATTGTCTTTCACATTAGGTCCCACGTCTTTGAAAGATAAAATTCCAGACTTCACCAACCTTTGCACTTCAGTCCTCAAAGGATAACAATTCTCAACACTATGCCCTAGTGCTCCCTGATGAAAGGCACACGTCTGGTCTGCTTTGTAATACCAAGGCAATGGTGATGGTATGGCGGGAGGTGGTCGTGTCTGGACCAACTTATTCTGAATCAATGCTGGTAGTAGCTCTGCATAGCTTATGGGAATAGGATCATAGTTCTCCCTTCCCTGATTATACCCTTGATTCCCCTGCTGGGACGGTCTCTGATAAGAAACGGTAGTCGGAGCGGCATTCATAACAGGAGTAACTGAGGAGACTTGCTGATGACGCTGATAATTCTTTCTAGGAGCGTTTACCCTTCTCTCTTGCATAACAGCATTTGTATCTCCCTCTTTTTCTTTGTAAACCCATAAGCTGTCTTTTTCACCCCTCCGGATCCTTCACCCTTTGTCCAACGGCCTTCTCTTACTGCCTCTTCTAGGTGGACACCCATTCCTACCATCTCTGTAAAATCACTTGGGGCACTTGCTACCATTCTTTCGTAGTAGAAAGCGCCTAGCGTCTTCATAAAAATCTTAGTCATTTCTTTCTCCTCCATGGGAGGAATCACTTGTGCAGCCACTTCGCGCCATCTCTGTGCATATTCTTTGAACGATTCTCTATCTTTCTGAACCATGGCCCTAAGTTGGTCACGGTCAGGCGCCATGTCCACATTGTACTTGTATTGTTTAATGAATTCTTCTCCCAAATCATTAAAAGTATGGATGTTGGCGCTGTCTAAACTCATGTACCATTTCAACGCTGCGCCAGTCAGACTATCCTGGAAAAAGTGAATCAGCAGACACTGATCATCATGGTGGGTAGACATTCTTCTCACGTACATCACCAAGTGAGCACGAGGGCAAGTGTTGCCCTTGTACTTCTCAAACTCCGGGACCTTGAACATAGCAGGCACTTTAACATTCGGGACCAAACACAGCTCATTCACATTCTTCCCAAATAACTCTTTTCCCCTAAGAGCCTTCATCTCTCTTTGCATTCTATCAAACTGTTCTTGGAAATCATCCATTTTGTCATAAAGACCCAAGTCTTCACTCGGCGGAGGGAAAGGATGACACATATCTTCATTAACAAACGGAACCAAATTCACCGAAGGAGGTGCAGCAGGAACAGTATGCACCACAGGAGGTGTAGGAGTAACAACATTTTGAACCACTGGAGCATCTTGAGGGCCAAAATTGAAACCTTTAGGTGCAAAATTCTCTGGCATTCCCCATGAATAACCCTGAGGCATACGGTTTTGAACAACAGCCGGAGTAGCGGATACAGGAACAGTAGGAACTTCAACATTTGCCCTTGTTGGTTGAGGTTGAACACTCGGTGGCTGATTCTGAGAAACCACCAGAGCTTCCATCAGAGTAGTCAAGTTGGCCAAGCCAACCTTCAAAGCGGAAACTTCTTCGTGCAACTCGCGATTCTCCTGTTCTAAGTTGTCCATCTTCTTTTTGAAATTAGCCTGAGTGTTGTAGTGATGAGTCAGCTTGCTGAGTGAAGTAAAGAAGTTGGGTAAGACACCTTGATATGCATAAAAAATGAAAGAAATATGTGCAATATGATGCATGATATGCAATGCATATGATTATTTTTACTTTATCATTTAATATTTCAAGGGATTTATGGTTTATAGACATATTGCAAACATCCAAGTAATAAAGCTTTTGAAATACTAAAAAAAAATTATTATAATAACTTCAAAATGGATTACAATTTTCAATGATCCCAAGTACAATATGAAAATACAATCTAAAATCCTGAGAAGAGGAACTAATGGAGATCAATTTGTACGATGGCGCTTCCCTGTGAGCCTGACAATCTGAGCCCTCAACCTCTGGTTTTCTTCCACATGTCTGATGGCAACCTCCTTCCAATCATCTGAAGCGGGAAGTGAGTAATCAACACCTTTTTTAGGCTTAGGAGAAAATAAATCCCCTTGCCTCTCCATAGACTCCACCGCTCGACTCTCAAGGATCTCGATCAAATCATCTTTCTCCTTCAGGTCTGCTCTGTAGGAACTCTCTAAAGTCTGGAACTTGTTCTTCCAAGCATCCCTTTCCTGTTTCATCCTAACCAAAGCAAGTTGCAGCTCTTCTAGATCATCTAATAAGGGAGGAGTGGTCTTCACAAACAAATCAGGCATGGGTGTCTCCCGAGTATACGGCATCTTCAACTGAATGGCTCTCGATCGGACCCACTGAAGATATGGCTCCAAAGAAACAGCACCTCTAGGTCCCAAATCCTTCCTACTCTTCTTATGAATGTGACGCCAGGCCTTCGCAATTTGCTCCCTAGCTTCCCTGTGGTCTTCTCCTTCCTTCAGAAAGAAACTACTCAAATGAATAATATTTGGTTTATCCCTCATCGGGTAACCAACTTTCGTCGTGCAAGAACAGGGTTATAGTTAATTCCTCCCTTAGTACCAAGAAGAGGTACATTGGGGAAACTACCACAACTGTTTATAATCTCTACATACTGATAAGCTCGATGATACCAATCAATATTCGAGTGAGTAAGCGCCATAATCTTAGGAGCCCAACGGGGTTCCTTCTTGATATCCCAAAAAGCATCAGACAAAGGCATATGAGAGATAAACCATCGGTACAACAAAGGCGTGCAACAGATAATCATTCCCCCATGATAGGAACTCCGAAGATGAATAGAGTAATAAGCATCACCCAACAGTGTAGGAACCAGGTTTTCAATCATGAAAATCCTGATAGCGCTAATGTCGACAAACTTGTCCACATTGGGAAATAAGAATAATCCATAGGCGAGTAAAGCAAAGATAGCATCAAAAGCAACCGTACTCTTCATCCTGGAAAAGTAACGAGATTTCTCCAATAAGAACTAAGCTGGTAATCCTCGAATCCCTCCTTTGGTAGTCATATGGGCTTCCACCTCAGACATCCCCAGATGAATCAAAGCAGCAATCTCATGTGGTTTTGGCTCACCCTCTAAACCAATAAAAGGAACACGATCGGTAACACGTAAATCCAATAGATAGGAATACTCTTCCATTTTTGGCATCAACTGATAATCGGGAAAAGTAAAGCAGTGATACACCAGAACATAGAACTGGACCAAAGTTGAGAGAATACCCTCCTTCATCTTCAGCTTCATGAGAGGAATAATGGATCCATACTTCTTCTGAAAGTCTGCAGAACACTCGATCTCGGGAATTAGACTGATCAACTCATCTATCTTAGGATCGTTGAAACTGTATTTCCCGGTCTTTCTCTTTCCAGAATCCATGGTTTAAAAATACCTGAGATATTCATAAATAGTCAACCTTTAAATCCCTTGAAATATTGTTTTCTTCAAAAGATGCTTATGAGTGCAAGGATGCATGATGCAATAATCACACATAAGATTACACATATAGGGTTCATAGGTTCAACGTCACGAGCATGAGGTCGAAGGTACTACACATTGTGAAATCAAGCTTTCCAAATGTCTTGATGAAGACAAGCTAGCATGAAAAAATGAATGGATCAAGATAGAAGATTTATCTCAAGCCAAGATTCATTGATTAAGATCAACTTTTCAAGACTTATGGCTTAAGGTATATGAAATTTTTGATCTTATGCTCTTAGTGCTCAAAACTATTTTTAATCATGCATTTACTTTATTAAAATAATATTTTGAGTATATACTATGTATGATTGAAGAAGGATGTTTTAAATTGCTTAAAATCTTTGAAAATAATGATTTTTCAATTTTTGTACACAAGCAATTGATTGTCATGCTAGGACAATCGGTTGCATCCAAAAAACAAAAGCTTTTGTTTGAAAACAATCGATTGTCATCTAGCAGCAATCGATTGTCATGTGTTTTATTTTCAAATTTTTTGAACGTTGGCTTATGAGCAACCGATTGCTCCTCAATGACAATCGGTTGTCATAGTTATATTTTTCAATTTTTTAAACGTTGCTTTTACAGCAATCGGTTGTTGCTTTAGTGCAACCGGTTGTTGTGCCTTAAATTTTGAAAAATTTTATTTTCCCAGCAACTTTTTGTAACACCTTTTCATGGCAATCTTTGTATCTTTTCAAATACATTTTGTTAGTAAAAATGGTTTAAACATTGCTATGATTCATTGAAGAGGTGTTACTACACTATAAATTATTTTTATTTAGAATTTTGAAAAATAACAACAATAACAACAACAATCACTAACAACTTTCTATTCTTTTGATCATACTCTTTATACTAGAGATTTTTGTTCATCATTTTCATATGCATACTGAAAATTGTTCTTGAGCACTTAGAAGAGTATTCCATCTTAAATTTCATATTGAATAGAAAAGATCAATCAAGTGATTGACATTGCTCTTTCATTATTCAAACTCTTATACAAATCAAACAAACTATTGTATACTTGTTTTCAGGATTGTTGGAAACAAGAAAGACACTTAGGGAGGATTGTTCTCTTTGTGGTCTTAGTGAAAATCCAAGAGGATTGTTCTTGGTCCAAGAGGATTGTTCTTGGTTGTTAGGTAGTCTTTGTACAAATTACCAACTATAAGGAAATCTCTTTCATGTTGAAAGGGGACTGGAGTACTCTCGGACTGTGAGGGGAACCAGGATACATCTCTGTGTTCTTTACTTTCCGCATTTACTGCTTTCATCACTTATCAGAAAAAGAAAGAAAAGAAACTCGTGCAAAAATATTCATACAATTCAGAAAAAGTTTTAAAGAACCTAATTCACCCCCCCCCCCCTCTTAGGCACATCTGAACTTACAATTGGCATCAGAGCGGGTTATAGGTAACCTGTTCCTACTAGATCCAGAATGGCTTCCGCAAAAAAACAATTTTGGGTTCAGATACGGTGGCAGTAGCAACAAGCCTCCTCTATTCTATGGTGAATATTTTGATTTCTGGAAGATCCTTATGAAGGCTCATCTAGAAGCACAAGCAGAAGAAATATGGGATGCTGTCCAAAATGGTCCTTTTATTCCGGTAACTGTAGTAAACGGCGTTGGTTCATCAAAGCCTAAAACTTCATGGGATGATGATGATAAGAAAAAGGTCTTGTATGACAAAAAGGCAATAAACCTCCTTCAAAGCGCACTTAGTATGGATGAATTCTTCCGTGTCTCAGCATGCACAACGGCAAAAGAAATTTGGGATACACTGGTTGAAACACATGAAGGAACAACTGAAGTTAAGAGATCGAGACGTAATACATTAAGTCAAGAATATGAATTGTTCCGCATGCAACCCGGAGAATCCAATCTTGATTTACAAAAAAGATTTGTGCATCTAACAAATCATCTAAGGGCACTTGGCAAAACATTGACCAATGATGAGTTGAACCTAAAAGTGCTCAGATCCTTGACTAGAGAATGGCAACCAAAAGTAACTGCAATCTTAGAAAAGAAGAGTCTCGCTACTATGACATCTACAACTTTGTTCGGGAAACTTGAAGAATACGAGACAGAACTTGGTAGATTGGAAAAGCGTGAAAATTAAGAAAAGAAGTCTAAGAACATTGCCTTGAAGATTGACTCCAAGGAAGACGAAAAGAAAGATAATCCTGATGAAGATGAAATACTTCATGCTTCTCGTTAGAAGACTTGGAAAATTCTTTGGTAAAAATGACAAAGCCTTCTCGCACTCAAAGAAGAAGAAACACTTCAAGAAGAAGGAAGGATCCTCATCAACACAAGAAGTTACTTGTTATGAATGTGGTAAACAAGGTCACATCAAACCGGACTGTCCAAAACTTTCAAAGAAAAGTGGCTACAAAGGCAAGAAGGAATCAAAAGATAAGAAAGCATATGTTGCATGGGAAGATGTTGAACTAAGTTCGTCATCCGACTCCGATAGCGACGAAAGTGCAAATCTTGCGTTAATGGCATCACACCACTCCGAAAGCGAAGATGATGAGGTTAGTAACATATTCTCTCTTTTTGATAGTGATGCACAAGGTGCTATAAATGAACTGTTAAATGAATGCAAAATTTTGTACAAAACTATCTCATCACAAAAGAAACAAATTTCATCGTTGGAAGAAAAATGTGGATCTATTGAAAAAGATCTCAAAGATGAAAAGCAAAAAGTTAGTGATGAAAAACAGAATTTTGTATGCACAAAGTGTGAATCTCTCTCTTTCCAAATTGGCTGCAAATGTTTTGTCCTTAACAACGACAAAGACAACCTTGGTAAGTTTGATGAAAAATCAGATGAAGGTATTTTTCTTGGATACTCCTTATCTAGTAAAGCTTATCGTATTTACAATAAAAGAACTTTAACTATTGAGGAATCTATACACGTATCATTTGATGAATCTAACCCCTCCGAGGAGGATACTATTGTTTTAAATAATGATGATGAGATTTTAGATATTCCTCAAGAAGATGGCTCCAAGACCAACAATGAGAATCAATTGGAACAACAAGAAGAACAAATTCCGGAAGAATCAAATGTCAATGATCTACCTAAGGAATGGAGAACCCATAGAGATCACCCTATTGATAAAATCATCGGTGACATCAGTCAAGGCGTCTCAACAAGATTGAATCTCAAAGATGCTTGCTTGAACATAGCGTTCGTTTCTCAAATCGAACCTTCCAAAGTCGACGACACATTAGGAGACGACCAATGGATGATTGCTATGCAAGAAGAATTAAATCAGTTCGAGAGAAATCAAGTTTGGGAACTTGTTCCTAGACCAAGTGACAAACACATCATAGGTACAAGATGGGTGTTCAAAAACAAACTTGATGAGAACGGTATGATTGTCCGAAACAAAGCAAGATTGGTTGCCCAAGGATACAACCAAGAAGAGGGAATTGACTTTGAATAAACATTCGCTCTGGTTGCAAGGTTAGAAGTTATTCGTGTTTTACTTGCTTACGCTTGTTCATTGAATTTTCAGCTTTACCAAATGGACAACAAAAGCGCATTCTTAAATGGCTACATCAATGAAGAAGTCTATGTCAAACAACCCCCGGGCTTTGAAGAATTCAACAATCCTTCACATGTCTTTAAGTTGAGAAAAGCTCTTTATGGATTAAAACAAGCACCTAGAGCATGGTATGACAGACTCAGTACATTCTTATGCGAAAAAGGCTTTGAGAAAGTTAAAGTGGATAAGACCTTGTTCATAAAGAAGATCAAGGGTAACACTTTATTAGTACAAGTCTATGTAGATGATATTATATTTGGTTCAACTAACAAAGAATTGTGTGAAGAATTCTCGTTGATGATGCAAGGAGAATTTGAGATGTCTATGATGGGCAAGATGAACTATTTCCTTAGATTGCAAATTAAGCAACTGAAAGATGGTATCTTCATCAATCAATCAAAATATTGCAAGGAACTTTTGAAAAAGTTTGATATGGATAATTGAAAATCAATGCACACGCCAATGGGCTTCGGTACTTATGTTGATCAAGATGAATGCGGTATTTCCATTGATATTACTAAATATCGAGGCATGATTGGCTCACTGCTATACTTGACGGCAAGTCGTCCTGACATCATGTTCAGTGTATGTCTGTGTGCACGATTTCAAGCAAACCCGAAGGAATCTCACCTCATGGCGGTAAAAAGAATCATGAAATATCTCAAAGGAACAACCAATATCGGCCTATGGTACCCAAAAGGTAATATATGCAATTTAATGGGTTATTCTGATGCTGATTATGCAGGATGTAAAACAGATAGAAAAAGCACAAGTGGCACTTGTCACATTTTGGGAAATGCATTAGTCTCTTGGGCATGCAAGAAACAAGCTTGTGTGGCTCTTAGTACGGCCGAGGCGGAATATATTGCAGCGGGTAGTTGCTGTGCGCAAATTCTATGGCTCAAGCAACAAGTTAATTGGTGTTAATGGACCCATTTACCCCACTTTAGTTAGAATTTTCTACAGCAATCTAACCATTACTAGAGGATGCATGATTTCAAATGTCAAAGGGGTTCCTATAGAACTCACAGTGCAGAATTTTGGTGAAGCTTTGGGTATTCCATATGATGGTGCTTGCATTAAACTTCTCTCAAATGCAAATCTGCCTGGCTACAGCAAAAGAGACTTCTACTATGGAATTGCAAGAATTCCCGAGCGTGATTTTATTCAGAAAAGGCAAAGACTTATTGGTGGAACTCTGGAGACGAACTCTTGGTCTGTAGGAATTCTCACTATTTATGATCGTTTGATCCACTACTTTTTGGCGTATGTGGTTATGCCAAAGTTCTCAAATATTTCCAATGTCAATGATTGTGAGATGCAGATTATGTATGCGATGAAGAATGGGATTCAAATCAACTGATCTTATGTGATTCTACATCATATGGAACTACATAATGAAAATGCTTCTGCTTTGCCCTATGGCTCCTGGCTTACCCTTGTTTTTGAGAAGTTCAATGTTCCCTTGTCTGGTGAACACATGGTGCATATGACTAACCCCAAACATGAAATCACTCCGAAGAAAGTATGTAATACCAAAACCAACGTCAAATTTGATCTGATTAATAGAACCATCACATACATTCATACTCCTCCACAAAACCAACCTCCACAAGAACAACCACTTCAAAACCAACCTCCACAACCAATGGAAAACTCTTACAATCAAGTTTTTGACTATCTTCAATACATGAACAAAAACATGAACAATCAATTTGCTCATCTCTATGCCCATACCAATGTCCCTCCTTATGAAGCTCAACCTTGTCATTACCCTTTCATTCAACCTCAAACCAATGAAGGCAATGATGGTGAAGATCAAGATGATGAAGACCTTGTTGAAGGCATGGATGATTAGTTTTTAAGTTGTTATATTTCTTAGTACTTTATGTTCTTATGTTTTATGTCGTTTTTCTAGTTTCGTTTAAGACACTTCGTGTATTGTGATCCTTTTCGTTTTGTGCACTTTGTTTCTGTTATATCTATGTATGCAAACCTTATTTATGCTATGTTGTTTCTATGTGCAAACTTTTATGATCTTCTTTCCCATTCCTTTTTGCTAATGACAAAGGGGGAGAAGACTTTGTAGTTTCTTTTGTGTTTCTCTAACCCAAATTGCAGCAAGCAATATTCAAAACTCTCATGCAATAGATCAAGGGGGAGTCTTTGACTTAGGGGGAGTTTTTTAAACAACTTGATTAGAGAAAACCAAGATGCACTCCAAACTTCAAGCAATGGTTGTCATCATCAAAAAGGGGGAGACTGTGAAATCAAGCTTTCCAAATGTTTTGATGAAGACAAGCTAGCATGCAAAAATGAATGGATCAAGATAGAAGATTTATCTCAAGCAAAGATTCATTGATCAAGATCAACTTTTCAAGACTTATGGCTTAAGGTATATGAAATTTTTGATCTTATTCTCTTAGTGCTCAAAACTATTTTTAATCATGCATTTACTTTATTAAAATAATATTGTGAGTATATACTATGTATGATTGAAGAAGGATGTTTTAAATTGCTTAAAATCTTTGAAAATAATGATTTTTCAATTTTTGTACAAAAGCAATCGATTGTCATGCTAGGACAATCGGTTGCATCCAAAAAACAAAAGCTTCTGTTTGAAAAGAACCGACTGTCATCTAGCAGCAATCGATTGTCATGTGTTTTATTTTCAAATTTTTTGAACGTTGGCTTATGAGCAACCAATTGCTCCTCAATGACAATCGGTTGTCATAGTTATATTTTTCAATTTTTTTAAACGTTGCTTTTACAGCAATCGGTTGTTGCTTTAGTGCAACCGGTTGTTGTGCCTTAAATTTTGAAAAATTTTATTTTTTCAGCAACTTTTTGTAACACCTTTTCATGGAAATCTTTGTATCTTTTCAAATACATTTTGTTAGTAAAAATGGTTTAAACATTGCTATGATTCATTGAAGAGGTGTTACTACACTATAAATTATTTTTATTTAGAATTTTGAAAAATAACAACAATCACTAACAACTTTCTATTCTTTTGATCATACTCTTTATACTCAAGATTTTTGTTCATCATTTTCATATGCATACTGAAAATTGTTCTTGAGCATTTAGAAGAGTATTCCATCTTAAATTTAATATTGAATAGAAAAGATCAATAAAGTGATTGACATTGCTCTTTCATTATTTAAACTCTTATACAAATCAAACAAACTATTGTATACTTGTTTTCAGGATTGTTGGAAACAAGAAAGACACTTAGGGAGGATTGTTCTCTTTGTGGTCTTAGTGAAAATCCAAGAGGATTTTTCTTGGTCCAAGAGGATTGTTCTTGGTTGTTAGGTAGTCTTTGTACAAATTACCAACTATAAGGAAATATCTTTCATGTTGAAAGAGGACTGGAGTACTCTCGGACTATGAGGGGAACCAGGATACATCTTTGTGTTCTTTACTTTCCGCATTTACTGCTTTCATCACTTATCAGAAAAAGAAAGAAAAGAAACTCGTGCAAAAATATTCATACAATTCAGAAAAAGTTTTAAAGAACCTAACTCACCCCCCCCCCCTCTTAGGCGCATCTGAACTTACTTCCCGATTAACTCGATAATTAGTAATATTCTCAAGAAAGACTCGTCCGAGCGTAGTATCGCGTGACAACTATTTCCGGATTACTCCGTCATAGCTTCCGCACTACACCTAAAAGGCCAAGATGGGTTAGGTAATCTACGGTCCTCAGTTTCAGCAGGCTCTTGGGTCGAAAGCAGTACGTCTTCCCAATTACTCGGTAAACGACACTACAGTCAAAGGGGCCTCCACTGAGTGGGGAATCTCATGCCTCCTTTTTTGGGATTACTCCCTCAAATTTAACAGGACTATACTGCCCGTCCTATATTAAAGTTTGCCCAAGTACGGGTATAGGACTTATGAGTAATCACCAAGCACCCTGTAAACCAGGAAAATCCAGACAAACATATATACAAAATATAACACATAAACACAATAACACATATACAGATATAAACAAAGATAGGCTCAACCCACTTAGGGATGGACCAGCAAGAGGTTAATATGTCCCTAGTGAAGTCGCCATACTTCTATAGCGGTAGAAATGTTCAAGACTAAGCCATTTGATTGACTAGACTTTATACAAATCAAAATAAAAATTGCCATCGCGCTTTATTGTTTCCAAAGGAATGGGAAAAGAGTGAATAACCTAAAACAAGGGGAAAGATTCAAGGTAAGGAGGTTGGTTATGCAAAGGGAAGGTATTAGCACCCTAAACATCTACGGTACTCCGCAAGAACCTCTTTGAAAAATCTGTATATTTTGGCAATAAAAATGTGTTGTATATAAAATGGATGGTGGAGGTGAGAAAAGAAATATTTTTATGATTTTTGCACCCGCCGCGGTTGCGTACCTTTAGTGCCTACGTACCACCTTTCGTGCAATAGGGGATCAGGGTACACGTAGTTCCTCTTTTAAAAATTTGAAACACAAGTGTGTTGGTTAATTTTATGAGATAAGACATCATCGTCATTGTCCGTGTGGAAAACATACTTACTACCCACAATCATGAGAAAGGAGAATTTGCATCATCTCAAAGTGGAGGATATGGCTTGGATTTTAAAATCAACAATGCCTCACTCAACACCCAAGTGGAAAATATCTCTCATTACTACATATTGTAGAAGTATAGTTGTTTGCATCACTACAAGGATTGACAAGAGTCTAATCTTTTAAGAAAAGTTTTAAAATAAAAAGCCAAAGTGGAAAAAATGGTTTGAAATGAGGTTGATTGACTTTTAGTCTTCTCACAAAAATGTCAAGGTATTATTAAATTAATTGAAATTTATTTATGAAAATGTTTTGAAAATGCATGGACCTATGTCCAAGTTTATTATAAAAGTGATTCAAGTTTAGAAATAAGAAGAGTTTTTAAAAGTAGGGAGAAGATTTTTGAAATTAAAGAAGATGGGAGGAGATGAAGAGACTATCCTAAAGCATAAGGTGAAAGCTAGGGATAAGAACCATCTAAACAACAAGAAACAAATACTTGACATTATGAGTCAATATATAATTCCTATTCTTAGGATTGAAACCAAGCAAGCAAAGATACTAGATCTCTTGAGAGAATCAAACTTCAAGTGTATTAAGTCCTCGCAAAAATTGGGCAGAGTAACAGCTGTATATGGGTGAATTCCAGATTACAAACAAAGTATGTAATCACAATAACATGCATACAAAACAAACAAACAACCCAATGTCTTGAGGTAAACCTCAAGAACTCCAAACAAAATATCAAATAAAGTCACAAAGTCTCCAAGATAAGCCAAGGTCTCTAATCCTAAGTCCAAGAAGTCCAATACTCCATAATGCCAAGGATAGTAACAAAATAGTCCAAGTATCATTAAAGATTTTTATGGTTCATGTTGATTATTAGGTGTCTTTAAAAGGAAAAGAAAAGCTCAAGTGAGCAAAATAAAAATGAAATAAAAGTAAATGCTCAAGTGAGCAAAATAAAAAATGGCATGAAATGTAAATGCTTAAATTAAATGGTACATAAAGCATAAAAAATAAAAGCATAAAGTAAAGTCAATTGTTAGAAATTAGTGGTTAGTTGGATGACCATCTTGAAACTTGCATTTGGAACTCATTAGAGGATTGGTGGAACCAAAGCCTCCACACAACAAGTTGCGTTTGCTTTTTGTCAAGTATATCATCCATTTTGGAATCCTCAAAAGTAACATTTAATGATCAACGATGTTTAAGTGATCCGCGTTGACCAAAGGTGTTGTAGATCCATTAGAGGATTGGTAGAACCAAAGCCTCCACACAATAAATCTCAAGGTTATTGGATCAAAGAGATCAAATTAACATACTTGGGCTTGCAATCATAAGTTTGGGCCACGGATGATCATTTATTCGAATCGGGACAAAATTTAGCGCTATGTTAAGCAATTGTAAGTGGACTTATGTAGAAGTTGCACCTATTTTGAGGCCTGTCAATAGAAATCTATGTACTTCATGTTTGGATAAATGATTGAGGGATCACCATCCCTTAACATGTATCACAATTAAAAAATAAAGGGATAAGATGAAGAGGGAGGGGAATGATAAGCTAATTTGGATCACCATCTCAAAATTCTTTCATCTTTAAATTCAACCACTCCTCTAGATGGATTAAAGCACTAAACATATCATTAATCCAAAGCACCAAAAATGAATTAAATAATTCACTCTTAGGTAGATTTAAATTGATGAACATTTATCCAACTTCATCTACATCACAAAGTCCATTGAGTTTAAAGACAAATTGGACATTTAAAATTGCAATCCAAGTTATCCATCAAAGAGAGTGAGCAGAAAAATATTTGAGTCGAAACAGCCCCAAAATAAGGCAGAAAGAGTATTTTTGGCACTGCTATAATTGATTGTGCTTCGACAGCAACCTATTGCATCAGTGCAGTTTTTTTTTCAAATCAATTTTCTGTGACAATCGATTGCAACCTGTTAAAATCAGTAGAAAATAGCATTTCAAGGATCAAGTTCTTGTTCCAACTTTTCATCAAACACCTTATGATCATGGATCCAATTGAGCATGAAAATTCCATCAAATTATGAGAAAATAGCACTAATGGAATCACAAAACAGTGCTCAATGAACCAAAACCAGAAATCCACAAGAGATCACATTGTGAAAGATGATGATCCAACTTACCAAAGATAGAATTAGAGAAGTATCAAACAACTTCCAGAATTTGCTTCAATTCAACCACAAGAATCAATTACCAAAGCCTGGATGTACAGAGAATTGATGAAAATAAAAAATGGATTAAAATAAATAAATGAAATGAATAAAACAAGAAAATAAAGATTAGCTTAGTAGCAAAAGTAAACAGGGGGTGCAATCATCAGAAATCCCTAGGCCCAAATTTTCGAAAGCTTCATGCTCCAACTATGGTGTTTTTATATTCTTGTGTGGAAACTATGATTCAACCATCCATAATTGTTCTATATAAACTCAAACAAACGTTAGCATACCATAAAATGTGACTAAAATTAGAGATTCGAAGTTTAAAATTTTACCAAACCGGTATTGTTAAATGGGGGCGTGCTAGGCGTGTGATAGATTACTCTTGGGCCTTGTAAGACTCCTGAGGACTTCAAGAGGATGGTTTGAGGCTTGATGTCGATTGAGAGAGACCGGAACCTCGAGATATGACTTGCACCAATTCTTTGATTTCTGGAGAGCTTTTTGAAGAGCTTTTTGAGAGCTTTTTAGAGAGGAATTTCGTGTCTTTCAAGCTTGTATGGATCTATATTTATAGAGGAGAATGAAGAGACAAGAAAGCATGGAAAGAATCTCCCTCATAATGTTGTGTTTTAAGACCATGATCAAGATTTGAAAAAAATGCCATATTTGATGATTTTATGCCATTTTCACATGTGGATGAACCTGGACATATTTGAAGGGTTATTGAACGAAATCAATTGACATAAACCATCATAAAACTTGCCCAAAATGGATTCACATCAAAATTTACATTATTTCTATTATTAATTTATTTAATTCTAAACTTTAATGAATAAAATATCAAATAAATAGCATAAATAGTAGAAAATGTATGGGTGGGCTTAGAGGTCGTGGACCATGTTAGGAATGAGTTTCAAACTTGAAAATATAGGCCCATTTGGAAAAAATCCAAGTTTGGTCAATATTTGCTTCATGCATTTTTTTCAAAAATTGACCAACTTTGACAATGTATATCTCTCTCAATTTTAACCTTATGAGGGTGTTCTTTGACTTTTTAGAAAGCTTAGGATGTCCCTTAAGCAACCTATTTGGTTTCATAACAATTGGATCTTCCATATTCATGTAAGAAGCTTTGACCCAAAAGGTGTTTTTGTTGACTTTTCAAAATGACCTATAATGTCCAAATTTATATCTTCTTGTGAGTGCATATTTTGAACTTGGGAGATTAATATGAATTGTAGGGAATTACATCCTCTTAAAAATGAGCTTTGGATGGGTCATTTCTGATACAGTATGAGAAAGTTATGTTTGGTCAAAGTTGAGTTGACTTTTCCTGTAAAACCCTAATTTAGCAACTTTTGGGTTTTGATGAATTGTGAGAAATCCTTGAGGAATAATGATCAACCCTTGATCAAATGATGAATAATACTTCAAAATTAGGATGTTGACCAAAAATCTTGAAGTTTGACTGTATGTGGGCCACAGTTGACTTTTGCCCTAGCACAGTCGACTTTCCGGCCTTTGAGCAATTAACTGAGCAAACTTCCTCTGCAAGGCTTGAAACGTGACATGGATGATCTTGAGAACATATTATGACAATAGTGATCATTTGGGACCCTTTGGACTCAAACATCTTTATGCAAAATGAAACCCTAATTTGAGGTAGACTGCCTTTAGGAGAGAGTTTGTCTGGTCAACTCTTGGACTTCCTTAGGCAATTTGAAGACCTTACTTGAAATGTATTGAGAAATATGGGAGGGAAAATTTTGGGGTACAACATCGTGGCATTTTCACTAACCATTTCAAGGATATTAGAGACTTTTGATGCAGGTTTATCATAAACTAGACTTCTAGCACGGGGCAAGAGGATTTATTTTCCTCTAACCAGATACCGTTAAAGATCAAAGTACATCTCTTTGAGTCAAAGGCTAGGACCCACTTGACATGGTGAGCTTGATTTTTAGGGAAGGACATTCAAATACAAAGATGCGAAGTTCTTCAGACAAAGCTGCAACCAGACTCAATTTATAACATTTCATTTTTGTTTACCCCGCAAGATCTTTGAAAACATTGCACAAGCATCTACCTACCATACACATGATATCATAACAGGTATTCCCAAGACATGTTTTCTCATTTTCTTGTTGTTTATTTCAGTAAAAGATGGCTTTCGAATAAACTGTTAAAGATCTTCAGGCTCAGAATGCTCAGTTCCAATAGATGTTCCTGAACTTAGCCAAGGGGCAGGAAGAGCTGAAGACCATCATCGGCAAAGAGATGGAGAAAAAGACTAGGAAACCAGTCGATATTCTCAACATGGGAAGAAGGTTCATAGGTTCCCCCAATTGAGCTCAAGACTGTGATATCCCGTCAAATGAAGATGACAACCAGGGTGAAGATGATAAGAGTGTGAAGGTTGAGAGAGGAATCAACCTTGGTTCTAGCCAATATTCTAATGAAGAAGACTATTCGGACGAATAATATCCTCCCGGTGATGAAAAGTACAAACAGTTGGAAGATCATCTCAATATTATGGAGATCTAGAGAGTGCCTGGGTTGGATTTTGAAAAGTTGGGTTTAGTTTCAAGAGTTGTTATTCCTCACAAATTCAAGATCCTTACTTTTTCAAAATATGACGATGCTTCTTGTCCAAATATTTATATGAGGTCTTATGTCCAGAAGATTCAACCCCATACCACTTATAGTAAGTTATGGGTGCACTTCTTTCAAGAGAGCCTATGTGGAACACATTTGGAATGGTTCTATCAACTAGAAGGAACCAATATTCGTACTTGGGAAGACTTGGCTACTGCTTTCTACAAACAATACCAATAAATGTTGACCTTACACCAACTTGTGTGTAATTACAAATTATGACCATGGGCTCTAATGAAGGCTTCAAACAGTATGACCAGAAAAGGAAATATCTCGCAAGAAGGGTTCAGCCTCTCTTTTCTGATAGGGAGTTGGTTGATATGTTTATGGGAACTTTGATATGACCTTTCTTCAATCATCTAATCGGAAGCTCTTCATCCGGATTCATCGAGCTAATATTAACAGGGGAACATGTTAAACGTGGAATCAGGAGCGGGAAAATTCAGGTGGCTGCGTCTTCAAGTACTGTGAAGAAGATGTTCAATGGTAAGAAAGAAACTAATGTTGTGTATGGCTAGAAGGGTCGTGTTAGAAGTGATCGTAACCAATCTGTAGGAGTTGTGCTAATTTCAAATCTTGCGCCAGTGCAACAACAACAAATGGTAATCAGCGTAGGACAGACGCACCAAGAAGACAATTTACCAAGATCAACATGCCATTATCTCAAGCATTACAACATCTGTTGAAGGCGTAGCTGATAACATTTAGAGATCCTCCACAAAACCCCAACACCTCTTCTCCCTGGTACAATCCTAATGTAAGGTGTGCTTATCATTCCAATAGTCCCGGACATGACACGAATAATTGTTGGGCTTTGAAGAATAAAATTCAAGATATGACTGACAATAAAGAGATTGAATTTGATCCTCCTAAGACCCCTAATGTGATTACTGCACCTATGCCTAAGCACGGCAAAGGAATTAGTGTTATTGATGATGTTTCTTATGTTTCCAGTGTAAGTGATTTGATTACTCCACTCCTAATTATTAAGAAGAATTTGTTGCAAGTTGGTTTATTTCCGAGTTGGATTGAAAGGTGCTACTGTTGTACAGCCCAATCCAATGGTTGCAAACTACTGAAAGAAGATATTCAACGTCTGATGGATAAACATATAATTCTAATTGAGAAGACTTCTCCTATTGAGATTTTGTTTCAAGACTTGGAGCTTGAAGAGGTGTCTGTAATTTCTGGTACTCCGGTAAGAATCACTACCAAAGGCCTTGTGAAGATTACATCTGAACCTAGAGTTTCTCCTCTGATAATCACTGCACCTGGACCAATACCATATTCCTCTAACAAGGCTATCCCTTGGAATTATGGGGTCGACGTCTACTACCATGGTGTCAAGCAAGAGTCGTTGACTATTGAAAGTGAAGGTATTGAAGTTACTGATCCCAACATTGGCAATATTGCTGGGACCAGCAAAGTTACTAGAAGTGGAAGGGTTTTCTCTCTAGAAATCTCTCCGAAGACTATTGACAAACCAGTTTGTATAACTGCTACTGAGTCAATTACTGAGACTCGGGGCAAAGAACAAATGACTGAGTCTGCCCATACGGAGGCACCTAAAGAGGTTACTGCAGAAGATACCTCTAGGAAAGATATGGACGAAGTACTAAAAATCATCCGGAAGAGTGACTATAAGATTGTTGAATAGCTGGGGAAAACTCCCTTCAAGATATCCATGTTATCCCTGTTATTGTGTTTTGAAGCCCATGCTCAGGCTCTGGTGAAGTTCTTAAAATCTGCACATGTGCCACAAGAAATCTCTACTGATTAATTTGAAAATTATGTTGCTAGTCTGACGACTGATAATGGACTAGGCTTTTCTGATGATGACTTGACTCATGAAGGAAGAAACTATAACAAGGCCATGTATATCTCTATTGAATTCATAGGCACTACCTTAGCTCATATGTTATTTGATACAGGTTCCTTGATGAATGTTCTACCAAAGGGCGCTCTAGATAGACTTGACTGTGAAGGGGTTGTAATAAAACCCAGTGATATTATGGTCATAGCCTTTGATGGTTTAAAGAGGATGGTGCAGTGAGAGGTGGATCTTCTGATCAAAGTAGGTTCGCATGTATTTGACTCTACCTTCTATGTGATGGACATTCATCCGGCCTATTCCTACTTACTTGGACTCCCTTGGATTCATGGGGCAGGTGTTGTTACTTCAACCCTACACCAAAAGTTGAAATATCTCGTGAAAGGAAAGGTTGTTACAGTTTATGGTGAAGAAGAGTACATGATGAGTCACTAGAACTCCTACAAGTATATTAAGATGGACGGTGAATTCATCGAGACTCCCTACCATACTTTTGAAGTTATTCCTCAAACAACTACCATTACTGATGACATTTATGTTATCCCTAAGGTTACTAGGGTCCCGCATAAAATGGATTCTCTGAAGGACGCTAAATTTGTGGTAGAAGAAGGTGGTTGCACTACTTGGGGTCAGCTTCCCGACATTCCTTACAAGTCTGACAAATTTGGTTTGGGTTTCACTACAGAGGCTTAGAGGACTTTTCTTCGTGCTCGTGCTGGAAGACCACCATTATGCGTCACCAACAATGGAGTCAATGCAGTTGAAGATGTCGATAGTGACTACAACCTAGACAGTTGGATCTTTCACACCATTGGCAACAGGCTCAGCAATTGGAAGATTGAAGACGTTATACCAATCTCCTTTAGTCAGGAGTAAATTCTATTTTCTTGTTTTTCTTTCTCTCAAGTTTTTGGAAATGTAATTTTAAACAAATAACTTCAAGCCTTGTGCCTTACCCAGGGCACAACGTTTCATTTGTTAGGTTTGTCATTTCATTAACATATTTTCATTCAATAAATCATTGGACGTATGCATTCAAATTTAGTGCTCCTTGTCTTTCTTTTACTTTGTCGCTTTCGAAATAGCTATGTGTTCTTACACACACCCACACAAAAAATTGCAGATTCATATCCACCCTAGGTCCCATTGATAATTATGCAATTCCCACTTATGATTTCGAAAATTTGATATACCAAGTCGAGGATGAAGGTGAGGAAGATTTTGAAGTACCTGGAGAGCTTGCTAGGTTGTTAATGCAGGAAGAAAGAGCCATACAATCGCATGAAGAGCCAGTCGAGGTTGTGAACTTGGATACTAAAGAGGACAAGAAAGAAGTCAAGATAGGTTCCAACCTAGAAGACAGTGTTAAGAATAGATTAATCCAAATGTTGTGTGACTATGTTGAGATATTTTCTTTGTTGTATGAAGAGATGTCAGGGCTTGATATTGTCATTCATCGTCTACCGATGAAAGAAGGTTAGTCTCTAGTAAAGAAGAAGGTTCATCGTATGCTTCCTGAGACGTCAGAAAAGATCAAGGTTGAGGTTATGAAGCAAATCAACATAGTTTTCTTGGCTATTACGCCCTATCCTCAGTGGGTTTCAAATTTGATTCCAGTACCTAAGAAGAATGGAAAAGTGTGTATTTGTGTAGATTATAGGGATTTGAACAGGTCAAGCCCCAAAGATGACTTTTCACATTTGCATATTGATGTTCTGGTTGGCAACACCGCTCAGCACAAAGTGTTTTCTTTCATGGATGGTTTTTTTGGTTATAATAAAATCAAGATGGAACCTGAAGACATGGAGAAAACTACCTTCGTCACACAGTAAGGCACTTTCTGTTACAATGTTATACCTTTTGGGTTGAAAAATGTTGGCTCAACATATCAATGTGATATGGTAGCTTTGTTCCATGACATGATCCATCACGAGATAGAGGTCTACGTCGACGACATGATAGCTAGTTCTCAGACTGAAGAAGAACATCACGAACACTTACACAAGTTGTTTTAGAGGTTGAAGAAATACAAGTTGAGGTTGAATCCAAACAAGTGCACCTTTGGAGTAAGATTCGGTAAACTCCTAGGTTTTATCGTCAGTGGTAAATGTATTGAAGTTCATCCTTTCAAGGTCAAAGCCATTCAAGAAATGTTAGCTCCCCATACTGAGAAGGAAGTCAAAGATTTCTTGGGATGACTGAATTACATTTCCAGGTTTATTTCTCATTTGACCGCTACTTGTAAGCCAATCTTCAAGTTACTGAAAAAGGATCAAGTAGTAAAGTGGAACGACTACTTTCAGATAGCTTTTGACAAAATAAAGGTGTACATCCAGGAACCTCCAATTATGATGCCACCAGTTGAAAGAAGACCTCTGGTCATGTACATAATAGTGTTAGAGAACTCAATGGGGTGTGTACTGGGTCAACATGACGAGTCTGGTCGAAAAGAGCACACAATATACTATCTTAGCAAAAAGCTTAGCGACTATGCAACGAGATACTCATTGCTCGATAAAACTTGTTGTGCTTTGGCATGGGCTGCTCGCCGACTAAGAAGTATATTTTTACTTATACTACCTTGTTGATCTCTAAGATGGGTCCCATAAAATACATATTTGAGAAAACCGCTCTCTCCGGAAGAATAACCAGATGGAAAATGGTTTTGACAGAATACGACATTCAGTACACTACTCAAAAGGCAAACAAAGGAAGTGTACTGGAAGATCATTTGGCTCATTAAGCTATAGACGACTACCAATCTATAAATTTCTAGTTTCAGGATGAGAATATCATGTTAGTTATAGATTGTGAAGAACCTGGACCGTATGAAGGACCAGAGCCAAGATCTCGATAAACTATGGTTTTTGATGGAGCTTCCAACGCGTTGGGCAATGGAATTGGTGTTGTAATTATTTCTCCCAAAGGTTTCCATACGGCGTTTACCACTAGACTTTGCTTTGATTGTACCAACAACATGGCCGAATACGAAGCGTGCATCATGGGCATCAAAGCTGCTACCGATATGAGAATCAAGTTCTTGAATGTATACGGGGACTCAACTCTGGTAATCAGTCATATTAAGGGAGAATGGGATACGAAGCATCCTGTAATATGGTGGGAGAAGTGACTTGGGTATTTTACATTTTATCGCAATTGTTGCGTATAGCAAGAGTCGCCACCAGCTTTTCTTTTATCTAATAAAGGAAAGGGTGAAAAGAACAGGAAAGACCTTTTGAGATTTTTTCTTGAGTTCAGAGGGTAGGTTATTAAAAGGGAAGGTTTTTAGCACCCTTTTCATATGTAGTTATCTATAGGCTCTTAGTTGCTAGCTCACTTTGAAATGCTTTGAAATGCTTTGTAAATGTGTTTGTGATTTGTTTTGAAAGTATTTTTGAAATATGCCTTCGTTTAGGCGAACTTTATAATGATTCTCGTCTCTATAAGAATGTATACAAAGTGTTTACTTTTGAAAATATTTCATGGAAAGTGTTGGTGTGTTTGAAAGATGTTTTATTTTGAAATGTTTGTGAGAAAGCAACTACGAGCGTTCTACCAACTCAAAAGAAAGTCTTTGTTCTTTTCATCCTCCTTTAGATAGGGCTTGTATACTATTGTTTGGTAGAGACCCTTATCATTGGATGTGAAGGGACAAGAAAGGGTCATCGTACAGTCATTGAAGACAACATTGTAGGATACCTTAGCAATTTGTCGTAAGGGACTAAGATCATTTACCGAAGGCAACATCGAAGGGTCATCGAGGGACTACAATCTTGTAATCGAGGGTCTTTGCTAAAGTATCCCACGTTCGAGGGACATGGCTGTTTTATTTTAAGGCTACAAGTGTGGGTTAACCCTAGAGATGCAAGTGTGCAAAGTGTGTTATTTTCATTTAAATTGTCTTGAATTAGGGTTGTTTACTTGTTGATTTTTATGTCTTGACATACACAACCTAATTACTAGCAATAGTATGGAAAGCGATAAATTGCGGAAATTAAAAGTTCTATGCTATTACATTATTTTGGGATGGGAGATACAAATTTACAAATGGGGATATCAAGCAATAAAGTTCTAATTATTGTTACAACCATATTGAATAACAGAATGCAAAAATGTACAAAAATATAGAGATAATGTAAAAGAGAAGAAAATTGTTGTTTTATGGTTTTTTGTAGGAAAAGGTTTTATGGTTAACTTAATTGATTTGAAAAAAGAGAAGTTAATTATTAATTATTGTCTAAGTTGACTCAATTAAAAGAACAAATTAAAAATAAATAAAAAATTATGTCTAAATATATTTTAATTAAGAAATTAAATTAAATTTGTTAAGGAAATATTTTTTAGGGTTTCTTGTTTAAGGAAATAAAATAAAATCGCAATAAAATAAAAGATAATTAATCTAAGTATTTAATAAAATATTTTTTGGTATTTTTTTATTAAAATAATAATAATAATAATAATATTAAAATAAAATGAAATATAAATATAAATTATAAGTCAGGGGGTTTTAAAATGAATTGGGAGGTTAAAAAATAGTAAAAAGGGCGCTAGGCCCAAAATGCATTTGTTTGGAATCAGAAAATAAATAAAATAAAATAAGTTATATGGGCCTGTGTAGGTATGAGCAAAAATAGGGGTAAGGATTAGAAAAAAAAGAAGACAAAAATACGGCCCAAACCCTGAGCCCAATGTCTATTTTGCTCTCGTGTTACTGGCTTGTTGGGGTGTACCATAGACTGGCGTTAGAATGTGTTAGATTTGATGGTAGGATGATCATGTGATGTTGATGTGAGGTGTATGGTGCACTCCTCAAGCTAGCTAACACTGAATCTGCAAGAACAAATTAAGTGAAAAATAAAAGGGTACCATTGGGGCTCGAACCCAGGTCCCTATAGTTCCAAGTCTTACGCGTGCGCTCTCTACCATTGGGGTGGCTATACATCTGGTGTTTAATACATAAACCAAAATATATATTACAAACTCAATCCTGAATGTGTCATCTTCTACTTCCTCGCGCCATCTTCCATGGACAATATTTTTGAATCTCTGATCTTACTCATTTCTCAACCATTTGAAAAAGTAGAAACATGAAACTTGCTCCATTTCTTACCACAATTCCAACCATATAAATTTCATGAACTATTAATCAAACTTGAATGAAAATTTTGTTTGGCCCCAAAATAAAACCTAACTTTTCTGGATTTTTAATTCTAAAATTCTCAACATGTGGTTAATGAAAAGGGAAAGTAAGCATATGGTTAGCTTCAGGGAAATGATATCTACATTTTATCTTTACAAATGAACCACTAATGATGCTTGTATGAAGAGTTCAAAGTCAAGAAAGCTTACCTTGAAACTGAAATTGGTGTTTTGATTTAGAGCACCTTTCAAGGTGTTGTGATGATCAAAATAGCTTTAATGGACCTCCAGGAAGCTAATGAAATGATTAGCTTTGATTGAGAGTGGTTGTATTGTCTTGGAGAATTCAAGTTGCAGATGGTTGTTTTTGAGTTTGGAAAGTGATGAAGATGGAGTTACAGTTGTGGAACAAGGACATGTATGAACTATATTTGATGTATGGAAGCTTTGAAAATGATTTTGACGGAAAACGCACGATGGAAATGGATGATACAAATTCAAGGGAAGAATTGTATATAAATGGAGTTTTTGTGTGCAATATCTGGCTAGAGGGAGTTTAGGAGAGTTTCAGGGGTCGTTAATTCGTGTTTGGCTTGTAAATAACATCCTCTATTTATAGGTAAAGGTTTTGGATGCTAGAAGTAACCAGAAATCAGAAATCACATGTTATAGTTTGGTTGAAAATGAGAAATCAAGTTGAATGGATTTTCATGATTTCAAAGTTCAAGTACAAGCATGGTCTACTGTTTGTTGGATGCAGGGTAATTGATTCATGCTTTTGATCTTACTTTCAATCATATATATAAGTTACAAGGCTCAATGCATTGACAATTTGCATAAAGCTTGCTTTTCCATAATGGAAGTGTGACCTTTCTTCCTTAAAAGGCAATTCAACTTGGACAAAACTTGAATCACTTAGAGAATAGATCTATCGGTTGTGTAAACATTAAATTATTGAGGGATTTATAAGTTAGAATGCCTGCAATGCAAGATTATGCAGCATGCTTGAAGATTGGATAAAATGTTCATCAAGAAAATGACCTATAATTTAAGTTTATGAGGCCATATTCATCTCTTTGAAACTTCTATCTCAAGCATGATCTCTTCAAGTTCTTGGACATTTTGAAAAGCTTAAAACATCCTCTACAACTTTCATTTTTTCTATTTTTTCTAAATCAAATTGGAGCTATATGAAAAAATCTCAAGAAGTTAGGGACAAAAATCTGCCTAAACTAAGTCAAAATTTCACTAAGTGTTTAAGAAAAAGTGCATGACTTCATGGGTTTATAACCCAAAATCCAAGAATTTCTAGGACTTGATCAATAAAGAAAATTTGTATATCTCATCAAGATCTACAACTTTCATGTTGAAAGTTTTCTTTGATTCATCTTGCATCTTAGTGAAAAATTGGCATGAAGTAATGAAATTATCATGTATAAAAACACTTAGAAAAATTTCTAAGTCTTGAAAAGTTTGACTTTTCACATTGACTTTGACTTTCTTGATTTCTTGATGATCAAGCTTCATATTTTCGAATGTCTTGATGAATAGTGATCTTTGAAGCTCAACTTTGACCAAAAATTCAAAGTTTGACTTTTTGTGCATCAGTTGACTTTTCATCAGTTGATCAAATTTCAACTATCAATCCATTGATCTTGAGGAATGTTTAGAAACATGAAATTAGGTCAACATGTTGTATTTAAATCCTTGAGATTATGCTTCAAGCCATTAGATCATGGGCTTAAAGATTCCATTTGGAGAGATGATGAAGAGTTGTTGGAGATGGGCTTATAGATGCCATCCAAAGTGACTGTTGGTAAGTATAAAGCTTGACTGTGACTATTATTTTAACGTATACTGGAAGGAATCTTGTGGTGACTACTACTTTAGTAGGTAATGGAGGAATTTCTAACGAATACTAGTTCGACAGGTAATGAAGAATCTCTGACGACTACTACTTCAACAGGTAATGAAGGAATATCTGATGACTACTACTTCAACAAGTAATGAAGGAATCTCTGACGACTACTACTTCAACAGGTAATGAAGGAATCTCTGACGACTACTACTTCAAAAGGTAATGAAGGAATCTCTGACGACTACTACTTCGACAAGTAATGAAGGAATCACTGATGGCTACTACTTCAACAGGTAATGAAGGAATCTCTGACGACTACTACTTCAACAGGTAATGAAGGAATCTCTGATGACTACTACTTCAATAGGTAATGAAGGAATCTCTGACAACTACTACTTCAACAGGTAATGAAGGAATCTCTGATGACTACTACTTCAATAGGTAATGAAGGAATCTCTGACGACTACTACTTCAACAGGTAATGAAGGAATCTCTAACGACTACTACTTCAAAAGGTAATGAAGGAATATCTGACGACTACTACTTCAATAGGTAATTAATGAATCCAAGCTTGATTTTGTCTCGGAGAGATATTCTTTAGAATGATTCCCTGGGACAAATCTTCGGTGGAAATATTTTACAGATTTTAGCCTCTTGAGAAATTTGAAGATAGTTAATGACGTTCATCTGTTGATTGATCTTTTCCTAAAAAAGTAAGATTTATTTGTATGCAATGCCATGATGTATGAAATTCATTTCTTTAATGATGTTCTCAAAATAAATGAGATTATGCCAAATGTTTTTCATATGCATATGCTATGAAATGTTATTGAAGTGTGTCTTTGTCGGGGAAAATAAATTCCTGACTACTGTTGGGAAGTTTTGGGAAGTTAAATCCTGGACTACTGCTGAAGATGAGGAGTATGTGTATCTTCAACTTTGTTTAGAACGGTTCTGCTTAGGGAGTAGAGTTTTGGGAACCTTGGTTGTCCATTATTCTACTAGGGAATTTAATTCTCATAAATCCTGACTGGGAATAAAAGAGATGATTAGACTTCTGATTTTCTGGGGAGGATGAAGTTAACTGGTATCTGGTCGGGTTCCAGGCTTTTCAGTAACTTTCTTGGGATAGTACCAACTGTACTGGGGGAAAGGAATTTTGTCAGTTTATCTATAGTAATCTAAGGAATAGACTCAACCTGCGGAGATTGTAGTTCATTGGGGAAGTAAACCCTGTTGAAGAAGGCATTCTGATGATCTTTTTGGGCAAAAATATTTGCAAGGTTTCCTCTTTCAGTTTTGGAAGTCCAAACTTGGCTGGGGAAGATAATTTCCATGGAATATGTCGATTGGAACTATGGATGAAGGGTGTATGAATTCACTTAGTAGGGATAATCTTATTGAAGTAACTCTATGGAGATATCTCAAATCCTTAAGTAAATGCTTATTACTGTTCTTATGCGTACATTTGTTAACAGTTAATCATGTTCACATGCATATGTTCATTCAATTTTAGTCATTGGGGGTTTTTGCACTCAAAACATGAAAAACAAAAGGTTTGCACTTCAAAGTATATTTGTATTGATAATATGCCTAAAAATAGGCATTTTTGTAAAGGGAGACAAAAATCCTAGTAAGAGGAAGTCATCGAAAAACGAAAAGAATACAAAGTGAAAGCAAAAATTTTATAGCCATGTGGAAGTGAAAGAAGTTGATTGAATTGATCTCGTACTACTTGAACTTTTGACCTTGGTAATAAAGCTGGCTGTTAGTGATCGAACGGTACATAGTCGTACGCCTTAATCCTTAACTTTTTTCCTGGACCGCCTTTTCAGGTTTTCAGTTCACCGGGATACCCATTTTTTCCCAAGCCGCCCTTTTAGGTTTTCGACTTTCTGGGTGTATAATATTTTGTATATATCCTTAATTTTTTTCCCGAACCCTTTTGGTTCACCGGGATGCCCTTATTTTTGTCTAGGTATGTCAACCTAGCGAGTCATTCTTTATGCGTAATATTTTTTGACTATGTCCACATTCACAGGATGCAGGAAATCTTCACCGTCCATAGTGGTTAGCATTATAGCACCTCCAGAGAATACTTTCTTGACAACAAATGGCCCTTCGTAAGTGGGAGTCCATTTGCCCTTGGGATCGCCTTGTGGTAAAATGATGCGTTTCATTACCAAGTCGTCGGCCTAGTATACTCGAGGTTTGATCTTCTTGTTAAATGCCTTGATCATATGCTTTTGATATATTTGACCATGACAAACAGCAACCAGACTCTTTTCATCAATCAAATTCAACTGATCCAACCTAGTTTGAACCCATTCGACTTCGACTAAGTCTGCTTCCTTCATTATCCTTAGGGAAGGAATCTGAACTTCGACAGGCAGGACGGCTTTCATGCCATAGACTAAAGAGAAAGGGGTTGCCCCAGTTGAGGTTCAAGCCGAAGTACGGTATCCATGAAGAACAAACGGTAGCATCTCATGTCAGTCTTTATAGGTTACCACCATCTTTTTCACAATCTTCTTTATATTCTTATTAGCAGCTTCCACTGTGCCATTCATCTTAGGTATGTATGGAGAAGAGTTGGGATGCTTGATCTTGAACTGCGTACAGAGTTTAATGATCATAGCATTGTTGAGGTTAGTTCCTTTGTTGATGATGATCCTTTCAATTATGTCGTACCCACAAATAAGGTTATGCTTGATAAATCGGGCTACAACATTCTTAGTGACTAGGGCAAATGAAGCACCTTCGACCCATTTGGTGAAGTAGTCAATGGTGAAGAGGATGAAACGATGTCCATTGGAGGCAGTGGGATTTATTTCTCCAATCATGTAAATTCCCTACATATCAAATGGCCACGGAGCAGTGACGTTCAAGGTTATTGGAGGCACATGAACCTTGTCGGCATAGATCTGATACTTATGGTAAGTCCTCCAGTGGTGGTGACAATCAGTTTCCATAGTCGACGAATGCGTGGTTCTTGCAAGTATACGAAACACGTCTGAGTAATATAAAAAATTATCGATTCCACAAAGACTAAACGTCAATCTATCAATTTCTGTTATTGCGATGTTTATCGAAGGTAAAACAATTCAGGGGTTTATGAGTAAACAATGAAAGTAAAGTACCAAGATATAAATTTAGATAAAAACAACAGGCTTGAATGTAATTCACACAGTCTGGCAATATTCCAAATGCTTCTAAATAGAACTACTTTAAGGGCAATATTTTCTACTCATGAAAAGAACAAATTTTACAAGAACTGTCGCTTTCGCGTATTCAGAACCGACTTTATTCTTTAATCAATCCCTCTTATGGTCACTTATAAAAAGGCGCTTATTGCATTAAAGTAATAAAGCTATTTTTAAGAAATATAGTTTCTTGACTTAGTTGAAAAGTAATTTTGACTTGGAACTTCTAACCAAAAGATAACTAGACCTTTAAACCCATAAACGCGTCCGAAAAGAATTTTGAAATCGTTTATCTAAAAGTGTTAAAAGATTCCTACTTAATTGAACAAATCTCTTTCGCTTCCTTTAAACAAATAAGACTACCCAAGTTTAACTGAAGGTTGGACAGCTTTCGATCTTACCCAACAAAAATGAAGTGCAGAAAACTTGTGTTAAAAACCAAAACAGCCCTTAAGTATTTCTACAGACACATTATATGGAACATTACTTTAACTATGATCCTTACATTCTAACCTTTAAAATTTAGCCAGACATGGAAATGTAAACAAACATGTTAAAATAGATCATGTTAAAGTAGATTCTTAAAGTAAAAAAAAGGCTTTAAAAGACAAGTAAATAAAGAAAGTAAATAAGTGCAAGACAAGGAAATAAACAAAGTAAAGCGAGTGCGATGAAATAAATAAAGTAAAGTGAGTGCGATGAAATAAATAAAGTAAAGCGAGTGCGATGAAATAAATAAAGTAAAGTGAGACATGTAAATAAAAACCTGCTCCAAATCAGAGGCTTTAAACAGGTACAACTGGAAGTAAATGCGACTGGAAATGAAAATTGCGGCAGGATTAACTTCTACCAAAATGCTCCAAACTCGATTACAGACTATATCAATGGTGTGATAACTCTTCGATGAGAAGGGATTGTCACTTACAAATTCTGACAGTATATGGCTTAAGTTTGTAACTAAGCTTGGATGAAAAGAAAAAGAAACTAGAACCTCTTATTTATAGAAGAGCCATACTCCATGGAATTACCAAGGTTGCCCCCCAACTCCTTTTGGGTGGGACACCATTTAACAAGGGTGGCTCCTGCCATGCCCCCTATGGCGCCCACCATGTGTACAAGGGTGGGAAGTTGAGGAGAACATGGCAGTTGAAGGAAGTTGAAACCAATCTATGTAATGGCCTACCCTATGGCGGGTGCCATGCTAGATGCCATGAGTATAATTTGCTTAAAAACTTGATTTCTTGCTCGTTTTTCTTCATTTCTTCAAGAGGGGCTCTAGATAATCAAAATACCTAAAAAAAAAACAAAAACAAACATAACACAAGAAAATGACAATAAAAACCCTAACAAACATGTGCAATCTTAGTCAAATATGTAGTGTATTTTAGTGTTATCAAATTCTCCCACATTTAAACCTTTGTTTGTCCTCAAGCAAAAACCCTGTATTGCTCATGAAAGAAAAACAACATCAATAAATGATTTGGGCTAAAAAGGCTTATAAGTTCAAAACAGGATGTATTTGATAGGTACTAACTGAATGAACCAAGGGTATCGTAACAACACTTTTCACAGACGAACACAAACTTCGTTCCTATACAAACCAATCCATATCATGACACTATACCTAGGCCTAGCTTTTCATTTCTTTTGAATCCTCTTTCATTCAGGTGCAATCACATTAAGCATGTTATACTTACATACTCATAGTAGAGTGATCGGTTAGTGACTCTAATCTCAAGCATGGGGTTCTGGTACATAAGTTGGTGTAACCCCTTTTCTATACCCAATTGCAGTTGTGGGGGATCGGATTGTAATCCACCCTACCAAGTCCAGCACCAGATACCTCTGGACTAACCAACAATAGGTAAATTTTCTCATTTTTATTTTTGCAAGTTTTTACAACATTTTAGGTTAAACGACTGTGTGAGGGTAACCTAGCCCGGTGCTGCAGTTTGCTTTTTCAAAAGCACAAAAAAAGAAGGACCATTCACTTATTTTCATTGGTCCCCTACGTAGAGCGTGCTTAGGTCGAAGCTGGCTGCTAGGATAAACTACTAAAGGGCTTATTCTGGGATGATAATTAAGGCCATGGCATATGGGGTATCGGGATTGATTCCCATAATCATGAAATTTATCGTGTTAAAATGATACTGGTTTTTCAAAAAGATTTCCCAAGTTGCCCACATCCTACCTCAAACCTGTTTTAAAGCCCAAATTTTTCAAAACATATTGTTTTCTTTTGTCAAAGAAATTTTTGGTAAGGCTACAGAGATGGGGAAGTAAAGATACACCACATAGATGGCTCGTCAAGCACATGAATTTATTAAAATCTAACTAATAAAACAAGATAAATAAACTAGAAAGTATAAAAACAAAAGGTAAAAATAAAGAAAAAGAAAATCAATAAAATCTCCTCCCACACTTAAATCGAACATTGTCCCCAATGTTTCGAAATAAGATAAGGAAAGAGTAACCTGGATAAACTATGGTTGGCGTCTGGTACCCTCGCCTCCCTGTTATGAATGCCTAGGACGACAGGATCTGTTGTGGTGACGATCATTATCACTTTGCATCTGTCGAAAATGGCCTAGTATGGAGCCTTGAGTGGCTTCTATTAAGGTAAAGTGTCTCTTAAAGTAGACACACTGACGCTGCTTCTCAGCAGAGATGGCGGCCTGGGATTCCGTGATATTCTGGATAGAGCGATCAGTCTTCTACTGTGATATATGCATGAACACCATGCCATCGGCCATCTGCTGATGCATAGCTGAAATAATCCCATATCTCCGTTCTTCTCGAGCTAGATGCTCTCGCCACATTTCCTCAGTGAAATGGAAACTAGAAGTTGTACCTGCAGGAAAGTGAGAAGAAGATGGAGATGTGTGTGCAGGTGAAACATGGTGTGGGGATACAGGATGATCGGGGGACTAGTTTTGTCGATCATATTCTTCTTCAATCTCGTGCCCGTTCCCAAAAGGAACATTAGGAGGCACTGGACCTGTAAGAGGTGGAGCATTTAAATCGTAGGTCAAGTTCCTCTCTTCTCGTACATCAGTATGCCTAGTGCACGGCAAGACAACAGATGGGATAGATATTCCATGAACCATGAGATTAAAACCTCCCTCTCTCCTTACTTTTCACAATTTTATGTCTTTTAGAAATTTTAAGTTTATTATGTGGGGAGCTAGAGGTGTCAAGGTAGCTATCTCAGTGTCAAGATTTAGAGCTCTAACAATAGACGTAATCAAACCTCCAAAAGCAATGGTCCCTGTTTTCTTTAGAAAGGAAGTCATGTGAGCAAGCATAAAAGGAACAAAATTAATCCTCCTATTTGTGAGGCACCCATGCAAAAACAGAAGTTCTTTTGCATTCACTTTGTTCGGATACTCCCGGCCAAAAATGTACAAGCTAACATATAACGAAAAACTCGAATGGTCGGGTTATGGATCATTGAGGCAAGAATTCCTTCAAAAGAAGTAATTGTAGAATTTGACAGGCTATCCCAGAAGGAAAATGCATCAATCAACCAATCAGAATTAAATGGTGCTTCACAAATAGCGCCATCCCCATGAGGTATTCCTAACATATTTGCTAGTTCATCGGTGGTGTATTCATATTCAACATTAAACATTTGAAATTTTAATGTACCAATTGTGTTGGCAGTGTTAGGATTTACAAGGTAGGTCAAGGAACTTAAAAATTCCCGTGTTAACCTCTCAAAGGTAGGCTCTTTCCTAGCAAAAATATCATATAGACCTAAAATATCTAACATGTGAAAAATACTATGGTATAATCCTAGAGTATAAAGACAGTCCTTGTCAACATACCTGGTCGAGACAATGTCTCGTCCATGTAATCTCTCGAGGATCTTCTATTTCCTTTCTCTGGGTTTACCTTCACGAAGAATGTATCCATCATACTTCATAGTTTCTCTTTGAGGTTGAAGAAAGAAAGTGAAAAATGGGTTTTTATAGAGTGGTGAAGAAAATGGGTTTTAGTGGATTTTAATGGAGGATTTTGAAAAAGGAAGTTGGATTGGTTAGTGGGATGGTGGGTAAATAAGAAATTTATGGACTTTAGTGGGTTTTAATGGAGGCTTGAAATGGGTAAAAATGGGAGTTTAGAGGTTGAAAGAGGCAAAAATGGACTTTTGGAGCATTCTGCCCCGAGTAATACTAAGACCCCATGGCGGGCGCCTAGGTCTAGGTGGTGGGCGCCATGTGTGTAATTAGGCTGGGCCAAAAAAATTTCTTATTTGTTTGGGCCTCTTACTCTTTTCTTGGGTGGTGCAAATAGTATTTCTTCATGTTTTGCTTAAAGTGTTGGTACAAGCATGATATTTTGTTAGATGATCACAAATAAATACATAAAATAAATAAACAAAAAAATAAGAGCACATAAATGCATGTATATATATAGGTGTGTGTGTGTGTGTGTGTGTCTGAAAACGGAAATAATAAATAATAAGGAAAGCATAAAATGATAATGGCGACATCAAGGAGCCGGAGGCTCCTTGGTCTGATCCGAACCTCGTGATGCGGCTAACTCACGGCAAAGATCTGCGATCTCCTGATACAAGCAGTCAGCCTATGTCATATGAGTCGAATCAGATACCTGGACCTGCAAGGCAAGATCAACAACCTCATGTCAAAGTCTGGCAGTCACCATGCGAAGCATAGTTAGTTATGTGTACACGTCTGGGCGCTATAAAGAAAGATTGTTCGAAAACACTGTGGTCCTGGGTGAAGGTGGTAAAGGGGTATAATTTGCCACCAGAGGAGGTCTGGGCTCCTCAACTGTCTCTCCAAGGCTCTCCAAATCATAAGTCCAATTAGGAGGATTATAGACACTAGTCATCATAGGATCAAGCAAAGTGAAGTAATGGATGGTCTCGTTGTCGATCAAGAGCCTGAACTGGTTAGGGTTGAATGAAACCCTCCTAATCAATCCATTGTCTAAGAAGAAGACAATATCCATCATGGTATACCCGCGTTAGGAAGTCAAGTAAAGCAGCTTACTAGTAAGACCCAAGGCAAAAGCAATCTGAGTTACCGTTCCTCCCACGTGGATGATGCCTTCAAAGGACTTGGCGGTGAGGCTAAGATTCCAAAGCAGAAAGTTACCACAAGCCACAGGACGCGACTGGTTTTCACAGAAAAT
The DNA here is from genome assembly GCA_948472305.1 of Vicia faba. NCBI lineage: Eukaryota > Viridiplantae > Streptophyta > Magnoliopsida > Fabales > Fabaceae > Vicia > Vicia faba. The sequence continues at coordinate 406,857,501 of OX451740.1, read as the reverse complement.
GAAAAAGATCTCCTCCTCACTAACATGGACATCAGCATCAGCCTTTCTAAGGAAAGTATGAGCAAGGATCATTTGGAAGTACTTGAGAGTCGGGTTATGGATAATGTAGGACAGTTGGGTGGAAGGATCAGGTCCTCCTCCACCTGTAATATCACTCCAAGACTTATCGATATCTCTACTCATAAATTAACCCATAGGTAGCTCAAGAATGGCATCAGGGGTAGTCTAGAAGCCTAGCAAATCACTAAACTCCTTTTGGGTAAAAGAGTACTTTGTCCCAAATAATCTGAAGATGATGCAGTCGTCCTGACCAACATATGGCTCAAAGTCAAATGAACTGAGGAATTCCAGGGTGAGGTTTCTGTAGGTCATATTCAAGTCAATAGCATAAGCATCCCAATGGAGCTGGCCACACATAAACTTTATACTAGGGTTGAGGCCTAAAGCTTCCATGCAATCTTGGTCAGGGTAACGGGTAGGTGCCATGGGGCGTGGAGAAAGGGCCGCATAGTGTTGTTTCTGTGTATCATCTCTGAAAGTGTCATGCATGTCGTTGAAGCTTTTCATCCTGGAAAAAATGGTCAAAGGGGAATGCTATCAAGGTGGGACCTGAAAACACAAACATTGTAAAAGTTAGTCTAAATAAGTAAAAATAAAATTCAATTTAAAAATAAATAAATGCAAGCAAATGAAAAGATAAACCCATGGGTTGCCTCCCATACAGCGCTTGTTTAACGTCATTAGCTTGACGAGTAGAACTCATATATCTGAAGTAGGTACCGGTGGATCGATTAGAGTATGATGGAGTAGTCAATGGGGATGTCACCTCCTTCATGGTGTTTTAACCTCTACCTATTGACATTGAATGGATTACAAGAGCTGTTCCTGATCTCAACAGCTTCGAATTTTAGGATTTTAGAAACCTCAAAAGGACCACTCCATCTTGAACGTAATTTGCCAAGAAAAAGTCGCAACCTGGAATTAAAAAGGAGAATAGGATCGCCTACATTGAAGTTTTTCTTTACAATTATTTTATCATGCCAAGCTTTGGTTCTTTCTTTATATATTATGGAATTTTCATAGGCAGACTGGCGGAGTTCTTCTAGTTTATGAATGTCTAGGATGCGCTTTTCACTAGCAGTCAAATAATCTAGGTTTAAGGTTTTAATGGCCCAATAGGCTTTGTGTTCTAGTTCAAAGGGTAAGTGACAGGACTTTCCATAGACCAATTGGTAAGGAGTTGTTCCGATAGGGGTTTTAAAAGCAGTTTTGTAGGCCAATAGTGCTTCTTGTAGCTTCTGAGACCAATCTTTTCTAGATATCGAAACAGTTTTTTCTAAGATCTGTTTAATCTCCCTATTAGGTACTTCTACTTGGCCACTAGTCTGTGGATGGTAGGGTGTTGCTACTCTATGCTTAACTTCGTATTTACTTAAAAGTTTGTCAAAAATCCTTGATATGAAGTGTGATCCACCATCGCTTATAACAAGGAGGGATATTTCGAATCTAGGGAATATATAATTCTTAAATAGCTTTATCACTACCCGTGTGTCGTTTGTGGGTGAGGCTATAGCTTCAATCCATTTAGACACGTAGTCAACAGCTACTAAAATAAATTTATTTCCTAGTGAGGATGGAAATGGCCCCATAAAATCAATACCGCATACATCAAAAAGTTCTACTTCTTGAATGTTCCTTAACGGCATTTCGTCACGTCTTGAGATGTTTCTAGTTTGTTAACATTTGTCACATCTAACAATGTAAGCATGAACATCACGCCTTATAGTAGGCTATAAGAGGCCATCTTGGAGAATTTTAGCGTATGTCTTAGAAGTACTTGCGTGTCCTCCATAGTGTTCTATGATATTTCTTACCTCTTCTTTTGGAACACGGCGACAAACAATACTGTCAGTACCTCTTTTGAAAAGAAGTGGCTCGCCCCAATAAAAATTTATTACATCATTGAAGAACTTCTTTTTCTATTTATAGTTTTGGTCAGGAAGTACTATATCAGCAGCTAGCTAGTTAACAAAGTCAGTGTACCAAGGTACATTTATCACTGTTAAAGCTTCCTCAGAGTTCTTATAAGGATCCTGGTTATCTTCTCCAATGGTTTCTATTTTAGCTATTAGTTTTTCATATGCGAAATCATCATCTATGGGAATTAAATCTGGTTTTAGGTATTCAAACCTAGAAAGGTGATCAGCAACTACGTTTTATATGCCTTTCTTGTCTTGAATATCTAGATCAAACTCTTGTAGTAAAAGGATTCATCGAAGTAACCTAGGCTTAACGTCCTTTTTGCTTAATAGGTAACGAATATATGCATGATCTGTATAGACTATAATTTTAGCTCCTACCAGATAGGATCAAAATTTATCGATGGCGAAAACTACATCTAGGACTTCCTTTTCGGTTGTTGCATAATTAAGTTGGGTAGCATCTAGGGTTCTACTTGCATAGTAAATCACATGTAATTTATTATCTTATCTTTGATCTAGAACAACTCCCACAATGAAATTACTAGCATCGCACATGATCTCAAAAGGTTCGGTCGAATCTGGGGGTTGCATAACAGGTGCCAAAATTAGTGCTTGTTTCAAAAGGTTAAAGGCCTTAATTCACTTTTCATCAAAGATAAATTCAACGTCTTTCATCAGAAGACCAATTAGAGGTTTAGTTATTTTGGATAAGTCCTTGATAAAGCGTCGATAAAAACTAGCATGTCCAAGAAAACTCTGGACTTCCCTAATAGTCTTAGCTGGTTTTAGGTTTTCTATAACTTCTATTTTTTCTATATCAACTTCAATACCTTATTCAGAGACTATGTGTCCTAAAAATATACCTTAGGTAACCATAAAATGACACTTCTCCCAGTTTAACACAAGGTTTACTTCTGCGCATATCTCTAGAATTTTCTCAAGGTTAGTGAGACAGTTCTTAAAATGGAATTTGCATACCAAGAAGTCATCCATAAATACTTCCATAATCCCATCAAGATAATCTGTGAAGATTGACATCATGCAACGCTGGAAAGTATCTAGAGCATTACATAGTCTGAATGGCATTCGTCTATAGGCAAAGGTTCTGTAAGGGCATGTAAAGGTTGTTTTTTCTTGATCTTCAGGGTGAATAGGAATTTGGAAGAATCCATAATACCCATCTAGATAACAAAAGTTAGAATGTTTATCCAGACGTTCCAGCATTTGGTCTATAAATGGTAAGGTAAAATGATCCTTCCTAGTTGACTTGTTTAGCTTTCTATAATCTATCCACATACGCCAACCTCCTTCTATTTGTGTTGCTACATGTTCTCCTTTCTCGTTTAGCTCGACTGTGATGCCTCCCTTTTTAGGTACTACATGCACAGGGCTCACCCACTTACTATCAGAGATTTGATAAATTATACTTGCCTCTAGCAACTTAAGAACTTCTTTCTTAACAACATCACTCATTATAGGACTTGTCCTTCTCTGATGTTCTCTGGAGGGTTTTGAATCTTCCTCAAGTAAAATCCTATGCATACATACGGATGGACTTATACCTTTCAGATCAGAGATATTATATCCTAAAGATGAGGGGTATTTTCGTAAAACATCTAAGAGTTGGTTTGTTTCTTCTTGGATTAAGGTAGCACTGACTATAACTGGGCGGCTCATTCCTTCATGTATAAACTCATGTCTTAGATTCTTGGGTAGTTATTTAAGTTCTAAAGTTGGTTTTTCAGGGCATAGTATAGGATCTGGAGTAAGGGATAAACATTCGTGAAGGTTATCATCAATGTAGGGTTCCATCTTTTTAAATCCATCATCTCCCCTTATGAGGGTTGAAGGCAGCTTGATCGTTTCTGTGGGTTCTTCTTGATCTAGTTCCCTAACACATTCATCAATGATGTCTATGGCATAACATGCATCTCCTATTACTGGTGCCATAAGAAATTTCGAAAGAATAAATTCTATCTTTTCATCATCTACTTCAAAAGTCAACTTTCCTCTCTTGACATCTATTATGGCTCCTGCAGTTGATAAGAATGGTCTGCCTAAGAGGATTGGAATATCGTCATCTTATTTTATGTCCATGAAAACAAAATCAGTGGGGATATACAATTTTCCGATCCTAACCGGGACGTCTTATAATATGTCGATTGGATATTTAACAGATCTATCGGCTAATTGAAGAGAAATCTCATTAGGTTGCAATTCTCTTAAGTTTAATCTCTCACTAACTGCTAGAGGCATTAAGCTCACACTATCTCCTAAGTCCAGGAATGCTTTCTCGACCATGTGATTTCATAAAATACAAGGTATGGAAAAGTTTCCAGGGTCTTTCTCTTTCTTAGCAAGTTTATTTTCGGAAATAGAATTGCATTCCAAGGGTTTGGGATCGTCAAGCCTACATTTGTTGGTTAGGATGTCTTTGAGGAATTTAGCATATGATGGTATTTGGGTGATGGCTTCGGTAAAAGGAATCTTTATATGGAGTTTCTATTATTTTTATGATTTTTTTTATATTGGTTGTTAATTTTTGTTTGCTTAAGTCTTTGCGGATATGGTATTGGTGGTTTGTATGGCGGGGGTGGTACATAAGTTTTATTTATGGCTTCTCCTTTATCTTTATCTTTCTGTTTTTCAGATTCGACTGGTTCCTCTACTTCGTCCGTAGGCACATAACATTTCTTAGAAGTTTTGGATTCATTCAATGCTGGGTTAACAGGTTCATCATAAGCAGTCCCACTTTGTAAGGTAATGGCATTGGCTTGTCCTTGAGGGTTTGGTTAAGGTTGTCTAGGGAATTGCCCTTCAGGCGTAATTTGGGGGGCTTTTTTGCGAGCTAACTAAGAGATTTGGGTTTCAAACATTTTATTATGGGTGACTATTTGGTCAACCTTGGTTTCTAATTGTGTGATTAATTTATTTACATGAATTTTTTGGTTTAGGAATTCTTTGTTTTGCTGGGTTTGGGCCGAAATGAAATTTTCCATAATTTTCTCTAGGTTTGGCTTTGGGGGTACAACTTGCATAGGTTGGTTTTGTCCCTGGGCTTGAAAAATTGATGGTCTCTGAGGTGCTGAATTTTGGATAGGATTATTGTGTTTATAGGAGAAGTTTGGGTGATTCCTCCATCCAGGGTTGTAAGTATTTGAAAATGGGTTTCCTTGGGCATAGTTGACTTGGTATGTGCTTGTTTCATTCAAAAGATTGCATTCAGTTGATTGGTGCCCTTTGGTTCCACATATTTCACATTCTGAGTGGACTGCTGCTACAGTAGCTGGGATTGAAGACATATGTTCAACTTTAAGGGCTAAATCGTCCATTTTGGCTTGCATAATGTCTATAGAACTTATCTCATGTATTCCTCCTTGGGTCTCTTTCTTCTCTATCGATGCTCGTTTAGTTCCCCATTGATAATGGTTTTGGGCCATATCTTCAATGAGAGCGCAAGCTTCAGGGTAGGGTTTCTTCACCAATGCACCACCAGCGGCAGCGTTGATGGTCATCTTAGTGTTATAAATGAATCCATTATAGAAGGTATGAATGATTAACCATTTTTGTAGGCCATGGTGTGGACATGCTCTTAATAGGTCTTTATATCTCTCCCAAGCTTCAAAAAGTGATTCTCCTTGGTTTTGAGTAAATATGGTGATCTGATTTCGAAGGACAGCAGACTTACTTAGGGGAAAATATCTGGCAAGGAACACTCTCCTAAGGTCTTCCCAGGTTGTTATAGAATTGGCTTGAAGGGAAACTAACCAAGAACGTGCTTTACCTCTGAGGGAGCAAGGGAATGGTCTTAAACAAATTGCCTCGGGTGTAGCTCCGTTGGTTTTAAAGGTGTCAGCTAATTGAATAAAGACTTTTAAATGTTGATTTGGGTTCCCTGTAGCGAGAACCGCGAATTGGTTTTGTTGTACTAATTGAAATAAAGAGGGTTTCAGTTTGAAATTGTTAGCAGGAATAGCTGGCTTTAATACACTAGAACTAGATTCCTCGTCAGAGGGTTGGGAGAATTCCTTAAGGGGTCTTTGGTTATGTTCTTCAGACATATCTCTCATAACTCTTTGGAGTAAGAGATGTGCGCGAGCGTAACATTCGAGTTCCGCTAAAGGATGTAATAAACTTTTGGTGCTGCCAGTTCTTCGTATTTACCGGCTTAATAAAGCCTTAGTCTATACGGTGTAACAACAGGGTACGAAATTTGACGTAATTGGACCCTGGAAACGGCACCAAAAACTTGATGAGTGGTTTTCATAAGTATATAAAATGCGTCAGAGTAATATAAAAGATTATCAATCTCACAGAGACCAAACGCCAATCTATCGATTTCTGTTGTTACGGTGTTTATCTAAGATAAAACAATTCATGGGTTTATGAGTACACAGTGAAAGTAAATTAAGAAGATAGATATAAATTTAGATGAAAACAACAGGCTTGAATGTAATTCACACAGTCTGATAATATTCCAAATGCTTCTAAATAAAACTACTTTTAGGGAAATATTTTCTAGTCATGAAAAGAACTAATTTAACAGGAACTGTCGCTTTCGCGTATTCAAAACCTAGTTTATTCTTTAATCAATCCCTCTTATTGTCACTTATAAAATGGCGCGAATTGCATTAAAGTAATAAACCTATTTTTAAGAAATATAGTTTCTTGACTTAGTTGAAAAGTAATTTTGACTTGGAACTTCTAACCAAAAGAGGACTAGACCTTTAAACCCATAAACGCGTTCGAAAAGAGTTTTGAATCGTTTTTCTAAAAGTGTTAAAAGATTCCTACTTAATTGAACAAAGCTCTTTCACTTCCTTTGAACAACTAAGACTACCCAAGTTTAACTGAAGGTTGGACGACTTTCGATCTTACCCAACAAAATTGAAGTGCATAAAACTTGTGTTAAAAACCGAAACAGCCTTTAAGTATTTCTACAGACACATTATATGGAACATTACTTTAACTATGATCCTTACATTCTAACCTTTAAAATTTTTCCAGATATGGAAATGTAAACAAACATGTAAAAATAGACCATGTTAAAGTAGATTCTTAAAGTTAAAAAAAGGGCTTTAAAAGACAAGTAAATAAAGAAAGTAAATAAGTGCAAGACAAGGAAATAAACAAAGTAAAGCAAGTGCGATGAAATAAATAAAGTAAAGCAAGTGCGATGAAATAAATAAAGTAAAGTGAGTGTGATGAAATAAATAAAGTAAAGAGAGACTTGTAAATAAAAACTTTATCCAAATCAGAGGCTTTAAATCAGGTACAACTAGAAGTAAATGCGACTGGAAATGAAAATGGTGGCAGGATTAACTTCTACCAAAGTGCTCTAAACTTGATTACATACTCTATCAATGGTGTGATAACTCTTTGATGTGAAGGGATTATCACTTACAAAATCTGACAGTATATGGCTTAAGTTTGTAACTAAGCTTGGATGAAAAGAAAAAGAAACTGGAAACTCCTATTTATAGAAGAACCATACTCCATGGAATTACGAAGGTGCCCCCGACTCCTTTTGGGCGGGACACCATTTAACAAGGGTGGCGCCCGCCATTCCCCCTATGGTGCCCGTCATGTGTACAAGGGTGGGAAGTTGAGGAGAACATGGCAGTTGAAGGCAGTTCAGACCAATCTATGTCATTGCCTACCCTATGGCGGGCGCCATGCTGGATTCCATTAGTACAATTTGTTCAAAAACTTGATTTCTTGCTCGTTTTTCTTCATTTCTTCAAGAGGGGCTCTAGATAATCAAAATACCTGAAAACAAAACAAAAACAAACATAACACAAGAAAATGTCAATAAAAACCCTAACAAACATGTTCAATCTGAGTCAAATATGCAGTGTGTTTTAGTGTTATCATCGACCAATAGTATCCAGCTCTTAGTATATTCTTGGCCATAGTGTGTCCACTAGAGTGAGTCCCGAAGATATCTTCATGCATGTATTCCATGATCTTTTCTGATTCCTTATTGTCCATACAATGGAGCAGAGTAATATCATGGTTGCGCTTGTACAGGATCCCATTGCTTAGGATGAATCTGGCTGAGAACCTCCGCAGGAATTTCTTGTCGTTGATTGAATCTCCTTCAGGATGCTCTTGTTCTTCAAGGTACCTCCTCACTTCATGATACCAAGGTTTCTCATCATCAGTGTCGATCTCATAACAGTGCGCGGGTTCGTCAAATATTTCAATAGTAATTTTGGGGGCTTCGTTGTCCCAATCGACCTTGAACATAGACGACATAGTTTCTAAGGCATCTGCCAACTGATTTTCTTCCCTTGGGAAATGTTCAAAGGAGACATCCTCAAATTATGGGATCAAGGTTAACAAAAGCTCTTTGTAAGGGATCAGATTAGGATGTTTGATGTCCCATTCTCCTTTGACTTGACTGATTACTAGGAATGAATATCCATATACGTTTAACAATTTGATTCTTAGGTCAATGGCGACCTTTCGACCCAAGATGCACGCTTCATACTCGACCATGGTTTTTGTACAGTCGAAGCAAAGTCTGGCAGTGAAAGGTGTATGGAAACTTTCGGGAGAAATGATCACAGCACCAATTTCATTACCTATTGCATTGGAAGCTCCATCAAAAACCATAGTCCATCGGGATCCTTGTTCAGGTCCTTCATATGGTCCAGGCTTTTCACAGTCGGTTATCAGCATGATATTCTCGTCCAGGAATTCAAAGTTTATGGATTGGTACTCCTCAACAGCTTGATGGGCCAAATTATCTTCCAGTATGCTTCCCTTTATTTTATTTTTGTAGTGTACTGGATATCGCATCCAGTCAATATCATTTTTCATCTAGCTATTCGTCCGGAGAGAGCTGGCTTCTCGAAGATATAATTGATGGGATCGTCTTAGAAATCAATAAAGTGGTGTGAGTCAACATATACTGTCTTATCCAGTGAGCAGCCCATGCTAAAGTGCAGCAAGTTTTCTCGAGCAGTGAATATCTGGTTTCACAGTCAGTAAACGTTTTGCTAAGGTAGTATATCGCATGCTCTTTTCGGCCAGACTCGTCATGTTGGCCCAACACGCACCCCATTGAATTCTCTAATACAGTCAAGTACATAATCATAGGTCTTTCTTTAATTGGAGGCATCAGGATTGGAGGTTCTTGTAAGTACTCCTTAATCTTGTCAAAAGTTTCTTGGCAATTGTTGTTCCATCTGACTACTTGATCTTTCTTCAATAGTTTGAAGATTTGCTCACAAGTAGCAGTTAAGTGAGATATGAATCGAGCAATGTAATTGAGTCGACCTAAGAAACCACTGACCTCCTTCTCATTACACGGAGCTGGTATTTCTTGTATGGCTTTGACTTTCGCAGAATCGACTTTAATACCTTCTCCACTGACGACAAACCCTAGGAGTTTTCCAGATCTTACCCCAAAGGTGCACTTGTTGGGATTCAGCCTTAGCTTGTACTTTTTCAGCCTTTCAAATAGCTTGTGTAAATGATCAAGATGTTCTTCCTCAGTATGCAACCTTGCAATCATATTATCCACATAGACTTCTATCTCATGATGGATCATGTCATGAAATAGAGCTACCATAGCTCGTTGATAGGTTGCCCCTGCATTCTCCAAACTGAAAGGCATAACCATGTAACAGAAGGTGCTCCACTGTGTTACAAAAGTGGTCTTCTTCATGTCTTCGAGAGCCATTTTGATTTGATTGTAACCGGAGAAACCATCCATGAAGGAGAAAATTTTGTGTTGAGTCGTGTTGTCAATCAAGACTTCAATGTGTAGCAGTGGGAAATCATCCTTGGGGCTTGCCCTATTCAAATCCCTATAGTCTACGCGCATACGGACTTTTCCATCTTTCTTAGGCACTGGGACCACATTTGCAACCCACTACGGATATGACGTTATTGCTAGAAAACCTGAATTGAATTGCTTCATTACCTCAGCTTTTATTTTCTCATACATATCTTTCCGCATACGACAAACTTTTTACTTGAACGGAGGACAACCTTCTTTCATTGGCAGACGATGAACTACGATATCAGTATCGAGCCCCGACATATCTTCATATGACCAAGCGAATACTTCAACATAGTCGTGCAACATTTGGACCAATCATCTCTTGACACCATCTTCCAAGTTGGAGCCGATCTTGACTTCCCTCTTGTCAGCCTCAGTACCTAGGTTGATCACTTCAACTGGTTCTTCATGCGGTTGAATGGCCTTTTCCTCTTGTATCAAAAGTCTGGCGAGTTCCCCAGGTATTTCAAAATCTTCCTCGCCTTCGTCTTTGGCTTGATAGATTGGATGTTCAAAATCCTAGATGGCAATAGCAGAATTATTATCAATGAGATCCAAAGTGGATGTGGATATGCAAAAGTGTGTGTGTGCATGTAAAGTCACATGGCTATTTTGAAAATGAAATAAAGTAAAGAAAGGAAAAGAGCACAACATTTGAATGCAAAATATTCCAATATTTTTTCATTAAAATGAGCATATGGCATATGACAAATGACAAACCCTTAACAAATGGACCATTGTGCCTCGGGCAAGGCACGTGGCTTAAATTCGTTGTTTTAATGAAAATTACCGACAAATTTCTCAAAGTAATAAAAATAGAAAATGGATATTACTCTTGGCTCTAGGAGATTGGAATGAAGTCCTTGGTCTGCCAGTTGTTGAGTCCTCCACCAGCAGTCGGGTAGATCCAGTCGTCAAAGTCGCTGTTAGCATCAGAGTCTTCAAGAGCATTAACCTCATGGTTACTAATGCGGAGAGGTGGTTTCCCTGTACAAGCACGTCGCACCTTATTTTGAGCTTATGAAGTGAAACCTAACCCAAACTTGTATAACTTGTATGGGATGTCTGGGAGTTGTCCCCAAATTGTGCAGCCTCCGTCTTCAACAACAGCACGAGCATATTTGAGAGAGGCCATCCTTGGTGTATCTTTAGCAGCTTTGGGAGTGTCATGAGTGGCCTTGGCAACAACAACCATGGGAGAGACCACTTCAAAAGCTTGACAAGGAGTTTCAATGAACTCGCCATCCATTTCAACATACTTAAATGAATTTATATGACTAATCATAAACTCTTCCTCACCAGAGACGGTGACAATTTTCCCCTTGACAGGATATTTCAACTTTTGATGTGGTGTGGAAGTCACCGCACCTGCCCCATGGATCCATGGGCGCCCAAGCAAGCAAGAATAAGCAGGACGGATATCCATCACATAGAATGTTAAGTTGAAGACTTGAGGCCCAACCTTGATAGGGAGATCAACCTCTCCATGGACCATCCTTTTAGAACCATCGAAAGCCCTTACTACAATGTCGTTTGGTTTCAACACCAGTCCATCACAGTCTAGTCTATCCAAAGCTCCTTTGGGTAAGACATTGAGAGAAGATCCAGTATCCACTAATACATATGCCAGGATAATGCCCTAGCATTCTATAGAGATGTGGAGAGAATTATTGTGATTCTTCCCCATTGGGGTTAAATCTGTATCAGAGAACTCTAAACTGTTGTCGGTAGTCAAGCTTGCTACCCAGTTTTCATATTGGTCAGTCGTAGTTTCTTGTGGGTCATGTGCATTTTTCAAGAATTTTATCAGTGATTGAGCATACGCATCAGAGCATAACAACAAAGAGAGCATAGAAACCTTCGAGGGTGTTTGCATCTACTGTTCCACTATCTTGTAATCACTTATTTTGATAATTTTTAAAATATCCTCCATCTCTTGGGTAGATGGATCCTCAATGGTAATATCGTTTGTGGGCGCCTCCGTCCTGGCAGGCTCAGTCATTTTTTCCTTTCCTCGAGTATCAGCAACAGGTTTAACAGCAATAATACGAATGGGTGCATTAATGTTTGTCGGAGGTTAAATTTCTAGAGAGAAGATCCTCCCCATCCTAGTAACTTTACTTGATCCATCAATGTTTATAATTTCAGCAGTTTCATCTTCATCAATCCACGAATCTTGTTTGATACCATGGTAGTACACTTCCGCCCCATAATTCCAGGGTACGGCCTTCTTAGAAGAGTAGGGGACCGACCCCTATGTGGTGAAAATTAGTGGAGCTACTCTTAGTTTAATCGGAATCCTAATAGGACCTTTTTAGGTGATCCTAATAGGTTTGTTTGAGATAATAATGATGGACACATCTTCTTGAGATACATTTTGGGTCAAATTTTTCACAGATGGAGTTCTTTCAAATAGAATCTCATGGCTGTCCATCAGGTGTTGGACACCTTTCTTAAGCCATTCACAACCATTAATTTGTACAGCACGACAACAACAGTCTTCAAGGAAACCATGGAATACCCCGGCTTTCAACAAATTCTTTTTAATAGTCTTCAAAGGAGTGGTCAATTCTTTGATGGAGGCAACAAAAGAGGTATCTTCAATAGCATTGACACTCTTACCATGATTTGGCATGGGTGCGGTGATCACATTTGGAGTTGGCGGAGATTCGAATTTAATTGTCTTGTTATCAATTAGGTCTTGGATTTTGTTCTTTAGAGACCAACAATCATTGGCATCATGTCCGGGACTGTTTGAGTGGTAAGCGCATTTGGCATTGGGGTTGTATTTAGGAGAGGAGGTATCAGGGTTTTAGGGAGGATCCCTCAATGTAACCAGCTCCACTTTTAGTAAGTGTTGCAATGCTTGAGACAGTGACATATTCATCTTAGTATACTGCCTTTCTTGAAACTTTGTCCTTCGCCTATTCCCTTGTTGTTGTTGAGTAGGTGTAGGATTGAAAATTAATGTTGCCCCTACTGAATGATGATGGTCATTCTTAGTACGGCTTCTTGCTCCATTTACAACATTAGTATCTTTTTTTCCAGCAAATTGTTTTTTCACAAAATCAGAGGTGGAGGCCCTTGGTATTTTCCCGCTTTTAATCCCGCTTCAACCCTCTCACCTTTCAAGATCAATTCAGTGAATCTGGATGATGAACTTCCAATCAGTAAGTTGAAAAATGGTCCAGTCAATGTTCCCATAAACATGTCTACCAATTCTCTATCAGTTAAAGGTGGTTGTACCCTACCAGCCAAGTCTCTCCATTTTTTAGTGTATTCTTTGAAGCCTTCGTTGGAACCCATGGTCATTCCTTGTAATTTCACCCTAGTTGGCGCAAGATCAGCATTATATTGATATTGGCGATAAAAGGCAGTGGCCAAATCCTCCCAAGTATGGATGTTAGTCCCTTCCAATTGGTAAAACCACTCTAGCTGTGTCCCAGATAGACTTTCTTGAAAAAAGTTCACCCACAGTTTCTTATCAGCGGTATGCGGCTGAATTTTGCGGATGTAAGATCTTAGGTGAAGCTTCGTACATGACACACCATCGTACTTGGCAAAAACGGAGATCTTGAATTTATGGGGAATGGCTACCCCAGGAACCAAACCCAAGTCACCAAAGTACAAGTCCGGCATAACTTGGATTTCTACACCCTTCAATCTGTCTTCTAGTTGCTTATATTTGTCTTCGGTCGGTGGATTTTTCTCATCAAAATAGTACTCATCTTCATAGATTTGGTTGTTTCCACCCCCAGCACGGGTGCTTCTAGCATCTTCATCTTGATTCACATCCTCCTCGTAGGAGTCCTCTTCAACTTGAACTTGTCGGATGGGACCCTTGAATCTCTTCCCCATGTTGATTATATATTTCTTCTTGGTCTTCTTCTTCGTAACCAAAAGTGACATCATTTCTTGCTGACCCTTTGCTAAGTTGAGCAGAGTTTCTTGAAACTGAGAGTTTTGAGTCTGCAAATCCTTCACAGTTTGCTCGAGATCCATCTTATACTGAAATAAACAGTAGAAAGATGAGGAGACCTATGTCGGAAAACTTGCTTATAATATGATGCATGTTATGCGTATGCAATGACTTCAAGGGCCTTTAAGATTTAAATTTGCTTAAACAAAGAGGAAACAAAACATTAATTGTATTAATAAGTTCAACGGCTACAAATTTCCACTAGGGCTTACAACAAAATACTCAAGTCTGCTATGGAAGCTTCCTCTTTAGACTGATGTAGGAATTCAAGTTTTGCTCCTCTTGAAGTTGCCTTGTGAGCTCTAACACTTTCTTCTCGCTTGAGTAGAATTGGGCTTAAAAGTTGTCTCACTCTCCCTTGAGTTGAATCCACGATCTTTGCAATTCCTCAAGAGTAGTAGGCATGTCAAGATGAAGAATGGTGTAGGGAACATCTCCTTCGGTAATAGGCTCCATAATGATTGGTAGGATAGCCACATATAGCATCATGAGGTTTTGAGCACGAGCTCGCACCCACTTGAGATAAGGTTCCAAAGGAATGGAGTTCTTATGCCCCAAAGTTTTTCTATCAACCTTGTTTACCATGCCCTAAGCTCGTACAAATCTTTGACGATAACCATGGACATCGTCCTTGTAGTCAAACAAAATACCTTGGATAAGCGCCTCATGAGGACCATCCCTCCGAGCATAACCAAATTATCATAGAGCCAAGCAAGGATTATAAGTGATACCTCCACTAATGCCACGGAGTGGGACATTAGTGAATTCCCCACAATGGTCAATAATGGTGACATCCTCCAAATATCGAGAACACCAATGAATATCTGAATGCGAGAGTGACATTAATCTTTGAGACCACTTCATGCCTTGTTCATTCTTCAAAACTGACCAAGGAAGGTGTGATACAAACCACCTATATAGCAAAGGATTATAACACATAAGAATCCCCCTTCTCTTCATGGTACGGGCATGGAGAGAATGCAAAATGTCTTCGAGTAAGGTAGACACCAGGTTACAAGATAGAAGATTTTGAGCGCATTCACATCTATAAGTTGGTCTAGATTAGGGAAAAGTACCATCCTATAGATTAGAAAAGACAAAACTTCTTCAAAAGCTTGCAAATCCAGAGCATCCCAAAATAGTTGAGCCTTCTCAAACAGAAACTTGGCTAGAAAACCCTTAACACCACTCCTTGTTTCCTAATTAGCCACTATGTCGAACTGTTGCAAATGTAAGGCTAGAGAAATCTCCTCGGTCTTGGGTCTTTCTCAATACCGGTGAAGGGTATTTAATCAAGAATAGGTACTTCCAACAGTAAAGAGAACTCTTCCATGGTAGGCACCAATTGGTAATCAGGAAATGTGAAATAGTGATGTTTAGGATCAAAGAATTGAAAAATCACATGTACCATGTCTTCTTCAAAGTTTGAGGTAACCAAGTTGAGGAGTCGACCATACTTCTTGGTGAATGGAGAATTCTCGGGAACCCTTGATGCTAACTCCTTAAGTTGAGGAGGCATTTTCACAAGGTTGATCCGGATGGTATTTCTACGAGCGGAAGCCATATGCTACAAAATATAACAAAGATAAATCTCTAGGTCCTTGAAACGGTTACTGCAAATGTTATGGTATGATGTCATGATATTATGTATAAATAAACATATACAAGCAAAACAAACAAGTCCTTAGGTTTTAGGCTTGCATGGAGTTCATAGGTAAGTATCCTCTTGAATTTTAGTTGGTTCAACTTGTCCTAGAAAATAATCGGGTTCTAGGGAATCTCAATATCATTGATCTTTCTTCATCGGGCATTATTTCAGCGTAATCCTCTATTTTGGCGACCAAAATATCCCGAAAGTATGATCTCAATGAGTGTAGTATCGAGTATCAACCAACTTTGGACTACACCAAAGTCGGCTATCTCACTACTTCCTAACGGAAAAGTTATTCAACTAGAGGTTCTATGGTAAGTTAGTACTTCATGACACGACACAGTGGTCCCATATTCTCCTCGATTCACTACAAGGAATACCGGTACTAAAAAATGTGTCACACTAACATAGTTATTGTCTCAAACATATCGGTCTATGACGTACAGTCTCCATAATCTTTGCTACTTACCTAATGATGTTCCCAGATCCGGGTAGAGGTTCTATTCAAAACCCAAACATGGACCCAAAATATAAAGCAAACAAATCAAACAAATGAAAGCATTTAAATGTGATCTAGTCTCTAAGATAACCCCACTTTTAAGTCTTTCCCCAACATAGTCGCGAGTTCTATAATACGGTGGGAGAACTGACTTGGGTGTTTTGCGTTTTATCACAATTGTTGTGAATAGAAAGATTCGCCACCGACTTTTCTTTTGTCCAATAAAGGAAAGGGTGAAAAGGATAGGAAAGACCTTTTGAGATTTTTTCTTGAATTCGGGGGGTAGGTTATGAAAAGGGAAGGTGTTAGCACCCTTTTCATTCGTAGTTATCTATGGGCTCTTAGTTGCTAGCTCACTTTGAAATGCTTTGTAAATGTGTTTGTGGTTTTTTTGAAAGTATTTTGGAGAAGTGCCTTTATTTATGCGAAGTTTGTAATGATTCTCGTCTCTATAAGAATGCATACAAAGTGTTGGCTTTTGAAAATATGTCATGGAAAATGTTGGTGTGTTTGAAAGATGTTTTGTTTTGAAATGTTTATGATCAAGCAACTACGAGCGTTCTACCTACTCAAAAGAAAGTCTTTGTTCTTTTCCTTCTCCTTTAGATAGGGCTTTCCTACCATTGTTTAGTAGAGAGTCTTATCATTGGATGTGAAGGGACAGGCGAGGGTCATCGTACAACCATTGAAGGCAACATTGTAGGATACCTTAGCAATTTGTCGTAAGGGACTAAGATCATTTACTGAAGGCAACATTGAATGGGTCATCGAGGGACTACGATCTTGTAATCGAGGGTCTTTGCTAAAGTATCCCATGTTCGAGGGACATGACTGTTTTATTTTAAGGCTACAAGTGTAGGTTAACCCTAGAGATGCAAGTGTGCAAAGTGTGTTGTTTTCATTTAAATTGTCTTGAATTAGGGTTGTCTACTTGTTAATTTTTATAACTTGCCATACACAACCTAATTACTAGCAATAGTATGGAAAGCGATAAATTGTAGAAATTAAAAGTTCTACGTTATTATATCATTTTAGGATGGGGATACCAATTTAAAAATGGGGATATAAAGCAATAAAGTTCTAATTAAAAGTTCTACGCTATGTACAAAAATATAGAGATAATGTAAAAGAGAAGAAAATTATTTTTTATGGTTTTTTGTAGGAAAAAGTTTTATGGTTAACCTAATTGACTTGAAAAAAGAGAAGTTAATTATTAATTATGGTCTAAGTTGATTCAGATAAAAGAACAAATTAAAAAAAAAAACTAAGTCTAAATTTATTTTAATTAAGAAAAGAAATTAAATTTGTTAAGGATATTTTTTTTTGGGTTTCATGTTTAAGGAAATAAAATAAAATGGCAATAAAATAAAAGATAATTAATCTAAGTATTTATTAAAATATTTTTTAGTATTTTTTTATTAAATAATAATAATAATAATAATAATAATAATAATAATAATAATAATAATAATAATAATAATAATAATAATAATAATAATAATAAAAGAAAATAACATAAAATGAAATAAAAATATAAATTATAAGTCAGGGGGTTTTAAAATGAATTGGGAGGTTAAAAAATAGTAAAAAGGGCGCTAGGCCCAAAATGCATTTGTTTGGAATCAGAAAATAAATAAAATAAAAAAAGTTATATGGGCCTGCGTAGGTATGAGCAAAAATAGGGGTAAGGATTAGAAAGAAAAAAAAGAAATAAGGCCTAAACCCTGAGCCCCGCGCCTATTTTGCTCTCATGTTACTGACTTGTTGGGGTGTACCATAGACTGGCGTTAGAATGTGTTGGATTTGATGGTAGGATGATCATGTGATGCTGATGTGAGGTGTATGGTGCACGCCTCAAGCTAGCTAACATTGAATCTGCAAGAACAATTAAGTGAAAAATAAAAGGGTACCACTGGGGTTCGAACCCAGGTCCCTATAGTTCCAAGCCTTACGCGCGCACTCTCTACCACTAGGGTGGCTATACATCTGGTTTTTAATACACAGACCAATAAATATATTACAAACTCAATCCTGAATGTGTCATCTTCTCAACCATTTGCAAAAGTACAAACATGAAACTTGCTCCATTTTTTACAACCATTCCAACCATATGAATTTCATGAACTATTAATCAAAGTTGAATGAGAATTTTGTTTGGCCCCAAAATAAAACCTAACTTTTCTGGATTTTCAATTCTAAAATTCTCAACACATGGTTAATGAAAATGGAAAGTAAGCATATGGTTAGCTTCAGGGCAATGATATCTATATTTTATCTTCACAAATGAACCACTAATGATGCTTGTATGAAGAGTTCAAAGTCAAGAAAATTTACCTTGAAACTGAAATTCATGTTTTGATTTAGAGCACCTTTCAAGGTGTTGTGATGATCAAAATAGCTTCAATGGACTTCTAGGAAGTTAATGCAATGCTTAGCTTTGATTGAGAGTGGTTTTATTAACTTGGAGAAGTCAAGTTGCAGATGGCTGTTTTTCAGTTTGGAAAGTGACAAAGATGGAGTTATAATTATGGAACAAGGACAGGGATGAACTATATTTGATGTATGAAAGCTTTGAAAATGATTTTTATGGAAATACACGATGGAAATGGAAGATACAAATTCAAGGGCAGAATTGTATACAAATGGAGTTCTTGTGTGCAATTTATGGCTAGAGGGAGTTTGGGAGAGTTTCAGGGGTTGTTAATTCGTGTTTGGCTTGTAAATAACATCCTCTATTATAAGGAAATGTTTTGGAAGCTTGAAGTAACCAGAAATCAGATATCACGTGTTATGGTTTGGTTGAAAATGAGAAATCAAGTTGAATTAATTTTCATTATTCCAAAGTTCAAGTACAAGCATGGTCTATTGTTTGTTGGATGTAGGGTACTCTATTCATGCTTTTTATCTTACTTTTAATCAGAGATATAAGTTACAAGACTCAATGCATTGACAATTTGCGTAAAGCTTGCTTTTCCAAAATGGAAGTGTGACCTTTCTTCCTTTAATGGCAAGTCAACTTGGACAAAGCTTGAATCACTTGGACAATGGATCTATCAGTTGTGTAAACATTAAATTGTTGAGTTATTTGTAAGTTATAATGTATGCAAAGCAATATTATGCAGGATGCTTGTAGATTGGATCAAATGTTCATCAAGAAAATGACCTATAATTCAAGTTTATGAGGCCATCTTCATCTCTTCGAAACTTCTAGGTCAAGCATGATCTCTTCAAGTTATTGGACATTTTGGAAAGCTTAAAAAATCCTATACAACTTTCTTGTTTTCCATTTTTTCTAGATCAAATTGGAGCTATGTGAAAAAAGGTCAAGAAGTTGGGGACAAAAATCTGCCTAAACTAGGTCAAAATTTCACTAAGTGTTTAAGAAAAAGTGCATGACTTCATGGGTTTATAACAAAAATCCAAGAATTTCTAGGACTTGATCAGTAAATAAAAATTGTAGATATCATTAATATCTACAACTTTCATGTTGAAAGTTTTCTTTGAATCATCTTGCATCTTGGTGAAAAATTGGCATGAAGTAATGAAATTATCATGTATAAAAACACTTAGAAAAATTTCTAAGTCTTGAAAAGTTTGACTTTTCACATTGACTTTGACTTTCTTGATTTCTTCATGATCAAGCTTCATATTTTTGAATGTCTTGATGAATTTTTATCTTTGAAGTTCAACTTTGATCAAAAAGTCAAAGTTTGACTTTTTGTGCATCAGTTGACTTTTCATCAGTTGATTAAATTTCAACTATCAATCCATTGATCTTGAGGAATGTTTTGAACCATGTGTGATACGGTGGCAGAACCGACTGTTTAATACTGGTTTGCATTTTGCGTTTTGTGTTTGCAAATGTCGCGGTAAGCAAGAGTCGCCACCGACTTTTATTTCATCCAACCGGAAAGGAAAAAAGTACAGAAAAAATCCTTTTTCGAGATTTTGAGTACGGGGGGTAGATTATAGAAAGGGAAGGTGTTAGCACCCTTTCTATCCATGGTTTTCCATGGGCTCTTAGGTACTTGCTCATTTTTAAATTGCTTGTGTTTGTGTGCTTGTTTTTTTGAAAAAAATGTTTTACTTCATGATAACCCTTGTATCAGTCCTCAAGGGTGTGACGAAGTTGTTTTGAAAATTGTTTGAAAGGTGTAAGTGCGAAAAGTTTGATTTGAGCAAGTACCTACTAGCATCTACCTCCTCGAAAAAAGATTATTTCTATTCTCATTTCCTTTAGACAGCGATATCCTACTATTGCGGAATAGGTAGCACCGTCGTTGGAATTTGTAAGGGTCAATTCGAAAGGGACGTACAGTCAGTAAAGAAATATTAGGATACCTTAGTAGTAACCCTAGAGTCTTAAGATCTTATTCGAGGCAACATTTTCGAGGCAACATTTTCGAGGCAACATTTGAATGGGACATTTGATCTTTTTAGACATGAGGGCAACCACTAAGACACCCTATGCTTGATGATCGTTTATCGAAGGCAACCGAAGTGAGAGTATACCCTAAGAGTGAATATGTGCGAGTGATTTGTTTCAGTTATTTAATCTTTGCACATTAGGGTTTTCTAACCATTTTAATTTTGTCATGCATTCTTGCCATACAATCCTATTAGCATACATCTACACAGTTAAATATTTGCGGGAATTAAAAATACGAGAAAATAAACCTAGCTATTACAAGGCTTCGGGGAGGGGGATTAATTACATAACCAAAAATCTGGGATTTAAACAGTAAATAAAAACCCTAAGTTAACTATTACAAACCCTGAACAGTTACAAAATAATGGCAAAACAATCAACAAGCGCGCCGCGAATTAAATCGAAGAGATTAGGGTTTTGACCCTTTGACTAATCCTACTTGCGATTGATTAAAGAAAAAAATGTTTATTTGTCATGCTTTGTTATTTGAGAAAATAATGAAATAATTGAATTTAAAAAAGGACCTAATTACTAATTAATTTTAATTAATAAAAATAAATAAGTTAGCCTATTTTTTGTATTTTTAATTTATTTTCAAAAGGAAAACAATTAAATCAAGAATTAAACCTAATTTTCTAGTTGATTTTAATTGTGAAAAAAACAAATTAAAGTTACCCTAAATTAAATTAATTAAGTTAAATTTGATAAAAAAAACCTAATTCTAATTTTTTTGAATTCTTGATTTTATGATTTTATAAAAACAAATTGTTTTTAAAATAAAATAAATAAAGAATTAAGAATAAAGCAAAAATAAAACAAAAAGAAAAAATGAGGAATGGGCCTGATTGTGAATAGCAATGTTGGGGGTGCAAATCTGAATTCTTTTGGCCCAAATACTCCCAGCCTGGTTGACCACGCTTGATCTGATGTGGGTGTTGACTTGAGGAGCATGGTGGTCTCCCATTGTTGGTATGTTGGATCTGGCTAGGGGCACATCAGATGGCTGGATGTTGATGGAGCATGGTGGGCGTTTGAGATTGTGAAGCATTGGATTGTATGAAGAAAAATAATACAAAGCAAAGGTTGGGACTTGGGATCGAACCCAGGTTCTTATACTCAATCCCAATGCTTGCTTGCCAGCTGCGCTACGTTGTTAACTTGTTATTATAATAACAATAAAACATAATATGAGAAAAAACAAAAGAACTGAATCCAAGGCGCGAAATTCAAACGTCCCAATGGCTGCTTGACACGCCAACGTCTTCTTCCTGGCAACCGTCATTTTAGAAAACAAGACTTTTACCTATAGACATTCGTTGTAGGTATAACCTTGTTCATCTCCAAAATTGCATACGAGCAAGATAAATGAAAAGTACTGGTACCAATCAACTTGTCTCATCCTCACGAGCATCATGGTACCAGAATCAAGGCCTAATTTTGCCTGTATTGAAAATCCCTAAATCGAACACGGAAATCCTAGCAATGGTAATATCATGTACAGGAATTAAAAACACAATTAAATGGCATGGTTAGCTTGCAAACATGATGACAAATACGAATATAACAATCAAAAGTGTTAATAATGCCAGAATTGTGATAATCGAATTGGAAAAAAATGTCAAACCGTGTGAAGTGTAGCTCGTGTTTCTAGGTGTTTTGAAGCTTGCAAAGGATGTTGTTAGCTTCCTAAGATGTCTAGCAAGAGATTGGAACCTTCAGCACACCTCGAATTGGCCTGTGGAAGAAGATTCGTCTCACACTTTTTTTGGAAATTTTGGAGTTTTGTTCTGGTTTTTGGAGGCAGGTTGTGCACGAAAATTCTTGTGTTTAGGGTTCCACAAACTTCATTATATGTATTGAATCCAATTAGGTTAACAATTTTGGATCCAATTTTGAGAATTCATGAATGGAATATTTGATTTTTAAGCCATATGATATCTGTCCATAACCATGCCAATCATGCTCTTTTTTGTACCAATTGGCCTTAACTCGAATTGATCTTGTAAACTCAGCATATCTTGATTGCTAATCTGTCAAAAAAACAAATCAAATCATATCTTTATTAATTTTCATCATTTATTTGATTTAATCCACTTTTTAATTAATGAAAAATCAAAATAAATTGAAAAAATGAAGCACATAATGGGTGAGTGAACATTTGAGTCGTGGACCACATTATAATTGAGTTGCAAGCATAAAAAGTTGTGCCCATTTAGCGAAAAATGCAAATTTGAGCATATTTAACTTTTGGCAATTTTGCAAAAATGGTCAACTTGGCCAATACATAACACTCTCAATTTTGACCCTAGAGAGGTGTTCTTGGACTTTTTAGAAAGCTTAGGATGTCCTATAAACAACCCTTTTGGTCTCATATCAATTGAGTCTTCCATGTTCATGTATGTAGCTTTAACCCAAAAGGTGTTTTTGTTGACTTTTCAAAAGGACCTATAATGTCAAAATTCATATCTTTTTGTGAGTGCATATTCTGAACTTGGGATCTGAAGATGAATTGTATGGAATTGCATTCTCTTAAAAATTATATTTGGATGAGTCATTTCTGATAAAGTATGAGAAAGTTATGCATGGTCAAAGTTGAGTTGACTTTTCATGCAAAACCCTAATTTAGCAACTTTTGGGTTTTGATGAATTATGAGCAATGCTTTAGGAATCATGATCAACCCTTAATAAAATGATGTATAATACTTCAAAATGAGTATGTTGACCAAAAATCTTGAAGTTTGATTGTATATGGGCCACAGTTGACTTTTGACCTATCGCTGTTGATTTTTAGGCATTTGAGCAATTGACTGGGCAAATTTCTTTTGCAAGGCTTGAAACTTGACATGGATGATCTTGAGAACATATTAGGACAATGGTGAGAATTTGAGTCATTTGTGGTCCACACATCTTGAGGAAGATGGAAACCCTAATTTGAGGTATACTGCCTTAGAAGAGAGTTTGTCTGGTCAACTCTTGAACTTCCTTGAGAAATTTGGGGACCTCACTTGCCATGTGTTGAGAAATATGTGAGGGAAAATTTTTGGGTACAACAGTTTCCCCTATTCAATCTTCTTAAACCTGAAGATGTAGATTGGTTCGTCTGCCTTTCGTGATCTGAAGGTGGAAGATGATTGAACACTAGAGTGCCCAGAAATTTGCACTCGCATGAAGTGGCGCTTGACTTGTGATATCGGGAATGGGCTTACAGATGCCATTTGGAAGTTAAGGATTGAAGATTGTCAGGGACGGGTATAAAGATTCCATCTGAAGATGTGTCGATCGCATAAGAGATTCCTTTGCGAGAACCCGCATACCTGTTGTTGAGGAGGACTTCGTTGGGGAATGCTGGTCTCTGTCTTGGGAGAAATAGAGTTTTAGGAGCTTCAGTTGTCCGTTACTCTACTGGGGTATTAACTTCAGCTTGGGGAAGCAGAAGTGAACTGTGTATCTGGTCGGGGTATATGCTGCACCGCGACTTACTGGAGAGATGCGAAACCAATCGTGTTTGATCGGGTTCTGGTCTTACAGTGTTGCGAACTGATGTCTGGGGATAAGAGAGGAAGAACCCGGATAGCAAGGTTATGAGAAGGAACCTGGATAGTAGGGTTACTTCAACATGAAAGCCTGGATAGTAAGGCTGTGAGAAGGAACCTGGATAGTAGGGTTACTTCGATATGAGAGCCTGGATAGTAGGGCTTAAGAAGGAACCTGGATAGTAGGGTTACTTCGACATGAGAGCCTGGATGGTAGGGTTGTGAGAAGGAACCTGAATAGTAGGGTTACTTCGATATGAGAGCCTGGATAGTAGGGTTGATTCTACATGAGAGACTGGATATTAGGGCTGTGAGAAGGGACCTGGATAGTAGGGTTACTTAGATATGAAAGCCTGGATGGTGGGGCTATGAGAAGGAACCTGGATAGTAGGGTTACTCCGAGATGAAAGCCTGGATAGTAGGGCTGTGAGAAGGAACCTGAATAGTAGGGTTACTTCGATATAAGAGCCTGGATAATAGGGTTGTGAGAAGGAACCTGGGTAGTAGGGTTACTTTGATATGAGAGCCTGGATAGTAGGGCTTGGGAAGGAACCTGGATAGTAGGGTTACTTCGATATGAAATCCTGGATAGTAGGGTTGTGAGAAGGAACCTGGGTAGTAGGGTTACTTCGAAATGAGTTTGGATAAAACTGCAGAGGGAACCTGAATAAGGTTGCTTTGTGATGAATCTGTGTAAAACCTCAGGATGAACCGGGGTAAGGTTGCTAGTTTGTGTAAAACTTCAGGATGAACCAGGGTAAGGTTACTTTTGTCGCACCGATGATTACTCTGTTTAGCTTTGGGTGTTGATCATGGTCCTGCTGGAAATTGTTGATAATAACTGTCTTTCCTGAAAGAAATACAGGGTTAGTTATGTGTGATGCATGAGATGCATTGTGATGAGGTTCTCGAAATAACTGATATTATATTACATGTAATTTATGCATATGTCATGATGTATGAACATGAAATGCTGACATAATAATCTGAGTCCGGGAAAATAAATCCCTGACTGCCATTTGGAGAGTATGAGAAATGGTATTCTTGAATGATGTAAAAAAAACATAGTTCCTCTACACCTGTTGGGGATGGTGAACAAAGATGACTAACTGGGGATTCGCATCCATTTGGCTGGTGGATATTCTACCGGAAGAGACCCTGTCTGCGGATAACTCTGCGGGGAATAACTCTGTTAGAGAGGAGATACTATGTTGATAGATCCGCTGATTTGGAGAGATAAACTCAGCTGGGGGTGAATTTCCATTGTTGGTGATAATGAATTCTGCTGGCGATTGAATTTCTGCTTGTGAGAGAAATAAACTCTGCCCGGGGAAAAATTTACTGACTCACTCGCAATTGTGAACCTCAATTGGGGAGAGTTATATCCTGTTCGGGAAAGCTAAAATAACTTTCTTTGGATACTTTTTACTCTGTGGGGAATATATGTACCACTAATCATGTTCTCAAGTTGGCTCTATCTCGGTACCTGATGGGCAGAGAGTAACTGTGAGGTTTGGTACTTCTTGTTTTCCCTGTTTCTGGAATTACGAGTAATTGTCTTTTGTTTCTTATGTAAATCCTTATGAGCAGCAATCATTTTCAAATGCATATATAAAAAATAAACCATTAGACGTTCTTGCAAAACAAAACAGAAAAAGAAAAAGAAACAAATTGAAGTTTTTTGAAATTGGTCTGTAATAGGCGTTTTGTACAAGGAGGATGACGTCCTAGTAAGAGAATGCCGCTGAAAGACATAAATTATACAATTTTGTGTAAAAGAAAGAAAAACAGCTATGTGAAACGACCCCATTGGGTTACAACAATGATATTGCCTTTATATCTTCAAGCGTCTCATCACTTTGCTACTTGGCCGAAGGTTGATCAGATTGATTGGTGTTGTCCGAGCTTGATAGTTGATACTGAAGTCTGGTTGTGAGATGATCCAATGAGACATAGTGTTACGCTTCAATCCCTATTTTTTTCCTGGACCGCCCTTTCGGGTTTTCAGTCCACCGAGATACCCTTTTTTTCCCAAGTCGCCTTTTCAGGTTTTCGACTTTCCAGGTGTACAGTTTTTTTTCATTTTCATCCCTTACTTTTTCCCGAACCCTTTTGGTTCGCCGGGAAGCCCTTATTTTTGCCTAGGCCATTCAACCTAGCGGGTCTTTGATTATGCGTAGTATCTTTTCACTATGTCTGCATTGACGGGGTGAGGAAGGTCGTCACCATCCATGGTGGTTAGAATCATAGCTCCTCCCGAGAAAATGTTCTTAACCACAAATGGACCTTCGTATGTGGGGATCCATTTGCCCCTGAGATCACCTTGCGGTACTATGATGCGTTTGATCACTAGGTCCCCGACTTGATATTCTTGAAGTCTGACTTTCTTGTTAAAAGCCTTGATCATTCACTTTTGATACGTCTAACCATGACAGATAGCAGTAAGTCTCTTTTCATCGATTAGATTCAGCTGATCAAGTCGGGTTTGGATCCACTCGTCTTCGTTCAAATCTGCACCCTTCATAATCCTGAGAGAGGGTATCTAGACTTCGATGGGTAGTACTACCTCCATGCCATACACCAAAGAGTAGGGTGTTTCCCCTGTCGACGTTAGTGTTGAGGTATGGTACCCATCAAAAGCGAATGGTAACATCTCGTGTCAGTCTTTATATGTCACCGTCATCTTCTGCACAATCTTCTTAATGTTCTTGTTAGCTGCTTCAACAGCCCCATTCATCTTCGGCTGGTAGGGAGAAGAGTTATGATGTTGTATCTTGAACTGTTTGCAGAGCTCAGTGATCATTGTGTTATTGAGATTTGTACCATTGTCAATAATAATTCTCTCTGGTACACCATATCGATAGATCAGATTGTGTCAGATGAACCGCGCCACGACGTTCTTGGTTACTGTAGCAAAGGAAGCTGCCTTTGTGAAATAATCAATAGCCACCAGAATGAAACGATGCCCATTAGACGCAGTAGGTTTGATCTCGCCAATCATGTCAATACCCCACATCGCAAAGGGCCAAGGAGTTATCAAGACATTCAGAGGGACTGGAGGCACATGCATCTTATCAGCATAGACTTGGCACTTATGACAGGTTCGAGAGTGCTGATAACAATTGGCTTCCATAGTGGACCAGTAGTATCCTTCCCATAGGATCTTTTTATCCATGGTGTGTCCATTAGAATGGGTTCCGAAAGTGCCTTCATGTAGATCTGTCATGATCCTTTCTGCCTCGCTCTTGTCTACACACTGCAGTAAGGTTGAATCATGGTTACGCTTATAGAGGATCCCATTACTGATGAAGAACTTCGCAGCGAACCTTCTCAGAAACTTCTTATCGTTAACAGATGCCCCCTCGGGGTATTCTTGAGCCTCAAGATACCTATTTACCTCGTGAAACCAGGGTTTATCTGCTACCTCTTCAGTCTCAATGTCACAACAATGTGCGGGTTCATCCAACCTCTCAATGGTAATCTGGGGAGCTTCATTGTCCCACCTAACTTTGAACATAGAAGACATGGTAGCTAGCGCGTCCACCAACTGGTTCTCTTCTCGTGGGAAATGTTCAAAGGTTATCTCCTCAAAGTGTGAGAGCAATTTCAGTACATACTCTTTGTAAGGAATAATATTTGGGTGCTTCGTATCCCACTCGCCTTTGATTTGACTTATCACCAGATCGGAATCTTCGAATACGCTCAAGAACTTAATCCTCGGGTCAATAGCAGCTTGAAGACCCATGATACACGCTTCATAATCTGTCATATTGTTGGTGCAGTTAAAACATAATCGGGCGGTGAACGGAGTATGACATCCCTCGGGAGATATAATTACAGCGCCAATGTCGTTACCCAATACGTTCGAAGCTCCATCAAAATACATAGACCATCGGGATCCTTCCTCAGGTCCTTCATCCGGTCCAGGTTCTTAATAGTCAGTCACCAACATAATATTCTCATCTGGGAACTCAAAATTCATAGACTGGTAGTCATCCACGGCCTGATGATCCAAATGATAAGCCAATGCACTCCCCTTTATTGATTTTTGGGTTGTATATTGTATGTCGTACTCAGTTAAGATCATCTGCCACCTTACTATCCTTCCGGAGAGAACGGGCTTCTCGAAAATATACATGATCGGGTCCATCTTTGATATCAACAAGGTAGTGTGAGTCAGCATATACTATCTCAGCCGGCGAGCAGCCCATGCCAAAGCGCAGCAAGTTTTCTCAAGCAATGAGTATCGGGTCTCATAGTCGGTAAACTTTTTGCTAAGGTAGTAAATGGCGTGCTCTTTTCGGCCAGACTCGTCATGCTGCCCCAGCACATAACCCATTAAATTGTCTAGCACTGTCAAGTATAATATCAAAGGTCTTCCTTCAAATGGAGGCATCAAAATTGGTGGTTCTTGAAGATATTCCTTAATTCTTTCGAAAGTAGTATGGCATTCATCATTCCACTTTACCACTTGATCTTTCTTCAGCAGCTTGAAGATTGGATCACAAGTAGCAGTCAGATGTGAAATGAACTTGGAGATGTAATTCAAACGTCCCAAGAAACCTCTAACTTCTTTATCTGTGCGGGGGACCGACATCTCTTGTATGGCCTTTACCTTTGCAGGGTCCACCTGAATACCCTTATCACTGACAACAAAACCCAGAAGCTTACCAGACCTTACCCCGAAGGTACATTTGTTCGGATTCAACCTCAGCTTGTACGTCTTCAACCTGTCAAACAATTTCTGGAGATGATCAAGGTGCTCTTCCTCAGTCTGGGACCTGGCTATCATGTCATCAACATAAACCTCGATCTCGTGGTGAATCATATCGTGGAACAAAGCGACCATGGCGCGCTGATAAGTTGCCCCAGCATTCTTCAACCCAAAAGGCATTACCTTGTAACAGAAGGTGCCCCACTGTGTAACGAAGGTTGTCTTCTCCATATCCTCAGGATCCATCTTGATCTGGTTATAGCCAGAGAAACCATCCAT
Source organism: Vicia faba (assembly GCA_948472305.1). Taxonomy (NCBI): domain Eukaryota; kingdom Viridiplantae; phylum Streptophyta; class Magnoliopsida; order Fabales; family Fabaceae; genus Vicia; species Vicia faba. The sequence continues at coordinate 406,828,643 of OX451740.1, read as the reverse complement.
GAAGGAGAAGATCTTGTGTTGCACGGTGTTGTCGACTAGAACATCAATGTGAGGAAGTGGGAAGTCATCCTTGGGGCTTTCCCTGTTCAAATCTCTGTAGTTCACACACACCCGTACCTTACCGTCCTTCTTAGGTACCAGAACAACATTGGCAACCCACTGCGGATAAGAAGTGACAGCTAAGAATCCTGCGTTGAACTGCTTCATGACCTCTGCCTTGATTTTCTCTGACATTTCAGGGCGCATACGACGGACCTTCTGCTTTACTGGAGGGCAGTCTTCTTTAGTCGGCAGGAGATGTACCATAATATCAGTGTCCAAACCAGGCATATCTTCATAGGACCAGGCGAAGATCTCAACATAGTCGTGTAGCATCTATATTAACCGTTGTTTGACACTAGGCTTTAGATTCGCACCTATTTTAACCTCTTTCATGTCTTCCTCTGTACCCAAATTCACTACCTCAACTGGCTTTTCATGAGGCTGTATGGCCCTTTCTTCCTGTTGTAATAGTCTAGCAAGTTCTCCAGGCACCTCACAATCTTCCTCACCTTCGTCCTCGGCTTGGTTGATCGGATTTTTGAAGTCATAATTGGCAGTAGCAGAGTTGTTATCAATGGGGTCCAGAGTGGATATGGATCTGCAGTATGATACGTGAGTGTGTGTAAGAGAATAGATATTTTGATAAAGTGAGAGACATGCACAGTCTTGAGAAATGCAATCAAAGCCTTCGCATGGGCTTCAGAAAAAAACAGCAGAGACAACATGGACATCTTTGATGGAGTCTTCCCCAGCTGCTCGACCACGTTGTAGTCACTCTTCTTAATGATTTTCAGTATTTCCTCTATTTCTTGTTTAGAGGCTTCCACAACGATTTTCTTAGGTGCCTCCGTCCGAGCAGGCTCACCTATAATTTCCTTGCCCCGAGTCCCAAATGGCTCAGCAGCAGGGGGAATAACTGGAGTAGAAACAGGAGAAATGTTAGGAGTGCTGGTTGGAGCAGCAGTTGGAATAACAGTAGGCTTGATGATCTTCGGAGCAATCTCAGGAGAGAAAACCCCTCCACTTTGGGTAACCTTACTAGTCCCGACAATATTACTGACATCAGTATCAGCTTCTTCATTCTTCAGATCTTGCTTAATGCCATGATAGTACACATCAGCACCATAATGCCATAGGACAGCCTTGTCTGAGGTGTACGGGATGGGACCAGGAACAGTGATTATTAGCGGAGCAATTCTTTGAACAGGTATAATCCTAACAGGTCTTCTCGAGGAAACCTTGGAAGGATTGGTGTAAATGGTTATAATAGTGACGTCTTCAATGGGAACAATAGGGATCACAGTATTCTCGAACAAAATCTCTTTATTATCCATCAAGCGATGAACACCTGACTTCAACAAACGGCAACCAGAAGGTAGAATCGAACACATGTGGCAACCTTCACCACAACCCGGAAATAAACCGGCCAACAGCAAATTCTTCTTAACAGTCCTAAGAGGAGTAGAAATTTCTTCAACAGAGGTCACAAATAAATTAGTGTCAAAACATTAACTCCACGGCCATGTTTAGGCATGGGAGCAGTTATAACATTTGGCTTTTCTGGGGCATCAAACTCTATCTCCTTGGCTTCGAGCAAGTCTTATACTTTGTTTCTCAGAGCCCAACAATCATTTGTATTGTGGCCAGGACTCTCAGAATGATAGGTGCATTGCGCGTTGGGATTGTATCTGGGAGAGGTAGTGTTTGGATTCTTGGGAGTCTCTCTCAAGTTTTCCAAGTTGGATTTTAATAATTGAGGTAGAACTTCAGCCAAAGTCATGTTGATGCGGGTAAACTGCCGTTGTGGTCTTTCCACCCTTTGTTGATTATTGCATTGTGGAGCTACTGCGGGTCTTGGTATCACTACAGCATTTACCATTTGACGGTGTTCAGACCTGCTTTGGCCCCTCGGGCTATAGACCACACTGTCTTCCTTCTTACTAGTGAAAGGCTTCTTTGCTGAACTCGACGAGGCATCCTTATGTATTTTTACCACTCTGAATTCCAGCTTCTACTCTTTCTCTGGTTAAAATCAGCTCGGTGAAACCAGATGATGAGTTGCCGATCAAGTGATTGAAAAATGGACCAGATAGTGTTCCTAGAAACATATCAACCAACTCCCTATCAGACAATGGGGGTTGAACTCTCCCAGCCAAGTCTCTCCATTTTTGAGCATAATCTTTAAAACCTTCATTGGCACCCATGGACATACTCTGGAGTTGAGTACGAGTGGGAGCAAGTTCGGCATTATACTAATACTACTTGTAGAAAGTAGCAGCAAGATCTTCCCAGTTTCGAACACTGGCTCCCTCCAACTGGTAGAACCATTCAAGCTGAGTCCCTGACAGACTATCTTGACAGAAGTGCACCCACAGATTTCTATCAGCGGTGTGGGGTTGAATCTTCCTGACATACGAGCAGAGATTGAGCTTTGGGCAGGACACCCCATCATACTTGGCAAAAACCGGAGCTTTGAACTTCTGAGGGATGACCACTCCTGATACCAATCCCAGTTCTTCAAAATCTAGTCCAGGTATCCTCTGAACTTCCATGGCACTCAGACGGTCTTCTAGCTGCTTGTATCTATCCTCAGCAGGAGGATATTGCTCATCATTGTAATCTGTATCGTTGTCAGAAACTGCAGGACTAGGGTTAGCTTGTAATTTAATTTTTATTTCTTTCTCAAATAAAATAAAAATACAAAATAGGTTAATTTTATTATTTTTCTAAATTTAAATTAATTAGTAATTAGGTTTTTTTTATTTATTCAATTAAACTTTATTTTCTCAAAATAACACAAAAAACGACAAAAAATGATTTTTATTTTAAATTACAATTAGGTAGTTGGGGTCAAAACCCTAAATCTCTCGTTTTCAAGTCATCGCGTGCGTTTTATTATTTTTGCAATATTAATGTAACTGCTCATGGTATGTAATAGTTTAAATTAGGATTTTCTTTATTTATCGTCTTTTACGGGTTTTTTTGGCTATGTAATTAATCCCTACCCCGAAGCCTTGTAATAGCATAGGTTTTATTTTCTCGCATTTTAATTCTCGCAAATATTAACTGTTTAGATGTATGTTAATAGGATTGTATGATAAGATTGCATGATAATTTAAAACGGCTAGAAAACCGTAATGTGCAAAGATAATAACTGAAATCAAATCACTCGCACATGCGCACTCCTAGGGTATACTCTCACTTCGGCTGCCTTCGGTAAATGATCATTAAGTATAGGGTGTCTTAGTGATTTCCCTCCTGTCTAACAAAGATCAAAAGTCCCGTTCGAAAGGTTGCCTCGGAAATGTTGCCTCGGGAAGGTTGCCTCGGAAATGTTGCCTCGAATATGATCTTAAGACTTTAGGGTTATTACTAAGACGTCTTAACGTTTCTTTAGTGATCGTACATCCCTTTCGAATTGACCCTTACGAACTGCAACGACCGTGCTACCTATTTCACAATAATAGGATAGCATTGTCTAAAGGAAACAAGGACATAAACGATCTTTATTAGCTTAAATTTGAAGGTTCAAAATGCCTTTAAGGCGTTACAAATAAGTAAATAAAACAAATCTAAAACTAGAAAAGAAAAATCAAAAGTCCCATGGACGCTTTCTCTTTGTGCTGATATAATCATTGAGCACTCTTTCTTCCTGGAGCTGCCTGGTGAGCTTTAAAACCTTCCTCTCTTAATCATGGAACTGTTCCCTGTAAGTATCCCGCTCATTCTTCAGCTGAATCTAAGACCTCTGTAACTCCCCAAGATCAGTGGGCATGTAAGGATAAATAACCGTGTAAGGAATGCTTTCTTTAGTAGTGGGCTCCACAATCACTGGTAATACGGCCACACAAGGCATCATAAGCTTCTGGGCACGAGCTCGTACCCATTGGAGGTATGGCTCCATAGGAATGGAAGTTTTTGGTCCCAATTCTTTGGAGTCAGATCTGTTTACCATGCCCCAAGCTCGTATGAACCTCCGGCGATACTCATTAACATCATCCTCATAGTTGAACATAATGCCCTTAATAAGTAACTCGTGGGGACCATCCCTTCGAGCATGACCAAATTGTCACAAAGCTAGACAAGGATTATAAGTTATACCCCCTATGATACCATGTAATGGGACATTAGGATACTCCCCACAGTGGTCAATAATAATAATGTCTTCCATAGCTCGGGAACACCAAAGAATATCCATATGAGCGAGTGACATTATCATGTGCGACCAACTCAAACCTTCTTCATTCTTCGGTACAGTCTTAGGGAGGTGAGAAATAAACCACCTCGACAACAACGACATGTAGCACATAAGAGTCCCTCTTCTCTTCATGGTACGAGTATGGAGAGCGTGTAAAAATCTCCAAGCAAGGTAGGCACAGGGTTGCAAGAAAGGAAAATCTCGACAGCATTCACATCTACGAAGGAGTCCGGATTAGGGAAGAGAACTAAACCATAGATAAGAAGAGCTAAGACCTCCTCAAAAGCCTAAAAATCTAAATCATCCCAAAATAGCTGATCCTCGTCTATCAGAAATTTGGCTAGAAAACCCTTGACTCCGCTTCGAGTTTCCCAATTGGATACCACGTCGGCCCGTTTCAAATGTAAAGCTGAGGCAATGACTTCTGGCTTAGGAACTTCTTCTATACATGTGAAGGGTACCTGTTCAAGAATGGGTATACCCAATGACTGGGAGAATTCTTCCAAGGTGGGTACCAACTAATAATCTAGAAAGGTGAAGCAGTGATGCTTGGGATCGAAGAACTGAAAAAGTACGCTCATCATCTGTTCATCAAGGTTTGAAGTAACCAGGCTGAGGAATTGACCGCGTCTCTTAATGAAAGTAGAAGTTTCAGAAACTCTTGATACTAGCTCTTTGAGTTGGGAAGGTATCTGCACAAAGCTGATTCGGATAGTATTTCTATGCACGGAAACCATGATCTGCAAAACAGAACAAAGATAAATTCCCTTGGTCTTTGAAATGGTTAGTGTAATGAAGCATGAATGCCATGTTATGATGCATGATGTCATGATAAACCACAGGTATAGCAAACACAGGTATTTCAAACACAGTCAAATCACACAAAGCCCTTAGGTTTAAGGCTTGCATGAGGTCAAAGGTAATACCCTCTTGAAGTTAAGTTGGTTTCAAACCTGTCCTAGAAAAATTAACCGGGTTCTAGAGGATCTCAATATCACTGACCATCCTTTATCGGTCATGGTTTCAGCTCACGCAATCTTTTCTTGCGGCCGAAATATTCCGAAAGTATGGTCTCAATGAGTGTAGCATCGAGTATCAACCAGTTCTCAGCTCTACACCGAGGCCGGCTATCTCGCTACTTTCTAATGGCCAAGTTGGGAAATTAAAGGTTCTAAGGTCAGTGTATGCTTCACGACACCATGCAGCGGCCCTGTATTCTCCTCGTTTCACCACAAGGGATACCGGTACCAACCAAAGTGCCACACCAACGTAGTTACTGCTTCAACCGTATCAGTATACGCTGTACAATTCCCTCACAATCTATTGCTACTTACCTAAAAGGTGTTCCCCAGATCTGGGTGTAGGATCTATAGTAACCCCCAACAAAACCCTCAAAAATAAAAGCAAACAAAGCAATCAAGAGAAGCAATTTTAATGACCTAGATCCTAAGGTATATCCCACTTTATTTTCCCCAACAAAGTCGCCAGTTCTGTGATACGGTGGCAGAACCGACTGTTTAATACTGGTTTGTGTTTTGCGTTTTGTGTTTGCAAATGTCACGGGTAAGCAAGAGTCGCCACCGACTTTTATTTCATCCAACCTGAAAGGAAAAAAGAACAGAAAAAATCCTTTTTCGAGATTCTTAGTACGGGGGGTAGATTATAGAAAGGGAATGTGTTAGCACCCTTTCTATCCATGGTTTTCCACGGTCTCTTAGGTACTTGCTCATTTTTAAATTGCTTGTGTTTGTGTGCTTGTTTTTTTGAAAAAAATGTTTTACTTCGTGATAACCCTTGTATCAATCCTCAAGGGTGTGACGAAGTTGTTTTGAAAATTGTTTGAAAGGTGTAAGTGCAAAAAGTTTGATTTGAGAAAGTACCTACTAGCATCTACCTACTCAAAAAAAGATTGTTTCTATTCTCATTTCCTTTAGACAACGCTATCCTACTATTGAGGAATATGTAGCACCGTCGTTGGAATTTGTAAGGGTCAATTCGAAAGGGACGTACGTTCACTAAAGCAATATTAGGATACCTTAGTAGTAACCCTAGAGTCTTAAGATCTTATTCGAGGCAACATTTTCGAGGCAACATTTATGAGGCAACATTTCCGAGGCAACATTCGAATGGGACATTTGATCTTTTTAGACAGGAGGGCAACCACTAAGACACCCTATGCTTGATGATCATTTACCGAAGGAAACCGAAGTGAGAGTATACCCTAAGAGTGAATATGTGCGAGTGATTTGTTTCAGTTATTTACTCTTTGCACATTAGGGTTTTCTAACCATTTTAACTTTGTCAGGCATTCTTGCAATACAATCCTATTACCATGCATCTAGACAGTTAAATATTTGCGGGAATTAAAAATACGAGAAAATAAACCTAGCTATTACAAGGCTTCGGGGAGGGGGATTAATTACATAACCAAAAATCTGGGATTTAAACAGTAAATAAAAACCCTAAGTTAACTATTACAAACCCTGAACAGTTACAAAATAATGACAAAACAATCAACAAGGGCGCGGCGAATTAAATGCGAAGCGATTAGGGTTTTGACCCTTTGACTAATCCTACTTGCGATTGATTAAAGAAAAAAATTGTCATGCTTTGTTATTTGAGAAAATAATGAAATAATTGAATTAAAAAAGGACCTAATTACTAATTAATTTTAATTAAGAAAAATAAATAAGTTAGCCTATTTTTTGTATTTTTATTTTATTTGCAAAAGGAAAACAATTAAATCAAGAATTAAACCTAATTTTCTAGTTGACTTTAATTGTGAAAAAAACAAATTAAAGTTACCCTAAATTAAATTAAATTAATTAAATTAAATTAGATAAAAAAAACTAATTCTAATTTTTGTGAATTCTTGATTTTATGATTTTATAAAAAAAAATGATTTTAAAATAATATAAATAAAGAATTAAGAATAAAGCAAAAATAAAATAAAAAGAAAAAATGAGGAATGGGCCTGATTGTGAATAGCAATACTGGGGGTGCAAATCTGAATTCTTTTGGCCCAAATACTCCCAGCCTGGTTGACCACTGTTGTACCCCAAAATTTTCCCTCTCATGTTTTCAAAGGTCTTCCCTTACATGGTTGGCCACAAACCCTTGCCTAAGAAAAATAAAGTTTTTTGAAGATGAACAAAATGCCTTTCGATTGGCATCTGGGAAAAGTTTTCGATTGGGTATCCAAAATCCTTCGATACAAGCTTGACTCACCAGTATTCGATTGGGCATTTGGCACTCTTCGATCAGGCTCTGATTAGTAAGCTTTGATTAGGTGTTTGGAACCCTTCGATCAAGCTTTGGTCTGCAAGTCTTTGATTGAGCGCTAAACCCTTCGATCAAGCTTTGGTCTGCAAGTATTCGATTGAGCGCTGGACCTCCTTCGATCAAGCTTTGGAGTGCAAGTCTTCGATTGAGCGCTGGACCCCTTCGATCAGGTCAATTTCATAATGCTTCGACTAGTACTTCAGAGGGTCCTTCGACTGGAACTTCATACTTTACCTCAATCAGAACATCAGAACGAAATGACCTTCGAATGGCATTTCAGTGCAGAGTTTCTCTTAATCTAAGATGCTCTGATGAAGGAAGTTCTGGACACTTCGAATCAGAACTTAGACTCATCACAAGGCCAAGGGCTGGTCGAAGTTGTCTAATAGAGAATGTTCCAAATAGATTCGAATTGGACTTTGAAGCTGGCAAAGAAGGCAGATTCGAAGGAATTAAGTAGGCTGCCATGACTAAGCAAAAACACATATCCTAACCTGTCCAGAATACCCAAAGTTCACAATGGCATGTGTCTCTTGCAAATATGCAATCGAAGCGGGGGGAGTCTCAATCGAAGGGGATGTGACTGGAGTAGTTCGAATGGGGACTTTGAAGCAATCGAAGAGAGCAAATTCGAAGGGGCAAGTCAGCTTTTGATTTCCATCATATTGGAGGCCCAAACAGCTCATAACAGGCTGGCAGTAACGCATGAAGATAGATTGGAACCTGATTGAATCAAATATAGCAAGTCTTTTGGAAGAAATCAAATCAAATCTCTTCATCATAATGGACCAAGATTTGATACACAAATGTTGACCTAATTTCCTTGGCTATATAAACCTCATGCTCATAAACAAATGACACATGAAAAAACACACAGAAACTCTGCAAAAACGGCGCCACAACCTTGAGAAAAGAAAGCTTGAAAAGTGAGAGATCAAAAACAACCTTGGAGGCGAATTCAGACCAAAAGCAAAATGTAGCTCTCTTCCTTGACGTCTAGTGGAGCTATACCAATCAACACCGGGTCTTTTCATTGCCTAGAACTCCCTGTAAGTATCTACAAATCTTGCTCTGGACATGATATCGTGAAATCATTTTCTTGCATCCTTTCATTGAAATAATTACATATTCATGCTTTGTGTTGCATTTTGAAACTGTTGGCATCACTGAATTTTATTTTCATAGCCTGTAACGCCATGCCCAGTTCTAGGGTTCGTATACCTTGTTTTTGGGGTTTTTAATTGCAGGAAAAATTAAGGCCACTAATGGCCATGGATGAGTTCAGGGGAAAGAGACGAGTGTGAGGGTGTTCTTAAAACTCGTTTTCATGCCCTCTAGATAGTTTTGGAAGGCAGTTAGAGATTTTTCTACGGATGTAAATCCGCAGGAAATGAACCGGGGGTTTGTGGGGAAGACGAAGACGTGTCTTCTTCCCACTGGTCCTTTTAAAACGCGCGCCACATTTTTTTATTTTCAGGGAATAATTGTTGGTGTGTTTTATAATATCTGATTACTAATCCTCTAACAGGTTAACATCATGGCTCAGTTGGTAGCACGTTGGTCGAATTTCCCCCTGGGACCTGGATTCGAATCCCAGGTCCCCCAAAAACTTTGTTACATTTTTTCTTCAGGTACTCAGATGCAGCGCTTCAGGCAGGGAGCATCATATACCTCCAGATCTCATGTGCCAGGTGGTTCCAGATCCAGTGGTCCAGGATGAGGTTCACCATGAACCTTGATCAACAAACGTCCAGGCAATCTGAAAGTCCAACAGGCTGGACGTTTGGGCCTGGAAATTGTAATTCATACTCCCTTTTCGAGCCCAGCACCCCTGAGTTTGTTTCTTTATTTTTCTTTTCACTATTTTTATTTTATTATCATAATTAATTAATTAACTAATTAACTCTTTTTCATAAAAAAATCAGAAAGAACAAAAATATTTTTATTTTAATTTTATTACTTATTTTTGTTATTGTAACCAATTAATTTAGTTTAATTAGGTTTAATTTTAACAGATTTTGCATTAAATTAAAATTGATTTAGAATTAGGATTTTATTAACTTTGTAATCACTCCTATTTTACTGCCTTAATCAAAATAAAAACTCAAAAGCATTTTCTTTTTTTTATTAATTAATTTAGACTTGATTCTTAATTCAAAAAAGACCAAAAATATGCTTTCTTTAAAAAGGGTCAAAACCCTAAAGGACAATCTGATTCAACTTATCTCGCGCATATTATTTTGATCTATATTTGTGTAATTGCTCCGAGGATGTAATAGTTTTAACTTAGGATTTTATTTACCGCTCTTATTTACTTTTTCGCATTTAATTTTCAAGGGTTTGTTTTTGGCGATGTAAATACCCGTTGTAATAGCTTAGCTTTTATCTTCCGCTATTTATTTTTTGCAACCATTAACTGCTAGATGTATGAATAATAGGCTATGCATGACAAGATCTATCTTAACTTAAAATCAACAAGTAGCTCACCATGACATGTGAAGATAATATAAACTGAAAATTGACACACTTGCACATGCCACTCCTAGGGCACGCCTCACTTGGTTGCCTCGAACGTGGTCATTAAGTATAAGATGTTTTAGAGGTTGTCCTCTTGTCCAAAGATCATAAGTTGCCTCGAAACGGTTGCCTCGGATAAAATGATCTAAGAAATTAGGGTTACCGCTAAGGCGTTCTAACGTTGCTTTAGTGACCACACATCCCTAAAATCGAATTGACCCGAAAAACTCCAACGACGGTGCTACCTACTCCTCAATAGTGGGAGAGCACTGTCTAAAGGACATTTGCACAGTTTAATTCCTTTTCGAGTAGGTAGAGGTTCTTAAGTACTTGCTCCTTTCAAAACAAAAACAAACTTTTCACACTTACACTCTCTTCAAAAATCAAAACTCTTTTCAAAACCCACAATCACAAAGAAAAGCAAACTTTTGAAAACATAGTGAGCAAGTACCTAAGAGCCCATGGATAACCACGGATAGAAAGGGTGCTAACACCTTCCCTTTCTATAATCTACCTCCCGAACCCGAGAAACAATCTCGAAAAGGAATTTTTCTATGCTTTTGTCCTTTCCTTGTTGGATAAAGTAAAAGACGGTGGCGACTCTTGCTTACCACGACATTTTGCAAAAACAAATGCAAAACGTGAACCAGCATTCCAAAAACAGTCAGTTCTATTCCCACCGATCACAACCACGCTTGATCTGATGTGGGTGTTGACTTGAGGAGCATGATGGTCTCCCATTGTTGGTACGTTGGATCTGGCTAGGGGCACATCAGATGGTTGGATGTTGATGGAGCATGGTGGGTGCTTGAGATTGTGAAGCACTGGATTGTATGAAGAAAAGTAATACAAAGCAAAGGTTGGGACCTGGGATTGAACCCAGATCCTTATACTCAATCCCAATGCTTGCTTGCCAGCTGCGCTACGTTGTTAACTTGTTATTATAATAACAATAAAACATAATATGAGAAAAAACAAAAGAACTGAATCCAAGGCGCGAAATTCAAACGTCCCAATGGCTGCTTGACACGCCAACGTCTTCTTCCTGGAAACCGTCGTTTTAGAAAACAAGACTTTTACCTACAGACGTTCGATGTAGGTATAACCCTATTCATCTCCAAAATTTCATACGAGCAAGATAAATGAAAAGTACTTGTACCAATCAACTCGTCTCATCCTCACGAGCATCATGGTACAAGAATCAAGGCCTAATTTTTCCTGCATTGAAAACCCCTAAAACGAACACAAAAACTCTAACAATGGCAATATCATGTACAGGCATTAAAAACACAATTAAATGGCATGGTTAGCTTGCCAACATGATGACAAATACGAATATAACAATCAAAAGTGCTAATAATGCTAGAATTATGATAATCAAATTGAAAAAAATGCCAAACCGTGTGAAGTGTAGCGCGCGTTTCTGGGTGTTTTGAAGCTTGCAAAGGATTCCATTAGCTTCCTAATATATCTAGCAAGCGATTGGAACCTTCAGCACACCTCGAATTGGCCTGTGGAAGAAGATTCGTCTCACACTTTTCTTGGAAATTTTGGAGTTTTGTTCTGGTTTTTGAAGGCAGGTTGTGCACGAAAATTCCTGTGTTTAGGGTTCCACAAACTTCAGTATATGTATTGAATCCAATTAGGTTAACAATTTTGGATCCAATCTTGAGAATTCATGAATGGAATATTTGACTTTTAAGCCATATGATATCTTTCCATAACCATGCCAATCATGCTCTTTTTGTACCAATTGGCCTTAACTCGAATTGATCTTGTAAACTCAGTGTTGTACCCCAAAATTTGCCCTCCCATATTCATCAAGAATTGTCAAAGTCAAGGTCACAAAATTCTCCAAGGGTTGTGCAGCTCAACTGTCTCCTAGACAGTCAAAACTAGGGTTTGAGTTCTGGTCAAGCAAATGAACTTCTCAAAGGCCCAATCAAGTCTCATATGCCTACAAAGATGGTCAAGTGTCCTCATATCAAGTTTCAAGGCATTCAGCTCAAAATTGCACAGTCAAAACCCTAGATTGCACTACAGTCAACTGTAGGGGCAAAATGGTCATTTGGCAGTCAAAAGTTCAAATTTTTGGTCAACATATCATTTTGAAGCCACAAACATCATTTGATCAATACTTGATCATGATTCTCAAAATTTGGCTCAGAAATCATCAAAGATGCAAAAGTTGCTATATTTGGACAGCTGAAAAAGTCAACTGAAATTGACCAAGGCATAACTTTCACATGGATTATCAGAAAAATTCCATCCAAAGCTCATTTTGAAGAGAAAGACATTTCCTACAATTCATCTTCATGTTCCAAGTCCAAAAAATGCTCTCACAAAAAGTTATCAATTTCAACATTATAGGTCATTTTCAAAAGTCAACAAAAAGTGACTTTAAGTCAAAGGCCATAACTTGAGATTGGTAAATCAAAATGACATGGGACCAAAGGCATTGGTTAAAGGACTCAAAGACCTTTCCAAAATGTCCAAGAACATGTGAAAAGCTTAAAAATTGACCAAGTTATGCCTTGTGGAAGTTGGGAAATTTTTAGGAATTTTGAAAAGTCAACATTGATGCAAAAGGCCTAAAAATGCAAATGGGCCTATTTTCCTTCCAAATTTCTTCATGCCAAGCCTATGCACGACCACTAGGCCCAAAGGGAAGTATTCTCATATTTTTTAATTATTTATTTGAATTAATATTAATTTATATTCATTTAAATCATTTTAATTCATGAAAAATATAACCTTAAGCAAAACAAATCTTTTTATACATATTTGGAGCCAATATTTCGTGCATATCCCATTTAGGAAAGTTTTGGATTGATTTGAACCTAATTGATACAAAGAACATGGAAAAAAGATTGTAAAAGATCCATAAAATCAAATATCCAAAATCCATTAATTCATGAGATTTTGTACAGCTTTTCCAACTTAAATCCTTCTATACATATTCAAGATGAAAACCTAATGCTCTGGAGACAAAAAAGCTGCGCAGCAAACCATACACAAAACTTGAAAAATAATCCAAAAACTTCAAAACTGAAATCAACCTTGGAGGACGTTTCAAGCCATAACACTGTGTCCATCTTATTCCTGAGGCTTCAAGGATCACATACCAGTCAAAACCATTCATCCTAGCATCAAGAATTGGTAAAACGGGCATACCCTGTACCGAAAATAATTGACACTCTTGCATATTGATTCATACGTTTTCTATAATTTTTGAGATTTGATTTGTGTTCCTGACATGATTCTTGTGCTAACTGTATAACTCAATTGTGTTTTCATCGCCTCTAGACGAAATCGCCATTAAAGCTTCCTAGGTTTTCAGGCCTGTGAAATTAGGGATTCCTTTATCTGGTAAAATTGAAACACCATAATGCTAGGATCATAATCAGGAGGTTTGGACGAAACGGTTCCAATGGTCGCGCCAAATTTCTGAACCAAAGCGTGCTAATCGCTATTTTTAAAATAAGCGTATATTGAGGGGGTTCAAAACCCCCGTTAAATATTTGTTGTTTTTTCAGGGAAACGAAGGCAACGAAGAAGAAGCTGAGTTGGCAAGGCGTGAATGGTCCTTTTAAATTTCGCGCTAAAAACCTCCACTAACACCATATTCTCTTTATTATATTTATTTGATATCATATATTAAATTGACAGGGCTTGGTTCAGTGGTTAAGTGGGTAACTGGCAACGTCAAAGACCTGGGTTCAAATCCCAGGTCTGTATACTTGCTATATTATTTTGCAAACCAAATTCCCATGCAGGCATCATCATGAGGCATACCATAGACCTCAAAGCGTGACCATCCATGCGTCCAGAGGGCAGCAAATCAATGGCCAAGATTCAATGCGTATCATACAGCAAGTCAAGGCACTAGCATACGATCCAAAAAGTCAAGGAATTCAACACAAATGGGCTTGAATTACCAGGCCTGAACCTCCACTTGGGGACTACCCCCCCCCCCTGGTTTGACTTTCTTTTTTATATTTCATTTTTTTTTAATTGTTATATTATTTTCTTATTTTATTGGTTTTAATTAACTAATTATTTTTATCAAAATATAAAAACACTAAAAAATCAGAAAATACACAAAAACATAAATATTTATATACTAATTATTTTCATAAATAAATTAAAATGTAGATTACTTAGTTTAATTAGGTTTTAATATTAATTTCTTTTTAATAAAAATCCAAACATGTAGAATTAGGTTAATTGCTATTTTTTATTCCTTTTAATATTTTTCCTTTTTTTAGAATAATAATTATATTTATTTATTTATTTATTTTCTTATTTAAATTGTACATAAATGAATTAGGTTTAATTTAGATCTTATTTTAATTCTTTCTCAATAAATAAAAAAATATTAGAATTAGGGTTTGCCGTCTAATTTAATCTCAATTAATTTCCTTTTTTCATTAAATCTAAAAAATCACAAAATATCATTCTCATTTAATTTTAGTTTTTTTTTAATCCTTATTAATTTTAATTATTTGCAAAAAGGGTCCAACGCCCGTCATTAATCATTTAATTGCGCTTTTATTTTATTATCGCTTATTATAATTATGTAATTGTCCCTAAGCCATGTAATTTACCTTTCGCACTTTATTTTCTTCGCATTATTTATTTTTCCGCTAAATCGGGTCCGGTTTAATTTTGGCGATGTGGACCCGCGCCTTTGTAATAGTCGTAGATTTATCTTTTCCGTACTCCTAACTGTTAATCAAGCATGAAAGAATGAATGTCTAATTAAAATCAAGCGTAGAACACGACAAACATGACAAGACAAATAAATGAAACATGACACACGAATCGCACACACCACCCCTAGGGTACGCCTCACTGTTGCCTTGCCTCGAAAGGTGATCGTCGAGTAGAGGACGTCTTAGTAAGTCCTCATGATCCGGGAACCTGGCATGAGGGTAGCTTCTAAGGTGTCTTCCCATTGCTCTGGTGATCACCATGTCCCGAACATCGAATTGACCCGAACACCTCCAACGGTGGTGCTACCTACCTCTCAATGGTGGGATGGCACTACTTTTAAGGACATTTACACAGACGAATTCCTTAGGGTAGGTAGGTTCTCAAGGATACTTGCTCTCTTCAAAACAAACTGAAATATTTTCACACCAACACTTTTCGAACGCTTTCAAAGCAAACTTTTCAAACACTCTGACGTACGAGTCGAACTGAAATTTTTCACAGAAACTTTTTTAAAACCCACATTGAAAAGCAAACAATTTTGAAAACACATTGAGCAAGTATCTAAGAGCCCATGGATAACCATGGATAGAAAGGGTGCTAACACCTTCCCTTTCTATAACCTACCTCCCGAACCGAGAGCAATCTCTATAAGGAATTTTTCTGTGCTTTTGTCCTTTCCATTTGGAGAAAATAAAAGACGGTGGCGACTCTTGCTTACCGCGACATTTCGCGAACCAGCATTAAACAGTCAGTTCCAGATCCACCGATCACAGAACTGGCGACTCTGCTGGGGATAAATCTTTAAAGTGAGGTGTACCTTAGGGCTAGGTCATAACTGTGTTTTCACTTGTATTGTTTTGCTTGCTTTACTATTGTGGGTTGCATCGGAGATACATAGATCCTAACCCGGATCTGGGGATACCCTGTTTAGGTAGCATAAGCTGTGAGGGACCTGTCCGGCGTAGACCGACACAGGTGAAGCAGTGGCTACGTTGGTGTGACACCTTAGTCTGTACCGATATCCCTTGTGTCGCAACGAGGAGAATATGGGTCTTCTAAGGAGTCATTAAGCACCAACAACCTTAGAACCTTAATTGACACAACTTGGCCTTTAGAACAGTAGCAGTATGCTACGCCCATTGAGGCTAAACTCTCGTGATGGTTCTGGCCGCAAGAAAAGATTGCGATGCTGGAGTTATGACCGATTGAGGGTAGTCAATGATATTGGGATCCTCTAAGAACCCGGTTACTTTTGATTAGGACAGGTATGAACCAACAAACTGAAAGAGGGTAGTACCTAGACCTCATGCTGGCCTAAACTTTAGGGGCTTGCCTTGTGTGACTTGTGTGCCTTACCATGTTTGCCTTTGTATCTGTATGTGGTGTGCTTTATCATAACATCATAGCATCATGAACATTGCATGCATCCTGACCATTTCAAAGACAAGAGGGTTTCATCTTTGCTCTGTTTTGTAGGACATTATGATGCCTGTGCGAAGGAATACTATCCGGTTTAACTTTGTTCGTTCACCTGAGTTGATTGATGAGTTGGTTAGCAGAATTCCAAACACCACTTCCTTCATTCAGAGGCATGGCTCTCTTCTCAGTTTAGTCACCGCAAAGCGGGATCAACAGTTGATGAGTGTTCTGACCCAGTTCTATGACCCTCAGTACCAGTGCTTCACCTTCCAAGACTTCCAGCTGGTCCCTACCCTGGAAGAGTTCTCTAATCTGCTTGGTATCCCTATCTTGGATCAGACTCCCTTTACTGGTTGGGAAAAGACCCTCAGGCTTGAGGACATTGCTGCAGCTCTTCCTTTGACCCATCAAGAGGTAACAGACAACTGGGTAACTAGAAGCGGAGTTAAGGGTTTCTTGGCCAAGTTTCTGATTGGTAAAGCTAACAGCTTCTGGAATGACTTGGACTTTAGGGCATATGAAGACATCTTGGCTCTCCTAATCTATGGGTTAGTCCTGTTTCCTAATCCTGACAACTTCATCAATGTCACTTCCATTAGGATCTTTATGTCTCAGAACCCTGTGCCCACTCTCTTGGGTGACATCTTGCAACAACTTCATGCCCGTACTACCCGAAGACGAGGAACCCTATGGTGTTGTATCCCTTTGTTGGTGAGGTGGTTTATTTCGCACCTCCCTAAGTCCATACTGAAGAACCAAGAAGGAAGAGGTTGGGCTCACAGGTTAATGTCTCTCACCGATAAAGACATCATTTGGACTTGCAGAGGTTTGGATGAGATAGCTGTTATTGATCGATGCGGGGAGTATCCTAATGTTCCTCTGATTGGTACTCAAGGAGGGATCTCGTACAATCCATGTCTAGCACTCCGTCAGTTTGGAAGAGCAAGAAGAACAGGCCCCCATGAGATGTTGGTGCCTCACATCAGTTTCGAGTTTCAGGTGGATAGTGACGAGCTACGTCGTAGGTTCATCAAAGCTTGGGAGAAGGTTCATAAGGCTGACCCACAAGAGCTAGGGCCAAAGACTTCTCTACCTATGGAAGCCTACTACAAATGGGTCCGCATCCGTGCTCAGAAGTTAGGTATGCCGTATGAAGCTGTCAGACCCGTCATTCTTGAGTGTCCTGATAAAGATGGTGTTCCTCCAACTGTCCTTCCTCCTCAGATACCTACTGACTATGAGACATTGAAGAGATCTTGGTCGCAACTGCAAGAAGAACGGGATTCTTACCGGGAAAAAGTCAATGAGCAGGAATCAAAGATCCAGAAACTGACAAAGCAGTTGGAGAATGAGAGAGCCCTGAATGCCTACCTCCGTACTGAGAAGAGGAGACCATGGGATCAATGAGGAATTCTGAATGTGCCTTTACAGTTTTTATTTCCTTTCCAGTTGTTCCATTTCATGTAAACGCCTAAGGGCAACTTGTTGAATAATTTCAGTTACAAAGTTGAATCTAATGAAGTGTGTTCCTTTTTGTTTAACAAAGTTGATTCCCGATTGTCTTTGAAAACATAATTCATACGCATTTCATACATCATGTGCATAGCAGGTTTTCCCCTTTTTCAGGTTGCTTACAGTTCTTCGCTGTTTATTTCAGCATCATGAATTCCGGATCTGAATCAACTGAGACTTCAATCAAGGCTCTCCAGGCGCAGAATGCGCAGTTTCAAGAGTTAATCCTGGGTCTAGCTAAAGGCCAAGATGAGCTGAAGGCCATGCTCCTGAAGAAGGAGAAGAAGAAGAAAAGAAGGACTGTTCTATTCAACACGGGCCGAAGGATGGGTAATACTCTACACAATGAAGAGGTTGCTTCTTCTGTTGGCAAGAGTCCTTCTCAGGCAGAAGCAAGGGTTCCTAGTCCGGTAGTCTCCGACAACGAGACAGATTTTGATGAGGAACAATATCCTCCTGAAGACAACAAGTACAAACAACTGGAGGACAGGTTGAAGGCCATGGAAGTTCAACAGGTACCTGGGCTGGATTTCGGAGATCTGGGTTTGTCAACTGGTGTGATCATTCCACATAAGTTCAAAGCTCCAACTTTCTCCAAGTATGACGGGGCCTCCTGTCCCAAGCTGCATTTGAGGTCCTATGTGCGAAAGATTCAGCCGTACTCTGCGGACAAGAATCTATGGATCCACTTCTTCCAGGAGAGTCTTTCAGGGACTCATCTCGAATGGTTCTATCAGCTGGATGGGACCAAAGTTCGTAACTGGGAGGAGCTGGCTACTGCTTTCTACAAGCAGTATCAGTATAATGCCGACCTTGCCCCCACGCGTACCCAACTCCAGGGTATGTCGTTGGGCGTAAGCGAAGGTTTTAAAGAGTACGCGCAGAAGTGGAGAGATCTGGCTGGCAGGGTGCAGCCACCTTTGACTGATCGAGAGTTAGTGGATATGTTCTTGGGGACCCTATCTGGGCCGTTCTTTAATCATCTCATTGGGAATTCTTCTGCTGGTTTCACTGATTTGATCTTAACTGGAGAGAGAATTGAAGCTGGGTTGAAGTCTGGGAAGATTGCAAAGGCTGCATCATCATCTGGGTCGGACAAGAAACCGTTTAAAAAGGAGTCTAGTGCTGTGTATGGCTCCAGAAAATCAGAAAGACCTGATCGCCGCCAATCTGTCAGTGCGGTCATGATTGCTACGCCTGCTGCCGCTCCCCGGTCAAACAATCCTCAAAGGGCTGATAGACCCCGGAGAGAGTTCACTCGGTTAAGCATGACCCTGTCGCAAATCCTGCCACAGTTACTATCCACCAATTTGGTGACTGTCAAGGAGGCGCCAAAGTTCCCTAACACTACCTCTCCCAAGTACAACCCGAATGCCCGTTGTGCTTACCATTCAGACAGCCCGGGGCATGCCACTGATGACTGTTGGGCTTTAAAGAATAAGGTGCAAGACCTTATCAATGCTAAAGAGATACAATTCGAAGCGCCCGCAAAACCGAATGTAGTTACTGCCCCTATGCCTCAGCACGGGGTAAATGCCATTGATGAAGATGTTTATGCTGTTTCTGTGGATGATCTAGCCACTCCTTTAAAGATCATTAAGAAGAACTTACTGCAGGCCGGTTTATTTCCGGGTTGTAGTGAGGGTTGCCTGTTCTGTGTTGTGTCCCCATCCGGTTGTCCCTTGCTCAAGTTAGGCATCCAAAGCTTAATGGATAGCAAGGAGATCTTATTCAAGAAGTCTGCTGTTCGTATGGTTCCAATGGAAGAAGTCTCTGTGGTGACTATCTTCAACAATCCGATCCCGGCTCTCCAGAAGAAGCCTGTCCAAATTCTGACCGTTGCACCTGTTACTATCACTGTTCCTGGGCCCCTGCCCTATGTATCCAACAAAGCTGTCCCTTGGCACTATGGGGCAGATGTATATATAAACGGAGTGAAACAAGAGCTCAATGCTGGCGCCAGCATCTGTGACATCACTGGCCCGGCCAAAGTTACCCGCAGTGGCAGGCTCTTCTCGCCTGACATTGCGCCACCTGCTGCTAGAAGACCACTCCTGATAATTCCTGCAAGTGTACCTACTCCCGTTGCTGATCAAGTTGTTATTCCTGCTGCTGATCCTATTGTTTCTCCTGCTGCCGAGTCATCCAATGCTCGGGGCAAGGGAATTGAAACTGAGCCTGCCCAGATGGAGGTACCCATACCCATAGCTGCTGAGGCCTCCCCACAAGAGATGGAGGAAATTCTAAAGATTATAAAGAAGAGTGACTTTAATGTTGTGGAACAGCTGGGGCATACGCCCTCCAAAATCTCCATGCTCTCTTTACTGCTGTGCTCTGAGGCCCATGCAAAGGCCCTCATCTCATTCCTTAAGAAAGCTCATGTGCCACATGAAACTTCTGCAGTCCAATTCACTGATTGCGTGGCAAGTCTAACGGCGGACAATGGCTTGGGTTTTTCAGATGCCGACTTGACCATGAAGGGGAAAGATCATAATGATGATCTGCATGTCTCAATCGAATGCAGGGGCACCACCTTGGCACATGTGTTGGTCGATACGGGGTCATCTTTGAATGTGCTACCCAAGAAAGCTCTGGATCGTCTAGATTGTGAAGGCCTGGATTTGAAGCCCAGCAACATCATTGTCAGGGCCTTTGATGGTTCAAAGAGGATGGTCCATGGGGAGGTGGACATTCCAATTCGTGTGGGTTCTCAGGTGTTCGATTCCACTTTTTATGTGATGGATATCCGTCCATCTTACTCTTGTCTGCTGGGTCGACCCTGGATACACAAGGCTGGGGCAGTGACCTCTACCTTGCATCAAAAACTGAAGTACCCCGTCAGAGGGAAGATCGTCACCGTGCAAGGTGAGGAAGAATACATGGTGAGCCACCTAAACTCGTTCAGATACATTGAGATGGACGGGGAGTTCATTGAGACCCCCTTTCAGCATTTCGAGGAGGTGTTTCCAATCGCAGCAGAAACAGCAGAAGCAGGTGGTCCTCTGAAGATGGCTTCCCTAAAGGATGCCAGGGCTGTAGTGCAAAAGGGTGAAGATGCCAACTGGGGCAGACTGCCAGACTTCACCCAGAAGACTGATAAACTTGGGTTGGGTTTCACCTCAGAAGGGCAGAGAGCTATGAGGAAAGAGAAGATCGGAAGGCCTCCGGTGTTTATTAAAGGTTCAGAAGCGAATGCTGTCGGGGAAGACTTTGAAGTGGACGAAGCCGAATTCAACAGCTGGATTTATCCGACGGCCGAAGAAGGATTGAACAATTGGAGTGCAAAGGATCACACCCCTGTTACCTTTGTGACACAGTAATGAATTCCCATGTTTTGTTATTTTGTAATAGACAATGATAAACTCTATGGCCCGGTGTCTTACCCGAGGCACCGTGGTTCTATTTGTGAGGGCATATGAACTGTCATTTTATACATCATGAATGAAAATCTTGGACTATTTTCGCATTGCAAATATTGTGTTCCTTTTCTATCTTTCCTTTCCTTTACATAATTATCAAAACAGCTGTATTTACACACACACTCACTCATACAGGTTCCAATCCACTCTGGATCTCACTGATAACAGCTCTGCTAATGCCAATTATGACTTCGAAAATCCGATCAACTTAGCCGAAGACGAAGGTGAAGATGATTGCGAAGTGCCTGGCGAGCTTGCAAGACTGTTGCTTCAGGAAGAAAGGGCAATTCAACCCCATGAAGAGCCAGTGGAAACTATAAACCTGGGTACTGAGGCAGACAGAAAAGAGGTAAAGATTGGTGCTAACCTAGAGCTCAGCGTGAAGCAACGGTTAACCAAGATGCTGCATGACTATATGGAGATCTTTGCCTGGTCCTACGAAGACATGCCAGGGTTGGATACCGATATTGTTGTCCATCATTTGCCGACTAGGGAAGACTGCCCTCCAGTTAAACAAAAGGTTCGTCGGATGCGTCCAGAGATGTCCGAGAAGATTAAAGCCGAGGTAATGAAACAGTTTGATGCCGGGTTCCTTGCAGTGACTTCTTATCCTCAGTGGGTTGCTAATGTGGTGCCAGTACCTAAAAAGGACGGCAAGGTCAGAATGTGTGTCGATTACAGGGATCTGAACAGGGCCAGCCCCAAGGATGACTTCCCCTTACCTCACATTGATGTCCTTGTGGATAATACAGCTCAGCACAAGGTATTCTCTTTCATGGATGGCTTTTCAGGCTACAATCAGATAAAGATGGCACCTGAAGACATGGAGAAGACTACATTTGTTACTCAGTGGGGCACCTTCTGTTACAAGGTCATGCCATTCGGATTAAAGAATGCTGGGGCAACCTACCAACGTGCCATGGTTGCCTTATTTCATGATATGATCCATCATGAGATCGAAGTGTATGTAGACGACATGATTGCCAGGTCCCAGACTGAGGAAGAACACCTAGATCATCTACAGAAGTTGTTTGACCGGTTGAAACTATACAAGCTGAGATTGAACCCGAACAAGTGCACCTTCGGGGTAAGATCTGGGAAATTGCTAGGCTTCGTGGTCAGTGATAAAGGTATTCAAGTGGACCCTGCTAAGGTCAAAGCTATTCAAGAGATGCCAGTTCCTAAGACAGAGAAGGAAGTCAGAGGCTTTTTAGGACGCCTGAATTACATCGCTCGATTCATATCTCATTTGACTGCTACCTGTGAGCCAATCTTCAAGCTGCTGAAGAAAGATCAGGTAGTACGTTGGAACGATGAATGTCAGGCTGCTTTCGACAAAATCAAAGAGTACCTCCAAGAACCACCCATCCTTATGCCACCGGTTGAAGGGAGACCTCTGATCCTATATCTGACAGTACTAGACAACTCAATGGGGTGTGTGCTGGGGCAGCATGACGAGTCTGGCCGAAAAGAGCATGCCATTTATTACCTTAGCAAAAAGTTTACCGACTGTGAGACCCGATACTCACTGCTTGAGAAAACTTGCTGCGCTTTGGTATGGGCTGCTCGCCGGCTGAGACAGTATATGCTGACTCACACTACTTTGTTGATCTCAAAGATGGATCCGATAAAGTACATATTCGAAAAGCCTGCTCTGTCTGGAAGAATTGCAAGATGGCAAATGATCTTGACGGAATACGACATTCAGTATACAACCCAGAAAGCCATCAAGGGGAGTGTACTGGCAGACCACTTAGCTCATCAAGCTGTAGATGACTACCAATCAATGAACTTCGAGTTTCCGGATGAAAGCATCATGATTGTGACTGATTGTGAAGTGCCTGGACCGGATGAAGGACCTGAACCAGGATCCCGATGGTCTATGCACTTTGACGGAGCCTCCAATGCTTTGGGAAATGGTATCGGCGCCATCATCATATCCCCTCAAGGTACTCATACTCCACTCACTGCCCGGCTATGTTTCAACTGTACCAACAACATGGCGGAGTATGAGGCGTGTATCATGGGTCTTCAAGCTGCGATCGACTTACGGATCAAGTTCCTCAGTGTTTTCGGAGATTCCGCTCTTGTGATCAATCAGATCAAAGGAGAGTGGGATACGAAACATCCAAACTTGATTCCTTACAGAGAATGTGTGTTGACCCTGATTCCCCACTTCACAGAGATAACCTTTGAGCACTTTCCAAGAGAAGAGAATCAGTTAGCGGACGCGTTAGCTACAATGTCTTCAATGTTCAAGGTTAAATGGGATAATGAAGCTCCCCGGATCATCATCTGGAAACTCGACGAACCGGCATACTGTTGTGATCTCGAAACTGAACTGGTAACTGAGAAGCCTTGGTACCATGAAGTGAAAAGATATCTGGAAGCTCAGGAATACCCTGAAGGTGCCTCTATCAATGATAAGAAATTCCTGAGGAGGTTCGCAGCAAAGTTCTTCCTAAGCAACGACATCTTGTACAAGAGAAACCATGATTCAACCTTACTGCGTTGTGTGGATAAGACTGAAGCAGAAAGAATCATGGAAGAGCTACATGAAGGAACCTTTGGTACGCATTCCAGTGGACATACCATGGCTAAAAAGATCCTACGGGCAGGATATTACTGGTCCACCATGGAAGCTGATTGCTACCAACACTCCAGGACATGCCACAAGTGCCAGATCTATGCAGACAAGGTGCATGTTCCTCCGGTTCCCCTGAATGTTCTGACTGCGCCTTGGCCGTTTGCAATGTGGGGCATAGACATGATCGGCGAGATAAAACCTACAGCATCCAACGGACATCGCTTCATCCTAGTGGCGATTGATTATTTTACGAAGTGGGTTGAGGCAGCATCCTATGCTACAGTAACCAAGACTGTGGTGGCACGGTTTATTCGACACAACCTGATCTGTCGATACGGCATCCCTGAGCGGATAATTACAGACAACGGTACCAATCTGAACAATAAGATGATTGCTGAGCTCTGCGAACAGTTCAAAATACAGCACCACAATTCTTCTCCTTACAGACCGAAGATGAATGGGGCTGTAGAAGCAGCGAATAAGAACATCAAGAAGATCGTGCAGAAGATGACAGTAACTTACAAAGATTGGCACGAGATGTTACCATTCGCTCTGCATGGGTACCGTACCTCAGCAAGGACGTCAACCGGGGCAACTCCTTTCTCTCTGGTTTATGGTATGGAGGCAGTCTTGCCGATCGAAGTGCAAATTCCCTCTCTCCGGATAATGAAGGATGCAAATCTGAGCGAAGATGATTGGATCCAGACACGACTTGACCAACTCAATCTCATTGACGAAAAGAGACTTGCTGCTATCTGTCACGGTCAGACGTATCAGAAACGAATGATCAGGGCATTTAACAAAAAGGTCAGGCCACAGGAATATCAAGTCGGGGATCTGGTTATCAAAAGAATCATCCTTCCTCAGAGTGATCCAAGGGGCAAATGGACCCCTACATACGAAGGGCCATTTGTGGTTAAGCATGTGTTCTCAGGAGGAGCAATGATCTTGACCAACATGGATGGTGACGACCTTCCTCACCCTGCCAATGCAGACATAGTTAAAAAATACTACGCATAAAAAGAGACCCGCTAGGCTGACATGCCTAGGCAAAAATTAGGGCTTCCCGTCGAACCAAAAGGGTTCGGGCAAAATGTAGGGATGAAAATGAAAAAATCTGTACACCCGGCAAGTCGAAAACCTGAAAAGGCGGCTTGGGCAAAAATGGGTATCCCGGTGGACTGAAAACCCGAAAGGGCGGTCCAGGCAAAAATTAGGGATAAAGCGTAAAACTATGTCTCATTGATCACTTTGCATCCAGAATCCGGTATCTGCATCAAGTTCAAAACGGCATCGATCAGTCAGCTTCACCTTCAACCAAGGTCATCAAGTGATGAGACGCTCGGAGTTATAAAGACAATAGCAGAGTTGAAACCCAGTGAATCATTCATCTTTCACGCAGCTGTTTTATTTTCATTTGTACAAAACTTGTATAAACTCTTTTGATCGGCGACGTACCTCTTACTAGGACGTCAGCCTCTTGTATACAAAACGCCTATTTCAGGCCATTCAAAATCAATAAAAATATATTTTCAGTTAAACGTGCCAAGTATTTTTCCTTTTTCTGTTTTGTTTTGCGAAGAACGTCCAAGGTTCAATTTGTGATGTATGCATTGACAATAATTTGCTAACTCATGAATATTTGCATACGAAACAAAGGAATTCATTGCAGGTAACACTGGAAACAGGGGCAATAAAGAGTTGTCTGAGCAGTCTAATTGTTCTATCCCCCAAGGTACTAAGGTAGGTTCAGCTAAAGAACACGGCCAAGTGTATCTTAATCCCCCAGAGAGTGGTTCAACAAGTCAATACATTCTTCTCCAAGCAAAGTCATCAAATATCAAGGAAATTGAGTATCCTCCCGTAGATCTCAATACTTCCCCAGCAG
Source organism: Vicia faba (assembly GCA_948472305.1). Classification (NCBI taxonomy): domain Eukaryota; kingdom Viridiplantae; phylum Streptophyta; class Magnoliopsida; order Fabales; family Fabaceae; genus Vicia; species Vicia faba. The sequence goes on along the minus strand of OX451740.1, from coordinate 406,803,063 downwards.
CAATACACAAACATCCCCGGCAGTCTTGATCTAAAGATTGTTCCCCGGCGGTATACCACTATTCAAAGGAATCACTTCCCTGCAATTCAAATCTCCCCCAGAAGAGTCCAATCCAGTTTCCCCAGGAAAGTTGGAATTCATATCTCCCCAAGCAGCAAGCTTATCCCCAGTAGATTCTGGAAGCTTATCCCTCGCAGAGCACGAACGCGTCGTCCCGGCTTGACTTAAAGAGTTATTTCCGTAACAGGATATAACTGGGTTATCCTCAGCCAAAAGCCACGGAAAGAGCGTCTTCGGCAAAATATCTTCCTACCCCCAGCGAAGTCTATCAACACTTCCGACAACGAGGATATCCCCAGCGGAGTTATCTTCATCAACTCAGCAAAGCATCGCTATCCCCACAGAGCAGTACTCCCCAGTATGATCGCTAAAGTATCTTTTCTCCCGCAGAATTATTTCATTTGACAAGTTTCATTCCTCAACGGAGTTATCTTCTCCTACCAGTATTCTTGCAACAATCGTCCACAGCGGAAGCAAAAGCTCTTCCTCAACATCAGCCCAGGATATGACTTCCCGGCACCCGTCAAGGATTTACTTTCCTAGACGAAAACATACATGAATCATCACATACATCATTGTAGCATGCATAACGTATTGCATCATACAAGTCTCATTTATATTGATAACATCATTGCTTGATCCATATCATGCATTGCATATAACTGACCCTTACCTTTCAGGAAAGATGCAGTTGAAATTCTCAAACATATTTCAAGGACTTCTCCAGTCCAGTTAAATCGACTCCAAACAGTTTTTTCTGATAAAGACTCAGTAGAAGTTCTCTTGGTCCCCTCTCCAACGGCGTGTGAGGCGGTAATTCCTTTTTCAAGATGTTTTCCTCTCCGACGATGAGCGTGAGGTGATAGTCTTTTGTGGTCCCCTCTCCGACGGTGAGCGTGAGGTGGTAATTCCTTTTTCAAGATGTTTTCCTCTCCGACGATGAGCGTGAGGTGATAGTCTTTTGTGGTCCCCTCTCCGACGATGAGCGTGAGGTGGTAATTCCTTTTTCAAGATGTTTTCCTCTCCGACGATGAGCGTGAGGTGATATTCTTTTGTGGTCCCCTCTCCGACGGTGAGCGTGAGGTGGTAATTCCTTTTTCAAGATGTTTTCCTCTCCGACGATGAGCGTGAGGTGATAGTCTTTTATGGTCCCCTCTCCGACGGTGAGCGTGAGGTGGTAATTCCTTTTTCAAGACGTTTTCCTCTCCGACGATGAGCGTGAGGTGATAGTCTTTTATGGTTCCCTCTCCAACGGTGTGTGAGGTAGTAATCCCTTCTTCAGATGTTCCCCTCTCCGGCATGAGCGTGAGGTAATATCTCCTTTCAGATTGTAATTTCCTATAGTTCCCTCTCCAACGTGAGTGAGGTAACTCCCTTTGAGATTGTAATGTCCTTTGGTTCTCTTCCTGACACTACGAAGATGGTAGTTCTCACCAAGATTTTCTCAACGAGCGTTGTTGAGATCATTCAGGATTCTCTTACCATGCATGCTAAGGCAGTAACCATCCCTGGTTCATTCATCAGCGTTTGAAGCTCCAGACTCAGCTCCTGTAACCAGTCAGGACATATCTATATCAAGCATCTAAAATCAGCTCCTGCGACGTGTCAGGTACTCATTTTTCTGTTTTGCAGGTATGCAGGTTCTAGCGAAGGAATCTCTTACACGGTCAGCATCCAGATGGCATCTATAAGCCCATCACCCTATTCAGCAATCTCTAAATGGCATCTATAAGCCCATTCCCCATCATTGTCACTATGTGAGCGCAAATTTCTGGGCACTTTAGTGTTCAATCATCTTCTACCCTCGGATTACGAAAGGCACGTCAGCCAATCTGCATCCTCAGGTCTAAGAAGATTGAACAGGGGCAGCTGTTGTACCCCAAAATTTGCCCTCCCATATTCATCAAGAATTGTCAAAGTCAAGGTCACAAAATTCTCCAAGGGTTGTGCAGCTCAACTGTCTCCTAGACAGTCAAAACTAGGGTTTGAGTTCTGGTCAAGCAAATGAACTTCTCAAAGGCCCAATCAAGTCTCATATGCCTACAAAGATGGTCAAGTGTCCTCATATCAAGTTTCAAGGCATTCAGCTCAAAATTGCACAGTCAAAACCCTAGATTGCACTACAGTCAACTGTAGGGGCAAAATGGTCATTTGGCAGTCAAAAGTTCAAATTTTTGGTCAACATATCATTTTGAAGCCACAAACATCATTTGATCAATACTTGATCATGATTCTCAAAATTTGGCTCAGAAATCATCAAAGATGCAAAAGTTGCTATATTTGGACAGCTGAAAAAGTCAACTGAAATTGACCAAGGCATAACTTTCACATGGATTATCAGAAAAATTCCATCCAAAGCTCATTTTGAAGAGAAAGACATTTCCTACAATTCATCTTCATGTTCCAAGTCCAAAAAATGCTCTCACAAAAAGTTATCAATTTCAACATTATAGGTCATTTTCAAAAGTCAACAAAAAGTGACTTTAAGTCAAAGGCCATAACTTGAGATTGGTAAATCAAAATGACATGGGACCAAAGGCATTGGTTAAAGGACTCAAAGACCTTTCCAAAATGTCCAAGAACATGTGAAAAACTTAAAAATTGACCAAGTTATGCCTTGTGGAAGTTGGGAAATTTTTAGGAATTTTGAAAAGTCAACATTGATGCAAAAGGCCTAAAAATGCAAATGGGCCTATTTTCCTTCCAAATTTCTTCATGCCAAGCCTATGCACGACCACTAGGCCCAAAGGGAAGTATTCTCATATTTTTTAATTATTTATTTGAATTAATATTAATTTATATTCATTTAAATCATTTTAATTCATGAAAAATATAACCTTAAGCAAAACAAATCTTTTTATACATATTTGGAGCCAATATTTCGTGCATATCCCATTTAGGAAAGTTTTGGATTGATTTGAACCTAATTGATACAAAGAACATGGAAAAAAGATTGTAAAAGATCCATAAAATCAAATATCCAAAATCCATTAATTCATGAGATTTTGTACAGCTTTTCCAACTTAAATCCTTCTATACATATTCAAGATGAAAACTTAATGCTCTGGAGACAAAAAAGCTGCGCAGCAAACCATACACAAAACTTGAAAAATAATCCAAAAACTTCAAAACTGAAATCAACCTTGGAGGACGTTTCAAGCCATAACACTGTGTCCATCTTATTCCTGAGGCTTCAAGGATCACATACCAGTCAAAACCATTCATCCTAGCATCAAGAATTGGTAAAACGGGCATACCCTGTACCGAAAATAATTGACACTCTTGCATATTGATTCATACGTTTTCTATAATTTTTGAGATTTGATTTGTGTTCCTGACATGATTCTTGTGCTAACTGTATAACTCAATTGTGTTTTCATCGCCTCTAGACGAAATCGCCATTAAAGCTTCCTAGGTTTTCAGGCCTGTGAAATTAGGGATTCCTTTATCTGGTAAAATTGAAACACCATAATGCTAGGATCATAATCAGGAGGTTTGGACGAAACGGTTCCAATGGTCGCGCCAAATTTCTGAACCAAAGCGTGCTAATCGCTATTTTTAAAATAAGCGTATATTGAGGGGGTTCAAAACCCCCGTTAAATATTTGTTGTTTTTTCAGGGAAACGAAGGCAACGAAGAAGAAGCTGAGTTGGCAAGGCGTGAATGGTCCTTTTAAATTTCGCGCTAAAAACCTCCACTAACACCATATTCTCTTTATTATATTTATTTGATATCATATATTAAATTGACAGGGCTTGGTTCAGTGGTTAAGTGGGTAACTGGCAACGTCAAAGACCTGGGTTCAAATCCCAGGTCTGTATACTTGCTATATTATTTTGCAAACCAAATTCCCATGCAGGCATCATCATGAGGCATACCATAGACCTCAAAGCGTGACCATCCATGCGTCCAGAGGGCAGCAAATCAATGGCCAAGATTCAATGCGTATCATACAGCAAGTCAAGGCACTAGCATACGATCCAAAAAGTCAAGGAATTCAACACAAATGGGCTTGAATTACCAGGCCTGAACCTCCACTTGGGGACTACCCCCCCCCCCCCCTGGTTTGACTTTCTTTTTTATATTTCATTTTTTTTTAATTGTTATATTATTTTCTTATTTTATTGGTTTTAATTAACTAATTATTTTTATCAAAATATAAAAACACTAAAAAATCAGAAAATACACAAAAACATAAATATTTATATACTAATTATTTTCATAAATAAATTAAAATGTAGATTACTTAGTTTAATTAGGTTTTAATATTAATTTCTTTTTAATAAAAATCCAAACATGTAGAATTAGGTTAATTGCTATTTTTTATTCCTTTTAATATTTTTCCTTTTTTTAGAATAATAATTATATTTATTTATTTATTTATTTTCTTATTTAAATTGTACATAAATGAATTAGGTTTAATTTAGATCTTATTTTAATTCTTTCTCAATAAATAAAAAAATATTAGAATTAGGGTTTGCCGTCTAATTTAATCTCAATTAATTTCCTTTTTTCATTAAATCTAAAAAATCACAAAATATCATTCTCATTTAATTTTAGTTTTTTTTTAATCCTTATTAATTTTAATTATTTGCAAAAAGGGTCCAACGCCCGTCATTAATCATTTAATTGCGCTTTTATTTTATTATCGCTTATTATAATTATGTAATTGTCCCTAAGCCATGTAATTTACCTTTCGCACTTTATTTTCTTCGCATTATTTATTTTTCCGCTAAATCGGGTCCGGTTTAATTTTGGCGATGTGGACCCGCGCCTTTGTAATAGTCGTAGATTTATCTTTTCCGTACTCCTAACTGTTAATCAAGCATGAAAGAATGAATGTCTAATTAAAATCAAGCGTAGAACACGACAAACATGACAAGACAAATAAATGAAACATGACACACGAATCGCACACACCACCCCTAGGGTACGCCTCACTGTTGCCTTGCCTCGAAAGGTGATCGTCGAGTAGAGGACGTCTTAGTAAGTCCTCATGATCCGGGAACCTGGCATGAGGGTAGCTTCTAAGGTGTCTTCCCATTGCTCTGGTGATCACCATGTCCCGAACATCGAATTGACCCGAACACCTCCAACGGTGGTGCTACCTACCTCTCAATGGTGGGATGGCACTACTTTTAAGGACATTTACACAGACGAATTCCTTAGGGTAGGTAGGTTCTCAAGGATACTTGCTCTCTTCAAAACAAACTGAAATCTTTTCACACCAACACTTTTCGAACGCTTTCAAAGCAAACTTTTCAAACACTCTGACGTACGAGTCGAACTGAAATTTTTCACAGAAACTTTTTTAAAACCCACATTGAAAAGCAAACAATTTTGAAAACACATTGAGCAAGTATCTAAGAGCCCATGGATAACCATGGATAGAAAGGGTGCTAACACCTTCCCTTTCTATAACCTACCTCCCGAACCGAGAGCAATCTCTATAAGGAATTTTTCTGTGCTTTTGTCCTTTCCATTTGGAGAAAATAAAAGACGGTGGCGACTCTTGCTTACCGCGACATTTCGCGAACCAGCATTAAACAGTCAGTTCCAGATCCACCGATCACACTCAGCATATCTTGATTGATAATCTGTCAGAAAAACAAATCAAACCATATCTTTATTAATTTTCATCATTTATTTGATTTAATCCACTTTTTAATTAATGAAAAATCAAAATAAATTGAAAAATGAAGCACATAATGGGTGAGTGAACATTTGAGTCGTGGACCACATTATAATTGAGGTGAAAGCATAAAAAGTTGGGCCCATTTAGCAAAAAATGCAAATTTGAGCATATTTGACTTTTGTCAATTTTGCAAAAATGGTCAACTTGGCCAATGCATAACTCTCTCAATTTTGACCCTAGAGAGGTGTTCTTCTACTTTTTAGAAATCTTATGATGTCCTCTAAACAACCCTTGTGGTCTCATCTCAATTGAGTCTTCCATGATCATGTATGAAGCTTTGACCCAAAAGGTGTTTTTGTTGACTTTTCAAAAGGACCTATAATGTCAAAATGCATATCTTTTTGTGAGTGCATATTCTTAACTTTGGAGTTGAATATGAATTGTAGGGAATTACATCCTCTTAAAAATGAGATTTGGATGGGTCATTTCTGATAAAGTATGAGAAAGTTATGCTTGGTCAAAGTTGAGTTGACTTTTCCTACAAAACCCTAATTTAACAACTTTTGGGTCCTGATGAATTGTGAAAAATCCTTGAGGAATCATGATCATCCCTTGATAAAATGATGTATAATACTTCAAAATGAGGATGTTGACTAAAAATCTTGAAGTTTGACTGTATGTAGGCCATAGTTGACTTTTGACCTAGCATAGTTGATCTCTTATGCGATCGACACTCATGCAGATGGCATCTTTAAGCCCATCCTCTCGCCAGCAATCTCCAAATGGCATCTGTAAGCCCATTCCCAACATCACAAGGCTGATACCACTTCATGCGAGTGCAAATTTCTGGGCACTCCAGTGTTCAATCATCTTCCACCTTCGGATCACGAAAGGGACGAAAGCCAATCTACATCCTCAGGTTTAAGAAGATTGAACAGGGGCAGCTGTTGTACCCCAAAATTTTCCCTCTCATATTCCTCCAGACATTGCAAGAAAAATCTCCAAGTTGCTCAAGTTTGCTCAAGAGTTGGTCACACAAGCTATCTCCTAAGGCAGTCAACCCCAAATTAGGGTTTTGTGTTGCATCAAGATACTTGAGTCCAAATGCCCTTAAGTGCTCCCCAGTGTCCTAATATGTTCTCAAGATCATCCATGTCAAATTTCAAGCCTTGTAGAGGAAGTTTGCTCAGTCAATTGCTCAAAGGGCCAAAAATCGACTATGCTAGGGCAAAAGTCAACTGTGACCTATAAACAGTCAAACTTCAAGATTTTGTTGTCAACATTCTAATTTTGAAGGATATTTCATCATTTGATCAAGGGTTGATCATGATTCATCAAGGATTGCTCAAAATTCATCAAGACTCAAAAGTTGCTAAATTAGGGTTTTCTAGGAAAAGTAAACTCAACTTTGACCAAGCATAACTTTCTCATACTTTATGAGAAATGACCCATCCAAAGCTCATTTTAAATAGGACGAAATTTCCTAAAATCCATATTCATATCCCAAGATCCAAATATGCACTCACAAGAAGTTATGAATTTGGACATTATAGGTCATTTTTGAAAATCAACAAAAACACCTTTTTTGCCAAAGATTATAACTTGAGCATGGAACATCAAAATGATATGAGACCAAAAGGGTTGGTTAGAGGACATCTCAAGATTTCTAAAAAGTCCAAGAACACCTCCAAAAGTTCAAAATTGAAGAAGTTATGTATTTTTGAAGTTGGACATTTTTGCAAAATTGCCAAAAGTCAACTATCCCCAAAACTTCAAATTTTGTCAAATGGGCCCATTCTTTTCCACTTGATTTGAATTTACATCATTGTCCACGTGCCCTAGCTTCATCCATGTGTCCATATATCATTTTTATTATTTAATTTGATTTTTATTTGAATTTATTCATTTTAAATCAAATTAAATCACATAAAATCAAAAAAATTGATAACCAGAGATTTTTTATTGATTATAGGCTTCAATGGACAGCTAGCATATCTCCAAACTCGTACCAAAGCAAATCATGTGCAAAAAGATTGAATGGAATCAAATTTGGAAAGGTTTAATAATGGAGATCAAATCACATTCATGTGCATTGATATGAAGGGATTCAGTCCATGGTTCTTACCCTAATACAAAGCATATTACATAAGCAAGCCAAGGGACACAAAATCAGGGTTGGAGGCTATGGAGAGAGGCAGAACCAAAGTGCAAAAATTCACAAAAAAGTGGGAGATCAAAGTCCAAGCTAGAGGCTATTTCAGGACACGAGAGTGGTCTCAATCGCTTCCTGACCATTCATAGAAGCTACCTGGATCCAGAGCAAGCATTTTCAGACGCCCAAACGCACTGTAAGTCGCGTGATAACCACCCCTGTTCTTGATTTCGCAACTCTGAATTTAAGCATCTTTTTCATGAATCAATACCATATTTTGAATCTACATAACATTTGCAAGCGATTGGTATTATTCAATTGTGTTATCTAGCTAGAATGGAGAACCACCATAGCTAGGGTTCTTCGTTTGGCTTTTAGGGTTTTCTGTTTCAGGTAAAATTGTGACTCAAGAAGAACATGGCTTTGATCAGGGGGCTATAACGGATCCAACCATGTTCTTAGAATGGATTTATATGGTCTAGAGAGCATTTTAGCATATGCCTGCGTTTTTAGCTGCGGATCCAAATCCGCAGGTGTTTTTGTTGCGGGTTTGAGGACAGGGACGATGATGTGTCCCCCGTCCATTGGTTCTTTCAAATATGGCGCGCATTTTATTTTTTTCTGACCAATAATTGTTGTTTTATTATATTACTATTGTTTTGTATTTATATAACAAATAAATCAACATGGTGTAGTGGCAAAGCAAGCGTGCAATTTCCTTCAGGACCTGGGTTCGAATCCCAGGTCCCCCACTTTCTTAATAATTTTGTCTTTCAGGTATTCCCATGCGCGCGTTAGCTTGCAACCTACCATGCGTCCTCGTCCATTCAATAGCCAGATGGCCATTGGCCAGATCTGGTGGCCAGGGTCTGAAGGTCCATAGAAGCGTTGGTCAATGCACAAGCACCAGATCCCAGAAAGTCCACAAAGGCCAGCGTTTTTTGGGCCTTCAAATTGCTTCTCATACTCTCCAAACAGGCCCAAACCCCTCTCTCTTCTATTTTCATTTATTTAGTTTTATTATTTGTTTTATTATTTTTATTTGATTTTTAACCAGTCACAAATTTCCTTTTTATTAAATAAAATCACAAAAAATATTTTTTATTTCAAATCAAATTTTAAAACTTCTATTTTTTCTTAAATAAATTTATTAATTAACTAGGTTTTTTTAATTAGAAAACTTTAACTTATTTTTGTAAATAATTTTAATTAATTAGATTTAATTAGATATTAACCACTAATTTAATCATTTTAATTTCTTTCCTAAATAATCAAAAACTCCAAAAATAATTTATTTTTCATTTAATTAATTTAGTTAATTTAATTTAGTAATTAATTTAGGTTATTTCTTTCTTAAAATAAAAATAAAAAAATAATAAAAAGATATTTTCTTTAACCAAAAGGGTCAAAACCCTAATCATGCGTCCGATTTAATTTTGCGTCACGATTTACTCTTCCTTATCCAATTATGTACCTGCTTCCGGAATGTAATAGATAATTAGGATATTTTTATTTTTATTACTTTATTTTATTTTTCAAAGGGTTTGTCTTTGGCGATGTAAATACCCGACGCCTTGTAATTTAAATTCCGTCTTTTATTTCCGCAAATTATAATTGCTAGATGTTTGGTAATAGGGTTTGCATGACAAGACTGAATGTTAATCTTAAAATAAAATTAGATCACCCTTAACATGTACAAAGATAAAATAATTGAAAACGACACACTCGCACATGCGCACTCTTAGGGTACACCCCCACTTGGTTGCCTTCGTACACGGTCATTAAGTATAAGTCGTTTTAGAGGTCGTCCTCTTGTCTAAAAGATCATAGTCGCCTCGAAATGGTTGCCTCGGATATTGTTGCCGCAAAACAAATGATCTAGGACATTAGGGTTACCGCTAAGACGTCCTAACATTGCTTTAGTGACCGTAAGTCCCGCATTCGAATTGACCCTCAAACTCCAACGACGGTGCTACCTACTCATCAATAGAAGGATAGCATTGTCTAAAGGAAATTAGCATAGAACGATTCCTTTTTTGAGTAGGTAGATGGTTCTTAGATACTTTCTCTTTCAAAAACAAAAACTTTTCACACTTACACTCCTTTTCGAACAAAGTTTTCAAAAACATTTCATTACACTCTTGAGGACAGAAGCAAGAGTTAAATCGAAGTTTCAAATAAAAACTTTTTCAACCCACAAGCACAAAGAAAACAAATTTTGAAAACAATTGAGCAAGTACCTAAGAGCCCGTGGATAACCACGGATAGAAAGGGTGCTAACACCTTCCCTTTCTATAATCTACCCCCCGAACCCGAGAAATATCTCGAAAAAAGGAATTTTTTTGTGCTTTTTTCCTTTCCTTGTTGGATAAAATAAAAGTCGGTGGCAACTCTTGCTTACCGCGACATTTTGCAAACAAAAAATGCAAAACGCAAACCAGCATTCCAAAAAACAGTCAGTTCTTCCCACCGTATCACAGAACTGGAGACTCTGGTGGGGACGCTTATAAGTGGGGTGTACCTTAGGAATAGTTCATATTGTTTTCAATTGATTGACTTGTATGCTTTATCTTTGTGGGTTTGAATCAGAGTTACTATAGATCCTAACCCGGATCTAGGGGATACCCTTTAGGTAAGTAGCAATAAACTGTGAGGGAACTGTACAGCGTAAATCGTTACGGTTGAAGCAGTAGCTACATTGGTGTGACACTTTAGTATGTACCGATATCCCTTGTGGCGCAACGAGGAGAATATGGGTCTGCTAAGGGGTCATTAAGCACCAACTGACCTTAGAACCTTTAATTGACCAACTTGGCCATAGAACAGTAGCAGTATACTACACTCATTGAGACTAAACTCTCGCGATGATTCTGGCTGCAAGAAAAGGTTACTAAACTGGAATTATGACCGATCGAGGGTAGTCAGTGATATTGAGATCCTCTAGAACCCGGTTACTATTTTTAGGACAGATTTGAACCAACTGAACTGAAAGAGGGTAGTACCTAAGCTCCTTGCCAGCCTAAAATCTAAGGGCTATCTGTGTGACTTGTGTGCCTTTACCATGTTTTCTATTTGTGGATACTTGTGGTGTGCTTTCTATCATAACATCATGCATCATGACATTGCTTGCATATTGCATCGGACTAACCCATTTCAAAGATAGAGGGGATTCATCTTTGTTCTGTTTTGTAGGTCATGGCGCCCATGCGTAGAAACACTATTCGGATCAACTTTGTCCAGGTTCCCACTCTGCTTAAAGAATTGGTTGCAAAGATGCCAGGTACTTCTTTCTTTATCAGAAGACATGGGCACCTCCTTGGTTTGGTCACCTCCAAGATGGATGAACAGATGATGAGTGTCTTAGTCCAGTTCTTTGATCCACTGTACCATTGCTTTAATTTTCCGGAATACCAGTTGGTCCCTACCTTGGAAGAGTTCTCTGATCTACTGGGTATCTCCATTCTAGAGCAGACCCCGTTTACAGGTTGGGAGAAGATCCTTAGGCCGGAAGAGATTGCCTCAGCCCTTCATCTAACAAAGGCTGAGGTAATGTCAAACTGGGAGACTAGAAGTGGTACAAAAGGTTTCTTGGCTAAATTCCTGGTTGATCGGGCTAATCAGTTCTGGGACAGTCTAGACTTTTAGGCATTTGAAGACATTCTGGCTCTTCTCATATATGGTTTGGTGTTGTTTCATAACTCAGATTCTTTCGTCAGCGTGAATGCAGTGAATATTTTCATATCCGGTAATCCTGTGCCCACTCTCTTGGGTGATATTTTGCACTCTCTTTATGCCCGTACTGCTCAGAAACGGGGAACCCTTATGTGTTGTGCACCATTGCTGGCGAGGTGGTTTATTTCTCACCTCCCCAAATCAGTTTTGAAAAACAAGGAAGGCATGGGTTGGGCCTATAGGATTATGTCTCTCTCTCATAATGACATCATTTGGAATATCAAGGGTATGGAGACGTGGCTATTATTGATCGATGTGGGGAATACCCCAATGTTCCACTGCTAGGAACCCATGGGGGAATCACCTATAATCCGTGTTTGGCCTTACGTCAGTTTGGGCGAGCTAGGAGGGAAGGACCTCATGAGTTGCTGATGCCGAGCATTGTCTTTGACTTCCAAGGGGATAATGATGAGCATCGCCGCAGATTCATAAGAGCTTGGGATAGAGTACACAGGTCAGATCCGCACGAGCTAGGTGCGAAGACTTCTCTTCTGATGGAGCCATATCTTTGATGGGTTCGAATCCGTGCCCAAAAGCTGGGAATGCCGTACGAAGCCGTCTTGCCTATAATTGTTGAGGTTGCTGATGAAGAAGGGGTTCCTCCTACCATCCTCCACCCATACATGCCTACTGACATTGGGGCATTAAAGAGATCTTGGATGCAGCTGAGAGAAGAGCGAGATACTTACAGAGAAAAGTATCATGAGAAAGAGCAGAAGATTCAGAAGTTGACAAGGCAGCTGGAGAACGAGCGGATCCTCAACGACTATGTCCGCACCGACAGGAAACGACCATGGGAGCACTGATTGTCTTTTTGATTATTTCTAGTTTTGCTTTACTTGTCAGTATTTCCTTTTTGTAACGCCTTAAAGGAATTTGTTGAACAATTGAATTTAAAGTTTATATAATAAAAGTGTGTTTCGTTTTGGTTTACGAATTTGAATCTCTAAAGTCTTTGAAATCATGTCATACGCATTTCATTCCATGCACCTCATAACAGGTACCCTTACAGGTCTCTTATCTTCTTCGCTGTTTATTTCAGCACCATGTCTTCTGAACCATCAACTAAACAAGCAATCAAGGCTCTGCAGGCTCAAAACGCCCAGTTCCAGGAATTGTTCATGAGTTTGGCTAAGGGTCAGCAAGAAGAAGACGGTCCTATTTAATATGGGTCGCAGATTCAGAAATGATTTGCGAGAAGAGGTTGATTTGACCCACTCATCTGGAGGGGGGGATAATCAGGAAGAAAGGAGGGCTCCTAGCCTTGTGGTTTCAGACAACGAGACTAACTTCGACGAAGACCAGTATCCTCCGGCTGAGGATAGATATAAACAACTGGAAGACCGGTTAAGCGCGATGGAAGTTCAGAAAGTGCCTGGTCTGGACTTTGGAGACTTGAGTCTGTCATCTGGGGTGGTGATTCCCCACAAATTTAAAGCACCAATCTTTGCTAAATACGACGGGGTTTCTTGTCCAAAGTTGCACCACTGTTCGTATGTTAGGAAGATTCAGCCATACACCGCTGACAAGAACCTCTGGATCCACTTCTTTCAAGACAATCTCTCAGGGACTCAGCTTGAATGGTTTTACCAGCTAGAAGGAGCTAGTATTCGTAATTGGGAAGATTTGGCCGCTGCTTTCTACAAGCAGTACCAATACAATGCCGACCTCGCTCCCACGCGTACCCAACTTCAGGGTATGTCAATGGGTGCGGGCGAAGGTTTCAAATATTACGCTCAGAAGTGGAGGGACCTTGCTGGTTGAGTGCAACCTCCCTTGGCTGATTGGGAGCTAGTGGATATGTTTCTGGCGACCTTGTCTGGACCGTATTTCAACCATCTGATTGGGAGTTCATCGTCCGGGTTTATAGAGCTGATTATGACTGGGAAAGAAGTGAAGCTGGTATCAAGAGCGGTAAGATACATAAGGGTGCTTCGTCTAGTGCCGAGAAGAAGCCTTTTAAAGGAATCCAGCATTGTTTACAGTTCAAAGAGCCATAATAGACCTGAACACCGTCAAGCTATTAATGCGGTGGTTATATCAAGACCTATTGTTGCTCCTCAACATAACAATCAGCCAAGGGCCGAGAGGCCGCGAAGACAGTTCACTCAACTCAACATGACTTTGTCTCAGATTCTGCCATAGTTATTGAAGACCAATCTGGTGATTCTAAGGGAGGCCCCGAAGAATCCCAACACAACATCACCGATGTATGATCCGAATGCCCGCTGTGCTTTTCATTCCGATAGCCCGGGGCATGATACGAATGATTGCTGGGTCTTGAAGAACAAAGTACAGGATTTGATTGATGCCAAGGAGATCGAGTTCGGAGCACCAGAAAAGCCCAAACATGATGCGGGAGTGAATGCTATCGGGGATGATGATGATGAAGAGTTTGACATTAACAGCTGGATTTACCCAACTGCCAACGGTGGATTAAGCAATTGGACGGAAAAGGATTCTATGCTTGTTTCTGTTATCACCCAGTAATGAGACTTTTGTTTGAGCTTGTAACAAACAATTTTTAAACTTTATGGTCCAGTGTCTTACCCGAGGCACCGTGGCTTTGCTTGTGAGGGCTTTATGTGTGTCATCTACATATATCATTAATAAAAGCATTGGATGTTTCTTGCATTTCAAATTTTGCGCTCCTTGTTTTTCTTTTATTACATATTGCAAAACATCTATTTTACACACACTCACATATACAGGTCTACATCCACTCTGGATCCTACTGATAACGACTCTGCTACTGCCGGTTATCACTTCGAAAGTCCGATAAACTTAGCCGAAGACGAAGGTGAAGATGATTGCGAAGTGCCTGGTGAACTTGCAAGACTGTTACTTCAGGAAGAGAGGGTTATACATCCGCATGAAGAGCCAGTGGAAACAGTGAATCTGGGTACAGAGATAGACAAGAAAGAGGTCAAGATTCGTGCAAATCTGGAAGCTAGTGTCAAGCAACGGCTGATTCAGATACTGCGTAACTATGTTGAGATCTTTGCCTGGTCTTATGAAGATATGCCTGGGTTGGATACCAATATTGTGGTTCACCGATTGCCTACCAAGGAAGATTGTCCTCCAGTGAAACAGAAGGTTCGCCGAATGCGCCCAGAGATGTCTGAGAAAATCAAGGCTGAAGTTATGAAACAGTTTGATGCCGGTTTTCTAACAGTTACTTCTTACCCACAGTGGGTCACCAACGTGGTTCTGGTACCGAAGAAGGATGGTAAGGTTCGAATGTGTGTTGATTATAGGGATCTGAACAGGGCAAGCCCCAAGGATGACTTCCCTTTACCTCATATCGACGTTCTAGTTGACAACACCGCTCAGCATAATGTCTTCTCCTTTATGGATGGTTTCTCCGGTTATAATCAGATTAAAATGGCTCCCGAAGACATGGAGAAGACAACCTTTGTTACTCAATGGGGTACCTTCTGCTACAAGGTCATGCCTTTTGGATTGAAGAATGTTGGGGCAACGTATCAGCGCGCCATGGTCGCTTTGTTCCATGACATGATCCATCATGAGATTGAGGTATACGTCGACGACATGATTGCAAGATCCCAGACTGAGGAAGAACATCTTGACCACCTTCAGAAGCTATTTGACAGGTTGAAGTTGTACAAGCTGAGGTTAAACCCGAACAAGTGCACCTTAGGGGTGAGATCTGGTAAACTGTTGGGTTTCTTCGTAAGCGATAAAGGTATTCAAGTGGATCCTGCAAAGGTGAAGGCTATACAGGAGATGCCAACTCCCCGAACAGAAAAAGAAGTCAGAGGCTTTCTGGGACGTTTGAACTATATTGCCCGATTCATCTCACACCTGACTGCTACTTGTGAGCCAATCTTCAAGTTACTGAAGAAAGATTAAGTGGTAAGATGGAACGATGAATGTCAGGCCGCTTTCGAAAGAATCAAAGAATATCTCCAAGAGCCACCCATTCTGATGCCTCCAGTTGAAGGGAGACCTTTGATCTTATACTTGACAGTACTCGACAACTCAATGGGGTGTGTGCTAGGTCAGCATGACGATTCTGGCCGAAAAGAGCATATTATTTATTACCTTAGCAAAAAGTTTACCGACTGCGAGACCCGATACTCGTTGCTCGAGAAAACTTGTTGCGCTTTGGCATGGGCTGCTCGCCGGCTGAGATAGTATATGCTGACTCACACGACTCTATTGATATCAAAGATGGATCCAATCAAGTATATCTTCGAAAAGCTTGCCTTGTCCAGAAGAATAGCAAGATGGCAGATGATCTTGACTGAGTATGACATCCAATACACGACCCAAAAGGCATTTAAGAGAAGTGTGCTGGCATACCATTTGGCACATCAAGTAGTGGATGATTACCAGTCTATGAACTTTGAATTCCCGGATGAGAATATCATGTTGGTGACTGACTGTGAGACACCTGGACCGGATGAAGGACCTGAGGAGGGATCCCGATGGTCTATGTACTTTGATGGAGCTTCAAACGCTTTGGGTAATGGCATTGGCGCCATGATCATATCTCCTGAAGGCTCTCATACTCCATTCACCGCCCGACTACGTTTCAACTGCACCAACAATATGGAGGAGTATGAAGCATGCATCATGGGTCTTCAAGCAGCAATTGATCTAAGGATTAAGTTTCTAAGTGTTTTCGGAGATTCCACTCTCGTGATCAGTCAGATCAAATGCAAGTGGGATACGAAACACCCAAATCTTATTCCTTATAAGGAGTATGTATTGACGTTGCTTCTGCATTTCGAGGAGATAACCTTTGAACACTTCCCTAGAGAGGAGAATCAGTTGGCAGACGCGCTGGCTACGATGTCTTCTATGTTCAAAGTCAATTGGGACAACGAGGCTCCCCGGATTATCATTGAAAGATTGGATGAACCTGCACATTGCTGTGACATTGAGACTGAAGAGGTAACAGAAAAGCCTTGGTTTCATGAGGTGAAGAGATACCTTGAGGCTCAGGAATATCCTGAGGGTGCATCTGTTAATGATAAGAAGTTTCTGAGGAGGTTTGCGGCGAAGTTCTTCATCAGCAATGGTATTCTTTACAATCGTAACCATGATTCGACCTCACTGCGATGTGTGGATAAGAACGAGGTAGAAAGGATCATGGCAGATTTACATGAGGGTACCTTCGGAACTCATTCCAGTGGACACACCATGGCAAAGAAAATCCTTCGGGCAGGATACTATTGGTCCACAATGGAAGCCGACTGTTATCAGCATTCTCGGACCTACCACAAGTGCCAAGTCTATGCTGATAAGGTGCATATACCTCAAATACCTCTGAACGTCTTGACGGTTCCATGGCCTTTTGCAATGTGGGGTATCGACATGATCGGCAAGATCAGGCCTACAGCGTCCAACGGGCATCGTTTCATCTTGGTAGCTATTGATTACTTCACAAAGTGGGTTGAAGCAGCTTCCTTTGCTATTGTAACCAAGAACGTCGTGGCACGGTTCATTCGACACAATCTGATTTATCGATATGGTGTACCAGAGAGGATCATTATGGATAATGGTACAAATCTCAACAATAAGATGATTACTGAACTCTGCAAGCAGTTCAAGATACAGCATCACAACTCTTCTCCTTACCGGCCGAAGATGAATGGGGATGTAGAAGCAGCTAATAAGAACATTAAGAAGATTTTGCAGAAGATGGCGGTGACATACAAATACTGGCACGAGATGTTACCATTTGCTCTTCATGGGTACCGTACCTCAACGCGGACATCAACAGGGGCAACATCCTATTCCTTGGAATATGGTATAGAGGCCGTATTGCCCATTGAAGTTCAGATACCCTCTCTTCGGATTATGAAGGATGCAGGTTTGAGCAAAGATGATTGGATTCAGACCCGGCTTGATCAGCTAAACTTAATCGACGAAAAGAGACTTACTGCTATTTGTCATGGTCAGACGTATCAAAAGCGGATGATCAAGGCATTTAAGAAGAAAGTTAGACGACAAGAGTATCAAGTTGGGGATCTGGTGATCAAGCGCATCATACTACCTCAAGGTGATCCCAGGGGCAAATGGACCCCTATTTACGATGGGCCATTTGTGGTTAAGAACATTTTCTCAGGAGGAGCTATGATTCTAACCACCATGGATGGTGACGACCTTCCTCACCCCGTCAATGCAGACATAGTGAAAAAATACTACGCATAATCAAAGACCCGCTAGGTTGAATGGCCTAGGCAAAAATAAGGGCTTCTCGGCGAACCAAAAGGGTTCGGGCAAAAATAAGGGATGAAAATAAAAAAAATTGTACACCCGGCAAGTCGAAAACCTGAAAAGGAGGCTTGGGCAAAAAAGGGTATCCCGGTGGAATGAAAACCCGAAAGGGAGGTCCAGGCAAAAATTAGGGATCAAAGCGTAACACTATGTCTCATTGGATCACCTTGCGACCAGACTTCGGTATCGACTATCAAGCTCGGACGACACTAATCAATCTGATCTACCTTCAACCAGCAGCAAAGTGATGAGATGCTCGAGGACATAAAGGCAATAGTAGAGTTGGAACCCAGTGGGATTATTCACATAGTTGTTTTGTTTAAGTTTTTCACAAATTGTGTAAATTCTATTATTCGGCGGCGTTCTCTTACTAGGACGTCAGCCTCCTGTACAAAAACGCCTATTTACAGGCCAAACTTAAAAATCAATACAATTCATTTTCAAAGAAATTTCAAGTTGTTTTTATTTTATCTGTTTTTGTTTTGCAAAGAACGTCCAATGTTCATTTTTGATATATGCATTTGACATTAATTGCTGCTCATAAATATTTACATGCGAAGCAAAAGACCATTACTTGTAATATCAAAAACAGGGGCAAATAAGAATTATCCAAACTGTACAGTTGCTCTGTCCACCAGGTACAAGGTAAATTCAGCTGAAGAATATGGTTGAGATGCATTCACTCCCCACAGAGTAAGACAGTAATGATAGCTCTCCCCAGCTGAGACTTGCCACTGTGAATGAATCAGTAATATTCTCCCCAAGCAGATTTTATCTACCACCAGCATCGAAAATCTTAATATTCCCCAGCGGAGTATAAGAACATTCCCCGGCAGAGTACAAGATATCCCCCAGTGGAGTTTGAAATTTTTCCCATCGCAGTCTGAAAAAGCTTCCCCAGTGGAGTTTGGAGAATCATCCCCAGTAGACTTTGGAAGATTGTCCCCAGAAAGTTCAAAGGATTATCCCCATAAGAGTCTAAAAGGTTATCCCCAATGAAGTTGCAATTGAAAGATCATCCCCCAGTGGAGTTCTTTCCCTTCACAAATAGGAAGTCAATCCCCAACAGGATTCAGTATCACCAGCAACGGTAATTCATCCCCGACAGAATTTATCGGTGGAATCTTCAGCACAGCATCTCTTCCCCACAGAGTAATCTCCTCGTCAGTTTATTCCCCAGCCGAGTTATCCTTTCCTGCAGGTTTATTCTCGCAATCATCTTCGTTCGCCATCCCCAGCGGAAACGAAGAATTCAACTCTTTTCTCCAGCAACTATCCGGGATTTATTTTCCCCAGCTCAAAACATTAAATTTTCATACATCATGATACATGCATATACGCATCATATAACACAATCTCATTTATTTTGAGAACATCATTGCTTGGTACATATCATGCATTACATGCAGCTAACCTTTACCTTTCAGGAAAGATATGGCCAAAATCTCAGTCGAAGTACTGACCGGTTCTTAAATCTCAACTGAATCATCCTCGGTTGAATTACAGATAAGGTTCTAAATCTCGGCAAAGTTCCTCCGTCGAAGTATGGACGAGTTCTTAAATCTCAACAGAATTATCCTCGGTTGAATTACAGACAAGTCCTAGATCTCGATGAAGATGTTTCCCTCAGTCGAAGTACTGACTGGTTCTTAAATCTCAATTGAATTATTCTCGGTTGAATTACAGATAAGGTTCTAAATCTCGAAAAATTTCCTCCGTCGAAGTGTGGACAAGTTCTCAAATCACAACAGAATTATCCTCTGTTGAAGTACAGACAGTTCCTAGATCTCGATGAAGATGTTTCCCTCAGTCGAAGTACTGACCAGTTCTTAAATCTCAATTGAATTATTCTCGGTTGAATTACAGATAAGGTTCTAAATCTCGACAATTTTCCTCTGTCGAAGTGTGGACAAGTTCTTAAATCTCAACAGAATTATCCTCCGTTGAAGTACAGACAATTCCTAGATCTCGATGAAGATGTTTCCCTCAGTCGAAGTACTGACCGGTTCTTAAATCTCAACTGAATTATCCTTGGTTGAATTACAGATAAGGTTCTAAATCTCGACAATTTTCCTCCGTCGAAGTGTGGACAAGTTCTTAAATCTCAACAGAATTATCCTCCGTTGAAGTACATACAGTTCCTAGATCTCGATGAAGATGTTTCCCTCAGTCGAAGTACTGACCAGTTCTTAAATCTCAACTGAATTATTCTCGGTTGAATTACAGATAAGGTTCTAAATCTCGACAATTTTCCTCCGTCAAAGTGTGGACAAGTTCTTAAATCTCAACAGAATTATCCTCCGTTTAAGTATAAACAGTTCCTAGATCTCGATGAAGATGTTTCCCTCAGTCGAAGTACTGACCGGTTCTTAAATCTCAACTGAATTATCCTCGGTTGAATTACAGATAAGGTTCTAAATCTAGACAATTTTCCTCCGTCGAAGTGTGGACGAGTTCTTAAATCTCAACAGAATTATCCTCGGTTGAATTACAGACAAGTCCTAGATCTCGATGAAGATGTTTCACCCAGTCAAAGTACTGACCGGTTCTTAAATCTCAACTGAAATATCCTTGGTTAAATTACAGATAAGGTTCTAAATCTCGACAAAGTTTCCCCAGTTGAATTACAGATAAGTTCTTAAAACTCAGCAGAGATGTTCTCTCAATTGAAGTACAGGCAAGCTCCTAAATCTCAACAAAGATCAGACTTCCCCAATGAAATCTTCCACAACAACAGGTATATAGACTCTCACTAAGGAATCTCTTATGCGATCGACACTCATGCAGATGGCATCTTTAAGCCCATCCTCCCGCCAGCAATCTCCAAATGGCATCTGTAAGCCCATTCCCGACATCACAAGGTTGATACCACTTCATGCGAGTGCAAATTTCTGAGCACTCTAGTGTTCAATCATCTTCCACCTTCGGATCATGAAAGGCACGAAAGCCAATATACATCCTCAGGTTTAAGAAGATTGAACAGGGGCAGCTGTTGTACCCCAAAATTTTCCCTATTTCCTTTTTCTTATTTTCATAGATCAAGTTGTATAGGTTTCACAAATGTAATCTTTATCTCCCGTGTTCTTCTTTCATTATCATGTAACTGCTTCGGGATGTAATAGTTTTTTAGGATTTTTCTTTTCTGCACTTTCTGGTATGTATCTGCCCCAAAGCGCTGTAATAGTTTAGGGTTTATGTTTCTGCCTTTATCTGCTGCTACTATATTTGTTATATTACTGCTTAGTAATTATGGTTTGCATGGAAAGACAAAAACCAAACGCTAGAAAACTTAATCTAAGATAAATAACTGAATTGAACACACTCATACACTTGCACCTCTAGGGTAACCTCTCTTCGTTGCCTTCGGAACAAAACAGTCATGACCCTCGAAAGTAGGGATGCTTTAGTAAAGTCCCTCGAATGTCCCTCGAATAAAAGATAATTGTCCCTCGATGACCCTTCGATGTTGCCTTTCGAAAAATGATCTTGTCCCTTACGAAATTGCTAAAGCGTCCTTACAAGTTTCCTTCGATGATCGTACGATGACCCTTTGCTTGTCCCTTCACATCCAACGAATAGGGCTTCCTACTAACTAATGGTATAGATAGAACTATCTAAAGGAGGAGGAAAAGTACAAAGACAACCTTTAGTGGGTAGAACTTTTAATCTCTTGCTCACAAACCTTTTCAAAACAAAAACATTTTCACACTACACTTTTCAATAAAATGAAGTATTTTTAAAACGCTTTGTATACGATCTTAAGGACCGATACAACAATCATTACAAAGTTTCACCTTACATTGGCAACTTTCAAAATATTTTCAAAACACACACAAAAAATAAAATTTTCAAAGTGAGCTAAGCAATTAAGAGCCCGTAGATAACTACAGATGAAAAAGGTGATAACACCTTCCCTTTTCATAACCTACCCCCCGAACTCAAAATCTGTCGAGGTCTTTTTTGTTCTTTTCACCCTTTCCTTATTGGATAGAAGAAAAGTCGGTGGCGACACTTGCTATCTGCAACATTTGCGATCAAACACAAAAATAAGTAAGTTCTTTCAACATATTACACACCATATAAACTTTGAAATCCAGATGCACCAATTATACAACAACTCTCATCAACAGAAAGGCACCGTCCATGTTTCATATGAGGTCGGATTTGTATCTCCTGACTCATCCCTAAAATAATAATTCATATATGATTTGCTTTTATATGTTAAAACATAAGGCTGAATCTGGATTTCAAAATCTGGACACACCTCCGGATATAATTTTACACATTGCTTAGGTTGTTATTTCAGAACAATGGTGTGGATTCGAATTTCAAAACCCTGGCACATCCCTGAATAAAATTATGAACTTGTTGACAATACTTAGGAAGAAACTTTTATATCATTTGAAGTGCATTCATTATTCACACAATAAACCATAAAAAAAGTCATAGATAGATGGTATCAAATTTTCATAAACTCATTCGAAAACCATACATCAGTCTTTCGGCCCAAATTAGAACATTAGTCCCAAAGCACAATCATTCATAAAATACAATTAACCATAAAAAATTTCAAGTTGTTTACAAACTACAAATAAAATATAACTACTACTATGTATACCTAACACCCTTATTCTTTATCTACCTTCTATACTGCAATGCATGTCATGCCTCTACTATGATTTCTTATAGTAACCCTCTCAGAAGTGCTTTCCTGAAACTACCCTCTAACTATGACCTCTCTCCTAATAGAAGCAATGCAATGACATATCGATAATACATCAACGACATAGTCTTCCCTCTTCCTTTCCTCTTCTAGGAACTCTTTATGAGTTGGCCTAGGGGGATCTTCTTCGAACACTGGTGCCATATAAGATAAGACACACTATAAAATCATTAGATGTAAATGTATATTGTACTCCATGGACGAGAAGCTAGCACACCATGTACATCATAGTCTGCAAATATCAAATCGACATCTCTATGGATGTCAACAACAAGGGAAGAGACTGTGGGGTCCCTGGGTATACTATGCAAATACCCGAACTACCAGAATAATCACTCAGGTGGATAGAGCCAGACAATTTCTGGCAGTGCTCACCGTATGACGTGAAACAAATATCATTCGCCAGGGTGTAGTCAAGAGCAAGCCTATACGGCTCAGTCTCCAGAATAAACCTGAGTGGGATAATCGATCACACGTGTGGCAAATCCTCTGAGTAGTCATCAACCTACTCCCAGCCGACGATAACTAGAAAATGTTGTAGGATCAATTCCTGTAAATTATTCATATTGTGATACGGTGGCCAGAACCGGGACTGTTTTTTAGGAATGCTGGTTTGTGTTTTGCGTTTGTGTTTTCAAAATGTCGCGGTAAGCAAGAGTCGCCACCGAATTTTATTTTATTCAACAAGGAAAGGAAAAAAGCACAGAAAAATTCCTTTTTCGAGATATTTGAGTATGGGGGGTAGATTATAGAAAGGGAAGGTATTAGCACCCTTTCTATCCGTAGTTATCTACGGGCTCTTAGGTACTTGCTCATCATTTTCAAAATTGCTTCTCTGTGTTTGTGTGCTTTGAAAAGTTTTTGTTTTGACTTCGATTTAACTCTTGCTTCTGTCTTCAAGAGTGTTACGAAGTGTTTTTGAAAACTTTGTTTTGAAAGGAGTGTAAGTGTGAAAAAGTTTGTTTGGATTGAGCAAGTACTTAAGAACTAATCTACCTACTCGAAAAAAGAATCGTTCGATGTACGTTTCCTTTAGACAGCATTATCCCACTATTAGTGAGTAGGTAGCACCATCGTTGGAGTTTTAAGGGTCAATTCGAAAAGGAGTACGGTCACTAAAGCA
This sequence comes from Vicia faba, assembly GCA_948472305.1. Taxonomy (NCBI): domain Eukaryota; kingdom Viridiplantae; phylum Streptophyta; class Magnoliopsida; order Fabales; family Fabaceae; genus Vicia; species Vicia faba. The sequence continues at coordinate 406,779,389 of OX451740.1, read as the reverse complement.
ATGTTAGGACGTCTTAGTAATAACCCTAATGTCTTAGATCAATTATTCGAGGCAACAATATCCGAGGCAACCTTTCCGAGGCAACTTTGATCTTTGAGACAAAAGGACGACCACTAAAGCATCCTATACCTAATGATCGTTTACCGACGGCAACCAAGTGGGAGTGTACCCTAGGAGTGCGCATGTGCGAGTGATTCAATTTCTATTTATTTATCTTTGCACATTTTAGGGTTATCTAACCGTTTTAAAGTTAACATACATTCTTGTCATGCAACCCTAATCATACATCTAATAGTTAGTATTTTGCAGAAATTAAAGTGCGGAAATTAAACTAAGCTATTACAAGGCTTCGGGTATTTACATAGCCAAAAACAAACCCTTAAGAAATAACGCGATAAATGAAAATAAAAGTCCTAATTAAGCTATTACAACTCGTGAACAATTACATTAATATGGATAACAATAAATGCTAAAATGCGCGCGAGGAAATTTAAATTGGGAGAGAACTAGGGTTTTGACCCTTTCTAACCTATTTAAAGAGAAAAAAATGTTTTTGTTGTTTTTAATTATTTTTTAAGAAAAAGGAATTAAGTTTTTAAATTAGATACACAATTAATTAGTGATTAAATTAATTAATGAAAATAACTAAATGGTCTATTTTTGTGTTTTGGTTATTTTTTAGGAAAAGAAAATATAACTAAATTATAAACAAAAACCTAATTGTTCTAATTGTTTTTAATTTATTTACAAAATAATTAAAGTTACCTAAAATTACATAATCTAATTTAATTAATTAATTTTTTGATAAAAAAAATAAACCTAAGTCTAATTGGGTGAAAAACATTTTTATGATTTTTTAAATAAAAGAAAATTAATTTTGTTAGTAAAATCAATAAACAAATTAAAGAAAACAAAAATATAAAAAGAAAATAGAAAGAGAAAATGGGCCTGAAAAGTGAATTGGGGGGTGTGTATACAACAATTCTGGCCCAAGAAGAGAAGCTCCACGTTTGACCTCCTGGATCTGATGTATTGCATTGACCATGGCCTTTGGTAGACCATCACTTGATAGCCATCAGATTTGGCTTCCTGACATCTGGCTGGTTGGATTGTGGGGACGCATGATGGTCATTTGGCTTGTGCGTGCACTAGATCACCTGAAAGAAAATAATATGAAGAAATGGGGGACCTGGGATTCGAACCCAAGCCCCAAGGCACTTTACAACGCTTGGCAACCAGCTGAGCTATTTGTTTTTGTTGTACATAAAATAAGCATAAAATATAATATGGGAAACGAGAAAGCATTAAATCTCTGCGCGCGGAAATTCAAATGATCCAATGGGAAGGTGCCAGCTAATCATCTTCTTCCCTTCTCCGTGGGTAAAAGTCCCAGACTTTTACCTACGGACGTTCGTCCATAGCTACAGGTCTGCATATTCTTAAAATCAATTATAGGCAAGATAAATCAAAACTAAAGCCATGAATAGCTTCGTCTGGACCTGCTGAGTTCAATGGTGGCCCTTTCATAGCCCAATTTTGCCTGTAAACAAAAATCCCAAATCGAAGCACAAAAACCTAGCAATGGCGAAATCTTATACATTCCATATAAATGCAATTAAACATTACAGAAAGCTTGCAAATGTTCTAAGGATCAAGAATATATCATTGTTTCATGCTATCAATGCCAAATTTATGCAATTCGATCTCAAAAATTCATCAAAGTCGTGGCTGACTTACAGTGCGTTATAGGGCCTGAAAGCGCGCGTTCTGGATTGGTTTTGCTTGCTGATGACCTCAGGAAACGATTGGGATGGTCAGGGGGCTTTGAGGATGCCTGGAAATAGGAATTCGACTCAGCACTTTTGTTGTGATTTTTCAAGTTTGGTTCTACTTGTTGCGCCTCTCTCTAGCCTTGCTTTAGGTCTGCAAATCATCCTTATGTACTGAGGAATGAATTAGGGTTGAAATAATGATCACAATCTTCTTCCATCAATGCTTTTAATTTTGATTTGATACACTTGAAAACCATTCCAAAAATAGTCCAAATCCAATCTTTTTGTGCACCCCATGCCTTTACACGAATTTGATCTCATGCTAGCTGGACATTAAGACCTGAAACATGTAAAAAATCTTGAGTTTTTAATATTTTGGATTTTCTATGATTTGTTTTAATTTAAATTGATTTAATTTAAATAAAAATCAAAATAAATAATAAAAACAAGATAATGACAAGTGGCAAAGGCTAGGGCTCGTGGACCATGCTGCCAACTCAAAACAAGTGAAAAAGATTGGGCCCATTTAGCAAAAATTGCATTTTAGGCCTAGTTGACTTTTGGCAATTTTGCAAAAAAGGTCAACTTCACCAATGCATAACTTCCTCAATTTTGACTCTTTTAAGGTTTTCATGGACTTTTTAGAAATCTTGAGATGTCCTCTAAGCAACCCTTTTGGTCTCATCTCAATTTGATACTACATGCTCATGTATGAAGTTTTGACAAAAAAGGTGTTTTTGTTGACTTTTCAAAATGACATATAATGTCCAAATTCATAACTTCTTGTGAGTGCATATTTTGAACTTGGGAATGAATATGGATTGTAGATCATGGCATCCTTTTCAAAATGAGCTTTGGATGGGTCATTTCTCATAAAGTATGAGAAAGTTATGCTTGGTCAAAGTTGAGTTTACTTTTCCTACAAAACCCTAATTTAGCAACTTTTGGTTCTTGCTGAATTATGAGCAATCCTTGATGAATCATGATCAACCCTTGATCAAATGATTAAATATACTTCAAAATGAGAATGTTTACCAAAAATCTTGAAGTTTGACTGTATGTGGGCCACAGTTGACTTTTGCTCTATCACAGTCGATTTTCAGGCCTTTGAGCAATTGACTGAGCAAACTTCCTCTGCAAGGCTTGAAACTTGACATGGATGATCTTGAGAACATATTAGGATAATGGTGAGCATTTGGGATCCCTTGGACTCAAGTATCTTGATGCAACATGAAACCCTAATTTGAGGTAGACTGCCTTAGGAGGGAGTTTGTCTGGTCAACCCTTGGACTTCCTTGAGCAACTTGAGGATCTTCCTTGAAATGTTTTGAGAAATATGGGAGGGAAAATTTTGGGGTACAACACATATGAAATATCATTAAATGTGTAGTAAAATTATTATGAAATAAGTATCAGTAAGGGTGTAAATAAATTACCTAAAACATATAGTTGCTTCATGTCATCTATATTGTCTTCCATAAACTACCTTTAGCTAACTTGGAGTAAAGGTAAATCAAAGAAAATACCCCTCAGTTGTACTCAAGATTCCTCTTAAGCCCGTGAAATATTTAATGTAGACAACGTGGACATAGATCGCACCTTAATCCAAAGTTTAAAATACAAATATTTCTTTTACTTTAAACGGGAAAAATGTAAACAAGTCTTTGAAACATTTCCAAGCATCAAAGATAGACTCCTTATCTTCTTGCCTAAAGTTATTGATCTTGCCCCTCACTTGGGACATTTTTCTTGGAAGAAAGTACAGCACAAGGAAAGCAACCTTGAGTTCTGCTCATGATGTTATAGAATTTGCAGGGAGATATTGGAGTCAAACTCACGCTCGATCTTGTAGCGAGAATGGGAACAACCTAAGGCGGATGACATTTTGATCAACATCATTTTCCTTTAAAGTGCCACATCTGTTAACGAAAATAGATAGGTAAAGATTCGGGTTTTCCATAGGTAACCCTGAGAACTGATCCTGCTGGATCATGCTTATCAGTGAAGGCGTAAGTTCAAAATTATTGGCCGCTATAGGTGGATCTACAATTCTACCATGTGGTTCCTTATAAGTGGGAACCACATACTCCTTAAGTGTTTTGGTATCTACCTCCTTAGTAATTTGTTGCAAATCTAGGAGTCAGTGTCTTTTGTGTAAAAAACACTTGATGTTATCAATCGGTTCAACCAGTTTGTGGTCAAACGAGTTCTTCGCATACAAAACAGAACAAAATAAAACAGAAAAAATAAGAGTGCTTTAGTCTAGACTGTGTTTATGGCACGGTTAAGCGGATTTCTCAATTGAGATTGAGTCACCGTGTCAGTGGGTGCCTCGCTACTATATTATTTAGAATTTCGTGATCTGATACAGATGCGTTCCTTTCAGACTATGGTCGTATTTAGGTTGCCTTTGCTTTCACTACCGACACAAATATTTTTAAATTTGAGATTCTAAAATAAAAATACATATAGTTCTCGTAGTTCATATTCGAATAAATAAATTGGGGGCTATCAGGAGATAGATTCTCACAACCCCTTGTCCTTATAAAACTACTCACTAATAGTGAGGTAAAAAATAATTAAACAAGTGATAGACATAAAATGCAAAGTAAAAGTAAATACATTGCAAATATCACCTGAATAATGGAAAGCTTGATTTAAATAAATAAAACTAGAGAAAATACATCAATGTTGCAGAGGAATACAAATGAGAGCAAATAACTAAAGCTGAAAATTATAAAGTCTATGGAAGTAACAAGTGAAGCAACTCTCAAGTTCAAGAGCATTATTTATACTAAAACTAGCCATTAATCACTCATGATAACTAATAATTTCGTGCTCAATCATTAAAATCCAATAACATAAAGTCTTAGGCGATTTCAAATGTCCAAAAGTCACAAAACACCTAAAAACCCATTGAATTTGTAACCATGATTGGGTGGAACACGAGTATGTCTCTTTAATGTGTCAGGCAACATGACCCGTGTAAGAGGACACGGCCAGCCCATGTTGCCCCTGAATCTCTTTTATAGGCACAACAACTTGGGCCAACACGACCCGTGTCAGTTGACACGGCCAAGTCGTGTTGGCCACGAGTATTTTAAATGGTGAGGGTTCCTTTTCGCGTGATTTTTGGTATTTTTTCAGTCCGGTTAGGTCCATTACTTTCTTATTTCCTAAAAACATCAAAAGAACATAAAATTGAACTAAGATGATGGAAACACACAAGAAAGCGAAAAGAGAATAAGCTAGAAGTATGATGCAATAATCATTTATCAGTGGTTTTAAAAAATTAAGAGGGACTACCTAGAGGTTTTAAGTGTGTGTGGGTGTAATATTTCCTTTGTAACTATAGAAATACCCTTGTGTCTTTACAAAACTCTAGTCACTCAGAAAGACACGACCAAACAAATTTTCACGTTTCCTGTCTTTCACAACTATAAAGCTTCAAGTCTTGGCATCCTTATCTTTGATTTTAGCATCACACAATAACTTTGAATATTTAGCTTGATTATGTTTGATATGTCTTCAAGTTGATTACCACCCATAAAGAGATGAGAGACCAAACCACCAGAGAATCTTAAAATAGAAGTCTTCACTTAAACATTGTTGGATAACATTGGTGACTTCAAATATATTACTTGATCTTCTAAGAATCTAATCAAGAGCATCTTCAAAATGATATCTTAATAAAACCTATAGGTACTTAGAGCATCTTTGACCGGTTGAGATATATTTAAGAGATAATGATTTCAGTAGGTATTGTTGGACAAGTGTTGTCATCATCGAAACTGAACAGTTGATTACAACTTTGATATCAACAAACTTCATCACTTTTTGATCATATTGAAAATATCTGCAAGCACAAAGATCCACGAGTTAGGGGGTTTGACTAAAAATCTATTGGCTCACTTGAAGATAAATCAAGGGGATGGTTTAATCATATTTTGCGATAATAACTCCTCAATCAAGCTTCCAAAAAATCTAATTATGCATGGAAGATGCAAACACGTTGATGTTAATTTCACTTTCAAAGAGACCTTACTAAGGAATCAATGATTAAATTAAAGCATTACAACTCTCAAGATCAATTGGTCGATATCTTCAGAGGACCATTAAATCTCAAATCATTTATTGGATTAAAGGAGGGAATTATAAGAAAGGTTTGAATTAAAACATTGCAACTCTCAAGTTCAATTGACTAATATCCTTACAAAATTATTAAAGCTCGAGTTCTTTATTAAATTAAAGGAATACTTAGGAATGCAAATTTTGTATAGTATTACTTGATTTCTTGCAATAGAAAAATCAAAATATGAGAGAATTTGTGTTTTTTTTAAATAACCACTTTTTTCCAAAAAAATAAAATTCCCAAATAACCACATTTTCAAAATAAATGTCAAAGTAACCACTTTTCAAAAAAAAATCACAACACAGAGGAGGCGCCACATTGCATGGAGCATGCACTCTAATTAATAAGGAGGTGTTATACTGCATGACGCACACAACTTTGTCATGCCATAGAGGATGTTGAATGCATTATAGCATTAGGTGCATGCGCCATGCAGTATGGCCACTCAGTTGTTTTACTTTTTTATAAATACACCATTCATCTCCACTGTTTATCACACATCTTCTCATTTCACTCATAAATATGTCTTCAAGAATGTTTCCAATGTTTCCAATTACTAAAGGAAAAGCTTAACTTTTTTTTCGCCAAGAAAGCCTCTGATGAAGATCCGACTTGGAACACAGAGACCTTCGAGCATTTTCAGAGGAGCTTGATCCATTGGTTAGACAGAGACATTCTTAACGATGAACAGATTAGAAGAATTAATAGGCTTGTTATGGTGTTCAACCAAAATGGAGAAACTCGTTATAGAATCCTATTTAAATTGGCAATGATGTCATTATGATGCATGGGGCAACTGATATTGTATTGATGGTTGCAATCTCCTAGATATGTTGATGTGTTTAATCTTTTTATTTTTTTTATCGTGTTGTTGTTTTACGTGTGGTTGTTTTTATTTTGATGTACCTGAATGTTGTCTTGAATATGAAATGAAAGTTGAATTTAAAATGAAATTTCATTGTTACACCAAATAAATTACATATCAAGAGTGGAATATAAAAATTATGTTGCGGAGCTAGACTCAATATTCAGACAATTTTCTCGATTAGGTCTAGGTTGACAGCATGTACTGCATAATCTTACCATTTTGTTTGCCATATCCATTTCAATTCAAATACGCGTGCTGTTAGGGCGACCCTTTTTCTTCCTTAGCATATGCTCATTATGCCAAACAATGTCCCCTTGATAAGTAGGAAAATAATCCTCATTTTCTACCACCGAGACGCTATTTATGTACACATTTAATACGTTTCAGACTTTGTACACAAGGGATAAATGTCATCTAGGTTTCAGGAAAGCATGTGAATATGCATTATGGACTGAGGGCAAGGCATATGAAATGCTTGAAACTTTCTGCAATAGCACCAATATCTATCTAGTTCAACATGATAGTAACCCATTTGCCTCCCTTCCTCATGGTCCATTGTCTCTTGTACACTGAACCAACCTTTAATTCGGTAAAACATCGTAAGACCATGTATGTTAGCTTCGGCAGTTTCCTCCTGAATAAATTCATAGAGATTTCACTAAACAACTGACCCAATTGTAACAATGACCTCGATTTTGAACCCCTAGTCTCAAACAGTGATCCCAATCTAATATAGGTTGATCTCACCAATGCGGTTATCGATAGGCTTCTGATACCTTTGAATACAAAGTTCATTGATCCCACAAGATTTGTTGTCATGTGGCCCCGTTGTTGACCATTTTCAATTTCCCCTGTCTACTTCTCCATTGGAATGTTGATCGACCTTAACACATCCATATTTGTTAACATGATCTATTTGCGGTAGTGCTCAAATGATGATTCTGTTAAGGCATACCCCACATTCACAACTTTTTTTCTGAAGAGTCTTATCTTTGATCTCCCGCATGAAGTTTTGTGCAATATGTCTAATGTAATAGACATGCTTCAAAGGGGGGTCTTTCTAACCATTATCAGGGTTACTATAAGAACTTTAAATAGATGGATGTTTGTAAAAAATTAAACATAGGTTGGGTTGAGGAGAAACATTTAGCCAGAGATGCTTGAGAAAGAAACTCCATCCACCAACAGTCTCACCCTCAACCAGAGCAAAGATAATTGGTAAATATTATTGTTTCCATCTTGTGCCACTGCCATGAGTAATGTTCCTTTATATCTCTTGTACAACCATGTTCCATCAATTTGTATAATAGGTTTCTGTAATGAAAATCCTTTTATGCATGGTTCATACGCCCAAATCAATTTTCACTAACACAAGTTCTATCTGGGGTAAATGTTGGGAGTGTCTCCAAAATTGCAACACTTACCGGAGCATAATATTTGAGTGCCACCAATTTTTTGGAAGTTCTTTGTATGAATTCTCCCAATTTTCGTATACTAGTTCAACAACTTTAGTCCTCACGATCCATGCCTTCTTGTAAGAGGGAGTATAATTGAATCATGTAACAATATGAGAAATACCTGTACTCACCTTCAATGATGGATCCTTGCTAATGAGAGGCAAGATTTTATGGCATATTAATTGAGAGCTAAGTTTTTGACAATCTTGCGTTCGATTGGTGGTGATCTAAGTGTTAGGTTGATCGATAGAAGTTATTTCCAAAGAATCACTTCTCTTCCTATAAGATGCTGATAGCTGAAATACGCACATCGTTTTTTTACGACATAAAACGATGTACCTTTCTGAATTTGTGCGATCTACAGTAAAATCCGCTGAGATTTCCAAGTGAAACTTTTTTATATCTCTCACATATTCTTATTTTGTACGAAATATGTCTCCAAATTTTAATGCTCCCTCAGTTTGCATGTACGGATTGTGAAAGATATTTGAGGCTAGTTCGTCTTCTTCCAAGTTCAAGTTTGTCATGTGAACTGGAGGAATGTACACATGGCTCATAGGTAATGGCTCATGCTCTTGGTGTGCAGAGTCATCATTCACCACAAAATCAACCAATGTCTTATTTTATTCTTCTTCTTCGATAACATTAACTTCGGTGTGGTCGTCATTGTCATTTTCTTAAAAACCTTACGACAGATCAACGACCTGAGACTATTGAGGTTGTTATAGTAAAACATATAACTCAATTTCATTGAACCTGAAATGTTCATGAGTTTGAAACATATTTTGAACATCATCATCATCACGAATCTTTAGTTGAAAATATATGAATTTCTTATTGTCAAATATGAATGGACTCTTGTAAATAATTTGGTAAACTGGACTAAACTACAATTTTGCCTCTAGTCTCTCTTTGAAATGTGCAAAACCTGATCTTTTGTTTATTCTAAACCGAGTAAGATCGATATTACAAAAATTAAACCCGGACTTGTCATAGTCGAATGTCTCACCGTCTATGTGAGCATTGACTATATAATGGTTTGTATGATCCATTTTGTGCAAGGTTGGTTTAATTGGAGTATGTTTTGTACAAATAATAGTGTGAATTAATCTAGAAAAGTACACATGCTCTTAAATATGCTTCACAAAACATGATCCATAAAGAACACATGCACCACCATGTATGACAGCTCCTTTATAATTTGTACAAAGGCACCATTCCCCCTGGCTTGTCACGTGATCTGCTATGTTGCGTGCATGCCATGTTGAAACCTATCCTCCCTAGCATGCCACCCTGCCATTGCATGCATGCCATTCTGAACCCTATCCTCCCTAGCTTGCCACCTTTCCATTGCATGCATGCATAAAGGACTCGTCACTTTGAGTGGCACATGAGAGCAAAAGGAAGAGCATGCGCCATAGCCTTAGACGCATGTGTGTTGTGTTGCATACAAGAATTGCTTCACGTGAATTCCTCTTCCTTCTATAAATACCTATAACCCTCATCACAATTTGATCATCAACAATCACAACATACACACTATTTATTTGTTATCAACAACAACCACACAAGAACACTCCAAAAAATGGCTATATGGGTGAACAACATAGAGGAAACGTCAACAACATTGCTTCCTTTGTAAGTTTTTATTTTTCTTTACAATGTTAGAGATTTATAAATTTCGTCTTATATTACGTTTCCTTAATTATTTCTTATTATATTACATTTCCCTAATTAATTTTTTATAGAATCCTAAGATATTTTGTTTTCGTGTACACGAATATATCCCACACAAAGAACATATAGAATTGTATTTACGACATGTCGATTTTGGTCATGTAATCAATATAGTCAATTACCATGTTTATTAAATTTATTTTCGCCTTGGTGGAAAGATGGAGACCCAAAACGGTGAATGTACCGTCACCCTAGAGGACATGTACATGTTAATGATTCTACCTATCAATGGTAAGGTTGTTAATGGTCGAGTTAACCAAGACAATGCAATGTGCGAGGAACTTTTGGGTGCCCCTTTATTTGAAGAAACATCAAGGGGCCAAGGTATTAATCTCAAGTACCTTAAACAACATTATTCATCTATGATATTAATAGAAAAATCTACATAAAAAGAAAGAATAATGAAAGCTCAGTGTTATATTATGATACTATTTGGTCACTTTTTATTTCCTGAAATAACTGGTAATACTGTAAATATTATGTATTTACCTTTGTTAAGAGATTTTGATAAAAATAAGCACATATAGTTGGATTGAGCTGTTTTGTCCCATCTATATATTTCTTTGTATAAAAATGCATGGAATAATACTTGTTTGTTTTATTCATGCGTTATTTTGCTTTAAACATGGGGTTGGTTGAGAATGTCGACACCCGCCCCCGTTAACGAGAAGTGCTTCACATTCCCCTACGCGACAAAGTAAGTTTATATCATTATTCAATTTACTTACTTTATTCTATAAACAACGATAATTAATTAATTTTCACTATTTCCAGTATAGGTGGTTCGTTCCAGAGGTGAGCTACAACAAAACTCCTAGAAACGCTATAGTAGTCTATCGAAATCTTTTGGATCATATTAGACCCACTGAGGTACTACAAATACACATATCATTAATTTAGTTTAATATTACCATGAGATTAATGTATTTTTCCTCTACAGTTTGTCTGGAGGCCGTATCTGGGTCTCGACCATGAGATTAACCTCGATGATGTTGTTGTTTGGAATGTAAAACAACAATCAGCAGGTTCATTATTGTGACCAGAGTCACCGTGTGAAACTGCAGTTTGACATGCAACAAGGTATCTCATATCCCTCGACGTGTTTGAGAGAACGACATCAATTAAGATTCAATGACCAATGGATATTTACTAATTTGAAAGACTTCGCTAGGGATGCATGTCGCTAATGGAGGCACCAACGTGAACTGGTCATAAACGAATCAATCATGTAGGATGATGTTAGACTAATTCGACATTATATGAATTGGTATACATTTGTGTCTCCAAATTTGTTTATGTATTCCCTGACATATTTGATCGACCCACGCCAATGAGCTTCGTCATCATACATCCAACAACCAACCCCATAACATTACCAAACCCAACAATATTGTCACCCACCCAAACACAACAATCTTACGAAACCACATTCATCCAAACCCGCGACCAATTCATGCCTCACACCCAAACACAAAACCAAGAGCATATGACTCATACTTCCACCAACCATATGTTATCACCACATCCAACCATAACACTGATGATACATATGATACAACCATATCCTACCATAGCACCCAACCCATGTACAACCAAATATTACACTGCCAAAGCTCCCAACTAGCACATGTCTTTCAAATAACACAAGAATCATTACTTTGTTTCTAAAACGATTCAATGTCCCAATCTAACCAACCACCCGCCAACACGTATCCTAACTAACACGGCCCAGCTACGACAACATTGGCACCGAACTCTTTGGTAGCACCGTAAACTGAGGAGAAATGATCGATGAATTGTATGATAACCTAGGACCATCAGATCAAGCACATTTGGCTCAGGCAAATACTTGGAGACCCTAAACACCTCATGGAAATCAACTGAGACCTCGACGGCAAATACTAGGGCCGAACTACGGAACCAATAGGCGTTTGGGTCAATAAAAATATCTTCGATCGTTGTGTAATCATTTTTAATATTATTAAATATTAATTTTTATTTAATATTTGTATTTATTATGTTTTATTAAAATAAATTAAAAATAAAAAAGCAAAACAACTGAGTAGCCACAATGTATGGCACATGCACCTAATGCTATAGTGCATGCGCCATCCACTTTGACGTGACAAAGGTGTATGTATAATGCAGTGTGACGCTTCTTTGTTAATTATAGTGCATGCACTCTGCAATGTGACACCTCATCTATGTGATGATTTTTTTTAAATGGTTATTTTAGCATTTATTTTGAAAATATGGTTATTTAATTTTTTTTTATTATTTAAAAAAATCAAAATTTGTTGTATAAATTTGTTGTTCTAGGGTTTTGAATAAATTTGGCATTAATTAAAATGCAAGTAAAATGTCCATAATAGTTATTTCGTTATAAAGCCATTGTGTAATAAAATAAATCAGAGTATTCAGCAAGCTCTACCTAACTAGTAACCAATTAACTTTTATTTTTTATTAATTAAAAAATTTCAAACCACTTTTATAAATTCAATAATAATGAATGAATTAATTTAAAATAAATGGTTAAATTCATTAATTATTTAAGTAATTCAAACTTATTGTGGTACAATAGAGCTTAATTTACCAATATTATATTGTGGTCACATTATTAGCAATATGACAGTAACACAAACATAGGAGAAAGGTCGAGGAAAAGATCTAAAAAAGAGTTGCAATACATGTCCCGCCGACGATAATGAATATCCATTATTAAGACTATAAAGAGACTCACATTAGAGAAGAAAATGAGTAATAAAAACAAAACGTTTTTTGGATAACACTTATACAATATTCCAATGGTCTTTTCAATCCATTTTTGTTTTTTCCGTCGTTTTTTATCTCATTAAAATGCAAACTAACACTAAATTGAGTGTGTTTTATTTTCATACCACGTGAACAAAAGATCTAATATCAATCAGTATATGTGTATTTGTTTTATATTATTTGAATAAAATATCTATTAGTGCACAAAGTTAATAAATGAAGAAAAGATAATAGAGAATATGTTTATTGTAATGACAGTTAAAAAATTTACAGAAAAAAATGATACAAGTGAGTGTTATTACTAGTCTATTTATATAAAAATAAATTGACACACGGGCTTTAATAAAAGATAAACTTAATGATTAAGTTAAAAGGTGCAAATTAGGAAATACTAAACTCAACAGTTACGCTAACAAACTCAGAACCCAGAATCCCAAAAGCTAAGCATATTTTTCGGCGTAACCTCAGAAGCTTCTACTTCTGACTAATAACAACTTCTTATTATATCAAACTACTGCTTCTAACTAAGCAGTCTCAAAAGGTTACAACTTCTGACTAACAACCTCAGAATCTCTACTACTTCTGAATAACAACATCTTCTGAATATGAATTATTTCCAACATCATCCCTTAATTCATATTCAGCTAATCAAAACTCTTCAACACCAATTTCATCCCTCAAACGGATAAAGTGTTCATTCTTGACATCCTTCGTAAGAACATCTGCAAGTTGCTTTTGATTGATACAGTGTGCAACTTCTAATACTTCATTTAGAAGTGCAGATTTCTCCTTGAGAACCCATCTGACGCTGATGCTTTTCTTCTCCTTCGGAAACTCAGTCAACTCTCAAGTCTTGTTTCTTTCAATAACATCAAGCTATTCTTTCATGGACTTCAACCACACTTTCTTCTTGAGAGCTTCATAGATTGACATCGCAACCACTAGTTGCTTCTTGGAGCATCAAGAAATAGGACTTTCCAGATACAAACAAAAGTATCTAGAAGTATTTATTCTGTCAACTCTGTCTTCATACTAATTAGAGTCTGGATAGCATATCAGCTCTCCATATGATCTAACACTAGAAGGAAATAACACCCCATACCTCAGAGTCTCTTCAGTATCTTGCAGCTTGTCAAATTCTACAAATCTCCTTGGTATATTTCTGACTTTATGTGGCCTCTGAACTTGTTCAGAATCTCCTTCTGATTCTAGAACAATATCTCCTTATAGACTTTCTTCAGAAGTTCGACTACCACCAGAAACTCCACCTCTGTTAACTTCTGGACCTCGTCCAGAATCACAACCTTCAGAAATACCATCTTCAAAAGTTGGATCGCCTTCAGAAGTTTCACTTTCAGAATCATGATCACCATCAAAGACTGGACTACCTTCAGAAGCTCCTTCTTCATAAGGTCCACCTTTAGAGTCATAATTACCACCAGAAACATGATCATCTCCAGAAGCTTGTCCTCCAAAATCTATGTCTTCATAGTTTTCCCTTCTAAAAGCATGATCACCACCAGATTCAAAATCTGGATCAGAATCAGATTCACCATCTGACTCATCTTTAGAGTCTCTAGAAGATTCTTCATCTTCTGACTCTAGCTCTTCTTTAGAACTTACAAGTTCTGACTCATCTTCAGAAGCAAAATCTTCTTCAGATTCTGACTCATCTTCTGATTCTTCTTCAGACTCAGAATCACCTTTGGATTCTGACTTGTCTTCAGCTTCATAATCATCTTGTAATTCTGACTCATCTTTAGAAACCTCCGATTCTGACTCATCTTTAGAATCTTCAGCATCATCTTCTAATTCTGACTCATATTCAAACATTTCTTCAGAGTCAAAATATTCAGAGTCATCTTCTTCCCTTTCAGAATCATAAAATGACAATTTCACAGGTTCCTCATCATATTCATAAGCCATTAATAGCACAGATTCATCATCAGAATCTCATCTAGCTATTTTTGCTTCTTCTTTGTTTGACCAACAATCTTTAGCAAAATGGCTAAACTTCTTACAACAGTAACATTGAACCATTATCTTGTCATACTTCTCCTTCCCATTATGATGTTTCTTTTCATCAGAATAGAAGACTTCTGACTTCTGAGACATACCATGTGTTTCTCTGCTTCTGGTCCTTCTTGACAAAAGAAGGTTTCAGAGCCTGCTCAACTTTTCTCTCAGAAGTTCTTTCAGTCAAACGCAACTCTTGCGCCTCTAGACTGCTTTGGAGATCTTCTATTCTCATGGTGTCCAGATCTTTAGAATGTTCAATTGCTACAACAATGTAATCAAATTGAGGAGTAAGCGACCTTAATACCTTCAATGTAATCAAATTGAGGAGTAAGCGACCTTAGAGGTGTACTGTGATACAGTGGGAGAACTGACTTGGGTGTTTTGCGTTTGATCGCAAATGTTGCGGTTAGCAAGAGTCGCCACCGACTTTTCTTTTATCCAAAAGGAAAGGTGAAAAAGCACGGGAAAGACCTTTGAGATTATTTCTTGAGTTCGGGGGGTAGATTATGAAAAGAAAAGGTATTAGCATCCTTTTCATCCATGGTTTTCCATGGGCTCTTAGTTACTTGCTAGATCACTTGCTTTTGTTTGAAATTGTGCTTAGTGTGTTTTTTGAAAGTATTTTGTAAAGAGGTCATTGTTTAGGAAAACTTTGTAATGATACTCATTCGTAAGAATGTATACAAAGTGTTTGATCTTTTTAAAAATGTTTTCAAGTTTTGTAAGATGTTTTGAAAGTGTAGGTGTTTGTTTTTGAAAATAGCAAGGATGTTTTGTTTTGAAATGGAGCAAGTAATTAGGAGTATTCTACCTACTCAAAAGTCTTTCATATTCATTTCCTTTTTCCTTTGACATTGATATCTTACCATTGATTTGGTAAGTAACCATATCTTTGGATGTAAACGGGACGGGCATGGGTCATCGTATAACCATGATTAGCAATGTTGCAAGGTATCTTAGCATTTTTCTTTAGGGACTAAGATCATTTTGAAAGGAAACTTTTGATAGCGTCATCGAGGGACTATGATCTTGTATTTTGCTTGTCTTTGCTAAGATACCTTACATGCGTAATATGGTCATTTTTGTAAGGCAACCAAGTGGATTTATCCTAGGGGTGCTTGTGTGCAAGTGTATTATTTTCATGCTTGGTTTTGTCTTTGATTAGGGTTTTCTAATTGATTGGTTTTAGTCTTTCCATACAAAACTCTAATTACTAGCATTTATATATGAAGCGATAAATTGCGGAATTTAAAATTACTACGCTATTAAAATACTTATGGGAGGGGGTGTACAAATTTACAAATGGAGATTGCAAGAAAATTAAACCTAATTAACTATTACAACCATATTGAATAAATGTACAATAATTGAATAAATATACAAGGAGATAAATGGAAAAGAAATGATTTTGTTTGATTTTTTATGAAAGGGTTTATAACCTAAACCTAATTAAGAAAATAATTAATGAAAATTAAATAAAATAACTTAAACTAATTAAAAAAAGAAATTAACTTAAAAATGATTTTTTAGGGTTTTTTATGAAAAAGGTTTTAAGTTAAATAAAAGTAATATGAAAATTAATTAATTAAAATAATCTTTAGTTCTAAATTAATCTTAACTAAGAAAATAAAATAATATAATAATTTAACCTAAGTCTAAAAAATTAATTATTTAAGAAAAAAAAGAAATTAATTTGTTTTAAGAAAATGTTTTAGTCTTTTTATTTTTTATAAGAAAAAATAAAAATATATAAGTATAAATAATAAAAATATTTTTTATATTTTTTATTAATAAAAATAATAATAATAATAATAGTAATAATAATAAAAATATAATAAAGAAAATAAATAAATAAAATAGAATAGAAAAAAAAACAAAATAATAAAAGAAAATGGGCCAGGGGTGCAAAAGTATTCAGGGGCTAGAAAAAAGCAAAAATGGAAGGCCCATCTATTTGGAGGCCCAGCGTCTATTGCTGAAACAAAAAAGAGAGAAAAGTGTTGAAAAAAATGAGGAAAAGGTAGCGCTGGGTGTTGAACCCATGACCTCTCGCACATAAGCGCGCTACCTTTGCCACTGGGGTGACTGTACATCCGTTAACATTGGTGAAATAATAAACATATAACACAAATCCAGTCCTGAATCTAACTTCATCTTCAACCTCCAGCCATGGTTCCTGTAACTTGCTCATTTCTCAACAAAAATGAAATATGCAAACATGAAAGTTGCTCCATTTTTTCATACGAACCCAACCATATAAAAATCATAAGCTATAAATCAAAGATGAATGAGAATTTCTAAAAGTACCAAATTTTGACCTAAATATTTCAGAAAGTTCAAACTCAAAATTCTCTTAGCTCAATCAAAATAAATGAAATCTATGGACATATATAGTTTCAGGGCAATGATGTCTACATTTTATCTTCACAAATGCAAGCCTAACAATGCCTAAATATGAAGATAGAAGTTCAAGAAAAATACCTCAAAACTGGAAATGGTGAAATGGATTTGAGCTTGTTTCAGGCAGTGGTGATGATCAGGCTAGCTTCCTCAAGTCCCTAGGAAGCTAATGCAATGGTTTTCTTGAGTTGAGAGTGGCTGAAATGGCCTGGAGAAGTCAAGTTGCAGACTCTGTTTTTTGGTTATGGAGGCTATGATAAATGGTGTTACAGTTCTGGAATAAGGATGGAGATGACACTAGTGCAGAAATGACTTTTTACATCGGGTGAAATTGACTTTTTACATCGGTTCTGGGACCGATGTAAAGTCAGGCGATATAGTAAATCAGGTACTTTTTACATCGGTTATGGGACCGATGTAAAAAATCCCTTTTTTACATCGGTTATAATATAAGAATCGATGTAAGAA
This sequence comes from Vicia faba, assembly GCA_948472305.1. Lineage (NCBI taxonomy): Eukaryota > Viridiplantae > Streptophyta > Magnoliopsida > Fabales > Fabaceae > Vicia > Vicia faba. The sequence goes on along the minus strand of OX451740.1, from coordinate 406,761,764 downwards.
ACATTTATTATGCACATTTTTTAAAAAATTGATCCAGCTTTTTACATCGGTTGGAAGTAATACCCGATGTAAAAAGTCCCTTTTTTACATCAGTTATAATATAAGAACCGATGTAAGAAACAGTTATTATGCACATTTTTTAAAAAATTGATCCAGTTTTTTACATCGGTTAGAAGTAATACCCGATGTAAAAAGTCCCCAGTGACGCAACTTTTTACATCGGTTATTACTCCCAACCGATGTAAAAAATCCCTTTTTGAAAGTTTTCACATCAGTTTTGAGTAATAACCGATGTAAAATGTATGAAATTTTTTTGGAATAGATTATTTATTTTCTGGGTTTCCCTATACAAATATAATTTGTACCCATTTTTTCATATTTTTCCAATATCAAACAGACTATATTTATGTCGCTATATAGATTTCATAGCTTTCCAACATCACATATATCACATTTAGGTCGATGTTTTCATATTTTTCACAACAAACTTACAAATTGAACAATTGTATTGCAAACTTGTATTGTATTACAACAAACAAACTTACAATTACAAATTCTTCACAAAATATAAAACAATATTCAACTATTTATAAGTCTTTTTCAAAACTTACAATTACATATTATTCACAAAATATACATATACAAAAATATTCAACTATTTCTAAGTTTCCAAACTTGAATTACCATTATAAATACACCTAGCATGGTCCATAAATCCATATAATTCTGAAATGGAATGCTCAAGACAAACACGATGAATATACCTGAATAATTTTAAAATTAACATTAGAATCAAAGTGATGAGAGATATAACATATTAATAGAGATTGACTTTAATAAAACAATAAAATGTACTTACGTGCACCAAATTTGCAGAATAGACACGTCAAGCCAATGACCTAAACCCACCAATAACTCTCTGATACATTTAGCTGAAACATAAAAATTAGAGACACTCGCACAATGACTTAATTGTACTGCCAAATGGTTATCATCCATTTTCAAAACCATGAGTAACAATCTCTGAACATCATCAACTTCCACGTCTTTTGTGCTCTCTTTTGTGCTTCTCTTTGCAGCTGAACAACTTCCTTTTCCGCTTCCATCGATAATTTCCAATTTTTCAATGCATTTAATATCACCTGTGCTTTGTGATAAACCCATAGACTTAAGTGTCTCCATTAATGATTGCTGAAACATCTTACGCTCTTCAACCAACTTTTCTTCAAGTTCAGCTCTAAGTTTTGTTTCCAATATTGCAAGTTGTTCATTTACGTCGATATGTTGACTTTTTCTTCCAAAGTAAGTGCTTTATTTATGGTGTTTTCCAACACCACGAACACGACCTCCATGCTCAGATGTTCCAATGGCTAATGATAAGATATCGTTACGTCCATCTGGAACAATTGCACCTTTTTCAGCTTCTTGAACAAGAGAATCCTACAAAATGAAAAAACATCAATTAATCAATCACAAATATAATGATACTTGAATAATTTTTCGTTGTTTACTTACAATTTTTTCAGCAACCTCTTGTGTAGATTTTGATGTGTATTCTCCTCCTTTCTTTTGTCGTGCTCTCTTCCATAACTCATGGCGTGATGGTGGAGATGGACTATCATTATCATCTAATGTGGAATTATCTCTCGATGATGACTTTTCTTTCATAATTTTCTCCTCAAGTAAGCGATACCCTCCACGAGACAATACACGTGGGTATAAATTCTTGGCCACATTATCCTTACCCTTCTGACTTTTTTCCTATTATAAACTCAAACAAGTAATTAATCACTAAATATAATAAAAATGTTACGCACACAAAAACATATAACTCCTACTAACCTTAAATTCAGGGGTATCTCGAATCTTGAGAAACTCTTTCCAGGCGTCTTCTGTAATAAAGTTATACTTGACATATGGAGGAGGATCATTTTCTATGGGATGATGAATATATCTATCTGTGAGTTGTGTCTTAAAACCTCTCCATCGCTCTCCCGCATATTTAATCCATTCTTTCTTCAACCTATCCTTCTTTGGATCTTTACATTCTAGAATAGTAAAATGAGCCTACAAATGTAGTATATGTCATATGTTGTTAATTAGTATATGATTATAAAATATAATAAAGTATTGTATTTAAAATACCTGAATATCAGTCCAAATAGCATCTTTTACGCCTTCATCTACTTCTTTCCAATCATTTTTCACAATGCTACAATACTGTCGAGCAAGAGATGCTATATAACTCTTGAAATGTGTAGCATTTTTACCAACACCAATACATTCATAGGTTCTTGCATTAAACTCGACCTTTATCTTTTCACCTGTTTGATGAACTTTGTCAATTTGTGTCATTAAAGTGGGACCTCTAACTCTTATTTTATTGGGGTTTGAATCACCCATGTATCTGTTTACACAAAACAAAAATAATTAGAAATAATATTAAGCACAAAATAAAAACAATTAGAAATAAAATTAAGCACAAAATAAAAACAATTAGAAAATAAAGTAACGTGGAATTAACTTATACAAAAAATCTTACTAGTCCTCCCATATCTCTTCTTCATGGTCTATGCGAATAGCATGCACATCATCCCCTTCATTTTCTTCAATGAATGTAGTCACATTTGTTGAGAAAGGATGAGTTTCAGAAATATCAAGATTCTCATCATGATTTTCATCACTATCATGGACCTTTCCTTGTAAAACCACTGACCACTTTTTATTAGAAGGATCTGTGACATAAAACACTTGTTTTGCTTGAGATCCCATGATGAATGGTTCATTCGCATAAGCTAATTTGCTAAAATCAACCAGTGTAACTCCAAATTCATCGATTCTGACACCACTGTTGATATCAATCCATTTGCATTTAAATATAGGAACTTTAAACACAACATAATTAACTTCCCAAATCTCTTCAATCACCCCAAAGTACGGTGTAGATGCCATAACCGGGTTTTTATCTTTAGCACTAGAGAAGTGCATGGACTCGGCCACAATCATTACCCCACTATTTTGCGTGGTACTACGGTCATCCTTTGACTTTGTATAAAAAGAGGTTTTATTAATATCATATCCACTCCAAGTTATTATGTAACATTTAGGCCCATAAGACAACCACTTAATTGTATTAGAAACACTATCTTCATTAGCAATTCTTTCTTTAAACCACTCAGAGAAACTCTTATTATGCTCTTTTAAAAACCCTCTTTCATTCATCTTGGGGTACTTTTTCTTTACGATGCTTTTGTGAGCAGATAAGTAAGGTTGAACTTCATCTATGTTATTCAATATATACAAATGCGCTTGAACAACCACATCAATACTTAAGCTCTTGAATTTTAAACCTTGTGTACCCACACCCTCATATCTTCCATCATGACGAGACTTGGGAACCCCTACAACATCCACTCCTGACAAATAGTTAGAACAAAACTCAATTGCTTCTTCTGCAATGTACCTCTCAATAATCGATGCTTCCGGACGGTGTGGGTTTTTTGTATACCCTTTTAGAATCTTCATGTATCGCTCTATTGGATACATCCACCGTAAAAAAACTGGACCACATAATCTAATCTCCCTTACTAGATGAACAATCAAGTGAACCATAATGTCAAAAAATGAAGGAGGAAAATACATCTCTAATTGGCACAAGATAACTGCAGCCTCATTTTCCAAATCGTCTAACTTTAGTGGATCAATGGTTTTACAACAAATTGCATTGAAAAATAAGCATAACCTAGTTATGGTCTTCCTTACGTTGTTAGGCAATATCCCACGAATAGCCAATGGTAGTAGTTGTTGCATTAAGACATGACAGTCGTGAGATTTTAAGCCAACTAATTTAAAATATTTAACTGATACAAGCCTCTTGACATTTGATGAGTAACCATGCGACACTTTGATACTTTGTAAACACTCACAAAAACTTGTTTTCTCTTTTTTAGACAAAGTGTAGCTGGCAGGAGGCAAATATGTCTTGTTACCTATATATTGTGGAGTTAACTCTTCTCGTATATCCATCAAACCCAAATCCAGATGAGCATTAATACCATCTTTTGTCTTGCCTTGAATGTTGAGAAGTGTTCTGATTACACTATCACATACATTTTTCTCCACATGCATCACATCAATACAATGTCTTACATCAAGACTAGACCAATATGGAAGATCGAAGAAAATCGATCTCTTTTTCCATACATTTTTCACAGTAGATCGTTTTTGGTACTTTCCAAAGACAACATCAAGTCCCTATTGTCGCTGATAAACTTCCTCTCCAGACAAGGGCTTTGGAGCAACACCATGCTCTTGTTCCCCATTGAAAGCTTTCCGCAATCTACGATATGGATGATAACGTTTTAGAAATTTTCGATGCCCGAGATAAACGGTCTTCTTTCCTTTTTCAAGCTGATGGTAACAAGTGTCTTTTTCACATATAGGACACGCATTATGCCCTTTAACTTTATACCCAGACAAATTACCATATGCCGGAAAATCATTGATGGTGCAAAACAACATGGCACGCATATTGAACTGTTCGCCAGAATACGCATCAAAAACATCCACCCCTTCCTCCCATAACACTCTTAAATCATCAATCAGTGGACTTAGATAAACGTATATGTCATTTCCTGGTTGTTTTGGGCCCGATATCATCATCGATAACATAATATATTTACGCTTCATGCACAACCTAAGAGATAGGTTGTAAATCATCAAGAGAACAGGCCAAGAACTATGGTTAGTACTCAGATTACCGAACGGATTCATTCCATCAGTAGCAAGTCCAAGTCTAAGGTTTCTGGACTCTTTGCCAAAATTTGGAAACAAAGAATCTATTTTCTTCCATTGCAAAGAATCAGCTACATGACGAATTTGTCCATCATATTTTCTTTCTTCTGCATGCCATCTAAGATTCTTTGCGTCATCTGCATTGGCGAATAATCTCTTGAACCTTGAAATTATTGGTAGGTACCATACCACTTTCGCAGGAGGACCCTTTTTGACCACCTCATCATCAATTGACTCACCATCTTTCTTTTTGTAGCGTGAAGCCTTACACTTTGGACAATGATTATATTTTTCATACTCTTTTCTGTATAATATGCAATCATTAGGGCATGCATGTATCTTTTCATACTCCAAACCCATCGGACACAATATTTTCTTCGCCTCGTAATAACGACTTAGCATTACATTACCTTCTGGAAGCATTTCGGTCAACAATTCAAGCAACTCGGTAAAACTTTTGTCAGTCCACCCATTCTTTGCCTTCAGATTAAATAATTTTAACACGGCTGACAGACGTGTAAATTTTTTGCATCCCGGGTACAATGGTTTATCCTTGTCATTGCATATAGTATCATACGTATGTGCCCTCTTAAACGAATCTTATCCAATATCACGCATCATGTCTTCTAGACGATCATCCATTTCTACACTAACATCATCTCTTTGAGACACGTTTGACTTTGCTACTACTTCACCGTGCCATATCCATTTTGTATAACTTTGACAAATCCCTACACAAATTAGATGATCCATGATTTATTTCTTACTACGTTTTGGTTCTTTACTTGCACAACGAATACATGGACAGAGAAAAAGCGTAGGAAGACTTTTGTCAGCATTACTTTCAGCAAACTGTAGAAATTCCATCACTCCATGTTCGTACTCGTCACTTAATCGATTAGCTCTCATCCAACTACGATCCATAACTATGTTCACACGGAGGAAGGTCTGACGAACGGTGTGCCCGCGGCTGCGCTACTTCACGGAGATTCCGAGATTGCAAGTTGCGCTGCTTTGCGGAGAAAGAAAAATAGAATCAAATTTCAATGGCAAGGTGATAACTCTATTAAGTTTGATAGGTTAAAGATAAACAGTGTGTTTCTGAGAGGACCATTAATTCTTTTGTCAAAGGTTTCTAAATTTTCCAATTCTTTTATTTGGTGAGCATAAAAATAGGAGAAAGGGATTCAAATATAATAGTATAATAATAGTAACAAGAATGGAACAAAGTATAAAACACACGAGTAACAAAGTGTAATTTATAATAGTATAGTAATAGTAATGAGACTGTAACAACGAATTGATAAGCAAAATTTGGCAAAACATTGGTTTTAAACCAAATATCGTTGAACAACTATTTGGTAACATAATTAGAATATTAATTATTTATAAAAATTTAGATACTCCCTTCCACTATTTCTCTCTTTTCAATCTCTTCTTACAATCTAACATACTTTAAATATAAACTCAAAGAGGAATAATGCTAATCACTCATTTTCAAACAAAAATTTGCACTTACAGTTGAAACGGCGAGCGAAGAGTCGTGAAGGGCATGAATCGGCCGACGAGGAGTCGTGAAACGGAGATTCCGAGATTCCGAGATTGCAAGTTGTCACTATAGTTTTTCCAAGTCTTCCTTTATATTTAGCTGTTGGACTCACAATGCAAATGGAAATTGAAATTGTTATAGCAACATGCAAAAGTAAGATAATTGCCATGGAGAGTCAGTAAGAAACAAGGCCAAACAATGCAAAGGCCAAACAATTTGACACAAAAACATGTATAGCTACGATATATTTGCGTTGTGAGTAAAACAAAATTGCATACATACAGTTGAATTTCTTTTTGGCTATAGTTCCATTGTTGAGAGAGTATAAAAAGTTCCTCACAACTTCAGCATTGAACCGAGCACTATACTGCAAACAAAAACAAATCGCATTAAAACCCTTACTAACCCACGAAAAATCCAACAAAACAGATTAACAAAATAAAAAACATAACCAGAACAACAACAACACAGTACTTAGAGTTTTTTCGATCAGAACAATCAACAAAATTGGCAGGAGCTTTTATTTGGTGAGCATAAAAATAGGAGAAAGGGATTCAAATATAATAGTATAATAATAGTAACAAGAATGGAACAGAGTATAAAACACAGAGTAACAAAGTGTAATTTATAATAGTATAGTAATAGTAATGAGACTGTAACAACGAATTGATAAGCAAAATTTGGCAACACATTGGTTTTAAACCAAATATCGTTGAACAACTATTTGGTAAAATAATTAGAATATTAATTATTTATAAAAATTTAGATACTCCTTTCCACTATTTCTCTCTTTTCAATCTCTTCTTACAATATAACATACTTTAAATATAAACTCAAAGAGGAATAATGCTAATCACTCATTTTCAAACAAAAATTTGCACTTACAGTTGAAACGGCGAGCGAAGAGTCGTGAAGGGCGTGAATCGGCCGGCGAGGAGTCGTGAAGGGCAATCGGCGGAGAGGAGTCGTGAAACGGAGATGGTGAAGTCGTTCACGGCATTAATAGCGTCGCGGCGGGCATCGCGGTGGGCGTCGCGGCGAAGGTGAGTCGTTGACGGTGTTGGAGGAGAGACGAGAAAATGGGTCGGAGGAGAGACGAGAAAATGGGTCGGAGAAAATGGCAGCGGTGGGCGTCGCGGCGAATGAAGTCGTTGAGGGTTTCAGGAGAAAATGGGTCGGAGAAAATGTACAGTGTTCGAGAATGTGGGCTTTTTCAATTTTGAATTTTGTTTTTATAATTTTTTACATCGGTGGAAAGTCCAACCGATACAAGCGTTTGGCTTTTACATCAGTGGAAAGTTCAACCAATACAAGCGTTTGGCTTTTACATCGGTGGAAAGTCCAACCGATACACGCGTTTTGTAGAATTTTTAATATATTTTAAAACTTAATTCAAGCGAGCATTTACATCGGTGGAACGTCCAACCGATACAAGCGGTTGGCTTTTACATCGGTGGAAAGTCCAACCGATACACGCGTTTTATATGATTTTTTAATATATTTTATATATTAATTCAAGCGAGCATTTTTTACATCGGTTTTTCGTTAAACCGATGTAATATCTTGCTTATATTTTTTTTACGTTTTTGTCACCTTGTTTCTTATTTACAAAAATGCCACCGTGTTTTTTTTATGGAAATCTTTTACATCGGTGGATGAGATTGCCTGATGTAATAGGTGGCGAAATTTTTTTTTCCTTATTTTTTATATCATTGCAAATAAATACCTGATGTAAAAAGTTTGTTAATTGTATTTTTTACATCACATATTTTGATACCCGATGTAAAAACTTTTTCTCAAATGTCTTTTTTTTAGTAGTGTGAGTTGTATTTGATGTAAGGAAGCTTTAGGAATAAATTTGAGGGAAACACACGAGGGAAATGAGAGATACAAGTTTAAGGTCAGAACTGTGTATCAATGGAGTTTTTGTGCAATTTCTGTTTAAAGGGAATTTGTGAGTGTTTCAGGATGCTAAAACTCGTGTCTTAGCTCACAAATAGTGACTCTATTTATAAGCAACAAGTTTGGAATGCTCTAGTTGGTCAGAATTCAAATTTACATGTTTAAGTTTAACATGTGATTTTTTGACAAAACAAGTTTCCAGGCCTTGTACTTGGTTCATATAGTGGTTATGCTTTAAACAAGCTTGCTTCTGACTTTGTGGATGGAGTGTGATCATAGGGAACAAGTTAGAGGCTCAAGAATGGACTTTATGCAAAAAGCTTGCTTTACAAGAATGACAATGTTAACTTTGTGCCATTAATGGAAATGCAATTTGGATAATAGCTCAATTGCTTGGATCAAAGCCCTAACAGCTATGTAAAAATTTAATTATGGAGTGACAAAGAAGTTTGAGGCCTGCAAACAAAGATTATGCAGCCTAGCATGGATTTGGTTCATGTGTTCATCAAAAAATGACTAGTAATTCAAGTGATAAAACCCTAACTTCATCTCTTCGATTCTCCCTACTCAAAAATGATCTCAATGAGTTCTTGCACATTTTGGAAACTTGCAATGTTCTCTACAATCCATCTTTTAATTACTTTTGAAAATCCCCCTTGGAACTATATGAAAAAGTGCCATGAAGTTATGTCAAAATCCTGGCCAAAACTAGGGCAAAATTTCACTAAGTGTTCAATTTCATGACCATGACTTTATGAATTAATAACTTAAGATAAAAGCATTTTAGAAGAAGTTGTGTGAAGAAAAGTTTTAGATATCATGGAGATCTACAACTTTAATGTTGAAAGTTTCTTTTGGATAATCTTGCATCATGGTGGAAAATTGGCTCAAAGTTATAAAAAAAACATGAAGTTTAAACACTTGGAAAAATTTCTAAGTTAGAAAACTTTGACTTTTCAAAATGAAATCTTGAATTTTTGATTTCTTGATGAATAAGCTTCATATTTGACAAGTTTTGATGAATTGTGATCTTTGACATTGAATTTTGACCAAAAAGTCAAAGTTTGACTTTTTAGTGTATAGTTGACTTTTGATCAGTTGATTGAAAATTCACTGTCAATCCAATTGATCTTGAGCAATGTTTTAGGTCATGCCATTAGGTCAAAATGATGCAATTTAACTCTTGAAATCATGCTTCAAACCAATTGACCATTTGCTAGGTCAAAAATCAGAAATTGCCCCTTCTCAGTCAAAACCCTAATTTTGACCATTTTGCCCTTTTGAAGATTTGATCAAATTTCTTGAGGAAATATGGTCCAAACTTGATCAAATGATACATATGAGTTTAAAATGTTGATGTGGATAAAAAATTATGAATTTTGACTGTAAATTGGCCATGGTTGACTTTTCCCCAATTCAACTGGTTTTTAGGTCAACTGTTCAATTGACTGAGCAAAAATGTGATCCAAAGCTTGAAACTTGACATGAGCAATCTTGAGGGTCCATAATGATCCATGAAAGTCATATGGGACATTGGAAGTTCAAATATCCTTGTGAAATCTCAAACCCTAATTTTGGTCATCAATGCTTAAGGAGGTGTCTTGAGTTGATCAACCCTAGTGCAGTCTTGAACCAAGAGAGATCCTTGTGAGAAAATAATTGATAAGTGGGAGGGAAAATTTTGGGGTACAACATGTACTCATAAACCTTCTCGTTGCCCTTCATGTTGCGATTCTCATACTGCTTTTTGAGAGACTGAAGTTTCACCTTCTTCACTGATGTGTCACCACCGTAACACTTACTTAATGTGTCTCACGCAGCCTTCATCATCGTTGAATCAACAATTTTATCAAACACTCTCATCCACACACTGATGGATGAAAAACAATTCCTTATTATCTTTCTTCCTTGTATCTCTCTACACGTTCCTCTGTTCCTCCATCACATCTGCTGCAACTGGAACATGACCATTTGTAACAAACTCAAGAACATCCTGAGCACCAAACAACACACGCATCTGAATCATCTAATGATTCCGGTTTTTGTCATTAAATACTGGAAGCTTGGATCTTAGAATACTATTTTCGGTCATCTTCAACCTTGTACAGAACACTCAGATCTCACAAATACAGTATTTCCCAATCCCACAGAATCAATGAAATGTGATTCTGTTCAGATTTTGTTCAAGATTCAACACGAATTCAAGAACCAAAATCAATCACACAATGTCTCACTGTTTCACCCGTATTTCCCGTGAATCCAATCGGAGCTCTAAATACCAATTGTTAGTGCACAAAGTTAATAAATGAAAGAAAGGTAAGAGAAAATATATTTACTGCAATGACGACTACTAGAAAGCTTACAAAAGGAATGATACAAATGATTGCTACTACTAGTCTATTTATACAAAAAGTAATTAGCCACATAGATCCTAATAAAAGGTAAATTTAATGACTAAGTTAAAAGATAAAAACTAGAAAATATTAAACTTAACAGTTACGCTAACAAACTCAGAACCTAGAACCCCGAAAGCTAAGAATATTTCTGGGCGTAACCTCAGAAGCTTCTACTTTTGACTAATAACAACTTCTGATTACATCAAACTACTGCTTCTAACTAAGCAGTCTCGGAAGCTTACATATTCTGGCTAACAACCTCAAAAGTTCTACTGCTTCTGAATAACAACATCTTCTGAATATGAATTACTTCCAACAATATCCAATATTAATTATTAAACATCTTTATAAATATATGAATTTAATTGAAATGTACTATAGTATTATATATGTTAAATATTAAAAGAAGTTTGACTTTTACTTTAATCATCTATAAAATAATACAAATAAATGATATTGATAAATTAACGGTGTAAATATTTTTTTACAATAATATTTTTTAATAATTAATATTCAAATATATTCTCTCATGTTGTTATTATTAAAAAAATTTACATTATAATAATTTAAATTTATGAAAAATATAAGTTATAATTTTCTTTTTTCTTAAAAAATATTTAATAATAAAGGTTAATCAAATAAATGTACTAAATATTTTTTGTATTAAATGAAAAGTATATTATACTCTACTAATTTCAAAATAAATAGATACAAATGTTAAATAATACTAGTATTTAGTTAAAGTATAGATTTGTTAGAATAATGAGCAGAGAGGAAGGAAGTAAAGAAAAAGACATTAGTATTTAGTAGTATGTTGTGTAAATCGATAGGTAGTCTGAGTAAATGCCAAAAGACTGACTGTATATATAGAGCAGACAAGGACATTGTATTAATTAAATGCAAAAAAGAAAAAATGCATTAAAAAACAACGAAAAGTTAAACAATAACTGTAGAATAGCATAAAGTGTATGATGACAAGATGGTGTGTTTTCGAGTTCTCATTGGCTCTTAGTGTACTAATATGTACGGATTAGTTTCATTTTATACAAAATTTTCCTATTTTTACTCTTTTCTCTCCCACTTGTCCCGCACACTTGTAATTCTAGCCCCACACTCTCTTCCTCTCTCATCTTTCTTATTTTCTTTTTCATCAATGAATTAATCAAATCAAATGCATTTCATTGGCACCATTTTCAATATCTCTCTCTCTCTTTCCAACTTCTCTCTAGCTTCAACTATCACTCCTCTGATATCATCAAAATATCTTCAGATTTATTTTACACATGCATTTACTTGTTTAATGCATTCTTGTTTAATCACTATGTATATATATTAGTAAGTATAATCTTAAAAAATTGAATAATTATTTCACCATTATTTATTGGTATCCTTAAGTTCTATAATAATTATTCTATTTGTAAAATTAATAGTTTTAAGATAATTGATATTTTAATTTTTTAAGGTCATATTAATCTTTTTTTAATTCAATAATAAAATTATTTTTTAAAATATTATCAATTTATAAATATCAATTATTTCTTTACATTAACACATAATAAATATTTTTGTTAGAGATTAAAAATTATCCTAATAATTTATATAAATTTTTATATCATTTATTCTTGTCATATAATTATTGTTATATGAATATCAATTTAATATATTTTATTTTAAAACATGATGATGATAAATATACAAATTTTAATAATATAGTAAATTTTAATAAAAATTATAAAATTTTATATGAGAAATTTGACAATACCTTTAAAGTTTAGTTGAAAAATGATATATTGTAGACAAAATTAGTATTTAGTATGAGTAGAATATGACAAGTTAAGATGAACTTATTGTCTCAAGCTTTAAGAGATCAATTCTTATGATTAATAATTGAGATTAGGTTTACAATATTTTTTTGACAAGAGAAAAAAAGAAAGTGTTAGTGAGAAGAAGATAAATAAATTGAAGATGTTATTTAAATTAAAAGTAATTGAGATCCCTTTTTAACGAAAGAAAAATATTAGGGGTCCCATTGAATTGGAATTTACCAAAACAAGAAAAAGAAAGAGGTTTTGAAAATTGTATAAACCATAAAATAGTTTCTTAAAATGGTGGGGCTGAATGAAACTAAAGGCACAATAGGTGGTTGAATAAGGAAAGCTAACTCTGTCTCTGCTATGCACTTGTTTTCTCTCTTTTTGGGTGCTTCTTTTCTCTCCTATTAATTTCTTTCCTTTCATTTTCTTTCCCTTTTCTATCTATCCACAACCATCATATATATTTCTCTCATTCTTTTCCAATTTTGTCTACTAATCAAACCCTTCTCTTCTCTCATCAACCACAACAACATCTCTTTTCTTTCTTTCTCCAGGTATGATTTTTTCAACCAATCCATTTTTTATTTCTTTTCCTAATTTAGTAACTTTTTTTTCTTCTTTCTTTCTTATAGATCCTTTACTCTCAACATATTTCTAGCCACTTTTGTTCAGCTATGTTCATCTTTTTTTTAATTAAATTTCTTTATTATTATTATTATTATTATTATTATTATTATTATTATTATTATTATTATTATTATTATTATTAATTTAATTTAATTTAACCTTCATCCTCTATATTACAGTCGTTGTTGACTTTAATTAGTTCATATTTTTAATTTTTGATTTTTGATTTAAATTTGTGATAACTATCATAGAAATTGGATTAAAATGGTGAGAGGAAAAACTCAGATGAAACGTATAGAGAATGCAACAAGCAGACAAGTTACATTTTCAAAGAGAAGAAATGGTTTGTTGAAGAAAGCTTTTGAACTATCTGTTCTTTGTGATGCTGAAGTTGCTCTTATCATCTTTTCACCAAGAGGAAAACTTTATGAGTTTTCTAGCTCCTGGTAATTATTTTATTTTATTATTTTTACTTTAATATTGCAAATTTATTGTTTTATAATCTATAGTTTTTTTTCTCAATATTACATCTGCTAAGATATTTCATGCACCATGATGTATATAGTACTATAGTAGTAGAGAGAGTCAAGATTTTTAACATAATATATTAATTAATTAACCACAGAATATCAGTGTGGCTGGTTGATTTGATAGGAAGTAAAGAGTTTATTTCATGTTTTCATTTTTACCTTTTGGAGAATAAAAAGTGATTTGGTCAAATCCTCATGTTTATTTATAAAAGGAGATTAAGTTTACCCTAATCCATAAACTATAATGAAAGTTTTTGTTAAAGGATTACAAAGAGACCGCAGATATAAATAGAAGACAATCAAACAACAAACTCTATCATTATTCATTTTAAATGACAAAATCAATTCTCTTAAAAATTACCGTCTGTCTTTCATTTTCAGTTTGGTGCTGATTTAACCTATATAGATGCATTGATGTGAAATTTAGTGGGCCTAATATGTTTATTAGGGATTAAGGGTTTATACATTTGTTTTCTTGAGTATTGGATTATAGAGGTGTATCATATCATATGTACCAAAACACTGACATGCAATGTTGTTCATGAGATACATAAAAGAAAGGGTTTTACACATACTAACATTCTCAAGACTTAAGAATTGTTTATATGTATATATATATATCTTCATTGTTATAGGACTAATCATACTTTTTTCAACTCTCAATATTAATATATATATATAGTAATTAATTCTACTTAAGAGTTTGAATTGAACTCTCAATATTCTTATCATTTAACTTCTTAACTCATTTAGATTAATCACCAAACCATCTTTTATATCTCCATCATCCAAAAGTAACGAAGAATAAGCTTTTGATAAATATATTAAACTTCAACATGTTGTTATTTAACTATGGTCTAAAGTACTATTGTTTATTTTATAATATTTATACAAAATATCTAGCATGAGTAATAGTGTGAGCAGCCAAAACTACTTTAAAACATAACTATCTCTACCTATAATATGAAAATCACAACTATCTCTTGATATCATTTATTTTCTTTCCTTTCTTATATTGAGTTGCATATATTTTAAAGTAGGATTGAAATTAATTTTTTTTATAATAAATATGATTGAGCAAAAAGTTGTATAACTCTTTGTTAGTTGTATTTGAGTTTAAGTACTCCTTTCACTCTCTATAAATAAATTTGCTTATTAAAAAACTTGTAAAGTGCATTGTAATATTTAATTTGAAGTTGTAATATGCAACTTAAAGTTTGAATAACAAAAAAACCTTAACAGCCACTTTCTTATGTGTTTTTATTTATTTATTTTTCTCCCCAAGTCAGATTTGTTTTCCTATTTGTCCTGTTTATTTTTTTTGTTAAAAGTAATGTAAGTTAAAATCTCAAAACAAAAAAGAAAGAGATGAACTATGAAATACATAGTTAAGAAATAATGTAATGAATAATATGACTGAATATTTGAAGCATACAATAGCATGTCATGGTTTTGCTTTTACGTTGCATGCATAGATTTTGCAAGATTCTCTTTGCTAAACGAGCTTAGATTTTGTTAGAACAAAACACAAGAGCATGAACTCAACTACTCTTTCCTTGAGTGATGCACAAACACATGAGTTGTTCAAGGCTTTGTTCTTTCTCTCACACATGAGTTGAAAGAATAGATTAAAGATTGGAATGAGATGAATGAATTTTGTTGCACTTCACTCAAAGATTACAAAGCTAGAGTATATATACATAGGTTCACTCAACAAACTCTAACTAACTATATGTTCACTAACTAACATGACAAAATTCTGTTATCAGAATTTTCCACTAACAACCTTTTACTTGTTTATCAAGTAACAAAAAAAAACAAAAAAAAACATGTATTATATATTTAACACACCACCTAATTCATTGTGTTTAAATTTTCTACACCCATCACGTTCCTAAGCTTCTTGAACAATTCTACTTGCATTGCCTTGGTCATCATTTCTACAATGTTCCAAACTAGCCTAATTGTGACTTTGGCCTAAATAGTCTCACATGATAAGCTATCCATTCTCTCACTCTTTGTGGATTCAAATTCCCATACAATGATGATCCACAGTATAAAAACTCAAACTTTGGCTTTGAATCATAAAGGGTATGATCCAAAAGTTTAGGATGTTCTACAAGAACTTCCATTTTATCAGTAACATTGAAGCTTCTGTCACCCCCACCTAATGTTGAAGCATAAAGCATCAACTTTCCACCATTGTTGTCACCATTGATTGTGTCATTGAAAGGATAATTCCCGGACCATTTATTAATTTCAGAGACGGTTATATAAAGATGACCTGCACATTTGCGGCTTCATCATTTTTGTCTCTCGTATCTTCTTCAAACAAAGGCTCCTGCAGTACAAGCAATGGATAAACTAAACAGAACAAAGTTTTATGAAGAAAATAATGGAGACAGAGGGATAAGGCAACCTACTGCATCAGCCAGTGGAGCTGCTTCCGAAAGAAGTTCGGTAACTGAATTTGTTTCAGATATTGTTGGAAATTCAGAAGATGAACTTGCAGCATCAGTAGGTGCAGACCGTAGACTAGAGAGAATCTCATATAATACGCTCTAGCATGGAAAGAAAAAGAAAAAGAGCAAATTAGTTTCTGTAGTGTCTTTTATATTTTTCAAGACAACGGAGTAGAAACGCTAAATACCTCATCCACACCGGAACCGAGTTTCAAATCCCCCAAATCATAATATTTCTCGAGCTTTTCAGCAATAGAAACTTGAGGAGGACGGAGGACATTGTAGAAGAAAATGGAAACTGAATCATAAAAGAATTGTGGCCGAGAAGAGTTGTGGTCGCCATCAAATTTTATGATATTTTTATCACCCTACGAATTCAGAAACAGAAGTTAGATATTTTGGCTATCAAAGAGAGAGAAAATGCAAACTGCTTATAATTGTAAAATTAATACCGCGTAGGATTCAGAGATGAGATCGGAGTGGTGTGGCTGAATGAATTTGTCATCACTTGCATGTCCAAATAAAACAGGAATGAATGTCTTCGGTGCAACCTGTAGGCTTTAAAAGCATTAATTTACGATAAAAATGGAGTCGAAAAGAAATGATGTCTCTAAAAGAAATTCGTTTAGCCAGAAAATAATGCTTAACAAAACATGATCAATGAAAGTTTACATAATTGCATTCATAATTTTTTTACTATAAAAAAGACAAACAATTAATACTTACCAGAACACAGTTCAGTTTTATGATATCAAACTTTGCCTTCTTCTCAATAACCCGCCGCATGTATTGTACAGCCATTTTAACCTAATCAGGGAGAAAATGCAGTCAAATATCTTACTTCCATCTTGCTCCTCTTAGGATCTTTCCATGACACTTTTTCAGCTCTTAGTTAGAATACACCTTCCACACTCTTGGGCTGTGAGGTATGTTTTGGCCTACTAAACACTCGTGTGCTTCATTCACATTATGTGGGTTGCTATCAGATGCAACGTGATTCAAGCTGTGTATGTAATTTCAAAAGTTTAAATACTAATTTCTCACACATTTACAGATACTATTGATGATTTCTGACCTAGGTATGTGTGGTATGATCTCAAACAGTTGAACTCAAACAGTTGAGCCTTTCTGGTTGTGAAGAATTACTTGAAGTTCAGGCTTCTGCTTTTTCTAAGGACACACTTGTTACTTTGCTACTGGATGGGTGCAAAAAAGTGCCAAGTCTTATGGGTGAGAAGCATTTAAAATCTCTAGCAAACTTCAGTGTCAAAGGTTGCTATGGTCTGAAGGAATTTTCATTATCTTCGGATGCACTAAGAAGGTTGGATTTGAGCAATACAGGAATTGAAATATTGCATCCATCAATTGGTGGTATGACTAAGCTTTATTCGTTAAATCTAGAAGGTTTAAATCTAACAAGTCTACCGATTGAATTGTCTTACTTGGCACTTACTGAACTTCGGGTTTCTAAGTGCAGTGTAGTAACCAAATCAAAGTTAAAAGCCCTATTTGATGGTCTGAGCTCACTAAGATTACTACACTTGAAAGACTGTAGTAACTTGTTTGAACTCCCTGCAAACATTAGTTCTTTATCATCATTGCAAGAGTTAAGACTAGATGGAAGCAATGTGAAGGAGTTGCCTGCTAGCATCAAAGACCTCTTAGAGCTAGAAGTTCAGTCTTTAGACAATTGCAGTAAGCTTCAATGTCTGCCAAAACTGCCTTTAAGCATCAAAGAGTTTCAGGCTGGCAACTGCTTGTCGTTAACGACTGTATCCACTTTGAAGACTTTTTCAGTAAACATGATTGGACAGAACAAATACATTTCGATAACGAATAGCATTAAGATGAAACTGGATGGACCCTCCCTTGCCTGCATGACGGAAGATGCCGTGTTAACAATGAAAAGTGCTGCCTTTCACAATGTATTAGTGAGAAAGTACAGATTCCAAACCCACAGCTACAATTATAACAGCGCCGAGGTATGTCTGCCAGGACACAGAATTCCAAGTCAGTTCAAACAACGATCCACCACATACGCCTCCTTAACTATTGACGTTCTCAACTGGGTGGGCTTCATTTTAGCAGTTGTTGTTACTCCATCTAACATAACACAAGAGGGTGAATACTTTGTTGGAATCCTATGTCAGTGCTATTCGGAAGATGGAAGGACGGAAGTGGGAAATAAGTCTAAGTGGAAGCCTAAACTGGTTACAGATTTGGAAATGGATCATATTTTTGTATGGTATGATCCATTCCTTTGTGACACCATACTCAGAAGGAATGAAAGAAAGGTTTCTTTTAAATTCTATATTACAACTTATACAACTAGTGGCAGAGAAATTGGTGACCTTTTAAAAATCAAAGAGTGTGGGGTTTGTCCAATTTACTACTCAGAAAGTCAGAAGGTTTTAGGCACAGGGAATTTAGACAAGGACTTGGAAAAAGAGTTGTATCAGGAAATTGAACATGAGAGATCAGTTGAAGGCTATGATGAGGGAGAAGGCATTGATATCCAAATAGGAAACACAGACACAAGAGCTTAATGTCATAAGAAAAACTCAAATAAATTCTAAACACAATACAAATTGGCCTTAAACTATAAACATTAAATTAAGCAAAATTGAGTTACAAGAATAAACATACGTAAGAAGGAGAAGAACCAGTGTATGAGACAACAATATTAGCAGCACCTTCACCTCTGTAAACCCAATGAGCGGCATCTTGTTCGGTTAAAGTCAACTCCATCTGTTTTTTGAAATGAAAAACTCAGTTAGGCATTTCATCAAACAGTTTAACCACAAACTCACAACTGCAACTTAACCTCACAAACCCTCATTACAGCTACTCAAAATCACGAATAGGGTGTGAACATGGGAAACAAATTGAGCACCGTATGAGAGGTGCACCACCTAGCATAAACACATATCTTGCTATAGATTTTCTATTATCAACATCACCACACCAACTAGAACCAGTATATCCAACAAGCTTGCACTCCCTTCCTTCATGTGATTTTGGAAACAAAATTTCATAGTCCAATGTGCCTTTAAGATACCTTAGTGTCCTTTTTGTGGCTACAAGATGTCACAATTTTGACTTTTGCATGAACTTACTCATCATACTTACACTACATGCAAGATCAAGTCTTGTGTGACAAAGATATCTTATGATCTAATGAGCCTTCTATATTGATTTGGATCAATGTAGTAGTAATGACATAAATGAAAGAGTAAAATGCAGAAGAAGTGTTATGATATGAAATATAATTTAAAATGTTATAAAGCATAGGAGTATAATATCAATTACAAACAAAGTCTTTAAGATATGCATGAGAGGTTTTATTCCTGGTATATTTTCTAATGAGGGATAAGTTAGTATTGTTTGTGGAGGTGGCAGGTTCACTGTCAATGATGTTATCAGTGGATTGGACAAGCTCGCTATCAGAAATGTTATCAGTGGGTTGGACAAGCTCACTATCAGACTAAGGGGTAGTATGATCATCACAAGAAACAACATGGATATTTGAAGTAGGTTGAATGGGATGGTTTTGAATGGTAAGGTTAAGAGTAATGTTATGACCTGGGAAGTCAAAGATGAAATGAGGGTGGATTGGGTAGTATCATAAGGGGGCTCATAATTGGTGTGGGCCTGGTTATGAGATGTGTAAAGAAAGATGTTCTCATAAAAGACACAATCTCTGGAAATATTTATTGATCTAGTATTGAGATAAAAAAGAATGTAACCTTTAGTGCCATTAGGGAAGCCTGGAAATAAGCATTTGATGGCTCTAGGGTTAAGTTTATCTCTATGTCTTGTTATGGTGGAGGCATATGTGAGGCATCCAAAAGTTTTGAGGTGTGTGAAAGAGGGAGGTTTTTTAAAAAGAAGCTCATAGGGAGTGTAGTTATGGATAGTAGGACTGCATAGCCTATTAATCAAGTATGTGGCATGGCAAAGGGAAGAAGACCAGAAACATTTGGGTAAGTTGGTATGAAATAATAGAGACCTAGTCGCATTAAGCAAGTGCCTATGTTTTCTTTCAACATTGGAGTTCTGTTGAGGTGTCTCAATGCAACTTCTTTGATGTAAAATACCTAGAGAAGCATAGTAAGATGGCATAATGAATTCAGTCTCATTTTCACTACAAATGATCTTGATTTTACTTGAAAACTGATTATGACAATAAGCAATGAAGTTTTGGATGTGAGTTTTAGTTTCGAATTTATTATGCATGAGAAAAGTACAGGTATAACGTGTAAAGTCATCCACAATAGTAAGAAAATATTGAAATCCATCCATAGAATTCATAGATATAGGTGCCCATATGTCCATATGCACCAATTCAAAACAAGTAGAAGTAGTAGAGTTGCTAGTATGAAAAGGGAGTCTATATTGTTTAGCCAAATGGAACGCATAACAAATGAAATTTTTATTATATTTGATGGTAGAAAAGGTTTGAGACATATGATGTAAAACCTCATTAGAGGGATGACCTAATCTATGATGCCATAAGTCTAGACCTCTAGAACTATTAATATGTGTCAAACTATCAGAATTACAATCATTTTTGTGTGTGAAGTTGCAAAGAGATTGTGAACAGGGATGGTGTGAAGAATTTTAAGGTTATTATTATGCACCACTTGCCCAATCATTCGCTTGGTAGACATATCCTGAATGGAACAAGAATTGTGTGAGAATGAAATGCTATAGTGTGAAGTTTGACATAGTTTAGATATGGAAATGAGGCTAAATCTAAATTCAGGAATGTAAAAGACATTGTTTAGTTGAAAAGATTCATCAAGGATAATAGTGCCATAGAAATTTGTAGAAATACGATTTCCATTAGGAAGATGAATGTAGATAGGATCAATAATTATAATATTAGAGAAACACTTGATGAAGGGGCATACATGGTCAGATGCCCCTGAATCAAGAATCCACATATAAGATAAATTAATTTCATCACATGTATTAATGATTCCTAAGATTATGTGATTATGAGCCTTGGGAGATTTACCAGCCTTGAAATTTTGAGTGTCCTTGATTATTGAAGAAAAACCAAGTGTTGATAATCCTCTTTGAAAATCACACCATTTGTTGTTGGACTTTGAGCTGGCTTGGATTCTGCAAAAGATTTGGTGTTCTTGCTTCGATATCCTAGTGGAAAACCATGTTTGAAGTAACATGTATCCACTGTGGGATTCATTTTGCTACAGTTTGTACATAACATGAAATTCTTGGGGCTACCTTTTCCCTTTCCACGAGCATTATTGGCATTGTTGTTCGCATAGAGAATAGTAGGACTAACATCTGAAGATGTTGGTGAAACAATTTCTTGTTGAACAATAAGCGAATATACATGAGTAATGCTTGGAATAAGGCTAAGAAGCAATATTTGTGTGTGAACGTTTTGGTAATTATCATTCAAACCTTTCAAATAATAGGAGACGTATTCCATATACTTGTAAAGGCGAACAACTTTGGCCAAATCACAGGTGCAGGGAATAGGTCATGAACAAGATGGCGTTGGTCGAAAATCTTCAAGCTCATCCTAAAGAATCTTGAGATCAGTGAAGTATAGAGAAAGAGAGTGATCACCTTGTTTGATGGAATGAAGACCACGAAGAAGATCTGAGAAACGAAAATGGTTTCCTTTGGTGAAGCATTCTCGAAGATCCTCCCAGAGATCGAAAGTTGAATCGAAGCAAATAGCAATTTGTGTGATGTGCGGTGAAAGGGTTTGATTGATCCAAGAAAGCACCGTGCTATTTGCACGATCCCATAGCTCAAAGCTGGAGTTTGAGGAGCTCGGCTTGTTGAGAGTTACATTGATGAAGCCAAGTTTGTTCTTTGATGTGAGCGCGCGATACATTGATTTACTTCAGTTGTGGTAGTTGTTGTCGTCGAGTGGTGGTGCAACTAAGATTGAGTTGGGATTTTTACCGGGGTGAAGATAGAAGGGGTTTCTTGGATTCAAGATCGGATCATTCGATATGGTGGAATTGTTGGAGTTGGAATTCTTGTTGGAAGTTTCGTTGACGATGGAATTGTCGTCATGGCACGGAGGCCATGAAGGTTTTAGGATTTGTGAAAAGTGAGACGAAAAAGATGAACATGAAGGCGGGAAGCAGAAAATTCAAAAGAAAGAAAAAGAATGGTTTGATCTCTTAATGCCATATTACACAATATAAAATGTGATGATAAAGTAAATTGATCAAAGAATATTAATTGAATGAATATGAAAAGGATTACAAAGGGAAGGGTTAATCTATATATAGCAATTGAGCCTTCACTAAATTACGATCCAAGCCCATGAAATAAACAACCTAATAATAACAGATAACTAAATGAAGGACTTCAAAAGAGAAAAGTTAGTGTAATGCTTCTAATAAGTAAACTTATATATTTCCAATAATGACTTTATAAAATTAATGTTGGGTCAGTTTCCTTTAGCTTTAAAAAATAGATTTTTTAATATTTTTAAAAATATTTTTTATAAAAATGTTTTTTTAAATATTACAACCAACACTTTAATATTCTATAAAAAATCAAATTTTTATTTAGCTGATCAACTTCAAAATCTTTTTAATTATCTTTAATCCATATTTACACTTTAATCATTTTTATACATGTGACAAGCCAGATGTTCTTCTTTTGTTAATTAATTTATTTTTTAGGTGAAATATTTATTGTGTTTAATGTAACAGCATGCAGGACACAATTGAACGGTACCGTAGAAATACCAGGAGTGCTCAACCATTGCAAAGATCAGATGAACAAAATATGCAGGTAATTTATTCTTTAACAATCCCTATATTTTTCATTGTTCATTAAATATTTGGATAATAATCATGAAATTAATAATTATGAAATATCCTCTCAAGATATTCTAGCAAATGCTTTATAATATGATCCCATATATCTTCCTTTTGTGGCACCTTTTAAGCCCCAACTCCTCATTGAACTTCATTCCCATTTAATGAATCCAATCTAGCAAATGCTTAATTGAAAATGCACACAATTTTGTAAGAATATTTTTTTATTTAAAAAAAATTAGTATTAATTTTAACTACTAATGAATAGAGAATAAATTTTAAAAAATAACTCCATTTCTATTTAAAATCTAAACATAATTAAAATGTTACCTGAAATATACATAATTCTCTATCGAGATAAAATCAGAAAATTACAAATACGATTGAAAGCGATTTAATTAAAAGTACATTAAAAAATTTAAAATTTTTGGCTGTGCTCCATAGTTGTAGTGCCACAAATCAAAGATAGGGAAAATCGTGGAACGATGAGTTGGAAAGGTTGCACAACCATGAATAGAGTTAACCGAATATGCAGAAGCTGAAAACAACAACCAAGCGTGAGACGCCACATATTGGAGTACAAGATTGAAGATGGAAGAAGAAAGAGAAAGAGAAGATAGACAGAAAACGATTACAACAAAATTTTGGAGAGAAACTCTTTCACTTGCATTTACGTTCTACTACTAAATCAGTTGCACCAAAGTGTTTAAATACACCAATAAAACATTACACGTAGGAAAAGCTAAAATGCTAAACAAAGTTAACTGCCACGTAGACATAATAAATTATTACTACTACCCAGAAGCTAAACACAACTCTACTGAAACAGTCACTTTTGATGCTTCTGCTTCTGACTAACAACACTTCTAAATATGACTTACTTCTAACACCATCTCTTAATTCATATTCAGCTAACTAAATTCTACAACACTAATTTCATCCCTCAAATGGATAAATTATTCAGTCTTGACAGCTTCTGTCAGAACATCTGCAAGTTGCTTCTAGGTGATACCGTGAACAACTTCTAACACTTCATTGTGGACTTGATTCATAAGAAAATGGAATTTTGTATCAATGTGCTTGCTTCTCCCATGAAACACTGGGTTATTGCAAGGCTTATGAAAAATTTGTTGTCTATCATCAGCTTCACAGGCTTGCTCACCTTGATCTTCAGATTCTACAACAAATTCATCAGCCAGATAGCTTGACATGCAGACAAAACACTTGCAATTACTCAACTTCACAAGTTGACAATGCAACCACAAGTTACTTCTTAGAGCATTAAGAAATAGGACCTCCTAGATACTTGAAAAATATTCAGAAGTAATTCTTCTGTCAACTCTGTCTCCACACTAATCAGAGTCTGAATAGCATATCAATTCTGACTCATATTTAACACCAGAAGAGAACAACACTCCATACCTCAGAGTCCCTTTAATGTACTCTAGTATCCTGATAGAAACTTGGTAATGTGACCACTTGGGTTTGTTTATAAACTTACTTACCATTCCAACTGTACAGCAAATGTCAAGTCTGGTGTTACATAGACATATCAATGAGTTAACCAACTGTTTAAAAGTTATAGAATCTACATCATCACCCTCAACATCAAAATCCAACTTGTGATTCATCTCAGAAGGTGTGATTGCCGTCTTGCAATTTTTTAGCTAAAATATTTTCAGAATCCCAAGTAAATTATACCTTTTTCAAAGTACATAATCTTCAACCTGAGAAAATATACCATATTTCCCATATCAATCATCTCAAACTCAGTCATCAACACCTTCTTGAACCTGACTATCTCATCTGAACAACTTCTTGTCAGCTATATGTCATCAACATAGAGATACACTAGAATCATATTGCTTTCAGAAGTATGCTGAACATAAATGCCATACACTATATCACACTTTCTGAACCCTTGCAGCTTGAAAAATGAATCAATCTTCATATTCCAAACTCTATGAGCTTGTTTTTGTCCATACAACACTTTTGTGTAACCTGTACACAATCAATTCCTGATTCACCAATCTAGGAGGTTCTGACACGTATACCTCTTTTTGTAATAGATTATTCAGAAATGCAGATTTTACATCCAGATACATCAGAGGCCAATTTATATTTGCACCTATAACAATCACCAATCTGATTGTTTCATGTCTAGCTACACGCACAAACACTTCAAAGTAATCCAATCTAGGTTTCTGTAGAAATCCTCTTGCTACTAACCTTGCTTTTTGTTTGCCAATTGATCCATCTGGCTTTAGATTTATTTTTAAAACCCATGTGATGATGCTGGATTTCTTTTATTTGTGAAGCTCATTCAACTCTCAGGTCTTGTTTCTTTCTATAGCCTCAAGTTCTTCTTTCATTATCTTCAACCACACTTTCTTCTTGAGAGCTTCTCCAGTACTCACTGGTGTAGAGTATACTAACATGGCATACTGAATGACTTCCCCTTCAAAGTCTATCTCAGTATCTTGCAACATATCAAACTCTCTGAATCTCTTTGGTATTTATCTAATTCTTTGTGGCCTTTAGACTTGTTCATAATCTTCAAATTCCGGAACAATATCACCTTCTGGACTTCCTTCAGAAGTTGTACCACCTTCAGATGCTCCACCTTTAGAGGCATGATTACCACCAGATTCTGGATCATCATCAGAATATAGATCAGAATCAGATTCACCTTCAAAATTAGAATCATCTTCTAACTCTGACTTGTCTCCAGAGTCTCCTTCTAACCCTGACTCATCTTCAGAACCTTTAAATCATGAAGTATCTTCAGAAGTTACCTTATGTGTTAACACTACACCAGTCTATGTTGACTTGCTCCAGTCCCATGCTTATGACTCCTTCACAATAACGTCTATGCTGACTTCAACTTTATTAGTGTCTTGACAATAACGCTTGTACGCACTTGTACTGTGGTACCCAATCAATAACATTACCTTTCTTCTATCATACAACTTCTTTCTCTTAGCATCTGGAACATGTTTGTAACAAATTGAACCAAATACCCTCAAATTACTCACACTTTTCTTATCTCCATTCCACTTCTCTATAGGGATAGGTTCCTTCCAGTTCTTCGTTGGACACCTATTGAGTACATACGCTGAAGTGGCAATAGCTTCTCTCCACAAGGCGGGAGGCAACTTCTTCTCTTTCATCATGTTCCTTGTCATATCAAGCAAAGACCATTGTGCTAAGGAGTGTATGAAGCAATAACCTCGTGCTCAATTTCGTTCTCCTCAGAGAACTTCTAGAACTCTATAGAGATGTGCTCACCTCCGCCATCAGTTCTGAGAACTTTCAGCTTCTGACAACTCTGTTTCTCAACCTTCACCTTGAACTTTTGAAACTCAGTAAACACCTCATGCTTAAACTTGATGAGTGTTACCCATGTCATTCTTGTGCACTTATCCATAAAAGTCACAAAATACTTGTTTCCTCCAAGTGAAGATAATGGAAATGGTCCACATACATCAAAATTCACTACTCCCAAAGTATACTTTGCTCTTGGGTCTACTTATGACGTAAATGGCAATCTGGGTTGCTTTCCTTTCATGCATATCTCACATGACTTATCAGACTTCACAATCTTGGAAATGCCATGTACTAACTTCTTAGAACTTAGATGCCTTAAGCTTATGAAGTTCAAATACGCCAATCTCTTGTGCCACAAATCACCGTCACCTTCAGAGCCTTCTGCACTAAAGCATTTAGTTTCAATTTCCTCCATATTCACCTTGAATGTTTGTTGCTTCCCTGCTCAGATTGTATAATCATCTTCTAATTGCAGTCACACGACTTCGAGAGATTATTCTTCATAATAACTGAGAAACGTTTCTCAATAAGTTGACCTATACTCATCAGATTGTTCTTCATACCAGGGACATACCAAACATCTATGATCAGAATGATTTTACCATTCTTCACCTTGACATTCACATTTCTCATACCCTCAACGTTAAGGTATTTATCATCAACACATCTGATCTTTGTCCTCTTTCTGGAGTCCAAATCAATCAGCCATTGTTTCCAGTCAGGTGATTTGAGAAACCAGTGTCCATATACCACCAGTCTACCAAATATCTAACATCAGAATCAGAAGTTGTCAATAACACATATTCATCATCAGAATCTTCTTTAGCTATGTTTGCTTCTTATGACTTCCTTTCCATGTTTGACCAACAATTTTTAGCAAAGTGACCAAACCTATTACAACAAAAGCATTAAACCTTTCTCTTGTCAAACTTTTACTTTCCCTTATGATATTTCTTCTCATCAGAGTTGGAGGCTTCTGACTTCTGAGAACAACCATGTCTTTTCTTGGCTTCTGACCAAGACTGCTTCTGGTCCTTCTTGACAAAAGAAGTCTTCAGAGCATGCTTTACCTCTTTTTCAGAGGTTCTCTTAGTCAGACGAAACTCTTACACCTCTAGACTACTTTGCAACTCTTCAATTATCATGGTGCTTAGATTCTTAGAATGTTCAATTGCTACAACAATATAATCAAATTAAGGAGTAAGATGTCTCAATACCTTCTTAATGAATAGTTGTTCAGACAAAGTTTCTCCATAAGATTCCATCTTATTTGTGATCAAAATCACTCTAGAGATGTAATCAGGTACTTTCTCTTTGTTCTTCATGTTGAGATTCTCATACTTCTTACATAGAGACTGAAGCTTTATCTTCTTCACTAACGCATCACAACCGTAACACCGTGTCAGTATATCCCATGCAGCCTTCGTCGTCATCAAATCATCGATTTTCTCAAACACGTTCGCATCCACATACTGGTGGATGTAGAACAACGCTTTCTGATCTTTCTTCTTTGAATCTCTTTGTGCGTTTCTCTATTCCTCTGTCACATCTGTTGTAATCAGAAGGTAGTAACCTTTAGTGACAAGATCAAGAACATCTTGAACACCGAATAACACACACATTTGAATTATCCATCAATTCCAATTCTTTCCATCAAACACCGGAGACTTCGTATCAAACTATTTCTGTCATTTATCTTTGTTCTTGTACACTGAATCTCAAACAAATAAATCTTACCAAATACTCGTGATACACGTCATAAAAGATAAATTACCTCTAAATTTATAAAGAGTATCCAAGAATTTACATATTTAAAATTATTAGTTGAATATCGACTGAATTTTTAAAGTTTGACAATAATTCGTAATATTCAGTATTTCATGTTCACTTTATCACAATAATTTATTTCTAGAATTTCACATCTTCTAATTAAAAAGTTAACTAAACATATACTATACTACTACTATTATATAATAGGTAAAAAGTTAAATAAACATATATTTTTAGAAATTAAACGGAACATAAATTTGCATTTTTAATAAATCCCAAATTTTCCTTTAATTACATATTCCTTCTAAAAATAATTTTTAGATTCTTAAAATAAAGAAGAGAATATCAAAGCTATAGAAAGACATAACCAAAAGTTATGCTAAACAAATTTAAGACCATCTCTGATTTAAGAGTAGTAATGTCTTTAGAAAGTGTTTCGTGTTTCTCTACAATAAACTTATTATTATTACTGCTCATAGGCCTACACATCAAAACCAAATAACGTACTACTAAGAAAGGTGTCAGGAATAAGTACGACCCCATTTAAGTAAGAAGTGCATAATTTTGACTTTTTTGTTTATTTTTCACCATCAAATTTAATCGGATAGTGATCCATACGAAACGTTGGATTAAGCTGAATCTTTTTATATTAGTAGTATTGGTCTTTGAAATTCTTCACGCTATCAAAATGGACCTTGAACATCTTTTAGTTCTGCCTAAAGGAGAGCAAACCCTAACCCCGTGATGAATAATTTGAATGATGTTGGATGTTAAAAAGACATAAAATAAGCGTCAAGGTTAGCACACTTTTATTATACTCGCACTAATATTGAAAGACTTTGATATAAGTCCTGTTCACTGGATGTAATTGCGAGGGGACAATCTCTAAATGATTCAGAACATCTACATCGAAGTCTTTCAAAGGAAGGAGACAACCTATCAAGAAAAACAAACATTCGTGAAAAAGAATGACACCCTTCATACTTGCTACAAACCTTTTTGTTTCCTTTGGAGGGAAAGCACTCCTCGGTCTAAGAGGAAACCTACCTCAGTGAAAGCATGATTCAAGCCGCCCTTACCAACGAATACAAATATGACATCTAAGGTCTCTTGGTCTACTCTATAATTTTAAATTGCGGTTGTGGTCGCGGATGTATTGCAGTTGCGGGTGTTGCGATTGCGGGCACTGTGGTTGCTACGATGCGTATTGCGATCGTTGCGGCATGAATATTTATTGAGAATTTTTTGAAAGACAATGTTAAAAAATACTTGATGTTAAGATTTTACATTGTAAATTGAGCATTGGGCTTTTAAAACTTTGAGATTGGATAAAAATACTTGAAAAAACATGGATGAAATTGTGCAATGTGGTTTCTAACGTGGCCAAACGTATGATATTAAATCACACTGCAATTGCGCACTGATGCGCTTGTGGAGGTTACTGCATCTATAATGTGTGCAATTTAAGACCATGGTCCACCCACACATCTGAATTATCTCCCATCACATTTCAGGTTCATGGGAAGAAGTTTTTCATCTTAGAATTATTGCCAACACACAAAAAGAACGACATGAGTATAAGCACAAGATTAGGATTCTAAACACTACCTTACTTCTCTGTCTATGCGAATGTAACTAAAAGCACGATGATGCATTGTGATATAAGTCTGAGCCTTGTGTTCCTGGTTGAAATCATCTACAACAGTGGGTTCTGTCAAGGGAAAAGTAAGAAAGGAGAAACCTCCAGTGACCTCCCTAGGAGTGAGGCTACCAGCCACCCTTCCAATATCAAGTGCAGCTGCTTCCTTCAAATCCTCCATCACCACCTTTCTAAGAAACCCCAATAAAGGAAAAATAAGTACACAAGAGAAAAGGATTTTAGGTTGTAACCTTGAAAGAGATGAATTTGATGATACACCTAGGAAAATATTCATCGAAAGACATAGTGCGAAGATGTTAAAATGATGGCCAATGAGAAACTGTTATTAGAGACAAGACGCGACTGTAGAAAACAGGGTAAAAACTCTTAAAGTCTCGCAAATGACAAAAAGGGGGTTGTTACCCAATAAAACTTTACATTTTCTTCAAACAATCTTACAATCCATGGCCGCATGAGTTGGGAAGTTTAACCATGCTACCAGCAATCATAATCTCGCATATCAAACTGTTCAGGACACTCGTGTACCCTAAGATAATAAGGCATCATTAAGGTCAGTCCTAGAGCCATGCATTCAAGCCTTCAGATGAAATGTTGCAAATTAAAAGGAAAACATTCAATGTGTATGTTCCCAGTGCTACTATCGTCAAAACTAATCCAATTCCTTCGGCCAGGGGCAGACTGGAAGCCTATATGAAAAAACACTCTATCTAGTTATTAGAGTTTGACCTAACTCATTGTTATAAAACTGACTTGTAAGGTGAGGGCAACACTCTATATAAACTCTTTCAATTCTCTATCTCCAACCAAAGTGAGACTTGGGATTTTCCCAATACACCTCCTCACGCCCATCACTCTTTTGGGCTTGGTGCGTGGGTATTAGTGGTGGACGGTCCATGGTACGATTGACAGACTCTAATACCATATTAGAAATGTGGTTGGGCCTAACTCAACTCTAAAAAACGAGCTTGTAAGATAAATATTTCCCCACTTATAAGAACATGTTTAGGCCATACATTGTCTGATGTGAGACTCTTAACACACTTCTTCACGCTCAAGACTGGACATCTGGAGCACGGAAATAAGTTGTGGGTGTTCCGATAGTGGAAACCTGATAGCAGGCGACTCACCGGAACTTAAACCAATCTATGGTACCATATTAGAGTTTGACCTAAGTCATCCTTACAAAACCGGCTTGTAAGGTGAGGGATGTAACTCTATATAAACTCTTTTAAGGCTCCATCTCCAACCAATGTGGGACTTGGGATCTTCCCAATACTAGTAAGTAGGAACAAGGCTTATGGACAATTGTTCTAGGCTATTCACAAGGCCCACACATCAAGGACTAAGAATTACAATGAATGGCGCGAGGAACAAGTACGGTCTCACTCAAGCACGAAGTAAATAATTTTGATCTCCTGTCAACTTCTCATTGTTAGATCTAATCAGACAATGATCCATATAATGCCGGATCAAGCAAAAAATAGTTATAACCGTCTTCCATATATAATGTCTTACACATGCAATGATCCATGTGTTCTATTCACTCTCATAGTCAAACTACTTAATATTCTTTCATTGGCTTAGCAGTTTATGTGCTAACCTTATAGATCCATCCCGTTCCTTGTTTCAGAAGTATCTTCCACCGCACCCGAACCCTATTGCACTCTATCATCAACTATTTATAGTTCCTGAACAAAAATATGATGCATTTTTTGTGAATTTAACATCTGATTCCCATTAAATTCCACAAGATACTACCCTCACTTCACCGTTATTTGGCAAACATCTGATCTCATTCGCGTTCGAATCACTGACTCGTCCTTGCACGAATTACCAATCAAACTCGTGAAACAATGGCAACATCTAAAACTACTTGATGAACTGATGAACATAATGTCGTTGTCGCAGCCGCTACAACAGGCAATGTTCACAATCTCATGAGGGAGACTTTGCTTCCTCATACGTCCGAAGACAATCTACTGCAACATACAATAACATAACTTTTCGAAGGAAAAATGAGTCCTTGCATTAAATGCATATAAGACTTTGGCTTCACGCAAGTTTCTTTTAGTTGAACAATACCCACATGTGCATCCTAATTTTCTATAATATTATTTGGATAAGAGATTAATTTTCATGCACCATCAGTATACAAAGTTTTACATCGTTAATCCATCACAACCATTCATAATTATTATTTTAAAGATTATTAAAATTAAAGTCAAACAAGATTTAGATCTAACAATTATGAGTAATTGATAGTGTAAATATATTTACATTGTCGATGCATACTAATTAAATATTTTGAATAAATGAACTATGTCTCTATGACCCGTCCGATCAGTGCAATGTTTGACGCGTTATGAGGGGCATCCACACAAATGAGAGACACCACATATTCATAAAAAACTTTAAAATATTACACACACACACACACACACACACACACACACACACACACACACACACACACACACACACACACACACACACACACACACACACACACACACACACACACACGTGTGTGTGTGTGTGTGTGTTCTGGACTAGCCCGACAGCTAGAGTGAGCCCGGTCTAACCCCTTCTTTCGATACGACCATGGCTCGAATATCCCCCGCTCTCCGTCGGGCAACATCGATCCATTGTCCTCCTGGACTGGCACTGACCCACGATGATTGACGAGCACCTTCCGGTCTTCCCGATCTCAAGTGGCACAAACAACCAGAAACCGACCAGATCGCTGCCCGTAACCTAACTCCTCCTCAGATTTAACGGCTAGTTACGGGCACACCTGCCTAGTATGACTATGTCCTGGCAGTTACCTATTTTCGCGGACCCGCATATCCAGGCCCAAAAACAGGAACCAATGGCCATGCGCTAGGGGCATTATATAAACCCTCACACATGTGCGGGCCAGATATTGAATATTCACTATTCACCACTAATACACTAATACTTTGCTTGTATCTCTTTTCTCCCACACTTACTTGATCGTCGGAGTGCCTTGTAGGTACAACCCCCATTTTCCCTCCTTGACATCACAGCCCGACTGAAGATCATCATCCGGCCACCTTACAGGTTCTGATCAATTGATAAGATTAGTGACGCCGTCTGTGGGAAAACTGCTCTCCCCATCTTTCTTTCCCCGGAACTCAAAGATCAAAGCAGATATTCAAGATTCCATTCACCAATCATGGTCGACCATGATATTTTCCTCCTGCTCGGAAAGATTCCACTTTCCCCATTGCACAAGACTGACGGAGGTTAGGGACATCCTCACCTCGGGGATAACTTTGACCTTTGCAAAAATCAAACTGCATCTCCAGACTCCATCGGCGCCCAACGCGACGAACATCATTTCTTGGACGGACAGCGTCCCGAGATCCCCGCTGAGGAACTGCCAGAGATCCTAGAACCAGTTCATATCCCTCAGAGCACCGATCTGGCCATCGTAGCACTGCTCGCTGCCATCAACTAAACCAACACCCTTATCTTGCAATAAAACAAAAAGATGGGGGTCTGGGAACAGAAGCAATCAAGATCTCCTCCTCGGAGATCTCGACGACGATATTCCCTCAACATATCTCCACCAAGGTGTGGCCTTACACCCAAAAAGGAGAAGCACGATGTTTCTTTCTTCAAGAAACGCAGCCGCTCGCCGCCACCAAAATATCAAGATTTTATGTCGTCCAAGAGAAAGAAAGACGATCGCCAAGCCGACCGCTGTCGATCACCGTCTCCCAAGCTGAGGCAACAGCATAGGATTCCTCCCCCCACCGAGATCACGACGCCCGACGGGGACAAAATTATCATTCCCCTTTTTCATCTCCTGTAGATGGTGACGATGAAGAACCATGTGGACCATTATCGAGGGAAATTACAGAAGCACCTCTTTCGGTTGGACTAGAGAAACCACCCCCTTTAGGGACGTATGACGGGACGACGGATCACGACGAACATATTGAAAACGTCGACGCTCTCCTCGACTATCGAGGGGTCGGAGGAGTTATCAAATGCAGGTTGTTCCCGACCACACTCGGAAAGGGAGATATGTCCTGGTACAAGAGTCTCCCAGATTAATCCATTACCTCCTAGAAGCAGCTTGGGAGGATGTTCTCGAGGCACTTCACAGCCTCGCATCAACACCTGAAGTCAGAAGCTTCGCTCGAAGAAATCATCAAAGGTATGGATGAATCTCTCCGGGCGTACATCGAACGCTTCAACAAGGAAGCAGTACAGGTCTCTACGATCGATAACATGAAGAAGTACCTCCTTGAGTGCGGGCTCTGTCCCTGCAGCAACTTTTCCAAGGCGGTAGGTATCGAGACAACAGCAACGCTCGACTCCCTCCTCCTCAAAGCTCAAGCGTACATACAGTACGAGGAGAAGAAAGCCGCCAACAGTGCCCGGGAATCAAGGCAAAGAGAGAGTGCCAAACCCTCAAGAAATGTTGAACCCTCGAATTCTCGTCGAGGAGAGAAGAAACGAAAAGACAAATCCCGGGACCTCAAGGACTATAAGGGACCCGCCGGGCAGTTCCACGACTACACGTCTCTGACTACTTTGAGGGAGCGTATTCTATCTGAATGTGCAAATTCTGAGTTCAAACAGGCCGGTGTGCGCTTCCCCTGACAAACGCCCTTGAAACCAGGAACCAACAAAAGAAAATACTGCAGGTTCCATAAAAGCCACGGGCACAATACTGAAGATTGCATCCATCTCAAAGATGCAATCGAAATATTGATTCGAGACAGGCATCTCAAACAATACAAGAAGAAAGAGGCCTCCCGTGAAGAGGCTCTAGAATCCAAAAATATTGAAGAGGGGAAGGAGTTCCCCGACATTAACGCCATACTGTTCGCCATGTGCATCTCGCGGCCAGAAGACTTCTATCTCCCGGACACGGAGGGAGTTATTTTATACTTCTCCTCTCATAGTCCCTGAGAATCGTTCCCTACCGCTATGGTCATGTCCGATGGGGGATTCAATAGGCACACAGTGGGATCTGTCAAAAGAAGATTCGAACAACTGATTGAGGACAACTCTGACATGGACGCCACGCTAGACTAGTTCCGAGGAGGTTCTCACCCCCTCGCCTTCTACATGGAAGAACTACCGGGCGGGGCCCCCAACTCGACCATCCCGCTGCTCATAAGGGATCGCGTGGTGAATTTTGACGTGCGACGCATTATGGTCAACCAGGGAAGCTCGGTAGATATTATGTACTCCCAGCTGTTCACCACTCTGCAGCTGAATGAAGGCCATTTGACCCCGTACGTTGGATCAAATCTCCAGGGCTTCAACGGGGCCACTACAAAACCCTGGGGATATGTCGAGCTAATCGTCACCTTCCTGAAGGGAGTAACGGCCAGAGCCATCAAGACCCAATTTCTGGTAATAAACTGCCCGTCTCTTTACCAGTGCATCTTCAGGAGACCAACTCTCACCGGGCTGATCGCAATGCCCTCCACCGTGCACCTCAAGATGAAGTACTGCAATGTTGACGATTTCAAAGCCTCGTCCAGAGGTCTCAGTTCCATCAACATTCATCCTCGAACGATCACCGGAGCCGCACTACCTTCTAGCTCCGAGGAAGCCAAGCCACTACCAAGGGTCGACACATAAGACCTCAACAGCCGCTTCTCTAGAGAAGATCACTCCGAACAGAGAAACAAAGGCAAAGAACCCATGATCGAAGCTGAGGGACCTTCCCCATCTGCTGGTGGCACGGAACTCTCACGACCAATTCTGGATGGTGATTTTGAGCTCATCCCCCTCGGGAATGACCCCACCAGAGGAGTGAAGATATGAGCTGGCCTCCCCGACTTAGCGAAGAAGCAGCTCAAAGCTTGCCTAAGGGAGAATGCCGACCTGTTCTCCTGGAGCGCGGCCGAGATGCCCAGAATAGATCCAGAAATTGTATGCCATCACCTGACCATAGATCTTACCCTTAAGGCGGTCGCTCAGCGCAGAAGAAAACAATCCCCCGAAACAACGGAGGTTTCCGAACTAGCTGTAAAAGACCTCCTAGAGGCACATTTTATTTCTGAAGCCCAGTACACAACTTGACTTTCAAATGTAGTTATTGTAAAAAAATCTAATGGAAAATGGCGCATGTGTATTGATTATAATGATCTCAATCGGGCTTGCTCGAAAGATGCTTATCCCCTCCCTAATATTGACAAAATGGTCGACAACTCGGCCAGTTTTAAATTGCTATGTTCA
The DNA here is from genome assembly GCA_948472305.1 of Vicia faba. Classification (NCBI taxonomy): domain Eukaryota; kingdom Viridiplantae; phylum Streptophyta; class Magnoliopsida; order Fabales; family Fabaceae; genus Vicia; species Vicia faba. Next base: position 406,725,887 of record OX451740.1, on the reverse strand, counting down.
TGGACTCATATTCCGGTTATATGACGACATGGCGAAAGCAGACAAAAAATATACCGCTTTTATGACCGAGTCGAGAAACTATTACTACAACGTAATACCCTTCGGCCTAAAAAATACGGGCGCTACATATCAGCGCATGATGAATAGAGTTTTCTGCAACGAGATAGGCGACATGATCAAAGTCTATATGGACGACATGATCGTCAAATCCACGGAAGAGGTTGATCATGCCCTCCACTTGAAGAAAGTGTTCTAGCAGGCCCGAAAGTGCCGGATGCGATTCAACCTAGAAAAATGTACCTTCGGCGTACAGGCGGGCAAGTTCCTCGGATTCTACCTTACAGAACAAGGCATTGAAGCAAACCCCGACAAATATCGGGCATTTTCTGAATTTCCAACGCCTACCTCGAAAAAGTTCATCCAAATCTTGAACGGCATGCTCACTTCTCTCTCTCGGTTCATGGAAAAATCCGCCCAGCACGTGCTTCCCCTTTTCAAGCTCCTACGCAAGGAAGTTGACTTCGAATGGACGCCATAATGCAAGCAAGCCCTCACTCACTTGAAAAAGTACTGTCATAATTGCCCGTCCTTTCTCGACCCGAGAACGACGAGACCCTCTACCTCTATCTGACTGTTGCCTCCGAGGCAATAAGCGCGCCACTGATTAGAGACGTCCCAAAAAGGAAAAGACCAATTTATTTCACGAGCAAGGCCTAGAGGCGAGATATCAACAAATCGAGAAGGTGGCTCTAGCCCTTGTTAACGTGACGAGGAGGCTCAAACACTACTTCCTGATGCACACCATAATTGTTCGACCGAAGCGACACGAATTGTATCTTACTTGAAATCCACGAGGGCATTAGCGACCAACATCTGGGCGGAAGATCCCTCGCCATGAAAGCTCTACAAGCAGGATATTATTGGCCCACAAAGAAACACAATGCGAAAGAACACGTGAAAAAATGCGAAAAATGCCAACGACACAAAGACATGCTATTAGCTTCCCCCAACGAGCTCAAGTCCCTCTCCTCTCCTTGGCCCTTCGCCTGGTGGGGATTGGATCTCCTCGGTCCATTTGTGGTTGGGACCAATCAAAACAAATATTTGATCGTAGCGGTCGACTACTTCACCAAAAGGATAGAAGCCGAAACTTTGGCCAAAATTACAGTCCAAAAGAAACATCCTCGCTCGGTTCGGCATCTCTCAAGCGATATTCACCGAAAATGGGACTCAGTTCACAGATCACACATTTCAGGAATTCGTCGCCAAACTAGGCACCACCCAACACTTCGCCTTTGTCAAGCATCCCCAGACAAACGGCCAAGCTGAATCTGTAAACAGGGTAATACTCAGGGGCCTCAAGCGGAGATTAGACGAAACTAAGAAAAGATGGGTCGAGGAGTTACACAGTGTACTCTGGGGATACCGAACAACAACACATTCGTCGACCAGGGAGACTCCTTTCCGACTAGCTTATAGAACATATGCCGTCATTCCCGTGGAGATCGAAGAACCCTCCAGGCGTACCGAAGCTCCCCCAGACGAGGAGATGAACAACGTCGCCCTTCCAGAGGAATTAGATTTGGTAGAAGAAATCAGAACAGGAGCTGCCCTACGAGAGGCCTCGCTCAAACAAAAGATATCCATGTGCTACGACACCAAGGTCATACGACGGGAATTCGAGGTCGGCAGCCTTGTCTTGAAGAGAAATCACAAAGAATCTCACGAAGGCAAGCTCGCAGCGAACTGTGAAGGCCCTTATCGCATCTACGCAAAAACAGGGACCGAGGCGTATTACTTAGAAAACTTACAAGGGGGGAACAACTCACCCAGGCCCGACCACGCGTGCATGCCTAGGTACAAACATAACACCCAAAATATTCTGAAGGGGTAAAGTTCCGCTCTTATAACAAGCGCACCCTCAGCCTAACATGGATAACTCAATCGAGCTCCATCGTCCTCGTACCACGACGGCAGAACGCCTGACTCGCGATGGGAAGTTCGCGCCGCCGAACCCAGGTCCCTCAAAACGAGACCTGAGTTCCAGCCCAGGCCCGATATTCATCCCGACCGTTTGACCAGTTTTCCCACACTGGCCAACATATTAACCAAACGAGCAAATCCCCGCTACAAACTCTTAGCAAAATAAAGATATCCCGAATGGACATGTGTAGCAGTAAACATACGAACACTAATTAAATATTTAGAACAATAAAGAGAAACGACCATCAAGGTCGCTATTGTACGAATATTACAACAACAGAGGCCCTTGGCTCCCCATCCAAAAGAATAATTTTGTGGCCACATACCACGCTTGTTCAGAAATTACATAAACAGGCAAAGGCCCGGTGAAACAAAATTATAACAATACGGCACGCAGGCCGGAATAAAATAAAACAGCTAGCAGTCATCCTTCAGTCTCTTCCTCGATGATGGGCGATAGCTGGGCAGGACCCCTGGCAAGCTGAGCGATGAACTCTTTGAGGTAGTCAAGGACCTGAATCTTGCCAGCGGCTACATAGTAGTTAACCCCCATACCTTAGGTGTTGAGTTCGACCCTGAGGTTCAGCACTTGCATCTACAACACCGCATTCTCAAAACTCCCCTCAGAGGCAGCTTGAGTGTCACCCACTGCCAGTTGAAAACGAGCAACAAGCTCAGCCTGAGTCTTTAAATCTTTTGTGTCCTCTGACTCGTCTTCGGCGGGCGTAACCTCAACAGTCAAGGCCGCTACCTTCTCCTCAAGAAACTTCTTCTCGAGCAACAGGATCCTGCATTCCTCGGAGAGTCTCCCTGATTCCTCTTTGGATAATCTCTGGGCTTTTTCCTCATTGGTCCCCCCCTTCTCGCTCGTGGCCAGCTTAGCCCAAAGTTTCTTCAACTCTGCCTCCTGCGAAGAGCTACCCTCGGTGTAAGCAACATTCATCTCCAGTATCCTCTTCAAACCACCAACATCCTACGCCAGCATCACCCTCTTCTCTAGGCGGTCCAAACCCTCTAGATGAAGGGATTCATCCCGAGGAAGGATAAGAGTTGTGCCCTCAAAGAAATCCTTCTCCAGCCAGCAAGGGGGTAGGTCGTACGTCCCTTTCCCCTTCTCCCAAGTCAAATCGACACTTCCCTCGGCACGCGGTATCTTCGCTTTCAAGGATACAGGGGCAGGAGAGAGAGTAACCATAGCTTGGCCCGAAGACGAATCGCCCGGCCCTGAAGTAGGAGCGACCCCCCGAGCTAGTTGAGCGTCCTTCTGAGCCTTCTTCGCTCTAGCAGCAAGAGTCCTGACTATGTGCTATTGGGAGAGATTCAAGCTATCTGTAAAATAAACAAAAAAAAAAATAATAGTTAGCAAACGAGGATTCAAAAAAGCAACGACCGCATATAACTACTCAAAACATAAGTACCCAAATACTTGACAGGATCCTCGCTCTCGAGGAGCTCCTTGACGATTATAAGGCATGGATCGTCTACAACCTCCCCGTTCTTGGAGATCACAGGCTTACCTCCCTGGCCCACTCACTAGACTCGAGGGATCCGGGTCACGAAGGCTGTCAGGACGGCGAAGCTCTCCTGGTCCTCGACGCCGAGCTCCCCCTCCCTCCAAACGTAGGAACCCAATTTGTTATCGAAGTGCTTCCTCGTCCCTTGGAACATGAACTTGTAAATAAATTTGACTACAGGGTCTTCCAACTCGTTCAAACGGGGGGCACCATCCTCGTTACACACCGATACGGTCTTGAAAACATTCAGCATCGCCTTGCTCGAGGAAGGCTGCACCAGTATATATTTATCCTTGAAGTGACGGACAGACTCCAGGTAAGCTTTGAACAACTTCCTGTTGCCTTGCTTCAAAGTGACCCATCCCCATTTGTCGTCGATCTTGCTCCTTTAGATATGGAAGCTGTAAAAGAACAAGGGAATGGTAGCCCCTATCTTCAGGTAATCACAACCGATCTCGAACGCTCGCATGAACACAATGCTGTTCGAGTGCAATTGGGAAGGAGCCAGCCGAAGATGCCTGAATACGGCCACCTCAAATTCCGAGAAAGGAAGCTGACGACCATTTCCCAGAACACAGTGTCGTACATGGGAATCCGTCGTCTGTTGTATTTCGAGCAGATCTTGCTCTCTTTTCCAAGAACATTCAGCGACTACTCTCCCCGGTTTCCATCCTCATGTGCGTACACCTCGGTAAAGACGTCATCCCGATGCTCAAAAAAGTAGGAGGGTTAGTCCCAAGGATCATTTGCGACCAAAGCCCGCAGATCCTCATCATCTCCAGGGGGGAAACAAGCCACCTTGATCAGTAGAGGCTATCTCCACATAACCTCCCCCCACTTGCTGTTCGGGCTGATCCAGCTCGTCCCCAGAAATCTCCAAAATGCTCGAAGAGCTACTCTCCTCGTTTGAAGAACTTCGTGAATATCCAAAAGATTTGCTCGAGAGGTCAACCCCGGCGTTGTCGGTCATAGTACCTGAAAAGTAGAGGATGAAGATGAGTTCGACATCAATGCCAAAACCATTCTTCCACCACTAATCAAGTGAAAGGGTGTTGATAAATGAGGATCGTGTCCTCAACCAGAATCCTCACTAAGGCGCATAAACAGACAGAAGTCTGGGAAATAGCCCTAGGCCCTAAAAGACCATCCACGGAACAACGAGAAAAGTCCAGCGAAACGACCTAGATCCAAAAGGACCATCTACGACACGAAGAGAAATGTCTGGGGAGGATCCACGGCGGCTCCGTCGATTGTAAACTACAGAACCACCGCCTTCCACTAAAACTCCCCAGGAACCCCCTAACAGTCAGGATCCTAAGCCCTAACCGCATGCATTTCTAAGAAGAAAATCATGAAAATCAGAACTACAAAAGCCAAATAACAACGAAAAATTAAAATCTTACCGGTTAAAGAAGAAGGAAGGCTGAAAAGAATGACAGCGAGCGGTGAACCTCAAGAAACGACGATGGTTGACAGGTGAGCAACAACGAGCAGTATGGAGAAAGAACGGAAAAACACAGAACTCCCTACTCCTCTCGTATTTATAGCTGGAACCATTCACACATGCGAGACACACGCATGGAAAACCCTAGGGTCGTCATCATCGCACCCTAGCCCCTAGGCCATCATTGCGCTGCTTCATCAGCACACTACCCGAAACATGCTACCTCTTCAAGTTCAAAGCTCAGAACGACCAACTCTTCATCTCCCCACGAGAAAAATGCAACAGGCGATGCTCACGCCCCCCCATACGACGCGTCCCGTCCCACGAGTAGGTGTTAAAGTCATCACTTATATACCCAGAAGCAACGACTTGGGAAGCTACTGTTCTGGACTGGCCCGACAGCCAGAGTGGGCCCAGTCTAACCCCTTCTTTCTGTACGGTCCACACGACCATGACCTGAATCTCCCCCGTTCTCCGTCAGGCAACATCGATCCATTGTCCTCCTGGACCGACACTTACCCACGATGATTGACGAGCACCTCTTAGTCCGCCCGACCTCAAGTCGCACAGACAACCATGAACCGACCAGATCGCTGCCCATAACCTACCTCCTCCTCGGATCTAACGGCTAGTTACGGGAACACCTGCCTGGTATGACAAGTCATGGCAGTTACCTATTTTTGCGGACCTGCATATCCAGGCCCAAAAACAGGAACCAATGGTCATGCGCTAGGGGCATTATATAAATCCTCACACATGTGACGACCAGGTATCGAATATTCACTATTCACCACTAATACCCCAATATTTTGCTTATATCTCTTTGCCCCCATACTGACTTGATCGTCACAGTGCCTTGCAGGTACCACCCCTTTTTCCCTCCTCGACATCACAGCCCGACTGAAGATCATCATCCGATCACCTTGGAGATTCGCAGGGTGCGGCAGGTCATCGCCGTCCATGGTGGTTAAGATCATTGCCCCACCAGAAAAGATGTTTTTGATCACAAATGGTCCTTCGTAAGTAGGAGTCCATTTGCCCCTGGGATCACTTTGCGGCAAGATGATCCGCTTGATTACAAGATCCCCGACTTGATATATCTGGCGTCTGACTTTCTTGTTGAAAGCCTTGATCATACGTTTTTGATACGCCTGACCATGGCAAACAGCAGTAAGTCGCTTCTCGTCAATCAAGTTAAGTTGATCAAGTCGGGTCTGACTCCAATCGTCTTCACTCAAACCAGCATCTTTCATGATTCTCAAGGATGGAATCTGAACCTCAATAGGTAAAACAGCTTCCATGCCGTATACCAAAGAATAGGGTGTTGCCCCAGTTGATGTGCGTGCCGTGGTACAGTACCCGTGGCAAAGAATATTAAAGGTGGTTTTTTGCCGTACAAGGGGTATATTAATATCCTTCCCAATCTCAGTAAGAACACATACATACGATGAAGTATTTTCAAAGTAGGTTGATCATCCTTCAAAGGTGGTTTTTTTCTATACCTTGAGTTTTATGCCTTTCTCGGGCTCTTGTTATGCATTGGCACTCTGTCCGTATTGATCATTACTTCGAGGGGAATAACATGTAGGCATAAGGCTTCTCCTAGGTTCCAACATATATTTCTATAGGAATCTTTAGTAGGTGCGAGGAGAACTCGGTGAGTTCATGAGTTGTGCTCCTGTTGGAGTCTTAAATAATCACATGGAGAGGCTGGTGGGTTTATGCTTAGTGCTCCATTTAGAGCCTTAGATAATCGCAAGGAGAGTCCAATGGATTCCTACTTGATCTTGTAAGAGTGTTTGATTTTGCAAGAAGAGTCTGACGTATTCATGATTGATGCTTTTCTGAAAGTCTTAAAGATGTTGTCGGGTCTTTAGCCCGATTAATAGAACTTTCGAGATGATTTTATTTGAATTTTTTCGTTCTTTGTTGGAGATTCGATGAGGAATTCAAATTCAAAATATTGATGGTGAAATTAAAGAAATTTAAGGAGAAATGGGAGTGGACTATGAACTTCTTCCTTTATAAATTTGTCCAACTAACTTTTACAATGAGATACAATGTGATTTATATAGAGTCACATGATAGAATATTAGGAGTTACAACAATAACTATGTCTAGGTCCCTAAGGAATAAATTTCCCACTGTCCAAGGGAATATGACTTTTGATTTACCCAAGACTGATTTGAATTTAACCAACAAAACTCCCCCATAAATTCAAATATTTCTTCGATCCATCATGCCTAGCATTTTCTTGCCTTTGTCGAAAAGCTCATTCGACAGTGGTTTTGTGAGAATGTCCGCTGCTTGATCTTTGCGCAACCTGCTTCAGTTCAATGCTTCCATCCTTCACATGTTCTCGAATAAAATGAAATCGAACATCAATGTGCTTACTTCGTTCATGGTTGACTGGATTCTTCGCCAGTTCGATTGCAGATTTGTTGTCAACTTGAATTATTATTGCGTCTTCCTGTTTCGGTTCCATCTTGCTCAACAGTCTTCTTAGCCATATTGCATGACATACACACCAGGATGCTGTTACATACTCTGCTTCACAGGTCAAAAGAGTTACAATGAGTTGCTTCCTTGATAGTCAGGTGAAAGCAGTGTTTCCCATGAAGAATACATAACATGAAGTGCTCTTTCGATCATCAATGTCACCACACCAATCGCTATCAGAGTAACCAGTTAACTTGTATTCTTCTGCTTTCGAATAGAACATTCCAAGTGACACAATTCCTTGGACATATCGAAGGATTCTCTTCAGAGCTTTCCAATGTGCAACAACTGGTTCTTCCATGAACCGACTCACAATTCCAACACTCAGCGAAAGGTCTGACCTTGTGCATGTAAGGTATCGAAGACTTCCCACCAAGCTTCGAAATTTGTTTGCTTCGACACGCTCTCCCCCGTCAAATTTTGAAAGCTTTGCTCCTGGCTCCATTGGTGTCGAAATGGGATTGCAGCTATCCATCTTAAATCTTTTCAGGATATCTCTTGCATATTTTCTTGTGAGATGAAGATTCCTGTTTCTTCTTGTTGTACCTCCAGACCAAGAAAGTATTTCATTAGGTTTAAGTCAGTCATCTCAAATTCTTGGGTCATTGTGCCTTTGAATTCTTCGATCATCTGGTTGTTGTTGCCCAAGAAAGTTAAATCATCAACATAGAGAGCAACAAGCAATATTTTATCTTTTTTCTTCTTCACATACAAGGCATGTTCGAATGGACATTGCTGAAATCCATTTTCCTTGAAGTATGTGTCAATTCGAGTATTCCATGCTCGTGGTGTCTGCTTCAGCCCGTAAAGTGCCTTATTCAACTTTAGCACCTTTCCTTCATTTTCGATTTTCATGAATCTAGGGGGTTATTCGATGTAAAATTCTTCTTCGAGCACGCTATTCAGAAAGGCTGACTTGACATCCATCTGATGTATTTTCCATTTGTATTGAGCAACTTGAGATTTGAGTAGTCGAATTGTCTCCATTCTCACAACAGGTGCGAAGACTTCATCGTAATCGATTCCTTTTTTCTGCATGTATCCTTTCGCCATAAGTCGCGCCTTGTATCTTTCGATTTCTCCTTGTGCATTCATCTTTTTCTTAAACACCCACCTTACACCAATTGTTTGACTTCCATTTGGTAACTCTGCTAGTTCCCAAGTATCATTGCGTTCGATGGCCTTGATTTCTTCATTCATAGCATCCTTCCAATTTTTGTTTCTTATTGCTTCTTCGAAACTGACATCTTCAGTGTTTGCCAACAAACATACAAGATGCACTTATTCTGTGTTTTCATACAAGTCTTGTAAGCTTCACAACCTGGGCTGTGAGGGCCCTTCTTCATCATCAGAGTTTTCTGGTTCTGTCGAAGTGTCTTTCGATATAGCATCTGGTACTTTAACCACAACTTCAGTGGAGTTGTTCCAGTCCCACTTGCTTTCTTCATTTATTCAAACATCTCTACTTACTATCACCTTCTTATTTATTGGGTCGAAAAGTCTATAACCTTTCGTTTTCTCATCATACCCAATGAGTATGTATTTCTGACTCTTATCTTCCAGCTTTGTTCTTTTTTGATCAGGTACATGTGCATAAGCCACACTTCCAAACACTTTGAAATGAGACACAATTGGCTTTTGTCCACTCCAAGCTTCTTGAGGTGTTAAATCTCCCAGCTTCGAATATGGACATCTATTTTGAACGTAGATTGCACACTGTACAACTTCAGCCCAAAACTCCTTCGACATGTTTTTGCTCTTCAGCATTGATCGAACCATGTCAAGGACTGTTCCATTCTTCCTTTCCTCTACACCATTTTGTTGAGGTGAGTATGCTGCATTCAAAAATATTCTTATGCCTTGATCTTCACAGTACTTCATAAAGACTGTCGAAGTATACTCCCCACCTCTGTCTAATCGAAGGGCTTTGATGTGCTTGTCTGTTGCTTTTTCAACCATTGTCTTAAACTTCTTGAATACTTCGAAGGCTTCTGACTTTTCTTTCAGAAAATACACCCATGTTTTTCTTGAGAAATCATCAATGAAAGATATAAAATACTTTTTTCCACTGAAGGATTCTGGGGTAATTGGTCTACATATGTCAGTGTGAATCAATTCCAGAATTTGTTTGTCCTGATATTCTGCCTTCGATTGGAAAGAGGTTCTCGTTTGTTTGCCAAACACATAATCTTCATAGAATTTTCCTTCGAATTCCACGTCTGGCAGTCCATGCACCATATTTTTCTTTGCTAACCTCCTTAGTCCAGCTTGATGTAAATGACCAAAACGAAGATGTCACAGGGATGCTTGATCTACGATATTGGCTTGCAAACACTTTTCTCGAATGCTTCTCAAATTCAACTTGTACATTCTATTTCTCCCCATTTCGACTTGAGCAACCAGACGTCCTGACTTGTCTTTTAAGTGCAAGCTTCGATCTTCCATGAGAATCGAATAGCCCTTTTCTGTGAGTTGTCCCAGACTCAAAATATTTTCTTTGAGGTTTGGTACATAGTACACATCTTGGATAGATCCTATCAAATCATTCTTCTGCAAGAAATTGATTGTTCCTTTTTCTCCGACCCTTACTTTCGACGCATCTCCAAAGGAAACATGACCATCATCAATCTTCTTTATTTCTTTGAACAAGTGCTTATGACCACACATATGGTTGCTTGCTCCTGAGTCCAGGTACTACATAGTGTCATTTTCTGCATCTGCTTCCTTTTGAGTCATTAACAGAAATCCTTCATTCGATTCTGTTTCTAGAGCAAAGTTTGTTGTTTCTTCTACCTTTCTTCTGAGACGACAATCTTTTGCAAGATGTCCTATTTTATCACAATTGTAGCAACTGTAGGAGTTGCAATCTTTCGCATAGTGTTCCTGTTTGTTACATTTGTAGCATTCGATATTGTTGTAATTCGATCTACCACCTCTCTGGTCACGTCCTCTTCCACGCCAGTTTTGTTGACTTGACTGTCCTCTGTCGAAGTTGTTATTTTGGTAACTTCGACCACCATTACGTCCTCCACGATCATGTCCTTTCCCACGCCAATTTTGAGAAAAAAGTACCTTTTCATCTCTGTTGGATTCTGCATCCTCAAGAGCCTCCTCCTTCTTTATTTTACGTTGTTCATGTGCCTCAAGCGAACCAACCACTTCTTTGACAGTGATTGTCGAAAGGTCATTCGCTTCTTCTATTGCGCATACTATATTTTCAAACCTATCTGTTAAAGATCTCAGAATCTTTTCGACAATACGAGCATCAGACATTGCTTCTCCATTTCGATTGAGTTGATTTGCTACCGTCTGCACACGAGTGACGTAGTCTGACACAGGCTCTGTTTCCTTCATCTTCATTCTCTCCATTTCTCCTCGAAGAGTCTGTAGGCGAACTTGTTTGACTCTATTTACTCCTTTGAAAGCTTTTTCGAGCGTGTCCCACGCTTCCTTTGATGTAGTCGAATCAACAATCTTTTCGAAAACTGATTCGTCAACTGCTCTGAACAGCATGTACAATGTTGTTTTATCCTTTGCTCGCGTTTATTTCAACGCCTTGTTCTGAGCAGTTGTGATTCCCGTCGTATCTGATGGTTCTTCAAACTCATCGTTAGTTACTTCCCATACACCTAATGATCCCAGCAACGCCTTCATCTAGATACTCTAGTTCTCATAGTTCGACTTTGAAAGTCTTGACAGTGGCATCTGACCCATCATATTTGTCATGTGCTCTGATACCAATTTAAAGAAATTTAAGGAGAAATGGGAGTGGACTATAAACTTCTTCCTTTATAAATTTGTCCAACTAACTTTTACAATGAGATACAATGTGATTTATATAGAGTCACATGATAGAATATTAGGAGTTACAACAATAACTATGTCTATGTCCCTGAGGAATAAATTTCCCACTGTCCAAGAGAATCTGACTTTTGATTTACTCAAGACTGATTTGAATCTAACCAACAAAAATAATATGTGATTGTCATTGTCTACCGTTAATCAATCTACTATTGGTCCCTCAAGTATGGAGGGTACAAACTAAATATACAATATAGTCCCTTAATTATGAAGCCTTGAAGCCTATCGGGTTAGATGCTTTAGGAAAAAGTATAGAGGATACAAGTCGGAAATCTGGAATGTACAAAATTGCTTAAAAGCATCTTTCATGGAAGTAGGGGAAAATAAGGAAAGTCAGACTTTGTAAGACATTGTTGAGGGAGTATGAAACTATTTGTATTCAAGCTTTAGAGATGCTGGATTCCAAAAAGCCTAGCCTTAATTAAATCTCAAAGCTTATATTCATTTTAGTTCTCCTTGTTCTATGCAATGTGAAAGATTTCTAACTCTTCAACAACTTCCAATTTCAAAAACTTTAATATAACACCATGCAGCAATGTGAGACTTCTAGTTCTCCTTGTTCAACAAGTCTATTTGTATCCAATTTGAGATTTTTTTATGACCCTCCAACAATACTATCTAGGTTGGTTGCTGCAATTGTTTGATTCAGTGTATTACAACTTGTGTTTATGTATGTTGCTTTAGTCTCTCATTTATATATTGTTCAACATGTTTAATTTCATTAAATGCAAAAAATTTACTCAAATTTGACATTTCAGCTTGGAAATCTCACCATAGTTGTGATCTCATGGTTTATTGGCTTTTTTCATTGATCTCTATTTGCTTTTGTATTCTCTATATGGCAGAATTTGAAGCAAGAAACAACTAGTTTGATGAAGAAGATTGAGCTTCTTGAAGCTTCGAAACGGTTTGAACATCTTAAATTTCTCTTCATCTTCACAAAGGGTTAACATATATTCACACTAATAAATTTCACTCACAACAAAAGAATGTATTGCATGTGTATTGTTCATTTCTCAGGAAACTCATGGGAGAAGGATTGGGTTCATGCTCCTTGGAAGAACTACAACAGATAGAACAACAGTTGGAAAAGAGTGTAAGCACTGTTAGAGCAAGAAAGGTAATTAATCATCTTAACAAATCACTTTATTTTCTACGAAGCACATGCACTCCGAACACGACTCCAACCCATATAATAATTTGAAAAAATAAATAAATTAGACGTAATCAAAAGTGTCGTGCAGGTGCATGACACCGATATAACACAGACACACATTTTTTCAGAGACGTCTTAGTAATATTCTGAACTTAATTAAATACTTGGATTCCTATTTTATATTTTTCAGAATCAGGTTTACAAGAATCAAATTGAGCAACTTAAAGAAAAGGTATGTTGTAAAGAAAATAGGGTTTCAGAGTGTGATACAAAACCCTAATATTTTTCTGTAGTAGAGAAAGTGAAAAGTTGTTGTTTCTAGGATTATTATTATTAAACAGTGAGAATGAAAAGAAAAAGTCAGTAGTTAGTACATTAAAAAAGTGATTATTTCTGTGTTTTGAACACAATTCAGGAAAAAGCCCTACTTGCTGAAAATACCAGGCTCTCTAAGCAGGTGAAAAATAAACTACAGTTACTGTTGTCATGGGATATTTATTTTATTTTAGAAATTATTTAATTAGATTGAAAATTGAAAACCTAGTGCAGCCACCGCCACAGCCGCTGCCGCTGTCGCCGCCACCTCCGAATGATCATCAGAGAGAAAATCAAAATCAAGCGTATGCAGAAAGCAGCAGTCCAAGCTCGGATGTGGTGACTGAGTTGTTCATTGGACTACACAGGTCTAGTTGAACATAATGGTTTAATCGTCTAGTGCATGTTTGGTTTTACGATAATTCCAATGCGTCTAAGCAACAAAATTCCTCCTTTTCTATTGCATTGGAATTTATTCAACTCAAGAACAAACGTATCCTTAATACTTGCCTTATATACATGCAAGTGTAGAGTAATGGGAAAAGCACTAATGTCTCTAATGTATTTATTTGTTGAACAATGTGATGCACTGAATATATTGTCATAATTTTGTTCTTATCAAAGTGCTGAAAATATTATAGATGGTCTTAAAATATATAAAATTAAGAGCATAACTCTAAGAACTGCATGGTTTGAGGGAAGTGAAGGCATGTCTCCTCTTCTTGTAACTGTGGCTGCACCACAAGTATTTGCAAAATCAAGAGCTTCCCTCAATCTTATCTTAGGGTTGATTTGTGGGGAAGGTGTGAATATTGATTGTCTTTTTTTTCAAGTTTGTGTAATAATCGTTCGGGGTGTCTAGAAAGAATGTAGGTTATTTATAAATTTCATAATGGATTGGAGGTTTTAACTTGCCACTCTACACTTATATCCAGTAATCTCTTATTTTTTTTTGGTTATTTTGAAAATGTCCCTTAATAAATTGGATGGTTGTACAAGAACAAAATTTCCGATATAATTTAAAAAAAAATTAAAATATACCAAAATTTCAAGTAGTGTAAATTTTTTTTTTTGAAAAACAAAGTATCGGATATTTTGAAAAATCTGATATTTTTTCGAAAGTTCCGATAATTATTTTTAGAAATTAAAAAAAAAACGGTTTTTTTTTTTGAAATTTTCAATAAAACTTATTTTTTTTTGAAATTTTGTGATCGTACGCAAGAGTATAATAGTAAAAACATATAAATGAGTGGTACCGTATATAATTTGAGGGAGTGTCATGTTAAAACCTCCATAAGTTGGCTGGACTTTAGAGGTTTAGGATTTGGAAGCCCTTTTTGCTTGCAGGGCATGGAAGGTGGATGGATGTTCTCTATTATAGTGTTGTATTCGGGTAATTGATGATAGTATTGAGTTAGAATATCCCTTATACTCTCTTATCAGTATTGTATCTAGTCTAAATAATCTGAGTTTTACTGAAGATGGGACAAAATCACTCCAATATAAATAGTAATAGTGTCACCTTACAAATGTATTTATGTGTAGCCATTATACTCAAGAAAATAATCAACAAAAGAATTATTAGCACCACTTGTATCAATTGCTTCCACTTCAAAACCAAAAACCTAACCCTTATGAGCAAAAATAAAAACTCTAAAATAAAAATTATAAAATTTGATTAACTTGGGTTAACATTTTGTCACATTCACGCTGTCACAACATCCACGATCATTTGATTGAGATCAAACGATTCAAATTTAATATAGACTTGATTTTTTAAATGATAAAGGTATTGAACTTATTTACTTAAAAATATATAAAACTAGAAGCACTTAGAGAGGAAAATAAATCCTCTTGCTTCTCCATCATCTCTATAGCACGACTCTCAAGAATCTCAATTAGGTCATCCTTCTCCTTCAAGTCCACTCGGTGGGACCTCTCTAAAGTCTGATACTTATTCTTCCAAGCCTCTTTCTCCTGCTGCATCCTGACTAAGGCAAGCTGAAGCTCTTCCACATCATCTAAAATGGGAGGAGTGATCTTCACAAACATATCAGACATAGGTGCTTCACGAGAATACAAAATCTTCAATTGAATTGCCCTTGCTTGTACCCATCGGAGATAAGGTTCCAAAGAAACAACTCCTCTAATTTCCAATTCCTTTCTACTCTTCCTGTGAATATGGCGCCAAGCATTTGCAATATCCTCCTTAGAGTTCTTATGATCCTCTCTCTCTTTAAGAAAGAAACTACTCAGATGAATACTATTTAGCTTGTCTCTCATCGGATATCTAAGCTGACGTCGTGCAAGAACGAGATTGTAGTTAATTATTCCCTTTGTACCAAGAAGACGTACATTAGGGAAACTATCACAACTATTGACAATCTCTACATAAAGGTAAGCTTGATGATACCAAAGAATATCTGAATGAATGAAGGCCATAATCTCCTGAGCCCAACGAGGTTCCTTCTTGACATCCCAGAAAGCATCAGCCCGATGTAAGTGAGAAATAAACCACTGATACAACAAAGGCGTGCAACAGATGATCATCCCTCCATGATAAGAATCTCGAAGATGAATGGAGTGATAAACATCTCCTAATAATGTAGGGATTGGATTCCCTATCAAAAAGATCCTAATGGCATTGATATCCATAAAATTATCGATGTTTAGAAATAAGAACAACCCATAAGCAAGCAGAGCAAAGATAGCTTCAAAAGAAACTGTACTCTTCATCCTAGCAAAGTAGTGAGCTTTCTCCAATAAAAACTGAGCGGGTAAGCCTCTAATTCCTCCTTTGGTAGTCATGTGGGCCTCAATCCCAGACTTCCCCAAATGAACGAAAGCAGCAATCTCATGAGACTTTAGCTCCCCCTCTAAATCGATGAAAGGAACACGACCGACAATAGATAAACCCAGTAGATAAGAATACTCCTCTAATGTAGGAATCAACTGATAATCATGGAAAGTGAAACATCGATACATCGGATCATAGAATTAGACCAAAGTTGAGAGAATCCTCTCCTTCATCCTGAGCTTAATGAGAGACACAATGGATCCATACTTCTTCCGAAAATATGTAGAACTCTCAATCTCAGGAATCAGATTCATCAAATCATCTATCTTAGGATTCTTGAAACTGTACTTCTGAGTCTTTCTTTTTCTAGAATCCATGGTTAAAAGTACCTAAGATATTTGCAAAAAGTCAACTTAAAGTCCCTTGAACCAATTTTTTTTAAAAGATGCACATGGGTGCATGAATGCATGATGTAACAATCACACACAAGATCACAACATGGGGGATTCATAGGTTTGACATCACGAGCATGAAGTCAAAGGTACTACCCACAAGGTATGGTCTAATAGTTTAACACCAGCCGAACAAGGTTCTAAGAGGTTCCCAGAGTCTACATCATTCCTTCGGATATTAGCTACAACCCAATTGACTTGATAATTAGTAATATTCTCAGAAAAAACTCGTCTGAGTGTAGTATCGCGTGATAACCATTTCCGGATTACTCCTTCATAGTTTCCTCACTACACCTAAAAGGCAAAGATGGGTTAAAGGTTCTACGGTCCTCAGTTTCAGCATGCTTCCAGGTCGAAAGCAGCACGTCTTCCCGATTACTCGGTAAACGACACTACAGTTAAAGGGGCCTCCACTGAGTGAGGGATCTCATGCCTCCTTTTTTGGGATTACTCCCTCAAAGTTAACATGACTATACTGTCCGTCCTATCTTAAGTTTGCCCAAGTCCGAGTATAGGACTTATGAGAAATCACCAAGCATCCTGAAAACCAAGAAAATCCAGACAAACATATATACAACATATAACATATAAACAACAATAGCACATGCATAAATAAGCAAAGATAAGCTCAACCAACTTAGGGATGAAATAGCATTTGGTAAATCTATCCCCGGTGAAGCCTCCATTTTTTTGTAACGGTAGAAATGTTGAGACAAAACCATTGGATTGACTTGACACGCACAAATAAAATAAAAATCTCCACCGCGTTTTATTATTTCCAAAGGAATGGGAAAAGAGCGAATAACCTAAAAAGAGGGGGAGAGAATCTAAGTTTGGGGGTTGGTTATGCAAAGGGAATGTATTAGCACCCTAAACACCTACGGTACTCCACAAGAACCTCTTTTAAAATTTGTGTATTTTGGCTATAGAAGTTATATAAAAATAGATGGTGGAGATGGAAGAGAAATAATTTTTTACAATTTTTTCACCCGTCGCGGTTGCGAACCTTTAGTGCCTACATACCACCTTCTGTTTAATAGGAGATCAGGACACTCGTAGTTCACCTTTAAAAATTTAAAAAAAAATCACAAATGTGTTGGTTAATTTTAAGAGATAAGACCTCATCGTCGTATCTGAGTGCAAAACATACTTACTACCCACGATAATGAGAAAGGAGAATTTGCATCATATCAAAGTGGAGGATATGGCTTGGATTTTTAATCAACAAATTCTCGCTCAACACCCAAGTGGAAAACATCTCGCTTCACTATATATCATAGAAGTATAGTAGCTCACATCACTACAAGAATTGACAAGAGTTTAATCTTTTGAAAAAAGTTTTAAAACAAAAGCCAAAATGGCAAAATAGTTTGAATGAGATTGATGGAATTTTAGTCTTCTTACAAAAATATTAAAGTATTGTTAAGTTTTTTAAAATTTGATTAAAGAAAATATTTTGAAAATGCATGGACCTAAGTTCAAGTTTATTGTGAAAGTAGTTCAAGTTAGAAAACAAGAAGAATTTTGAAAAGGAGGGAGAAGATTTTTGAAATTAAAAAAGGTGGGAGGAGATGAAGGGACTATCCTAAAGCATAAGGTAAAACTAGGGAAAAGAGCCGTCTAACCAACAAGAAGCCAACACTTGACACAATGAGTCAATGTAGAATTCTCATCCTATGGATTGAAACCAAACAAGCAGAGATAATAAACCTCTTAAGAAAACCAAGCTTCAAATGCATCATGTCTTCACAAAAACTGGGCAGAGTAATGGTTGTATACAGATGAATTCCCAATCATAGACAAAGCACATAGTCGAAATAACCTACACACAAAGAAAACAAAATAACTCAATATCTTGGGCTGAACCCCAAGAAATGCAGACAAAATGACAGTAGAAGTCACAAGGTCTCAAGGTAGGTCAAGGTCTCTAATCCTAAGTCCAAGAAGTCTATAACTCTAAAATGCCAAGGATAGTAACCAAATAGTCCAAGTAACATTAAAGTTTTTTATTGTTTAAGTTGATTATTAGGTATCTTAAAAAAGAAAATGAAAAGTTTAAGTGAGAAAAATAAAAAGGACATAAAGATAAATGCTCAAGTGAGCAAAGATGAAAATAACATGAAATAAAAATGCTAAAATAAGTGTGCTTAAAGTAAAAAGCATAAAGTAAAAGCATAAAATAAAGTCAATTAGAAGATTGATAAAATCAAAGCCTCTCAACAACATGTTTCATTTTCTTTTTTTCAATTATATCATTTGTTTCAAAATTTCAAGGCAACAATAAAATGATCAACGATGTTTAAATGATTCACTTAGTTCCAAAATTTATGAAGATTCATTAGAGGATTGATAAGACCAAAGTCTCCTAACAATGAACATTAAGGTTATTGGATGAATGGTTTCAAATTAAACATACTTGGGCTTGCAAATATAGGTTTGGGCCACGAATGATCATTTCTCGAATCGGGACAAAATTTAGCGCTATGTTAAGCAATCGTAAGTGGACTTATATAGAAGTCACACATATTTTGAGGTCGGTCAAAAGCAATCCATGTGCCATATGTTTGGAGTGATGATATGTAGATCATCCTCTAACGACATGTAGCACAAAGGAGAAGAGGATGAGATGAAGAGGGAGGAGATACATTTGAATAAAAAATTTAATCAAACTATCATTAAAATCATCCATCTATTTTAGTGGAGTTAAACTCAACACTCAAGATCCAATGATGTTAATGAAGTTTATGATCAACAATCAAATAGCCAGAATATATTTAAAAAAATTGCATTTAATGAATAAAGTAAAAAAGAAAAATGATTTTTAAATTGTTTTTAAAATGAAAATAAAAGGTAAAATAATAAACTATTTTCAAAGTATCAAAGAAAAATTTAAAAAGACCATGGAAAAATCAGAGTTGGCCTCCAATATTTTTATAATTTTTTTGGTGATTTTTTAAAACAGGAAAGTATTTTTAAACTAATTAAAATCACTCAAATAAGTGAAGAAAAAGATCATAAATAGTAGAAGTCAAGATAAAATTCTAGAAAATTTTTAGAAAGTCAGAAATGAGTTAAATGATTTTTATAAAAAATTTCAGAATTTAAAAACATCAAAAAGTATTTTTTTAATGATTAAAAACAAGTTAAAATAAAGGAGAAATTATAAAAAATATCAAATATGAAAATAAAATCATGAAAAAAATAAAAACTAGGAAGAGAATATTTGAAAAAAAAATTGTGAATATTTTCATAATTTTTGAGTAAAAAATGAATTTTCTATGATTTTTTGAAGTTTAAATCAATTAAAATAAAAAAAATCAGAAAATAAAATAACAAACTAAAAAAATGTGGACCATCTGATCATTGTCAAAATGTGTTAGTAAGCAGATCCAGTGGATCTGGCGTGCTGTGCATGTCATGGACTTTATTAAATATCACACTTAATCATTTATTATAAAACAAAAATAACTTAAAATCTGGCACGTTGGATGGAGTCTGACTCACTAAAGTAATCAGATCCTAGGGCCCATAACATGCGCGCATGGTAAAGTGAAACACCAAATCTGTTTCAAAAAAATAAACTGACTAAACGTCATTGGTTGAAGACAGACATGTCACCGTCTTCAACCTCTAACCAACCTCAAATTGAATTCCAAAAAGTGTAAAATTAGGGCTTAATCTTTGATGTTGGATACTTTTTAAAAAAATCAAAATTTCAAGGAGAAAAATGATGGTGAAGGCATGCCCGCAAACTGCTTGATAAAATGTTTGGCTTAGCGCGCGCGTGGCTGAGCAAAATGCCAACTCCAGACCCCAAATCCTAAGAAATATATCTCTCTCCACACTTGACCATTTGAAATGATTCTTGAACAAAAAATGAAGATCACACTTCATAATCCAACTTTCATGTTGCCAACTTTTTGATTTGAGCTCAAATGGACATTCAAAATTAATCATGAAGGAAACAAATTTTTGTGCATATTTGAGAAATTTTACTAAGTGTCCAAAACATCCAAGCTCCATAACTTTTTCTCCTTTCACTTTTTGGACTTGAGGCCTCTAATACAAAGTTGAAGAATTTTGTATCCTCTTTCTTGGCATGTAAAGTTTGTACATTTTCAATAAAAGTTGAGAGAGTTATGACCAATCAAAATTCAGTACTATGAACACTTAGAAAAAATTCAAAATTCCAAATAACTTCATTGTCAAGTTATCTCCAATTCACACTTCCTCTTAGTTTTATATCACCATTGACCATGAAATATGAAAATAGGGACATTGAATTGATAGTTGACCAAAACTCCCCTTGGTCAACAGTTGACTTTGGTTGACTTCTGGTAAAATGACCAATTTACCCCCTTTTGTCAATTGAGCCATTTCAAACCCAAATTGATGATCAAATTTCCAATCATAGATGCTCATGAACATGTAGAGAAACATGGAATCAAGTATTGCCCAAAAAGTCGGAGATTTCCTGATTAAATTCCAAACCCTAGTTTTGGTCGTCTGTGCTAGGAGATGGTAAGATACATGCAATGGTGCCATTTCCTACAAGATGACATTCAAAGAGACATATATACATATTTTGATGTTAGTCAAAAGGATATATGTACAAGATACACAATTCAAGGTGCTTGATGATCCCTCATAGACAAACCTAAAGATAGGATGAAGTACCCAAAACCCTAATGTGTGATCTTGTTGTATTGTGATCTTTTCTTCTATCCGGAGATGCAAAGTTTAAAATCTTTGTGTTGATGCGATTGAAGATGCTTAAATATAAAACAAGCCCTATTTTTGGCCCTAAGATGCCATGAAATTCTTATGATTATAAATGCAAATGAATAAATCCAAAATGACACAAGACACCACTGGGGATGTAGGAAATAAAAACAAGGATCCAAAGAAAAACCTGACCAGGAAAATAAATCACTGGTGAACAAAAGACTAGACTATATTGAGGTAAAGCCTAAAGAGGAGATAAAGCGTCATTAACTCAAAGTTTAGGGAGAGGAGGTAAGGGATAAAAGTGATCGACAGATGAATGCGAACTATCCACCCACTGAGGAGATAGCAAAAAAGTAACCTCGACCCACCGGGGAAAGAAATGGTAAGATAATACCGATAAATACAAAATATTATGGTAGGTAATAAATGATTAGCACCAGTACTCTTGACTGGAAACAAATGAACTTCTTCAGAGTAATGTGAATCTCAATGACGAACTATCTCCCATAATGACGAGACTATCATTCATCGGAAAAATATCTCAACAATGAACTACCTCCCATAATGACGAGGCTACCATTCATTGGAGTAACAAATCTCAACAACGAACTACCTCCTATAGTGACGAGGCTATCATTCATTAGAGTAATAATTCTCAACAACGAACTACCTCCCATAATGACGAGGCTACCATTCATTAGAGTAACAAATCTCAACAACAAACTACCTCCCATAATGACGAGGCTACCATTCATTGGAGTAACAAATCTAAACAACGAACTACCTCTCATAATGACGAGGCTACCATTCATTAGAGTAACAAATCTCAACAACGAACTACCTCCCATAATGACGAGGCTACCATTCATTGGATTAATAAATCTCAACAACGAACTACCTCCCATAATGATGAGGCTACCATTCATTGGAGTAACAAAATATGAATCTTCTATGGGAACTGACAAACTTACTGGGGAAATACAGGTTGCTCAAATAAAGAGACCTGCCACTTTCAGTTATGAGAAGGAATTGCAATAATGATTTCCCGGGGAAAGAAATAGGACTTCCTAGGGAAATGTCAAAATATTCCCACTGAGGGGATAAAATCTTCACGTGCAAATTAAATGCAAATTATCGAACAAGGGCATAAAGCTTGCAGAAATCAAAGTAATAATTTTGCCGGGGACCACCAATTCAAACCCGAAATAAATCGGGATGAAACAGTCAACCAAAATAACACCTCATGAGAAATAAACTCAAGAGGGAACCATGTTCTACCCAGACAAAGAGATGGACAGGGGGGATGAACCAAAATTCTTCCACGAGGAATAACTCAGTGGGGAAATTGAAAGGATATACACTTTCTGCTTAAGGTTGACACTCTATTGGAGAGAGGGTAACATAACTCTACAAAATAGTGTAATATACTAACAAAATACTAATTAATGCATATGAGCAATGAATTTATAAATTCAACTATGCATGATGTATGTATGAATGTATGAACATTATCATGTACATGCTAACAAAACAGACACACAACACATGGAATAACCAGAAAAAACCAACTTGGGTAAAGTCAATACTCGGCTAAATCACATCCAGGATGAAGATTTCATAAGAAAGTAAGCACCAACTGAGGAAACAAATTCCCGTTTCACTGCTTAACTCCACTGGGAAGGAACATAATTCGAAAATAATTAAATCATAATAATAAATCAGTACAGATACATGGATATAACATTCTCCTCTAGGCTTCACCGAGGAACATCACACAGACTTTAATGGGGAAAAATGCTTCAACGTCTATACTTCTATTGGGGATTGCAATATTGATTTCAATAGGGTAGACTAAAGCCACATTATTGAGACATCAATTGAGGATCTCATACTGACTTTATTAGGGAGGGCAACGCCACATCATCGAGAGGAACCCAAAATGCATTCTTCAATACTGAGAGTGATGATTGCACCCACTTCTCTGAGGAGAAATTATGGAATCTCATGGGGATAACAATTTTCAGAGAGACACGTTATCTCAGCCTTACCTGGGGATTTAAGAAGTCAAACATTACAACAAGAAATTAAATTTATGGGGATTTTAAATCAAACCTAGCACTTGGTGGAAGAAAACCCAAAATGTTGACAACTGTTTCAACACTCTTTAGAGAAGATATTGCCCTTGTCTAGTTGCCTGGGAAACAAACAACGACAAAAATGCTAGCGCTGGAAAGGGCGATGTTTTTCAAATGATTTCATCTTAGCACACAAAGGGGAAAAGAATTTCGTCATGTGAGCAAAGACCTTATTGGGGAATCTGGGGTAGATACTTCATACCATGTAGACCCGAAAAATGAACCAAGACTTGACTGGGGAAAATGGGATCACAAACCCAACACCGCGTCATACATCAATTAGCATCATTTCCAACTATCTGAGGAACTCAAAAAGATCATACACATATAAGCAAAAATGACCTAGGAGAGCCTTCCTGGGGAACACATCCAAAACTTCAGAGTTCTTCCATCCTTGGAGTCACTATTTTTGTTCTCCTTGAGCCACATAATCTAAAGCAAGAAGTAATTTGTAAATTATTTTCAAAAGAATAATTTTTGTTATTTAATATTTTTGATTTGAAAATTACTATCAATAATAAATGAAATCTTTGTAAGATGAATAAAATAAGAATTTCAAAGAATTGGATAAAAGCTCAAACTTTATTAATAAAATGGTAGTATGCAAATGGCGATACTCCATAGATGATTACAAAGTTTGGAAAATGTTAATATATTGGAAAAGATACATTGAAATACAATGACCACTATTCTCCCTAACAACTTTGGATTCCTGAGCAGATACTTCAGTTGAAGAGTGGCGAGGATCCAAGAAGATTATTGCTTCAATGACCAAGTCTTGTCTGACGCAGTTACTTGCCAGGAAATCCCTACCTTTTGCCTAGATTGACCTTGCGGGTTTTCGACCTACCGGGAAAATTTATTCTGTTTGTGTCTCTAATTTTTTCCTAGACCTCCCTTTCGGGTTTTCGGCCTACTGAGACGCTCTTTTTTGCCTAAGTCTCCCTTTTGGGTTTTTGACTTAGTGGGCTGTTCTTTTATTTCTTTAGGCGAAGTATTTCTTGACTGCGTCAACATTTATAGGACGTGGGAACTCCTCGCCATCCATAGTTTCAATAATCAATACACCGCCAGAGAAGGCTTTCTTGACAACATATGGTCCTTCAAAATTGGGAGTCCACTTGCCCCTAGAATCAACATTAAAAGACATGATCTTCCTGAGCACGAGGTCGCCTTCTTTGAATTCACGAGGCTTGACCTTATTATCAAAAGCTTTCTTCATTCTCTTCTGGTATAACTGACCATGACATAAAGCTATCATTATCTTCTCTTTAATTAAATTCAACTAGTCAAACATGTTCTGGACCCATTCAGCCTCTGACAATTTGGTTTCCATTATCACACGTAAAGCGGGAATCTCAACCTCGATCAGAAGCACTACTTCCATTCCATACACAAGAGAGAACGGGGTTGCCCCTGTTGAAGTGCGGACATAAGTATGATACCCATGCAAAGCAAAAAGGAGCATCTCATACCAATCTTTATAAGTAACAACCATTTTCTGGATGATCTTCTTGATATTCTTATTAGCAGCTTCAACAGCCCCATTCATCTTTGGCCTGTAAAAAGATGAATTGTGATGGACAATATTGAATTATTCACAAAGTTATGTCATCATTTTATTGTTTAGGTTTGAGCCATTGTCGGTGATAATCCTGCTTGGTACACCATACCGACATATGAGATCGTTCTTGATAAAATGCACTACTACCTGCTTAGCAACATTAGCATATGAAGACGCTTCCACCCACTTGGTGAAGTAGTCAATTTCCACCAAGATGAAACGATGTCCATTCGACGCCGTGGGTTCAATCATTCCCATCATGTCAATACCCCACATAAAGAAAGGCCACAGGGAAGAAATAACATTGAGAAGCATCAGAGGCACATGAATTTTGTCAGCATAAATTGGGCATTTATGGCACTTCTTTGCAAATTTGTAACAATCAGATTCCATTGTCAGCCAATAGTAACTTGCCCTAAGCATCTTCTTTGGCATCGAATGTTGTTGTACCCCAAAATTTGCCCTCCCATTTTTCACTCAAGATCCTATCCCAAGGTTTCTTAAACATTCAATTTGATTCAAAGTTGATCAAGCAGATTCTCTTCCTAGGAAACTAGTCAGCAATTAGGGTTTTGCACTTCTCAAAGGAATTGGAGTCATCAAGGTTTCAAATAAATCACCATGTCTCTTCAAAGTGTGTTAAGTCAATTTTCAAACCTCACATTACAAGTTTGCCCAATCCATGGTCCATATAATTGAAAAGGCATTTGTGTGATTCTTATTTTTTTCTTAACTATAATCTTCTGAGGAATGATGTTATTTTTGAGAGCATATTTTGTTTGAATAAGGTGCAAAGTCTAAAACTATCATTTTAAGCAATCGTGATTAAGGGTTCAATTAATCATTTGGGTTTGAGGTTTTAAACATTTATTTTGTTTAAGAGTGCAAGATACATGATTTATCCTATCATATTATGTTTACTTGAAATGCAAGTTATCAAGCCAGAATGTTTATTCAAAACATTCAAATTAAGAATTGCAAAATTAAAATAAAACTCAAAAGTTTTGTACAACAAATATTCATTATTACTCAAGCTTTGTGTTCATTACAGTTTTGTGGGTCATTCACAAATGATTACAAGTGATTACAAATAGATTACAAGTAAAATAAAAAGTTTAAATCTTCAAGGGAAAATTTACTTCTTCTTCAAGACTCTTTGCCTCATCTTCAAGAAATTCCCCATTGCTAGCCATTGTTTTTCTTGCCATTTGTTTGTACATGTGACAAAAGAAAAGAGAATATTAGCAAAAAATCAATATTGAAAATTCCAAGAAAATTTAATTTTCATCACTAGGGTTTGCTTTTAGGAATCAGAATTTTGTTTGTCCATTTCTCCCTATTTCTGCAAATCTCAAAACCTAGGTTTTGGTTCACAAAAAAGGGGAAAAAATAAATAAATATACAAATTTGACAAGAAAGGCAGCAAGTTCAAACAACAACAAAAGCAACAGGCTGCAAACAACAATAGTCAAATGCACAAGTTAAACAATACCAACAGCCAAACTGCATCACAAAAAAGGCAGTGTTTTGCAAAGCAATTACAACAGCACAAGATGCAAGGCAACATGCTGCAAATAGCAGACATCAAGCAAGCTGTCCAAATCAGAATCAAACCTGCAACAAACCCACAACAAGTGGTGCAAACCAATATGTAATAAACAA
This sequence comes from Vicia faba, assembly GCA_948472305.1. Lineage (NCBI taxonomy): Eukaryota > Viridiplantae > Streptophyta > Magnoliopsida > Fabales > Fabaceae > Vicia > Vicia faba. The sequence goes on along the minus strand of OX451740.1, from coordinate 406,699,777 downwards.
AGGCAGCAACACAAAGCTACAACAGAACAAAACAAATAATATGCAAGCAACAAGCCAAAGGCATCAAATGCTGTAATATAAGTCAAACATCATCACTTTCCTAAAAAAATAAGAAAACCCTTCAAAAAATGCATCAAAAGAAAAAATGCTTTATCTCACAAAGAGAGGAAAGAGGTCAGATATCACCTAGCCAGCAAATAACCTAAAGCCATGCCAAGACAAACAGGTTTCTATAAGAAACAGTCCAAGAAGACCTGCTCAAAAAGCCTCCTTATGCTGCCCATAACAGTCCCAAAATATGTCCAAGTTCTGCACAAAAGCATGTCAACATAAACCACAATAAACTAGTCTGCAATACAGTCCAAAAACTGCCCAGACTTACACCAAAATGGAAACAGTTCAAGTTGCACTAAAAAGCCCAAAACTAGAAAAGCCAAACCTGTCAAAATTCAAAGTTTTCCCTCCTATTTTTTTCACCCTAACCAGATAACAAGGATTACTGTTTTATAAAAAAGGAGAACCATCAGATATCAGAAGAGAGGGGACATAACTAGTAAATAGAAAAACAACAAAAAACTCAGAACAAAAGGGTTCAAAAGTCCTTTGTCTCAAACCTATTGAAACATCATAGAACAAAAGCCATCACTGTAAAAAACCAGCAGCCAACATAGCTAACTGAAACAGCACAAAAAACCAGAACAGAAGAGAAGCAAGCATAACTAGCAAACCACAAAAAACTCAGAACCAAAAAATTTCAAGAAATCCCTTTGTCTCAAACCAACTGGAACATCACAGTATCCATCAAAAACAGCCATCCAACCATCATCAAAAACTAGCAAATAACAAAAAAATCATAGAACCAAAGTCCACCACCCAAACCTTGTCATCAAACATCATTATTCAAAACCCAGCAAATCAGTAGCAAACAAACAGCAAAAAAAGCCAAGTATTTTTCATCATTTTCCCCCTTTTCAAAGTCCATTCAAAATACACAAAACCCAGCAAATCAGTAGCAAACGAACAAGCAACAAAAACCCTAATCTGATAACCAGGATAACACAAGCTCAGAAGAAGAAAGAAAGTCATTCATAAAAACAGAGTCAGAGCCATCTTACTGAAAAGAACGTTAGGAGGTTAGTAAGGTTACAAATCCGAACCTCACCAACGATCTCTTTCTTCTCTTTCCTTACTCTCATTGAATATATAATTGCATGCATCGCTACCTTCGCCGATCTCACCCAAACGGAAAATTAGGGTTTCATGTTCCCCCTTTCTAGATTTAGGGTCACCAAATGAAAATCTGCATAAATTGATCACAAATTAGTAACTAGGAAAGTGAAACAATCAGAAAGATGTAAGAAAAATAGGGTTTTGAGACACGCTTCTGCCGTCACCGCCGTAAGGAGATTTCCGGCGCAACCAAAGGGAATTCTCCGGTGAAGACTCATAGTAAGAGAGAAGAGAGAGGGCAGAGCATTTAAGAGAGAGAAAAAACAATGAATTATGAGGCCTGGCTTTAGCGTGTTGAGTTTTGTGTTGTTTGATAACAACACTTTGTGCCCAATCCGGTGGTGACACTTGTCACCACCTCTTTAGTTACCCTGAATGATCCCCCACTTGCATCCCTATGTTAATCTGATGCGCTCTCATCATCCATCCATCTGATCATTTATCACAGCCCTTTCAACACATCTTAGATGCACGCCCATGGTACACCTCCAGGGAGTTGCTACACTGGATTAGCCAAAAACATTTGGGCCTATTAATTTCCGCACCCCCTGTTTTACTCTATTTGCAGGCCCATTTCTAATTTTCCCCTTTATATTTTTTGTTGTTAATATTATCTTTTTTCATTATTTGATTTTTATCTCTTCAACATATATTTAAAAAATGTAAATATGTTAACATTTGTTTTAAATAATTATTAACTTTAAAATAATTTTTATTTGACATTATTAATTAAGTCCTTAATTAATTTTATCAAATGGAAAGAGTTTTAACCTAAATAGTTATTTAACGGTTTGGACTTGTATTATGTGATTTAAATATTTATTTCTTACTGTCACCCCCATTCATTAATTTGTACCCCCATTCCTGAAGCTCTGTAATAACGTAGAATTTCAATTTCGGCATTTTTATTGTTTTACTCATTACTGTATAGTAATTAGGTGTGTATGGCAAGATCAAAAAAAATCAATCGCTAGTTAACCTAATTTCAAAGATCAAATTAACTTGAATCAAACACACTTTTTCACACGTGTACCTCTAGGGTAACCTCGCTCGTTGCCTCGGAAATAAAGTCATGTCCCTCGAGTATGGGACGTTTTATCAGTGACCCTTCGATAAAAAGAAGAAGATCGTAGTCCCTCGATGACCCTCAACGTTTCCTTCGATAAAACAATCTCGTCCCTTACAAAAATTGCTAAAGCGTCACATAAGTTGCTTTCGATGACTGTAAAATTGACCCGCGCCCGTCCCTTTACATCCAACGATGGGGCTTCTTACCAAATCAATGGTAAGATAGCAACATCTAAAGGAGGAATAAAAGAACCTTGAGACCTTTCGAGTAGGTAGATTCGCTCCTAGTTACTCACTTGCTCACGACAAAAACATTTTACACAAACACTTTCATCTCAAAACATTTTCAAAAGACAAAACCTTTTGTATACGTTCTTATAGAGACGAGAACCATTGCAAAACATCTTTTCAAAAACACTTTATAAAACACAATCCACAAACACATCTTTGAACCATCTTTTGAAAAAAAACTTTGTACGTGTTCTTATAGAAACGAGAACCATTACAAAGAGATTTTTCAAAACACTTTCAAAGCCCACATCACAAGCACACTGTCAAAACAAAAAACAAGTGATCTAAATGAGTAACTAAGAGCCCATGGAAAACCATGGATGAAAAGGGTGCTAATACCTTCCCTTTTCATAATCTACCCCCAAACCCGAGAAAAAAATCTCGAAAGGTCTTTCCTATGCTTTTTTACCTTTACTTTTGGATAAAAGAAAAGTCGGTGGCGACTCTTGCTATCTGCACAAATGCGATCGAAACACAAAACACCAAGTCAGTTCTCCCACCGTATCACAGAACTGGCGACTCTGATGGGGATATATTCTAAAAGTGGGGTTACCTTAGGGTTAGATCACCTTTACTCGCTTTCATAATTTGATTTGTATGCTTTATATTTAGTTCTTTGTATTGGGATTGCTTTGATCCTCCACCCGGATCTGGGACACCTTTTTAGGTAAATAGCAATAGATTATGGAAACTATACGGCGTAGATCGATACGGTTGAAAAATTGGCTATGTTAGTGTGATGCATTTGTGGGTACCGATATCCCTTATGGGGAATCGAGGAGAATATGGGGCCGCTGAGTGGCGTCATGAAGCACTAATTGACTTTAGAACCCTAATTGAACAAACTTGGCCATTAGGACATAGTGAGATAGCCGGTTTTGGTGTAGAGCTGAAAATTGGTTGATACTCGATACTACACTCATTGAGGCTAGACTTTTGGGATATCTCGACCGCAAGAAAAGATTGTTGTGCTGAGACAATGCCTAAGAGAAAGGTCGGTGATATTGAGATCCTTTAGAACCCGATCACTATTACTAGGACAGGTTGAGCCAACTAAACTTCAAGAGGGTACTTACCTACAAAACTCATGCAAGCCTAAAACATAGGGACTTGTTTGTTGTGTGTGTATATGTTTACTTGTACATAAACACCATACGCATGCTCACTAACCCTTTCAAGGATTTAGAAATTTATCTTTGTTTTTGTTTTGTAGGACATGAATTCTCTCTGAAGAAACACCATCCGAATCAACTTTGTAAAAGCACACCCTCAACTTCAAGAGCTAGCCTCAAGAGTTCCTGGGGATTCTCCTTTTACCAAGAAATATGGTCGACTCCTCAGTTTGGCTACATCCAACTTCCAAGAAGAGATGATGGGTGTACTATTCCAATTCTTTGATCCCGTACATCATTGTTTCACTTTCCTAGACTATTAGTTGGTACCTACACTAGAAGAGTTCTCTTTACTCTTAGGGGTGCCCGTGCTTGATCAGATACCGTTCACCGGTCTAGAAGGGATTCCAAAACCTGAAGTCATCACCGAAGCTTTGCATATGAAAAGGGCCAACATCATAGCCAATTGGGAGACAAGAAGCGGGGCTAAAGGGTTTCTAGCTAAGTTTATATTGGAAAAAGCTCGTTCATTGTAGGATGACATGGATTTCCAAGCTTTTGAAGATGTCCTAGCTCTTCTCATTTATGGTTTGGTTCTGTTTCCCAATTTGGACCAATTCATAGACGTTAATGCCATCAAAGTCTTTCTCTCTCGCAATCTTATGCCTACCTTACTAGGAGACATATTGCATTGCCTTCATACCCGCACCATGAAGAAAAGAGTTACTCTTTTGTGTTGTATCCCCTACTCGCTAACTGGTTCATTTCACACCTACCTCAGTCAGCATTGAAGAACGAGCAAAGACTAACTTGGTCTCAGAGGATGATGTCTCTCACCCACTCTGATATCCGTTGGTGTTCGAGATCCTTGGAAGATGTCTCTATCATTGAACCATGTGGGGAGTTCCCTAATGTACCCCTGCTTAGCTCTTCGATAGTTTGGGTATGCCCGAAGAGACGACCCTCATGAGATGCTCATCCAAGGTCTGGTGTTCGACTACGACAAAGAAGACCATGGTTACCGCCAGAGGTTTACACGTGCTTGGCGAATGGTGAACACGGTGGACAATAGAACTTTGGGACACAAAAACTCTATCCCTCTTGTGATCGGTGGATCTGGAACTGACTGTTTAACGCTGGTTCGCGAAATGTCGCGGAAGCAAGAGTCGCCACCGTCTTTTATTTTCTCCAAATGGAAAGGACAAAAGCACAGAAAAATTCCTTATTGAGATTGCTCTCGGTTCGGGAGGTAGATTTATAGAAAGGGAAGGTGTTAGCACCCTTTCTATCCATGGTTATCCATGGGCTCTTAGATACTTGCTCATTGTGTTTTCAAAATTGTTTGTTTGCTTTTCAAGTGTGAGTGGGTTTGAAAAAGTTTCGTTTAAAGATTTCAGATCGACTCTTGTATCAGTCCTCAAGAGTGTTTGAAAAAGTTGTTTTGAAAGCCTTTTGAAAAGTGTCAGCGTGAAAAGAGTTTTTGATTTGTTTTTTTGAAATAGAGCAAGTATCTATGAGTCATCTACCTACCCTAAGGAATTAGGCTGTGTAAATGTCCTTAAGGTAGTGCCATTCCACCATTTAGGGGTAGGTAGCACCACCGTTGGAGGTGTTCGGGTCAATTCGTTTGTAGGGACAGTGTGGTCACCGAAGCAACATTAGGACACCTTAGAAGCTACCCTTATGCCATTGATCCTTTTTTAATTCCGAGGCAACCGTTTCGAGGCAACTGGATCATGTCATGGACATAAGGACTTACTAAAACGTCCTATACTCGACGACCACGTTTCGAAGGCAAGGCAACAGTGAGGCGTACCCTAAGGGTGGTGTGCGAATTTGTGTGTTGTTTTCATGTTATGTTTTATCTTGTACATGCATCACGGTGATCTACGCTTGTTTTTAATTTAGGCCATACATTCTTTCATGCAATTAGAATTTAAAAGTCCTACGCTATTACAAAGGCGCGGGTCTACATCGCCAAATTAATCCAAGACCCGATTTGAAATAAAATAAAATGCGGAAAATAAATACCCTAATTAATCTATTACAAGGCTTTGGGGTAATTACATGAAATTTATAATAAAAGAAATAAAATAAGCGCGCGAAACGAAATTATAATCGAGAGCGAGGGCGTTGGACCCTTTTAAAGAAATTAAATTGAAATTATGAAATTAATTAAATTTAAATAAAAGAAAGAATTTTTTTTGGAGTTTTTGTATTTATGGAGTTTAATGAGAAAATTAAATTGGAATTAAAAAGTTAATGAAAACCCTAGTTCTAAATTGTTTTTTTAATTTATTAAAAAATATTTTGAGTTTGACCTAATTTACATTAATTATTTACATGGCATATTTATTTATAAAAATAATTAATATTTAATAATGGTAAAAGAAAAGAAAAAGAATAAAAGTATTTAAAACCCTAATTCTACATTTTTTAGTTTATTAAAAAAACATTAAAATTAAACCTAGAATTAAAACTAAATTAATTGTTAAATTTATTTACAAAATATTGATTAAAAAAACAAATGAACATATTTTTATTTTTATAGTTTCTGATTTTTTTTATATTTTATGAAAATTAATTTTGATGAATTAACTAAAATAAATAAAACAAATAAATAGAAAAAAAAATGAAAAGAAAGAAAATAATATGCAAACCAATGGGGGGTGTTGACCCCAATTTGGAGGTAAATTCCCAGCAATTTGGCCCATTTGAGGAAGGCCCTCTTGACTTTTCTGGGATGTGTGTGGCACGTTTGACTGATGCCCATGGTAGACTCCAGATCCTGACCTTCAGATCCATCTCCTGAGACGTGTGGCAAGCTTCAGCGCTGGATGTTTGGTGGACTTCTGGACACGTTGAGTACCTAATCACATTGCAAGAAAAAACAGAAAGAAATATGGGGGACCTGGGGATCGAACCCAGGTCCCAACGTTCATCACAATTGCCTTCAACCACTACACCACTCAGCGCGTTTGGAATATATATTGCAAAATAAATAACATAACATAAAACAATGATTAGTGGTGTCCATCGCGCGAAAATTCAAACGCGCCTATGATCAGTGGACACGTCCTCCATCTTCTTCATACCGCCTGTAAATAAAAAAGAGATAGCGGGGGTTTTAAACCCCCACTAAATGAAGAACATGAAAATAGCGATGAGAGATTGGCCAATGATAAATTAAGCGCGACTAGTGGGATTGATTCGTATGAAGCTTCTGATTCTAATGGCATAGGTCTTGTTGCCTGATTTTTCCTCAAACGTAAAGCCCCAATTCATGGTTCCTGCAACCCTAAAAAATAGCCATGGCAATTCTTTATACAAGCAATATTAATCCAATTCAATGGTGCCATCAGTTTCAGTGAGTCCATATTAGTGTAAAACAAGCATTAGAATGTATGAATATGGCATATAAATCAAAACACGAAAATGAAAAATATCAAGAACAGGACGGCCTCGTTCTACCGTTTCTTGAGGTTAGAAGTTGTGGTTTTGATCCAGAAATTTTCCTTGATGCCTTGGCAAGCTATTGGAATGATTACTTTGCTTTGAATTGCCCTGGAACTGTGTTTTCAGTTTTGAAGTTTTTAACAAAAAATGAAAAGTGTGTATTCTTTTCTGAGCGCAGCTTCAAGGTCTCTAGCATTAGGGTTGTGTTTGAGTATGTATATGGAACGAATTAGGGTAAGAATTCAAGTCCATTAACCTTTGCATTGATGTTTTTGAGATTTGATTCTCATGGTATCTTTTTCAATCTTTTCCTCATGAAGAACATGCCAATTTGCACAAAATCTTTCCTTTTTTGATGTGCACGAGATCTTGAGTGAATAATGAGGGCATATGCTGCATAAAAGGATTCAAAAACATTTGTTTAGTATTTTTGTCATATTTTATTTAATTAAATGAATTAATGGTGATAAAAATTCAAATAAATAATAAAAAATGATAAAATAAATCCCCTTTGGGTCAAATGGTCGTGCATAGCCTTTGGATAATGATTCTTGGAAGAAAATGTGGCCCATTAGCAATTTTGAGGCATTTGAAGCAAAGTTGACTTTTCAAAATCCCCAAAAATTTCCCAACTTCCACAAGGCATATCTTGCTCAATTTTTAAGCTTTGATCATGTTCTTGGACATTTTGGAAAGGTCTTGAAGTCCTCTAACCAATGCCTTTGGTCCCATGTCATTTTGATTTACCAATCTCAAGTTATGGTCTTTGACTTAAAGTCCCTTTTTGTTGACTTTTGAAAATGACCTATAATGTTGAGATTGATAACTTTTTGTGAGAGCATTTCTTGGACTTGAAGTGTGAAGAGGAGTTGTAGGAAATGTATTTCTATTCAAAATGAGCTTTGGATGGAATTTTTCTGATAAACCATGTGGAAGTTATGCCTTGGTCAAGTTACAGTTGACTTTTTCAAATGTCCAAATATGGAAACTTTTGCATCTTGAGACTTTTTGAGCAATGCCTTGAGAATCATGATCAAGAATTGATCAAATGATGTTTGTGGCTTCAAAATAAGATGTTGACCAAAAATTTGGACTTTTGACTGTCAAATGACCATTTTGCCCCTGCAGTTGACTCCTGAGCAATTAGGGTTTTTGACTGTGCAATTTTGTGCTGTAAGTCTTGAAACTTGGCATAAGGATGCTTGACAATGTTTGTAGGCATGTGGGACTTGATTGGACCCTTGAAAACTTCAATTTCTTTGACAGAACCAAAACCCTAGTTTTTGACTGTTAGGAGGCCCTTGAACTGTGCAACCCTTGGGAGATTTTGAAGCTTGCTCTTTGCAAATCTTGAAGAATATGGGAAGGCAAATTTTGGGGTACAACAGTTGCCCCTGTTCAATCTTCTTAGACCTGAGGATGTAGATTGGCTGACGTGCCTTTCGTAATCTGAAGGTGGAAGATGATTGAACACTAGAGTGCCCAGAAATTTGCGCTCACCTAGTAGTGTGATGGTGGGAATGGGCTTATAGATGCCATTTGGAGATTGATGGATAGGATGATGGGCTTATATATGCCATGCTGAGAGGTGAGGGATTGGTGGATGGGCTTATAGATGCCATCTGGATGTCGATCGCACAAGAGATTCCTTAGCGAGCAGTTGCGTACCTGAAAAAGAAAATGATTACCTGACCTGTTACAGGAGCTGGTCTTCAAACTCTTTGTATAGATGTGCCCTGACTGGTTACAGGAATTGAATCTGGAGCTTCAAAAGGTGATGAATGAACCAGGGATGGTTACTACCTCAACGGGACGGTGAGAGAACCTTGGACAATTACTACCTCAACAGGAACGCTGAGAGAATCTTGGGGCGATTACTACCTCAACAGGAACGCTGAGAGAATCTTGGGGCGATTACTACCTCAACAGGAACGTTGAGAGAATCTTGGATGTCTTCTACTGGGATAAGAATCAGGGAGATCTTAGGGTCGATCTGACTGAACCGGAGAAGGCCTTGGAATATCTTCAACTGGATAAGAATCAGGGAGATCTTAGGGTCGATCTGACTGAACCAGAGAAGGCCTTTGACTGGATAAGAATCAGGAAAATCTTAGGGTCGATTTAACTGAATCGGACAAGGTCTTGGAATATCTTCAACTGGATAAGAATCAGGGAGATCTTAGGGTCGATCTGACTGAACCAGAGAAGGCCTTTGACTGGATAAGAATCAGGAAAATCTTAGGGTCGATTTAACTGAACCGGACAAGGTCTTGAAATCTTCAACTGGATAAGAATCAGGGAGATCTTAGGGTCGATCTGACTGAACCAGAGAAGGCCTTTGGCTGGATAAGAATCAGGAAAATCTTAGGGTCGATTTAACTGAACCGGACAAGGTCTTGGAATATCTTCAACTGGATAAGAATCAGGGAGATCTTAAGGTCGATCTGACTGAACCAGAGAAGGCCTTTGACTGGATAAGAATCAGGAAAATCTTAGCGTCGATTTAACTGAACCGGACAAGGTCTTGAAATATAACTGAGAACTTAACTGGATCTTTCCTGAAAGGTAAAGGTCAGTCATGTGCAATGCATGATATGGATCAAGCAATGATGTTCTCAACATAAATGAGATTTGTAAGATATGATGCATATATGTATGCTATAATGTATGGAAGTGTGATGTTTATAAACATATGTTTTTGTCTAGGAAAATGAATCCTTGACGGGTGCCGGGAAGTTAAATCCTGGGCTGATGTAGAGCTTCTGTTTCCACTGGGGAGTGATAGTTGCAAGAATACCGGTAGGAGAAGATGACTCCGTTGGGGCATAAACTTGGCGAAGAGATTACTCTGCGGGGAATAACTAATCTAGTGACCTTGCTGGGGAACAGTACTCTGTGGGAAGAGAGGTACTTTGCTGAACTGTTGATAGTAACTTCGCTGGGGATACCATTAATATGTTGGAAGTGTTAATAGACTTCGCTGGGGATAAGAAGACTTCGCCGAGAACGATCTTTCTGTGGCTTTTGGCTGAGGATAACCCAGTTATATCCTGGTAGGGAAACAACCTTTGAATAAAGCCGGGAGACGCGTTCGTGCTCTGTAGGGGATAAGCTTCCAGAATCTACTGGGGATAAGCTTACTGTTGGGGAGATGACTCCAACTTTCCTGGGGAAACTGGATTGGACTCTCCTGGGGAGATTTTGAGATGTACTGGAAGTAACTCCACTGAATGCCTGTTTGACCGCCGGGGAATAATCTTAGATCAAGACTGCCGGGGATGCTTGTTAAGAATGTCTGTATATTATGCTGGGGAATGTTGAGATTTGCTGGAGGATACCCAACTTCCTTAAGACTGATAGTATAGCTCTGCTTAGGGAGAGTGTATTGACTTGCTGACTCACTCTCTGGGGAATTAAGATGTACTGGTTATGTTCTTCAGCCGAACTCACCTTGGTACCTTGGTGGACGGAACAATTAGATCGCTTAGACAACTCTTTATTGCCCCTGTTTCTAATGTTACCTGTAATTAATCCTTTGTTTCGTATGCAAATATTCATGAGTTAGCAAATTATTGTCAATGCATATATCACAAATTGAACCTTGGACGTTCTTCGCAAAACAAAACAGAAAAGAAAAAACAAATGGCAATTTGAGCTGAAAAGTGATTTTGTATTGATTTTTGAATTTGCCTGTAAAATAGGCGTGTATGTACAAGAGGCTGACGTCCTAGTAAGAGAACGCCGCCGAGCAAAAGAGTTTATACAAATTTGTACAAAGGAAAAATAAACAGCTGTGTGAATAGAATGATCCCACTGGGTTTCAACTCTGCTATCGCCTTTATGTCTTTGAGCGTCTCATCACTTGATGACCTTAGTTGAAGATGAAGCTGATTGATCAATGCCGTCTGAATTTGATGCTGATACCGGATTCTGGATGCAAAGTGATCCAATGAGACATAGTATTACGCTTTATCCCTAACTTTTTCCTGGACCGCCCTTTCGGGTTTTCAGTCCACCGGGATACCCATTTTTGCCCAAGCCGCCTTTTTAGGTTTTCGACTTGCCGGGTGTACAGATTTTTTTCATTTCATCCCTTCATTTTGCCCGAACCCTTTTGGTTCGCCGGGAAGCCCTAATTTTTGCCTAGGTATGTCAACCTAGCGGGTCCTTTTTTTTATGTGTAGTATCTTTTTACTATGTCTGCATTGGCAGGGTGAGGAAGGTCGTCACCATCCATGTTGGTTAGAATCATGGCTCCTCCTGAGAACACATGTTTAACCACAAATGGCCCTTCGTATGTAGGGGTCCATTTGCCCCTTGGATCACTCTGAGGAAGGATGATACGCTTGATTACCAGATCCCCAACTTGATACTCTTGTGGTCTGACCTTTTTGTTAAATGCCCTGATCATCCGTTTTTGGTACGTTTGACCATGCCAAATAAAAGCAAGTCTCTTTTCGTCAATCAGGTTTAGCTGATCAAGTCGTGTCTGGATCCAATATTCTTCGCTCAGATCTGCATCCTTCATTATCCGGAGAGAGGGTATCTGCACTTCGATCGGTAAGACTGCCTCCATACCATAGACCAAGGAGAAGGGAGTTGCCTCGATTGACGTCCTGGATGAGGTACGGTACCCATGTAGAGTGAACGGTAACATCTCGTGCCAATCTTTATAAGTCACTGTCATCTTCTGTACGATTTTCTTAATGTTTTTATTTGCTGCTTCTACAGCCCCATTCATCTTCGGCCGATAAGGAGAAGAGTTGTGGTGTTGTATCTTAAACTGCTCGCAGAGCTCAGTGATCATTTTGTTATTAAGATTGGTACCGTTGTCTGTAATGATTCTTTCTGGGACGCCGTACCGACAGATCAGGTTGTGCCGAATGAACCGTGCCACAACATTCTTGGTTACTGTGGCGTAGGAAGCTGCCTCAACCCACTTTGTGAAGTAATCAATCGCTACCAGGATGAAGCGATGCCCATTGGATGCTGTAGGTTTAATCTCGCCGATCATGTCTATGCCCCACATTGCAAAAGGCCAAGGTGCAGTCAGGACATTCAGAGGAACTGGAGGGACGTGCACCTTGTCTGCATAAATCTGGCATTTATGGCATGTCCGAGAGTGTTGGTAGCAGTCGACTTCCATTGTGGACCAGAAATACCCTGCCCGAAGGATCTTCTTAGCCATAGTGTGTCCACTGGAATGTGTTCCGAAGGTACCCTCATGCAGCTCTGCCATGATCCTTTCTGCTTCAGTCTTATCCACACAACGCAGTAAGGTCGAATCATGGTTTCTTTTGTACAGAATGCCGTTGCTAAGGAAGAACTTGGCTGCGAACCTTCTCAGAAACTTCTTATCATTGACAGATGCACCTTCAGGGTACTCCTGAGTTTCCAAGTATCTCTTCACCTCATGATACCAAGGCTTCTCAGTTACCAATTCAGTCTCGAGATCACAACAGTATGCCGGTTCGTCCAGTTTCCAGATGATGATCCGGGGAGCCTCATTGTCCCATTTGACTTTGAACATGGAAGACATCGTAGCTAACGCGTCCGCCAACTGATTCTCCTCTCTTGGGAAATGTTTAAAGGTTATCTCTGTGAAGTGGGGGATCAAGGTCAACACATATTCTCTGTAAGGAATAAGATTCGGATGTTTCGTATCCCACTCTCCTTTGATCTGATTGATCACAAGAGCGGAATCTCCGAAGACACTCAGAAACATGATCCTTAAGTCGATCGCAGCTTGGAGACCCATGATGCATGCCTCATACTCCGCCATGTTGTTGGTGCAATTGAAACATAACCGGGCAGTGAGTGGAGTATGAGTGCCTTGAGGAGATATGATCACAGCGCCGATGCCGTTACCCAAAGCGTTGGAGGCTCCGTCAAAGTGCATAGACCATCGGGATCCTTCCTCAGGTCCTTCATCCGGTCCAGGTATTTCACAATCAGTCACTATCATGATACTCTCGTCTGGAAACTCGAAGTTCATTGACTGATAGTCGTCTACTGCCTGATGTGCCAAGTGGTCTGCCAATACACTTCCTTTGATAGCTTTCTGGGTTGTGTACTGGATGTCGTATTCCGTCAAGATCATTTTCCATCTTGCTATTCTCCCAGACAGAGCATGCTTTTCAAATATGTACTTTATAGGACCCATCTTTGAGATCAACAAGGTAGTGTGAGTCAGCATATACTGTCTCAGCCGGCGAGCCGCCCATACCAAAGCGCAGCAAGTTTTCTCGAGCAGTGAGTATCGGGTCTCACAGTCGGTAAACTTTTTGCTAAGGTAATAAATGGCATGCTCTTTTCGGCCAGACTCGTCATGCTGCCCCAGCACACACCCCATTGAGTTGTCAAGTACTGTCAGGTATAATATCAGAGGTCTCCCCTCAACCGGTGGCATAAGGATGGGTGGTTCTTGGAGATACTCTTTGATTCTGTCAAAAGCAGCCTGACATTCATCATTCCAACGTACTACCTGATCTTTCTTCAGCAGCTTGAAGATTGGTTCACAAGTAGCAGTTAGGTGCGAGATGAATCGGGCAATGTAATTCAGGCGTCCTAAAAAACCTCTGACCTCCTTTTCTGTCTTAGGAGCTGGCATCTCTTGAATAGCCTTAACCTTGGCAGGGTCCACTTGAATACCCTTGTCACTTACAACGAAGCCTAGCAACTTTCCAGATCTGACCCCGAAGGTGCACTTGTTCGGGTTCAACCTCAGCTTGTACAGTTTCAGACGGTCAAACAATTTCTGCAGATGATCAAGGTGTTCTTCCTCAGTTTGGGACCTTGCGATCATGTCGTCAACATACACTTCTATCTCATGATGGATCATGTCATGAAATAAGGCAACCATGGCACATTGGTAGGTTGCCCCCAGCATTTTTCAGTCCAAAAGGCATGACCTTGTAGCAGAAGGTGCCCCACTGAGTGACAAAGGTAGTCTTTTCCATGTCTTCCGGAGCCATCTTGATCTGATTATAACCTGAGAAACCATCCATGAACGAGAACACCTTGTGGTGAGCAGTATTGTCAACAAGGACATCAATGTGAGGTAGAGGGAAGTCATCTTTGGGGCTGGCCCTGTTCAGATCCCTATAGTCGACACACATTCTGACCTTTCCATCTTTCTTTGGTACCGGCACCACATTAGCAACCCATTGAGGGTAAGAAGTCACTGCAAGGAAACCGGCATCAAATTGCTTCATAACCTCGGCTTTGATCTTCTCAGACATCTCTGGACGCATACGGCGGACCTTTTGCTTAACCGGAGGGCAATCTTCCTTGGTAGGCAAATGATGGACCACAATATCGGTATCCAACCCAGGCATGTCTTCGCAGGACCAGGCAAAGATTTCCATGTAATCATGTAACATCTGAGTCAACCGTTTCTTCACGCTGAGCTCTAGGTTAGCACCAATCTTGACTTCCTTTCTGTCCGTCTCGGTACCCAGATTTATTGTTTCCACCGGCTCTTCATGTGGTTGAATTGCCCTCTCTTTCTGGAGTAACAGTCTTGCAAGCTCGCCAGGCACTTCGCAATCATCTTCACCTTCATGTTCGGCTAAGTTGATCGGATTTTCGAAGTCATAACTGGCAGTAGCAGAGTCGTTACCAGTGAGATCCAGAGTGGATTGGAACCTGTATGAGTGAGTGTGTGTAAATACAGCTGTTTTGCAATATATAAAGAAAGGAAAGAAAGAAAAGGAGCATAAGATTTGAAATGCGAGAAAACGTCCAAGGTCTTTATTCATGATATATGAAATGACAATTAATATACCCTCACAAATGAAGCCACGGTGCCCCGGGTAAGACACCGGGCCATAGAGTTTTAATTCATTGTTTATTACAAATAACAAAACAAAGCAGTTTATTACTGCGTAACAAAAGTAATAGGAGTATGATCCTTAGCAGTCCAATTGGTCAATCCACCATCAGTCGTCGGGTAGATCCAGCTATTAAACTCTGACTCTTCCACTTCACCTTCATCCCTAATAGCATTCACTCCTGAGTTGGTAATGAGCACAGGAGGTCTTCTGGTCTTTGCCTTGCGCACAGCCTTCTGACCCTCTGCAGTAAAACCGAGTCCAAACTTGTCAGTTTTAGGTGTAAAATCAGGGAGCCTGCCCCAGTTAGCACATTCACCTTTCTTGATTACAGCCCGGGCATCCTTCAAGGAAGCCATCTTCAATGGAAAGTCCTCTTCAACCACTGTTTCCGCTGCTGCCAATGTTGGAGGTACCTCTTCAAAATGCTGAAAGGGGGTTTCAATAAACTCCCCGTCCATCTCAATATACCTGAAGGAATTCAAATGACTAACCATATACTCCTCCTCTCCCTGCAAAGTGACAATCTTCCCTCTGACAGGGTACTTGAGCTTCTGGTGTAGGGTAGAGGTCACTGCCCCAGCTTTGTGGATCCAAGGTCGACCCAGTAGACAAGAATACGATGGACGGATATCCATCACATAGAAAGTCGAGTCGAATACTTGGGAACCCACACGAATAGGAATGTCTACCTCTCCATGAACCATCCTCTTAGAACCGTCAAAGGCTCTGACAATGATGTTGCTAGGTTTCAGCTCCAGACCCTCACAATCCAACTGGTCTAAGGCCTTCTTGGGTAGCACATTCAGGGAAGAACCAATGTCCACCAACACGTGCGCAAGAGTAGTGCCCCTGCATTCTATAGAGACATGCAGAGCGTCATTGTGGTCCTTTCCCTTAGCAGTAAGGTCAGCATCCGAGAAACCCAAACCATTGTCCGCTGTCAGATTGGCTACGCAATCAGTAAACTGGACTGCAGATGTCTCCTGTGGCACATGGGCCGTCTTTAGAAATGAAATCAAGGCCTTAGCATGGGCCTCTGAGCACAGTAGTAAGGAGAGCATTGAGATCTTGGAGGGGGTATGCCCCAGCTGTTCAACAACATTAAAATCACTCTTCTTGATTATCTTCAGAATTTCCTCCATCTCTTGTTGGGAGGCCTCAGCATTTACAGATTTTGGTGCCTCCATCCGGGCAGGCTCATCTTCAATCCCTTTGCCCTGAGCATTAGATGACTCGGCAGCAGGGGGAGCAACTTGATCAGAAACGGGAACAGGTACACTTGCAGGTGTTATAGTGAGAGGTCTTCGAATAGCTGGTGGCGCAATGTCAGGCGAGAAGAGCCTGCCACTGCGAGTAACTTTTGCTGGACCAGTGATATTGCTGATGTTGGTACCAGTGTTAAACTCTCGCTTTATTCCATGTACATACACATCTGCCCCATAGTGCCATGGGACAGCCTTATCAGATTCATAGGGGAGAGGCCCCGGAACAGTAATCACAATGGGTGCGACAGTCATGATTTTAACCGGCTTCCTTAGGAGAGCCTTGATCGGATTATTAAAAATGGTAACAACAGATACTTCTTCCACCGGAACAAACTGAACAGCAGTCTTCTTGAACAAAATCTCTTTGCTGTCCATTAGGCTTTGAATGCCCAACTTTAGTAAAGGACAACCAGAAAGGGAAACAGCACAGAAAAGGCAACTTCACTACAACCCGGAAATAAACCGGCCAGCAGCAGGTTCCTCTTAACAATCATCAGAGGAGTAGCTACATCATTCAAAGAAACGGCATACACATCATCATCAACGGCATTCACTCCATGCTGGGGAATAGGAGCAGTCACCATATTTGGCCTCTCAGGCGCTTCAAATTGTATCTCTTTTGCATCAATAAGGTCTTGCACCTTATTCCTTAAGGCCCAACAGTCATCAGTGGAATGCCCCGGGCTATCGGAGTGATAAGCACAGCGGGCATTTGGATTGTATTTGGGAGAGGCAGTATTCACAACCTTCGGGGCCTCTCTAACAGTCACCAAATTGGTGGATAGCAACTGCGGCAAGATTTGTGATAGAGTCATACTCAGCCGGGTAAACTCTCTTCTGGGTCTTTCAGCCCTTTGTGGATTGGTTTGCCGAGGAGCGGCAGCAGGTTTAGCAATCATCACCGCGTTGACAGATTGGTGGCGTTCAAGTTTCTCTTGCCTCCTAGGCCCATATACAGCACTGGCCTCCTTCTTAAAGGGTTTCTTCTCAGAACTTGAAGATGCCCCTTTTTGAATTTTTCCGGACTTCATTCCAGCCTCTATTCTCTCCCCAGTCAGAATAAGATCAGTGAACCCTGCAGACGAGTTACCGATAAGATGATTGAAAAATGGCCCAGATAGGGTCCCCAAGAACATATCCACCAGCTCACGATCTGTTAACGAAGGCTGCACCCTGCCAGCCAGATCCCTCCACTTCTGTGCATACTCTTTGAAACCTTCACTTGATCCTAGCGACATACCCTGGAGTTGGGTACGTGTAGGAGCAAGGTCGGCATTATATTGATACTGCTTATAAAAAGCAGTAGCCAACTCCTCCCAGTTATAAACTTTGCTCCCATCCAGCTGATAGAACCATTCGAGATGAGTCCCTGAAAGACTCTCCTGGAAGAAGTGGATCCACAAATTCTTATCCACAGTGTACGGCTGAATCTTCCGCACATAAGATCTGAGGTGTAGCTTGGGACAAGACGCCCCGTCATACTTGGTGAAAGATGGTGCCTTAAACTTGTGAGGAATGATCACACCAGTAGATAAGCCCAAGTCTCCAAGATCCAGCCCAGGCACATGTTGGATCTCCATTGCATTCAGTCTGTCTTCCAACTGCTTATACCAGTCTTCAGCAGGAGGATATTGTTCCTCATTAAAGTCAGTCTCGTTGTCAGAGACTACTGGACTAGGACCTTTTCCCCCTTGGGGACTGCTCTTGCCTACAAAAGAACCAGCCTCTTCATTCTGCAGAGTGTTTCCAAACCTTCGGCCCGAGTTGAAAAGAACAATTCTCTTCTTCTTCTTCTTCTCCTTCTTCAGGAGTAAAGCCTTCAGCTCTTCTTGGCCTTGAGCCAAACCTATGATCAGCTCCTGAAATTGCGCGTTCTGCGCCTGAAGGGCCTTGATAGACATCTCGGTTGATGATGAGTCAGGGTTCATGATGTTGAAATAAACAGCGAAGAACAGTAAGCAACCTGAAAAGAAGAAAACCTGCTATGCACATGATGAATGGAATGCGTATGATTTATGTTTTCAAAGACAATCGGGAATCAACTTTGTAAACAAAAAGGAACACACTTCATTAGATTCAACTTTGAAATTTAAATTGTTCAACAGATTGCCCTTAGGCATTACATAAAAGGGAAATACTGAAAAGGGAAATAAAACTGTAAAAGAACATCCAGAGCTCCTTATTGATCCCAGGGTCTCCTCTTCTCAGTACAGATGTAGTCATTCAGAGCTCGCTCATTCTCCAACTGCTTTGTCAGCTTCTGGATCTTCAATTCCTGCTCGTTGAACTTTTCCCGATAAGAATCCCGTTCTTCCCGCAGTTGCGACCAGGACCTCTTTAATGTCTCATAATCAGTAGGTATCTGAGGAGGGAGAACAGTTGGAGGAGCCCCATCTTTGTCAGGATACTCAAGAATGATGGGTCTGACAGCTTCGTATGGCATACATAACTTCTGAGCACGGATGCGAACCCATTTGTAGTAGGCTTCCATAGGTAGAGAAGTCTTTGGCCCCAACTCTTGTGGGTCAGCTTTATGAACTCTGTCCCAAGCCTTGATGAACCTACGACGCAGCTCGTCACTATCCACCTGAAACTCAAAACTGATGTGAGGCACCAACATCTCATGAGGCCCTGCTCTTCTGGCTCTTCCAAACTGACGGAGCGCTAGACATGGATTGTAAGAGATTCCTCCTTGAGTACCAATCAAAGGAACATTAGGGTATTCCCCGCAACGATCAATAACAGCTATCTCATCCAAACCTCTGAAAGTCCAAATGATGTCTTTATCAGTGAAGGACATTAACCTATGAGCCCAACCTCTTCCTTCTTGGTTCTTCAGCACGAACTTAGGGAGGTGCGAAATAAACCACCTCACTAACAAAGCGATGCAACACCATAGAGTTCCTCGTCTTCGGGCAGTACGAGCATAGAGTTGTTGCAGGATGTCACCCAAGAGAGTGGGCACAGGGTTCTGAGACATAAAGATCCTTATGGCAGTGACATTGATGAAGTTGTCAGGATTAGGAAACAAGACGAGCCCATAGATTAAGAGAGCCAAGATGTCTTCGTATGTCCTAAAGTCCAAGTCATTCCAGAAACTGTTAGCTTTACCAACTAGAAACTTGGCCAAGAAACCCTTAACTCCGCTTCTGGTCACCCAGTTGTCCATTACTTCTTGATGGGTCAAAGGAAGAGCTGCAGCAACCTCCTCAAGCCTGAGGGTCTTTTCCCAACCAGTGTAGGGAGTCTGATCCAAGATAGGGATACCAAGCAAATCAGAGAACTCTTCCAGGGTAGGGACCAGCTGGAAGTCTTGAAAGGTGAAGCATTGGTACAGAGGGTCATAGAACTGGGTTAGGACACTCATCAACTGTTGATCCTGCTTTGCAGTGACTAAACCGAGAAGAGAACCATGCCTCTGGATGAAGGAGGTGGTATTTGGAATCCTGCTAACCAACTCTTCAAGCAACTCAGGGGGGTGAACAAAGTTGAACCGAATAGTATTCCTTCGCACAGGCATCATGATATCCTACAAAACAGAGCAAAGGTGAAACCCTCTTGTCTTTGAAATGGTCAGTCCTTATGCAGGATGCATGCAATGCTCATGATGTTATGATGTTATGATACAACACACCACAAATATTTACAAAGGCAAACATGATAAGGCACACAAGTCACACAAGACAAGCCCTTAAAGTTTAGGCCAGCATGAAGTCTATGTATTACCCTCTTTCAGTTTGTTGGTTCATACCTGTCCTATCAAAAGTAACCGGGTTCTTAGAGGATCCCAATATCATTGACTATCCTCAATCGGTCATAACTCTAGCATCGTAATCTTTTCTTGCGGCCAGAACCATCACGAGAGTTTAGCCTCAATGGGCGTAGCATACTGCTACTGTTCTAATGGCCAAGTTGTGTCATTTAAGGTTCTAAGGTCTGTTGGTGCTTAATGACTCCTCAGAAGACCCATATTCTCCTCGTTGCAACACAAGGGATATCGGTACAGACCAAGGTGCCACACCAACGTAGCCACTGCTTCACCCGTGTCGGTCTACGCTGGACAGGTCCCTCACAGCTTATGCTACCTAAACAGGGTATCCCCAGATCCGGGTTAGGATCTATGTAACTCCCATGCAACCCACAATTTTAAAACAAACAAGTCAATACAATTGAAAACACAGTTATGAACTATCCTAAGGTACACCTCACTTTAAAAAGAGTCCCCAGCAGAGTCGCCAGTTCTGTGATCGGTGGATCTGGAACTGACTGTTTAACGTTGGTTCGTGAAATGTCGCGGAAGCAAGAGTCGCCACAGTCTTTTATACCGTCTTTTATTTTCTCCAAATGGAAAGGACAAAAGCACAGAAAAATTCCTTATTGAGATTGCTCTCGGTTCGGGAGGTAGATTTATAGAAAGGGAAGGTGTTAGCACCCTTTCTATCCATGGTTATCCATGGGCTCTTAGATACTTGCTCATTGTGTTTTCAAAATTGTTTGTTTGCTTTTCAAGTGTGAGTGGGTTTGAAAAAGTTTCGTTTAAAGATTTCAGATCGACTCTTGTATCAGTCCTCAAGAGTGTTTGAAAAAGTTGTTTTGAAAGCCTTTTGAAAAGTGTCAGTGTGAAAAGAGTTTTTGATTTGTTTTTTTGAAATAGAGCAAGTATCTATGAGTCATCTACCTACCCTAAGGAATTAGGCTGTGTAAATGTCCTTAAGGTAGTGCCATCCCACCATTGAGGGGTAGGTAGCACCACCGTTGAAGGTGTTCGGGTCAATTCGTTTGTAGGGACAGTGTGGTCACCGAAGCAACAGTAGGACACCTTAGAAGCTACCCTTATGCCATTGATCCTTTTTTAATTCCGAGGCAACTGGATCATGTCATGGACATAAGGACTTACTAAAACGTCATATACTCGACGACCACGTTTCGAAGGCAAGGCAACAGTGAGGCGTACCCTAAGGGTGGTGTGTGAATTTGTGTGTTGTTTTCATGTTATGTTTTATCTTGTACATGCATCACGGTGATCTACACTTGTTTTTAATTTAGGCCATACATTCTTTCATGCAATTAGAATTTAAAAGTCCTACGCTATTACAAAGGCGCGGGTCTACATCGCCAAATTAATCCAAGACCCGATTTGAAATAAAATAAAATGCGGAAAATAAATACCCTAATGAATCTATTACAAGGCTTTGGGGTAATTACATGAAATTTATAAGAAAAGAAATAAAATAAGCGCGCGAAACGAAATTATAATCGAGAGCGAGGGCGTTGGACCCTTTTAAAGAAATTAAATTGCAATTATGAAATTAATTAAATTTAAATAAAAGAAAGAATTTTTTTTGGAGTTTTTGTATTTATGGAGTTTAATGAGAAAATTAAATTGGAATTAAAAATTTAATTAAAACCCTAGTTCTAACTTATTTTTTTAATTTATTAAAAAATATTTTGAGTTTGACCTAATTTACATTAATTATTTACATGGCATATTTATTTATAAAAATAATTAATATTTAATAATGGTAAAAGAAAAGAAAAAGAATAAAAGTATTTAAAACCCTAATTCTACATTTTTTAGTTTATTAAAAAAACATTAAAATTAAACCTAGAATTAAAACTAAATTAATTGTTAAATTTATTTACAAAATATTGATTAAAAAAACAAATGAACATATTTTTATTTTTATAGTTTCTGATTTTTTTTTTTTATATTTTATGAAAATTAATTTTGATGAATTAACTAAAATAAATAAAACAAATAAATAGAAAAAAAAATGAAAAGAAAGAAAATAATATGCAAACCAATGGGGGTTGTTGACCCCAATTTGGAGGTAAATTCCCAGCAATTTGGCCCATTTGAGGAAGGCCCTCTTGACTTTTCTGGGATGTGTGTGGCACGTTTGACTGATGCCTATGGTAGACTCCAGATCCTGACCTTCATATCCATCTCCTGAGACGTGTGGCAAGCTTCAACGCTGGATGTTTGGTGGACTTCTGGACACGTTGAGTACCTAATCACATTGCAAGAAAAAACAGAAAGAAATATGGGGGACCTGGGGATCGAACCCAGGTCCCAACGTTCATCACAATTGCCTTCAACCACTACACCACTCAGCGCGTTTGGAATATATATTGCAAAATAAATAACATAACATAAAACAATGATTAGTGGTGTGCATCGCGCGAAAATTCAAACGCGCCTATGATCAGTGGACACGTCCTCCATCTTCTTCATGCTGCCTGTAAATAAAAAAGAGATAGCGGGGGTTTTAAACCCCCACTAAATGAAGAACATGAAAATAGCGATGAGAGATTGGCCAATGATAAATTGAGCGCGACTAGTGGGATTGATTCGTATGAAGCTTCTGATTCTAATGGCATAGGTCTTGTTGCCTGATTTTTCCTCAAACGTAAAGCCCCAATTCATGGTTCCTGCAACCCTAAAAAATAGCCATGGCAATTCTTTATACAAGCAATATTAATCCAATTCAATGGTGCCATCAGTTTCAGTGAGTCCATATTAGTGTAAAACAAGCATTAGAATGTATGAATATGGCATATAAATCAAAACACAAAAATGCAAAATATCAAGAACAGGACGACCTCGTTCTACCGTTTCTTGAGGTTAGAAGCTGTGGTTTTGATCCATAAATTTTCCTTGATGCCTTGGCAAGCTATTGGAATGATTAGTTTGCTTTGAATTGCCCTGGAACTGTGTTTTCAGTTTTGAAGTTGTTAACAAAAAATGCAAAGTGTGTATTCTTTTCTGAGCGCAGCTTCAAGGTCTCTAGCATTAGGGTTGTGTTTGAGTATGTATATGGAACGAATTAGGGTAAGAATTCAAGTCCATTAACCTTTGCATTGATGTTTTTGAGATTTGATTCTCATGGTATCTTTTTCAATCTTTTCCTCATGAAGAACATGCCAATTTGCACAAAATCTTTCCTTTTTTGATGTGCACGAGATCTTGAGTGAATAATGAGGGCATATGCTGCATAAAAGGATTCAAAAACATTTGTTTAGTATTTTTGTCATATTTTATTTAATTAAATGAATTAATGGTGATAAAAATTCAAATAAATAATAAAAAATGATGAAATAAATCCCCTTTGGGTCAAATGGTCGTGCATAGCCTTTGGATAATGATTCTTGGAAGAAAATGTGGCCCATTAGCAATTTTGAGGCATTTGAAGCAAAGTTGACTTTTCAAAATCCCCAAAAATTTCCCAACTTCCACAAGGCATATCTTGCTCAATTTTTAAGCTTTGATCATGTTCTTGGACATTTTGGAAAGGTCTTGAAGTCCTCTAACTAATGCCTTTGGTCCCATGTCATTTAGATTTACCAATCTCAAGTTATGGTCTTTGACTTAAAGTCCCTTTTTGTTGACTTTTGAAAATGACCTATAATGTTGAGATTGATAACTTTTTGTGAGAGCATTTCTTGGACTTGAAGTGTGAAGAGGAGTTGTAGAAAATGTCTTTCTCTTCAAAATGAGCTTTGGATGGAATTTTTCTGATAAACCATGTGGATGTTATGCCTTGGTCAAGTTACAGTTGACTTTTTCAACTGTCCAAATATGGAAACTTTTGCATCTTGAGACTTTTTGAGCCATGCCTTGAGAATCATGATCAAGAATTGATCAAATGATGTTTGTGGCTTCAAAATAAGATGTTGACCAAAAATTTGGACTTTTGACTGTCAAATGACCATTTTGCCCCTGCAGTTGACTGCTGAGCAATTAGGGTTTTTGACTGTGCAATTTTGTGCTGTAAGTCTTGAAACTTGGCATAAGGATGCTTGACAATGTTTGTAGGCATGTGGGACTTGATTGGACCCTTGAAAACTTCAATTTCTTTGACAGAACCAAAACCCTAGTTTTTGACTGTTAGGAGGCCCTTGAACTGTGCAACCCTTGGGAGATTTTGAAGCATGCTCTTTGCAAATCTTGAAGAATATGGGAGGGCAAATTTTGGGGTACAACACCTCTCGAGCCTTACCTTAGGTGGGTACGGGCTCGTGCTCAGAGTCTCTTGATGCCTTACCCTTCCATCCTTCCTGTCATCATGGAGCCTGTTGTTGAAGGAGATGTCCCATACAATGTTCTTCATCCTGACATGCCTACCTCTCTCGAAGACTTGCAGAAATCCTGGGTTTAGTTGAAGGAAGAGCGAGACACCTTTGAAGCCCAGTTTTATGCCAGTGAGAAGAGGGTTCTGGAGCTCACCAAGCTGCTTCATGAAGAGAAAAACCTGAATGCCTACATTGCTCCAAAGAGGATGCGTTCGGTCTTTTTGTCTTAGGAGTTTTTTTTACTGTATCTTGTTTCTTTTATTGTAAGCCCAAGGAGGCGTGATGTATTCAAACTTGTTTTTATTAATATAACGTGTGTTATTTTTGGTTTGAACAAATTTAAATCTCTAAATTTCCTTGAAATCATTTGCATATTGCATCTTCATTCATCATAACATCATACAAGTTTCTCATAACAGGTCACCTTATCCTTATACTGTTTATTTCAGTGAGATGGATGTTGAACAGACTGTGAAAGATCTTCAGGCGCAGAACGCCCAGTTTCAACAAATTCTCTTGGCTCTGACAAAAGGACAAGAGGAGTTGAAGACTCTGTTGGATAAAGAGAAGAAGAAGAAAGCGAAGAAATCAATCGGTGTTGTGATCATGGGAAGAAGGTTTAAAGGACAAACCAGACAAACTTTGGACTTTGCAACATCATCGGGTGAAGGAGATAATCAAGGAGACGGGACCCAGGAAGTGAACAACGACCCAACATCTGCGGAAGAGGAAGAGCCTGATTACTCTGAGGAATAATATCCTCCTGCTGATGATAAATACAAACAACTAGAGGATCGTTTGAATGCTATGGAGATTCAGAGGGTACCCGGTCTGGATTTTGAAGAATTAGGACTCATTTCAGGGGTTGTCATCCCACAAAAATTCAAGGTCCCCACTTTCGCCAAATACGACGGCGTCTCTTTCCCGAAGCTACATCTAAGGTCATACGTCAGAAAGATTCAACCCCATACGGCTGACAAGAATTTGTGGGTGCATTTCTTCCAAGAGAGCTTATCTAGGATGCAGTTGGATTTGTTCTATCAATTGGAAGGGACCAATGTCGTAATTGGGAAGAGTTGACCGCTGCTTTCTACAAACAATATCAGTACAATGATGATTTGGCTCCGACTAGGACGCAATTGCAAAGCATGTCTATGGGAACAGGTGAAGGTTTCCAAACCTATGCTCAAAAATGGAGGGATCTCGCAGGCAGGGTCCAACCCCCTCTATCCGACAGAGAATTAGTGGATATGTTCCTTGGCACCTTGTCAGGACCATTCTTCAACCACCTGATTGGGAGTTCCTCAGTTGGATTTACTGAACTGATCATGACTGGTGATCGGGTCGAAGCCGGTATAAAAAGCGGCAAAATTCAACGAGATGTCTCCTTAAGTATGATGAAGAATACCTTTGTTGGAAAAATGAGGTCAGTGCTGCATATGACTATAGGAATCAAAACAAAACTGACCGTCGCCTGGCGGTAGGGGCTGTTATGATTTCTAATCCTGTGCCAAATCAACAGCGAAATTATTAGCGCAAATCAGAAGCGCCCATGAGATGATTTACCCGAATCAACATGACCATGTCTCAAGTTTTGCCACACCTTCTGAAGACCAATCTGGCAACTTTAAAGTAAGCTCCCAAGAACCCCAATACTGCCTCTCCTCGCTACAACCCGAACGCCCGATGTGCCTATCATTCTGAAAGCCCGGGGCACGATACAAATGACTGTTGGGCCTTAAAGAATAAGGTGCAAGACCTTATCGATGCGAAAGAGATTGAATTTGATCCTCCAGAAACGCCTAATGTAATAACAGCGCCAATGCCCATACATGTCCAAGGTATCAACGCCATTGATGATGATCGTTTTGTCTCCTCTGTGAATGACTTAGTTACTCCTCTGTTGACCATTAAACAGAATCTAATGCAAGTCAGTCTGTTCCCAGGCTGCGATGAAGATTGTCACTTATGCAAGTCTCTACCGAACGACTGTTTGTTACTAAAGATAGGCGTCCAACGCCTGTTGACTAGCAAAGAAATCCTATTTGAAAAGCTACCTCTTATCAAAAGCTCTTATCAAGATATTTCGATAATCACCATTTCCGATAATCCTCCCAGGGTCAACACCAAAAGACCCGTCAGGATGACATCTGTTCCAAGATCTGCACCTTTAATCATCACTATGCCAAGACCAATATCTTACTCTTCAGATAAAGTTGTTCCCTGGAGTTATGAGACTGGCGTTTATTACTATGGCGTCAAGCAAGATCAGTTGGCTGTCAAGGACGAAGTTGCAAGAGATATTGATCCTGACATCGGTAATATCACCGGGACCAGCAAGATAACAAGAAGTGGAAGAATCTTCTCACCCGAAATTCCTCCAAAGACCGTTTCTACTTCTGTGATCATCCCTGCTGCCACTCCTACCGACACTCCTAAGATACTCCTACTGTTATCCCTACTACATAGGCAAGAGGCAAAGGGGTCTTGAATGAGCCTGTCCAAGAAAGAGAGCGTCCCGAGATCATCCTTGAAGCTTCTAGAAAAGAGATAGAAGAAATACTGAAGATAATCAATAAAAGTGACTATAACATTGTAGAACAGTTGGGGCAGACCCCCTCGAAGATATCATTGTTGTCCTTACTTTTGTGTTCTGAGACCCACGCCAAAACCTTGGTAAAATTTCTTAAGACCACCCACGTGCCCCAAGAGACCTCCATTGACCAATTTGAAAACTGTGTGGCCAGTCTAACTGCTGATAACAGATTGGGCTTTTTCGAAGCTGATTTAACCTCTAAGGGAAGGAAGCACAACGATGCCTTGCATATTTACATTGAATGCAGGGGCTCCACACTTGCCCACGTTCTGGTGGATACTGGCTCATCGTTGAATGTCTTGCCCAAAAATGCTCTTGATCGACTAGACTACGAGGGGTTCATCTTAAAACCTAGCAACATCATAGTAAGGGACTTTGATGGTTCCAAGAGGACAGTGCACGGAGAAGTCAGTATCCCCATAAAAATTGGAACTCCGACTTTTGACTCAACTTTCTATGTGATGGACATCCGCCCTTCATACTCTTGTCTATTGGGTCGACCCTGGATCCATGGTGCTGGTGCCGTCACTTCAACCTTGCACCAAATGCTAAAATACCAGATCAAAGGAAAGATTGTCACAGTTCACGGAGAGGAGGAGTACATGGTTAGCCATCTGAACTCTTTCAGGTATGTTGAAATGGATGGTGAATTCATCGAGACTCCCTGTCAGAACTTTGAGGAGGTTACAACAACGGTCGCAGCAACCAAGTCTACTCCAAAGGTCCCGAAGATTACCAGACCTCCACTGAAGATAGCCTCTTTGAAAGATGCTCGAGCAGTAGTTGAAGAAGGAGGGTGTACCATCTGGGGTCAGCTTCCGGATATCCCCTACAAGTCCGACAAATTTGGTTTGTGATTCACTTTAGAGGCCCAAAGAGTTGTTCGACGTTCTCGCACTGGGGGACCACCTCTGCGTATCAGCAATCAAGGAGTCAATGCAGTAGAAGACAGTGATGGCAGTTATGATATGGATGAATGGATTTTCCCAACCATCGGCGGAGGGCTCAACAATTGGGAGGCTAAAGATTTCATTCTTATTACTTTTATTCAAGAGTATTTGTCTTTTAATATTTTCAGGCTTGTAATATTTAAACAATTCAGACTTTTAAAACCTTGTGTCTTACCCGAGGCACAACGGTCCATTTGTGAGGGTTGTCACTTCATTCTCATATGTCATTAATGAATCATGGACGTTTTTGCGTCAAATTTTGTGTTCTTTGTCTTTCTTTCTTACATTTTATTTCTTTCAAAAGTAGCTATGCTCTTACACACACTCACATATTAAAATGCAGATCTACATCCACTCAGGATCCCATGGGTAACAGTTCTGCTATGTCCAATTGTGACTTTGAAAATCCGATCTACCAAGCCGACGACGAAAGTGAGGAAGATTGTGAGGTGCTAGGGGAGTTAGCTAGGTTGTTGCAATAGGAAGAAAGGGCCATTCAGCCGCACAAAGAGCCGCTTGAAACAATTAACTTAGGTACTGAGGAGGACAAAAAGGAGGTCAAGGTGGGTGCCAATTTGGAACATAGTGTCAAGGAGCGTCTGATTCAGTTGCTGCACGATTATGTTGAAGTCTTTGCCTGGTCGTACGAAGACATGCCGGGACTTGATATATACATTGTGGTACATCATTTTCCTACAAGAGAAGATTGCCCTCTAGTAAAGCAAAAGGCTCTCCGCATGAGGCCTGATATGTCAGAAAAGATTAAAGCAGAAGTCATGAAGCAATTCAATGCTGGATTTTTGGATGTCACCTCTTATCCTCAATGGGTGACCAATGTTGTTCCTCTTCCCAAGAAAGACGGTAAAGTGCGAATATGTGTGGACTACGGAGATTTGAATAGGGCAAGCCCCAAGGATGATTTCCCACTTCCCCACATCGACATTCTAGTTGATAATACGGCACAACACAAAGTGTTTTCCTTCATGGACGGTTTCTCAGGCTACAACCAAATCAAAATGGCGCATGAGGATATGGAGAAAATAACCTTTGTCACATAGTGGGGCACATTCTGCTATAAGGTCATGCCATTCGGACTGAAGAATGCAGGGGCAACTTATCAACGCGCCATGGTAGCTTTATTTCATGACATGATACATCATGAGATAGAGGTCTACGTAGACGATATGATAGCCAGGTCACAAACGGAAGAAGAGCATCTTGACCACTTACATAAGCTGTTTGAGAGGCTGAAGAAATATAAGTTGAGGCTGAATACAAACAAATGCACGTTCGGCGCACGGTCTGGTAAACTCCTAGATTTTGTCGTCAGAAACAAAGGTATCGAGGTTGATCTTGCCAAGGTTAAAGCAATACAAGAGATGCCTTCTCCTCGTACTAAGAAGGAAGTCAGTGGATTCTTGGGACATTTAAATTACATCGCCAGGTTCATTTCTCACCTAACAGCTACTTGTGAGCCAATCTTCAAGCTCTTGAAGAAAGATCAAGTAGTCAAATGGAATGACGAATGCCAAGTTGCTTTTGACAAAATCAAAGAATACTTACAAGAGCCTCCTATGTTGTTGCCACCTGTCGAGGGAAGGCCTTTAATCCTGTATTTGACTGTTTTAGAAAACTCAATGGGGTGTATGTTGGGGCAGCATGACGAGTCTGGCCGAAAAGAGCATGCTATTTATTACCTGAGTAAAAAGTTTACCGACTGTGAAACAAGATATTCAATACTCGAGAAAACTTTCTGCGATCTGGCATGGGCTGCTCGCCGGCTGAGACAGTATATGCTGACCCATACTACTTTGTTGATAGCTAAAATGGATCCGATAAAATACATCTTTGAGAAGCTCACTCTTTCTGGGAGAGTAGCAAGATGACAGATAATCCTGACAGAATATGACATAAAGTATACTACCCAGAAAGATATAAAGGGTAGTGTATTATCTGATCACCTCGCTCACCAAGTTGTGGAAGACTATCAGTCCATGAAATTTGAATTCCCGGATGAAGACATCATGACATTAGACAACTGTGAAGAAGTTAGGCCATATGACGGACCTGAACAAGGATCCCGATGGACCCTGTTCTTTTATGGAGCATACAATGCAATTGGAAACGGTATCGGTGCTGCACTCATATCTCTTGATTATCCATCAGGCGTTGGATGCCTGATTTCAATAGCGGACAGTCAGATTGTAGAGACAAACAAAAGTAACAATCTTTTTCACAGCCTGGGAAGATCCCAGCTTTCAACAGATTTATCTTGATCGTCGGTAAAGGGGTCATTAAGTCATCAACAACGGCAACATACAAATCCTCTTTAATAGCATGGACATTATGACCATGCTTGGGCATTGGGGCAGAAATCACGTTCGGCTTTTCGGGCGCATCGAATTCTACCTCCTTGGCATCTATCAAATCTTGGATCTTGTTTTTAAGGGCCCAACAGTTGTTGGTGTCGTGCCCTATGCCATCTGAATGATAGGCACATTTAGCATTGGCATGATAAAAAGGAGAAGTTGTATTCAGATTTTGTGGCGGATCTCTCAAGGTTGTAAGGTTCAGCTTCAATAGATGGGGGAGAACCTGAGCAAGCGTCATGTTTATTTTGGTGAACTGCCTAGCAGACCTTCCCCCTCTTTGTTGGTTAGTTCTTGGTTGATCATTTCTAGGTTGATCAGCTCTTTTGGATCATTACAGCCCCCACCGTTGATCGACGCTCTTCCCTTCCTCGACCTTTTTGAGTGTAAACAGCTGACACCTCTTTCTTGGCTGGAAAAGGTTTTTTGACAGTGGCAGAAGCAGATGTATCTTTTTGAATCTTACCACTCTTGATGCCAATTTCAATTTGTTCACCAGTCAAGATTAATTCAGTGAACCCGACCGATGAACTCCCTTCAGGTGGTTAAAGAATGGACCAGACAGCATCCCCAAAAACATATCAACTAGCTCTCTTTCAGACAATGGTGGCTGCACCCTTCCAACCAGGTCCCTTCACTTCTGGGCATACTCCTTAAAACCCTCATTAGAAACCATACCCATACTATGTAGTTCAGTACGAGTAGGTGCTAAGTCTGCGTTATATTGATATTATCGGTAGAAGGCAGCATCCAGATCCTCCCAATTATGTACGTCAGCCCTCTCAAGTTGGTAGAACCAGTCCAATTGCGTACCCGAAAGACTATCTTGAAAAAATTGGACCCACAAATCCTTATCAGAAGAATGAGGTTGGATATTTATGACGTAGGACCGTAGGTGCATCTTCGGGCAAGACAAACCATCTTATTTAGCAAATGTAGGCACCTTGAATTTAGGGGGAATGACAATCCTAACAACTAACCCTAGTTCTTCGAAATCCAACCCAAGCACTCTTTGTACCTCCATAGCTGCCAACCGCTCTTCCAGATTTTTATACTTGTCATCTGCAAGAGGTTATTGCTGCTCAGAATAATCTTCATCCTCTTCCTCTTCTTCTTCAGCCTCAGACTCGGATGGTACTGCAACTCCCTTTCCTTTTCCAACCCCTTCATCAGAAGTTGAAGGGAAGTCCAGGACCCTTCTAGCTTGGTTCTTAAATCTTCTACCCAGAGTGGCCACACCAGCCCTTTTCTTCTTTTTCTCCTTTTCTTTTTCCTTCTCTTTCTCTAACAGTGCTTTAAGGTCCTCCCGACCCTTTGCCAAGGTCATGAGGAGTTGTTGGAACTGAGAATTCTGTGCTTGCAGATCTTTGACCGCCTGCTCTATATCCATCTTGCTGAAATAAACAGTTGAAAGATAAGGAAACCTGGTGTGAAGACCTGTTTATGCATATGATGAATGATATGTATTCATGTAATGCATTCAAGGATTTAGAAATTCAAAGTTGTTGCAAACAAAAAGAACACACATCATATTAATAAGAAGAAATTCGTTAGTACATAAATGCCCCATGGGCAAAATATTACAAAATTCTTAATGTAAAAAGACGTTGTACATCCTCTTTGGTGCGATGTAGGTGTTGAGAGTCTCCTCTTTGGGGTTTCATATGTAAGTACCCTCTTGAAGTTAGTTGGCTCAACCTGTCCTATAAATAGTAACCGGGTTCTAAGGAGCTCAATATCATTGGATTATTTTCTGTGTTCATTGTTTCAGTTTAGCCACTTTACTGGAGATCGAAATATTCCAAGAAAACAACCCTCAATGAGTGTAGTATCGAGTATCTACCAACTTCGGACTGCACCAAAGCCGGTCATTTCACTACCCCTAAAAAGGCCAAGATGGTCAAGTAAAGGTTCTAAGAGTTCACTAGTGCTTCATGACATCACTCAGCGGACCCGTATTCTCTTTGATTGACTAAAAGGCTACCGGTACCCACAAATATGTTGCACTAATATAGCTATTGCTTTAACCATGTCGGTATACCCCACACAGTTTCCACAATGTATTGCTATTTACCTATGAATGTTTCCCAAATCCGGGTAGAGGATTTCAAGCCCAAACAATAGAACCAAATGTAAAGCAATCAAAGCAAACAAGATAAGCATGTAAAGGTGATCTAAACCCTAAGGTTACTCCACTTTTCAATTATATTCCCCAGCAGAGTCGCCAGTTCTGTGATACGGTGGGAGAACTGACTTGAGGTTTTGCGTTTGTGTTTGCAAATGTTTCGGTTTAGCAAGAGTCGCCACCGACTTTTTATTTTATCCAAAGGAAAGGTCAAAAAGCACAGGAAAGTCATTTGAGATGTTTTCTTGGGTTCGGGGAGTAGATTATGAAAAGGGAAGGTGCAAGCACCCTTTTCATCCATGGTTATCCATGGGCTCTTAGTTACTTGTTTAGATCACTTGGTTTTTCTTTTCAATTGTTTGAAATGGTGCTTTGTGTGTGGTTTTTGAAAATGCTTTGAAAAAGAGGCCATCGTTGTGGCAACCTTTGTAATGATTCTTGTTTGAATATATACAAAGGTGTTTGTCTTTTGAAAAGATATTTCAATGTTTTGAAAGCTTGATTTGGGAAATGTTTTGAAATTGTGTTGTGAAGTGTGTTTGAAAATTACAAGGATGTTTTGCAAGTTTTGATCAAGTAACTAAGAGTTATCTACCCTATTTTAATCAAAGATCTTTCCAACACATTTTTAACCCTTTTGACAGTGTTGTTTTACCATTGCATTTGGTAAACAACCTTGTATTAGGATGTTAAACGGGACAGGCGTGGGTCATCGTATATACCATGCTAGCAATTGTGCTAAGTATCTTTAGCAAATTTTTCCGAGGGACTAGATCATTTTGTATAGGCAACCAAGATAGCGTCATCGAGTGACTATGATCTTTTGTTTTGTTTTTGTTTTGCCAAAGTACTCAACATGCATAACATGGCCTTTTTTTAAAGGCAACAAGTGGATGGAACCCTAGGGGTGCAAGTGTGCGTTGTGTTATCATTTTCATGCATTTTTGTCCTTGTATTAGTCAAGCTATTTCTTTGATTTTGGATTTTTGCATACAAACCCTAATCTCTAATCATGGCATAATTGAAAGCTTAAATACGTAAAGGTAAATCTACCACTATTACAACATGATTATGGGGAGGGGGATACAATTTTTGAATGGGTATTATTTGGCAAGAAATTAAAACCCTAATTTTACTATTACATCCAAATTGAATCAGTGGCATAAATAATAAATGAATAATATTTAAATAAACTAATTAAATAAATATACAAAATATTATGAATATGCACAAAATGTTTATGTTTATTTTTTATGTATGTAAAAAAAATATTTAATGCAAATAGAAAGAAATAAATAATAAAAAAAAGATTATATTTTTTTTATTAAGGGTAAAACCATAATTTTCTTTTAAGAATGTAAATATATTAAATATACTATTTATATACAATAAAAAAATAATGTATATACAAAAAATAAAATAAATTTAGAAAAAGTATTATTTAAGTATAAATAATAATAAAAATAAAAGTATAATATTTTTATGTTTTTATTCTCAAGTATTTATTAAATAAAAGTATATGTATATATATTAATTATATTAGTTATGTACAATAAAAATAAAATAAAATATATACAAGACAAAAATATATTTAGAACAACATTTTTTGAGTGTAAATAAAATAAAGAATAAAAATAAAGGTATAATGTTATTATATATTATTTTCAAGTTTTCAATAAATAAAAGCATATACTAATTAAATTATTT
The DNA here is from genome assembly GCA_948472305.1 of Vicia faba. Lineage (NCBI taxonomy): Eukaryota > Viridiplantae > Streptophyta > Magnoliopsida > Fabales > Fabaceae > Vicia > Vicia faba. The sequence continues at coordinate 406,665,700 of OX451740.1, read as the reverse complement.
TTATGTTAGAAAAAAATAAAAATAAAATACAAAATAAATGTGAAAATTTATAAAAATATTTTTTGATATTTTTTATGTTTGAGAAATAAAAAAAATAAAATCAGAAATAAAAATAAAATGGAAAAATACAAAAGTATGAAGAAATGGGCCAGGGGGGTGCAATCAGTAAAAGGGGGGTGTCAAAAACAAAAAGCCAAAGCCTAGCCCAAAGCCAGACTTCATCTTCAACCTTGGTTCAAAAATGCGCGCGCCCTGTACCAAATGCCAGATCCGGCATACATGTTCTAATGTAAAAACTCAAAACATCAAAGTTGTAGCATTTTTCAAGACGAATCCAACCATATAAAGAACTCATTCTAACTCTCAAAGACCAGAGAGAATTTCTCTGGCCCTAAATCCTAACCTAATTTTTTCAGGAAGTTCATGGATCAAATTCTCTTAACACGATTAATTTAAATGAAAACTGAGCATATGTACAGCTTCATGGCTATGAATACTACATTTTTTGTTCACAAACCTAAGCCTAATTATTACTAAATAGAGAGATAGGAAGTTGAAAAAAACCTGTTTCAGTTGACTTCGTGTATGGCAATGTGGAGCTTTTCAGTGAGGCCTGAGATGTTTGGGAGCTTGCTTGAACTTCCTTTGACCTTCCCCAATACCTAGCTTGCCTTGAATGTGCTTGAACAAGCCTGTAGAACTCAACCTGCACAAGCTGAAATAAAAAATGGCAAACCCTGTAAATTGAGTTACAGCCAGTGTTTAAGGGTTGGGATAACTTGGATAGGTTATATGGAAGGTGTTTGAACCAGTTTGAGGCAAAACGCACGAGGGATTTGTGCTATGGAAATCAAACTGCAGGGAGTGCCCTGTTTTGCCAATGGAAGATAATTTTGTGCTATGGGAGGTTCAAGACTCAAAGGCTCGTGTTTTAGGTTCTATACAATGTGTAAAAATTGTCTCAAAAGCTTGCACAAGTTGGTTCTCTCTGATGTTCAAGTTGTGTGATGTTTTACAAATTTCTTGTATATGAAGCAAAAGAATGAGAAGTGATGGAAGACAAGCCTGTACAAGCTATCTATCAGCTTGCACACTATGTCCTAGGCCCCTCAAGTTTGTGGATTTGATTTGCTGCACAAGATATGGTTCAATGCTCAAGGGATGTGGTTTGACATAAAGCAAGATTATGACAAAAATGGTAATGTACCTTTTTCTACTTAAGGATTAATCTATTGTATAATCTTCTAATGACCAAAACAAAGCCTTAGACCAATGGATTTTCATTTAATTATTGAGTATGTAATGGTTTTGAGACCTGTAATCTAGTGCAAAGCAAGCTGATTAGAGTTTGCAACTTGTATCACTAAGAAAATGCCATGGATCAAAAGTGAGTTTTTGCCAACTTCAAGATTTTGATTCTCCCTAACCACAAATGATTTTGGAGAGTTCTTGGTCTTTTTGGAAAGCTTGCAACATGATCTACAATCCATCTTTGAAATGAATTTTGAGATTAAAAGTGGAACTAGGTGAAAAGTTGCCAAGAAGATAGGTCAAAATCCTGCCTAAACTAGGGCAAAATTTCACTAAGTTAATAGTTTCATGGACCCTTGTTCCAAAAATCATAACTTGAGATCCAAGATTATTTTGGGAAAACTTTGTGAATAAAAGTTGTAGATTTTGTGGAGGACTACAACTTTCATGTTGGAAGTTTTGTTTTAATCCAATTTCATCAAGGTGAAAATATTGGGCAAATTTGGGAAAAAATAAGAAAATTTCATAACTTAGAAAAATTCGAAGTTATGAAATTTTTTCAATTTAAAATCCTAATTTGCAAAATTAGGTTTTTTGATGAACAAGTTTCATGTTTTGAGATATCTTGATGAAAAATGACCCTTGGCACTTGATTTTGACCAAAAAGTCAAAGTTTGACTTTTCAGTGTACAGTTAAATTTTGATCAATTGACTGAAAAATTCATCTGTCAATCCAATGCATTTGAGATCTTTTGAACCTTGTGAATAGGTCAAGATGATGACATTGAACCCTTGAATCCATGCTTGAACCCAATTTGCCATTGGCTAGGTCAAAAGCCAGAAATTGCCCTTCTATAGTCAAAACCCTAAAAATGACCATTTTGCCCTTTTGGTGATCTGATCAAATTTCTTGTGGAGTTGTGGTCCAAACTTGATAAAATGGTTCATATGAGCTTATAATGTTGATGTGGGTCAAAATTTATGAGGTTTGACTGTAAATTGGCCACAATTGACTTTTTTCCCAATACAATTGATTTCTAGGTCAATTATCCAATTGACTAGGCAAAAATTTGATTCAAGGCTCGAAACTTGGTAGAGGTAATCTTGTAAGTCCAACATGAAGTATGAAAGTCACTTTGAGCATTGAAAGTCCAAAAAATACTGTGCAAACTCAAACCCTAGTTTAGGTCAACAATGCAAGGAGATGTCTTGAGCAGAGTGAACCCTAGCTTGATCTTGAGTTCAAAGAGTCTTGTGATGGAAAATATTGACAAAATGAGAGGGCAAATTTTGGGGTACAACAGTTGCCCCTGTGCAATCTTCTTGAACCTGAAGAGTTAGATTGGCGAGTTTGGCCTTTCGTGACTCGAAGGTAAAAGAGGATTGGGCACTAGAGTGCCCGTAAATTTGCACTTGTCAAAGTATAGTTGAAGGAATGGGCTTAAAGATGCCATTTGGAGGTGTGACAGAATATTTGTCGGAGATGGGCTTAAAGATGCCATCCAAAGTCTCTATTGTGGTAGAAATAGAACTTCAATCGTCTGTTATTCCACTGGGGAGTCATCTCTTGGTTGAAGAGGTGACAGTGAACCGCTATCTGGTCAACATACAGTCTTCACAGTCTTGTATTGCCATCTGGTCAAAGTCCAGGCTTCACGATACTTTACTTCCTATCTGGTCAACGTCCAGTCTTCAGAAGGAAATCAAATGGTTATCCGGTCGCCTTCAGGTTTGACTTTTGACTTTGGGGCCTACTAATATCCGGTTGAATCCGGGCTTCAAAGTAATTGGCCGAGTAAACTGCTATTTGGTCAACGTCCAAGTTTCACAGTATACCTTACTGTTATTTGGTCAACGTCCAGGCTTCACAGTCTTGTATTGCTATCTGGTCAAAGTCCAGGCCTCACAATACCTTTCTTCCTATCTGGTCAACGTCTAGTCTTCAGAAGAATATCAGATGGTTATCCGGTCAACATCCGAGTTTCCCTTTTGATTATGGGGCCTACCAATATCCGGTTGAATCCGGGCTTCAAAGTAATTGGTCGAGTAAACTGCTATTTGGTCAACGTCCAAGTTTCACAGTATACCTTACTGCTATCTGGTCAACGTCCAGGCTTCATAGTCTCGTATTGCTATCTGGTCAATGTCCATGATTCACAATACTTTACTTCCTATCTGGTCAACATCCATGTTTCAGGAGAAATTGCAGGGGATTCAACTATTTTCCGGTCGATCTCCGGGTTTCAGCATAATCAAGGTATTATCTGGTCGAATCCAGGCTTCATAACTAAAACAAGAATCTGCCCCTCGATAAACAAATAAAGAAGCGTCTGTGTCTGAAGCATCTCTAAGCCGTTTTTCTGAGCTTTGAATATCTGTTTTAGGTAGCTTATTAATTTCATCCTGAAAAGGGTAAAATGTTAGCTGAAACACAAAGTTATGTTGCATTAAATGTATGATGCAATATATGTGTTTTTGTCAAATGTCTATGATATATGAATGTAATGTATGTATATGTAAGATGATTAGCTGTCTTACTGAGGAAAATAAATCCTTGGATAGATGGAGATAATAAAATCTTTGACTGTTGTCGGGGAAAATAAATCCATGACCACTGTTGGAGATTCAAGATCTTTGACAACCTCTGTGGGGAGAAGCTATACTGCTGGGGAGATCAGGAGTTTGGGTTGTATGCCAATCTACTGGGGACTTCAAGAGTGAGTATCTCCGTTCTGTTGGGAATATCAGGAGAAAACTGAATGGTTTCCGCTGGGGATTAGTAGATCAAAGTTTCATCTCCACTGGGGATCTTCATGACGTGCTGATTTGATCGGCGGCCTCACTGGGGAAGGATAACTCTCTGGGGAATTATCTGGTTTTTAAGTGACTTTTCAGGGATTAAAAGAGGAAGCTGGATGGTCTCCATTGGTGTTTAACAGCTGAAGTTTTGGCTCTGCTCGGGGAAGAAAGTTTCATCTTCACTGAGGTTTGTAGTTCAAAGTTTTGCTCCGCTGGGGATTGGGAATTTGAAAACTCAGCTCTGATGGGGATTCTTGAAACTTAACTCCGCTGGGGATATGCATTTCAAGGCTTTAGTTCTGCCAAGGATCTGGATGATGTATTACAGGGGATTTCTCTTGGAATAGCCTAAAGATAACCTTCCTATTCTTTCATCCCATCAGTAATTATTCTTTCTCATTCCGTTTTATTTGTAAGCAGTGATTATATTCAAATGCATATGCTCATTTTAATAAATCATTGGACGTTTTCAAATAAAACACAAGTGTAAAGATAAAGAAAAAAGCAAATAATTTTCAGCACTTTGAAGTATATTTGTATTAACTTTGTATAAGTATTTTGTACAAAGGAAACAAACATCCTAGTAAGAGAATGTTGTCATAAAATTGAGAAAAATTTTATACAAAGAAAGATGGCTATGTGCAACAATTCCATGGGGTTCCCATTCTGCTACAGCCTTCACAACTCTGAGTATCTTGTCCATTCATTGCTTCGTCCGCAGATGATTGGATTGATCAGAAGCCTGGAGCTTGTCCGTGAAGAGATTGTCCTTAGAGTGATCCGACGAGACATAGTCATACGCTTTAATTCCCTAACTTTTTCCTGGACCGCCCTTTCGGGTTTTCGATCCACCGGGAAACCCTTTTTTGCCCAAGTCGCCCTTTCGGGTTTTCAACTTGCCGGGTGTACAAATTTTTTTTGTTTATCCCTAATTTTTGCCTGAACCGCCCTTTCGGGTTTTTGATTCACCGGGATGCCCATTTTGGCCCAAGTTTCCCTTTCGAGTTTTCACTTGTCGGGTCGTTTATGCGTAGTATCTTTTGACTATGTCTGCGTTCGCAGGGTGCGGCAGGTCGTCGCCGTCCATGGTGGTTAGAATCATAGCCCCACCAGAAAAAATGTTTTTGATCACAAATGGTCCTTCGTAGGTAGGAGTCCATTTCCCCTGGGATCACTTTGCGGTAAGATGATCCGCTTGATTACAAGATCTCTGACTTGACATACCTGATGCCTGACTTTCTTGTTGAAAGCCTTGATCATCCGTTTTTGATACGTCTGACCATGACAAACAGTAGTAAGTCGCTTCTCGTTGATCAAATTAAGTTGATCAAGCCGGGTTTGAATCCAATCGTCTTCACTTAAGCCAACATCCTTCATAATTCTCAAGGAAGGAATCTGAACCTCCATAGGTAAAGCGACTTCCATGCCATACACCAAAGAAAAGGGGGTTGCCCCGGTTGAAGTACGCGCCGTGGTACGATATCCGTGCAGAGCAAACAGTAACATATCATGCCAGTCCTTGTAGGTGACTGTCATCTTTTGAATGATCTTCTTGATATTTTTGTTCGCAGCTTCAACAACACCGTTCATCTTTGGCCGATAGGGAGATGAATTATGATGTTGAATCTTGAACTGTTCACACAGAGCGGTGATCACAATGTTATTCAGGTTTGTACTGTTGTCCGTGATGATCCGGTCGGGGATACCATACCGGCATATGAGGTTCTGCTTGATGAAGCGGGCAACCACATTCTTTGTAATGGAGGCAAAGGAAGCTGCTTCGACCCATTTGGTAAAGTAATCAATATCCACCAGGATGAAGCGATGTCCATTGGATGCCGTAGGCTTGATCTCTCCAATCATGTCGATTCCCCACATTGCGAATGGCCAAGGAGCTGTTAGAACGTTGAGAGGAACTGGAGGAATATGTACCTTGTCAGCATAGACTTGGCATTTGTGACAAGTACGGGCGTATAGATGACAGTAAGCTTCCATGGTAGACCAGTAGTAGCCTGCCCTTAGGATCTTCTTAGCCATCGTATGCCCGCTCAGATGGGTGCCAAATGTGCCACTATGCAGTTCAGTCATGATCTGCCCAGATTCAACCTTGTCCACACAACGAAGCAGAACACAATCATGGTTGCGCTTGTATAGGATACCATTGCTCAGGAATAACTTGGTAGCAAATCTCCTTAAGAACTTTTTGTCGTTGACTGAAGCTCCTTCAGGGTATTCTCGAGTCTTGAGATACCTTTTGATTTCATGAAACCAGGGTTGTTCCACTACTTCATCGGTATTAATCTCATGACAATGTGCAGGTTCGTCCATTCGCTCGACGGTGATTTGGGGAGCCTCATTATCCCAATTAAGTTTAAACATGGAAGACATTGTAGCTAGAGCATCTGGTAGCTGATTTTCTTCTCGCGGGAAGTGCTCGAAGGTAATCTGCTCGAAATGAGGCAACAATGTCAGGACATGTTCTTTGTATGGGATGAGGTTAGGATGTTTAGTGTCCCACTCTCCTTTGATTTTATTGATAACCAAAGTGTAGTCTTCAAACACAACCAAGGATTTGATTCCTAAGTTAATCGCAACCTTGGGACCAAAGATACAAGCTTCATACTCAGCCATATTATTGGTGCAGCTGAAGCAGAGTCTAGCGATGAAAGGTGTATGGAAACCTTCTGGAGAGATAAGTACCATGTTGATGCCATTGCCAAGTGTATTTGAAGCACCATCAAACTACAAGATCCATCGGGATCCTTGTTCAGGTCCGTCATACAGTCTATTACCTTCAATGCTGTCCAATGTCATAATGTCTTCGTCGGGGAAGTCGAACTTCATGGATTGGTAATCTTCGACAGCTTGATGAGCTAGATGGTCAGCTAGTACACTCCCCTTTATAGATTTTTGGGTTGTATACTGGATGTCATACTCAGTCAGGATCATTTTCCATCTAGCGATTCTTCCAGATAAAGCAGGCTTTTCGAAGATGTACTTGATCGGATCCATTTTAGAAATCAGCAGAGTGGTATGTGTCAACATATACTGCCTTAGTCGGCGAGCAGCCCATACCAAAGCGCAACAAGTTTTCTCGAGCAGTGAATAGCGAGTATCACAGTCGGTAAACTTTTTGCTAAGGTAATAAATGGCATGCTCTTTTCGACCAGACTCGTCATGTTGGCCCAGTACGCACCCCATTGAATTATCCAAAATAGTCAGATACATAATTAGCGGCCTTCCTTCGACGGGTGGCATCAAGATAGGAGGTTCTAGAAAATACTCCTTGATTTTATCCAAAGCAACTTGACAGTCGTCATTCCATTCAACCACCTGATCTTTCTTCAACATCTTGAAGATTGGTTCACAGGTAGATGTTAGGTGAGAAATGAATCCTGCAATGTAATTTAGGCGTCCCAAGAAACCTCTGACCTCCTTTTCAGTGCGGGGGGCAGACATTTCTCGTATAGCTTTGACTTTAGCAGGATCAACCTCAATGCCTTTGTTGCTGATAATGAATCCCAAGAGTTTGCCGAACCTAACTCTGAAAGTGCACTTGCTAGGATCATTCAACCTGACAAACAACTTTTGCAGATGGTAGAGGTGTTCTTCTTCTGTCTGTGAACGGGCTATCATATCGTCTACATAGACTTCAATCTCATGGTGTATCATGTCATGAAACAAAGCTACCATGACTCACTGATAGGTTGCCCCGACATTCTTCAGTCCGAATGGCATCACTTTATAGCAGAAGGTACCCCACTGTGTAACAAAGGTAGTCTTCTCCATATCTTCGGGGGCCATTTTGATCTGGTTGTACCCTGAAAATCCATCCATGAAGGAAAACACCTTATGCTGAGCTGTATTGTCCACCAAGATGTCAATGTATGGTAGTGGAAAGTCATCTTTAGGGCTAGCCCTGTTTAAATATCTGTAGTCCACACACATTCTCACTTTGCCGTCTTTCTTAGGCACGAGCACAATGTTAGCAACCCATTATGGATAAGAGGTAACAACAAGAAACCCGACATTGAACTGCTTCATCACTTCAGCTTTGATCTTTTCAGACATATCGGGCCTCATTCGGAAGACTTTCGGTTTAATTGGTGGACAGTCTTCTCTTGTAGGGAGATGGTGAACCACAATATCTGTGTCGAGTCCCGACATGTCTTCATAGGACCAGGCAAAGATTTCAAAATATTCATTCAACAGTTGAACTAGACGCTCTTTGACATTTGGCTTCAGGTTGGCACCCACTTTAACCTCTCTTCTGTCTTTGGCAGTACCCAAGTTGATAGTCTCTAACAACTCTTCATGGGGGCAGAATAGCCCTTTCTTCCTGTTGTAGAAGTCTAGCCAACTCTCCAGGCACTTCACAGTCTTCATCACCTTCGTATTCGGCATGATTGACCAAATCTTCAGAGTCACTGAAGGCCATAGCAGAATTGTTACCCATGGAATTCGGAGTGGATAGGTACCTGCATTTTGTGAGTGTGGGTGTGTGTAAGGGATAGCCATCCTTAAACAAAATAAAATGTAAAAGGAAAGAAAATGAACACAAAAGTTTATAGATGAAAACGTCCATGATTCATTAAAAATGGCATATGAAAATGAAGAATCAAAACCCTTACAAGTGGACCTATGTGCCCCGGGAAAGGCACAAGGCAAAAGAGTGTACGAATTGTTTAAAAGTTATTACAGACCAACATAAATGTTCAAAAGATAAATTACTGATTGATGAAAGTAATGGGAACGAAGTCTTTCGTCTCCTAGTTGTTCAGTCCTCCTTCAATGGTAAGGAAAATACAATCTTCAAAATTGCTCTCATCTTCAACATCTTCCAAAGCATGAACTTCGTGATGAGTGATCTTTAATGGTGGTCCTCTAGCCCGGGAGCGACGCACAACTTTCTGACTAGCAGCAGTGAAACCCAAACCGAACTTATCTGCCTTGAAAGGAAAATCTGGTAGCTGACCCCACACTGTACTTCCTCCTTCCTCGATCACCGCCTTCGCATCTTTAAGGGACGACATCTGGGACACAGGTTTGGTAATGATGGGCACATCAGTCATTATTTTGGCCGTTGCAACTTCAGGAGAAACCTCTTCAAAGTGTTGGAAAGGTGTTTCTATGAATTCACCATCTAACTCCACGTAGCGAAAAGAGTTGGGGTGGCTTATCATATACTCTTCCTCACCATGAACTGTTATGATTTTACCCTGGACTGGATATTTTAGCATTTGGTGTAGAGAGGAAGTGACTGCCCCAACGTTGTGGATCCATGGCCTTCCCAACAAGCATGAATATGAAGGAAGGATGTCCATCACATAAAATGTAGAGTTGAAAATTTCCGTTCCCACCTTAATTGGGATGTCCACCTCTCCGTGAACCATCCGCTTAGAACCGTCGAAGGCTCTAACAATGATATTACTGGGCTTTAAGGTCAAACCTTCACAGTTTAGCCTGTCCAATGCTTTCTTTGGTAGGACATTTAAAGATGACCCGATATCAACCAGAACATGAGCAAGTGTGGTCCCTCTGCACTCTACCGAAACATGCAGCGCATCATTATGCTTTCTTCCCTTAGATGTTAGATCGGCATCAGAGAAGCCAAGACCATTGTCGGCTGTAAGGCTGGCTACACACTCTCGAAACTGATCCGCAGAGGTTTCTTGAGGCACGTGCGCCGTCTTCAAAAATTTGATCAAGGCTTTGGCATGAGCCTCGGAACAGAGCAATAGGGCCAGCATGGAGATTTTTGAAGGGGTTTGCCCCAATTGTTCTACAACATCATAGTCGCTCTTCTTGATTATCTTTAAAATTTCCTCCATTTCCTTTTGGATGGTCTTGGGGATAACCAAAGGCTGAGCCCTCATCCTGATGGGCACTTCTTCGATTCCCTTACCTTTATCAGCAGTAACAGCAGAGGGTACAACTTCAGGAATAACAATTTCTTCGATCACTGGACTTCGCACATATATCTTGATTGGCACAGGAGCACTTGAGGGTCCGAAGACTGCCCTTGGAGGAGCAATCTCCGAAGAGAAGATTCTTCCGCTACGAGTTATCTTACTTGTCCCTGCAATATTTCCCACATCAGGAGTTTCTTTATCGGAATTCTCTTCGGCTGATTCGATATGCTTGACACCGTGGTAGAAGATATCTCCTCCATAATTCCATGGTATCGTCTTGTTGGACTTATATGGGATAGGCCCCGGCATGGCAATCTTCAGCAGTACAAACTTTGGATCAGGTGTAATCTTAACAGGACTTTTGCAGACCTTGGAAAGATTGTCGGAAATGGTGATTATAGCAACATCATTGATTGGAGTAACAGGAGTAACAGGAGTAATGGTAGCAACAGGAGTTTTCTAAAAGAGGATCTCTTGATTATCCATCAGGCGTTGGATGCCTGATTTCAATACCAGACAGTCAGATTGTAGAGACGAACAAAAGTAACAATCTTTTTCACAGCCTGGGAAGATCCCGACTTTCAACAGATTTATCTTGATCATCGGTAAAGGGGTCATTAAGTCATCAAAAACGGCAACATACAAATCCTCTTCAATAGCATGGACATTATGGCCATGCTTGGGCATTGGGGCAGAAATCACGTTCGGCTTTTCGGGCGCATCGAATTCTACCTCCTTGGCATCTATCAAATCTTGGATCTTGTTTTTGAGGGCCCAACAGTTGTTGGTGTCGTGCCCTATGCCGTATGAATGATAGGAACATTTAGCATTGGCATGATAAAAAGGAGAAGTTGTATTCGGATTTTGTGGCGAATCTCTCAAGGTTGTAAGGTTCAGCTTCAATAGATGGGGGAGAACCTGAGCAAGCGTCATGTTTATTTTGGTGAACTGCCTAGCAGGCCTTCCCCATCTTTGTTGGTTAGTTCTTGGTTGATCATTTCTAGGTTGATCAACTGCAATCTTTTGGATCATTACAGCCCCCACCGTTGACCGGCACTCTTCCCTTCCTCGACCTTTTTGAGTGTAAACAGCTGACACCTCTTTCTTGGCTGGAAAAGGTTTTTTGACAGTGGCAGAAGCAGATGCATCTTTTTGAATCTTACCACTCTTGATTCCAACTTCAATTCGTTCACCAGTCAAGATTAATTCAGTGAACCCGGCCGATGAAGTCCCTATCAGGTGGTTAAAGAATGGACCAGACAGCGTCCCCAAAAACATATCAACCAGCTCTCTTTCAGAAAATGGTGGCTGCACCCTTCCAGCCAGGTCCCTCCACTTCTGGGAGTACTCATTAAAGCCCTCATTAGAAACCATACCCATACTCTGTAGTTGAGTACGAGTAGATGCTAAGTCTGAGTTATATTGATATTATCGGTAGAAGGCAGCATCCAGATCCTCCCAATTATGTACGTCAGCCCTCTCAAGTTGGTAGAACCAGTCCAATTGCGTACCCGAAAGACTATCTTGAAAAAAGTGGACCCACAGATCCTTATCAGAAGAATGAGGTAGGATCTTTCTGACTTAGGACCGTAGGTGCATCTTCGGGCAAGACAAACCATCGTATTTAGCAAATGTAGGCACCTTGAATTTAGGGGGAATGAAAATCCCAGCAACTAACCCTAGTTCTTCGAAATCCAACCCAGGCAATCTTTGTACCTCCATAGCTGCCAACCGCTCTTCCAGATTTTTATACTTGTCATCTGTAGGAGGGTATTGCTGCTCATAATAATCTTCATCCTCTTCCTCTTCTTCTTCAGCCTCACACTCGGATGGTACTGCAACTCCCTTTCCTTTGCCAACCCTTTCATCAGAAGTTGAAGGGAAGTCCAAGACCCTTCTAGCTTGGTTCTCAAATCTTCTACCCAGAGTGGCCACACCAGCCCTTTTCTTCTTTTTCTCCTTTTCTTTTTCCTTCTCTTTTTCTAACAGTGCTTTAAGGTCCTCCTGACCCTTTGCCAAGGTCATGAGGAGTTGTTGGAACTGAGAATTCTGTGCTTGCAGATCTTTGACCGTCTGCTCTATATCCATCTTACTGAAATAAACAGCAGAAAGATAAGGAAACCTGGTGTGAAGACCTGTTTATGCATATGATGAATGATATATATTCATGTAATGCATTCAAGGATTCAGAAATTCAAAGTTGTTGCAAACAAAAAGAACACACTTCATATTAATAAGAAGAAATTTGTTAGTACATAAATGCCCCATGGGCAAAATATTACAAAATTCTTAATGTAAAAAGACGTTGCACATCCTCTTTGGTGCGATGTAGGTGTTGAGAGTCTCCTCTTCATGAAGTCGGCGGGTAAGTTCCAAAACCTTCTTCTCACTGGCATAAAAGCTGGCTTCAAAAGTGTTCTGTTCTTCCTTGAGCTGTATCCAACTCTTTTGCAATTCTTCCAATGATGTTGGCATGTCAGGATGTAGGAGGGTATATGGAACCTCTCCTTCCATAACAGGCTCTTTGATCACCGAGAGAATGTAGGGGTAAGGCGTCATAAGACTCTGGGCGCGGGTTCGTACCCACTTGAGGTAAGGCTCAAGGGGGATGGAATTCTTGTGTCCCAGTGTCTTACTGTCCGCTTTGTTGGGCATCCTCCAAGCTCGGATAAACCTTTATCGAAGTCCTTGAGCGTCGCTGTCGAAGTCAAAAACCAAATCTGGAATTAGCATATCATGAGGGCCTTCCCTTCGAGCATATCCAAACTGTCTCAAATCCAAATAGGAGTTGTAGGTAATGCATCCCCTAATTCCAAGTAGTGGGACATTAGGGAATTCCCCACAACGATCAATGATAAGGATATTTTCTCTGGACCGAGAACACCAATGAACGTCAGAATATGTGAGAGTTATCAACCGTTGTGACCACCTCAAGCCTTGCTCATTCTTCAAGACTGACTGGGGAAGGTGAGAAATAAACCACCTTGCTAGAAGAGAAGTACAACACATTAGAACACCTCTTTTCCTCATTGTTCGTGTGTGAAATGAGTGTAGGATGTCCCTAAGCAATGTAGGCACATGATTCCGAGATATGAAAATCTTGACAGCATTCACATCTATAAGATGATCAGGGTTTGGGAACAGGACCAACCCATAGATGAGAAGTGCTACAATCTCTTCAAAAGCTTGCAGATCTAGTGAATTCCAGCATTCTTGTGCCTTCTCAAACAAAAACTTTTCCAAGAAACCCTTGACACCACTTCTGGTTTCCCAATGACCTTTGATATCAGATAGTTGCAAGTGTAAGGCTAGGGAAACATCTTCAGGCTTTGGCTCTCTTTCCATACCGTTGTAGGGTAGTTGATGGGGAATATGAATCCTCAGGAGTTGAGAAAATTCCTCCAAAGTAGGTACTAGTTGGTAATCAGGAAATGTAAAGCAATGGTGAAGAGGGTCAAAGAACTGGAAGAGGACTTTCACCATGTCTTCTTCAATGTTGGAGTTGACTAAGTTGAGAAGTCTACCATGTTTTTCACTGAAGGGAGAATTCTCTGGAATCTTGAAAGTAAGCTCCTTGAGTAGAGGAGGGATTCTCATAAGGCTGACTTGGAATGTTTTCCTGCGAAGAGATTCCATTACCTATAAAACAAGAACAAAGATGAAGATCCAAACCCTTGAAATGGTTAGTGGATGCATATGATGCTTTATGATGTTCATGATGTATGCACAAGTATATGTACAAGCAAGTCACACAAGATCCTAGTTTTCAGGCTTGAATGGGGTTTCATAGGTAAGTACCCTCTTGAAGTTAGTTGGCTCAACCTGTCCTATAAATAGTAACCGGGTACTAAGGAGCTCAATATCACTGGATTATTTTCTGTGTTCATTGTTTCAGTTTAGCCACTTTACTGGCGACCGAAATATTCCAAGAAAACAATCCTCAATGAGTGTAGTATCGAGTATCTACCAACTTCGGACTGCACCAAAGCCGATCATCTCACTACCCCTAAAAAGGCCAAGATGGTCAAGTAAAGGTTCTAAGAGTTCACTAGTGCTTCATGACATCACTCAGCGGACCCGTATTCTCTTTGATTGACTCAAAGGCTACCGGTACCCACAAATATGTCGCACTAATATAGCTATTGCTTTAACCATATCGGTATACCCTGCACAGTTTCCACAATGTATTTCTATTTACCTATGAATGTTTCCCAAATCTGAGTAGAGGATTTCAAGCCCAAACAATAGAACCAAATGTAAAGCAATCAAAGCAAACAAGATAAGCATGTTGTGATACGGTGGGAGAACTGACTAGTGTTTTGCGTTCGCATTCGCACTTGTGCGGTTGAGCAAGAGTCGCCACCGACTTTTTATTTTATCCTAAAGGAAAGGTTAAAAAAAGCACAGCAAAAACCTTTTGAGATATTTCGTGGGTTCGGGGGGTAGATTATGAAAAGGGAAGGTATTAGCACCCTTTTCATCCATGGTTATCCATGGGCTCTTAGTTACTTGGTTTTTTAGATCACTTGCCTTGTTTTTCGATTGCTTGAAAACGGTGTGTGTGTGGGTGCTTTTGAAAATGTTTTTGAAAAAGATGCCTTGTTTTAGGCAACTAATGTATTTGACTCGTGATTGAGTGTTTTACAAAAGTGTGGATCTTTTCGAAAAGATGTTTTCAAATGTTTTTGAGAGTTTGTTTGAAAGTGTTTGTGGATGGTGATTTTTGAAAAGAAGGCAAGTGTTTTTGCAAATTGATCTCAAGTAACTAAGAGTTTTGTCTACCCTATTGTACTAAAAGGTTTTTGTCATGTTTTAACCCTTTTTAACAATTTTGTTCTACCATTGAAATTGGTAGACAATCTTGCGTTTAGGAAGTTTATTCGGGACGGGCGCGGGTCATCGTATGGACCATGGATGCAATGGTGCCAAGTGTCTTTGGCAATTTGCTTTGAAGGGACTATGATCATTCCGTTTTTAGGCAACATTCGAAAGCGTCATCGAGGGACTTATGATCATTTGATTTTGTTTAGCCAAAGATACTCGACGTGCAAGCATGGCCCATTTTGGAAGGCAACATGTGGGATTACCCTAGGGGGTGCAAGTGTGATTGTGTATTGATTACATGTATTTGTCTTGTATTAGGTTATCTAGCGTTTGATTTTATGTACACGCAAACCCTAGGTCTAACCATGGTATAATTAGAAAACTGTAAATTGCGGAATGTAAAATCTACGCTATTACAAAATAGTGTCCGAGAGTGGGGGTATAAATGTACAAAAGGGGATGAGACTTATAGTATCCAATAAGTTACAACCATATCGAATGTGCGATCAAACGTAAATACCGAATATGCAGATATAAGATAAACAAATGTATAGGAGCAATATGAATGGATTTGCATTGTGTAAGTGTAAGTGTGTATATGTATATGCATTGAGTGATTATTTACAGGTGCGAAATGTGAAATTGAAGCGCATTAGGGTTTTTGACCTAGATATGAATCTTAATGAATCTTTGATTTGTATATTTAATTATGTATAAAAGAAAAATGTTTTAACTTAAGTGCTCAAGTTTTAATTAAATAATGTATCTTTATTTGTTTATATACAAAAAGTATTTTAATCGAATGTTTGTGAATTTTAATATTAGAAAAAATATACTTAAATTGTTATGTACAAAGAGTATTAAATGTCCAAAATTAAATTATGTATGTTAAAAAAAGGTATTTTTTATTGTTATGTACAAATATATACTTAAAAGGATATTTTAACTATATGATAAAAAAATGTATAATATGTACAAAATATATTTTAAATAAAAGAGTAAATAAAAATAAAAAGAAGCAAGTATTTTCAATTTTAATATATGAAAAAAATGTTAAGTTAGAAATATATATGGTTTTAGTATTAATAAAAATATTTGGTAAAAGAAAGGTTAAGTTAATTAAGAATGTTATATTTATTAAAACTACATTTAGTTAGAAAATAAATATATTGTTTGTAAAATAAAAGGTTATCATTATTTTGTTTAAAAAGGAAACTAAAGGAAGCATTCAAATGGGCTTCAGAGGGACTTAGAGACGGGTCAGGCCCATGTTAAACTTGAAACGAATTTAGGGTTAGGGACTTGGTTCATTTGAGGCGAAAACGCTTAGGGTTTGGGACGGCGCCGTTCACTGAGTTCCGTTCATCGTTCTCTCCATCTTTGTCTTCATCCGGCCACCAGTGTCAACCCCAAACCTTTCTTCCCTCCATGGCGTGCACTCAGCGTCCTCTTGATACAAGGTTCGTTCCAACGTTTTATGTTTCCTTTTTCTTTTCTGAATTTGCGCGTGTTGTTTTAAGTTGAGTTTTGATTCTTAATTTTGTATTATTATGAGGTGGTGAAGAAGAAAGGGGGAGAAGATTGGCTACCTGACTTTGGAGGAGGAGGAGAGAAGAGGGGCTGTGGCGCTTAGGAGGCCGGGACGGCGTGAACGATGATAGAGCTTTGCTTCTTGATGACCCTGGTATCTTTTATCTGGTTGTTTTTTTAGGGTTTTGATGATGATAAACTTATGCTGAGAACCCTTCTTAAAATTCACTTCTTTATCTTTCTTTTTCTACTATATGTTGCCTTTGGCAATTCGTATGTTTTTGAATTGTTACCTTGCCTGTGATGAAGCTTGCTTCTGAGGCTCTTGAACTTCCTTTTGAGATTGCTACTGTTGAAACGGTTTTTGACTAGCTTTCTTCTTTTCTACTGCTCACGTTGCCTTTGGATGGACTTTCTCTCTTCTTCTTGAACACTGTATACTTGCTGCCCCTTGAACGATTGTTTATGTTGCCCTGTGATGTTGAACTGGATGCCTTCTGAGATGCCTCTTCTGTATGCTTATGTTGCCTTGATTTGTTGCTTTGAATCGTTTATCGCCTATGATGAAAAAACTTCTGAGGCTTAGGAGTTTTTGAATGCTTGGATATGCTGGATTTGTTTGATAGGCATGGTGAATTTGCTTCAAGCAAGGTTGTGATATTTCAGGTTATGGTTGGTATTGGTTTTGACAGTTGGTAATGGTAGGTTGTGAGTTTATGTGTTTTTGATGTTCCACAGGTTTGGGTTTGTGAGGTTATGGCAGTAAGTTTGATTGTTTTTAGTTTGAACTGGACAGTAGGCAGGTTTTGGGCATTAGCAGGTTGATGGATCTTTTGAGTTTGTATGTTTATGTGTTTGATAACTTGTGAGGCCTGCTTGGATTAGGCAGGTTGATGGTTGTGTTTGATGGTTTTGAGTTATGTTGGCTTCAGATCTGAACCTGGTTTATCAGTTTGCAGGTGGTTTGCTTCAGATTTTGTGAGGTTTGGCCTTGGGTTTGAACTTGGTTCTGGTTCACAGTTTTGTATATTTTTTTTTCTTAAACTGTGTTGTACTGCCTTGGTTTTATCAGTTTTCAGGTTATATATTTGTGATGTTGGTGCTTGGCTCAATCAGGTTTTTTGTTCAGTATATTTTCTTTTGTTCTTTTGTCTTCTTTCTCTTGGTCTTTGGCGCCTAATATTTATTCAAACCTTGGTATTTTCCTTGATCCAAGTTGCTGGGTAGTTTTACAAAGTTTCTTGGCACTTTTCTATTTTTGGTAATTGTCTCTGCTGTGTACTTCTGCCCAGTTTTGGAGTACTGCTGAATTGATGCTTCTTTTAACTTTTGCCTTATTGTCTAAGCCTGAAAAACCTGCTTCTATCTCTCTTTTTTTTCTCTCTCTGTACAGTTTTGCATTATAATATTATGCTTTTTGTACTATTTTTTCTGAAAGTGGCCCTGATGGGAAATGATGAAAAAAGGAACTTGCTTGCATGACATATTACTTCTGCATATTCATCTTTCTTTGACAGCTTTGGCATTTTGTCTTTTCCTTGATATCTTGGCCAAAACTTCCTCTTTGGTAGCTTTGGGTAGCTTTGGGTAGCTTTGGCATTTGACAGCAAACTGTACTTTTGATATCTTTGAGTAGACTTTGGCATTTGATAGGAAATGGGAATTGGATTTTGCAGTTTGACTTGGATTTGAACTATGCAGTTTGAACTTTGGATTTTATGCATTTGCATTCATGAATAAAAAATGAAATTCTTCCCTCTTTGTGAACCGGGAAAAATCCCGTGATTTGCAGAGAGGGTTAACTGATCCCAGTCAGTGGCCCTTAATGATGAGCAAATTTTTATCAGTCTTCTTTAATTCAAATGCTTTCTGACTTTCTTCTTCTTTTTGCAGATAAAAAAAATGGAGCACCGGAGCGAAGTGAAGAATGAAGAATATTAGAAATAGGATAGAATTTTATTTTCAATTTAATTTTGTACACTATTATTATTTTAAATACTTTGTAATAAATACTCGTATCCAAATAATAACAATTGTAACAACTATTAAATATGAAATAAAAATTCCATTTAATTCTTTTCAATTCCTTTTATTTACTTGTTATTTATAATTCTTTAAATTAAATAAAATGAAAGTTTAAATTTCAAATATTTAATTCTTAGAACCATAAATAATCAACTAAACAATTGTTGATCAAAAATAAATGAATTCGACGTTTCCAACATTCAAAGCAATGCGCAGTCGAACACAAAAAACTGATCAGACGCAATCCTCTTTTTCACTGATTCTTTTGCCAAGCACTGTAATTCCGCACTGCACACATCCTTTTTGACTGGTGAATTCAAACCAACTGCCTCCTCTTACTGATTAAATTATAAACAATGCAAATTCAACCCGAACCTCGAAATAAACCGCAACGTACTGTGGAATTTTAATTTTGCTGAAAATATGCCCATGAAACCTTAATTCCTGATTAAATGCCAAATAACATTCGCCTGATCAGAAATGCGCCAGAATCAACCACAACCCTAAGCCAACTGTGTGAAACAATCCAGAGCTCTAAAAAAAATCAGTAAAAAAACCTAATTTTGCTTGACTGTTAAGAAAAGTTCGTTTGTCCGATTCTTGAGCCAGTTTGAAAAATTAGAAAAGGTTCGAAGCTGAGATTTCTTGGGGAAAGATGCGAGGGCAAATTTTGGGGGACAACAGTTGCCCCTGTTCAATCTTCTTAGACCTGAAGAGTTAGATTGGCAAGTTTGCCTTTCGCGACTTGAAGGTAAAAGAAGATTGGACACTAGAGTGCCCGGAAATTTGCACTCGCATGTTGAAGTATCAGCAATGTGATGTCGGGAATGGGCTTATAGATGCCATTTGGAAAGATGGCGGATAGGTGGATGGGCTTATAGATGCCATCTGAAGACACGACAGAACCTTGTCGGGAATGGGCTTATAGATGCCATTTGGAAGTGTTGATCGCATAAGAGATTCCTTAACGAGAACTTGTGTATTTTGAGAACGGAAGATGTTTTCCTGGCTTGTTACAGGTATTTGATCTTCAATCTCCTGATGTAGATATGCCCTGGCTAGATACAGGAATCGAATCTGGAAATGTGATAGTTGATAGATATGCCCTGGCTGGATACAGGAGTCGAATCTTCAAACTCTTCAGACATGCCCTGGCTAGATACAGGAATCGAATCTGGAAATGTGATGGTTGATAGATATGCCCTGGCTGGATACAGGAGTCGAATCTGGAAATGTGATGGTTGATAGATATGCCCTGGCTGGATACAGGAGTCGAATCTTCAAACCCTTCAGATATGCCCTGGCTAGATACAGGAATCGAATCTGGAAATGTGATAGTTGATAGATATGCCCTGGCTGGATACAGGAGTCGAATCTGGAAATGTGATGGTTGATAGATATGCCCTGGATGGATACAGGAGTCGAATCTTCAAACCCTTCAGACATGCTCTGGCTAGATACAGGAATCGAATCTGGAAATGTGATAGTTGAAGGTAATTGTCTTTTGGATTGTCTTTTACCTGAAAAGGCAACAACATAAGTCGTATGCAATGTCACGATGCATGATATGCATGATGTTCAACATGAGATAGTGTCGTATGCGCTTTATCATGTATGTAAGCAAGATGTATGAGAATGTGAAATGTTTATGAATGTAATTTTCGTCTTAGGAAAATAAATCCTTGACGACCGGCCAGGGAGTTGCTCTGTGGAAGAGATATTTGGCCGAGGTTTGATGAGAGGCCTGTTGAGGACTTTAATGATGGATTCCGCTGGGGATAGGGAGAATTTTGCCGAGGGCGATCTTCTGTGGTTTTTAGCTGAGGATAACCCAGTTATAAGTCCTTGAGAGGAAATAACTCTGAATAAAAACTCGGGAGAGACGCCCATATCCTGCAGGGAATAAGCTTCCAGAATCTACTGGAGAGTGAGCTTTAAGACCCGCCGGGGGGTGTTGAGACTTCACAGGATTGACGGGGAACCAACTCCGCTTGGGGAAAGTATTGCTGAATCTTGTCTTACTCTGCGGGACGTTGAGATGATTTGGTCACATTCCTCAATCGAATTTGCTTTGGTGCCTTGGCGGACAAAACAACCAGACTGCATCGGACAACTCCACTTTGCCCCTGTTTCTGACGTCACCTGTAATTAATCTTTCGTTTCATATGTAAACATTTATGAATCAGCAATTTTAATGTCAAATGCATATATCAAAAATGAACGTTGGACGTTCTTCGCAAGACAAAACAGAAAAAGGAAAACAATGGTAATTTGTATGGACAAGTGAATTTGTATTGATTTGAGTTTTGCCTGTGAATAGGCGTTTTTGTACAAGAGGCTGACATCCTAGTAAGAGAATGCCGCCAAATAACATAGAGTTAACAATTTGAAAAAAAGGAAATTAAAACAGCTATGTGAACGATCCCACTGGGTTCCAACTCGGCTATCGCCTTTATGTCTTCGAACGTCTCATCGCTTTGCTACCTAGTTGAAGATGAAGCTGATTGGTCGATGCCGAAATCTGAGCCAAATAGTTGATGCCGAATTCCGGATGCGAAGTGATCCCATGAGACATAGTGTTACGCTTTTATCCCTAACTTTTGCCTGGACCGCCCTTTCGGGTTTTCAATCCACCGGGATACCCATTTTTGCCCAAGCCGCCTTTTCAGGTTTTCGACTTGCCGGGTGTACAGGTTTTTATTCATTTCATCCCTTATTTTTGCCCGAACCCTTTTGGTTCGCCGGGAAGCCCTAATTTTTGCCTAGGTATGTCAACCTAGCGGGTCTTTTATTTATGCGTAGTATCTTTTCACTATGTCTGCATTGGCGGGGTGAGGAAGGTCGTCACCATCCATGGTGGTTAGGATCATGGCTCCTCCTGAGAACACACGTTTAACCACAAATGGCCCTTCGTATGTAGGGGTCCATTTGCCCCGGGGATCACTTTGAGGAAGGATGATGCGTTTGATCACCAGGTCCCCGACTTGATACTCTTGCGGTCTGACTTTCTTGTTAAATGCCCTGATCATCCGTTTTTGATACGTTTGACCATGACAGATAGCAGTGAGCCTCTTTTCGTCAATCAGATTTAATTGATCAAGTCGAGTCTGGATCCAGTCATCTTCACTCAAGTCTGCATCCTTCATAATCCAGAGAGAGGGTATCTGGACTTCAATTGGCAAGACTGCCTCCATGCCATAGACCAAAGAGAAGGGAGTTGCCCCGGTTGACGTCCTTGCTGAGGTACGGTACCCATGAAGAGTGAACGGTAACATCTCGTGCCAATCTTTATAGGTCACTGTCATCTTCTGCACAATTTTCTTGATATTTTTATTAGCTGCCTCTACAGCCCCATTCATCTTCGGTCGGTAGGGAGAAGAATTGTGGTGCTGTATCTTGAATTGTTCGCAGAGTTCAGTGATCATCTTATTATTGAGATTGGTACCATTGTCTATAATGATTCTTTCCGGGACGCCGTAACGACAGATCAGATTATGCCGGATGAAGCGTGCCACGACGCTCTTGGTTACCGTGGCGTAGGAAGCTGCCTCAACCCACTTCGTGAAGTAATCGATCGCCACCAAGATGAAGCGATGCCCATTGGATGCCGTCGGTCGGATCTCACCGATCATATCGATGCCCCACATTGCAAAAGGCCAAGGTGCCGTAAGGACATTCAAAGGAACCGGAGGGATATGCACCTTGTCAGCATAGATCTGGCATTTATGACAAGTTCGGGAGTGTCGGTAACAATCGGCTTCCATTGTGGACCAGAAATATCCTGCCCGAAGGATTTTCTTAGCCATAGTATGTCCACTGGAATGTGTTCCAAATGTACCTTCATGCAGTTCTATCATGATTTTCTCTGCTTCGGCCTTATCCACACAACATAGCAGAGTTGAATCATAATTCCGTTTGTAGAGAATGCCGTTGCTGAGGAAGAATTTTGCAGCAAACCTCCTCATGAACTTCTTATCA
This sequence comes from Vicia faba, assembly GCA_948472305.1. Classification (NCBI taxonomy): domain Eukaryota; kingdom Viridiplantae; phylum Streptophyta; class Magnoliopsida; order Fabales; family Fabaceae; genus Vicia; species Vicia faba. The sequence goes on along the minus strand of OX451740.1, from coordinate 406,643,381 downwards.
TTGACAGACGCACCTTCAGGGTATTCCTGAGCTTCCAAGTACCTCTTCACCTCATGATACCAGGGTTTTTCAATCACCTTCTCAGCCTCGAGCTCGCAGCAATATGCCGGTTCATCCAACTTCCAGATAATGATTCGGGGAGCCTCATTGTCCCATTTAACTTTGAACATTGAAGACATCGTAGCTAGGGCGTCCGCTAGCTGATTCTCCTCTCTGGAGAAGTGTTCGAAAGTTATCTCTTCAAAGTGGGGAAGCAAGGCCGACACATACTCCTTGTAAGGAATAAGATTCGGGTGTTTCGTATCCCACTCGCCTTTGATCTGATTGATCACGAGAGCGGAATCTCCGAAGACACTTAGAAATTTGATCCTTAAGTCGATTGCAGCTTGTAGACCCATGATACATGCCTCATATTCCGCCATAATGTTGGTGCAGCTGAAACATAACCGGGCAGTGAGGGGAGTATGAGTTCCTTTGGGAGATATGATTACAGCGCCGACGCCGTTACCCAAAGCATTGGAGGCTCCATCAAAATGCATAGACCATCGGGATCCTTCCTCAGGTCCTTCATCCGGTCCAGGTACTTCACAGTCAGTTACTACCATGATGTCTTCGTCCGGAAAATCAAAGTTCAATGATTGGTAATCGTCCACAGGTTAGTGTGCCAAATGATCGGCCAGTACACTTCCTTTAATTGCTTTCTGAGTTGTATACTGGATATCATATTCTGTTAAGATCATTTGCCATCTCGCTATTCTTCCAGACAGAGCGGGCTTTTCAAATATGTACTTGATGGGATCCATCTTTGAAATCAATAAAGTAGTGTGAGTCAACATATACTGTCTCAGCCGGCGAGCAGCCCATACAAGAGCGCAGCAAGTTTTCTCAAGCAGTGAGTAACGAGACTCACAGTCGGTAAACTTTTTGCTCAAGTAATAAATAGCGTGCTCTTTTCGGCCAGACTCGTCATGCTGTCCCAGCACGCACCCCATTGAATTGTCAAGCACTGTCAAGTATAGTATCAGAGGTCTTCCTTCCACCGGTGGCATAAGAATGGATGGCTCTTGGAGATATTCCTTTATCTTTTCAAAGGCGGCCTGACATTCATCATTCCAGCGTACTACTTGATCTTTCTTCAGTAATTTGAAGATTGGCTCACAAGTAGCAGTCAGATGTGAGATGAATCGGGCAATGTAATTCAGTCGTCCTAGGAAACCTCTGACTTCTTTCTCTGTTTTTGGAGTCGGCATCTCTTGTATGGCTTTTACCTTGGCAGGGTCCACCTGAATACCTTTATCACTTACAATGAAACCTAGCAATTTTCCGGATCTTACCCCAAAGGTGCATTTGTTGTGATTCAATCTCAGCTTGTACAACTTGAGTTGGTCAAATAACTTCCTCAGATGGTCAAGGTGCTCCTCCTCAGTTTGAGACCTTGCAATCATGTCATCAACGTATACCTCAATCTCATGATGGATCATATCATGAAATAAAGCAACCATGGCACGCTGATAGGTTGCCCCAGCATTTTTCAATCCGAATGGCATGACCTTAAAACAGAAGGTGCCCCACTGAGTCACAAAGGTAGTCTTTTCCATATCTTCTGGAGCCATCTTGATCTGATTATACCCTGAAAAGCCATCCATGAAGGAGAACACCTTGTGTTGAGCTGTATTGTCAATAAGGACGTCAATGTGGGGTAAGGGGAAGTCATCCTTGGGGCTGGCCCTGTTCAAGTCCCTATAGTCGACACACATTCTGACTTTACCGTCCTTCTTCGGCACTGGCACCACATTGGCAACCCACTGAGGGTAAGAAGTCACTGCAAGGAACCCGGCATCAAACTATTTCATAACCTCGGCTTTGATCTTTTCAGACATCTCTGGACGCATCCGTCGGACTTTTTGCTTTACCGGAGGGGAATCTTCCTTGGTTGGCAGGTGATGAACTACAATGTCGGCATCCAAACCAGGCATATCTTCATAGGACCAAGCGAAAATCTCCATGTAATCCTGTAGCATCTGGATCAATCGTTGCTTCACGCTGAACTCTAGATTGGCACCAATCTTGACCTCTTTCCTATCTGTCTCGGTACCCAGGTTAATTGTCTCCACCGGCTCTTCATGTGGTTGAATAGCTCTCTCCTCCTGGAGTAGCAGTCTTGCGAGTTCACCAGGCACTTCGCAATCATCTTCACCTTCGTCTTCAGCCAAGTTGATCGGATTTTCGAAGTCATAACTGGCGGTAGCAGAGCTGTTACCAGTGAGATCCAGGGTGGATTGAAACCTGTATAAGTGAGTGTGTGTAAATATAGCTGTTTTGCAATATGTATAACACAGAAAGAAAAAGAGCGCAAGATTTGAAATGCAACAAACGTCCAATGTTTTGATTGATGATATATGAAAATGTCATACAAAAAGCCCTCACAAATGGAGCTACGATGCCCCGGGTAGGACACCGAGCCAACAAAGTTTTAACATATCGTTTGTTACAAATTTGGAAATCAAAAGAAATCAATTACTGCGTGACAAATGTGATAGGTGTAAAATCCTTTGCCGTCCAGTTGCTTGGTCCGTCACTGGTAGTCGGGTAGATCCAACTGTCAAACTCTGCTTCCTCTACATCCTCCTCAATAGCATTCACCCTTGAGCTGGAGATAAACACCGGAGCCTTTCTGACCTTCTCCTTGCGCACAGTCCTCTGAGCCTCTGCAGTAAAGCCCAGCCCAAACTTATCGTTCTTCTGAGTGAAGTCAGGAAGCTGACCCCAGTTTGCACAATCGCCTTTCTGAACCACAGCCCGGGCATCCCTTAGGGAAGCCATCTTCAAGGAAACATTCTCTTCGACTGTTGTTTCTGCTGCTGCTGAAATTGGATGTACCTCCTCGAAATGCTGAAAGGGGGTTTCAATAAACTCCCCGTCCATCTCAATATATCTGAAGGAATTCAAATGGCTCACCATATACTCCTCTTCTCCTTGCACAGTGACGATCTTCCCTCTGACAGGGTACTTCAGCTTCTGGTGCAAGGTAGAGGTTACTGCCCCAGCTTTATGGATCCAAGGTCGACCCAGTAGGCAAGAGTACGATGGACGTATATCCATCACATAAAAAGTAGAGTCGAATACCTGAGAGCCCACACGAATAGGGATGTCAACCTCTCCATGAACCATCCTTTTTGAACCGTCAAAGGCCCTGACGATGATATTGCTGGGCTTCAGTTCCAGGCCTTCATAATCCAAACGGTCTAAAGCCTTTTTCGGTAGAACATTCAAGGAAGAACTAGTATCCACCAATACATGCGCCAGAGTAGTGCCCCTGCATTCGATAGAGACATGCAGGGCATCATTGTGGTCTCTTCCCTTCGCAGTCAGGTCAGCATCTGAAAAACCTAAGCCATTGTCTGCTGTCAGATTTGCTACGCAATCAGTGAACTGGACTGCAGATGTCTCCTGTGGCACATGGGCCGTCTTGAGAAATGAGATCAAGGCCTTAGCATGGGCCTCGGAGCATAGCAATAAGGAGAGCATGGAGATCTTGGAGGGCGTATGCCCCAGCTGCTCGACAACATTGAAATCACTTTTCTTTATTATTTTCAGGATCTCCTCCATTTCTTGTTGGGAGGCCTCAGCATTTATAGGTATTGGTGCCTCCATCCGGGCAGGCTCTTCTTCAATCCCTTTGCCCCGAGCATTTGATGACTCGGCAACAGGGGAAAAAACTTGATCAGCAGTAGGAACAGGTAAACTTGTAGGTGTTATAAGGAGGGGTTTTCGAGTAGCGGGCGGTGCAATGTCAGGCGAGAAGAGCATGCCACTGCGGGTGACCTTGGCTGGACCAGTGATATCGCAGATACTGGCGCCAGCGTCAAATTCTTGTTTGATTCCATTTACATATACGTCTGCCCCATAATGCCAGGGGACAGCTTTATCAGATACGTAGGGGAGAGGCCCCGGAACAGTAATAACCACAGGTGCAACAGTCATGATTTGAACAGGCTTCTTCGGGAGAGCCTTAATTGGATTTTTGAAGATGGTGACCACATAAACTTCTTTTACCGGAATCAACTGAACAACAGACTTTTTAAACAGAATCTCCCTGCTATCCATTAGGTTTTGAATGCCTAACTTCAGCAAGGGACAACCAGATAGGGAAACAGAACAGAACAGGCAACCTTCACTGCAACCCGGAAATAAACCGGCCAGCAGTAGGTTCCTCTTGACAATCAAAAGAGGGGTAACAACTTCATTTACCGAAACAGCATACAACTCTTCCTCAATGGCATTTACTCTATGCTGGGGCATAGGAGCAGTTACAACATTTGGTCTCTCTGGCGCTTCAAATTGAATTTCCTTTGCATCGATCAGATCTTGTACTTTGTTTCTCAAGGCCCAACAATCATCAGTAGTGTGCCCGGGACTATCAGAATGATAAGCGCACCGGGCATTTGGGTTATACTTGGGAGACGTAGTGTTGACGACCTTAGGAGCTTCCTTGAGGGTCACCAGGTTGGTGGATAACAGTTGGGGTAAAATTTGAGATAAGGTCATACTCAGTCGAGTATACTGCCTCTTAGTCCTTTCGCTTCTTTGTTGATTGTACTGCTGAGGAGCAGCAACAGGTTTCGAGATGACCAAAGCATTGACGGCTTGGCGACTTTCGGGCTTGGTCTGTCTTCTAGGACCATAGACGGAACTTGCTTCTTTCTTAAACGGCCTCTTCTCAGCACTTGTGGAGGCAGCCTTTTGTATCTTGCCTGACCTGATGCCAGCTTCAATTCTCTCTCCCGTCAATATCAAATCTGTAAACCCAGCGGAGGAGTTACCAACAAAATGATTGAAAAATGGACCAGACAACGTCCCTAGGAACATATCAGCCAGCTCTCGATCAGTCAATGGAGGCTGCACCCTGCCAGCCAAATCTCTCCATTTTTGTGCGTACTCTTTGAACCCTTCACCCGTTCCTAGGGACATACCCTGAAGTTGGGTACGCGTAGGAGCGAGGTCAGAATTGTATTGGTATTGTCTGTAGAATGCGGTTGCCAAATCTTCCCAGTGTCGGATGCTAGTTCCATCCAATTGGTAGAACCATTCAAGCTGTGACCCCGAGAGGCTATCTTGGAAGAAGTGAATCCAGAGGTTCTTATCTTCCGTGTAAGGTTGGATTTTCCTTACGTACGACCTCAGATGCAGCTTTGGGCAGGAGACCCCATCATACTTGGCGAAGGCAGGCGCCTTAAACTTGTGTGGAATTACTACCCCAGAAGATAACCCCAAATCTCCGAAATCCAGCCCCGGCACATTCTGAATTTCCATGGCGCTTAAGCGGTCCTCTAATTTCTTGTATCTATCAGCAGCAGGCGGGTATTGTTCATCGTTATAGTCCGTCTCGTTGTCGAAGACTGCGGGACTAGGAGCTCCTCCCCCTTGGGGACTGTTTTTCTCAGCAGAAGAAGTAGTTGGATCAGCTTCATTATGGAGTGTGTTCCCAAATCTGTGTCCGGTGTTGAACAACGCAGTCCTCTTTTTCTTCTTCTTCTTCAGGAGTAGAGTCTTCAACTCTTGCTGACCTTGGGCTAGGCTTAGGACCATCTCTTGAAACTGTGCATTTTGGGCCTGAAGGGCCTTGATTGCTTGCTCACTGGAGGAGTCTGGATTCATGATGACTGTTCAAAATAAACAGCGAGGGAGATTAAGCAACCTGTGAAATAGGGTACCTGCTATGCATATGGTGCAATGGAATGCGTATGTTTTATGTTTTCAAAGACAAACAAGATTTCAACTTTGTAGACAAAAAAAGGAAACACACTTCATTAGATTAAAATTTTCCATTTGTTCAACAACTTGCCCTTAGGCATTACAGGAATGAAAAATACTGGAAAGGAAATAAACTATAAAGAGAAATATCCAAAGCCCATCAATGCTCCCACGGCCTCCTCTTTTCAGTGCTGATGTAGTTGTTCAGGACCCGCTCTTCCTCCAATTGCTTAGTCAGCCTCTGGATCTTCCGTTCCTGCTCGTTGAACTTCTCCCGATAGAAATCCCGTTCTTCCTTTAGCTGTGCCCAAGATCTCTTCATTGTGTCAAAATCAGTAGGTATTTGAGGAGGGAGGACAGTTGGAGGAACCCCATCTTCATCAGGAGATTCAAGAATGAGAGGTCTAACAGCTTCGTAGGGCATACCTAACCTTTGAGCACGGATGCGGACCCATTTGCAATAGGGCTTCAATGGCAGGGAAGTCTTTGGTCCCAACTCATGTGGGTTGGCTTTGTGGATTCTGTCCCAAGCTTTAATGAATCCCTGACGTAGTTTGTCACTGTCTGCCTGAAACTCAAAATGGAAGTGAGGAACCAACATTTCATGAGGCCCATCTCCTCTGGCTCTTCCAAACTGACGGAGAGCTAAGCATGGATTGTAAGAAATTCCTCCTTGGATACCGATCAACGGAACATTAGGGTATTCTCCGCAACGGTCAATAACAGCTACCTCATCCAAACCTCTGAGAGTCCAGGTGATGTCATTATCAGTGAGAGACATTAACCTCCGAGCCCAACCTTTTCCTTCTTCATTCTTCAGCACGAACTTAGGAAGGTGCGAAATAAACCACCTTACTAGAAAAGGAGCACAACACCACGGAGTTCCCCGTTTTCGAGCAGTACGAGCATAGAGTTGTTGTAGAATGTCACCCAAAAGAGTGGGTACCGGATTCCGAGACATGAAGATCCTTATGACGTGGATACTGATAAAGGTGTCAGGGTTGGGAAACAATACCAGACCATAGATCAAAAGAGCCAGAACATCCTCGTACGCCTTGAAGTCCAAGTCATTCCAGAAATCATTAGCCTTGCCAACCAGAAATTTGACCAAAAAGCCCTTGATCCCATTTCTAGTTTCCCAGTTGGACAATACCTCTTCTTTGGTCAAGGGGAGAATTGCAGCAATCTCTTCAGGCCTAGGAGTCTTTTCCAAACCGGTGAATGGAGTTTGTTCCAAGACAGGGATCCCAAGCAAATAAGAAAATTCTTCCAGGGTAGGAACCAGCTGGAAGTCTTGAAAGGTGAAACAATGATACAGAGGGTCATAAAACTGGGTCAGAACACTCATCAGTTGTTGGTCCCACTTTGCAGTGACCAAGCCAAGGAGAGAACCATGTCTGTTGATGAAAGAAGAAGTGTTTGGAATCCTTCCAACCAAATCCTTGAGTAACACTGGTGGTTGAACAAAGTTGAGCCGGACAGTATTCCTACGCACGGGCATCATGATGTCCTACAAAACAGAGCAAAGATGAAACCTTTTTTGTCTTTGAAATGGGTTAGTCCTTTATACAGGATGTATGCAATGGTATGATGGCATGATGCTATGATGAAGCACACCACAAGTATTCACATAGGCAAATAAGGCACACAAGTCACACAAGACACCCTTAGGTTTCAGGCCAGCATGAGTTTCAGGTATTACCCTCTTTTGGTTTTGTTGGTTAAAACCTGTCCTATCAAAAGTAACCGGGTTCTAGAGGATCTCAAATCATTGGCTACCCTCAATCGGTCATAACTCCAGCATCGCAATCTTTTCTCGCGGCCAGAACCATCTCGAGAGTTTAGCCTCAATGAGTGTAGCATACTGCTACTGTCCTAATAGCCAAGTTGGTCAATTTAGGGTTCTAAGGTTGGTTGGCGCTTAATGACCCCTTAGAAGACCTATATTCTCCCCGTTACAACACAAGGGATATAGGTACAGACTAAGATGCCACACCAACGTAGCCACTGCTTCACCCATGTCGGTCTACGCCGGACAGGTCCCTCACAGATTATGCTACCTAAAAGGGTATTTCCCAGATCCGGGTTAGGATCTATGAAACTCCGATGCAAAGCCCACAAATGTAAAGCAAACAAAGCAATCAATTGAAAACAAAGGTGATCTAAACCCTAAGGTAACCCCACTTTTAGAACTATCCCCAGAAGAGTCGCCAGTTCTGTGATACGGTGGGAGAACTGACTAGTGTTTTGCGTTTGCATTCGCACTTGTGCGGTTGAGCAAGAGTCGCCACCGACTTTTTATTTTATCCTAAAGGAAAGGTTAAAAAAAGCACAGCAAAAACCTTTTGAGATATTTCGTGGGTTCGGGGGGTAGATTATGAAAAGGGAAGGTATTAGCACCCTTTTCATCCATGGTTATCCATGGGCTCTTAGTTACTTGGTTTTTTAGATCACTTGCCTTGTTTTTCGATTGCTTGAAAATGGTGTGTGTGTGGGTGCTTTTGAAAATGTTTTTGAAAAAGATGCCTTGTTTTAGGCAACTAATGTATTTGACTCGTGATTGAGTGTTTTACAAAAGTGTGGATCTTTTCGAAAAGATGTTTTCAAATGTTTTTGAGAGTTTGTTTGAAAGTGTTTGTGGATGGTGATTTTTGAAAAGAAGGCAAGTGTTTTTGCAAATTGATCTCAAGTAACTAAGAGTTTTGTCTACCCTATTGTACTCAAAGGTTTTTGTCATGTTTTAACCCTTTTTAACAATTTTGTTCTACCATTGAAATTGGTAGACAATCTTGCGTTTAGGAAGTTTATTCGGGACGGGCGCGGGTCATCGTATGGACCATTGATGCAATGGTGCCAAGTGTCTTTGGCAATTTGCTTTGAAGGGACTATGATCATTCCGTTTTTAGGCAACATTCGAAAGCGTCATCGAGGGACTTATGATCATTTGATTTTGTTTAGCCAAAGATACTCGACGTGCAAGCATGGCCCATTTTGGAAGGCAACATGTGGGATTACCCTAGGGGGTGCAAGTGTGATTGTGTATTGATTACATGTATTTATCTTGTATTAGGTTATCTAGCGTTTGATTTTATGTACACGCAAACCCTAGGTCTAACCATGGTATAATTAGAAAACTGTAAATTGTGGAATGTAAAATCTACGCTATTACAAAATAGTGTCCGGGAGTGGGGGTATAAATGTACAAAAGGGGATGAGACTTATAGTATCCAATAAGTTACAACCATATCGAATGTGCGATCAAACGTAAATACCGAATATGCAGATATAAGATAAACAAATGTATAGGAGCAATATGAATGGATTTGCATTGTGTAAGTGTAAGTGTGTATATGTATATGCATTGAGTGATTATTTACAGGTGCGAAATGTGAAATTGAAGCGCATTAGGGTTTTTGACCTAGATATGAATCTTAATGAATCTTTGATTTGTATATTTAATTATGTATAAAAGAAAAATGTTTTAACTTAAGTGCTCAAGTTTTAATTAAATAATGTATCTTTATTTGTTTATATACAAAAAGTATTTTAATCAAATGTTTGTGAATTTTAATATTAGAAAAAATGTACTTAAATTGTTATGTACAAAGAGTATTAAATGTCCAAAATTAAATTATGTATGTTAAAAAAAGGTATTTTTTATTGTTATGTACAAATATATACTTAAAAGGATATTTTAACTATATGATAAAAAAATGTATAATATGTACAAAATATATTTTAAATAAAAGAGTAAATAAAAATAAAAAGAAGCAAGTATTTTCAATTTTAATATATGAAAAAATGTTAAGTTAGAAATATATATGGTTTTAGTATTAATAAAAATATTTGGTAAAAGAAAGGTTAAGTTAATTAAGAATGTTATATTTATTAAAACTACATTTAGTTAGAAAATAAATATATTGTTTGTAAAATAAAAGGTTATCATTATTTTGTTTAAAAAGGAAACTAAAGGAAGGGCTTCAGAGGGACTTAGAGACGGGTCAGGCCCATGTTAAACTTGAAACGAATTTAGGGTTAGGGACTTGGTTCATTTGAGGCGAAAACGCTTAGGGTTTGGGACGGCGCCGTTCACTGAGTTCCGTTCATCGTTCTCTCCATCTTTGTCTTCATCCGGCCACCAGTGTCAACCCCAAACCTTTCTTCCCTCCATGGCGTGCACTCAGCGTCCTCTTGATACAAGGTTCGTTCCAACGTTTTATGTTTCCTTTTTCTTTTCTGAATTTGCGCGTGTTGTTTTAAGTTGAGTTTTGATTCTTAATTTTGTATTATTATGAGGTGGTGAAGAAGAAAGGGGGAGAAGATTGGCTACCTGACTTTGGAGGAGGAGGAGAGAAGAGGGGTTGTGGCGCTTAGGAGGCCGGGACGGCGTGAACGGTGATGGAGCTTTGCTTCTTGATGACCCTGGTATCTTTTATCTGGTTGTTTTTTTTAGGGTTTTGATGATGATAAACTTATGCTGAGAACCCTTCTTAAAATTCACTTCTTTATCTTTCTTTTTCTACTATATGTTGCCTTTGGGAATTCGTATGTTTTTGAATTGTTACCTTGCCTGTGATGAAGCTTGCTTCTGAGGCTCTTGAACTGCCTTTTGAGATTGCTACTGTTGAAACGATTTTTGACTAGCTTTCTTCTTTTCTACTGCTCACGTTGCCTTTGGATGGACTTTCTCTCTTCTTCTTGAACACTGTATACTTGCTGCCCCTTGAACGATTGTTTATGTTGCCCTGCGATGTTGAACTGGATGCCTTCTGAGATGCCTCTTCTGTATGCTTATGTTGCCTTGATTTGTTGCTTTGAATCGTTTATCGCCTATGATGAAAAAACTTCTGAGGCTTAGGAATTTTTGAATGCTTGGATATGCTGGATTTGTTTGATAGGCATGGTGAATTTGCTTCAAGCAAGGTTGTGATATTTCAGGTTATGGTTGGTATTGGTTTTGACAGTTGGTAATGGTAGGTTGTGAGTTTATGTGTTTTTGATGTTCCACAGGTTTGGGTTTGTGAGGTTATGGCAGTAAGTTTGATTGTTTTTAGTTTGAACTGGACAGTAGGCAGGTTTTGGGCATTAGCAGGTTGATGGATCTTTTGAGTTTGTATGTTTATGTGTTTGATAACTTGTGAGGCCTGCTTGGATTAGGCAGGTTGATGGTTGTGTTTGATGGTTTTGAGTTATGTTGGCTTCAGATCTGAACCTGGTTTATCAGTTTGCAGGTGGTTTGCTTCAGATTTTGTGAGGTTTGGCCTTGGGTTTGAACTTGGTTCTGGTTCACAGTTTTGTATATTTTTTTTCTTAAACTGTGTTGTACTGCCTTGGTTTTATCAGTTTTCAGGTTATATATTTGTGATGTTGGTGCTTGGCTCAATCAGGTTTTTTGTTCAGTATATTTTCTATTGTTCTTTTGTCTTCTTTCTCTTGGTCTTTGGCGCCTAATATTTATTCAAACCTTGGTATTTTCCTTGATCCAAGTTGCTGGGTAGTTTTACAAAGTTTCTTGGCACTTTTCTATTTTTGGTAATTGTCTCTGCTGTGTACTTCTGCCCAGTTTTGGAGTACTGCTGAATTGATGCTTCTTTTAACTTTTACCTTACTGTCTAAGCCTGAAAAACCTGCTTCTATCTCTCTTTTTTTCTCTCTCTGTACAGTTTTGCATTATAATATTATGCTTTTTGTACTATTTTTTCTGAAAGTGGCCCTGATGGGAAATGATGAAAAAAGGAACTTGCTTGCATGACATATTACTTCTGCATATTCATCTTTCTTTGACAGCTTTGGCATTTTGTCTTTTCCTTGATATCTTGGCCAAAACTTCCTCTTTGGTAGCTTTGGGTAGCTTTGGGTAGCTTTGGCATTTGACAGCAAACTGTACTTTTGATATCTTTGAGTAGACTTTGGCATTTGATAGGAAATGGGAATTGGATTTTGCAGTTTGACTTGGATTTGAACTATGCAGTTTGAACTTTGGATTTTATGCATTTGCATTCATGAATAAAAAATGAAATTCTTCCCTCTTTGTGAACCGGGAAAAATCCCGTGATTTGCAGAGAGGGTTAACTGATCCCAGTCAGTGGCCCTTAATGATGAGCAAATTTTTATCAGTCTTCTTTAATTCAAATGCTTTCTGACTTTCTTCTTCTTTTTGCAGATAAAAAAATGGAGCACCGGAGCGAAGTGAAGAATGAAGAATATTAGAAATAGGATAGAATTTTATTTTCAATTTAATTTTGTACACTATTATTATTTTAAATACTTTGTAATAAATACTCGTATCCAAATAATAACAATTGTAACAACTATTAAATATGAAATAAAAATTCCATTTAATTCTTTTCAATTCCTTTTATTTACTTGTTATTTATAATTCTTTAAATTAAATAAAATGAAAGTTTAAATTTCAAATATTTAATTCTTAGAACCATAAATAATCAACTAAACAATTGTTGATCAAAAATAAATGAATTCGACGTTTCCAACATTCAAAGCAATGCGCAGTCGAACACAAAAAACTGATCAGACGCAATCCTCTTTTTCACTGATTCTTTTGCCAAGCACTGTAATTCCGCACTGCACACATCCTTTTTGACTGGTGAATTCAAACCAACTGCCTCCTCTTACTGATTAAATTATAAACAATGCAAATACAACCCGAACCTCGGAATAAACCGCAACGTACTGTGGAATTTTAATTTTGCTGAAAATATGCCCATGAAACCTTAATTCCTGATTAAATGCCAAATAACATTCGCCTGATCAGAAATGCGCTAGAATCAACCACAACCCTAAGCCAACTGTGTGAAACAATCCAGAGCTCTAAAAAAAATCAGTAAAAAAACCTAATTTTGCTTGACTGTTAAGAAAAGTTCGTTTGTCCGATTCTTGAGCCAGTTTGAAAAATTAGAAAAGGTTCGAAGCTGAGATTTCTTGGGGAAAGATGCGAGGGCAAATTTTGGGGGCAACACATGTAAAGGTGATCTAAACCCTAAGGTTACTCCACTTTTCAATTATATTCCCCAACAGAGTCGCCAATTCTGTGATATGGTGGGAGAACTGACTTGAGGTTTTGCGTTTGTGTTCGCAAATGTTTCGGTTTAGCAAGAGTCGCCACCGAATTTTTATTTTATCCAAAGGAAAGGTCAAAAAGTACAGGAAAGACATTTGAGATGTTTTCTTGGGTTCGGGGAGTAGATTATGAAAAGGGAAGGTGCAAGCACCCTTTTCATCCATGGTTATCCATGGGATCTTAGTTACTTGTTTAGATCACTTGCTTTTGCTTTTCAATTGTTTGAAATGGTGCTTTGTGTGTGGTTTTTGAAAATGCTTTGAAAAAGAGGCCATCGTTGTGGCAACCTTTGTAATGATTCTTGTTTGAATATATACAAAGGTGTTTGTCTTTTGAAAAGATATTTCAATATTTTGAAAGCTTGATTTGGGAAATGTTTTGAAATTGTGTTGTGAAGTGTGTTTGAAAATAGCAAGGATGTTTTGCAAGTTTTGATCAAGTAACTAAGAGTTGTCTACCCTATTTTACTCAAAGATCTTGCCTACACATTTTTAACCCTTTTGACAGTGTTGTTTTACCATTGCATTTGGTAAACAACCTTGTATTAGGATGTTAAACGGGACAGGCGCGGGTCATCATATAGACCATGATAGCAATTGTGCTAAGTATCTTTAGCAAATTTTTCCGAGGGACTAGATCATTTTGTATAGGAAACCAAGATAGAGTCATCGAGGGACTATGATCTTTTGTTTTGTTTTTGTTTTGCCAAAGTACTCAACATGCATAACATGGCCTTTTTTTAAAGGCAACAAGTGGATGGAACCCTAGGGGTGCAAGTGTGCGTTGTGTTATCATTTTCATGCATTTTTGTCTTTGTATTAGTCAAGCTATTTGTTTGATTTTGGATTTTTGCATACAAACCCTAATCTCTAATCATGGCATAATTGAAAGCATAAATGCGTAAAGGTAAATCTACCACTATTACAACATGATTATGGGGAGGGGGATACAATTTTTGAATGGGGATTATTTGACAAGAAATTAAAACCCTAATTTTACTATTACATCTAAATTGAATCAATGGCATAAATAATAAATGAATAATATTTAAATAAACAAATTAAATAAATATACAAAATATTATGAATATGCACAAAATATTTATGTTTATTTTTTATGTATGCAAAAAAAATATTTAATGCAAATAGAAAGAAATAAACAATAAAAAAAAGACTATATTTTTTTTATTAAGGGTAAAACCCTAATTTTCTTTTAAGAATGTAAATATATTAAATATACTATTTATATACAATAAAAAAATGTATATACAAAAAATAAAATATATTTAGAAAAAGTATTATTTAAGTATAAATAATAATAAAAATAAAAGTATAATATTTTTATGTTTTTATTCTCAAGTATTTATTAAATAAAAGTATATGTATATATATTAATTATATTAGTTATGTACAATAAAAATAAAATAAAATATGTACAAGACAAAAATATATTTAGAACAATATTTTTTGAGTGTAAATAAAATAAAGAATAAAAATAAAGGTATAATGTTATTATATATTATTTTCAAGTTTTTAATAAATAAAAGCATATACTAATTAAATTATTTTTATGTTAGAAAAAATAAAAATAAAATACAAAATAAATGTGAAAATTTATAAAAATGTTTTTTGATATTTTTTATGTTTGAAAAAAAAAATCAGAAATGAAAAAAAAATGGAAAAATACAAAAGTATGAAGAAATGGGCCAGGGGGTGAAATCAGTAAAAGGGGGGGTGTCAAAAACAAAAAGCCAAAGCCCAACCCAAAGCCAGACTTCATCTTCAACCTTGGTTCAAAAACGCGCGCGCCCTGTACCAAATGCCAGATCCTGCATACGTGCTCTAATACAAAAACTCAAAAACATCAAAGTTGTAGCATTTTTGAAGACGAATCCAACCATATAAAGAACTCATTCTAACTCTCAAAGACCAGAGAGAATTTCTCTGGCCCTAAATCCTAACCTAATTTTTCAGGAAGTTCATGGATCAAATTCTCTTAACACGATTAATTTAAATGAAAACTGAGCATATGTACAGCTTCATGGCTATGAATACTATATTTTTTGTTCACAAACCTAAGCCTAATTATTACTAAATAGAGAGATGGGAAGTTGACAAAAACCTGTTTCAGTTGACTTCGTGTATGACAATGTGGAGCTTTTCAGTGAGGCCTGAGATGTTTGGGAGCTTGCCTGAACTTCCTCTGACCTTCCCCAATACCTAGCTTGCCTTGAATGTGCTTGAACAAGCCTGTAGAACTCAACCTGCACAAGCTGAAATAAAAAATGGCAAACCATGTAAATGGAGTTACAGTCAGTGTTTAAGGGTTGGGATATCTTGGATAGGTTATATGGAAGGTGTTTGAACCAGTTTGAGGCAAAACGCACGAGGGATTTGTGCTATGGAAATCAAACTGCAGGGAGTGCCCTGTTTTGCCAATGGAAGATGATTTTATGCTATGGGAGGTTTCAGGACTCAAAGGCTCATGTTTTAGGTTCAATACAATGTGTAAAAATTGTCTCAAAAGCTTGCACAAGTTGGTTCTCTCTGATGTTCAAGTTGTGTGATGTTTTACAAATTTCTTGTATATGAAGCAAAAGAATGAGAAGTGATGGAAGACAAGCCTGTACAGGATATCTATCAGCTTGCACACTATGTCCTTGGCCCCTAAATTTTGTGGATTTGATTTTCTGCACAAGATATGGTTCAATGCTCAAGGGATGTGGTTTGGCATAAAGCAAGATTATGACAAAAATGGTAATGTACCTTTTTCTACTTAAGGATTAATCTATTGTATAATCTTCTAATGACCAAAACAAAGCCTTAGACCAATGGATTTGCATTTAATTATTTAGTATGGAATGGTTTTGATACCTGTAATCTAGTGCAAAGCAAGCTGATTAGAGTTTGCAACTTGTATCACTAAGAAAATGCCATGGATCAAAAGTGAGTTTTTTCCAACTTCAAGCTTTCGATTCTCCCTAACCACAAATGATTTTGGAGAGTTCTTTGACTTTTTGGAAAGCTTGAAAAATGCTCTACAATAAATATTTGAAATGCATTTTTATATTCCAAGTGGAACTAGGTGAAAAGTTACCAAGAAGATAGGTCAAAGTCCTGCCTAAACTAGGGCAAAATTTCACTAAGTTAAAAGTTTCATGGACCCTTGTTCCAAAATTCATAACTTGAGATCCAAGCTTCTTTTGGGAAAACTTTGTGAATCAAAGTTGTATATTTTATGGAGGACTACAACTTTCATGTTGGAAGTTTTGTTTGAATCCAATTGAATGATGGTGAAAATGTTGGGCAAAGTTGGAAAAAAAATAAGAAAATTTCATAACTTAGAAAAATTCTAAGTTATGAAATTTTTTCAATTTAAAATCCTAATTTGCAAAATTAGGTTTTTTGATGAACAAGTTTCATGTTTTGACATATCTTGATGAAAAATGACCCTTGGCACTTGATTTTGACCAAAAAGTCAAAGTTTGACTTTTCAGTGTACAGTCAAATTTTGATCAGTTGACTGAAAAATTCATCTGTCAATCCAATGCATTTGAGATCTTTTGAACCTTGTGAATAGGTCAAGATGATGCCATTGATCCCTTGAATCCATGCTTGAACCCAATTTGCCATTGGCTAGGTCAAAAGCCAGAAATTGCCCTTCTGCAGTCAAAACCCTAAAAATGACCATTTTGCCCTTTTGGTGATCTGATCAAATTTCTTGTGGAGTTGTGGTCCAAACTTGATCAAATGGTTCATGTGAACTTATAATGTTGATGTGGGTCAAAATTTATGAGGTTTCACTGTAAATTGGCCATATTTGACTTTTTCCCCAATACAGTTGATTTCTAGGTCAACTGTCCAATTGACTGGGCAAAAATTTGATTCAAGGCTTTAAACTTGGTAGAGGTAATCTTGTAAGTCTAACATGAAGTATGAAAGTCACTTTGAGCATTGAAAGTCCAAAAAATCCTGTGCAAACTCAAACCCTAGTTTAGGTCAACATTGCAAGGAGATGTCTTGAGCAGAGTGAACCCTTTCTTGATCTTGAGTTCAAAGTGTCTTGTGATGGAAAATATTGACAAAATGAGAGGGAAAGTTTTGGGGTACAACAATTACCTTTGAGCATTTCCCGTGAGAAGAAAATCAGCTAGCAGACGCACTAGCTACAATGTCATCTATGTTTAAACTTAATTGGGATAACGAGGCTCCTCAAATCACCATTAAGCAGATGAATGAACCAGCCTACTGTCATGAGGTCGGTACTGAAGAAGTAGTGGATCAACCTTGGTTCCATGAAATTAAAAGGTATCTCGAGTCTCAGGAATACCCATAAGGAGCTTCAGTGAATGATAAAAAGTTCCTAAGAAGATTCTCGGCTAAATTCTTCCTTAGTAACGACATTTTGTACAAACGCAGTCATGACTCTGTATTACTTCGGTGCGTAGACAAGGTTGAAGCTGAAAGGATCATGGTTGAATTGCACGAACAAACTTTTGGTACCCATTCCAGCGGGTATACGGTGGAAAAGAAAATCCTACGGGCAGGCTATTATTGATCTACCATGGAGGCAGATTGCTATCAGCACTCTTGGACTTGCCATAAGTGTCATATTTATGCGGATAAAGTGTACGTACCTCCGGTTCCTCTGAACGTCTTGATGGCTCCTTAGCCCTTTGTTATGTGGGTAATCAATATGATTGGGGAAATCAAGCCAACAGCCTCCAATGGACACCGCTTCATCTTAGTGGCCATCGACTATTTTACAAAGTGGGTTGAGGCAGCTTCCTTTGCTTCCGTTACTAAGAATATGGTTGCCCGGTTCATCAAACAGAACCTCATCTGTCGGTACGGTATCCCAGAGAGAAACCACACTGATAATGGTACGAATCTAAATAACACTATGATCACCTCCTTGTGCGAGCAATTCAAGATCCAGCATCATAATTCTTCCCCTTACCAGCCAAAGATGAATGGTGCCGTCGAAGCTGCAAATAAAAACATTAAAAAGATCATACAGAAAATGACAGTTACATACAAAGACTAGCATGAGATGTTACCATTCGCTCTCCACGGGTATCGTACCATAACTCGCACATCAACTGAGGCAACACCCTATTCTCTGGTATACAGCATGGAGGCTGTCTTACCCATCGAGGTCCAGATCCCCTCTCTGAGGATCATGAAGGATGCTGGCTTGGACGAAGAAGATTAGATCCAGACTCGACTTGACCAATTGAACTTGATTGATGAGAAGAGGCTTACAGCTATCTGTCATGGTCAGATGTACCAAAAACGCATGATCAAAGCTTTTAACAAAAATGTCAAATGTCAGGTATATCGGGTCGGTGATTTGGTAATCAAGCGTATCATTTTGCCACAAGGTGATCCCAGGGGCAAATGGACTCCTACATATGAAGGAACATTTGTGATCAAAAGCATATTCTCTGGTGGGGCAATGATCTTGACCATTATGGATGGCGACGACCTTCCTCACCCTGTAAATACGGACATAGTTAAAAGATACTATGCATGAACAAGGACCCGCTAGGTCGTCTGACCTAGGAAAAAATTAGGGCTTCCCGGCGAACCAAAAGGGTTTGGGCAAAAGTAAGGGATGAAAATGAAAAAAAATCTGTACACCCGGCAAGCCGAAAACCCGAAAGGGCGGTTTGGGCAAAAAAAGGTATCCCGGTGGATCAAAAACCCGAAAGGGCGGTCCAGGCAAAAGTTAGGGAATTAAAGCGTATGACTATGTCCCGTTGGATCATCTTGCAGACAATTTTCAGCATTGACCAATCAACTCAAACGGTTCTAATCAATCCAATCAACTTCGCTGAGGCGACAAGTGGACAAGACACTCAGAGACACAAAGACTATAGCAGAATGGGAACCCCATGGGATTATTACACATAGCTATCTTTTCTTTGTATCAATTTTCATTTTTTTACGATGACATTCTCTTACTAGAATGCTCGTCTCACTGTACAAAAATACTTATTCAAGTTAATACAAAGATATCCCCTTTGGAAGTGCAAAACCATCTGTTTTTTTCTTTGTTTCTGTGTTTTGTTTACAAAAATGTCCAATGATTTATTTTTGAACATATGCATTTGAACGTGATTAATGTTACAAATAAACAGAAAACGGAAAGACAATTACTAATGACTTTAAGAAATAGGATAATATTTATAGGCCATTCCATAAGATCCCCGCTGGTACCTTCTCCAGTAAGAGCGGAACCAAATACATCCTACTATAGAATCACTGACGTATCCCCAGTATGTAGCCTATTGGTATCAAGCGTTCTCATACCCCTGACAGAGTAAAGCTTCCAACTACCGCTCCAGAGGTTCCCCAATAAGTTTCCCAACTTCTCAGGTTTCCCCAGCAGGATTAAGCAATGTCAAGAGTTTCCCTTCTACAATAGAGTTTATGTCTCTAATATTTGGAAACTCACCCATCAGTGCTTCAGGAGGGATTTATTTACCCCGCTTCCAGCAACACTATGCCACAAACAATCTTTAATTCCATACATTTGCATCCATACGTCATAGCATTGATAACACAAGTACATGCAGTGCAATCTCATCTATTTTGAGAAACAACATCACACATGCATTGCATACGATTAAATCTTCACCTTTTGCAGGAAAGAGTCAATCGACAAGAAATTATCATCAAAAAATTCGAACAGACAAATATTTTCAAACAAGAAAAGACTGGTCGACCATCTATATAACAAAATATTTCTTCCAGGTTTCTTGCTGGTTCAGATAAATCTCTCAATGGTTTATTCTGATTCGTTTCCAGATTCTTACTGGTTCAGATAAATCGCTCAACGGTTTATTCTGATTCGTATCCAGATTCTTACTGGTTCAGATAAATCTCTCAACGGTTTATTCTGATTCGTTTCCAGATTCTTACTAGTTCAGATAAATCTCTCAACGGTTTATTCTGATTCGTTTCCAGATTCTTACTGGTTCAGATAAATCTTTCAACGGTTTATTCTGATTCATTTCCAGATTCTTACTGGTTCAGATAAATCTCTCAACGGTTTATTCTGATTCATTTCCAGATTCTTATTGGTTCAGATAAATCTCTCAACGGTTTATTATGATTCGTTTCCAGATTCTTACTGGTTCAGATAAATCTCTCAATGCTTTATTCTGATTCGTTTCCAGATTCTTACTGGTTCAGATAAATCTCTCAACAGTTTATTCTGATTCATTTCCAGATTTTCACTGGTTCAGATAAATCTCTCAACGGTTTATTCTGATTCATTTCCAGATTCTTACTGGTTCAGATAAATCTCTCAACGGTTTATTCTGACTCGTTTCTAGATTCTTACTGGTTCAGATAAATCTATCAACGATTTATTCTGACTCGTTTCCAGATTCTTACTGGTTCAGATAAATCTCTCAACGGTTTATTCTGATTCGTTTCCAGATTCTTACTGGTTCAGATAAATCTCTCAACGGTTTATTCTGATTCGTTTCCAGATTTTCACTGGTTCAGATAAATCTCTCAACGGTTTATTCTGATTCGTTTCTAGATTCTTACTGGTTCAGATAAATCACTCAACGATTTATTCTGATTTATTTCCAGATTCTTACCATTTCGGATAAATCTCTCAACGGTTTATTCTGATTTGTTTTATATTAAAATCGAGTTCAGACTTTCTGTCAATAATAATCTTTGGATGGCATCTATAAGCCCATCTCCGACAACTCTCCATCATTTCTCCAAATGGCATCTTTAAGCCCATTCCCTATACAATCAACCAGCGTATCATTAAGTGAAAATTTCTGGGAACTCTAGTGTTCAATCATCTTTTACTTTCAAACCACGAACGACAAACACGTCGATCTCATTTTTCAAGTTTAAGAAGAATGAACAGGGGCAGCTGTTGTACCCCGAAATTTTCCCTCCCATTTTTCACTCAAGATCCTATCCCGGGGTTTCTCAAACATTCAATTTGATTCAAAGTTGATCAAGCAGATTCTCTTCCTAGGCAACCAGTCAGCAATTAGGGTTTTTCACTTCTCAAAGGAATTGGAGTCATCAAGGTTTCAAATAAATCACCATGTCTCTTCAAAGTCTATTAAGTCAATTTTCAAACCTCACATTGCAAGTTTGCCCAATCCATGGTCCAGATAATTGAAAAGGCATTTGTGTGATTCTTATTTTTTTCTTAACTATAATCTTCTAAGGATTGATGTTATTTTTGAGAGCATATTCTGTTTGAATAAGGTGCAAAGTCTAAAACTATCATTTTAAGCAATCGTGATTAAGGGTTCAATTAATCATTTGAGTTTGAGATTTAAACATTTATTTTGTTTAAGAGTGCAAGATACATGATTTATCTTATCATATTATGATTACTTGAAATGCAAGTTATCAAGCCAGGATGTTTATTCAAAACATTCAAATCAAGAATTGCAAAATTAAAATAAAACTCAAAAGTTTTGTACAACAAATATTCATTATTACTCAAGCTTTGTGTTCATTACAGTTTTGTGAGTCATTCACAAATGATTACAAGTGATTACAAATAGATTACAAGTAAAATACAAAGTTTAAATCTACAAGGGAAAATTTGCTACTTCTTCAAGACTCTTTGCTTCATCTTCAAGAAATTCCCCATTGCTAGCTGTAATCGGTGGGAATAGAACTGACTGTTTTTAATGCTGGTTCGTGTTTGCGTTTTAGCAAAATGTCGTGGTAAGCAAGAGTCGCCACCGTCTTTTATTTTCTCCAACAAGGAAAGGACAAAAGCACATCAAAATTCCTTTTCGAGATGTTTCTCGGTTCGGGAGGTAGATTATAGAAAGGGAAGGTGTTAGCACCCTTTCTATCCGTGGTTATCCACGGGCTCTTAGGTACTTGCTCACTATGTTTTCAAAAATGTTTGATTTTCTTGTGTTTGTGGGTTTTGAAAAAGTTTGTTTGAAAACTTCGTTTTAACTCTTGTATCAGTCCTCAAGAGTGTGTGAAGGTTTGTTTGAAAACTTTTGTCAGAAAAGTGTAAGTGCGAAAAGTTGTTTTTGTTTTGAAAGAGCAAGTACCTTAGAACCTCTACCTACTCAAAAGAAATTAAGCTGTGTAAATATCCTTTAGACAGTACCATCCCACTATTGAGAAGTAGGTAGCACAGTCGTTGGAGTTATTCGGGTCAATTCGATTATAGGGACATGTGGTCACCAAAGCAATAGTAGGACGCCTTAGCGGTAACCCTATTGTCCTAGATCCTTTTCTATCCGAGGCAACCGTTTCGAGGCAACTTGGATCTTTAGACAAGAGGACGACCTCTAAAACACCCTATACTCAATGACCACGTCGAGGCAACCAAGTGAGGCGTACCCTAGGAGTGGCATGTGCGAGTGTATCAGATTTCATGTTAAGTTATCTTTGCACATGTCATGGTGAGCTACGTTTTGATTTTATTTTGAGAACAAGTCTTTTCATGCATAACAGTTAATAGTTGTGCGGAAAGTAAATTGCGGAAAGTAAATCTACGCTATTACAAGGCGTCAGGTATTTACATCGCCAAAAGCAACCCTTGAAAAGTAAATGCGAAAAAATAAAAAGAAAGAGATAAAAAGGCCTTAATTACGCTATTACATCCTCGGAGCAATTACATAAATATGATCAAAAAATAATATGCGCGAAAAGAAATTAAATCGGAGACATCCTTAGGGTTTTGACCCTTTTTGAGAAAAGAATGATTTTTGGTCCTTTTTGCATTTAATTAAACCTAATTCTAATTAATTAATTAATTAAAAGAAAAAAAGTATTTTTTAGCTCTTAATGTTTTAATGAAATAAAAGAAAATAAAAAAAAAGAAATTAAAATTGTCAAGAAAACCCTAATTCTAATTTATTTTATTTATTGCAAAAAATTATTGAAATTAACCTAGTTAAAAAAAACTACATTAATTTGTTAGTATTTATTTACAAAATAATAAAGTGAAATTAATTTTAATAGAAAATATTATGTTTTATTTTTCTGAATTTTTATTGTGAAAAATTAATTATGTTAATTTTAGTGATAATAATAATAATACTTAATAAAATAGTTAAATAAATAAAATAGAAAATATAAAGAGAAAAAAGAAACCAGGGGGGGGGGTGATGGCCCAAAGAGGAGGTCTGTTAGCAATTCTGGCCCATTAATCTCTCAAGCCTTTTGACTTTCTTTGATTGGCCAGGCGTTGGTTGACTAGGGAGTACCATGATCATCCACTTATGACCTTCAGATTTGTGCCTGTGGCCACTTGGCATGCTGAGATGAGAAGCGTATGGTGGAACGCTTTTGGAAGCCTGCATATGATCACGTTAAGAAAAATAATAGAAACGTTTTGGGGGGACCTGGGATTCGAACCCAGGTCCCAATGATTTCAAGCCAGCACATCAACCACTACGCCATTTGCCTGCTTTTGTTAAAATAATGACAAGTGAATATAATATATGCAAACAAATCAATGGACTGAAATTATAAAAAAACGCGCGCCCTTTTGAACTGTCCAATGACACGCTAACACGTCTTTGTCTTCTTCGCTGTACCTGTAAAAAACAAATTAGATAGCGGGGATTTTTAACCCCCACAAACTACAACGAGGAAAAATAGCGATTAGGAGTGTGGTAAATAGAAATATTTTGCGAGGGTGCCAACGTGTTCGTCTTGACCTAACGAATTCATCCATGGGTCTTATGAGTCTCAATTTTTCCTGTATTGTAAAGCCCCAATTTTAGAGTTCAAGAACCCTAGAATTCGTCAATGGTAACTTTCGATTCTGTGCATTATAATCCAATTAAACTATGCCAATAGCTTCATGTGGTCTCTAGCAACACAAAACAACCAAGAAATCATGTCAAATGCTTATGAATCATGAGTTACGATTATGAAAAAAAAGTGACAAACCGTGCGACTGTAAGTGATGATTTCTTGAGCTTTAGTGCTTGGTTTTGATTGCAATACGTCTTTGGGAACCCCTGCAATAGATTAGAATCAATAAAAGCCTTTCAATCGTGCTAGAATATGGAAATCAGTTTTCAAGTTTTCTTGAATTTTCTCAATATGGTTATGGCTTTCTTGCAGCAGCTTTCATGTGTGCATGATTAGGGTTGGCTTGTGTATATATAGGGGACTGAATTTAGGTCAGAATCTTGCAAAGAAATCCATGGAATGATGGTTTGAATATTTGATTGGAAATCACATATTTTTGAATCTTTTTGATTGAAGAAAGTTGCCAATTTGGGAGATATTGCATCTTTGACTTGGTGCACGAAATTGACAGCCTTTTTAGGTCATTCTTGCTTCACAAAAAGATTGAAAAATAAAATCTTTGTATTTCCTACAATTTAAATTAATTAAATGAATTAATATTGATTAAAAATCCAATTAATCAATAAAAAAATAAGAAAATAATTCAATTAAGCTTGATGGGTCGTGCATAGGCCTTGGATAAAGTTTCAAGAAGAAATTTGAGGCCCATTAGCAAAAACAAAGTGTTTTGAGTAAAGTTGACTTTTACAAATTCACAAAAATTTCCCAACTTCTCCAATGCATATCTTGCTCAATTTTGATCATATGAACATGTTCTTGGACATTTTGGAAAGGTCTTGAAGTCCTCTAACCAATGCCTTTGGTCCCATGTCATTTGGATTCACCAATCTCAAGTTATGGTCTTTGACTTAAAGTGCATTTTTGTTGACTTTTGAAATTGACCTATAATGTAGAAATTGATAACTTTTTGTGAGAGAATTTCTTGGACTTGGAATGTGAAGATGGATTGTAGGAAATCACATCCCCTTCAAAATGAGCATTGTATGGGATTTTTCTGATGAACCATGAAAAAGTTATGCCCTGGTCAAGATACAGTTGACTTTTCTACTGTCCAAAAATAGTAACTTTTTGCATCTTGATGATTTTTGAGCCATGCTTGTGGAATCATGATCAAGACTTGATCAAATGATGATTGGGAACTCAAAAATAAGATGTTGACCAAAATTTCTGACTTTTGACTGTAAAATGACCATTTTGCCTCTGCAGTTAACTGTGGGTGAAATGGAGCTTTTGATTGTGCAAATTGACACTAAATCTTGAAACTTGGCATGTAGGTGCTTGAGGATGTATATGGGCATATGAGACTTGATTGAACCATTGAAAACCCCAAATTCCTTGAAAGAACCAAAACCCTAATTTCAGCTGGCTTAGGAGGCATTTGGACTATGCAACCCTTGAGAAACCTTGAACCATTTGAGGATGATTCTTGACAAACCTTGAAGAATATGGGAGGGCAAATTTTGGGGTACAACACTAGCCATTGTCTTGCTTGCCATTTGTTTGCACATGTGACAAAAGAAAAGAGAATATTAGCAAAAAATCAATATTGAACAGTCCAAGCAAATTTAATTTTTATCACTAGGGTTTGCTTTTAGGAATCAAAATTTTGTTTGTCCATTTCTCTCTATTTCTGCAAATCTCAAAACCTAGGTTTTGGTTCACAAAAAAAGGGAAAAAGAAATAAATATACAAATTGGAAAGGCATGGCAGCAAGTTCAAACAACAACAAAAGTAACAGGCTGTAAATAGCAGCAGTCAAATGCACAAGTCAAACAATACCAACAGCCAAACTGCATCACAAAAAAGGAAGTGCTTTGCAAAGCAATTACAGAAGCACAAGATGCAAGGCAACATGCAGCAAATGGCAGACAACAAGCAAGCTGTCCAAATCAGAATCAAACCTGCAACAAACCCACAACAAGTGCTACAAACCAATATGTAATAAACAAAGGCAGCAACACAAAGCTACAACAGAACAAAACAAACAATATGCAAGCAACAAGCCAAAGGCATCAAATGCTGTAATACAAGTCAAACATCATCACTTTCCTAAAAAAATAAGCAAACCCTTCAGAAAATGCATCAAAAGAAAAAATGCTTTATCTCACAAAGAGAGGAAAGAGGAAAGATATCACCTAGCCAACAAATAACCTAAAGCCATGCCAAGACAAACAGGTTGCTATAAGAAACAATCCAAGAAGACCTACTCAAAAAGCCTCCTTATGCTGCCCATAGCAGTCCCAAAATCTGTCCAAGTTCTGCACAAAAGCATGTCAACATAAACCACAACAAACTAGTCTACAATACAGCCCAAAAACTACCAAGACTTGCACCAAAATGGAAATAGTTCAAGCTGCACTCAAAAGCCCAAAACTAGAAAAGCCAAAACTGTCAAAATTCAAAGTTTTTCCCTCCTTTTTTCACCCTAACCAAATAACAAGGATTACTGTTTTATAAAAAAGGATAACCATCAGATATAAGAAGAGAGGGTACAGAACTAGAAAATAGAAAAACCACAAAAAACTCAGAACAAAAGGGTTCAAAAGTCCTTTGTCTCAAACCTACTGAAACATCATAGAACAAAAGCCATCACTGTAAAAAACCAGTAGCCAACATAGCCAACTGAAACATCACAAAAAACCAGAACAGAAGAAAAGCAAACATAACTAGCAAACCATAAAACACTTAGAACCAAAAAAGTTCAAGAAATCCCTTTGTCTCAAACCAACTGGAACATCACAATATCCATCAAAAACAGCCATCCAACAATCATCAAAAACCAGCAAATAACAAAAAAAACATAGAACCAAAGTCCACCACCTAAACCTTGTCATCAAACATCATTATTCAAAACCCAGCAAATCAATAGCAAACAAACAGCAAAAAAATCCAAGTATTTTTCATCATTTTTCCCCTTTTCAAAGTCCATTCAAAATACACAAAACCCAGCAAATGAGTAGCAAACGAACAAGCAACAAAAACCCTAATTTGATAACCAGGATAACACAAGCTCAGAAGAAGAAAGAAAGTCATTCACAAACACAGTGTCAGAGCCATCTTACCGAAAAGAACGTTAGGAGGTTAGTAAGGTTACAGATCCGGACCTCACCAACGATCTCTTTCTTCTCTTTCCTTACTCTCATTGAATATATCATTGCATGCATCGCTACCTTCTTCGATCTCACCCAAATGGAAAATTAGGGTTTTATGTTCCCCCTTTCTAGATTTAGGGTCACCAAATGAAAATCTGCAGAAATTGATCACAAATTAGTAACTAGGAAAGTGAAACGATCAGAAAGATATAAGAAAATTAGGGTTTTGAGACACGCCGCCGCCGTCACCGCCGTAAGGCGATTTCTGGCGCGGCCAAAGGGTATTCTCCGGTGAAGACTCATAGTAAGAGAGAAGAGAGAGGGCAGAGCATTTAAGAGAGAGAGAAAACAATGAATTATGAGGCCTGACTTTAGCGTGTTGAGTTTTGTGTTGTTTGATAACAACACTTTGGCCCAATCTGATGGTGACACTTGTCACCACCTCTTTAGTTACCCTGAATGATCCCCCACTTGCATCCCCATGTTAATCTGATGCGCCCTCATCATCCATCTAATCATTTATCACAGCCCTTTCAACATATCTTAGATTTCACTTTCAAAAATATCACATCCTCATCAGGGAAATCAAACTTCACAGACTGATAATCATCAACTGGTTGGTGAGCAAGATAATTTGCCAACACACTGCTTTTAATAGCTTTTTGAGTATGGTATTTGATGTCATATTTAGATAGCAGCATCTGCCAGCGGGAAATTCTCCCAGTAAGAGCAGGATTTTTAAAAATGTACTTGATTGGATCCATTTTGGAGATCAACCAAGTGGTGTGATTCAACATATACTGACCTAAACATTTTGCTGCCCAGGCCAGAGCACAACATATCTTTTCCAGCATGGAATACCGCAATAAACTTTTTACTGAGATAATAAATGGCGTACTCTTTCTTCCCTGTTTCATCTTGTTGTCCCAGAATACAGTCCATGGAATTATTTAACACTATCAGATACATAATCAATGGTCTTCCTTCGATAGGAGGGAGCAAGATAGAAGGTTCAAGAAGATATTCTTTAATACTTTCAAATTCCCTTTGAAAGTCATCCATCCACACACAACCTTGATCTTTCTTTAACAACTTAAAGATCGGTTCACATGTTGTAGTCATGTGGGAAATGAATCTGGAAATATAATTCAAACGCCCGAGGAACCCTCTGACTTGCTTTTCAGTTCTCAGTGCTGGTATCTCTTGAATTGCTTTGACTTTATCAGGGTCAACTTCAATTCCTTTCTGGCTAACAATGAAACCCAACAATTTCCCCCATCAAACACCGAAGGTACATTTATTTGGATTCAAGCGGAGACGATACTTCCTCAAACGCTGAAATAACTTCAACAAATCTTCTACATGCCCTTCTTCAGTCTTTGATTTAGCAATCATATCATCAACATATACCTCAATTTCCTTCAGATCATGGAATAGGTTTGTCATAGCCCTCTGGTACGTTGTATAGTGTTCTTCAACCCTAAGGGCATCACTCTCTAACAAAATGTTCCCCAGGGTGTGATAAACGTTGTTTTTTCCATGTCCTTTGGAGCCACTCTTATTTGATTATACCCGGAAAATCCGCCCATGAACGAAAATACTTAGAATTTTGCTGTGCTATCCACTAACATATCAATGTGCGGCAATGGAAAATCATCTTTTGGACTAGTTTATTTAGATCTCTGTAATATACGCACATGCGAACTTTTAAATATTTTTTGGTACTGGGACAATATTGGCAATCCAATGAGGGTACACTGACGTCACAAGAAAACCGGCATTAATCTGCTTTAGAACCTCCTCTTTGATCTTCACTGCCATATCTGCGTGAGTTCTTCTCAACTTCTATTTGATTGGCGAACACTCTGGCTTCAACGGAAAACAGTGCTCTACAATATATGTATCTAGACCAGGCATATCTTGATAAGACCAAGCAAAAATATCCATATACTCTTTCAATAACTCAATCAACCTGCTTTTCACATCAGGATGCAACAATGCTCTAATCTTGACTTCTTTTGGATCTTCTTCTGAACCTAAATTAATTCCTTCCAATGGCTTTTTATATGGTTGAATGGAATTTTCCTCGCGCTCAAGAAACCGTGAGATCTCTTCTAGAATCTCATCATAGTCTTCTTCTTCGGCCCCACACACAGGACATTCAAAGTTGGGAGAGGGTGCAGGGTCATTGTATTCAACGGGTTTTTTAATTAATCTGCACATATGATTTATGATTGCTTTTAGAAACTGACACATATAACAAGTGATCATGCAGATTGTATTTCGGTTATTAACAAATCAAATTACTTTGAAACATGTATGCAAGAGGGAACATCAATGGTGATCCAATTCTGAACCCTAACTCCGTGCGTCGCGTAATTCGACATTTTCGGCTCTGCTTTATCTTCTACAATGGCATTAATCCCAGAAATAGTTGGATGAAGATAACCCCTGCTACGGAAGATGTCTTGATACTTTCCTGCAGCACACTTCGGCTTCATGCTCTTACCTTTGTCATTCTTCAAAGAGAACCCCAAGCCAACTCTGTTCTTGTTTACAGGTGGATCAACAATCTATCCCCATACTTCACTACGGCCCTTATGCACAACTTGCTGTGCATCCTTAAGTGAAACCATGGAATTCTCATTTCCTCTTATATTATCAATGGATAAGGCTTGGAATTGGGTTCCAACAACAACTTCATCTACCTCCACAATGCTGAAAAAGGATAAATGAGATATCAACAATGCCTTTTCTCCATTTATGATTACCACTTTTCCTTCTCGTACAAACTTCAGTTTCTGGTGTAAAGTTGAAGTGAGGTCCCCTGCCTCATGTATCCATGACCTTCCTAGCAAACAACTATAAGCAGGTACAATATCCATGACCTGTAAAGTAATCTGAAACAAATGTGGGCCTATATGAATAGCAAAGTCCACTTCACCGATAACAGATTTCCTTGATCCATCAAACGGTTTCAGAATAATGCAACTTGGGCGCGTGGGCGTCCCTTGATATTTCAACTTCATAAGCGTGCTCCTCGGTATAGCGTTCAATGCAGATCCATTATCAATCAACACATTGGATAATGAATCATTCTTGTAATTCATAGAGATATGAAGGGCCAGGTTGTGATTCCTTCCTTTATCTCGCAATTCATTATCGCAGAAACTCAGGTTATTATATAACGTAATGTTCCCTACTACACTGCTGAACTGGTCTATAGGCATGTCACTTTCCACAAAAGCTTGATCTAGTACCTTCATCAGAGATTCTCTGTGAGCAGAGGAGTTCATCAATAAATCCAAGATAGATATTTTTGAAGGAGTCTGCAGTAGCTGATCTACAATTCTGTAGTCGCTCATCTTGATTATCTTCAAAATATCATCCACTTCTTTCTCAAACGTAGCTCCACAAGATTCACCTGTAACCTTCTTGGGTTCAACATTCTCAGGAGGTTTCTTTCCAGTGCTAACATCTCCACGAACAATTGGTGCAAATACACGACCGCTACGGGTCACTCTTCTAGTCTCAACAATATTTCCAACATCAGGCATTGGCTAGATGGGAACTTCCACACCATCCTCTAAGATTGTAGCGTTATATTTGTAGGGTACAACCTTATCTGACTTGTAGGGAACAAGACCCGACAAACTAATCACCAATGGGATAACAACTGGCTTGCTATAATACTCAACTTCAAAATGGGCGGGTGCACCAAAAAAGGCACAATGACGTTTACCCCTTCTTCAACACAATCAGTCATTATTGAGTCATCTCTAGAAAACAAATCCTCATATGAGGAGAAATACTCATCTACAGAGGCATACTCATCATCCGACTCTTCTTTAGCCAAACAAACCTCAATCATATCAACTTCATGGTAATCACCCCTTTGACTTGTAACCTTGATGGTTCCATTATCTAACAATAACTGAACACCTTTCCTTACAATTGAACATCCTCGGGAGTCCCGACAGCAAATTCGGCAAGATCCATACTGATGTTCTACCTGTCCAGCCATGTTGCAGAAAGTAGCACGCAATTGTACAAGATCCTCATTCATATGTTCCACATCAAAGATTTTGAACTCTCCAGGACATCCAAAAAACATGTTTACTTCCTCTTCATACTCTGCCCTAGGCCTGATTATGTGGATGAGGTCCTCATCCATCATCTCCTGTAAATCAGCCTTTATCTTGTCACAACCCTGTATATCCATACTGCAAATAGCGCAACCAACATGGTCATGCGTATAGTAACTAAACTCACAGAGGTCTGCATGCATTCTCACCAAATCTCCTCTAACCAAATGAATATAAAAAATCCGGAAGTCGCCTAGACAACCGGCCACCATATTCACAACATTTTCTCCTCCATGCTTGGGTAGAGGATTGTATTTCACATTAGGACCCACATCCTTGAAAGATAGAATACCATACTTCACCAATTTCTGCACCTCAGTCTTCAAAGGATAACAATTCTCAATATTATTCCCTGGTGCTCCCTGATGAAAAGCACATGTTTGGTCTGCCTTGTAATACCAAGGCAAAGGTGACGGTACAATGGGAGGTGGTCGGGTCTGAACCAAATTCTTCTGAATCAATGCCGGTAGTAACTCCGTATAACTCATAGGAATAGGGTCATAACTCTCCCTTCTCTGATTATACCCTTGATTCCCCTACTGGGATGGTCTCCGATAAGCAATGGTGGTTCGAGCTACACCAACAACTGGAGTAACTGAGGCGACTTGCTAATGACGCTGATAATTTATTCTAGGAGGATTAACCCTCCTCTCTTGCATAACAACATTCACATCCCCTTCCTTCTTCTTGGTAAACCCATAAGATGGCTTCTTCGCACCTCCAGATCCTTCACTCTTCGTTAAACGACCCTCTCTTACGGCCTCTTCTAAACGAATACCCATGCCTACCATTTCAGTAAAGTCACTTGGCGCACTTGCTATCATCCTTTCATAGTAGAAAGCACCCAGAGTCTTCACGAAAATCTTAGTCACCTCTTTCTCTTCCATGGGAGGAATCACTTGGGCGGCTACCTCACGCCATCTCTGTGTATATTCTTTGAATGATTCCCTGTCTTTATAAACCATTGCCTTGAGTTGATCACGGTTAGATGCCATGTCCACGTTATACTTGTATGGATGTTGACATTGTCCAACCTCATATACCACTTCAACGCAGCACCGGTCAAGCTATCTTAAAAAAAGTGAATCAACAAACGCTGATCATCAGTATGGGTAGACATTCTCCTTACATAGATTACCAGATGAGTACGAGGGCAAGTGTTTCCCTTGTACTTCTCAAACTCCAGGAACTTAAACTATACAGGTATCTTAACATTCGGGACCAAGCATAATTCATTCACATTCTTCCCGAATAACTCTTTTCCCATGATGGCCTTCATCTCTCTCTGCATCTTGTCAAACGGCTCTTGAAAATCATCCATTCTGGCATAAAGACTCAAGTCTTCACTTGGTGGAGGAAAAGGACGACACACATCATCATTAACAAAAAGAACCATATTCACCGAAGGAGGTGCAGCAGGAGCAGTATGCACAACAGGAGGTGCAGGAGTAACAATGGCCTGAACCACTGGAGTATCTTGAGGACCAAGATTGAAACCTTCAGGTGAAAAGTTCTCTGGCATTCCACATGGATAACCTTGAGGCATGTGGTTCTGAACAACATATGGGGTAGCTGATACAGGAACAACTGGAGCTTCAGCAGTAGCCCTTGTTGGTTGAGGTTGAACACTCGGTGGATGATTCTGAGCAGCTGCCAGAGATTCCATCAGAGCAGTAAGATTGTCCATATCGGCCTTCAAAGCGAAAACTTCCTCGCGTAACTCGCGATTCTCTATTTCTAAGTTGTCCATCTTCCTTATGAAATTAGCCCGAGTGTTGTATTGATGAGTCAGCTTGCTGAACGAAGTAAAGAAGCTTGGTAAGACACCTGGATATGCATAACAAATGCAAGAAATATGTGCAATATGATGCATGATATACAATTCACATTATTTTATTTTGTTATTTAATATTTCAAGGGATTTAAAGTTTTAGAGTCACATTGCAAATATGAAAGTAATGACACATTTGAGATACTGAAAATTTTTATTATAATAACTTCAAAATAGGTTACAAGTCTCAACAATCCCAAGTACAAGATGAAAATAAAATCTGAAACCCTGAGAAGTAAAGCTGTCGGAGAACACTCTATATGCTGACGCTTCCCCGTAAGCCTGGATATCTGAGCCTTCAACCTCTGATTTTCTTTCGCATACCTGGTGGCAACCTCCTTCCAATCACCTGAATTAGGAAGTGAGTAATCAGCATCTGATTGAGGCGTATGAGAAATTAAATCCCCTTGCCTCTCCATAGTCTCTACCGCTCAACTATCAAGGATCTCAATCAAGTCGTATTTCTCCTTCAAGTCTTCTCTAAAGGAAATCTCTAAAGTTTGGCACTTATTCTTCCAAGCGTCCTTTTCCTGTTGCAGGAAGCTGTAGCTCTTCTAGATCATCCAATAAGGGAGGAGTGGTTTTCACAAACAAATCAGGCATAGGTGTTTCCAGAGAATACGACATCTTCAACTGATTAGCTCTCATTTAGACCCACTGAAGATAAGGTTCCAAAGAAACATCCCCTCCTGGTCCCAAATTTTTCCTACTCTTCTTGTAGATGTGACGCCAGGCCTTCACAATCTGCTCGCTAGATTCCCTATGGTCTTCTCCCTCATTCAGAAAGAAACTACTCAAATGAATACTATTTGGTTTATCCCTCATTGGATAACCAAGTTGTCGTCGTGCAAGAATAAGGTTATAGTTAATTCCTCCCTTTGTACCAAGAAGAGGTACATTGGGGAACTACAACAACTGTCAACAATCTCTACATCCTGGTAAACTCGATGATACCAATCAATATCTGAGTGAGTAAGTGCCATGATCTTAGGATCCCAACAGGGTTCCTTCCTGACATCCCAGAAAGCATCATACTGAGGCATATGAGAGATAAACCACCGGTACAACAAAGGCGTGTAATAGATAATCATCCCTCCATGATAAGAATTCCGAAGATGAATAGAGTAATAAGCATCACCCAACAATGTCGGAATTGGGTTTCCAATCATGAAGATCCTGATAGCATTAATGTCAACAAACTTGTCCACATTAGGAAATAAGAACAATCTGTAAGCAAGTAGAGCAAAGATGGCCTCAAAAGCGACTGTACTCTTCATCTTGGCAAATTAACGGGCTTT
The DNA here is from genome assembly GCA_948472305.1 of Vicia faba. NCBI lineage: Eukaryota > Viridiplantae > Streptophyta > Magnoliopsida > Fabales > Fabaceae > Vicia > Vicia faba. The sequence goes on along the minus strand of OX451740.1, from coordinate 406,609,336 downwards.
CTCCAATAAGAACTGAACTTGTAATCCTCTAATCCCTCCTTTGGTAGTCATATGGGCTTCCACCTCAGACTTCCCCAGATGAATCAAAGCAGCAATCTCCTGTGGTTTTGGCTCACCCTCCAAACCACTAAAAGGAACATAGTCGGTAACGGGTAAATCCAGAAAATAAGAATATTCCTCCAGTGTAGGCATCAATTGATAGTCGGGAAAAGTAAAGCAATGATACATCAGATCATAGAACTGGACCAAGGTCGAGAGAATACCCTCCTTCATCCTAAGCTTCATAAGAGGAATGATGGATCCATACTTCTTCCAAAATCTGCAGAACACTCGATCTCGGAAATTAGACTGATCAACTCATCTATCTTGGGATCCTCTATACTGTACTTCCTGGTCTTTCTTTTTCCAGAATCCATGGTTAAAAGTACCTGAGATATTCACAAATGGTCAACTTTTAAGTCCCTTGAAATAATATTTCTTCAAAAGATGCTTATGAGTGCATGGATGCATGATGCAACAATCACACACAAAATCACACATATAAGGTTCATAGGTTCAACGTCACGAGCATGAGGTCGAAGGTACTACCCATAAGGTGTTGGTCTAAAAGTTATCACCTGCTAAACAAGGTTCTAGAGGTTCCCAGAGTGTACATCCTTCCTTCGGATATTACCAACTTCCAGATTAACTCAGTAATTAGTAATATTCTCAAGAAAAACTCATCCGAGCGTAGTATCGCGTGACAACTATTTCCGTATTACTCCGTCATAGCTTCCGCAATACACCTAAAACGCCAAGATGGGTTTGGTATTTTACGATCTTCAGTTTCAGCAGGCTCCCAGGTCGAAAGCAGTACGTCTTCCCGATTACTCGTTAAATGACACTACAGTCAAAGGGGGCCTCCAATGAGTGAGGGATCTCATGCTTCCTTTTTTGGGATTACTCCCTCAAAGTTAACATGACTATACCGCCCGCCCGATCTTAAAGTTTTCCCAAGTCCGGGTATAGGACTTAAAAGTAATCACCAAGCACCATGAAAACCAGGAAAATCCAGACAAGCATATATACAACATATAACACATAAACAACAAAAGCACATATACAAATATAAACAAAGATAGGTTCAACCCACTTAGGGATGGACCAGCAAGATGTCAATCTATCCCCAGCAGAGTCGCCATTTTTCTGTAGTGGTAGAAATGTTTAGACTAAGCCATTGGATTGACTAGACTTATACAGATCAAAATAAAAATCGCCACCGCGCTTTATTGTTTCGAAAGGAATAGGAAAAGAGCGAGTGACCCAAAAAGAGGGGGAAAGATTCAAGGTAAGGGGGTTGGTTATGCAAAGGGAAGGTATTAGCACCCTAAACATCTACGGTACTCCGCAAGAGCCTCTTTGAAAAATCTGTATATTTTGGCTATAAAATTTTGTATAAATAATAGATGGTGGAGGTGAGAAAAGAAGTAATTATTTTTTATGATTTTTTTGCACCCTCCGCAGTTGCGAACCTTTAGTGCCTACGTACCACCTTTCGTGCAATAGGGGATCATGGTACACGTAGTTCCTCTTTAAAAAATTTTAAAACACAAGTGTGATGGTTAATTTTATGAGATAAGACATCATCGTCATTGTCCGTGTGGAAAACATACTTACTACCCACAATCATGAGAAAGGAGAATTTGCATTATCTCAAAGTGGTGGATATGGCTTGGATTTTAAAATCAACAATGCCTCACTCAACACCCAAGTGGAAAATATCTTACTTCACTACATATTGTAGAAGTATAGTTGTTTGCATCACAACAAGGATTGACAAGAGTCTAATATTTTGAGAAAGGTTTAAAAATAAAAAGCCAAAGTGGAAAAATGGTTTGAAATGTGATTGACGAACTTTTAGTCTTATCACAAAAAATGGATGTCAAGGTATTATGAAGTTGATTGAAGTTTATTTATGAAAATGTTTTGAAAATGCATGGACATAAGTCCAATTTTATTATGAAAGTGGTTCAAGTTTAAAAAACAAGAAGAGTTTTCAAAAGGAGGGAGAATATTTTTGAAATTAAAGAAGATGGGAAGAGATGAAGGGACTATCCTAAAGCATAAGGTATAAGAAAAGGAGAAGAATCATCTAACCAACAAGAAGCCAATACTTGACATTATGAGTCAAGATAGAATTCCCATTCTTTGGATTGAAACCAAGCAAGCAAAGATACTAGACCTCTTGAGAGAACCGAACTTCAAGTGTATTAAGTCTTCACAAAAATTGGGCAGAGTAACGACTGTATACAGGTGAATTCCATATTACAAACAAAGTATGTAATCACAATAACCTTCACACAAAATAAACAAACAACCCAATATCTTGAGGTAAACCCCCTAGAACTCCAGACAAAATATCAATTAAGGTCGCAAGGCCTCCAACATAGGCCAAGGTTTCTAATCCTCAGTCCAAGAAGTCCAATACTCCATAATGCCAAGGATAGTAACCAAATAGTCCAAGTATCATTAAATTTTTTTATGGTTCATGTTTATTATTAAGTGTCTTTAAAAGTAAAAGAAAAGCTCAAGTGAGCAAAATAAAAAAATGACATAAAAATAATTGCTCAAGTGAGAAAAAATAAAAATGGCATAAGAATAAATTCTCAAGTGAGCAAAGATGAAAATAGCATTAAATGTAAATGCTAAAGTAAATGGTACATAAAGTAAAGAGCATAAAATAAAAGCATAAAATAAAGTCAATTGTTAGAAATTAGTGGTTAGTTGGATGACCATCTTGAAACTTGCATTTGGAACTTATTAGAGGATTGGTAAAACCAAAGCCTCCACACAACAAGTTGCATTTGCTTTTTATCATGTATATCATCCATTTTGGAATCCTCAAAAGGTAACATTTAATGATCAACAATGTTTAAGTGATTCGCATTGACCAAAATTGATGAAGATCCATTAGAGGATTGGCAGAACAAAAGAGTCCACACAATGAATCTCAAGGTTATTGGATCAAAGAGATCAAATTAACATACTTGGGCTTGCAAACATAGGTTTGTGCCACGAATGATCATTCACCCAAATCAGGATAAAATTTAGCACTATGTTAAGCAATCGTAAGTGGACTTATGTAGAAGTCGCACCTATTTTGAGGACGGTCAATAGCAATCTATGTACTTCATGTTTGGATAAATGATATAGAGATCATCATCCCTTAACATGTAGCACAATTAAAAAAAGAAAGGGATAAGATGAAGAGGGAGGAGAATGATAAGCTAATTTGGATCACTACTTTAAATTTCTTTCATCTTTAAATTCAATCACTCCTCTAGATGGATTAAAGCACTAAACATATCATTAATCCAAAGCACCAAAAATGAATTAAATTATTCACTCTTCGGTAGATTTGAATTGATAAACATTTATCCAACTTCATCTACATCACAAAGTCCATTGAATTTAAAGAGAAATATGACATTTAAAATTGCAATCTAAACCAACAATCAAAAGGAGTGAGTAGAAAAATCATTTTGGATCAAACTGTCCCAAAATAAGGCAAAAAATGCATTATGTTTCTGTGCAAATCGATTGCACTAAAGTGTAAATCGATTTACGCAATACAATTTTCAAAAATATGCACGAAATTCACTTAGTGCAATCGATTGCACTGTTACAGCAATCGATTGCACGCTGTTACAGACAGCAAAACAACATTTTAAAAGGCCAAATTCTTGTTCAAACTTTCCATCAAATACCTTATGATCATGGATCCAATTGAGCATGAAAATTCCATCATTATGAGAAAATAACATCATTGGAATCACAAAATAATGCTCAATGAATCAAACCCAAAGATCAACAAGAGATCACATTGTGAAAGATGAATTATCCAACTTATCAAAGGTAGATCTAGAGAATTATCAAAACAACTTCAAGAATTTGCTTCAATTCAACCACAAGAATCAATTTCCCAAGCTTGGATGTACAGAATTGATAAAGAAAAAGTGTTTGGATGAAGGTTTAGCTCAAAGATTAGTAAACTTCAATGCAAAGCTTACTATCTTTTTTAAGAATGGAGTTTTGAGTGAATTTGGGAGATGGAGAGAATTGAGAGATTTTTTAGCAGGGTGGATTTGGCTATAAAAAGTTTAAGATTTGAATGAAATGAGGGCTCTATTTATAGAGTTTAGGATTGGGATTAGTTTTAATTTGTAATTGATTTTTGGAGCCAAAATTTGAATTAATGAATAACTTTCAAAAATTAGAGCCAAAATTTGAATTAATGATATATCTTTCAAAAATTAGAGCCAAAGTTTGAATTAATGAATATTTTTAAATATGCAAGATTGGCACCAAAATTTGAACTAATTATATATCTTTCAAAAAAATGAAAAATTGGCACCAAAATTTGAAAAGCTTGAAATTGCTGATTTTTTTTCAAATTTTCACTTTGTGGAAATCGATTTGCACTGTGTATTTTTTCAAAAATGGCGCAAAATGCACTTTGTGCAATCGATTGCACTCTAGGAGCAATCGATTGTACAGTGGGAAAATGAATTTTTTTAATTCTTTTTCTTTACAAATAGAGATTTTAGGGAAATAATACCGTAAAACCTTATTTGTCAGATGCTTTGACTCGGTACCTACAAAATACAAATATGCAAAGATAAAGACAAATATTTTTTGTATTTTGATTAGAAGTTAGTCAACAACACATATACAAAATACACAACTAAGGTGCTTGGATATTCCTCAAGAGCAAACTTAAAGATAGGGGATAAAAAAAGAGGAAGAACCAACCCTAATGTGATCTTGTTATGATCGTGATGATATGATATGATAGAGGAATCTTAGGGGGGAAAATTGGGGTACAACACATGAGATATCTCTTTGTGGGAATTCCTGCTCTTGCTGTTAGAGAGGACTCCGCTAAGGAATGTTGGTCTCTGTCTTGGAACATAGAGTTTTAGGAGCTTCAGTTGTCCGTTACTCTATTGGGGAGTCATCACTTGATTGAAGAGACATAAGTGAATTACTATCTGGTCAGGATCCAAGCTTTACAGTGGCTTGTTGAGGATAATAAGGCTAATTGTTATCTGGTCGTGCTCCAGGCTTCACAGTGACTTACTGGGGATATGAGATTAAATTGTTATCTGGTCAGGATCCAGGCTTCACAGTGTCTTGAATTATTAATTGACTATTATCCGGTCAGTTTCTGGGCTTCATTACTTCTTTAACTGGAATATAAATCTTAGTATCGATTTGATTGAACCAGAGAAAGGTCTCGAGTTGTCTTCAACTGGGATAGAAATCTTAGTATCAATTAGACTGAACCAGAGAAAGGTCTCGAATTGTCTTCAACTAGGATAGAAATCTTAGTATTGATTTGACTGAACCAGGGGAAGGCCTCTAATTAACTTTGACTGGCATAGTAATCAGGAGAATCTTAATATCGATTCAACTGACCCATACGAAAATCTTGGAATATCTTCAACTGGAATGGTAATCAGAGAGATCTTAGTGTCGACCTGCCTGACCTATGGAAAATCTTGGGTTAACTTTGACTGGCATTATAATCAGGAGAATCTTCATATCGATTCAACTGACCCAGAAGAAAGTCTTGGAACATCTTCAACTGGCATAGTAATCAGAGAGATCTTAGTATCGAACTGCCTGACCCAGGGAAAATCTTGGGTTAACTTTGACTGGCATAGTAATATAGAGAATCTTAGTGTCGATTCAAATGACCCAGACGAAAGTCTTGGAACCTCTTCAACCGGAATGGTAATCAGGGAGATCTTAATGTTGATCTGGATGACCCAAAGAAGATCTTGTGAGGACATCTTTCTGAGGAAAATCCTGGAATAGCCCTTTGTTAGACGTAGCTTATTGATTTGATCTTTTCCCTGAAAGGTAAAGAGTTAGTCGTATGCAATATCATGATGTATGAAATGCATTGTGATGATGTTCTCAAAATAAATGAGATTGTGCTGTATGCAATATGTATGGGCATGCCATGATGTATGAATATGGGATGCTATTGTGGTATTTCTTAGTTCGGGAAAATAAATCCCGAACTGCTGCTGAAGAGTATTGGGAAGCTGAATTCTTCATTTCCACTGGGGATGGTGAATGGAGATGACTATGCTCAGGATTTAATCCTTTCTGTTTGCAAATATTCTGCCGGGGAGAGACTCTGCCTGAGAATAACTCTGCAGGGGAATAACTCTGTTTGAGAGAGGAGATGCTTTGCTAGAAGATTTTGTCAATTCGGAGAAACAAACTCCGCTAGGGGATGAACTTCCGTAGCTAGAGAAATAAACTCTGTTGGGGATTAAGCTTCCGCATTCAGAGAAATAAACTCTTCTTGGGAGGAGGTTCCACAGTCATAGAAATAAACTCTGCTTGGGAGAAATCTTTATAAACCGTTTGCGATTATAAAACTCGACTGGGGAATATAGATATCGGCTCTCTGAAGGAACTTTGCTGGGGAAAGTAACTCCTATTTGGGGAAGCAGAGATCAAAACTTTTGGTCGCCTCTACTCTTTGGGGAGTGTAGATGTCACAGGGTCGCATGTAATGGTGACTTCGCCTCAAACTGTCTCTGCCCCTGTACCATGCTGGACAGAGTAACTGTCGTGATTGAAATGGTTTTTTTTAGACTTTTCCCCGTTCCTTAATGTCATGAGCAGCTGTCTTTCTGTTTCTTATGAAAATATTTGTGAATAGTAATCATATTCAAATGCATATGTCAAGAATAAGTCATTGGACGTTTTTGCATAACAAACATGAAAGAGAAAAAAAAGAAAAACAAACATTTTTGTACTTCCAAAGAAACGATTTGTATTGATTTATGAAGTTTGCCTATAACAGGCGTTGTGTACAAAGAGGCTGGCGTTCTAGTAGAAGAACACCGCCGTGAGAGTGAATACTATACAAAGTAATGTACAAAGAGAAGAAAACAATTGTGTGTAATAATCCCATTGATTTTCAATTCTGCTATTTCCGCTATGTCTTCGAGCGTCTCATAACTTTGCTACTTGTCCGAAGCTGCCTGGATTGATCGGTGTCGTTTGAGCTTGATAGTTGATACTAAAGTCTGGTTGCAAGGTGATCCAATGGGACATAATGATACGCTTCAAATCCCTAACTTTTTCCTGGACCGCCCTTTTGGGTTTTCAGTCCACCGGGATACCCGTTTTTTCCCAAGTCGCCTTTTCAGGTTTTCGGCTTGCTGGGTGTATAGATATTTTTTTGCTTTCATCCCTAATTTTTTCCCAAACCCTTTTGGTTCACCGGGATGCCCTTATTTTTGCCCAGGCCAGTCAACCTAGCGGGTCTTTATTCATGCGTAGTATCTTTTCACTATGTCCGCATTAACAGGGTGAGGAAGGTCGTCACCATCCATGGTGGTCAAAATCATGGCTCCTCCTGAAAATATGCTTTTGATCAAATGTCCCTTTGTATGTGGGAGTCCATTTGCCTTTGGGATCACCTTACGGAAGTATGATGCACTTGATCACTAGATCCCCGACTTGGTATACTTGGCGTCTGACCTTTTTGTTGAAAGCCTTGATCATCTATTTTTGATACATTTGACCATGACAGACAATAGTAAGCCCTTTCTCATCAATCAGATTCAGTTGATCAAGGCTAGTCTAGATCCAATCGTCTTCATTAAAACCCGCACCCTTCATGATTCTCAAAGAAGGGATCTAGACCTCAATAGGTAGGACAACCTCCATACCATATACCAGAGAGTAGGGTGTTTCCCCTGTCGACGTCTGTACGAAGGTACAGTAACCATGAAGAGTAAATGGTAACATCTCATGCCAGTCTCTGTATGTCACCATCATCTTCTGTATGATTTTCTTAATGTTCTTGTTAGCAGCCTCCACAATGCCATTCATCTTCGGCCGATAAGGGGAAGAATTATGATGCTGGATCTTGAATTGTTTACAGAGTTCGGTGATCATTGTATTGTTAAGATTTGTACCATTGTCAATGATGATTCTCTCTGGCACACCGTATCGACAAATCAGGTTATGCTCGATAAACCGTGCCACGAAATTCTTGGTAACAGTAGCAAAAGAGGCGGCCTCAACCCACTTTGTAATGTAATCAATGGCCACTAGGATGAAGCCATGCCTATTGGAAGAGGTAGGTCTAATCTCTCCGATCATGTCAATGCCCCACATTGCAAAGGGCCAAGGAGCCGTCAATACTTTCAAAGGAACCAGAGGTACATGCACCTTATCAGCATAGATCTAACATTTATGACAAGTTCGGGAATGCTGATATCAGTCCGCTTCCATAGTGGACTAATAGTATTCTTCCCGTAGGATCTTTTTAGCCATGGTATGTCCACTAGAATAGGTTCCAAAGGCACCTTCGTGTAAATCTTCCATAATCCTATCTGATTCGCTCTTGTCTATGTACCAGAGTAAAGTAGAGTCATGGTTACGCTTGTAGAGGATTCCATTACTGAGGAAGAACTTTGTGGCAAACCTTCTCAGAAACTTCTTATCATTGACAGATGCCCCCTCAGGATATTCTTGAACATCGAGATACCTTTTCACTTTATGAAACCAAGGTTTGTCTGCTACTCCTTAAGTGTCAATCTCGTAGCAGTATGCTGGTTCATCCAACCTCTCGATGGTAATTCAGGAAACCCCATTGTCCCATTTGACCTTGAACATAGATGACATGGTAGCTAGCACGTCCGCTAACTGATTCTCTTCTCGTGGAAAATGTTCAAAGATGACCTCTTCAAAGTGTGGAAGCAATGTCAGCACGTGCTCTTTGTAAGGGATAGGATTCGGTTGCTTCGTATCCCACTCGCCTTTGATTTGACTTATTACCAAGGATGAATCTCCTAAAATGCTCAAGAACTTGATCCTCAGGTCAATAGCAGCTTTGAGAGCCATGATGCATGCCTCATACTCCGCCATATTGTTGGTACAGTTGAAACATAATATGGCAGTGAATGGAGTATGACAGCCTTCAAGAGATATAATTACAACACCAATGCCATTACCGAGTGCATTCGAGGCTCTATCAAAAACCATAATCCATCAGGATCCTTCTTCAGGTCATTCATCTGGTCCAGGTTCTTCATAGTCAGTCACTAGCATAATATTCTCGTCCAAGAACTCAAAATTCATGGACTGGTAGTCATCCACAGCTTGATGAGCCAAATGATTAGCTAGTACACTTCCCTTGATTGCTTTTGGGGTTGTTGATCGGATATCATATTCGGTCAAAATCATTTGCCATCTCGCTATTCTTCCGGAGAGGGCAGGCTTCTCAAATATATACTTGATCAGATCCATCTTAGATATCAGCAAGGTAGTGTGAGTCAACATATATTGTCTCAGTCGGTGAGCAGCCCATGCCAAAGCGTAGCAAGTTTTCTCGAGCAGTGAGTATCTTGTTTCACAGTCAGTAAACTTTTTGCTAAGGTAGTATATTGCATGCTCTTTTCGACCAGACTCGTCATGCTTCCCCAACACATACCCATTTAATAATCTAACACTATTAAGTACATTATCAAAGGTCTTCCTTCAATCGGAGGCATCCGAATTGGTGGTTCTTGAAGGTATTCCTTGATTCTTTCAAAGGCAGTCTGGCATTCGTCATTCCATTTTACCACTTGATATTTCTTCAGGAGCTTGAAGTTTGGCTCACAAGTAGCAGTTAAATGGGAAATGAATCTGGCAATGTAATTTAGTCGTCCCAAAAAGCCTCTGACCTCCTTCTCAGTGCAAGGAGCCGACATCTCTTGTATAGCCTCTACTTTTGCAGGGTCTACCTGAATTCCCTTGTCACTGACAATGAAACCTAGCAGTTTACCAAAACTTACCCCGAAGGTGCACTTGTTTTAATTTAATCTCAGCTTGTACGTCTTCAACCTATCAAACAACTTTTGTAAATGATCAAGGTGCTCTTCCTCAGTTTGAGACCTGGCTATCATGTCATCCACATATACCTCTATCTCATGGTGAATCATGTCATAAAACAAGGCTACCAGGGATCGCTGATAGGTGGCCATGGCATTCTTTAATCCAAACTGAATCACTTTGTAGCAGAAAGTGCCCCATTGTGTGACAAAGGTTGTCTTCTCCATATCTTTGGGTGCCATCTTGATTTGATTGTAACTAGAGAAACCATCCATGAAGAAAAAGATCTTGTGTTGTGCAGTGTTGTCAACCAGAACATCGATATGGGGGAGTGGAAAGTCATCTTTGGGGATTGCCCTATTTAAATCTCTGTAGTCTACACACATCTATACCTTACCATCCTTTTTAGGCACCGGAAATACGTTGGCAACCCATTGGGGATAAGAGGTGACGGCTAAGAAACCAGCGTTGAACTGCTTCATAACCTCTGCTTTGATCTTCTTTGACATTTCAGGGTGCATGCGACAGACCTTCTGCTTTACCGAAGGGAAATCTTCTTTAGTTGGCAAACGGTGAACCACAATATTCGTATCTAGACCCGACATGTCTTCATATAACCAGGCAAAGATCTCGACATAATCATGCAACATCTGTATCAACCGTTGTTTGACATTAAGCCCCAGATTTGCGCCGATCTTGAATTCTTTTCTGTCTTCCTCTGTGCCCAAGTTTATAGTCTCAACTGGCTCTTCATGAGACAGTATAGCCCTCTCTTCCTATTATAACATCCTATCAAGTTCTCCAGGTACCTCACAATCTTCCTCACCTTCATCCTCAGCTTGGTTGATCGGATTTTCAAAGTAATAACTGGCAATATCATAATTATTATCAATGGGATCCAGAGTGGATATGGATGTCCAGTTTGATACGTGAGTGTGTGTAAGAGCATAGCTGTATAGACAAAGTAAAAGTAGAAAAGAAAAAGCAGAGAGCATAAAATTTGTATGCATAAACATACAATTATTTATTAATGCAATATGAAAGTGAAACATGATAACCCTTACAAATAAACCGATATGCCCCGGGTAAGACACATGGCCATAAAGTTATATTATTTATTACATATCCAAAAAACAAGAAAGACAATTACTTCTGAACAAAAGTAATATGTACAAAATCTTTTTCCGTCCAGTTACTGGATCCACTATTGGTAGTAGGGAAGATCCAGCTGTCCATGTCATTGTCACCGTCTCCGTCTTCTAAAGTGTTGACCCCATGATTGTTGATGCATAAGGGATGTCTTCCAGCACGAGCACGTCGAACAACCCTTTGAGCCCCTGAAGAGAAACCCAAACCAAACTTATCAGACTTGTATGGAATATCAAGGAGCTGACCCTAGATGGTAGACCCACCTTCTTCGACAACTTCTTTTGCATCCTTGAGAGAAGCCATTTTCAAGGGAGGTCTGGTGATCTTCGGCATATTATTAACAGTTTCGGTTGCAGCTAGAGTCTGAGGTACCTCCTTGAAATTTTGGCACGGAGTCTCGATGAACTCACCATCCATTTCCACATATCTGAATGAATTCAGGTGAATGACCATGTATTGTTCTTCGCCGTGTATAGTGAGAATTCTCCCTTTGACCGGGTATTTCATCATCTGATGCATAGTGGACGTAACGGCTCCCGCTCCATGAATCCAAGGGCGACCCATTAAACAAGAATAGGATGGTCTGATGTCCATCACGTAGAAGGTAGAGTCAAAATTTTGAGAACCAACTTTGATAGGGATGTCCACCTCCCTGTGCATCATTCTCTTTGAACCATCAAAAGCCCTCACTACAATACTGCTGGGCTTCAAAGTCAAACCTTTACAGTCTAGTCTATCCAGAGCATTTTTAGGCAGCACATTCAATGATGAACCAGTATCTACTAGGACATGGGCCAAAGTAGTGCCCTTGCATTTGACAGAGACATGCGACACATCATTGTGCTTCCTCCCTCTAGGAGTCAAATTAGCATCAGAAAATACCAAACCGATATCAGCCGTCAAACTGGCCACACAATCTTCAAATTGGTCAGCAGAGGTTTCCTGGGGCACATGGGCAGTTTTCAGGAACTTTATCAAATCCTTCGCATGAGTTTCAGAGCACAACAACAAGGCTAGCATAGAGATCTTTGAAGGGGTCTGTCCCAGCTGTTCGACCACGTTGTAGTCAGTTTTCTTGATAATTTTCAAAATTTCTTCCATTTCTTTCTTGGAAGCCTCTGGAATAGGTACCGAATGCACCTTCGTTTGGACAGGCTCAACCAATATGTCTTTTCCCCGAGTCTCGGTCGACTCGGTGATAGGGGTGACAACAGGGGTAATCACAGGAATTGTAGTAGTAATATCAACAGGAACAAAAGTAGGAATGATCATAGGACCAATAACAACTTTCGGAGGAGAAATCTCAGGGGAGAACACTCTTCCACTTCTGGTTATTTTGCTGGTTCCCATAATGTTGCCAATGTCGGGGTCAGCCTTCTCAGAAACCTGGCCTTCATCAGCCAGCCAATCTTGCTTGATGCCATGGAAGTAGACGTCACCCTCATAGTTCCAAAGAACAATTTTGTCCGAGGAGTATGGGATTGGCCCTGGCATAGTAATTATCAGCGGAGTAACCTTCAGAGCAGATGTAATCCTGACGGGTCTTTTGGTGGATACTCTGGGAGGATTGGTGGAAATGGTTATTATCGAAACATCTTTACAAGAAATGGTTGGAACAAGATTCTTCTCAAACAAAATATTTCTATCATCCATCAGGCGCTGAACACCTGCCTTCAACAAATGATAACCAGTTGGTAGAGATAAACAGAAGTGGCAACCTTCGCCACAACCCGGAAATAAACCGACCTTCAATAAGTTCCATGTAACAGTCATAAGAGGAGTAACAAGCTCTTCAACAGTAGTAAAAAACATATCATCTTCAATAGCGTTAACACCACGACCGTGCTTGGGCATAGGAACAATGATAAAATTTGGAATTTCAGGGGCGTCAAACTCAATTTCCTTCGCCTCGAGAAGGTCTTGTACCTTATTTTTCAAAGCCCAACAGTCGTTAGGATGGTGACCTGGACTTTCCGAATGATAAGCACAAAAAGCATTTGGATTGTAGTGGGGAGAGGCAGTGTTGGGATTCTTTGGCGCTTCTCGTAAGGTTACCAAATTAGATTTCAACAAATGAGGCAAAACTTGGGATAAAGTCATATTTATCCAGATGAACCGTCTTACCGACCTTTCTGTTCTCTGCTGATTATTCCTCTGTTGAGTGGCTGCAGGCGGATCATGACAGCCTCTACCGTTGGATGAAGTTCTGTTCTGTCCTGACTCCTTTGATTTTACACAACACTAACCTCTTTCTTCCCTGTAAATGGCTTCCTTACTGCACTGGAGGATGCATCCTTTTGGATCTTACCACTCTTAATTCCAACTTCCGCTCTTTCCCCTGTCAAGATTAATTCAACAAAGCCGACCGGGGAATTTCCAATTAGGTGATTAAAGAATGGGCCAGACAGGGTACCCAGAAACATATCCACTAGCTCCCTATCAGACAGGGGAGGATGGACTCTTCCTGCTAAGTCCCTCCACTTTTGAGCATAGTCTTTAAAGCCCTCGCTCGAACCCATAGCCATACTTTGGAGTTTAGTACGGGTGGGAGCAAGGTCTGTATTGTACTAATACTGCTTATTGAAAGCAACGGCCAGGTCTTCCCAATTATGGATATTGGTCCTCTTCAGCTGATAGAACCAATCTAACTGAGTTTCAGATATACTATCCTAAAATAAGTGGACCCATAAGTCTCTGTCAGCAGTGTGAGGATGTATCTTTCTCACATAAGATCGAAGGTGCATCTTGGGACATGAAACCCCATCGTACTTGGAAAACACTAGCACCTTGAAATTTGATGGAATGACAATCCCAGACACCAAACCCAGCTCTTCAAAGTCCAACCCAGACACTTTCTGAATCTCCATTGCACTCAGACACTCTTCTAGCTGTTTGTACTTTTCGTCGGCCGGAGGATACTGCTCTTTATTGTAATCAGTCTCATTATCAGATTCCTCTGAACTAGGGTCTTCCTCTATTGTCTCACCCTCTTGGTTATCTTGTTCTTTGGATGAAGATGTCAACTCAACCACTTGTCTTAGTCGTCCTTTGAATCTTCTTCCCAGATTTACCATACCAGCTGTCCTCCTTGGCTTCTTGGTCTTGTCTTTAACAATCAAGGCTTTCAGTTCCTCTTGCCCTTTGGCTAGAGCCATGATCATTTTTTGAAACTGGGCATTTTGAGTTTGTAGATCCTTCACTGTCTGTTCGAGAGCCATTTCTTTACTGTTGAAATAAACAGCGAAGAAGATGAGAAACCTGCTATGAAACCTGTTTATGCAATGGTATGTATGATATGTGTATGCAATGATTTCAAGTATTTCGGGAAATTTAAATTTGTGAACCAAAATGAAACAAAGATTTTATTAGTAGAATTCAAAATACAATTGCCTTTTAGGCGTTTCAATTGAAGGTTCAAAAAACTAAAAAAAATCAGGTTTCCCATGGGCGCTTCCTCTTCGCGCCGAGATAGACTTTAAGGCTTCTTTCCTCATGAAGTTGCTTTGTGAGCTCTAAAACTTTACTCTCATGTGCATAGAAATGGTCTCTATAGGTATCCCTCTCTTTCTTCAGCTGAATCCAGGATCTCTGCCGTTCTTCAAGATTAGTGGGCATATCAGGATGAAGAACCGTATAGGGAATATCCCCTTCAGTAATGGGCTCCACAATCACTGGTAAGATGGCTATATATGGAATCATAAGGTTACGAGCACGAGCTCATACCCATTGGAGATAAGGTTCCATAGGAATGGATGTCTTCGGCCCCAAAGTCTTGATGTCAAATCTGTTTACCATGCCCCAAGCTCGTATGAACCTCTGGCGATACCCTTGAACATCATCCTCATAGTTAAAAATAACACCCTGGATAAGCATCTCAAGAGGACCATCCCTTCGAGCGTAACCAAATTGTCGCAGAGCCAGAGAAGGATTATAGGTTATGCCTCCCCTAATTCTAAGTAGTGGGACATTAGGGAATTCCCCGCAGCGGTCAATAATAGAAATATCTCCCATAGATCGAGAATACCAGAGAATATCCGTGTGAGAAAGTGACATTATCCTTTGCGACCAGCCCAAACCTTCTTCATTCTTAAGTACTGTCTTAGGAAGGTGAGAAATAAGCCACCTCAAAAGCAATGGCATACAACACATAAGAATCCCTCTTTTCTTTGTGGTACGCGTGTGGAAGGTATGGAAGATGTCTCCGAGTAAAGTGGGCACATGGTTGCTAGAAAGGAAGACCTTGATAGCGTTCACATCTCTGAGTAAGTTCGGATTATGGAACAGTACTAACCCATAAATGAGAAGGGCCAAGACCTCCTCAAAAGCCTGGAAGTCCAAATCATCCCAAAACAGCTGAGCCTTCTCTATTAGGAACTTGGCTAGAAAACCCTTAACCCCACTTCTTATTTCCCAGTTGGATACAATGTCGAACCATTTTAGGTGTAAAACTATTCCAATGACCTCCGACTTTGGAGCTTCTTCCAAACCGGTGAAAGGCAACTGATCCAAAATAGGTATACCCAATATCCGAGAGAACTGTTCCATGGTGGGTACCAACTGATAGTCATGAAAGGTGAAGCAATAATGCTTAGGGTCAAAGAACTGAAAGAGCACACTCATCATCTTCTCATTAAAACCTGAGGTAACCAGATTGAGGAGTCGACCGTAGTTCTTTGTGAATGAGGAAGTCTCAAAAACCCTGGATACTAGCTCTTTGAGTTGAAGTGGTATTCTCACAAAGCTGACTCAGATGGTATTTCTACGAGCGGAAGCCATGATCTGTAAAACAGAACAAAGATAAATTCCCCTAATCCTTGAAATGGTTAGTGTACTGAATAATGAATGTTTATGATGCATGATTCCATGTTTGAGAAAATTACTCACACACAAGAAAAGCACACAAGACCTTAGGTTTAGGCTTGCATGGGGTTTATAGGTAAATACCCTCTTGAAGTTTAGTTGGTTTCAAACCTGTCCTAGAAATAGTAACCAGGTTCTAAGGAGTCTCGATATCACTGATCTTTCTTTATCGGTATTATTGTAGTTTAGCAATCTTTTCTTGTGACCGAAACATCCCGAAATTCCAATCTCAATGAGTCTAGTATCGAGTATCAACCGATTCCCATCTTTACACCGAGGCCGACTATCTCACTACTTTCTAATAGCCAAGTTTGTTCAACTAAGGTTATAAGGTTCGTTAGTGCTTCACGACACCACGTGGCGGCCCCGTATTCTCCTCGATTCAACACAAGGGATACCGGTACCAACCAAAGTGCCACACCAACACGACTATCACTTCAACCATATAGGTCTATGTCGTACAGTCTCCATGATCTTTTGATGTTTACCTAAAAAGAGGCCACAGATCAGGGTATAGGATATTTACAAGAATACCCCAACAAACCCTCAAAGATAAAGCAGTCAAAGAAAACAAAGAAAGCAATTTAAAAATGATCTAGACCCTAAGGTAAACCCCACATTATAATATTTCCCCAGCAGAGTCACCAGTTCTGTGATATAGTGGCAAAACTGACTGTTAAACTAGTTTACGTTTTGTATTCGCAAATGTTGCGGTAAGCAAGACTCGCCACCGACTTTTATTTTATCCAACAAAGGAAAGGGTGAAAAGTATAGAAAAATACCTTTTTTCGAGATTTCTGAGTAAGGGAGATAGATTATGAAAAGGGAAGGTATTATCACCCTTTCCATCCATGGTTTTCCATGGGCTCTTAAGTACTTGCTCATCTTTTAAAAATTGCTTGTGTTGGTGTGATTTGAAAACCTTCGAAAATGCCTTAGTGCGATGATTCACTTTATGGTAACCCTTGTATCAGTCCTCAAAGGTGTGATAAAGTGTTTTTTGAAAACTTTAGTTTGAAAAGTGTTTTGAAAGTATGGTGTAAAAATTTGTTTGAGCAAGTACCTAAAATTATCTACCTACTCGAAAAAGACTGTTCTTTTCCTCCTATACTTTAGACCGTGTTATCCTACTATTAATGAGTAGGTAACCCTATTCGTTGGATGTTGAGGGACTATCGAAAGGGACATAATGGTCATTAAAGGCAACATGTAAGGATACCTTAGCATTTCTAAGGGACTATCATCTTAAGATCGTTTCTCGTAGGCAACTTGTGGGATAGTAAGGGACTATGATCTTTGTGATGATTTTTAAACTGAGGGTCTTTGCTAAGATATCCCTACGTTCGAGGGACATGACCATTGTTTCCGAGGAAACCAAGTGAGGTATACCCTAAGGGTGCAAGTGTGCAACAATGTGCTTTTTTCAGATATTTTATCTTGCAATTTAGTGATCTAATGATTGATTGATTAAGCATACACGCCTAGATTATTAGCAATTATATACAAGCATATAAAATATAAAAGCAAGAAATAAAGGTCCTACGCTATTACAAGGCTTTGCTGTAGATACATAAGGAATTGACTGAAAGTAAAATACCGAAATAAAACCCTAATTAAGCTATTACAAACCGGGCGCAGTTACATCAATAGTAAAAAATAATCGTACGACAAAAATAATTATGCGTGAGAATAAAAAATTGAAATAAGTTTAAAACCCTAAAAAACCCTAATTTGATCATTGAAAATATTTTTGGGATTTTTTGTGAAAAAAAGATTTGAAGTTTGACCTAATTTTTCTAATTAATTTTAATTAATGAAACAAATTAAAGTTGATGAAATTAATTAATTTACAAAAATTAATTTATTGAAGAAAAAATAAATCCTATTTTTTGTGATGTTGATTTTATAAAAAAATTGATTTAAACAAAATAAATAAACTAATTTAAATAAAATAAAAATAATAAAATTAAAAGAGAAATAGAATAAGCCTGAGGGGGTATGAGCCAAAACTGGGGTTGTGTTGCTGAAATTATGCAAAGGCCCAATCCTGTGTGCCTAAGGCCACGCGAGATCTGATAAGGCTGCGCTAGGAGGATCCACCATGAGGAGCTTCATTTGAAGCGTTTGATCTAGTCGCTGATTGATCCAAGGATGATGATCTGAAGGCCTATGGTGTGTATGCTTGGAAGGATATCATGGGATATGCAAAGGATTATTAAGAAAAATAACATGTAGGAGGCAGGGATCGAACCCTTGACCTCCTACACACGTACACTGAAAAGCCTTCACTTGTACCACTGAGCCAATTGTTCAATCATTAATATAAACAAACAATATATATTATATGTAATGAAAAGCCAGTGTAATAAATAGAAGCGCGCAAAATTCAAATGGGCCACTCAGGTTTGGACACGCAATCGTCTTCCTCGTTGGGATTGTCGTTTTAGACTAAGACCTTTACCTACAGGCAGCTCTGTAGCTACAAACCTGCAATTCTCAAAAATTACCACTAGGCAATATAAATTAAATCTAATTATACAGATCCACTGGGTTTGGTCTCGTGAGTATAATGGTACCTTCTTTGGCCCTAATTTTTCCTGAAATAAAAAACCCTAAAAAGGACCTTGAAACCATAACAATGGCATCCAGTCAAATATGCATCAAAACACACAATTAATTATGCAAACATGTTCTAAATGATCATAAAAGCATTATTGTATATTTAGAAATCATTTATCATGCGTGTATTTCAAAAACCAATTTCAAGAAGGAAGAACAAACCGTGAATCTGGATATGCTGTTTCCGGGCGTGTTGAGGCGTGGTAATGGTCCAGGAAGCTTCCAAATGCTGCCAGGAATGAATTTCAACCTTTGAAACGCCTTGAAATTCCTTGCAAAAGAAAATCCAATCACCACTTTCTTGTCGAAAATTTGAGTTTATTTTCCTCAATTCACACGACCAATCCTCCTTCATATGACCAGGGTTTGTTATGCATATATAGTAGAAGCAATCAGGTCAATAAAATTGAGTTGAATCTTTGCAAATTGGTGAGAAAAGATTTGATTTGTGCCTTGTATACTTTATTTCTAAAATAGGCCAAATCATGATATTTTGCAATCCAATTAGCCCTTGCACGAATTATATGATTTGCTAGCTGATCATGGATCCATAATGTGCTCATAAAATCCAATCTTTGATTTTATTTCATTATTCCATTATTTTAAATGATTTATTTTGATTTTAATGAATAAAAAATAAAAAATAATAATAAAAATAATAAGTGGATAAGCTCAGGGGTCGTGGTCCATCTTAGGAACAAGTTTCAAACAAGAAAACATGGGCCCATTTGAAAAAAACATCAATTTTGATCAATGTTGACTACATGCACATTTCCAAAAATTGGTCAACTTTAGCAATGTATATCTCTCATTTTTGACCCTAAGAGGGTGTTCTTGGACTTTTTAGAAGGCTTAGGTTATCCTCTAAAAAACCCTTTTGGTTTCATCTCAATTGGATCTTCCATGTTCATGTAAGGAGATTTGACCCAAAAGGTGTTTTTGTTGACTTTTAGAAATGACCTATAATGTATGAACTAGTATCTTTTGATTGAGGCATTTCTTGACCTTGAGGGATGAAGAGAAGTTGTAGGGAATTAGATTCTCTTCAAAATGAGCCTTGTTTGGAAAATTTATGATAAAGTATGAGAAAGTTATGCCTGGTCAGAATTTGGTTGACTTTTCCTATAGAAACCCTAAATTGCCATTTTTGACTTTTGATGATTTAGGAGCATTTCTTGGGGAATCATGATCAAACCTTGATCAAATGATGGATATTGCTTCGAAATGTTGATGTTGACCAAAAATATTGAAGTTTGACTATGTTTGGGCCACAATTGACTTTTGACCTAGTATAGTTGATTTCCAGGCATCTGAGCCATTGACTTGAAAAACTTGTTGTGTAAGGCATGAAACTTGACATGGATGATCTTGGGGACATATTAGGGCAATGGAGGAAATTTGGGACCCTTGGGACTCAACCATATTGCTTGAATTTGAAACCCTAGTTTGAGGCTTATTGTCTTAAGAGGAGGATTTGTCTGGTCAATCCTTAGTCAACCTTGAGCAATTAAAGATCGTTGGAGGCATGTCTTGAGTGAGAGGGAAAATTTTAGGGTACAACAGCTCCCTTGATAATTACTGCTCCTGAGCCGATTCCTTACTCCTCCGACAAAACAGTCCCTTGGAATTACAGTGCTGAAGTTTACTATCATGGAATTAAGCAAGACACCTGGATCAATGAAGATAAAGTTGATGATGTTATCAATATTAATGGTTCTAGAAAGGTGACAAGAACAGGAAGGATTTTCTCTCCTAACATTTCACCTCTAACTACTACAACGACACCTGTCTGCATTACAATTGATAAGCCTAATACTGACACTAGAGGTAAAGAGAAAGTAATTGAGCTTGGTGGGATAGAGGCACCTTACAAAGACATTACTGTTGAGGAACCTTTCACCCAAGAAGTGGAGGAAATCTTAAAGCACATTCCCAAGATTTAATCAAAATTTTGAAGAAAACGCATGTTCCTTAAGAGACCACAAGCGATCAATTTGAAAACTGTGTGACGAGTCTGACTACTGACAATGGATTGGGGTTCTCTGATGCTGACTTGACACCAGTTGGAAGGAATCATAACAAGGCTTCGCATGTCTCTATTGAATTCAAAGGAACTACCCTAGCCCATGTCCTGGTTGATACTAGTTCCTCTCTAAATGTTCTACCCAAAGGTGCCTTGGACCGGTTAGATTGAGAAGGTTTGGTGTTAAAACCAAGTGACATAGTTGTGAGGGCTTTTGATGGATCCAAGAGGATGGTACTTGGAGAAGTTGATCTCCCCATTAAATTTGGTTCACAAGTTTTCAATTCTACTTTCTACGTGATGGATATACGTCCCGCCTACTCTTGTTTACTTTGACGCCCTTGGACACATGGGAAAGGAGCAGTGACGTCCACCCTTCACTAGAAATTGAAGTATCCAGTCAAAGGAAATATTGTTACTGTTTGTGGCAAAGAAGAATTTATGGTTAGTCACCTGAATTCATTCAAATATGTGGAAATGGATGGTGAGTTTATAAAAACTTCATGTCAAGCCTTTGAAGTAGTCTCTCCCATGGTCGATGTCGCCAAAGTTTCTTCTGATGTTCCAAAATCTATTCAAGATGTGCCAAGGATGACTTCCCTCAAAGACGCTCATTCCGTGATTGAAGATGAAAGTAGTATAAATTAGGGACAACTGCCTGACATTCCTTTCAAAGCAGACAAGTTTGGGCTGTGTTTTACTACCAAAGCTCAAAAGGAGGTCAGACGCGCTCGCATAGGAAAACCACCTCTTCGCATTAGTAATCATGAAGTGAATGCTATTGAAGACTCGGAGGACGACTATAACTTTGATGACTGGATCTACCCGACTACCGAGGAGGGGATCAACAACTGACGTGCAAAGGATTTCATTCCCATCTCCTTCAACGAGGATTAATTACCATTTACTATTTTTCCAATTCAAGAACTTTCCTCTGTAATTTTAAATCCTAACAATGAATTTAAGCCATGTGCCTTGCCCGGGGCACAATGGTCCATTTGTTATGGGTTTGTTCATATCCATATGCCATATGATCATTTAATGAAAAACATTGGACCTTTTGCATTCAAATTTTGCGCTCATTGTCTTTCTTTTTCTTATTTTCCTTTTCAAAATACCCATGTATATTACATGCACACACACACATACACACTTGTAGATCCTCATCCACTCTAGATCTCATTGCCAACGACTATTCTATTGCTAGCTATGACTTTGAACATCCAATCAACCAAGCCTAGGACGAAGGCAAAGAAGATTGTAAAATACTTGGGGAACTAGCCATACTTCTGATGCAAGAAGAAAAAACCATTCAACCTCATGAGGATCCAGTTGAAGTAATTAACCTAGGTACTGATACAAACAAGAGGGAAGTCAAGATCGACTCTAACTTAGAAGACAATATCAATGACAGATTGGTCCATATGCTACATGACTACGTTGAAGTGTTTGCTTGGTCATATGAAGATATGCCAGGTTTGGATACTGACATACTGGTTCACCGTCTACCAAAAAAGGAAGATTGTCCTTCAGTCAAGCAAAAAGTGCGTCGTATGCGGCCAGACATGTCTGAAAAGATAAAAGCTGAGGTAATGAAGCAATTCAATGCAGGTTTCCTAGCTGTATCATCGTATCCTTAATGGTTGGAGAATGTGGTCCCCATGATGAAGAAGGATGGAAAGGTCTGTATGTGCATAGACTATTGGGATTTGAACACGACAAGCCCCAAAGATGATTTCCCACTACTACATATTAACGTCTAGGTCGACAACATGGCTCAACACAAAGTCTTCTCCTTCATGGATGGTTTCTCTGGCTAAAATAAAATCAAGATGGCTCCTGAGGACATGGAGAAGACCACCTTTGTCACACAATAAGGCACCTTTTGTCACAAAGTCATGCCTTTCGGTTTGAAGAATGCATGGGCAACCTATCAACGAGCTATGATAGCCTTGTTTCATGATATGATACATCATGAGATAGAAGTCTATGTGGATAATATGATTGTGAGGTTGCAAACTGAAGAAGAACACCTCGATCACTTGCTCAAGCTATTTGAAAGGCTGAAAGAATACAAGCTGAGGCTGAATCCCAACAAGTGCACATTCGGGGTAAGATCTGGAAAACTCCTGGACTTTGTCGTCAGTGGCAAAGGTATTGAAGTCAATCCTGTGAAAGTCAAAGCTATCCAAGAAATTCCAGCTCCTCGTACTGAGAAGGAGGTCAGAGGTTTCTTAGGTCGACTCAATTACATCACCTAATTCATATCTCACTTAACTGCTACTTGTGAGCCACTCTTCAAGCTACTGAAGAAGGATAAAGAAATCATATGGAAAGACGACTACCAAGTAGCCTTTGACAAGATTAAGGAGTACTTACAAGAACCTCCAATCCTAATGCCTCTAGTTGAAGGAAGGCCTCTGATTATGTACTTGACTGTATTAGTGAATTTAATGGGGTGCATGCTGAGCCAACATGACGAGTCTGGCCGAAAATAGCATGCAATATACTACCTGAGCAAAAAGTTTATCGACTGTGAAACTAGATATTCACTTCTCGAGAAAACTTATTGTTCTCTGGCATGGGTTGCTCGCCGGCTAAGACAATATATGTTGACTTACACCACTTTGTTGATTTCTAAAATGGACCCTATCAAGTATATCTTCGAGAAGCCAGCTCTCTCCGGACGAATAGCTAGGTGGCAAATGATCCTGACCGAATATATTATCCAATACACTACAGAAAAAGAAATCAAAGGAAGAGTGTTGGTTGATCATTTGGCACATCAAGCTATTGACGACTACCAATCCATGAATTTTGAATTCCCGAACGAGAATATCATGCTAGTAACTGACTACGAAAAGCCTGGACCGTATGAAGGACCTGGACAAGGATCCCGATGGACTATGTTTATTGATGGGGCTTCCAACACTTTGGTTAATGGAATTGGCGCTGTAATTTTTTCTCCCGAAGGTTACCATACACCTTTCACTTTTAGACTTTTCTTCGACTGTATAAACAACGTGGTTGAGTATGAGGCATGCATCTTGGATCTAAAAGATGCTATTGACCTAGAAATCAAGTCCTTAAGCGTATACAGAGATTCTGCTCTAGTAATCAGTCAAGTTAAGGGAGAATGGGATACCAAACATCCTAATTTGATTCCTTACAAAGAGCTTATACTAACTTTGATCCCATACTTTGAGGAGGTTACTTTTGAACACTTCCCAAGAGAAGAAAATTAGTTGGTAGATGCCCTTACAACAATGTCATATATGTTCCGGTTCAATTGGGACAACAAGGCTCCTAGAATTACAATCGGAATATTAAATGAACCCGTGCATTGTTATAAGCTTGATACTAACGAAGAGAAGCCATGGTACCATGAGGTGCAGAGATATCTTGAAGCACAAGAGTATCCTGAAGGAGCTTCCATCAATGATAAGAAATTTTTGCAAAGATTTTCAGCCAAAATTTTCCTAAGCAATGGAATCCTGTACAAGAGCAACCATGATTCAACTCTACTCTGGTGTATGGACAAGAAGGAGGTAAAGAAGATCATGGAGGACATGCATGATGGTATCTTTGGGACTCACTCTAGCGGACACACTATGGACAAGAAGATTCTGAGGGCTGGGTACTATTGATCGATAATGGAAACTGATTGTCACCATCACTCGAGGACTTTCTATAACTGTCAGATCTATGCCGACAAAGTTCACGTGCCTCCAATTCCCTTGAAAGTCATGACTGCTTCGTTCCCATTTGCAATGTGCGGCATTGACATGATTGGAGAGATCAAGCCTACTGCTTCTAATGGGCACCATTTCGTCCTTGTTGCTATTGACTACTTCACTAAATGGGTCGAAGTTGCCTTATATGCCTCAGTTACAAAGAATGTTATATCCCTGTTTATCAAGCATAACCTCATCTACCATTATGGTATCCTCTAAAGGATTATCACTGATAACGGAACCAATCTCAATAATGCTATGATTACTGAACTCTACACGCAGTTCAAAATCAAACATCATAATTCTTCTCCGTACAGACCTAAGATGAATGGCGTAGTGGAAGCTGCCAATAAAAATATCAAGAAGATTATGCAAAAGATGGTGGTGACCTACAAAGATTGGCATGAGATGCTACCATTTACTCTCTACGGCTACTGTACCTCGGCACGAACGTCAACAGGGGAAACTCATTTCTCTTTAGTCTATGGCATGTAGGTTGTCCTGTATATTGAGGTTCAGATTCCTTCCCTAAGGATTATGAAAGAAGAAGGTCTAGGCGAGGATGAATGGATCCAGACTAGGTTGAATCAGTTGAACTTGATTGATGAGAAGAGACTGGCTGCTGTTTGTTGTGGTCAAATGTATCAAAAGCGTATGATCAAGGCTTCGACAAAAAGATCAAACCTCGAGTATACCAAGCTGGTGATTTGATGATAAAGCACATCATTTTGCCACAAGACGATCCCAGGGGAAAATGGACTCCCCCTTACGAAGGACCATTTGTTGTCTAGAAAATATTCTCTGGCGGTGCCAGGATGCTAACAACTATAGACGGTGATGATTTCCCACATCCTGTGAATGCAGACATAGTCAAAAAATACTACGCATAAAAAATGACCCGCTAGGTTGATGTACCTAGGCAAAAATAAGGGCATCCCGGTGAACCAAAAGGGTTCGGGAAAAAGTTAGGGATATATACAAAAGATTGTACACCCGACAAGTCGAAAACCCGAAAGGACGGCTTGGGCAAAAATGGGTATCCTGGTGGACTGAAAACCCGAAAGGGCGGTCCAGGCAAAAGTTAGGGATTAAAGTATACGACTATGTCCCATTGGATCTCTGCAGCCAGCTTTATTACCAAGGTCAAAAGTTCAAAAGGTCCAAGATCAATTCAATCAAGTTCTTTCAATGAAAAGGGATGATGTTCGAAGATATAAGGGCAATAGCAGTGTTGGAACCCATTGAGATCACTTCCACATGGCTATTATTTGTGTTTTCAATTTGTATTCACTTCATTCTTTTGACGATTTCCTCTTACTAAGATCTCTGTCTCCTTGTACAAAAACGCCTATTTATAGGCAAACAACAATACAAAAATACTTTGAAGTGCAAACTTTTTGTTTTTCCGGTTTTGAGTGCAAAAGTGTCCAATGACTAAAATTCAATGAATGTATGCATATGAACATGATTAAACTATTAACAAATATATACATAAAACAATAACAATCATCTCCTTAGTGATTTGGGATATCCCCACATAGATACTTCAATAAAATTATCCCCACAGAGACAGATCCATGCAATCCCCAACTAAAGTTCCAATCTCTCGAAAAACCCTCTCTCCAGCTGAGTTGGTCTTAGAAAGAATCCTTGTGGAGTTCTACCTAAAGAAGTCACTTCCCCAGAAAGGTCGTCAAAATATTCTCTTTAACCGAGTTTATTTCCCCAATAAACTACAAATTCCCCAGCTTGAGTTGGCCTCTCAGACTATTACAAATCAATGGACAAAACCCTTAATCCCCGGTAAAGTCATTGCAATCCCCAACATAATTGTTACTATTCAAGCAAGTTGTTGTGAAGCCTAGAAATCGACCAGATAACAGTTAACTTCATCCTTTCAAGCAAGTTACTGTAAAGCCTGAAAGCCGACCAGATAACAGTCAACTTCATCCTTTCAAGCAAGTTACTATAAATCCTGGAAACCGACCAGATAACAGTTAACTTCATCCTTTCAAGCAAGTTACTGTAAAGCCTAGAATCTGACCAGATAACAGTTAAATTCAGTAAGTTGCTGTGAAGCCCAGAAACTGACCAGATAACAGTTAACTTTAGTAAGTTGTTGTGAAGCATGGAATTTGACTAGATAACAATTAACTTCATTCTCTCATAAATTTGCTGTAAAGCCTGGAATCCGACAAGATAACAGTTAAATTAAGAAATTTTATGCGAAGCCTGTAATCCGACGAGATAACAGTTAAACTTCATCTAAGTTGCTGCGAAGCCCGAGGTCCGACCAGATAACAGTTCAACTTCAATTTTCTGTGAAGCCTGGAAACTGACCAGATGTGATACGGTGGGAGAACTGACTTGAGGTTTTGTGTTTGTGTTCACAAATGTTTCGGTTTAGCAAGAGTCGCCACCAACTTTTTATTTTATCCAAAGGAAAGGTCAAAAAGCACAGGAAAGACCTTTGAGATGTTTTCTTGGGTTCGGGGGGTAGATTATGAAAAGGGAAGGTGCAAGCACCCTTTTCATCCATGGTTTTCCATGGGCTCTTAGTTACTTGTTTAGATCACTTGCTTTTGCTTTTCAATTGTTTGAAATGGTGCTTTGTGTGTGGTTTTGAAAAATATTTTGAAAAGAGGCCATCGTTGTGGCAACCTTTGTAATGATTCTTGTTTGAATATATACAAAGGTGTTTGTATTTTGAAAAGATGTTTCAATGTTTGAAAGTTTATTTTTGGGAAATGTTTTGAAATTATGTTGTGAAGTGTATTTGAAAATAGCTAGGATGTTTTTGCAAGTTTTGATCAAGTAACTAAGAGTTGTCTATCCTATCTTACTCAAAGATCTTTCTTACACATTTTTAACCCTTTTGACAGTGTTGTTTTACCATTGCATTTGGTTAACAACCTTGTGTTTGGATGTTAAACGGGACAGGCGCGGGCCATCGTATTGACCATGATAGCAAATGTGCTAAGTATCTTTAGCAAATTTTTGAGGGACTAGATCATTTTTGTATAGGCAACCAAGATAGCGTCATCGAGGGACTATGATCTTTTTGTTTTGTGTTTGCTTTGCCAAGATACTCAACATGCATAACATGGCCATTTTAAAGGCAACAAGTGGATGAAGCCCTAGGGGTGCATGTGTGCATTGTGTTGTCAATTTGCATGCTTTTATGTCTTGAATTAGGTCTAGCTATTTGTTTTGATTTTGGATATTGCATACAAACCCTAATCTCTATCATGGCATATTTGAAAGCTATAAATGTGTAAAATAAATCTATGACTATTACAACATTGATATGGGGAGGGGGATACAATTTTGAATGGTGAGTATCTGCAAGAAAATAAAACCCTAAGATTTACTATTACATCCAAATTGATTTCTTTGCATCAAATAATAAATAAGCAATATTTAAATAAGCAAATTAAGTATAAATATGCAAAATATTATAAGTATGCAAAAAAGTGTTTTTTTGTTTATTTTTATGTATGTAAAAATATAATATTTAATGTATTAAAAAAATAGAAATAAAAGATTATTTTTATTAAGGGTAAAAACTCTAATTTTCTTTAAGTAAGTATATATATTAATTATATTATTTATGTACAATAAAATAAAATAAAATATATACAAAATGTTTAGAAAATAAAAATATATGAGAAAATATTATTTGAGTGTATAAATAATAAAAATAAAAATAAATGATATTTTTATATTATTTATGAGTTTTTATTTAAGAAAATAAAATTATATTTATTAAAGTAATTATTTTTATGTTAGAAAAAAATAATAAAAATACAAAATGAAATGTGAAAATTTATGAAAACATTTTTGGTAATTTTTTATGTTTAGAAAAAATAAAACAAAATCATAAATGAAAAATAAATAGAAAAATATAAAAATATAATGAAATGGGCCAGGGGGGCGTGAACAACAGGCTAAGGGGTGCAAAAAAACATGGAATGGCCAGGCCCAACCCAACACTTCATCTTCAACCTTCGTTCAAACACAAAAAACGCGCGCCTGTGTACCAAATCTGGAAATCCTGCATACGTGCTCTAAAGCAAAAACTCATAACACCAAAGTCATAGCATTTTTCAAGACGATTCTAACCATATAAAAAACTTAATCTAACTCTCAAAGACCAGAGAGAATTTCTCTGGCCCTAATTTCTAACCTAACTTTTTCAAGAAGTTCATCAATCAAATTCTCTTAGCACACTTAACTTAAATTAAATCTATGCATATGTACATCTTAAGGGCTATGAGTACTAAATATTTTATTCACAAACCTAAGCCTAATGAGTCCTAAATAGAGAGATAGGAAGTTGAAAAATACCTGTTTCAGTTGAACACGGGTATGGAAATGTAGAGCTTTTCAATAAGGCCTAAGATGCTTGGGAGCTTGCTTGAACTTCCTCTGACCTTCCCCAATGCTTAGTTTGCTTTGGATTTTCTTGAACAGGCTTCTAGAAGTCAACCTGCACAAGCTGAAAATAGAAATGGTGAAGCTTGCAAATGGAGTTACAGTCAATGGCCAATGGTTGGGATAGCTCAGGTGGGTTGTATGGAAGGTATTGGAACAAGTTTGGGGCAAAACGCACGAGTAGTTTTTGCTATGGAACTCAAAGTGCCGAAACTGCCCTGTTTTGCAAGAGGAGGGTGTTTTTGTGTTTTGGAAGGATTGAGGGTTGGATGACTCGTGTTTCTGGCTCAAGGAAATGTGCAAAACTTGTAACAAATGCTTGCAAGAGTTGGTTATAACAGATACTCAAGTTGTTTCTCTTTTGCAAGTTTTCTTGTATTTTAAGCAAAAGTAAGAAATGATACAAGACAGGCCTGTACAGGCTATCTTCCAGCTTGCACCTGGTGATATTGGCCCCCTAAGTTTGTGGATATTGTTTGCTGTCCAAGATTTAGTTCAAGGCTCAAGGGATGCAATTTGACATAAAGCAAGTTTTGACAAAAATGGCAATGTTGCCTTTTTGCTATTTTTGGATTAATCTCTTGTGTAATCCTCTAATGATCAGAACAAAGCTTCAAACCATTGGATTTCCATTTAATTCTTGAGTGTGGAAGGGTTTAGGGACCTGTAATCAAGTACAAACAATGCTGGATGGAAATTGCAATTTGTAGCAACATGAAACATGCCATGGATCAAAGTGAGTTTTTTCCAAATTCAAACCTTCGATTCTCCCTAACCATAAATGATTTTGGAGAGTCCTTAGACATTTTGGAAAGCTTGTAACATGCTATACAATGCATATTTGAAATGAATTTTTAGATTCCAAGTGGAAATAGGTGAAAAATTGCCATGAAGATAGGCCAAAATCCTGCCTAAACTAGGGCAAAATTTCACTAAGTTAAAAGTTTCATGGACTCTTGTTTCAAAAATCATAACTTGAAATACAAGCTTCTTTTAGGAAAACTTTGTGAATAAAAGTTGTAGATTTTGTGTAGGACTACAACTTTCATGTTGGAAGTTTTGTTTGAGTCCAATTGCATCAAGGTGAAAATGTTGGGCAAAGTTGGGAAAAAATAAGGAAATTTCATAACTTAGAAAAATTCTAAGTTATGAAAATTTTCAATCTTAAACCCTAATTTGCAAAATTAGGTTTCTTGATGAACAAGTTTCATGTTTTGACACATCTTGATGAAAAATGACCCTTGGCACTTGATTTTGACCAAAAAGTCAAAGTTTGACTTTTCAATGTACAGTTGATTTTTGATCAGTTGACTGGAAAATTCATCTGTCAATCCAATGCAATTGAGATCTTTTAAACCTTGTGAATAGGTCAAGATGATGCCATTGAGTCCTTGAATCCATGCTTGAACCCAATTTGCCATTGGCTAGGTCAAAAGTCAGAAATTGCCTTTCTGCAGTCAAAACCCTAAAAATGACCATTTTTCCCTTTTGATGATCTGATCAAATTTCTTGAGGAGTTGTAGTCCAAACTTGATAAAATGGATCATATGAGCTTATAATGTTGATGTGGATCAAAATTTATGAGGTTTGACTGTAAATTGGCCATAGTTGACTTTTTCCCCAATATAGCTGATTTTTAGATCAACTGTCCAATTGACTGGGCAAAAATTTGATTCAAGGCTTGAAACTTGGTATGAGCAAACTTATAAGTCGAACATGAAGTATGAAAGTTACATTGAGCATTAGAAGTCCAAAATTCCTTGTGCAAACTCAAACCCTAATTTAGGTCAACAATGTCGGGAGATGTCTTGAGCAGAGTAAACCCTAGCTTGGTCTTGAGTTCAAAGAGTCTTGTGATGAGAAATATTGATAAAATGAGAGGGAAAATTTTGGGGTACAACACCAGATAACAATCAGCTTCATCCTTTCAAGAAATTTACTATAAAGCCTGGAAACCGACCAGATAACAGTCAACTTCATCCTTTCAAGCAACTTACTGCAAAGCCTTGAATCCGACCAGATAACAGTTAAATTCAGTAAGTTGTTGTGAAACCTGGAAACCGACCAGATAATAGTTAACTTCAGTAAGTTGTTATGAAGCCTGGAATCCGACCAGATAATAGTTAACTTAATTATCTCAGAAATTTGCTGTGAAGCCTAGAATCCGACCAGATAACTGTTAAATTCAGAAATTTTCTGCGAATCCTGGAATCCGACCAGATAACAGTTAAACTACATTCTTCCAAGTAATTTTTCGTGAAGCCTGGAATCTGACCAAATAAAATTTAATTTCATCTAAGTTGCTGCGAAGCCTGGGGTTCAACCAGATAATAGTTCACCTTCAATTTTCTGCGAAGCCTGGAAACTGACCAGATAACAGTTAATTTCATCTAAGTTGCTATGAAGCCTGGAATCCAACCAGATAATAGCTTAACTTCAATTACTGTGAAGCCTGGAATCCGACCAGATAACAGTTAAATTCAGTAAGTTATTGCGAAGCCTGGAATTTGACCAGATAACAATTAACTTCATACTCCCGAGCAAGTTTCTGCAAGCCTAGAATCTGACCAGATAACAATTTAACTTCATAAGTTGCCGCGAAGCCTAGAATCTAACCAGATTATAGTTAAAATTCTTTCTTCCAAGTAATTTTCTGTGAAGCTTGGAACCCGACCAGATAACAGTTAATTTCACCTTCCCTAGTAAGTTATTGCGGAGCTTGGAATACAACTAGATAATAATTAACTTTATTACCCCCAGCAAGTTAAAAGTTACTATGAAGCCTAAATTCTGACCAGATAATAGCTAACTTTCACTCTCCCCGATCAAATATAATTCCCTAATAGAGTAATGGACAACTCCTGAACTCTATTCCCCAAGCAGAAATTAGCACCCCTCGCAGAGTTTCCTCAAGCGAAGAGCCAAAATCAATGTTCCCCTGTGGATTTCTCCTCAAGTAACAAAACACGAATACCCAGCAGAAACATTCTAAATAATTTTTGAAGATATGCATACTCTTCATCCCCAACAGCAGTCTGGGATTTAACTTCCAAAAGCTCCCTAGCTTTTTTCAAGGATTTAATTTCCAAGACAAATATACACTTCAACAACATTTCACATTCATACATCATATTACATACATGACAAATGCATATAGCACAATCTCATTTATTTTGAGAATATCATTACGCCATGCATACGTCTGCATGCACCTAACCCTTTTTTATACAGGAAAGTCAACCAACAAAACAAATACCTATTCTGGTTAGAATTCACTTCTACCAGTTAATGACAGGCAATCTACAGTCCTCTTATGGGTAGATTAACTTCTTCCAGTTAATGACAAGCAATCAACAGACCTCTTCTGGTTAAGGTTATTTCCCCAGTGAATACGCCAAACAACATACCTCTTCTGTCACTCTGGATGACATCTGTAAGCCCATCTCTGACAAACTCTTCATCACTTCTCCAAATGGAATATTTAAGCCCATTCCCGACAAAATCAACTAACACATCATCGTGCAAATTTCTGGGCACTCTAGTGTTCAATCATCTTCCACCTTCAAGTCACCAATGGCGGACCCGCCAATATAACTCTTCAGGTTTAAGAAGATTGAAGAGGGGAAGCTGTTGTACCCCAAAATTTTCCCTCTCTTATTCAAGACATTCCTCACAAAGGATCTCTAATGCTCAAGGATTCTCAAGGAATTGATCAAACAAAATCATCTCTGAAGCACTGATGCCTCAAATTAGGGTTTGAGTTTGCACAAAGATAGTTTGAATTCTAATATTTCAAATGAATTTCATGGATCATTATGGACCCTCAAGATGGCTCCTGTCAAGTTTCAAGTCTTGGATCACAAAATTCCCCAGTCAATTGATCAGGTGGTTTAAAATCAGCGGTATTGGTTAAAAAGTCAATTATGGTAAACCTACAGTCAAACTTCAAGATTTTGGACCAATATCAACATTTTGAAGTCATATGTATCATTTGATCAAGATTGGACCATAATTCTCCAAGAAAATTGTTCAAATCATCAAAAAGGCAAAATGGTCAAAATTAGGGTTTTGATTGAGAACGACCAATCTTTGACTTTTGACCCAGTACATGACTTATTGGTTTGAAACATGATCTCAAGGATTAAAGTACATCATCAGGACCTAATCACATATTTCAATTCATCTTCCAATATCAATGGATTGATAGTTGAAATCTGATCAACTGATTAAAAAAGTCAACTGTACACTAAAAAGTCAAACTTTGACTTTTTGATCAAATTTGAGTTTCAAAGATCACATTTCATCAATACATTCAAAATATGAAATTTTGATCATCAATAAATCCAGAAAATCAAAAATCAAATTTTGCAAGACTTAGAATTTTTTCTAAGTTGTTTTTATACATGTTAAATTCGTGACATCTTTTCACCACAATTCAAGACAATTCAAGTTGTTACAAGCTTTCAAGTAAACAACAATGCTGCATTTTTAAGTTAAAATTTGCAAGTTACAAATCCTAAACTTTGTCTTGTTTTAACTTTTCCCTTTGACCCAATCTTAAAACTTTGCCACTATGCTATCCATAAATATGCATTGTCTTTGTTACAAGCTGCATAAATCTGTCCACAAAAACCAGACTTGTATCATGCTACAAGTGTTTCTGTCCAGAAAAGCCCCAAAAACAGATATGCTGCCAAGTCCAAGCTTGCTGCTACTAGTCCAAAACATTGTTAAAAAACAGTCTACTGTCCTGTACAAAGCCAACCCTGCACCAACCTGCCACTCCACTCCAAAACTGCTATAAAATAGTCCCGCTATGCTGTCTCTAACCCAATCCAAGCCTACACTATATCAGTCCCATATTTGCACAAAATTAGCACATAAGAGCTGCATCTAAAAAGCAATGAAATAGTATACCTAAACAGTTCAAAAAACGTATCTATTTCCCTCCCAAATTCCAGTCCATTTCATCTATAGATAAACTGTTTCACAGCACACAAAGGGAAGGGTTTTTAAGAGAGTTTTTTTTTGGAGAAAAAGAGAGGTTTTTGTTGAAAGAGAAAGAGAAAGAAATCTGAAAAATCCAACAAAACATTTTGTAACCTCTACTCATATTCAGCTCTGTCTTCATTCATAAAAACAAAATCTCAACACATTATTCCACCTTGAAAGTTTTCCCATAAACCAACTATCCAAAAACTTCACATCACATAGAGATTATTCAAACACAATAACAACTTCTATAGTGCTATTATCACCACCTTCCAAACACAAACAAAAAACAGTATTATACAACTTGACTGGATTGATTCAACAACTTTCAATATAAATTAAGGGTTGAAGCAACTTCCTGGAGGTTCACTGAAGGGATTCTGACCATCACGACATCTTGAAAGGTGTTTAGACTCAAAACATAAATTGCAGTGTCAAGGTAAGTCTTCTTGACCATGGATTTTTCATACACGCATCATTATTGGTTCACCTGTGAAGATAGAATGTAGTAGTCATTGCCCTTGAAGCTAACCATTTGCTTGTTTTTCATTTTTGTCAATCATATGTTGAGAACTGACCTGTACATACAATAGAGCAATGCTAAAGGAAAAAAAACTATAGCATGAGTCGATGCATACTCACATGAGTCGACTCATTTTAGTTATATAATAGGGTATGAATTGATACAAGGTCTTATTCATCGTTGCATACTGTTATCCAGGCACAATACATAGAGACAAAAGGTGTATGAGTCGACACAAAACACGAATGTGTCGACACAAACAAGAAATGAGTCGACACATACCATTATGTATCGACTCATACTGAGTTGATTTTGATTTTCAAGAAATAAGAAGTGTTATGTATCGATGCATAAATGCATGGGTCAATACATAAAAGTTAAAAAAAAACGTTTTTCCTTTCTTTTTACACTATCTTTATTTTTTAAAAATATTTTTTCCATTAATATTCATTTATTCAATATGGTTGTAATAATTTAATTAGGCTTCTACCTCATCCCCATTTGTAAATTGTACCCCCATCCCCCAAGTGATGTATAGCGTAGGATTTTAATTTCCGCAATTTATCGCTTTAATATAATTTTTAGTAATTAGGGTGTATATAACAAGATAAAATCGACCGTTAGAAAACCCTAATCTCAAAGACTAAAATGCATGCAATCAAACACACTTTTCACACACGCACCTCTAGGGTAATCTCGCTTGTTGCTTATAAATAAATAGTCATGTCCCACGAATGTGGGATGCTTTAGTAAAGATCCTCAATAAAAAAAGACCGTAGTCCCTTGATGACCCTTCGATGTTGCCTCCGGTAAAACGATCTTAGTCCCTCACGACAATTTCTAAAGCGTCTCATAAGTTGCCTTCTATGACTATACGACGACCCACTCCTGTCCCTTCACATCCAATGATATGGCTTCTTATCAATAAATGGAAAGATAGAAACATCTAAAGGAGGAGGAAAATAACTAAGGCACTTTTGAGTAGGTAGAACGTTCATAGTTGCTTGCTCACAACATTTTCAAAACGACATCTTTCAAAACACACCAACATTTTCAATACAAAATATTTTCAAAAGTTAACACTTTGTATACATTCTTATAGAGACGAGAATCATTACAAAGTTCGCCTAAAAAAAGGCACTTTTCAAAAATACTTTCAAAATCATCACAAACACATTTCAAACAAAGCATTTTCAAAGTGAGTTAGCAACTAAGAGCTCGTAGGTAACTACGGATGAAAAGGGCGCTAACACCTTCCCTTTTCATAACCTACCCCCCGAACTCAAGAAAATATCTCAAAAGGTCTTTCTTGTTCTTTTCACTCTTTCCTTTATTGGATAAAAGAAAATTCGTTGGCCTCTCTTGCTATCCGCAACATTTGCGATAAAATGTAAAACACCCAAGTCAGTTCTCCCACCGTATTACACCAGTGTTTCCCTCAGTTATTTAATAACCGAGGTGTAAACTGGTAGCTTTTTATGTCTCCCTTTGTTACCTTGCTTCCATAGCCGAGGTTAAATGCATGTTGTGTCTGATATTAGATGTGTTTTTTATATTAGTGATTGGCCAATCAAGAACGAAGAAGAACTTATAGCTATAACACAAGTAATTTATGAATTATTATGGATGAATAAAGTGTTATAAGATTTTAGGATACACTAGAAAGGCCCTATGAAGTTGTTTTGTGATGATAAATCAGCCATTAGTATTGCACATAATCATGTTTAGCATGACATGATAAACCATATTGACATTTGGTCGATGTTTCATAAAAAAGCTTGATAGTGGATTGACAACTATATCCTACATTCCTTTTGGGTACCAACTGATAGATGTGTTAACAAAGAGTTTACCTACAAAATGATTCTACCAACTTACTTAGAAGTTTGGAATGAACTAGTAAGGGCAAGGAGACATTGCCACCAAAAAGGGGAGATATCCTCCTACCGCTCTCGAGGAAGATCACCTCAACCGAGACACTCCCCTATCTCCCAATATAGAGAAACATGAAAAATGATATGTCTTGGTCAGAAATAATTAAGAAAATTGAGTCAAGGGACTAAACCACGTCTTCCTAGGAAATAAGGATTCAATAGTCCACTACCATGACTAGGTGCACATGTGGTATTGATGAGAAACAATAGTTATAGGCTCATAGGCCTATATAAATACCTTATTCCTTGAATGATAAGGAACATTTTAAGCACATAGAAAATACCCCTAAATACAAATCTTTTCACCCTCTTGAGCTTGCTCTCTCCATACAAAAAACACCTCTAAAACATGGCCTATCGACATCGTGAGTTTGCCCTAAAACCATCATAAATACAAAAGTATTTGGCCACCCCTA
Organism: Vicia faba; assembly: GCA_948472305.1. NCBI lineage: Eukaryota > Viridiplantae > Streptophyta > Magnoliopsida > Fabales > Fabaceae > Vicia > Vicia faba. Next base: position 406,572,761 of record OX451740.1, on the reverse strand, counting down.
CCAACATAGGGGTACCATAGATCTGTACTTCTTTAGAAAGTGCAGTGGCACCATCCTAGGACTCTGGTAAAACTTACCTGAACCACACCTTCCATTATCACCACCATCTTCATCACTTTCTTCCGAAAATGGCCAGAAAAGATCCAAGCTTCATAGATAACACCATTGCTGGAGGTTTTGTTCACAGAGGAAGTTCCATCTCCTTTTGGAGGAAATACACCATGAAGGTGCTAACTGCAAACCTAATATCACCAGGAATCTCCAAATCAGTATGGAAAGGACCAGATGCCAAAATCATTTTCTCTAATAATGATTCCATCAGAGTTTACCCTTATGACAGACCCAGTATGTGAGGCATGGTAGACCAAGGAAGCTTAGCTGACATCAAATTTTCGATCACCTTCCAGAAGCTCCAACTTGATCCGGACATCATCAAGGTGTTCGAGGGCTCACTAGTAGGCTTGTCATGCGAATATATGTAATTAAAGGGCCAAATAACCATGAAAATTTCTTGCGGTACTGGAGAATACTCCAAGGATATTGAAGTCGTTATCTTGTGGTGTAAGCCTTATTACTCTATAGCATCATCCTTGGTAGGACGACCATTAACTCCTTATGGGTGATTATATCAACCCAATACATGGTCTTGAATTACTCTTTACCCAGTGAGCGAGTCAGGATGATCAGGGGATACAAGGAAAACACCCAGAAATTTTACTAGAGTAGACTGGCAATAAGGAATAGGGATGTCACCCCTTTTCCCGAAGCATAAGACACAAACAATGCGAGTTGGTATCCCAGACTGGGCATGGAGAATGAAAGACGCATGCCCACAGAAGATCCGAAGACGGTTCATATAGGTCCATTTGGTATACAAGTAACAAAGATAAACACCTCGTTCTAGAAATAAGAAGAGTTCGAAATAGTTGACCAACTAAGAAGAAATGTTAACTTGTTCATCTAGAAACCCTATGATATGTCAAGCATAGACACCAGAGTGGTGCGCCACTGCCTCATCGTCGAACCCTCTGTGAGACCAATGTCTCAGAGAAAGAGGAAAGTTGACAAGGAGAAGAGATTTGCATATTGGGTGAGAACATAGAGTAGAGAAATGATCTAGAGAGGTGAATATACCCTTTTAAATTTTTTGATAGATTTTAAAAATGAAATATTAGAGTTTTTCGATGTGAAAGTCTTATAGAAAAACTTAGAGACCTTATGCTTTAATTGGAAATTAATCACGGATATAGTTACACAATTAAAAACTATCTCAAATTGATTAGAGATTATATCAAAAGAGTTACAAACTACAATAAATTGACAATTCGCAAATTACACGTGATGTGTTCTTTGCAAAATTCAATTGCTACAGGATTCTAACACCACATTCTACAGATTTTAACCAGCACAAAAATACAAATAGGTTCTTGATTATAACAAAACCTAAAATAATGTAATAAATTGCTACCAAAAAGAATTAAAAAGAAACTACACCAAGAAATGATCACCTAAACATGCAATAACCTACCAAAATTAAAATGCAAGAGAGAGAGAGAGAGATAAATAGATAGATAGATAGAGAGAGAGAGAGAGAGAGAGAGAGAGAGAGAGAGAGAGAGAGAGAGAGAGAGAGAGAGAGAGTACACCATAATGTATAATGGTTCGACTCTATCATGCTCGTAGGATCCTACTCCACTCTTCAGTGGTTTCCCATTGAAAGTTGTTCTTCCAATATGTTTTGACAAATATTACACGAATTCATAGCCTTGATGTCAAACTCTCTGCAAAATCTTTACTCGATTCTTTCTTCTTGAATCTTCCAGCTTCACCAATCTACTACAAGGCTTTGTATGTGGCACACTCTTTGATATCACTGATTCCTTGATCGATGATTTGTATGAAGATTGAAAAGAACTCCTACCTTGTTTGTAGGCTTCCACACAACACTATCAAGGTAAAAATGGAGAGAGAACCCCATTCTTTTCACTAGAAATTGTTTCCACCTGTCACAAAAACCACAATCTTTCAAGCCTCATGAAAATATTAACACAATATTCGAATAAACGTTAGTTCCAAGACAAATCTTCCTCAACAATTACACATCTTCTCAATTAAGATCTTAATTCAAAACATGAGGCTGAAGATGAAATAATTTCGTTGGCATGAGATTTGAGTTTTAAAAAATGGAAGTTGTTGTTGTTATGTGTTAGTGTTTATAGGTATTAGATGACAAAAGTATTTAAATGTGCTGGAGATTAAGCACAAAAATAGGTGAAAAAAGGTTGTTAGATTTGAGTCAAATGAACAAGTAGAGTGGAACACTCTCAAAATAAAAGAAGTGACCAATTTTGTATGATTCGAGTTAGGTTATATCTATGATTCAAGTCATAAAAGGTCATGATACAAGTCATGTAGAAACCATGATTCAAATAAATTTGGACAAATTTAAACAAAAAATGTGAAAAATTGTGTGATTTGAGTCATGTGTAAGTGGTGATTCGAATCAAATTGGATAGTGGCTAGAAAGAATTGTGTGATTCGAATCTTGTGTAAAAGGGTAAAATCAAGCTAAAGGAATAAACTATGAGGATAATTATGCTCCTGTAGCTCATCTTGAGAAGATATTAAAATCCTTTTGGCATTCATCTGCTGCCTAGATTTAAATGTATCAAATGGACGTTAAGTCAACTTTTCTTAACAACTACATAAACGAAGAAGTTTATGTGTCTCAACCTCCTGGTTTTGAGGATCACAATAATCATGACTATATTTTTAAACTGAAAAGAGCCATTTACGGTCTCAAAAAAAGCTCTTCATCAAACTTGGTAGAGCACCTTAGTGGATTTTTAATTAAACAAGGAGTCAATTCTGATAACATAGATACAAATTTGTTTATTAGACGCAAAAAAAATCATATTATTTTAGCTCGAATTTACATCAATGATATTATACTTGATTACACTGATGAATCCCTTTGCAATGATTTTGCTTTTTTGATGGAGGGTGAATTTGAAATGTCTCTGATGGGAGAACTTACCTACTTCCTTGGATTTAAAATTAAGCAAGCAAAAGATGGAACATTCATGATTCAAACAAAATATTTCCTAGAGCTTCTAAAGAACTTCAAATTGCAAAATTCAAAGAGCATCTCATCCCCCATGGTGTTAAGTGTGGTGATATACAAAGATGAGTATGGAGTATATTTCGACATTACCAAATATCGAATATAATAGGATCCTTACTCTATTTAACTATGAGCAGGTTAGACATTATGTTTAATGAGTGTATGTGTGGTAGATTTCAGGTGCGTCCTAAGGAATCCCACTTTAAGCCCGTAAAAAGAATTTTGAAGTATCTTAACACAACCTCCCATCACGGTCTTCGATTTTCAAAGGTATCTAATGTAGCTTAGTAGGTTTCTCTGATTCTGATTTTGGCGATTGCAAGCCAGATATGTGATAAGTGTCAAATATGTATATTTTTCCATACCAAATCTTGGCATTTTAAGCTCTTTTTAATGCTTATGATAAATGAAGTCCCCATGTTTGCTTGAATATAGTTTTAATGTATATAATTCTGGTATGTGTAATTTGTGTGTTAATTGTGCAGCAAAACAAGAACAATAATGCCATAAATGTAAGCTCAAAGTGAAAGAATTGAAGCAAAGCAAAAATGTAGAGCCAAAGAAAATTTCTCCAACAAGCTGGGAGCGAAGGCAAAGCAGCGTTGCCGGGAGAGCATGGAGCGAGGATGGGGTGAGCTTAAAATGAAAAATTCCAGTAGCTTATGTTTAAAAATTTAGGTTTTTTTGCCATGCGCTATTGGAGAGAGGATTTCGTTGGGCGAGGGTTGTACTCGTCGGGGGAATGCTGATATTTTGGGTCAGTATGGGTTGAGTCTATGCACTGGCAGCTGAGTAAAGTGGAAATTAGCCAGCTGAAACTTTTGGGCACCAGACGAATCAGTATGATTAGAATGTGTATATAAATGTTATGTTAAATATAATCGGTTAATCGGAGCTGAGTAAACATTCTTATTCAATTATTCAACTTGGATGCTCATTCATCTCTTTCCATTTATTGTAAAGCAAGCTACAAGATGTGTATCTAAGCACTTGGTCTTGAGATTTTAAAATAATAAAATTATTGCAACTTCTTTTTCGGAATTGCAACTTCTTTTTGATCTTGAGATTGAAAGAACTGTTTAAAATATCAATAGTAAAACTAGAAAATGAAGGCATCTAGCTAAACAAAGGTAATTCCGAGTTTTAATCTTGAGACTTTTAATCTTAAGAAGTTGCAAAAAGACTTAAAATAATAAAATTATTGCAACTTCTTTTTCGGAATTGCAACTTCTTTTTGATCTTGAGATTGAAAGAACTGTTTAAAATATCAATAGTAAAACTAGAAAACGAAGGCATCTAGCTAAACAAAGGTAATTCCGAGAAGGAACTTCTACTTCTACTTCTATTCTTATAACAACTCCTATTTTTAAAGAAGTTATGGCTGGAAACGAGGTTATCATTCCTAGAGGTTTGTATGAAAACAACCCAAGGAGGACTAGTCAAATTGCCAGACCTGCTTAGAATGCAAGAAATCTAGAAATAAAGATCAGCCTGCTTCAAATTATCTATGTAACTCCTTTCACTGGACTTGGTCATGAAGACCCTTATACTCACCTCAATAAGTTTTATGAGCTTGCCGATACACTCGGAGCTCCTGAAGCGGAAGAAGAAGATGTGTTTAAAAGGTTGTTTCCTCATTCTTTGATTGGAAAAGCGAAAGATTGGTATCTTGACCAACCAGTTCAAATTATGATGAATTGGAATGAACTTGAGGAGAAATTTATTAATAGGCTCTTTCCTCACAATAGATTTATGGAGTAAAAAACCACAATTGCGGTATTATCTCAAGGATCAAGTGAATCCCCCTGTGAAGCATGGGAGCGATACAAGTTAATGTTGAGAAAATGAATCAATTATGGTTTTGATGATCTTACTCAAATCCATATCTTCCGTAATGGACTTCAACTGCAACCAAAACTTCTTTTGGATGTAACTGCAGGTGGTTCTCTCATGTCAAAGAGTGTAGAAGAAGCAATAATTCTTATTGTTATAATGACACTTAATGATCATTAAGTTCAACACAATAAAGGACCTTCCCAAAAGAAAGCCATAATTATTGAGTTGGGAACAAATGATGCCATTTTGGCTCAAAATAAACTTTTACCTCAACAAGTGGAAGAACTTACAAAGAAAATGTCAAGGCTTTAACAAAAACAAAGATACAAGAGGTTCTAACCAAATATCAATAAGTTGAATTGTGTGAGATTTGTAATGAAGAACATCCCACAGGTTATTGTCTGGAGGCTAATGAAGAAGTAAGTTACATGGGGGATCAAAACCAAAACCAATACCAATAAAGACAAGAACTTTATCAAACCAAGGTGGTTATCAACAAACTGGGAACAATGCTCAATATGGTCAAGGGTTGAGACCAGAAGCCAAAACATCATATAGACAAAATCCTTATCAGAATTATAATCATAATTCTCAACCATAAGAAAGAAATTCAAAGATCGAGAATACTCTAAATCAATTCATGCAAATGTCTATGGCCAACAAAAAGAGTATGTATGCAACCATCAAAAATCTTGAAACCTAAGTTGGTCAAATCGCTAAGCAATTAGCCGATCATTAAGGAGGAACATTTTCTATGAATACTCATACAAATCCTAAGGAACATTGCAAAGCCATTTTAACTCAAATTTGTAGAGAGGTTGGTAATGGCATGATTGATAATTTTAAAGATGATGTAGTTGAGAGAGAAATTCAAGAGGAAGTACTAAATGAAGGAGAGAAGGAAGTAGAACAAAATAATAATGAGGGAGGATTAGTTAAAAATAATGAAGTTGAAAAAGATAAGATTGAAGATAAAAAGAGTGATGAGAAGAAAAAGAAAGTTCAAAAGTCTCAAGAGGAGAAGGGGAAGATGAAGAGTCCTCCGGTTCAACATTTACCTTATCCTTATCCTTAAGGCATTATGCTAGGTTTCTGGATATATTTAGTAGAATGTAGATTAATATTCCATTTTCTGAAGCCCTTGATTAAATGTCAACATATGAAAAATTCATGAAGTATATTCTTACAAATAAGAGGAGATACTTGGATCAAGAAACCATTAACTTTGATGTTAGTTGTAGTTCCATAATTCAACGAACTATTCCAAGAAAAGAGATAGATCTTGGGAGAGTCACATTTCCTGTAATAATAGGGAATATAGACATTGGCAAAGCATTGTTGGATTCAGGTTCAAGTATAAACTTGATTTCGTTGTCAGTGGTTAAAAGGCTAGGAAACATTGAGATGGAGCAAACAAAGATGACTTTACATTTGGATAACAAATCAACTACCCGTCATTTCAAGATGGCTAAAGATTTATTAGTGAAGGTGTACAAGTTTCTATATCCCATTAATTTGCAGGTGAATCTTCCGCACTAGCCAACTCATCGATTCCCCAAAGCCTAGCCTATGATAATTGGGGTCAGAGACAGAAGGAAACCCATAACTATACTTGGGATATACTAGAGGCAAATCAAAGAGCCTTCATGCATATGCATTCTGCTATAGAGACGTTGCAACTTCATCTCAGAAATTCGATGGTTAATCATCCCATTCCTTCTCAAGAAGAATTTCAGGAAATTTGTAACTGGCATGTGGACAGGCGTCCATATTTTATGGAAGGGGAAGTAGCTGGTGGTGTTGATGGTACTGACGCTGATGTTGGTGATGGTGAAAATGGTTTGGACCAAGAGATAGAGAACTAGTGGGATGTGGTTGTGACCGAAAGCTTGTGACAAAGTGAAAATATTTTAAGCTTTTTGGTCATTTCTTTATCATTTTATTACTTGTATTTCAATTTTTAGTTTGAACTATTTTGGGGAGATGTATAATTATTAATTTTGACTCTTTTACGAGCATTGTTTTTGGTGTTCATACACAATAGACATTGGTTGTTTTGTAGTTATTTTTAATTAATTTTAAGTTTGTTTGAATTATTATTATTGTGTTTAATTTTTTTTGTACAAAGAACGTTTTTTGAGTTTGTCCTTGTGAATGCTTCTAATTTGTCCAAATAACCATAGAAAGAATAGATCAAATTGCATAGTGTCAACGAAAAAATGTGGCAGTGATGATAAAAATCTTGATATGATGCGCACAAATAAGGTACATTATTATCTCTTTGTATAATGTTAACATGATTATGAATTCTGTGCTTTATGCAAAATCATTTCATGCATCATTATGAAAATTCTTGTTTATGCTTGAATCATTTAAGACAAAACCACAAATGGTGAGTGACTTTCCATTGTTCACTAAATAACTAAGGAATGCTAGTAATTATTGTTTTAGTTAGTTTGATTCATGTTAAACCTTGCATTCATGGTGAATTTGTGGAAACTTAGAAATTATCAAGGCTATATTTGTTTATGAGAAATACCACCAACCCAAAAATGGCTTCGATTTACCTTGTGAGAGTGTGAGCATTTGTGAACCCTTTTGAGCCATACATTTTTTTTTTTGTGAATCAATAAAAAATCCAACAAATTATGATGTATACCACTTGGTGATTTTATTGTTGATCATCAACAGGTTCATTATTGATTCATTCTAATTTTCTTGATTGTAAACACTTAACCTATTTTTGTTAAAAAGAACCAAGATTGATTAACATTTTCTTATAAAGGAAAAGAAAGAAATGTTTAAAATTGGGTAGAGGGGTTATATTGAGAAAAAGGAAAAAAAGGAATTGATGGAGCAGTGCATCTTTGAAAAATACAAAAAGAAAACCATTGGAAAGAATTGAAAAAGAGAAACAATAATAAAGAAAAAGATTTCAGTGTAGGTCAAAAGAGATTGAAGGGTGAAAAACAAAATTAGGAAAGAGCAAGAACATATTGTGTAGCAATTTGAAATGTTCTTCATGAGTTTAACTTATTTTTGTTTGAATAGCCTTAAAAATGACCCTTCGTTGATAACCTATCTAAGCTACAACCATGAAAAGCCCTTAGTGATATGCGTTTCCATAATTTCTTTTTGATTTTCCAGATGAATGATGAATTGATCCGGATGTTGGCTAGGTTACTAGTAAAAGTGTTTTGTCCCGTGTAATTTTGTGCAAATTTCTTCATCCATTTTTTAAAGAGAGAGTTAGGGTGATTCAAGTATGAAAATGTTGTAGCTTGAGTATGCATTGCTTGATATTTATTTTTAGAACTCAAGTCATAATCATGTTTTAATTATAAAAAATGATTGAGGATTACTTATGCTTGCGTGTCCTTTGAGTTTGAACCATACATTTTTTCTCTGGTTTATTTTGTTGCATAGAAATTCTTCTTGTTTATTTTAGAGTTTTGCTTTTGATTGGGGACAAAGAAAGATGCAAGTTGGGGAGTTTGATAAGTGTCAAATATGTCTATTATTCCATACCAAGTCTTGGTATTTTAATCTCTTTTTAATGCTTATGATCAATGAATTCCCTGTTTTTATTCAATATAATATTAATTTATATAATTGTGGTATGTGTAATGTGTGTGTTATTTGTGAAGCAAAACAGGAACAATAGTGCCACAAATGCAAACTCAAAGAAAAATAATTAAAGCAAAGCAAAAATGTGAATCCAGGGAAATTATTTCAGTGAGCTGGGAGTGAAGGCAAAGCAGCGTCGTCGGGCGAGCATGGAGCGAAGCTGAAAATGAAAATTTCCAATAGCTTCTATTTTGAAATTCAGGGTTTTCGCCAGACGCTCTAGGAGCGAGGATTTCGCTGGGAGAGGTTTGTACTTGTCGGGCGAATGCTGATATTTTGGGCCAGCATGGGTTGAGTTTGTGTGTTGGCAACTGAGTAAAGTGGAAATTCGTCGGGTAAAACGTTTGGGCATCTGGCGAATCAGTCTGATCGGAATGTGTATCTAAAGGTTACGTTCGATATTTTTAAGGTTAAAAATCCATTTTCTCATACATTCTGACCAAGAAAACACTGTCTAAGCAAAAACAAGTTACCAAAGAATATAATCGGTTAATCGTAGTTGAATACGCATTCTTATTCGATCATTCAACTTGGATGCTCATTCATCTCTTTCCATTTCTTTTAAAACAAGCTACATAATGTGTAGCTAAACACTTGGTGTCAAGATTAGAAGTAGTTAGCCAATATAGTATATATTTTTTCTTAATATTTTGTATGTGAACAAGTTTATGATCAGTATAGAGGATTATCTTTGCATGTATGTTACATCTATGGTTTGAATCATTATTGAAAAATATTTTTCAAGACTTGACCTAAGTTATCATCTATTAAAAGGTAAAATCTAGACATAGATTTGGATTTTATATTCACATGTATCAAAGCTTAATGTTATTGTGTTGTTTAATAGGTTGAGGAGTCGTTGATTAAACAATACGTAAAAACCACAACCCTAGTTAGACATAAGCAGTGATGATGAATATTACTTGATTTTATTGATTATGAACAAGTTCACATGCTATATTATTTGAATACATATGAAATATGTTAATTAAATATAATCTTGACATGTATATTTAACCATTTAAAACCTATATCCTTTACCATTTTTACTTGTCAAATACAAACAATACTTTTTGCAAAAAAATCCTCATGAAACTTAACTTAAAATTGTAGAAACTGTGGAACGACAATAGTATCGCATCAATCCTTGTAGAGACGATACAAAATACTTTACAACCCTAAATTGCATTTCATAAATAGGAAAAACACTAATGAAATTGTCATATATTTAGGAACTATTTAGTTTCTTGGCATAGTAAAAAACAAAACATCATTGCTCTTTCTACCGCTAAGGCTGAATATGTAACCATTGGTAATTGATGTGCATAATTCTTATGGTTAAAGCAACAATTATTTGATTATGATTTAAAACTTGGATGTGTCCCAATAAAATGCGAAAATCCTAGAGAAATAAGACTAAATAGTAGTCCTATACTTCATTCACGTACTAAACATATCGATATCAGGAACCATTTCCTTAATGATCATGTTGAAATGGGTGATGTTATTTTAGAATACGTGGATACAAAAAATCAGCTTGCTGATATTTTTACAAATCCTTTATCCTATGAACCCTTTTGTAAGATACATAGGGAATTGTGCAACCTTGATTCAACATGTTTTAAATATCATTGGTTTCATATATCATTTAATTTTCTATTTGTATATGTTGTACACTAACATTTTCGTGTAGCATTCTATTTAGCCAACACTACTGGTATGGTTCTTGAACTCTCAAATTATTTTATATCATTGTTTGTATTTTGTTCTTATATGTTCATTTGCTTACTTTTTACATTCTTACTTGTTTCATTCTTTCCTTAGTTTAGGTATGATTATTCATCTATTTCATTTAATCTCTTTTTAAATGTGTGTTCATAATTATGTGAATTTGAGCATTATTGTGTTTGTTCATGCATTATTTAAATTCTTTCATGCATTCATAAGTTTTTTATCACAGAATTATCTTTTTGCTGAATAGTTACATGTCTATGTGCATTTTTATTGCATTTAGAAAATCTTTCTTTGTAATCTGTAATCGATCATTGTTTTTGTATATTCTTCTTAGTTGTTTATCTCATTTGTTTCTCTGGAATATCATTGAGTTGTTTATTATATTTTCATTTTGGCTCATACATATCTATCTCTTTTTGATCTTGTCAAAGGGATATAAGTTTTAATATGACTCTAGATTCGTTTTATGTGTTATGTGATGTTGCATTTCATGCAATATTTCAGGGGAGCACACAAGCAATTAAAGGAAATAATTGATCACATTTTTCTTTTGCTTAAAGTCGACCCAATTCCAAGTAAAAGCTTTCAAAGCATCACAAAAGGGGAGACTAAATATGCATGTAACTGATACATTAAGGGGGAGACCCTTTGTGTGGTTTTTTTGCTTGTCCCTTAAGTCTTATTTGAGCCTTCTCTTCAATTGCGCATTCTTTAGGATTAATTTTTTGATTTGTGTTTTTAGTATCCATAATTCAAAGTGTTTACATGTGAGTATGGACATTATGCTTTGAGTCAATTAGTTGAGTTTTGTTGAACAAGAACCATTGTGGAAAGTGATTCAAGTAATGTCATAAGTATAATCTCAAAAAAACATTGAAAACTTGAGTTTTTGAGATTTTGGACGTATGAGTCAAATCACACATTCCCTTAAGTTGAATCAAACAAAGAAGAGAGAAATTAGGGATTTGTTGAAGCTTGTAAGTTGAATCACAACTTAGCTTGATTCGAATCATACATACATGTGAGTTAAATCATAAGTTGTGCATGAGTCGAATCACAAACCCTCCATCGACCACTATCAAGTTTGAGTATAATCATGATCAAGCCATGACTATAATTAAATCCCCGTGTGAGTCAAATAGTGATTATGCCTTGAGTAGAATCACAAGTGAATGAGTTTCCTTTTGAAATTTTGGCACACACACAATATCAGAAGTCAAGACTGATGTCTCAATAATACACAATGTCATAACAGTTGTTATGACATCTGGTGACAGAACAACAAACGATAAGAACAATGTAGAATTATAAATTGCAAAAAGTAAAGGAACACACAAAATTGTTAACCCAGTTCTATGCAAACTCACCTACTTTGGGGGCTACCAAGCCAAGAAGTAAATTCACTATCAGTATTACTAGTTCAATGCCTAAACAATCCCAGTTTACGACTTCTCTCCTAATCCCTACCTAGTGCAACTTCTACCTAGGCATCTCCTAGATATGAGAAATCTCCATCTCACTTCCGATCACCTCAGTGATAAAAAGAATCACTCCTAGACCCAGGGAATGTCTCAAGAAACCAAAAAGTAAGAACACACTTCCAAATTACAAATACTTAGTTTTCTTAAAAGCTTCACTAAGAACAATACTCAACTCTTACTTACAAGCTTCGAGGAGAATAATAAATTGATGAGCAAGTAATAATCAGTCAACTCAAATGCGTCAAAGATACATGAGGACATACAAACAAACACACAAAGAACCTAAGGAACTATCAAAGCTCAAACCCTTATTTTTCACAATGTTTTACAATAAAAACTATGCTTAAAAACTAGGTCTTGGACAACTCCTTATATAGACTTCTACAGTTTGGCTTGGACTCTTCTATAAGATATAATCTTTAACTATAAATCCATGCAGAATATTCTCACTGAAAACTGAAACAAAAACAAATATTTCAAATATTTCCTAAAAAGTATCAAAGATCTTTTTTATGAAATAAATCAAATCTACAATTATTCATAATAATCCTTGATTACCTGCACCTGTTATGAGTACTGGAAACCTCTATAATATCATATTTTTCAATTAAATCTTTAAGGATAAATAACCAATTATACTGTCAGATGTTATGTTGCAACATGTTACATTATCTGATAGAACATCTGTCAAATAAGTACTTACATACATTGTTGTACCAGCTGATCAAGATGTTATGACACCTTGTTTAACATTAGACTGTAATACATGTTCTTCCCAAATAGAACATGTTGATATAATTGTTGTCAACTATTTGTTTTACCAAAATTATTTCCAACCATAATATCACAGATCTAACAATCTTCCATTTTGGAAAATTTTGGCTAAAACAACCAAAGACCAAATATCTTGGAGAGAGGAATAAAACCATAAATACAAGTTACATGAAACCATGTAAAATCTGTAAACACAATAACATATATCAGAAGCTTGTACAATCAAACAGGTACAGTACTTCCCGTGTCATACATAATTAGTTCTTCCCCTCAAGGAAAAACCACACACAACAAAGCACATGCAGCAGAACACACAACAAAAGTAGAAGCAGTAGCTCCAACACACACAAGCATGAATACTCATGCTTTTCCTCAATTATTGCATAAGCAACCACAAACATACAACTACTCTTCCACAAGCAGTAGCACACAGTCCTATCACAATGCTAAATCAACATGTCAAGACATGTGATGTAACATCAGGACACAACACTTTACTCCCCCTTTTTAGCCAAAATATTAACAAAAAGAACATAGAGTAAATGTACACAGTGGATACACAAATTGCACACAGGCAATACCAAAATTAGAAACACACATAAGAACAACCAGTCATGAACACCAAATGGAAACAAAACAAATGGAAACACAACTTCTTGGCAAACTTTAGGTGGTCTTCCACCTATTTCCCCTGTCAAAGAGCCTCCCACCATTATCAAAGAGCATTATTCATTCCTTGGTGTTGTAGCCATCCCCACTATCTTGTAGAACACCTTCCTTCATTCCCTTCTCAGTAGAAATTTGTCCAAGCATGTCATGCCTCAGAGTATAGAGGAAAAATGTAGCATTAGTTGCATTCCTCCATTTATGTAATTATTATAACTCCTCAATATTACAAGATCCAATCCTACTATTATAAATTTCGGTAAGTTGTTCCTTATTATCCATATGCTCCATAGCATCATCCTTTCCTTCAATAAGATTCCTGATCAGTTTCTTACAACTACCAAGGCCTTTGCTCCAGTCATGTTGAATGAGATATCTGAAGTAATTCAGATCTTCAGAATGAAATGTCATGAAATTTCTCTTGACATCATGTCTCTTCAACACCAGTTCATAGAAAATTTCAATTGTTTCCCTACCTTCATCTCCAACAATATACCAAGAAGCATATTCATGCTTCTTACTGACCCAAAAGCCCAAGTTATTCCTCAAAGCAAAACATCCATCAATATTTGATATCTTCATATTTATTTTAGTGATGTATCCTTTGTCATAGTGAGTTGTAGTCAGCTCCTTGGATTGTTCTAATTTTCATTTTTGTAGACATGCTTATGTTGGATTGAGAACTCACTAATTCGATGTTTGTGAATTCACAAATTTCGTCCCTCAGGGCTTCGACAATTTGCAAACAAGATGTTCCAACATTGTCTCTGACCTCCACCTTTTCTTTAGTAACTGAATCATCAAACCTCACATAGATGACTTCTATTGTCATACGTGTTCAAGAGTTAAATACTATGTAAGCTCTAATGTTTGAAGAGTACTCTAGAAATATTACTTCATCACCCAAGCGATCCTTCTTGTCCACTTGATCTTTGCCAGTAAAGACTTGACATTTACTTCCAAAGATATAAAAGTATTTAGCTTTAGGTTTTCTTCCTTTCCAAACCTCATAGTGTGTAACAATGGTACCTCCTCTGAAAGTAACTCTGTTATGAATATAACAAGCAGTATTCATAGCTTCATCCTAAAACTCAAATGGAAATTGCTTAGCACTAAGCATGATTCTAGTTGATTCTTGTATCACTCTAGTCTTCTGCTCAACAATTCTATCTCCCTGAGTTTTCTAGGAATAAAAGAACTCATGGCTTATTCCTTCAGAATCACAAAATTTAGAGAATTATGCATTCTTAAACTCCTTGTCATTGTCATTTATGACTTTGACAATCCCACTCATATTCTCTTCTTGAATGTTTTGACACAAATTTTTGAGAACTTCAAAAGTATATGATTTTTCTCTAATTAAGTTCATCCAAGTATATCCAGAGAAGTCATCTACAACCACTAAGACATACCTTTTTCCTCCAAAGTTGTCCATGTGTAATGGTCTCATTATATCCATATGAAGAAGTTCAAAAACTTTGGAAGTTGTCTGATGTTCCAACATTGAGTGTAACATCATGCTTTTTTTTTATTTTCACACTTATCACATACTTTTCCTTCTTCAATCTTGAGCTCTGGAAAATCTCTCATGGCTTCTTCAGATATGATTTAGTTCATTCTTTTAAAATGAAGATGTCCAAGCTTCTGGTGCTATAGCTTCACCTCATCCTCATTGGTTGTTGAACACATGGAAAAGTAAGCCTGTTGTACCCCACAAATTTCCCTCTCTTTTCTCAAAGGCATTTATAAAAAAAAGATCTCAAATGCACAAGGTTTCTCCAAGATTTGATCAGACAAACTCATCTAACACTGAGGCCAAATTAGGGTTTTGGTTTTATCAAGGAAAATTTTGAATTCTAATGCCTAAAATGATTTTCTTGGATCATTATAAACCTTCAATAATGCTCATATCATGTTTCAAGTCTTGCATCTCAAAATTGTTCAGTCAATTGATCAAATGACCCAAAATCAACTATATTGAGTAAAAAGTCAACTGTAGTCAACCTATATTAAAATTTAAATATTTTTGACCAATATCAACATTTTGAAGTTATATGTGTCAATTGATCCAGTTTGGATCACAATTCCCCAAGAAAAATGTTCAAATCATCAAAAGGGAAAAATGGTCAAAATTTGGGTTTTGATTGTATTTGACCGATCAAGGTTTTTTTACCTAATACATGATCTAATGTCTTAAAGCACAATCTCAAGAATTCAAATACAATATCTTAACCTAACTTCAGGGCTCAAATCATTTCTCAAGATCAATTGATTGATAGTTAAAATTCAGTAAACTGATGAAAAGTCAATTGATACACCATAAGTCAAACTTTGAATTTTTTTTATCAAAACTGAGTTTCAAAGATCAAATTTCATCAAGACGTTCAAAAATATGAAACTTGATCATCAAGAAATCAAGAAACTCAAAAGTCATTTTGAAAAGTCAAAGTTTTCAAGACTTAGAAAATTTTCTAAGTGTTTTAAGTCTTATTTTTTTCACAACTTCATGTCAACTTTACACCAAGATGCAAGATGATTCAAAGAAAACTTCCAACATGAAAGTTGTAGATCTTTATGAGATCTACATATTTTATTTACTGATCAAGTCCTATAAATGCTTGTATTTGGAGTTATAAATTCATGAAGTCATGCACTTTTTCTAAAAACACTTAGTGAAAATTTGACTTAGTTTAGGCAGATTTTTGACCTAACTTCATGGAAAATTTTCACATAGTTCCAAATTGATTCTTCAAAAATGAAAAACATTAAGGTTTTAGAGGATGTTCCAAGATTTTCAAAATGTCCAAGAACTCATGAAGATCATTCTTGATCTAAGAGAATCAAAGAGATGGAGTTAGGGTTTCAAACTTGAATTACAAGTCAATTTTGTGATGAACACTTGACCAAATCCATAGCCATGCTGCATAACCTTTTCTTTACAGGCCTCAAACTTGTGTTTCACTCTATAATTAATGGTTTATACAACTGATTGAGCCATCATCCAATTGATTCAATCATTATCCAAACCAAATTGCCATTTTGGGAAGAAAGTAACCATTCCATTCTTGTAAAGATCACTTTAATCACAAAGTCGACTTCTTAAGCCTCTAACTCGTTTCTTCTGCACACTATTAACCTACTAGGCTATAAGAAATATGTTTAAAGTGTCCAACCACTCTAGAGGGCCTAGTACAAACATTGGAACATGTTCATCAATGTTGCTTCATAAACAAGGCAAATCCATAAACATGTGATTCTTGATTTCTGACTACTCTAAGCATCCAATCATCTTGCTTATAAATATAGACACTATTTGTGAGCTAGAACACGGATTATCAAGCCCTCAAACTCACTCAAACTCAGATTGAACACAAAACACCATTGTTATGCTGAATCTGACCAAAAACTCCCGTCTCTTAAACCACTCGTGTGTTTCCTCTCCAAATCATCTCAAAAGCTTTCTTACCTCAATTACAACTCATTCTAACCCATGTTTCAAAACTGTAACACCATTTTCACCATTGTCCAAAATCAAAAATAGGGGTCTGCAACTTGACTTCTCCAGGCCATTTCAACCACTCTCAATTCAAGCTAAGCATTGCATTAGCTTCCTAGAGACTCAAGGAAGCTAACCTGATCATTGCAGCACTTTGAATCAAGCTCATTTGCAAAACACAAAATCCATTTTTGAGGTGAGTTTTCTAATTTCTTGAAATCTCTATATAGGAATTGTTAGCTTTCCATTTTCAAAGACGAAATGTATACATCATAGCCTTGAAGCTGACCATATCCTTATAATTCATTTATATTGCTTGAGTAGGGAGAATTTTAGGTTTGAAATCTCTGAAAAAGTTAGGTCAAAATTTGGTACCATTAGAAGTTCTCGTTCATCTATGATTTATAGCTTTAGTTATTTATATTTCTGGAATCGTGGTTAAATTTCAAGAAACTTTGATGTTTACATTTTTGCAATTGGTTGAGAGATGAAGAATATACAAATATCAAAAATGGATGTTGAAGGTTTGGCGCGAGGAAGAAGAAGACACATACCATGGACTTCTTTTAAAAGATAATGTGATGGTTTTTTTTTAATACACGGATGTATCACCACCCCAGTGGTTAAAGCGCACACCTGTTACCTCTTGGACCTGGGCTCGAGCCCCAACGTCCGTTTTGTTTATTTTTCCATATTTTCTTGTTTCACTTTTTTTGTTTGATTGCAGCGCTGAGCCTCCATCCATTGGGCCTTGCCATTTTTACTCAGCGACTCCCCCAGATCATTATGCAACACAATGACCCGTTGTTTTATTTTATTTATTTTCTTTTTTCTGATTACAAAATAGAAATAATATTGGGCCTAAAACAAAAAAAAAAACCGCTTTACTCATAAACCACCCATTCCACTTTCCAAACCCCTTGATTTTAATGTTACGTTCTTATTTTTATTTTTTTTTTCTTTATAATTTTTATTATTATTATTATTTATTAATCAAAAATACCAAAAATATTTTATATTTTATTTAGAATAATTAGTATTTTTATTTTCTTATTTAATTTAATTTAATTTCTTAATTAAATAAATATAGACTTAGTTTATTTTATTTTTTTCTTTTAATTAATTTAGAACTTAGGATTTGATTTAATTAATTTCTTTCTCTAGATTCATTAAAAACCATTTTCATAAAAAACCTAAATTTTTTGCTTCTTAACTAATTTTATTTTCTTAATTTAATTTGGTTTAGTTTTCTTAAGTTAATTTCGACTAATTAATTATATATTTCTTTTTTAGTTTAAACAAGTTAAACCCCTTTATACAAAAATCTCAAACAAAAATCAATTTTCCTTTTTCTTTCCATATCACCTTTCCCTTGTACATTATTATACATTTCTTGTACATTTTATTTTTGCAATATTTAATATGGTTGTAATAGTAAATTAGGTTTTATTTACTTGCTTCCCCCATTTTTAAATCATACCCCTATCCCCAAATGATGTAATAGCATAGACTTTTACATTTCGCCAATTTATCGCTTTCAATATAAATGTTAGTAATTAGGGTTTGTATGGCAAGACATAAAATCAACAAATAGAAAACCCTAATTTAAAGACAATAAATCGTGAAAACAAACACTTTGCACACTTTCACCCCTAGGGTTAACCTCACTTGTTGCCTTAGAATTGAAACAGTCATGTCCCTCAAACGTGGGTTACTTTAGCAATGACCCTCGAATACAAGATCATAGTCCCTCGATGACCCTTCAATATTGCCTTCGATAAATGATCTTAGACCATTATGACAAATTGCTAAAGTATCCTACAATGTTGCCTTCTATGACTGTACGACGACTCACGCCTGTACCTTCACATCCAATGATAAGGCTTTTTACCAATCAATGGTAAGATAGCAATATCTAAAGGAGGAAGAAATGAACAAAGACTTTTTGAGTAGGTATAATGCTCATAGTTGCTTGCTCACAAGCATTTTCAAAACGTCTCTCAAAACACACCAACACTTTCAGATGAAATATTTTCAAAAGTCAACACTTTGTATACATTTTCGCCGAAACGATAATCATTACAAAGTTCACCTAAACAAAGGCACTTTTCAAAAATACTTTCAAAAAAATCACAAACACATTTCAAACAAAGCATTTCAAAGTGATCAAGCAACTAAGAGCCTGTAGATAACTACAGATGAAAAGGGTGCTAACAACTTCCCTTTTCATAACCTACCCCCGGAACTCAAGAAAATTCTCAAAAGGTCTTTCTTGTTATTTTCACCCTTTCCTTTATTGGATAAAAGAAAAGTCGGTGGAGACTCTTGCTATCCGCAACAATTGCGATAAAACGCAAAACACCCAAGTCAGTTATCCCCCTGTATTAAAGAACAAGAGACTTTGTTTGGGAGTAACTTAAAAGTAGGGTTACCTTAGAGACTAGATTGCCTTTAAATGCATTCATTGTTTGCTTTAAATTTTGGGTCTTTGTTTGGGTTTTGTATTGGTTCTCTACATGGATCTGGAAACATTATTAGGTAAGTAGCAATCATTGTAGAGACTGTACGACATAAACCGATATGGTTGAAGCAATAGCTACTTTAGTGTGACACATTTGTGGGTACCGGTATCCCATGTGGTGAATCGAGGAGAATACGTGGCCTGTGTGGTGTCATGAAGCACTAACTGACCATAGAACCTTTAGTTGAACAACTTGGACATTAGGAAGTAAAGAGATAGCCAACTTTGGTGCAAAGCTGAAGATTTGTTGATACTCGATACTACACTCATTGAGATCGTACTTTTGGGATATTTTGGCCACAAGAAAAGATTGATTGTGCTAAAACAATGCCCAATGTAGAAAGATCAATGATATTAAGATTCCCTGGAACCCGTTTACTTTCTAGGACAGGTTGAACCAACTAAACTTCAAGATGGTACTTACCTAGGAAACCCATGCAAGCCTAAACCTAAGGTCTTTATGTGATTTTTTTATGATTAATTATTCATGACATCATAAACATCATAACATCCGAAGCATTCTCACTAACCATTTCAAGGATTTAGGAATTTATCTTTGTTCTGTTTTGTAGGACATGGCTTCCACTCATAGAAATACCATCTGAGTAAACTTCGTGAAAGTGCTTCCTCAACTTCAAGAGTTAGCATCAAGGGTGCCTGGAGATTCTCCATTCACCAAGGAATATGGTCGACTTCTCAACTTGGCTACCTTAAACTTCTAAGAAGAAATGATGTGTGTGCTCTTCCAATTCTTTGATCCTGTGCATCATTGCTTCACATTTCCTGACTATCAATTGGTGCCTACATTAGAAGAATTCTCTTAACGAATAGGAATGCATGTGCTTGATGAAATACCATTCACCGGTTTAGAGTAAATTCCAAAGCCTTAGGTTATTGCCAAAGTCTTGCATTTTAAGAGATCCGACATGTGGCAAAGGCTCGTTTGTTTTGTGAAGATATGGATTTTCAAGATTTTGAGGATGCCTTGACCCTTCTAATCTATGGCTTGGTTCTATTTCTCAATCCGGACCAACTCATGGATGTGAATACCGTCAAAGTTTTTCTCTCTCGTAATCCTGTACCTACTTTGCTTGGAGACATTCTACATTGTTTCCACACTCGTACCATGAAGAAGAGAGGAACTCTTTTGTGTTGTATTCCATTGTTGTCTAGGTGGTTTATTTCACACCTACCTTAATCAACATTGAAGAATGAACAAGGCTTGACATGGTATCAAAGGATGATGTCGCTCTCACACTCGGATATTCATTGGTGTTCCCGATCTTTGGAGGATATTACAGTTGTTGGCCGTTGCGGGGAGTTCCCTAATGCTCCACTCTTAGGAATTAGGGGAGGTATTACCTATAACCCTTCTCTTGCATTACGACAGTTTGGCTACGCGTGAAGAGATGGTCCCCATGATGCGCTCATCCAAGGTATGGTATTCGACTACGAAGGAGACATCCAAGGCTATTGTCAAAGGTTCATACGAGCTTGGAGAATGGTAAAACAATATTGGTAGCAAAACTTTGGGGCATAAAAATTCCATCCCTCTTGAGCCTTATCTCAAGTGGGTACGAACTTGTGCTCAAAATCTCACGATGCCTTACCCAGCCATCTTACATGTGATTATGGAGCCCATTGCTGAAGAAGACACCCCTTACATTCATCTTCATCCTAACATGCCTACCAACTTTGAAGAATTGCAAAGATCACGAATTCAACTCAAAGGGGAATGAGATACCTTTGAGGCACAGTTCTAAGCAAGTGTGAAGAAGGTTTTGGAGCTCACGAGGCAACTTCATGAAGAGCAAAGCCTGAATGCCTACATTACACCAAAGAGGATGCGCCCATGGGAAACTTGAGCCTTTCTTTTTTTTAGGAGTTTATTTTGTAACCTTTGTAAGCCCAAGATGCATTTGTAACTCATGAACTTTAATTCAATTAATGTTAGTTGTCTTCTCTTTGTCTAGCAAATTTAAATTCCATAAAATCCTTGAAAACATTGCATTCGCATAACATGCATCATATCATAAGCAGGTTTTCCAACACACGTTTCCTCATCTTTCTACTTTTTATTTTAGTACGAGATAGATCTCGAGCAAACTGGGAAGGACTTACAAACTCAAAACTCTCAGTTTCAAGAAACTCTGCTCAACTTAGCAAAGGGGCAGCAAGAAATGATGTCACTTCTGGTTACGAAGAAGAAGACAAAGAAGAAAGCCGTGATGAACATGGGGAAGAGGTTTAAAGGCCCCGCCCGAAAAGTCCAAGTTGACGAGGATTCCTCCGAGGAGGATGAGAATCAAGATGAAGATTCTAGGAGCACCCGTGCTGGGGGTGGAAACAATCAAATCTCTGAAGACGAAGATTATTTTAATGAGCAATACCCATCGGCCAACGACAAATATAAGCAACTAGAAGACAAATTGAAAGCTGTGGAAATCCAAGTTGTGCCTGGCTTAGACTTTGGTGACTTGGGTTTGGTTCCTGGGGTAGTCATTCCCCATAAATTCAAGATCCCCGCTTTTGCCAAGTATGATGGTGTCTCATGTCCGAAGCTTCACCTAAGATCTTACGTCCGCCAAATTCAGCCACATACCACTGATAAGAAACTGTGGGTGCACTTTTATCAAGAAAGTCTAGTTGGGACGCAGTTGAAGTGGTTTTATCAATTGGAAGGGACTAACATCCATACTTGGGACAATTTGGACACTGCATTTTCCCGCCAATATCAATAAAACACTGATCTTGTGCCAACTAGGGGGCAATTACAAGGCATGGCCATGGGTTCTAACGAGGGCTTCAAAGAATACGCTAAAAAATGGAGAGACTTGGTTGTCAGGGTGCTGCCACCTTTAACTAATAGAGAGTTGGTAGACATGTTTATGGGAACACTGATTGGTCCATTTTTCAACTTACTAATTGGAAGTTCATCATCCGGGTTCACTGAATTGATCTTGACTGGTGAGAGAGTTTAAAGCAAGATTAAAAGCGAGGGCCTCCACCTCTGATGTTGTGAAAAAGCCATTTGCTGGAGAAAAAAAAGAGACTAATGTTGTATATGGATCATGAAGTCGTACTAAGAATGATTGTCATCATTCGGTAGGGGTAGTATTAATTTCCAATCCTACACCTACTCCACAACAACAAGGGAATATGCGAAGGAAAAAGTTTCAAGAAAGATAGTATACTAAGATTAATATGTCACTAACTCAAACATTACAACACTTACTAAAGGCGGAGCTGGTTACATTGAGGGATCCTTCCCAAAACCCCAACACCTCCTCTCCTACATACAACCCCAATGCCAAATGCTCTTACCACTCTAACAGCCCAGGACATGATACCAATGATTGTTGGTATCTAAGAAACAAAATCCAAGACCTAATTGATAAAAAGACAATTGAATTTGACCCTCCGCCAACTCCAAATGTGATCACCGCACCCATGCCAAATCATGGTAAGGGTGTCAATGCTATTGAAGATACTTCTTTTGTTTCCTCCATCAATGAATTGACCACTCCTTTGAATTCTGTTAAAGATAATTTGTTGAAAGATGGAGTATTCCCTGGTTGCCTTGAAGACTGTTGCTACTGTGCTATACAAATTAATGGTTGTGAATGGCTGAAGAAAGGTGTCCAACACCTGATGGATGGCCATGAGGTTCTATTTGAAATAAATCCATATGTGAAAAGTTTGACCGAAGTTGTGTCTCAAAAATTTGCAGACGTATCCATCATTACTATCTCAAACAAACCTATAAAGATCACCTGAAAAGGTCCTATTAGGATTCCCATTGAACCAAGAATAGCTCCACCAATTATCACCACACCGAGGCCAGTCCCCTATTCTTCTGATAAGGTTGTGCCCTGGAATTATGGGGAGGAAGTGTACTACCATGGTGTCAAACAAGATTTGTGGATTGATGAAGATGAAATTGCTGATATTAGGAACATTGCTAGATCAAGTAAAGTCACTAGAACAGGGAGGATCTTCTCTCCAGAAATTTCACCTTCGATAAACACTACTACACCCATTTGTATTACTGTTGTTAAACCTATTGTTGATACCCGAGGAAAGGAAAAAATGACGGAGCCTACCCTGACGGAGGCGCCCACAAAAGATATTAACATTAAGGACCCATCTACCCAAGAGATGGGGGAGATTCTAAAAATCATCAAAAAAAGTGATTACAAGATAGTGGAACAGTTAGGGCATACACCTTCAAAGATTTATATGCCCTCTTTGTTGCTATGTTCTGAGGCGCATGCCCAAGCGCTGATAAATTTCCTGAAAAATGCTCATGTCCCACAAGAAACTATGGCTGACCAATTTGAAAATTGTGTAGCAAGCTTGACTTTCGACAATGGTTTAGGGTTCTCTGATTCATATTTGACCCTGATGGGGAAGAATCACAACAAAGATCTCCACGTCTCTATAGAATGCAAGGGAACTACCATGGCACATGTATTAGTGGATACTGGATCTTCTCTCAATGTCTTACCTAAAGGAGCTTTGGATAGACTAGACTGTGATGGACTGGTGATAAAACCTAGCGACATTGTAGTAAAGGATTTCGATGGTTCTAAGAGGATGGTCCATGGAGAGGTTGATCTCCCTATCAAGGTTGGGTCTCAAGTCTTCTACTCAACATTCTATGTGATGGATATCCGTCCTGCTTATTCTTGCCTGCTTGGACGCCCATGGATAGATGGGGTAGGTGCGGTGACTTCCACACTACATCAAAAGTTGAAATATCTGGTCAATGGGAAAATTGTTACCGTATATGGTGAAGAAGAGTTCATGATTAGTCATCTAAATTCATTCAAATATGTTGAAACGGATGGCGAGTTCATTGAAACTCCTTGTCAAGCCTTTGAAGTGGTCTCTCCCATGGTTACTGCTACCAAGTCCACCCCTGACACTCCCAAAGCTGCTAAAGATACACCAAGGATGGCTTCTCTCAAAGATGCTTGTGCTATTATTGAAGAAGGAGGTTGCAATATTTGGGGACAACTTTCTGATTTCCCTTTCAAGTCAGACAAATTTGGATTGGGCTTCACTGCCAAGGCTCAAAAGGAAATCCGATATGCTCCCATAGGGAAACCACCTCTCTGCATTAATAAGCATGAAGTAAATGCTCTTTAATACTCCAACGATGACTGTGACTTTGACGATTAGATCTACCCGACTGCCGGTGAACGACTCAACAATTGGCGTACCAAGGACTTCATTCTGATCTCCTTTAGCCAGAGTAATTACCATTTACTATTTTATTAATTTGAAGAACTTTGTTTGTAATTTTTATTGAAACAATGACTTTAAGCCATGTGCCATGCCCGGGGCACCATGGTCCATTTGTTAAGGTTTGTTCATTTTCATATGCCATATGATCATTCTAATGAAAAACATTGGACTCTTTTGCATTCAAATTTTATGCTCATTGTATTTCTTTCACTTTATTACATTTTCAAAATAGCTATGTGATCTTACATACACACACACATTTGCAGATCCATGTCCACTCCGAATCTCATTGATAATGCCCTGTTATTTCCATCTATGACTTTGAACATCCAATCTACCAAGCCGAAGACGAAGGCGAAGAAGATTTTGAAATAACCGAAGAACTAACCATACTTCTGATGCAAGAGGAGAAGGCCATTCAACTGCACGAAGAACCAAGTGAAGTGATCAACCTAGGTACTAAAGCAGACAAGAGGGAAGTCAAGATCAGCGCCAACTTGGAAGATGGTGTCAAGGGCAGATTGGTCCAGATGTTACACGATTACGTAGAGGTGTTTGCTTGGTCATATGAAGATATGTCGGGACTTGGTATCAATATCGTAGTTCATCGTCTGCCAATGAAGGAAGATTGTACTCTGGTCAAGCAAAAGGTTCATCGTATGCGGCAAGACATGTCTGAGAAAATAAAAGCTGAGGTAATGAAGCAGTTCGATACAGGTTTTCTGGAAGTGACGTCGTATCCCCAATGGGTTGCAAATGTGGTCCCAGTACCGAAGAAAGATGGAAAAGTCTGTATGTGCATAGACTACATATATTTGAATAGGGTTAGTCGCAAGGATGATTTCCCACTACCACACATTGATGTCTTGGTTGATAACATGGCTCAACACAAAGTTTTCTCCATGGATGGATTCTCCGGTTACAATCAGATCAAGATGGCGCCCGAAGACATGGAGAAAATGACCTTTGTCACACAATGGGGAACCTTCTGTTACAAGGTCATGCCTTTCGGTTTGAAGAATGCAGGGGCAACCTATCAACAAGCTATGGTAGCTCTATTTCATGATATGATCCATCATAAGATTGAAGTGTATGTTGATGATATGATTGAAAGGTTGCAAACTAAGGAAAAACACCTTGATCATCTTCACAAATTGTTTGAGAGGTTGAAGAAATATGAGCTAAGGCTGAATCCTAACAAATGCACCTTCAGAGTAAGATCTGGAAAACTCTTAGAATTTTTCGTCCATGGAAAAGGTATTGAGGTCGACCCTGCAAAAGTCAAAGGCATACAAGAAATGTCAACTCCATGTACTAAGAAGGAGGTCAGAGGTTTCTTAGGTCGACTCAACTATATTGTCCGGTTCATATCTCACCTAACTACTATTTATGAGCCAATCTTCAAACTGTTGAAGAAAGATCAAGTAGCCAGATGGAACGACGACTTCCAATTATCCTTTGACAAGATCAAAGAATACTTACAAGAACCTCCCATCCCGATGCCTCCATTTGAAGGAAGACCTCTGATTATGTACTTGACTGTATTAGAGAATTCAATGGGGTGTGTATTGGGCCAACATGACGAGTTTGGACGAAAAGAGCATATGATATACTACCTGAGCAAAAAGTTTACCGAATATGAAACAAGATATTCACTGCCCGAGAAAAATTTCTACGCTCTGGCATGGGCTGCTCGCCAGCTAAGACAATATATGTTGACTCACACCACTTTATTGATTTCTAATATGGATCCTATCAAGTATATCTTCGAGAAGCCAGCTCTCTCTAGACGAATAGCTAGATGGAAAATGATCCTGACTGAATATGACATCCAATATACTATACAAAAAGAAATCAAAGGAAGTGTGTTACAGATCATTTGGGCCATCAAGCTGTTAATGACTACCAATCCATGAACTTTGAATTCCTAGACGAGAATATCATGCTAATAACCGATTGTGACAAGCCTGGACCGTATGAAAGACCTGAAAAAGGATCCCAATGGACCATGGTTTTTGATGGAGCTTCCAATGCTTTAGGTAACGAAATTGGTGTTATGATTATTTCCCCCGAAGGTGGCCGTACGCCTTTAATTACCAGGCTTTGCTTCAATTGTACAAACAACATGGACGAGTATGAAGCATGCATCTTGGGTCTTAAAGATTCCATTGACTTAAGAATCAAATTCTTAAGCGTATACAGAGATTCATCCCTAGTAATCAGTCAAGTTAAAGTAGAATGGGACACCAAATACCCTAATCTGATTCCTTACAAAGAGTTTATGATGACCTTGATCCCATACTTCGAGGAGGTTACTTTTGAACACTTCCCAAGAGAAGAAAATAAGTTGGCAGATGCCTTAGCAACAATGTTGTCCATGTTCAAGGTCAATTGGGAAAACGAGGCTCTTAGGATTACAATCGAAAGATTTTACGAATCAACGCACTGTTATGAGATTGACACTGATGAAGAAAAACCATGGTATCATGAAGTGAGAAGGTACCTCAAAGCACAAGAGTATCCTGAAGGAGCCTCCATCTACGACAAGAAATTCTTGCGAAGGTTCTCAGCCAGATTCTTCCTAAGCAATAGGATTCTGTATAAGCACAATCATGATTCTACCCTGCTCCATTGTATGGACAAGAAAGAGGCAGAGAAGGTCATGGAGGACATACATGCGAGTACCTTCGGAACACACTCTAATGGACACACTATGGCCAAGAAGATTATGAGGGCTGGTTACTATTGGTCGACTATGGAAACTGATTGTCACCACCACTCGGGGACTTTCCATAAATGTCAGATCTATGCCGACAAGGTTCATGTACCTCCGATACCTCTAAATGTCATGACTGCTCGATGGCCATTTGCAATGTGGGGAATTGACATGATTGGAGAGATCAAGCCCACCGCCTCCAATGGACATCGTTATATCTTAGTTGCCATTGACTACTTCACCAAATGGGTCGAAGCTACTTCATTTGCCTCAGTTACTAAGAATGTTGTATCCCAGTTTATCAAGCATAACCTTGTCTTCGGTTATGACATCCCTGAAAGTATCATCACCGATAACAAAACCAACCTCAACAATTCTATGATCACTGAACTCTGTACGCAGTTCAAAATCAAGCATCATAACTCCTCTCCTTGCAGACCTAAGATGAATGGTGCAGTGGAAACTGCCAACAAGAATATAAAGCAGATTATGTAAAAGATGGTGGTGACCTACAAAGATTGGCATGAGATGTTACCATTTTCTCTTCATGGTTATTGTACTTCGGCTCGAACACCAACTGGGGAAACCCCTTTCTCTTTAGTCTATGGCATGGAAGTTGTCTTGCCTGTTGAAGTTCAGATTCCTTCTCTAAGGATTATGAAAGAAGCAGGGTTAGGAGAAGATGAATGTGTTTAGACAAGATTAGATCAGTTGAATTTAATCAACGAGAAGAGATTGGCTGCTGTCTGCCATGGTAAAATGTATCGAAAGTGTATGATCAAGGAATTCGATAAGAAGATCAAGCCTCGAGGATATCAGACTGGCGACTTGGTAATAA
Source organism: Vicia faba (assembly GCA_948472305.1). Classification (NCBI taxonomy): domain Eukaryota; kingdom Viridiplantae; phylum Streptophyta; class Magnoliopsida; order Fabales; family Fabaceae; genus Vicia; species Vicia faba. The sequence continues at coordinate 406,544,698 of OX451740.1, read as the reverse complement.
AGCGCATCATTTTACCACAAGGAGATCCCAGGGACAAATGGAGTCCCACCTACGAAGGGCCATTTGTTGTCAAGAAAGTATTCTCTGGCGGTGCTATGATGCTAACCACTATGGACTGCGAAGATTTCCCGCATCTGGTAAACGCGGACATAGTTAAAAAATACTATGCATAAAAATGACCCGCTAGGTTGACATACCTAGGAAAAATAAGGGCATCCCAGTGAATCAAAAAGATTCGGCCAAAATTTAGGGATATATACAAAGGATTGTATACCCAACAAGTTGAAAACCCGAAGGGGCAGCTTGGGCAAAAAAGGGTATCCTGGTGGGATGAAAACCCAAAAGGGCGGTCCAGGAAAAAGTTAAGGATCAAAGCGTATGACTATGTCCCGTAAAATCACTACAACCAGCTTTATTACCAAAGTCTAATTTCAATGGTACAAGATCAATTCAATCAACTCCTTTCAACGGAAAGGGATGATGTTCGAAGACATACAGGAAATAGCAGAGTTGTAACCTAATGAGATCACTTCCACATGGCTATATTTTTTTTCAATTTGTATTCTTTTCTTTCTGTCGACGAATTCCTCTTACTAGGATTTTTGTCTCCCTGTACAAAAACGCTTGTTTTTAGGCAAATTATCAATATTAATACACTTTGAAGTGCAAACTTTTTATTTCTTTTGTTTTGAGTGAAAAAACGTCCAACGACTAAAATTGAATGAACATATGCATATAAACATGATTAACTGTTAACAAATATACACACAAGAACAATAATAAGCATTTAATCAAGGATTTAGGATACCCCCACAGAGTTGCTTCAATAAAATATCCCCATGGAGTGAATTCCTACATTCTCATCTGAAGTTCCAATCGACATATTCCCTGGAAATTCTCTTCCCCAACCAAGTTTGGACTTCCAAAACTGGCAAAGAAACCTTGCAAAAGTTATTTCCCAGATAAATTCATTTTCCCAGTAAAGTCTTTAACATGGTTTATTTCCCCAATGGACCACAATATCCATATCTTGAGTCTATTCCTCAGAGTACTACATATCAACTGACAAAATTCCTTTTCCCCAGCGGAGTTTATATTATCCCTAGAAAGTTGCTGAAAAGCCTGGAATCTGACCAGATAATAGTTAACTTCATCTTCCCCAGACGAGTTGGAAGATTATCCATATCTTTTGTCCCCAGTCAGGATATATGAGAATTCCCTAGTAGAGAAATGGCCAACTAAAGCTCCTGAACTCTACTCCCCAAGCAGAAATCAATATTCCTCGCAGAGTTTCCTCAAACAACAATTCCCAGCGGAAGCATTCTAAAACAAGATACACATACTTTTCATATCCAGAAGTAGTCTGAAATTTAGCTTCCCAAAAATCCCCAACATTAGTCAGGGATTTATTTTCCAAGACGTAGATACATTTCAATAACATTACACATTCACACATCATGACATATACATACAAAGCGCATATAACCCAGTCTCATATTTTGAGAATATCATTACGTAATGCATGCATCGTAACATTGCATGCAACTAACTCTTTACCTTTTCAAGAAAAGATCAAATAACAGATACATGTCATTAACTATCTACGAATTTCTCCAGAGGCTAAAATCTGACAAATATTTCCATCAAAGATTTGTCCCAGGGAGTTATTCTAAATAATATCTCTCTGAGGAAAAATAGAGCTTAGATTCCTTCATTACCTTTTGAAGTAGTAGTAGTCAAATATTCCTTCATTACTTGTTGAAGTAATAGTCATCAAAGATTCCTTCATTACCTGTTGAAGTAGTAGTCGTCAAGATTCCTTCATTACATGTTAAAGTAGTAGTTGTTAGAGATTCCTTCATTACCTGTTGAAGTAGTAGTCGTCAAGATTCCTTCATTTCCTGTTGAAGTAGTAGTCGTCAGAGATTCCTTCATTACCTATTGAAGTAGTAGTCGTCAAGATTCCTTCATTACCTGTTGAAGTGGTAGCCGTCATAGATTCCTTCATTACCTGTTGAAGTAGTAGTCATTAAGATTTCTTCATTACCTGTTGAAGTAGTAGTCGTCAGGATTCCTTCATTACCTGTTGAAGTAGTAGTCGTCAGAGATTCCTTCATTACCTATTGAAGTATTAGTCTTCAAGATTCCTTCATTACCTGTTGAAGTAGTAGTCATCAAGATTCCTTCATTACCTGTTGAAGTAGTAGTCGTCAAGATTCCCTCATTACCTGTTGAAATAGGAATCGTCAGAGATTCCTTCATTACCCGTTGAAGTAGTAGTCGTCAAGATTCCTTCATTACCTATTGAAGTAGTAGTCGTCAAGATTCATTCATTACCTGTTGAAGTAGTAATCGTCAAGATTCCTTCATTACCTGTTGATGTAGTAGTCGTCGGAAATTCCTTCATTACCTATTGAAGTAGTAGTCGTCAAAGATTTCTTCATTATATTTATCCATATCTAATAATTATTTATCATCTCTCTAAATGGAATCTATAAGCCCATTCCCTACACAATCGACCAACAAAATTAAATTCGTACACCAAGCGAGTGCAAATTTTTAGGCACTCTAGTGTTCAGTCATCTTCTACCTGTAAGTCACGAATGGCGGACCTGCCAATCTAACTCTTCAGGTTTAAGAAGATTGAACAGGGGAAGCTGTTGTACCCCTAAAATTTGCCCTCTCTTTTCTCAAAGTCATTTATGAAAAAAAAAAGATCTCAAATGCTCAAGGTTTCTCTAAGATTTGATCAGACAAACTCATCTAACACAGAGGCCAAATTAGGTTTTTGTTTTATCAAGAAAAATTGGAATTCTAATGCCTCAAATGACTTGAATGGATAATTATAAACCTTCAAGAATTCTCGTATCAAGTTTCAAGTCTTGCATCTCAAAATTGCTCAGTCAATTGATCAGATGACCCAAAATCAGCTGTATTGAGTAAAAAGTCAATTATGGTCAACCTACAGTCAAATTTCAAGATTTTTGACCAATATCAACATTTTGAAGGTATATGTGTCAATTGATCAGTTTTGGATCACAATTCCCCAAGAAAAATGTTCAAATCATCAAAAGGGCAAAATGGTCAAAGTTAGGGTTTTGACTGTATTTGACTGATCAAGGTTTTTTTTGGACCTAATACATGATCTAATGGGTTGAAGCACAATCTCAAGGATTCAAATACAATGTCTTAAACTAACTTCAGGGCTTAAATCATTTCTCAAGATCAATTGATTGATAGTTGAAATTCAGTTAACTAATGAAAAGTCAACTGATACACTATAAGTCAAAGTTTGACTTTTTGATCAAAATTGAGTTTCAAAGATCACATTTTATCAAGATGTTCAAAAATATAAAACTTGATCATCAAGAAATCAAGAAAGTCAAAAGTCATTTTGAAAAGTCAAAGTTTTCAAGACTTAAAAATTTTTCTAAGTGTTTTAAGTCTTGTTTTTTTCATAACTTCATGTCAACTTTACACCAAGATGCAAGATGATTCAAAGAAAACTTCCAATATGAAATTTGTAGATCTAGATGAGATCTACAACTTTCCTTCAAGTCCTATAAGTGCTTGTATTTTGAGTTATAAATTCATGAAGTCATGCACTTTTTCTTAAAACACTTAGTGAAAACTTGACCTAGTTTAGGCAGATTTTTGACCTAACTTCATGGAAATTTTTCATATAGTTCCAAATTGATTCTTCAAAAATGAAAAACATGAAGGTTGTATAGGATGTTCCAAGATTTTAAAAATGTCTAAGAACTCATTAAGTTCATTCTTGAGCTAGGAGAATCGAAGAGATGAAGTCAGGGTTTCAAACTTGAATTACAAGTCAATTTTGTGATGAACACTTGACCAAATCCATAGCCATGCTGCATAACCTTTACTTTGCAAGCCTCAAAATTGTGTTTCACTCCATAATTAATGGTTTACACAACTGATTGAGCCATTATCCAATTGATTCAAGCATTATCCAAACCAAATTTCCATTTTGGGAAGAAAGTAACCATTCCATTCTTGTAAAGATCACTTTAATCACAAAGTCAACTTCTTGAACCTCTAACTTGTTTCTTCTGCACACACTTAACCTACCTGGCCAGAAGAAACATGTTTAAAGTTTTGAACCACTCTAGAGGGCATGGTACACGCATTGGAACCATGCTCATCAATGTTGCTTCAAAAACAAGGCAAATCCACAAACATGTGATTCTTGATTTCTGACTTCTCCAAGCATCCAAACTTCTTGATTATAAATAGAGACGCTATTTGTGAGCTAAAAAATGGATTCTCAAGCCCTTAAACTCACTCAGACTCTCCCAAACTCAGATTGAACACAAAACTCCATTGTTGTGCAGAATCTGACCAAAAACTCTCATCTCTTAAACCACTCGTGTGTTTCCTCTCCAAATCATCACAAAAACTTTCTTACATCAATTACAAATCCCCATCCCCTGATTCCAAACTGTAACACAATTTTCACCATTGTCCAAACTTAAAAATAGGGGTCTGCAACTTGACTTCTCCAGGCCATTTCAGCCACTCTCAGTTTAAGCTAAGCATTGCATTAGCTTCCAAGAGACTCAAGGAAGCTAACCTAATCATTGCAGCACTTTGAATGAAGCTCATTTTCAAAACACAAAATCCATTTCTGAGGTAAGTTTTCTGATTTTTTGAAATCTCCATATAGACATTCTTAGCTTTCCATTTTGAAAGAAAAAATGTAGACATCATAGCCCTGAAGCTGACCATGTCCTTAGAATTCATTTATATTGTTTGAGTAGGGAGAATTTTAGGTTTGAAATCTCTGAAAAAGTAAGGTCAAAATTTGGTACCATTAGAAATTCTCATTCATCTTTGATTTATAGCTTTAGTTATTTACATTTTTGGAATCGTGGTTAAATTACAAGCAAATTTGATGTTTATATTTTTGCAATTGGTTGAGAGATGAAGAAGATACCAAATTCAAAAACGGATGTTGAAGGTCTGGCGCGAGGAAGAAGAAGATATAGGCCATGGACTTGTTTTAAAATATATTGTGATGGTTTTGTTTTAATACACAGATGTATCACCACCCTAGTGGTTAAAGCGCAGACATGTTACCTCTTGGACCTGGGTTCGAGCCCCAGCGTCCATTTTGTTTATTTTTCCATATTTTCTTGTTTCACTTTTTTGTTTGATTGCAGCGTTGGGCCTCCCTCCATTGGGACTTGCCATTTTTCCATATTTTCTTTTTTCTGATTACAAAAAAAAATCAATATTGGGCCTAAAACCAAACAAAAACTGCTTTACTCATATACCACCCATTCCACTTTCCAAACCCCTCCCATTTTAATTTTACATTCTCATTTAATTTTATTTTTTTATGTATCATTTTTATTATTATTATTATTATTATTATTATTATTATTATTATTATTATTATTATTATTATTATTATTATTATTATTATTATTATTATTATTATTATTATTATTATTATTATTATTATTATTATTAATCAAAAATACCAAAAATATTTTATATTTTATTTAGACTAATTAATATTTTTATTTTCTTATTAAATTTAATTTATTTTCTTAATTAAATAAATATAGACTTAGTTTATTTTATTTTTTTCTTTTAATTAATTTAGAACTTAGGGTTTGATTTAATTAATTTCTTTCTCTAGATTCATTAAAAACCTTTTTCATAAAAACCTAAAAATTTGCTTCTTAACTAATTTTATTTTCTAAATTTAATTTGGTTTAGTTTTCTAAAGTTAATTTAGACTAATTAATTATTTTTTTTCTTTTTTTAGTTTAAACAAGTTAAACCCCTTTATACACCAAACTCAAAGAAAAAACAATTTTCCTTTTTCTTTCCATATCACCTTTCCCTTGTACATTATCATACATTTCTTGTACATTTTATTCTTGCAATATTCAATTGTAATAGTAAATTAGGTTTTATTTACTTGCTTCTCCCATTTGTAAATCAAACCCCCATCCCCAAATGATGTAATATCGTAGACTTTTACATTTCCGCAATTTATCACTTTCAATATAAATGCTAGTAATTAGGGTTTGTATGGCAAGACATAAAATCAACAAATAGAAAACCCTAATTTAAAGACAATTAAGCATGAAAACAAACACTTTGCACACTTGCAACCCTAGGGTTAACCTCACTTGTTGCCTTAGAATTGAAACAGTCATGTCCCTCGAACGTGGGCTACTTTAGCAATGACCCTCGAATAAAAGATTAGTCCCTCGATGACCCTTCAACGTTGCCTTCGATAAACGATCTTAGACCCTTACGATAAATTGCTAAAGTATCCTACAATGTTGTCTTCTATAACTGTACGACGACTCACGCATGTCCCTTCACATCCAATGATAAGGCTTCTTACCAATCAATGGTAAGACAAAAATATATAAAGGAGAAAGAAATGAACAAAGACTTTTTGAGTAGGTAGTACACTTGTAGTTGCTTGCTCACAACCATTTTCAAAACATCTCTCAAAACACACCAACACTTTCAAATGAAATATTTTCAAAAGTCAACACTTTGTATACATTTTCGCTGAAACGAGAATCATTACAAAGTTCTCCTAAACAAAGACACTTTTCAAAAATACTTTCAAACAAATCACAAACACATTTCAAACAAAGCATTTCAAAGTGATCAAGCAACTAAGAGCCCGTAGATACTACGGATGAAAAGGGTGCTAACACCTTCCCTTTTCATAACTTACCCCCCGAACTCAAGAAAATTCTCAAAAGGTCTTTCTTGTTCTTTTCACCCTTTCCTTTATTGGATAAAAGAAAAGTCGATGGCAACTCTTGCTATCAGCAACAATTGCGATAAAATGCAAAACACCCAAGTCAGTTCTCCCACCGTATTACAGAACTGGAGACTCTGGTGGAGAGTAACTTAAAAGTGGGGTTACCTAAGAGACTAAATCGCCTTTAAATGCTTTCATTGTTTGACTTGTTTGCTTTACATTTTGGGTCTTTGTTTGGGTTTTTTATTGATTCTCTACCCGAATCCGGAAACATTATTAGGTAAGTAGCAAAGATTGTGGAGACTGTACAGCGTAGACCGATATGGTTGAAGCAATAGATACATTAGTGTGACACATTTATGGGCACCGATATCCCTTGTGACAAATCGAGGAGAATATGGGGCTACTGTATGGTTTCATGAAGCATTAACTGACCATAGAATCTTTAGTTGAACAATTGGGCATTATGAAGTAGTGAGATAGCTGACTTTGGTACATAGCTGAAGATTGGTTGATACTCGATACTACACTCATTGAGATATAACTTTTGGGTTATTTTGGCCACACGAAAAGATTGACTGTGCTAAAACAATGCCCAATGAAGAAAGATAAATGATATTGAGATTCCCTAGAACCCGTTTACTTTCTAGGACAGGTTGAACAAACTAAACATCAAGAGGGTACTTACCTATGAAATCCATGCAAGCCTAAACCTAAGGTCTTTGTGTGCTTTGTTTGTGATTAATTATTCATGACATCATAACATCATAAGCATTCTCACTAACCATTTCAAGAATTTAGGAATTTATCTTTGTTCTGTTTTGTAGGACATGGCTTCCACTCTTAGAAATACCATCCGAGTCAACTTCGTGAAAGTGCTTCCTCAACTTCAAGTGTTAGCATCAAGGGTGCCTGGAGATTCTCCATTCACCAAGAAATATGGTCTACTTATCAACTTGGCTACCTCAAACTTCCAAGAATAAATAATGTGTGTGCTCTTCCAATTCTTTGATCCTATGCATCATTGCTTCACATTTACCAACTACCAATTGGTGCCTACATTAGAAGAATTATCTCAACTTCTAGGAGTGCATGTGCTTGATCAAATACCATTCACGGGTTTAGAGGAAATTCCAAAGCTCGAGGTTATTGGCAAAGCCTTGCATTTGAAGAGATCTGACATTGTGGCAAATTAGGAAACAAGGAGTGGAGTTAAGGGTTTCTTAGCCATGTTCCTGGTGGAAAAGGCTCATTTGTTTTGTAAAGATATGGATTTTCAAGCTTTTTAGGATGTCTTGGCCCTTCTAATCTATGGCTTGGTTCTATTTCCCAATCCGGATCAACTCATAGATGTGAATGCCGTCAAAGCTTTTCTCTCTCGTAATCCCGTACGTACTTTACTTTGAGACATTCTACATTGTTTCCACACTCGCACCATGAAGAAGAGAGGAACTCTTTTGTGTTGTATTCCATTGCTGACTAGGTGGTTTATTTCGCACCTACCTCGATTGACATTGAAGAATGAACAAGGCTTCACATGGTCTCAAAGGATGATGTCACTCTCACACTCGGATATTCATTGGTGTTCACGATCTTTGGAGAATATTACCGTCATTGATGTTACGGGGAGTTCCCTAATGTTTCACTCTTAGGAATTAGGGGAGGTATTACCTATAACCCTTCTCTTGTATTATGACAGTTTGGGTATGCACGAAGAGATGGTCCCCATGATGCGCTCATCCAAGGTTTGGTATTCGACTAAAAAGGTGACATCCAAGGCTATCGTCAAAGGTTCATACGAGCTTGGAGAATGGTAAATAAAGTGGATAGAAAGACTTTGGGGCATAAAAGTTACATCCCTCTTGAGCCTTATCTCAAGTGGGTACGAACTCGTGCTCAAAATATCATGATGCCTTACCCAACCATCCTACCTGTGATTATGGAGCCCGTTGCTGAAGGAGACACCCCTTACACTCTTTTTTATCCTGACATTCCTCCCAACTTCGAAGAATTGCAAAGATCGTGGATTCAACTCAAAGGGGAACGAGATACCTTTGAAGCACAATTATATGCAAGTGAGAAGAAGGTTTTGGAGCTCACAAGGAAACTTCATGAAGAGCAAAGCCTGAATGCCTACATTGCACCAAAGAGGATGTGCCCATGGGAAACTTAATCCTTTCTTTTTTTTGTTTTAGGAGTTTATTTTGTAATCTTTGTAAGCCCAAGAGGAATTTGTAACTCATGAACTTTAATGTAATTAATGTTTGTTGTCTTCTCTTTGTCTAGCAAATTTAAATTCCATAAAATCCTTGAAAACATTACATTCGCATAACATGCATCATATTATAAGCAAGTTTTTCGACACAGGTTTCCTCATATTTCTACTATTTATTTCAGTATAAGATGGATCTCGAGCAAACTATGAAGGACATGCAGACTAAAAACTCTCAGTTTCAAGAAACTCTGTTCAACTTAGCAAAGGGGCAGCAAGAAATGATGTGACTTCTGGTTACAAAGAAGAAGACAAAGAAGAAATCTGTGATCAACATGGGGAAGAGGTTTAAAGGCCCCGCCCAACAAGTTTAAGTTGAAGAGGATTCCTCCGAGGAGGATAAGAATCAAGATGAATATTTTAGGAGCACCCGTGCTGGGGGTGGAAACAATCAAATCTCTGAAGACGAATATTATTTTGAGTAGGAATACCCACCATCCGACGATAAATATAAGCAACTAGAAGACATTTTGCAAGCTGTGGAAATCCAAGTTGTTCCTGGCTTAAACTTTGGTGACTTGGGTTTGGTTCCTGGGGTAGTCATTCCCCACAAATTCAAGATCCTCGCTTTTTCCAAGTATGATGGTGTCTCATGTCCGAAGTTTCACCTAAGATCTTACGTCTACAAAATTCAGCCAAATACCGCTGATAAGAAACTGTGGGTGCAATTTTTTCAAGAAAGTTTAGTTTGGACGCAGTTGGAGTGGTTTTATCAATTGGAAGGTACTAACATCCATACATGGGAGGATTTGGCCACTGCGTTTTACCGCCAATATCAATATAACGTTGATCTTGCGCCAACTAGGGTGCAATTACAAGGAATGACCATGGGTTCCAACGAGGGCTTCAAAGAATACACTCAAAAGTTATGCTTTTGTTGTTTTTCTTGGCCTTGTAACCAATATCCAATTCAAATGTTTAAAGTGACCCAATAAGTTCATCAAATCTCGTGTTGTTGATGTCCTGAGCTTCTTTAATAGTTGTGACCTTCATGTAAAATCTCATAGGAAAGGACCTAAGAATATTTTGCTCAGCATTGCTTCTGACATCTTCTCTCCCAAGGCACTTAAACCACTATCAATTTTAAGAATCTTCATATGATATTCTTAAATTGTTTCATCATCATTCATCTTCAAATTCTCGAATTTTAAAGTGAGAAGCCAAAGTCTTGAAATCTTCACCTTAGAAGTACCTTCATAAGTTGGCTTCAAAATTTCTCAAGCTTCATTGGCCACGATACACGTATTAATCATCTTGAAAACATATTTGTCTATTCCATTGAATAGAGCATTTAAAGCCTTGGAATTTCCAATGGCTTCCTTATAATCATTTTCATCCCAGTCTTCTTCAGGTTTTATGGTTTCAGTTTCAATCTCTTTCCCATCTTTGTCAATGACCTTCAAAACAAGATGCTTCCATCCTTTCAAAAAATACTTCCAAGCTTTTTTCTCCATGGATTTCAGAAAAGCTACCATTCTGACATTCCACCAATCATAGTTTGAACCATCCAACATAGGTGGTATGTTTTTATATCCTCATTCTTTCTCTATAGTTCCAGAAAATATATCCCTGAATCTCACCCAATAAACCAAATATGGTACCTGCTCTTAATGCCAGTTGAAATTTTGGCACACACATAATATCAAAAGTCAAGACTGATGTCTCAACAATACAAAATGTCGCAACAGATGTTATGACATCTGCTGACAAAACATTAAACAATAACAATAATACAAAATTATAACTTGCAAAAAGTAAAGGAACACACAAAATTATTAACCTAGTTCGGTGCAAACTCACCTACTCTGGGATACCAAGCCAGGAAGAAATTCTACTATCAGAAGTACTAGTTCAAAGCCTAAACAGTCCCATTTTACAACTTCTCGCCTAATCCCTACTCAGTGCAACTTCTACCTAGACACCTCCTAGATATGAGAAATCGTCATCTCCGTTCCAATAACTCCACTGATAAAAAGTACTACTCCCAATCCCAAGGAGTGTCTCAAGAAACCAAAAAGGAAGAACACACTTCTACATTACAAATACTTAGTTTACTTAAAAGCTTCACTAAGAACAATACTTAACTCTTGCTCACAAGCTTAGAAGAGAAAAATAAATTGATGAACAAGTAATAATCATTCAACTCAAATGCATCAAAGATACACGAGGACATACAAATAAAAACACGAAGAACCTAAGTAACTATCAAATCCTAAATCCTTATTTTTCACAAGGTTTTACAATAAAAACTATGCTTGAAAACTAGGTCTTGGACGACTCCTTATATAAACTTTTGTAGTTGGGCTTGGACTCTTCAATCAGATATAATCTTTAGCTCTAAATCCCTACATAATATTCTCCACAAAAATGGAAACAAAAACAATCTTTCAAATATTTCCTAAAAAGTCTCAAAGATCATTTTTATGAAATAAATCAATCTGCAATTATTCCTAATAATTCTTGATTTCCTGCGCCTGGTATGAGTACTAGAAACATCTAGAATATCATATTTTTCAATCAAATATTCAAGGATAAATATGTAACTCATGATCTTCTGTTGCACCATGTTACAATGTCTGATAGTACATCTGTCAAATAAGTAGTTGCATACACTATTATATCAGCCGATCAAGATGTTATGACATCTTATTTAACATTAGGTTGCAATACATTTTCTTCCCAAATAGAAAATGTTGATATAATTATTGTCAACTATTTTTTTTACCAAAATTATTTCCAACCATAAAATCACAGACCTAACAGTGTTAATCTTGTTTCTCATTACTTTTCAAACTTGACTCAAACCACCAAATGCTCTTGACTCGATCCAAATATGAATTTTTCACTAATTTTTGTGCTTGATCTCCAGCACCTATAAATCACGTTCAACTCTCAACAATTAAAAGAGTGAATGTTAGAAAACATATTCTTTCATGGATGATTTGGAAACTCACAAAACATTTTTTCTTATTTTTTCAAAATGGTTTTGAGTCTTTCTTGAACACTTGCAATTGATTTTTTTTCATTTTCTATCTCATTCTTTTCATTGTTACATAGATCCAAATCTTATCTCGAACTATTCATGATTGATTGAGGAGATCCTTTTTTAGAAATTAACATTTCTTTGAATATTTGTTTAAGATCTCAGGTGCTTGCAAGATTGTTTGGTGTTGTGACCGGATGTGAAAACTCCAATGAAAAAGAAGAAGGTTCTTCTCTCCAGATTGACATTGGTAGTTGTGAGAAACCCCTTCATATAATTAGTTTTGAATGATATCAAATAAGTGTGAAATAATCAATGAATGTTGAAAATGCTTTACCTATATGTGTGCATTGTAAAAATACAGTATAACTTGTTTAAAAAGAGTTAAGAATGTGTTTTACACATAAAACACTGTTATGAGTCGACACAAAGAACTTTGCATCGACACATACTTAAGCAAAGAATCATAAAAATGATTCAACTTTAGTATGATTCGACATATCCATGCCATGTGTTGTACCCCAAAATTTTCCCTCCCATATTTCTCAAAAAACATTTCGAGAAAGATCCCCAAGTTGCTCAAGGTAGTCCAAGGGTTGGCCAGACAAGCTCTCTCCTAAGGTAGTCTACCTCAAATTAGGGTTTCATGTTGCATCAAGATACTTGAGTCCAAGGGATCCCAAATTCTCACCAATGTCTTAATATGTTATCAAGATCATCCATGAAAAGTTTCAAGCCTTGTAGAGGAAGTTTGCTCAGTCAATTGCTCAAAGGTCTGAAAATCGACTGTGCTAGGGCCTAAGTCAAGTGTGGCCCACATACAACCAAACTTCAATATTTTTGGTCAACATCCTCATTTTGAAGTATATTTCATCATTTGATCAATGGTTTATCATGATTCATCAAGGATTGCTCATAATTCCTCAAGAATCAAAAGTTGCTAAATTAGGGTTTTGTAGGAAAAGTCAACTCAACTTTGACCAAGCATAACTTTCTCATACTTTATGAGAAATGGCCCATCCAAAGCTCATTTTGAAGAGAATGCAATTCCCTACAATCCATATTCATCTCCCAAGTTCAAAATATGCACTCACAAGAAGTTATGAATTTGGACATTATAGGTCATATTGGAAAGTCAACAAAAACACCTTTTTTGTCAAAGCTTCATACATGAGCATGGAATATCAAAATGATATGCGACCAAAAGGGTTGCTTAGAGGACATCTCAAGCTTTCTAAAAAGTCCAACAACACCTTCAAAGAGACAAAATTTAGGAAGTTATGCATTGGTGAAGTTGACCCTTTTTGCAAAATTGCCAAAAGTCAACTATGCCTAAAACTTCAAATTTTGCCAAATGGGCCCAATCTTATTCACTTGTTTTAAGTTGGCAGCATAGTCCACGAGCTCTAGCCCTTGCCACTTTTCATTATCATGTTTTTATTATTTATTTTGATTTTGATTTGATTTAAATCAATTTTAATCAAAATAAATCATGAGAAAATCCAAAATATTGAAAACAAAAGATTTTGTGCTTGTTTCGGGTTTTAATTACAACTAGCATCAAATCAAACTCGTGCAAGGCATTAGGGTGGAAAAAAAGTTTGATTTTAGTCCAATTTTGGAATTATATTCAAGAGAATCAAATCACAATCAAATTCAATAATGGAAGAAGATTGAGTACATTCTATCAACCCTAATTCATTCCTTGATACATATAGAAGCAAGGCAGACCCAAAAACAAGAGAGAAGGAGGTGCAGCATCAAGAACACAAACTTGAAAAATCAAGAAAAAGTGCAAACACGAATTCCCATCTAGAGGCAATTTCAGGACCTTTGAACCATTCCAATCATTTTCTGAGGTCATCCGCAAGCCAAAGCAATCCCAAACAAGCGTTTTCAGGCCTTATATCGCACTGCAAGTCACCCAAGGCATGGCTTCTTTTTTGAAATCGAATAGCATTATTCTTGTACTTATAGCATAAAATAATTGTACATTCTTGATCACCATCATGCTTGCAAGCTTTCTATAATAGCCAATTGCATTTTCATGGACTGAATCGTGAGCTGCCATTGTTAGGTTTTTGGATTCCGTTTTAGGGTTTTTGCTTGCAGGTAAAATTAGCCTTCATGAATGGTACCATCATGTTCAGGAGGACAAGACGAATCCAACCATGGAATTAGATGTCATTTATATTGCTCATGGAGGATTTTGGAACGAGCTTTGTTTATAGTGACGGATAAACGTCCGTAGGTAAAAGTGTTTCACTTTTACCAACTGTGCAAGGTTGAAGATGCCTGCATGTCACCTTTCCATTGGCATATTTGAATCTGGCGCGCGTTTTTCTTTGTTCTCCACTAACCCACTTTGTTTTCCATATTATCATTATTATTCATTTGATATACAAATTGAACAAGTGGCGCAGTTGGTGAGTGTGGCGTTGGTAATTGCTTCAGGTCCTGGGTTCGAATCCCAGGTGACCCAAATATTTCATGTATTTTGCCTTTTCAGGATTCAGTGCATACACAAGCCAAGGAGCACCAAGCTCCCTCAATATCCAACCATTCAGGAATCCAAGAAGCCAGATCTGATGGCTATGATGTGATGACCATGGTGTGCCTCAGCCAAGGCAATGCGCTGGATCTCAGAAGTCAACGTGGACTTCCATCTTTGGGCCCAGAATTCTGATTCTTGCACCCCCCTAATTGCAGGCCCAATATCTCTTCTTTATCTTTTTTTATATTTGTTTTATTTTATTTAATTCATTCATTTTATTTACTAACACAAATAATTATTTTCTTTTTTATCAAAAATCACAAAAACATTACTTTTCATAAATTAGGTCTAGATTTTATTTTTATTAAAAATTAATTAATTTAATTAGGTTTGTTAATTTAGATAACTTTAATTTCTTTTTTGTACATAATTAAAATTAATTAGAACAAATAGGTTTTATTTCTAATTTAAATTAGATTTTCTTTTTTATAAATAACCAAAAAAAATCAAAATAGGTCATTTTATTATTTTCATTAATTAATTTAATTAACTAATTAATTGTACATTTAATTTTAAAATCTAAATTATTTTCTTTAAAAAAATATTAAAAACAACAAAAACATTTTCTCTTTTAATTAGGATAGAAGGGTCAAAACCCTAGTTCGCATTCATTCTAATTTTCATCGCACGCTTTATTTTATTATTTTTATCCATATTAATGTAACTGTTCACAAGTTGTAATAGCTAATTAGGACTTTTTATTTCCATTTACCTCTTTATTTCAAAGGGCTTGTTTTTGGCTATGTAAATACCCGAAGCCTTGTAATAGCGTAGTTTAATTTCCGCACTTTAAATTCCACAAATATTTAACTGTTAGATGTATGCTATTAGGATGCATGACAAGAATGTATGTGAAAAGCTTTAAAACAGTTAGATAACCCTAACATGTGCAAAGATAAATAATATGAAAATGAATCACTCGCACATGCACATTCCTAGGGTACACCCCCACTTGGTTGCCTTCGGTAAACGGTCATTGAGTATAGGATGCTTTAGTGGTCGTCCTTTTGTCCAAAGATCAAAGTTGCCTCGGAAAGGTTGCCTCAGATATTGTTGCCTAAGATAAATTGATCTAAGACATTAGGGTTATCACTAAAACGTCCTAACATTGCTTTAGTGACCGAACGTCCCTTTCGAATTGACCCTCAAAAACTCCAACGACGGTGCTACCTACTCACTAATAGTGGGATAGTGCTGTCTAAAGGAAACAAAACATAGATCGATTCTTTTTTTGAGTAGGTAGATTAACTCTTAAGTACTTGCTCAAACAAAACGAACTTTTTCCAAACTTACACTCCATTCAAAACAAATTTTTCAAAAACACTTCATTACACTATTGAAGACAGAAGCAAGAGTTAAATCGAAGTCAAAACAAAAGCTTTTCAAATCACACAAACACAAAGAAAACAATTTTGAAAATGATGAGCAACTACCTAAGAGCCCATAGATAACTATAGATAGAAAGGGTGCTAATACCTTCCCTTTCTATAATCTACCCCCGTACTCAGAAATATCTCGAAAAAGGAATTTTTCTGTGCTTTTTTCCTTTCCTTGTAGGATAAAATAAAAGACGGTGGCGACTCTTGCTTACCGCGACATTTTGCAAACACAAACGCAAAACACAAACTAGCATTCCTAAAAACACGTCACGATTCTGGCCACCGTATCACAGAACTGGCGACTCTCCTGGAGAGAAATAAGTGGGGTGTACCTTAGGATTAGTTCATCATATTGTTTTCAATTGTTTGATTTGTTTGCTTTATCTTTATGGGTTTTGTGTCGGAGTTACTATAGATCCTAACTCGGATCTGAGGAACACCTTTTAGGTAAGTAGCAATAGACTGTGAGGGAACTGTACGGCGTAGACCGATACAGTTGAAGCAGTAGCTACATTGGTGTGACACATTAGTTGGTACCAATATCCCTTGTGGGGGAACACGGAGAGTATGGGGCTGCTAATGGGTCATTAAGCATCAACTGACCTTAGAACCTATAATTGACCAACTTGGCAATAGAAAATTAGCATAATGCTACACTCATTGAGACCATACTCTCGCGATGGTTTCGGCCGCAAGAAAAGATTGCTAAGCTGAAACTATGACCGATCGAGGATGGTCAGTGATATTGAGAACCTCTAGAACCCGGTTACTATTATTAGGACAGGTTGAACCAACTAAACTGCAAGAGGGTAGTACCTAAACTCCATGCTAGCCTGAAATTTAAGGGCTATTGTGTGACTTGTTTGCCCTTACCATGTTTACTATCTGTGATACTTGTGGTGTGTTCTTATCATGACATCATGCATCATGACATCGCATGCATATTTCATTAGACTAACCATTTCAAAGACCAGGGGGATTCATCTTTGTTCTGTTTTACAGATCATGGCTTCTATGCGCAGAAATACCATTCGAGTCAACTTCATGCAGATACCTGCTCAGCTTAGAGAGTTGGTTTCAAAGGTTCCTGATACTTCTTCCTTTGTTAGAAGACATGGTCATCTCCTTAACATGGTCACTTTAAAGCTGGATGAGCAAATGATGAGCGTGTTGTTCCAGTTCTTTGACCCGTTGCATCACTGTTTTACCTTCCCGAACTATCAGCTAGTCCCTACTTTGGAGGAGTTTTCTGATTTACTTGGCATATCTATTCTAGAGCAGACACCCTTTACAGGTTTGGAGATAGCTCCTAGGCCAGAGGATATTGCTTCAACCCTACATCTAACAATGGTTGATGTAGTATCTAACTGGGAGATTCGGAGTGGGGTTAAAGGCTTCTTAGCTAAGTTCTTGATTGATCAAGCTCATCAGTTCTGGGATAGTTTGGACTTTCAAGCATTTGAAGACATCCTGGCTCTCCTCATCTATGGCTTGGTTCTGTTCCCAAATTCAGATTCTTTTGTCGATGTGAACACAGTCAAGATCCTCATGTCTCGTAACCCAGTGCCTACTCTCTTAGGTGATATTCTGCATGCTCTTTATACCTGTATCGTTTGGAGAAGGGGAACTCTCATGTGATGTACACCGCTTCTGGCGAGGTGGTTTATTTCTCACCTCCCCAAATCTGTATTGAAGAATGAGGAAGGTATGGGTTGGGCTTACAGAATCATGTCCCTTGCTCATACGGACATCCTTTGGAGTACTAAAGATATGGAAAGGGTAGCTGTCATTGACCGGTGTGGGGAATACCCCAATGTTCCATTGCTAAGAATTAGAGGAGGAATAACCTATAATCCTTGTTTGGCCTTACGACAGTTTGGACGAGCTCGAAGGGACGGTCCTCATGAGCTACTGCTTCCAGACATTGTCTTTGACTTCAAGGGGGATGTTAAGGGACATCGCCGCAGATTTATACGAGCATGTGACAGGGTAAATAGGTCTGATCAACATGAGCTAGGAATGAAGACTTCTCTCCCGATGCAACCATATCTCCAGTGGGTTCGGGCCCGTGCTCAAAAGCTGGGAATTCCATATGAAGCTGTTTTGCCGGTGATTGTGGAGCATACTGATGAAGAAGGTGTTCCTTATACGATCCTCCATCCCTATATGCCTACTGATCTGGGGGCATTGAAGAGGTCTTGGATCCAGTTAAGGGAAGAACGGGATACCTACAGAGAGAAGTATCATGAGCAGGAACGGAAGATCCTGAAGCTTACAAGGCAGTTGGAGACTGAGAGGATAATCAACGATTATGTCAGCACGAAAGGAAAACGACCATGGGAATTTTGATGTCTTTTATTGTTTCTAGTTTAGATTTGCTTTTCAGTATTTCTTTTGTAAACGCCTTAAAGGCATTTGTTAAACATTGTTTCAAGTTTTAATCTAATAAAGTGTGTTTTATTTTGGTTTACAAATTTGAATCTCCCTAAAGTCTTTGAAATTATTTCATACGCATTCCATTCCCATGCACCTCATTACAGGTACCATTACAGGTTTCTCATCTTCTTCGCTGTTTATTTCAGCAATCATGTCTTCTGAAACACCTACTAATCAAGCTATCATGGCTCTGCAAGCTCAAAATGCTCAGTTCCAGGAAATGTTCCTGAACCTGGCCAAAGGGCAGCAAGATTTGAAGACTCTAATCTTGAAGGACAAGAAGAAGAAGAAGAAGAAGAAGAAGGTGGTCCTCCTGAATATGGGTCCCAGATTTGGGAACAAGTTGAGACAGGAAGTTGATTTATCTTATTCATCTGGAGGAGGAGAGAATCAAGAGGAAAGGAAGGGTCCTAGCCCTGTTGTTTCTGACAATCACACTGATTTTGATGAAGACCAGTATCCTCCGGCTGAGGATAGGTATAAGTAACTTGAAGACCGGTTAAGCGCAGTGGAGATCCAGAAAGTCCCTAGTCCGGACTTCGGAGATTTGGGTTTGGCATATGGGGTGGTGATCCCCCACAAGTTTAAAGAACCTGTCTTTGCTAAGTATGATGGGAGAAGTTACACCTCCGCTTGTATGTTAGAAAGATTCAACCATATACTGCTGATAGGAACCTTTGGGTTCATTTCTTTCGAGATAGTCTGTTAGGGACTCAACTTGAATGGTTCTATCAACTGGAAGGAGCTAATGTCCGTAACTGGGAGGACCTTGCTACTGCTTTTTACAAGCAATACCAGTATAATGCCGACCTTGCTCCCATGCGTACCCAACTTTAGGGTATGTCTATGGGTGCGAGCGAAGGTTTTAAGGACTACGCTCAAAAGTGGAGAGATATGGCACGAAGAGTACAACCCCCTCTGGCTGATAGGGAGTTGGTGGATATGTGTCTTGGGATTTTGTCTGGTCCGTATTTTGATCATTTGATCGGAAGTTCATCGTTTGGGTTCACTGAATTGATTATGACTGGGGAGAGAGTTGAAGTTGGTATTAAAAGTGGCAAGATACAGAAAGGTGCTTCATCAAGTACAGAGAAGAAGCCTTTCAAGAAGGAATATAGTGCAGTTTACAGCTCGAGGAGCCAAAACCGACCTGAGCACCGCAAAGCAGTGAATGCAGTGGTAATATCAAGACCTGTTGTTGCCCCACAACACAACACTCAACAAAGAGTAGAGAGACCGCAAAGGCAGTATACTCGGCTCAATATGACTCTATCTTAAATTCTGCCGTAATTGTTGAAGACCAACTTGGTGACTCTGAAGGAGGCTCCAAAGAATCCGAGTACTACATCACCGCTGTATAATCTGAACGCCCGTTGTGCTTATCACTCCGATAGCCCAGGGCATGATACCAATAATTGCTGGGCTTTGAAGAATAAAGTGCAAGATCTGATTGATGCTAAGGAGATTGAGTTTGAAGCGCCGGAAAAGCCTAATTTCATGACTGCTCCTATGCCCAAGCATGGAGTAAATGCTGTGGACGATGATTCATTTGTGACCTCTGTAGAAGACATTTCTACTCCGTTGATGACAGTGAAGAAGAACTTATTATCAGCCGGTTTATTTCCGGGTTGTGGCGAAGGTTGCCACCTATGTTCCATCCTGCCTACTGGTTGCCATCTATTGAAGTCAAGTGTGCAACGCCTGATGGATAACAAATAAATCTTGTTCGAGAAAACTTTGGTTCCGTCTATTCCTGTTGAAGATGTTTCCATAATCACCATTTTCGCCAATTCTTCTAAGGCTTCCTCGAGAAAGCCTGTTAGGACTACATCTGTTTCGAGAGTTGCTCCATTGATCATCATTATTCCTGGACCTATCCCTTACACTTCGGATAAGGTTGTCCCGTGGCATTATGGGGCCGATGTGTATTATCATGGGATCAAAAAGATTTGAAGGTTAAAGAGGTTGATACTGACGTCATCAATATTGTTGGGTCTAGCAAGGTCACCCGAAGCAGAAGACATTTCTCTCCTGAGATTTCTCCTCCAACTATTCAAAAACCTGTTGTTGTCCCACCTGCCAGTACATCTGCTACTGTCCCTGTTCATGTTCCAATCATTACCCTTGTCACCGAGTCATCTGACGCTCGGGACAAAGAGATCACCGGTGAGCCTGCCCGAACGGAGGCACCGAAGAAGATTATTGTTGAAACCTCTAGGCAGGAAATAGAGGAAATTTTGAAGATTATCAAGAAAAGAGACTACAACATAGTCGAACAGCTGGGGCAAACCCCGTAGAAGATCTCCATGTTATCTTTATTGTTGTGCTCAAAAGCCCATGCTAAAGCTCCGATTGCTTTCCTTAAAACTGCGCATGTGCTACAGGAAACATCTGCTGATCAATTCAAAGACTGTGTGGCTAGTTTAACCACTGACAACGGGTTGGGTTTCTCCGACGCAGATTTAACTGCCAAAGGAAAGAATCACAATGACGCTCTGCATGTTTCAATCGAGTGCAGGGGCACTACTCTGGCTCACGTGTTGGTGGATATTGGGTCCTCGTTAAATGTTTTACCCAAGAAAGCATTAGATCGGCTGGATTGTGAAGGGTTGGTTCTGAAGCCAAGTAATATTGTGGTTAGGGCCTTTGACGGGTCCAAAAGGATGGTACATGGAGAGGATGCTGTCCCTATTAAGGTTGGTTCCCAGACTTTTGCGTCTACGTTCTATGTGATGGACATCCGACCATCCTATTCTTGTTTGTTGGGTCGCCCGTGGATTCATAAGGCTGTGGCAGTAACTTCTACGCTCAATCAGATGTTAAAATATCCAGTGAAGGGGAAAATTGTTACAGTACGAGGAGAAGAGGAGTACATGGTGATCCACCTTAACTCTTTTCGGTATGTGGAGATGGACGGGGAGTTCATTGAAACCTCGTGTCAAAACTTTGAAGAAGTCCCCCAGACTCTGGCGTCGACTGAAACTATTGCTGAAGATCCTCCAATGAAGATGACTTCCCTCAAGGATGCCCCGGGCTCTTGTTGAAAAAGAAGCTCAAAGGGCTGTTCAGCGTGCGCGGACTGGAAGACCTCCCCTGCGTATCAGTAATCCGGAAGTGAATGCAGTTGAAGATGATGATGAAGAGTCTGAGTTTGACAGCTGGATTTACCCGACTACCAACGGAGGATTAAGCAATTAGACGACAAAGGAATTCGTTCCCATTTCTTTTATTACACAGTAATAATACTTTTGTTTTGAGATTTGTAACAGACAATTTGAAACTTTTACGGCTCGGTGCCTTGCCCGAGACACCGTGGCTTTGTTTGAGGGCTTATTATGTGTCATTTCCATATATCATCAATAAAGCATTGGATGTTTTTTCTTGCATTACATATTTTACGCTCCTTGTTTTCTTTTCTATCTTGCACTTTATCAAAACAACTATTTGTCTTACACACACTCACATATCATAATACAGGTCCACATCCACTTTGGGTCCCATTAATAACGACTCTACTACTGCCAGTTATGACTTTGAAAATCCGATCAACCAAGCTGAGGACGAAGGTGAGGATGATTGTGAAATGCCTGGTGAGCTTGCTAGACTGTTACTACAGGAAAAGAGGGCCATACAACCTCCAAGAACCACCAATTCTGATGCCTCCTATTGAAGGAAGACCGTTGATCTTATACCATACAGTGCTGGATAATTCAATGAGGGGTGTGCTGGGGCAGCATGACGAGTCTGGCCGAAAAGAGCATGTTATTTACAATCTTAGAAAAAAGTTTACCGACTGTGAGACCCGATACTCACTGCTTGAGAAAACTTGTTGCGCTTTGGCATGGGCTGCTCGCCGACTGAGACAGTATATGCTGGCTCACACTACCTTATTGATATCAAATATATGAATGTTTTGACGGCACCTTGGCCTTTTGCAATGTGGGGCATCGATATGATCGGTGATACCAGACCTACGGCGTCCAACGGGCATCGTTCCATTCTGGTAGCTATTGATTATTTCATGAAGTGGGTTGAGGCAGCTTCTTTTGCTATGGTGACCAAGAACGTCGTGGCGCGATTCATTTAACACAATCTGATCTATCGATACAGCGTACCAGAGAGGATCATTACGAACAATGGTACCAATCTCAACAATATGATGATCACCGAGCTCTGCAAGCAGTTCAAGATACAACATCACAACTCTTCTCCCTACCGGCCGAAGATGAATGGGGTTGTTGAAGCGGCTAATAAGAACATCAAGAAGATTGTGCAGAAGATGACAGTGACATACAAAGACTGGCATGAGATGTTACCATTTTCTTTTCATGGGTACCGTACCTCAGCACAAACTTCAACAGGGGGAACACTTTACTCTTTGGTGTATGGCATGGAAGCAGTCTTACCTATTGAGGTCCAGATACCCTCTCTTTGGATTATGAAGGATGCATGTTCGAGCGAGGATGATTGGATCCAGACCCGACTTGATCAACTGAACTTAATCAATGAAAAGAGACTTACTGCTATTTGTCATGGTCAAACGTATCAAAAGCGGATGATCAAGGAATTTAACAAGAAAGTTAGACGACAAGAGTATCAAGTTAGGGATCTGGTGATCAAACACATCATCCTACCACAAGGTGATCCCAGGGGCAAATGGACCCCTACTTACGAAGGGCCATTTGTGGTTAAGAACATTTTCTCAGGAGGAGCTATGATTCTAACCACCATGGATGGTGACGACCTTCCTCACCCCGTCAATGCAGAAATAGTGAAAAAATACTATGCATAATCAAAGACCCGCTAGGTCGACTGGCCTAGGCAAAAATAAGGGCTTCCTGGCGAACTTAAAGGGTTCGGGAAAAAATAAGGGATGAAAATGAAAAATCTATACACCCGGCAAGTCGAAAACCTGAAAAGGCGGCTTGGGAAAAAAGGGTATCCCGGTGGACTGAAAACCCGAAAGGGCGGTCCAGGAAAAAATTAGGGATTAAGGCGTAACACTATGACTCATTGGATCACCTTGCAACCAGGCTTCTATATCGACTATCAAGCTCGGACGACATTAATCAATCTGATCCACCTTCAACCAAGTAGCAAAGTGATGAGATGCTCGAGGATATAAAGGCAATAGCAGAATTGGAACCCAGTGGGATTGTTCACATAGGTGTTTTTTTCACAAATTGTATAAATTCTATTTGTTCGGCAGCGTTATCTTACTAGGACGTCAGCCTCTTATACAAAAACGCCTATTTACGGGCCAAACTTCAGATTTAATACAATTCATTTTCACAAATAAATTTCAAATGGTTTTTCTTTTTTTCTGTTTTGTTTTGCAAGAACGTCCAATGTTCATTTTTGATATATGCATTTGACATTTATTGCTGCTCATAAATATTTACATGCGAAACAAAAGACGATTACTCGTAATGTCATGAACAGGGACAAATAAGAATTGTCCAGGCCTTATAGTTCCTATGTCCACCAGGTACAGGGATAGATTTAGATGAAGAATATGACAAAGGTACATTCACTCCCCGCAAAGTAAGAGAAAGACAATGGTGTTAACTCTCCCCAGCTGAGGCTCGCAACTGCGAATGAGTCGGTAAAATTCTCCCCAAGCAGAGTTTATCTATCATCAGCACTGGAAAATTATCCCCAGTGGAGTTTGGAGAATTATCCCCAGTAGAAGCTGGAGGATTGTCCCCAGTAGAGCCTAAAAGGTTATCCCCAGTGAATTCGCAACTGGAAAATCATCCCCAGCGGAGTTCATTCCTTTCACAAACAGAAACTCAATTCCCAACAGAGTTTATCATCGCCGGCAACGGTAATTCATCCCCGGCTCAGGTTATTCTTCCAAATAAACATATCCTCCGACAGAGTATGTCCTCCCCACAGAGTCATTTCCTCGTCAGTCCATTCCCCAGTGGAGTTATCCTCTCCTGCAGGTTTATTCTCATGATCATCTTGATTCACTATTCCCAGTGGAAATGAAAAATTCAACTCTTTTCTCCAGCAACAACTCGCGATTTATTTTCCCCAGCTAAAAACATCACATTTCCATACATCAGGACATGCATACGCATCATACAAACACAATCTCAATTATTTTGAGAACATCATTTCTTGATACATATCATGCATTACATACAACTAACCTTTACCTTTCAGGAAAGATACAATCAAATTCTCACAAAATTCAAGCTATGAAGCCTTTACCTCAGTTGAATAACGGACGACCGAAGTTCCTAAATGTCAACAGAGATGATTCCCTAGTTGAATAACGGACGACCGAAGCTCCTAAAATTCAACTTTCCTCTTCAACAGAGATGATTCCTCAGTAGAATACGGATGACCGAAGTTCCTAAAATTCAACAGAGATGATTCCTCAGTAGAATAAAGACGACCAAAGTTCCTAAAATTCAACAGAGATGATTCCTCAGTAGAATACGGACGACCGAAGTTCCTAAAATTCAACAGAGATGATTCCTCAGTAGAATACGGACGACCGAAGTTCCTAAAATTCAACAGAGATGATTCCTTAGTAGAATACAGACGACCGAAGTTCCTAAAATTCAACAGAGATGTTTCCTCAGTAGAATACAGACGACCGAAGTTCCTAAAATTCAACAGAGATGATTCCTCAGTAGAATACGGACGACCGAAGTTCCTAAAATTCAACAGAGATGATTCCTCAGTAGAATACGGACGACTGAAGTTCCTAAAATTCAACAGAGATGATTCCTCAGTAGAATACGGACGACCGAAGTTCCTAAAATTCAACAGAGATGATTCCTCAGTAGAATACTGACGACCGAAGTTCCTAAAATTCAAACAGAGACGACTCACCAGCAGAATAACAGACGACCGAAGCTCCTAAAATTCTACTTCTCTCAAACAAGATTAGCCTTCCCCAGCGGAATCTTCCTCAACAACAGGTATACAAGCTCCGCTAAGGAATCTCTTATGCGATCGACACTCCTTCGGATGACATCTTTAAGCCCATCTCCCGTCATTGATTTCCAAATGGCATCTGTAAGCCCATTCCTGATATCACAAGACAATTACCACTTCATGCGAGTGCAAATTTCTGGGCACTCTAGTGTTCAATTATCTTCTACCCTCAGATCACGAAAGGCAGACAAGCCAATCTAAATCTTCAGGTTTAAGAAAATTGAACAGGGGCAGTTGTTGTACCACAAAATTTGCCCTCCCATATTTCTCAAAAACCATTTCAAGAAAGATCCCCAAGTTGCTCAAGGTAGTCCAAGGGTTGGCCATACAAGCTCTCTCCTAACGCAGTCTACCTCAAATTAGGGTTTCATGTTACATTAAGATACTTGAGTCCAAGGGATCCCAAATGCTCACCAATGTCTTGATATGTTATCAAGATCATCCATGTCAAGTTTCAATCCTTGCAGAGGAAGTTTGCTCAGTCAATTGCTCAAAGGTCTGAAAATCGATTGTGCTAGGGCAAAAGTCAATTGTGGCCCACATACAGTCAAACTTCAAGATTTTTGGTCAACATCCTCATTTTGAAGTATATTTCATCATTTGATCAAGGGTTGATCATGATTCATCAAGGATTGCTCATAATTCCTCAAGAATTAAAAGTTGCTAAATTATGGTTTTGTAGGAAAAAGTCAACTCAACTTTGACCAAGCATAACTTTCTCATACTTTAGGAGAAATGGCCCATCCAAAGCTAATTTTGAAGAGAAGGAAATTCCATAAAATCCATCTTGAGCTCCCAAGTTCAAAATATGCACTCACAAGAAGTTATGAATTTGGACATTATAGGTCATTTTGGAAAGTCAACAAAAACACCTTTTTTGTCAAAGCTTCATACATGAGCATGGATTATCAAAATGAGATGATACCAAAAGGGTTACTTAGAAGATATCTCAAGCTTTCTAAAAAGTCCAAGAACACCTTCAAAGAGTCAAAATTGAGGAAGTTATGCATTGGTGAAGTTGATCCTTTTTGCAAAATTGCCAAAAGTCAACTATGCCTAAAACTTCAAATTTCGCCAAATGGGCCCAATCTTATTCAAATGTTTTGAGTTGGTAGAATAGTCCACGAGCTCTAGCCCTTTCCAGTTGTCATTATCATGTTTTTATTATTTATTTTGATTTTTATTTGATTTAAATCAATTTTAATCAAAATAAATCATGAGAAAATCCAAAATATTGATAACAAAAGATTTTGTGCTAGTTTCAGGTTTTAATCACAGCTAGCATCAAATCAAACTCGTGCAAGGCATTAGGGTGGACAAAAAGATTGATTTTAGGCCAATTTTGGAATGATATTCAAGAGAATCAAATCACAATCAAATTCAATAATGGAAGAAGATTGAGTACATTCTATCAACCCTAATCCATTCCTTGATACATATAGAAGCAAGGCAGACCCAAAAACGAGAGAGAAGGAGGCGCAGCATCAAGAACACAAACTTGAAAAATCAAGAAAAAGTGCAAACACGAGTTCCCATTTAGAGGCAATTTCAGGACCTTTGAACCATTCCAATTGTTTCCTGAGGTCATCAGCAAGCCAAAGCAATCCCAAGCAAGCGTTTCCAGGCCTTATATCGCATTGTAAGTCACCAACGACATGGCTTCTTTTTTGAAATCGTATAGCATTATTCTTGTACTTAAAGCATAAAATAATTGTACATTCTTGATCACCATCATGTTTGCGAGCTTTCTATAATACCCAATTGCATTTTCATGGACTAAATCGTGAACGACCATTGTTAGGTTTTTGGATTCCGTTTTAGGGTTTTTGCTTGCAGGTAAAATTAGCCTTCATGAATGGTACCATCATGTTCAGGAGGACAAGACGAATCCAACCATGGCATTAGATGTCACTTATATTGCTCATGGAGGATTTTGGAACGAGCTCTATTTATAGTGACAGACAAACGTCCGTAGGTAAAAGTGTTTCACTTTTACCAACGGTGCAAGGTTGAAGACGCCTGCGTGTCACCTTTCCATTGGCATATTTGAATCTAGCGCGTGTTTTTCTTTGTTCTCCACTAACCCACTTTGTTTTCCATATTATCATTATTATTCATTTGATATACAAATTGAACAAGTGGCGCAGTTGGTGAGTGTGGCGTTAGTAATTGCTTCAGGACCTAGGTTCGAATCCCAGGTGACCCAAATATTTCATGTATTTTGCCTTTTCAGGATTCAGTGCATACACAAGCCAAGGAGCACCAAGCTCCCTCAATATCCAACCATTCAGGAATCCAAGAAGCCAGATCTGATGGCTATGATGTGATGACCATGGTGTGCCTCAGCCAAGGCAATGCGCTGGATCTCAAAAGTCAACATGGACTTCTATCTTTAGGCCCAGAATTCTGATTCTTGCACCCCCCTAATTGCAGGCCCAATATCTCTTCTTTATCGTTTTTTTTATATTTGTTTTATTTTATTTAATTCATTCATTTTATTTACTAACACAAATAATTATTTTCTTTTTTTATCAAAAATCACAAAAATATTACTTTTCATAAATTAGGTCTAGATTTTATTTTTATTAAAAATTAATTAATTAATTTAGGTTTGTTAATTTAGATAACTTTAATTTCTTTTTTGTACATAATTAAAATTAATTAGAACAAATAGGTTTTATTTCTAATTTAAATTACATTTTTTTTAAAATAACCAAAAAAAACCAAAATAGGTCATTTTATTATTTTCATTAATTAATTTAATTAACTAATTAATTGTACATTTAATTTTAAAACCTAAAATCTTTTCTTTAAAAAAATATTAAAAACAACAAAAACATTTTCTCTTTTAATTAGGATAGAAGGGTCAAAACTCTAGTTCGCATTCGTTTTAATTTTCATCGCGCGCTTTATGTTATTATTTTTATCCATATTAATGTAATTGTTCACAAGTTGTAATAGTTAATTAGGACTTTTTATTTCCATTTACCGCTTTATTTCAAAGGGTTTGTTTTTGGCTATGTAAATACCCGAAGCCTTGTAATAGCGTAGTTTAATTTCTGCACTTTAAATTCCCCAAATATTTAACTGTTAGATGTATGCTATTAGGATGCATGACAAGAATGTATGTGAAAAACTTTAAAACAGTTAGATAACCCTAACATGTGCAAAGATAAATAATTTGAAAATGAATCACTCGCACATGCGCACTCCTAGGGTACACTCCCACTTGGTTGCCTTCGGTAAACGGTCATTGAGTATAGGATGCTTTAGTGGTCTTCCTTTTGTCCAAAGATCAAAGTTGCCTCGAAAAGGTTGCCTCGGATATTGTTGCCTCAGATAAATTGATCTAAGACATTAGGGTTATCACTAAAAGGTCCTAACATTGCTTTAGTGACCGAACGTCCCTTTCGAATTGACCCTCAAAAACTCCAACGACGGTGCTACCTACTCACTAATAGTGGGATAGCGCTGTCTAAAGGAAACAAAACATAGATCAATTCTTTTTTCAAGTAGGTAGATTAACTCTTAAGTACTTGCTCAAACAAAACGAACTTTTTCCACACTTACACTCCATTCAAAACAAAGTTTTCAAAAACACTTC
Source organism: Vicia faba (assembly GCA_948472305.1). NCBI lineage: Eukaryota > Viridiplantae > Streptophyta > Magnoliopsida > Fabales > Fabaceae > Vicia > Vicia faba. The sequence goes on along the minus strand of OX451740.1, from coordinate 406,515,753 downwards.
ATTACACTCTTGAAGACAGAAGCAAGAGTTAAATTTAAGTCAAAACAAAAGCTTTTCAAATCGCACAAACACAAAGAAAACAATTTTGAAAATGATGAGCAACTACCTAAGAGCCCGTAGATAACTACGGATAGAAAGGGTGCTAATACCTTCCCTTTCTATAATCTACCCCCCGTACTCAGAAATATCTCGAAAAAGGATTTTTTCTGTGCTTTTTTCCTTTCTTTGTTGGATAAAATAAAAGGCGGTGGCGACTCTTGCTTACCGTGACATTTTCCGAACAAACGCAAAATGAAAACCAGCATTCCTAAAAACACGTCTCGGTTCTGGCCACCGTATCACACCATGCATCGTCTCATAACATGTTGATGCTCCTGAAATACAACTTTCAACCTTTATGCATCGATACATAACTTCATGCATCGACACATGATATGTTGATGTCACTGGAATATAAGTTTCAACTTTTATGCATCGATACATAACTCCATGCATCGACACATAACACATTTTATCTTCAAAAATCAAAATTTAATTCAGTATGTGTCGACACATACATGTTATGTATCGACTCATGTAAAATCATTGGCTATGTAATATGTTGTAGTATCAGTTTGCATTGACTCATAGAAACTTGCATTGACTAATTTTGTGTTGTATAACTAACATGAGTCGACTCATGCTAACATGTATCGACTCATAATGCAAATTTTTGTCTCTAACTGTTTTCTGTTACATATGTAAGTAAGTTTTCAGCAGCAAACCAGGTGTGACACATTATTACAATTGTGAGCATCAATTAATGAGCAACAAGAATCCTGAAAGATACTTTATCTTCATCATCTTTTCAATCATCTTAATTCAAAAACAACAACGAAAGTTAAACATCTTTGTTCAATTGGATCAAGAGATCAAGAGATAACATTCAGCTGTTCATTCAAGGGATCTCAGCTGGGTTGAAGATTCAGAAGGGGGCTTCTAGGAAAAACCAAGGTTTTGTCCCTCAATAATGGGTGTGTTGTTGAGGGTTTGTTAGTCACGGTCGCACAAGTCAGATTCAGCCGTAGCGAGGGCTTTGAAAATCAGAGGGATTTTTGCAAACAAGTCGTGGAAGTAGATGATTGATTATGGATCTTGCATGGAATCTTGATAGGAATATATCAAGTGCAGGTTATTACACGAAGAAGAAGATCATATGGATTTCATTATGTCTTTGTAGTGTAACTTTGTATACAAACTTTCAGAAAAATTGATATAAGAGTTCTCAATTTCAATTTTGGAATTGAGAGAGAGATGTACCCACATGCGAGGACGATAGTGGGGAACTTCCTTACCAATCTACCTACATATTATTTTTCTTTCTCTCTATCTCTTTACATTTTCCACAATTTTGTGATTCAATTGGCTTTATGAATTTTCTAATTAATGATAAAATAATGGTTCAAATACTTTCATCAAATCACCATTATTAATCATCAAACAAGCATACGCCAACCGTTTGACAAAATTGCTTGCAAGTTTTAATTCATTGGAAACATTGTTCCAGTGATAAGTGAATTAAAAACTTTAACTAATATGTGTTTAAGATTCATCTATTTCATACTAATAAAATCCAGCAAGTTTATCGTATGTCCAGTTTTCTAGTAGTTGGTTCAAAATAGACGAAAGTTGATTCTGGACCTTACTTTTCCACTACTTTTAACAAAATTTGATAAAAGATTTTAAATCCTTGATAAATAATGAGGTGATCTATTCACCCCCCTCTCGATCACTTGCCACACCGTCTAACAAGTGGTATCAGAGTGTCGGTTCGCTGGTGCTTTGTGTCTACTAGTAACACTATGGCTTTTGAACCAAAGGGGCGTATAATAGAGCTCATGTTTTCAATGGTGAAAACTATGGCTACTGGAAAGACTGCATGCGAGTACACATAAATTCCATTGACAGGAATGTATGGACTGCCATTCAGAATGTCCCTTTTCAAATTACAATGAGGAATGATGCAGGTGAAATAGTACATAAACCTAAGGATCAATGGAATGAAATAGATGAAAAGAAGTGGTCGTGCGATTGAGAGGCAGGAATATGATAATCTCAGCACTTGGTGTTAATGAGTATTATAGGGTGTCTCATTGCACGTCTGCTAAAGAAATATGGGATGCTTTAGAAATTTCCCATGAGGGCACTACTGAAGTTAAACAGTCCCACATTAACACACTCAATCAAGAGTTCGAGCTTTTTCGCATGAAACAAGGAGAATCTATCTCTGACATGCAAAGAAGATTTTCTCATCTTGTAAGCCGTTTAAATGAACTTGGAAAACATATTTCTAATGAAATTTCTACTAATAAAATTATGAGATGTCTTAGCAGGGAATGGAAACCTAAAGTAACAGCTATCAAGGAAGCCAGCGACCTCACTACGCTTACCATTACAACTCTGTTTGGCAAGATGGAAGAACATCAACAAGAACTGGAGAGTCTTGAGAAATATGAAAACAAGAGTAAGAAGGAGAAGAATAAAGACAAGGAGGGTGGGAAGAATTCAATATCTCTAATGGCTTCTAGCTCCAAGTCCTCAAACAAAGAGCAAAATGATAATGACTCAAATAGTGATGAAAATTCCGATGATGAAGAAATCGGACTATTTGTTCGGAGATATAATAGGTTTATTCGAAAGAATGGAATCAAGCACTCCAATAAGAATCTCATAAATTTTCGAAAATACTCCAAAGAGCCAAGACAAGAAGTGAATAAAAAGCAAAGAAGTAAAGGACCTTGCTACAATTGTGGTAAAGTTGGACACTATAAACCGGAGTGTCCAAAGATGAAAATGAACAAAGGAAAAGCTCCACCAAAGAAGTTCAATAAACAAAGAAGAGCTTACATTGTATGGGAAAGCGATAATGATTCATCAAATGATGACAGTTCGAGTGATAGTGATGAGACTGCAAATTTATGTCTCATGGCACACACCAAAAATCAGTCCTACCACAAGAAAAACAACCACGACAAGCAAGTAAGATAAGCATATCATAACAACTTTTCTTCTATGTCTTTTTTTAAACTGAAAATAGATTTTGAAAAACTGCAAAACAAAGCTGAAGATGCTTTTAAGAGATTATCCTCCGATAAACAAATATTTTCATTCTTGGAGGGTAAAGTCTATAAAGCTATAAAAGACTTAAAATGTCTAAAAGCTAGTATTGTAGAAAGTTAAAAGGATAAGGATGTTAGAGGATGTATTCCTAGAAGGGAATGTGATGTTTGTCATATTTGGCAACAAGAGGTTAGAAGTCTTAATGCCAAATTGGAAAAAGCTTTGCAGCCCAAGGTTACTTTTTCCATTGATCCTAAACTTTTTAAGAAAACGTTGAATCCACCATATGCAAAATATTCTTTTGTAGAAAATATTACAAAGGATTCAATGAGAAAAAGTAAGAAAATACATCATCATCATGGTTTATGTCATTATTGTTGTCGTTTTGGTCAACCATTGAAAAATGCAAGCTTAGGAGATTTCTTGTTCCTAAAGGCATTTACCAATGGAGGCCTAAAGGAAACCATGTTATCTCTTACCCACATGGACCCAATAAAAATTGGGTACCTACCTCTCTCTTTTGATATTGTAGAAAAAGTGTCTTACATTCGTGGATAGAAGATGGTTTCTAGACAGCGGGTGTTCAAGGCGCATGACAGGTGACATATCGCTTTTCATTGACTTCAAAGCAAAGAATAAAGGATATATTACTTATGGAGACAATAACAAAGGAGCAATACTCGGTAAAGGTAGTGTAGGTAATCCCTCTACCACAACTATTTCTAATGCCCACTTAGTAGAGGGGCTTAAACACAATTTGTTAAGTATTAGCCAATTGTGTGACAAGGGTTATAAAGTTACTTTCACAAACACTTGCTGTGTAATTGAAAATACTAAATAGAATATTGTGTTTAAGGGTATTAGAGTAAACAACGTCTATATGCTTGACCTTTTTGATGTATCATTAACAAGCACTAAATGTCTAGTCACCTTGAATGATGATTCTTGGCTTTGGCATAAACGTCTAGCGCATGTTAACTTTGATTTACTTAATAAGGTTGTATCTAAGGATCTAGTAGTCGGTCTTCCAAAAATAAAATTTTCAAAAGATCACCTATGTGACGCGTGCCAAATGGGAAAGCAAGCAAGGGTCTCTTTCAAATCTAAAAATATGATTTCCACTTCACGACCCTTTGAGCTTCTCCATATGGACCTCTTTGGACCTTATAGAACAAAGAGTCTGGGTGGAAATTATTATGGTTTTGTAATCGTTGACGACTACTCTAGATTTACTTGGACTATATTCCTTCGTAGCAAAGATGAAACTTTTTCTACTTTTAAGAGTTTTGCAAAACTATCCCAAAACAGAATGGAATTAAAAATAATTACAATTTGAAGCGATCATGGAGGTGAATTTCAAAACCATCTCTTTGATAAGTATTGTGACAAGCATGGTATTGAGCATAATTTTTCATTATCTCAAACTCCACAGCAGAATGGAGTTGTGGAGCGCAAAAATCGCGTTTTAGAGGAGTTGGCAAGAACAATGCTCAATGAGGGTGGATTACCAAAATACTTTTGGGCAGATGTAATTAGCACAACTTGTTATGTTTTAAACAGAATATTAATTCGTCCTTTTTTGGATAAAACACCTTATGAACATTTAAAAGGAAGAAATCCAAACTTGTCACACCTACACGTATTCAGTTGTAAATGTTTTGTTTTGAATAATGGTAAAGAAAATCATGGGAAATTTGATGCAAAATCAGATGAAGGTATCTTTCTCGGCTACTCACAATCAAGTAAAGCATATAGAGTATATAATAAGCGTTTATTTACTATTGAGGAGTCAGTCCATGTTTCTTTTGATGAATCTTATCCGAAAAATGAAGGAAAGGGTATTTCTCTTGATGGTACAGGTGTATCTACAGAAGACATACTCAAGGAAACTGTTGAGGAAATTGATCAATCCAAAACAGTTGATGATGAGGAGGAAGAATATACAAGCCATGCAAAATATGAGGAAGAAGAGCCAACGAAAGTAAACGATCTTCCACCAGCTTGGAAATCCTTAAAAGACCATCCTATTGACAACATATTGGGAGATATTTCAAATGGAGTGACGACTCGCTCTAAGAAGTAATTTATGTTATCACTTTGCTTTTGTTTCACAAGTAGAGCCTAAAAATGCCAAAGAGGCCTTGATTGATAATTTTTGGCTAATGTCCAAGCAAGAAGAGCTTAATCAATTTAAAAGAAATAACGTTTGGGAACTTGTCCCTCGTCCACGAGACCATCATATCATAGGCACTAAGTGGGGTTTTAGAAATAAACTTGATGAAAACAGAGTGATAACCCACAATAAAGCATATTTAGTGGCACAAGGGTATAACCAAGAGGAGGGCATTGATTATGAGGAGATATATGCTCCACTTACTCGCCTTGAGGCTATACGTCTCTTGCTCGCTTACGCGTGTCCTAAGAATTTTAAACTTTATCAAATGGACGTAAAGAGTGCTTTTATAAATGGTGTCATAAATGAAGAGGTATACGTCTCACAACCTCCTGGTTTTGAGAGTAATGAATATCCAGACTATGTTTTCAAATTAAAACGAGCATTATACGATCTTAAACAAGCCCCTTGGGTTTGGTATGAAAGACTTAGTAAATTATTACTTGATCATGGATATTCAAGAGGTAAAGTGGGACCACTCTCTTCATTAAACGTAAAGGAAAGCACATTCTTTTAGTTCAAATATATGTAGACGATATTATTTTTGGTTCATTTGGTCGAAGAATTTTCTAAGGTTATGTAGGGAGAATTTGAGATAAGTCTCATGGGGGAGCTAAACTATTTCCTCGGTCTTCAAATAAAGCAGCTTAATAAGGGCACAATTGTATGTCAAACAAAATATTGCAAAGAGTTGTTGAAATGCTTTGGAATGGATGACTCAAAATTAATTGACACCCCTATGCCTACCAATGGGAACTTAGATAAGGATTAACATGGTAAAAGTGTAGATGTCAAGAAATATAGAGGTATGATTGGATCCCTTTTGTATCTTACGGCATCTAGGCCTGACATCATGTTTAGTGTTTGTATGTATGCACGATATCAATCGGATCCTAAGGAATCCCACTTGAAAGTTGTCAAGCGTATACTTAGGTATCTTAATGGTACATATAATTATGGGCTATGGTATTCCAAGGGAAGCGATTGCAGTTTAGTAGGTTACTCCGATTCTGATTTTGTTGGCTGCAAGTTAGATAGGAAAAACACTAGTGGTACATGTCATTTGTTTTCAAACTCTTTAGTGAGTTGGAATAGAAAAAAGCAGGTTTTTGTGGCATTGTCAACCACTGAGGTTGAATACATTGCAGTCAGTAGTTGTTGTGCTCATATTTTATGGCTGAAGAAACAATTACAAGACTATGATATTCAATTAAAACGTATTCTAATAAAATGTGACAAAACAAGGGCTATAAATCTTACTAAGAATCATGTCTTACATTTACGCACTAAACACATAGAAATTAGGCATCACTTTCTTCGTGATCAAGTTGAAAAGGAGGATGTTGTGTTTGAGCATGTTGATACTAAAAATCAACTTGTTGATATTTTTACAAAACCACTAGCAACGAAACCTTTCTTCAACATTCGTCGTGAGCTAGGGATTTTAGATCTCTCATACTTGATGTCTTAAGCATGGTGATATATATATATATATATATATATATATATATATATATATATATATATATATATATATATATATATATATATATATATATATATATATATATATATATATATATATATATATATATATATATATATATATATATATATATATATATATATATATATATATATATATATATATATATATATCTCACCATGCTGTTGAGATGTGTTTTTAGCCTTCGTACGTATGTCTTAACATCTCATCAACTGAGGTAATATCGTTCCTCTCTACATTGTCTCTAAGAATTATATGATTACTTATAAATTGACCTTAATTGTTCCATATATTGCCTATATATTATTTTTACATAAATTGTTTGAACTTGACATATGCAAATTGCATTGCATCATTATGTATGCATAATCATCTTTCGATAGTTCATTTTTCATAATCATATAATTGCAAATGGGTGTCATATCCAACTGTTCACTGAAACTTGTAGAAAACTGCATTTTTGTTAAAATTTATTGTTATGAGTCAGCTCATACAGTTATGAGTCGACTCATATTGAAGAAAAATGTAAAAACAGAAACAAAAATTGTTTTTTGGTTGATACATAGAGGCTTGTGTCGACACATGTTGAATTAACATATATTTCAGGTCGATGCATAGTGGTTTGAGTCGACACATGCTACTTTCGGTCGAAACATTCGATTCTTGTGTCGATTTGAAATCTTAAAATCAGTTTTTCAATACAGGATGTGTCGACACATTCGTGTTTCGTGTCGACACATAAGGTTAATTAATTCCTTTATTTTGGGTTGGGTCGACCCATCTAACCAATTTTATGTTTTAAACTCTTTCTAATTATCACATTCATTACATACATCAGCTAACCCTAGTCATCATTTGTCATTCTCATCATTCACTTAATCTTCCAATACCCTTATCTCCAAATACTTGTCTACTCTTCTTCAACAAAGAAAATGCCTCCAAAGACAAAAGGAAATGGAAAACTTAGTGCAGAACCATCTGGATCTGCTACAGAAAGTCTTCCTAGTGCTTTGTCCATCATGTATCCTGCCACTGCTGAAGAATTTGAGTAATCTTTCAAAACGAGGTTAGTCATAAAGCCTCATGTCTTTAACAAGGATGAGGTTTTGTCTCTTCATATAACAAATGTATGTGATATTTTAGATGCTCAACAATTAGGGTCACTTTTAAATGTTAGAGAAGATTATCATGAAGATTTTATAAGGGCCTTCTATGCTTACTTAGAAACGAGTAAAGGTTGGTGTTTTAAGGTTAAAATTGGAACAAGAAGGTATGTATTTGAAGCCAATGATTGGAAAACTGTTTTTGGCATTCCATTTGGGAGGACACTACTGAAGAGTTGTCATGACCAAAGCTTTGACACTGATTATGACGAGGAAACCTTCATAGCTTCAATTTTGAAACTTGATAGACCCCTTGGTGAGTATGAGCCTATAACCAATGGTGCAATAAAAAGAATTCCTAGAATTCTTCAATGGATAATTTCTCATATACTGCATCCTAGATCCGGTGGCCACTCTAGACTAGACAGGGAAGACATTCATATTTTTCATATTCTGCTAAATAGGGTACCCCTAAACTGGCCAAATTACTTCGTCAAGCGCATGTTTCTTATGCGTAATAGTCATTGGAATACCACTCTTGGATATACTGCACAAATAATTAGAATCATCAAGTTTTGTAATCTTGAAATTCCTCATGTCCCACTTGTCTCCCTGTTGTACCCCAATTTTTTCCCTTAAGATCCCTTCATCATATCATGTTGGTTTATTCACAACAAGATTACACTAGGATTCTTGGTTCCCCTCCCTACCTTGAGTTTTTCTCCTTTTGAGGGATTACCAAGAACCTTGACTTATGTTGCCTTTGTGATCATGAATATTGTTTTGATTTATTCATTTAACTAATAAAATGCAATGTTCGCTTGTCTTGCTTGTTATCCATGTAGGTAAGGGCAATGAGATTTAACAAGTTACTCCATGGGTTCATGAGTTTATTTCCATGCCTTAGTCAATAAAGCTTGAGAAGTTCAAACCTCACAATTGGATTGGTTTTGGAAGGATTGGAATGGCAAGGTTGCTTTGGTTCATCACATTTCAAGGTTATTAGATTTGACTCAAAAGTACAAGGGGTTTTGATTGGGGAAGTTGTCATGTTTGGACAAGGTTTTGTTCCCATTGGTCACAAGAGCATATTTCTCTCAAATTTCAAGATATGGAAGTGGTTTTGGTAGCTATGAATTCTCATTATCATACTCAATAACTTCTATTCACAAAGCAAGAATTTTGGTACAAGAAGTTTGTTCAAGCTTGTCAAAGTTCTTCAAAGCATTTTCTTGATCTAGGAGCTAGGGTTTTGAACTTCAAAGGAGCATATCTTGCTCACCTTTTGGTATTTTTGAATGATTCCAAAGACATCCTTCTCTTTAAAGGGTTATAAACAAATCACTTCAAAAGTTACAAAGAGTTTTCATGTGGAAGAAACTTGGTGAAGAAGAAAGATTACAAGTCCTCTAGATGAATCCTCAATTTTCCATGTGTTACTTCAAATGATCATAACTTGGTTTATCACCTTAAGCCCATTATTTTTCCAAAATTATCTTGAGGATGTGAACTTTAGGCCTTCTTTTATGTGCAAAGTCGGAAAATGAATGGAAGTTACCTTAAAGATGCAAAAGATTATAGGTCATTTCATGAAATTTTTCCAACTTCAACAAGTCATAACTTGCTCAAATTTTGGAGATTTTGAATGATTCAAGTTTCAAAATGTTATTTAAGAGATCTACTTCATGCCATATTTTTTTATCAAGAGAAAATTCCAAGTGGAAGGCCATGTTTGGATGCAAGACATTATAGGACATTTTTGATGAAGAATTTGAAATATTTCTAAGTATGGAAAGTCAACCCTTTTTATTCAACTTTGACTCAATATAACTTTCAGCTCAAGCATCCATTTAACTCCATTATTTTTCCATTTCAAAGCATGTAACATCTTTCTAAAGCATCAAGAATCATGCCTTAAGACCCCTTGAGTTGAGAATACCATAGTTTCAAAAATGGTAACTTGGAATTGAAGTTTCCTTGCAAGTCAGAATTTCTAATTTCACGTTACAACCTCTAAACCTCAAATTAACACGCGTTTTGGGTCTAAACATGATTAGCCAACTTTCCCAAGTGGATTAGTGCATTAAAACGCAAGAATTGGATGAGTTTTGGTGAAGTTTGGATCACACTTCACCCGTGCATCAGGTTTGCACGAATTCCCTCCAAAACGCATCATTCACTCTTACTTTTAATCCCATTCGCTTCTCCTATAAATACATGAACTATCCCATTAATTTTCCCAAGCTTGGATAGCCAGAATCACCCTGCCAAACTTGCTCCATAACTCAATTTTTTGTAACTTCAAAATCCATTCTCGAGCCTTTTTCAATCCAACTTTTCCATCAATTCACCTTCCTTGATCTTCCCTGAAGCTAACCACATAACTACATTCAAGAGTCATGCCCTATACTGCTCCATAGAAGTCCAGTTTCAGAGCTCTGCAACTCAACTTCAATAGGTAGATTCCTTCATCAATTCTTCAAAACTCTGATATCATTGTGTTGCTCTCATTGCCTTGGTTCTAGTCACAACACTTACCTTTTACTGGAAACACGTTTTGACCATGAAATTTCAAATCCCTTTTCAAAACTTTCCTTCTAAATTGCTTGAGCTACAGTTTATATAAATTTGGCGCGAGGGTGTGGTTGTCTTCGTCTTGAAGAGACAAAGCGAATGGCATAGGTTTGATCTTCTAATTTTACAGTTTGAGAGACCTGCAATTCGTGATGGCTAGAGGTTGAAGATAACCGACGTGTCATCTTCCAACCAATGAAGGCGCGCCATCTGTATTTTTTAAACCCTGATTTAATTAATGATTTTGTACAATATTCACTAATGACCATGATATGCACAACGCGCCAGATCCCTTGGATTTGATTACTAACGCGTTTTGACTCTCATCCAATAGTTCACATATTTTACTTTTATTTTCTTTTTCTGATTTTTATATTTTAATTGTTTTAAATTTCAAAAAATCATAGAAAATTCATTTTTAGTCCAAAAAATCTGAAAAAATTATGAAAAATATTTTTGATTATCCTCTTTCTGATTTTTAATTTTTCACAATTTAATTTTGTGTTTTGGTATTTTTTTTATAAATTTTACACTTATTTGATTTGTCTTAAATGTTTAAAAATACTTTTATACATTTTTAAATTCTGAAAAAAATTATGGAATGATCCAATGATATTGTGACAAATATTGTTGACCTTATTTTATTTTTGTTTCTGACTTTACTATTTTTTAAATCATTTTTTGTTTATTTTCCCCATTTATTTTATTTTTAAAAATAGTTTCTGACTTCAAAAAATTACCAAAAAATTTGTAGAATTATTTGAGCCTTTTTCATATTTTTCTATGGTCTTACTTTTTATTTCTTGATTAATTTGAACATAGTTGATATTTTTCTCTTTATTTTCTATTTTTAAACATTATTTTTAAACCCTTTTATGTATATTAAAATGTGATATTATTTTGTGGCTATTTTCTGGTTGATCTTGGGTTAGATTTTGGATCATGAAGTTTATTAACATCATTGGATCCATGGTGTTGAGTTTAACTCCACAAAAATGGATGAATGATTTTAATAATAGTTTGATTAAAATTTAATTCAAATGTGGTTTGTATATTTTTCCCCATCCCTCTTCATCTCATCCCCTTCTTATTGCACTAGATGTTGTTGGAGCATGATCTCTATATCATGTATCAAAGCAAATGGTGCATAGATTGCTATTGACAGACCTCAAAATAGGTGCGACTTCTATATAAGTCCACTTACGATTGCTTAACATATCGCTAAATTTTGTCCCGATTCGAATAAATGATCATTCGTGTCCCAAACTTATGATTGCAAGCCTAAGTATATTAATTTGAATTCTTTGATCCAATAATCTTGAGATTCATTGTGTGGAGGCTTTGGTTCTACAAATCCTCTAATGGATCTACAATACCTTTGGTCAACGCAGATCACTTAAACATCGTTGATCATTAAATGGTACTTATGAGAATTCCAAATGGATGATATACTTGACAAAAAGCAAATGCAACTTGTTGTGTGGAGGCTTTGGTTCTACCAATCCTCTGATGAGTTCCAAATGCAAGATTCAAGATGGTCATCCGACTAACCACTAATTATTGACTTGTTTTACCTTATGCTTTCATTCTTTTTTATGCTTTATGTACCATTTACTTTTAGCATTTACATTTCATGCCATTTTCATCTTTGCTCATTTGAGTATTTACTTTCTTGCCATTTTTACTTTGCTCACTTGAGCTTTTCTTTTCTTTTCCTTTCTTAAGATACTTAATAATCAACATAAACCCTAAAAAATCTTTAATGGTACTTGGACTATTTGGTTACTATCCTTGGCATTGTGGAGCATGGGACTTTTCTTGGACTTGGAATTAGAAACCTTGGCCTATCTTGGAGACTTTGTGACCTTATCTGATTATTTTGTCTGGAGTTCTTGAGGTTCACCTCAAGACATTGGGTTGCTTGTTTGTTTTTGTGTGCAGGTTTTTGTGATTACACCCTCTATTTGTAATCTGGAATTCACCCGTATACAGTCGTTACTCTACCAAATTTTTGTGAATACTTAATACACTTGATGTTTTGTTCTCTCAAGAGGTCTAGTATTTTTGCTTGCTTGGTTTCAATCCAAGGAATGGGAATTCTATCTTGGCTCATAATGTCAAGTATTGGCTTCTTGTTGGTTAGATGGTTCTTATCCCTAGATTTTATTTTATGCTTTAGGATAGTCCCTTCTTCTCCTCCCATCTTCTTCAATTTCAAAAATCTTCTTCCTCCCTTTTTTTGAAAAAAAAAAAACTCTTCTTGTTTTTGAACTTGAACCACTTTTATAATAAACTTGGACTTATGTCCATGTATTTTCAAAACATTTTCATAAATAAACCCCCAATCAACTTAATGATAGCTTGACATTTTTTGTGATAAGACTAAAAGTAAATCAATCTCATTTCAAACCATCTTGCCATTTTGGCTTTTTATCTGTAAAATTTTCTCAAAAGATTAGACTCTTGTCGATCCTTGTAGTGATGCAAACAACTATACTTCTACAATATGTAGTGAAGAGAGATGTTTTCCACTTGAGTGTTGAGTGAGGCATTGTTGATTTTAAAATCCAAGCCATATCCTCCACTTTGAGATGATGCAAATTCTCCTTTCTCATGGTTGTGGGTAGTATGTATGTTTTCCACACGGACAATGACAATGATGTTTTATCTCATAAACTTAACTAACGCATTTGTGTTTCAAATTTTTAAAAGAGGAAATACGTGTACCATGATCTCCTATTGCACGAAATATGGTACGTAGGAACTAAAGGTTCGCAACCGCGGCGGGTGCAAAAATTATAAAATAAATATGCTTCTTTCCTCACCTCCACCATCCACTTTTTATATACAACAGTTTTTATAGCCAAAATATATAGATTTTACAAAGAGGCTCCTGCGGAGTACTGTAGATGTTTAGGGTGCTAATACCTTCCCTTTGCATAACCAACCCCCTTACCTTGAATCTTTCCCCCTCTTTTTGGGTTATTCGCTCTTTTCTCATTCCTTTGGAAATAATAAAGCGCGGTGGCGACTTTTATTTTGATTTGTATAAAGTCTAGTCAATCCAATGGCTTAGTTTTAAACATTTCTACCGCTACACTCCCCTAATACTGCACAAGAGTTCAATCGAGAAACCCTGTCGCATATGGGATACAAATGGGATAAAAATAGACAGTGTCTTTATTTCAAGGAAAAGGGATCCAATATAAGGGTATATAATTTTGATATACCCTCTGAACAAATTTATGAGGATGAGGATCCTATTGATAAGGGCATGCAGAATATAAATGAGGATGCCCAACCTGAGGCAAATCAAGCTGGAACTGGCTAGGTGATTGGGTTCCGAACTGGTGGTCTCCGATAAACCATCAATTTGATAAAGCTGCACCACCTCATGCTGCTGCCACTACTGTTGTAGGCTCTTCCTCGGAAGCTCATGCTTATCTCACTGCCATATTTCAACAGATGGAGGTTGCCAATGAATCTCGACATGAGGAAGCAAGATGTTGGCATAATCAGTAAAGAGAATGGCACAAGGAGCATGAAGAATGGCATGAGGAGCATACGCGAATGTACCAAAACCAGCATTCGTGGCACTTGGATTTGATCAAATGGCATCAAGTCTTCTACAATAAAATGACAGGCTTTATGGATGATTTTTGTGACAATCTTGGAATAATGAACAACTTCAGAAACGTCGATGTCCAAAACAGATCTCGACGATATCAATTCATGACCCAGAAGCCTAATATCAACGCAAATCCTCCGCCTCCTTCACCCTACAACTATGATGAATCTTGTGGTGGAAACAATCCCTAAGCATATCATGTGATACATATCATAACATTTATCCTTATGTCTTTTGTTCTAAAATTTGTTTTAAGGTTCTATTCAAACAATTATTGTTATAAGCTTATGTAAGTTGAATATTTCTGCGTTAAATGCTTCCACCGTAATTATTTTTTGTTTACTTGGTTATTACATTTATCTATCACCATGATTATACCAAGACTCATTCTGTGTGAATGACATTGGTTCCTTTTGTTACAAGTTTGCCGAGATTGCATCTCAATTCATATGTGTGCTAAAATTGCTGAAAAGCTATCCTATTCTCTTTTTGATGTTGTCAAAGGGGAAGAAGAAGATGGTGTTAGAAAAGGATTCTTAATATGAAAAAACTCATGGGGAGAAGCTCATTCATCCATATTGTATCATCACACATCATCAAATATTTGCCATCACCAAAAAGGGGGAGTTTGTGAGCAACCCCTTCATATAATTAGTTTTGAATGATAGGGAATATGTGTGAAATAATCAATGAATGTTAAAAATGCTTTACCTATATGTGTGCATTGTAAAAATACAGTATAACATGTTTAAAAAGAGTTAAGAATGTGTTTTACACATAAAACAATGTTATGAGTCAACACAAAGAACTTTGCATCGACATATACTTAAGCAAAGAATCATAAAACTGATTCTGCTTCAGTATGAGTCAACACATCCATGCCATGCATCGACTCATAACATGTTGATGCTCCTGGAATATAATTTTCAACCTTTATGCATCGATACATAACTTTATGCATCGACACATGATATGTTGATGTCCCTGGAAAAAAAGTTTCAACTTTTATGCATTGATACATAACTCTCTGCATCGACACATAACACGTTTTATCTTCAAAAATCAAAATTCAATTCAGTATGTGTCGACACATACGTGTTATGTATCGACTCATGTAAAATGGTTGGCTATGTAATATGTTGTAGTATCAGTTTGCATCGACACATAACAACTTGCATCGAATCATTTTGTGTTGTATAACTAACATGAGTCGACTCAAGCTAACATGTATCAACTCATAATGCGAATTCTTGTCTCTAACTGTTTTCTGTTACATATATAAGTAAGTTTTCAGCAGCAAATCAGGTGTGACACATTATTACAATTGTGATAATCAATTATTGAGCAAGAAGAAGCCTGAAAGATACATCATCTTCATCATCTTCTCAATCATCTTAATTCAACAACAACAACGAAAGTCAAACATCTTTGTTCAATTGGATCAATAGATCAAGAGATAACGTTCAACTGTTCATTCAAGGGATCTCAGCTGGGTTGAAGATTCAGAAGCGGACTTTGAGAGGGTTTTTCCTTCAAGAACGGGTGTGTTCTTGAGGGTTTGTTAGTTACAGTTGTACAAGTCAGATTCAGCCGTAGCGAGGGGTTTGGAAATCAGAGGGATTTTTGCAAACAGGTCGTGGAAGCGGAGGATTGATTGTGGATCTTGCAGGGAATTTTGATAGGCTAATATCAAGTGGAGTGTCTTACAAGAAGAATAAGATCATATGGATTTCATTATGTATTTGTAGTGTAACCTTGTATAAAACTTTTAGCAAAATTGATATAAGAGTTCTCAATTTCAATTTTGGAATTGAGAGGGAGACGTACCCACACACGAGGATGACAGTAGGGAACATCCATACCAAACTTCCTGCATATTATTTTTCTTTCTCTCTATCTCTCTACATTTTCCATAATTTCGTGATTCAATTGGCTTACTGTGTTTTCTGTTTAATGATAAAATAGTGGTTCAAATACTTTCATCAAGTCACCATTATTAATCATCAAACAAGCATACGCCAACCGTTTGACAAAATTGCTTGCAAGTTTTAATTCATTGGAAACATTGTTCTAATGATAAGTGCATTAAAAATGTTAATCAATCTGTGTTTAAGATTCATCTATTTCATACTAATAAAATCCAGCAAGTTTATCGTATGTCCGATTTTCTAGTAGTTGGTTCAAAATAGACGGAAGTTGATTCTGGACCTTACTTTTCCGCTGCTTTTAAAAAACTTTGATAAAAGATTTTAAATCCTTGATAAATAAAGAGGTGATCTATTCACCCCCCTCTCGATCACTTGCCACACCGTCTAACAGTAGTATTGTGTGGAAGTTTAGAGACATGGTATACGTTTTTTGCAATCTTCGAACAATCCAACATTTAAGATACCATCAAAAAATTTTTGGAAACTGCCGCAGAAGGAGACTTAGGAGAAGGGTGTTGGAGCTAGAAGGTTCAAGAAGCAAATTCGAGTAAATATTTCACATATAGTTTAGTTTATGTAACTGCGTACAAAATCAAGATCACTACTAAAAAAACACATTTAACATCAGACGCAAAATGCATTTAAAATCGGATATGGAAGTAAGGTAACAAAGGGCATCATGAAAAGCTACCACTTTACCCCTCAATTATTAAAACACCGAGGGGTAAATTTACCTGCACATGGATTTAATCCCCAACATCAGTATTTTTATTATTTTCAAAATTGGATGGCATCCAATATTAATTCTCGGTGTTGCATACAATCGAGGTAATATATTAGTGTTATAAACTCAGTTTTAGGTAAAAATCGAGGGGTAAGTTTTTTTATTACTGTCGTATGCACATGTATTACAGAACCATATTACAGAATATAGAACCATATTTTTGCAAATTCCTGAAATATAAACATTATACATTTTTCTAATTTCTCAATCTCAAACATTGTACCATATATATTCATTGTTTACACCAAATGCAAACGCAAAATGTCACACGCTTTATAATTTTAAAACAAAACTAAAACAAATGATTAACCAACAAAATCAGTAACCAAACTAGAAAGTTGTAGGCTTTCTAGTAGGATTTGTCACTGGTTATTAAGAACCTATAATTTGAACAACATTTGAAATCTATCATGATAATCTACAACAACTTTAAATTTATTGTAAAAGGAATAAAAAAGAGTAAAATGAATAAATATAAATTACTAAGCGATATAAAAAATTTACTTACTAGTTTTCCCATATCCCCTCTTCATGAGAACGACGAATATTATGCACATCATCTGAATCATTTTCTTCAAATGATTATTGTACATCTGTTGCTATACAAGGCCTCTCATAGTTTAAATCTTGATTTTCATCATTATTACCAGGATGATGTTTTCCTTTAAGAACAATTGACCATCTAGGTTAGCAGGATCAGAGACATAAAACTTGTTTTTCTTGGATTTCTATGATTAATGGATCATTCTTATAAGTTTCCTTTCGAAGATCAACCCGTGTGAATCTATATCCATCGGTTTCTATACTAGTGTTACTGTCAATCCACTTGCACTTAAAATCAACATAGTCAATCTCCAAAATATCCTCAATGGCTCCAAAGTACACTTTAGATGATAGTATAAGATTGTTATCTTTAGAACTAGAAAAGTACATGGATTCAGCCTTAACCATAACCCCACTATTTTACATGGTGCTACGATCACCATTTGATTTTGTATGGAAGGGATATTTAGTAATGTCGTATGCACTCCAAGTAATTACATTAAACTTAGGCATACATGACAACCATTTAATTGTTTTTGATGTGCTACTCTCTTTAGAAACACTTTCATTAAACCAAGTTATGAAAGTTTTGTTATGCTCTATCAACAATCATCTTTCATTCATCCAGGGGAATTTTTCATTTATAAGACTTTTGTGAGCAATCAAGTAAGGTTGAACATCACCAAGGTTATCCAATATATACAAATGTGTTTGAACAACTATTTCTTGGTCAAATTTATTAACATTTAAACCTTGAATACATCTACGATTATAACATCCATCATGACGAGACTTGAGAACTCCTATAGAGTTTGCTTCTGACAAATAGTTTGTACAAAACTCAATAGCTTCTTCTGTGATGTACCTTTCAACGATTAAAGCTTTCAAACGGTGATGATTCTTTGTATATCCTTTAAAAATCTTCATGTATCTCTCTACCAGATACATCCATCGTAAATAAATTGGACCATAAATTCTAATCTCCCTTACTAGATGAATAACTAAATGAACCATAATGTCAAAGAATAATGGAGGGAAAAACATATCTAATATGAAAAAGATAATTACAACTTCATGTTCCAAGTTATCTAAATTTACAGGATCAATAACTTTACTACATATAACATTAAAGAATAAGCACAATCAGATTATAGTTACCCTTACATTTCTTGGTAAAATGCCATGAATAGCCACTGGTAGAAGTTGTTGCATCAAGACATTACAATCATTAGATTTTAAGCCAACTAACTTGAGATCATTCATTGACACGAGTTTCTTCACATTTAGTGATTACCCTTGGGGAACTTTGATACCCTTCAAACATTCACAAAACTTTTTTTTTCTTTTTTAGCCAGAGTGTGATATGCTGGGGGAAAATAGGTTATATTTCCTATTTATTTTGGGGCTAAATCTTGTCATATACCCATCACAACCATATCTTGGCGGGATTTCTTAGTATATTGTCTTTCCTTTAATGTTGATAAGCGTTCTAATCAAATTATCACATACATTTTTCTCCACATGCATCACATCAAGATAATGCCTTACATCTAGACTAGACCAGTCCGTAAGATTAAAGAACACCAACCTATTTTCCAAATATTTTCTCCATGAGCTTTTTTTGTTTATTTCCAAAGACAACAGTAATGTGTTATTGTCTTTTATAAACTTCCTTATTAGTTAAGGGATTTGGAGCGATAATAACCTATTGTTCTCCATTAAAAGCCTTATGCAATATACGATATGGATGATTAGGTTTTAGAAATTTTCGATGCACATGATAAACTGTCTTTTTCCTTTTTGTAATTGGTGGTTGTGAGTATAAGGTTTTCCTAAGAGAGCGGGGGGAGGGGGGTGAATTAAGACTTTTAAAATTATTTCTGGTTTTATGAATCTTTGATCTTTCTTTTTTGATTTTTGGTTAAGTGATGAAAGCGATAAAATGCTGAAAGTAAATGAACACCAGATGTATACTGGTTCCCCTCACAGGTCGAGAGTACTCCATTCCTCTTGCCATACCAAAGATGATGCCTTACTATCTAATCTGTATGGAGATCAAAGGCTCTTAAAACCTTTAAGATCTTGAACACTGAGTGCAAGTAGAACTGTAGTGGTACAAAGGTTCAAGACTAAGCCATTGGATTGACTAGACTTTATACAAATCCAAATAAAAATCGCCATCGTGCTTTATTGTTTCCAAAAGAATGGGAAAAGATCAAATAACCCAAAAAGAGATGGGGGAGATTCAAGGTAAGGGGGTTGGTTATGAAAAGGTAAGGTATTAGCACCCTAAACATCTACGGTAATCCGCAAGAGCCTCTTTGTAAAATCTGTATGTTTTGGCTATAAAAATGTTGTATATAAATGGATGGTGGAGGTGAGGAAAGAAATATATTTATTTTATAATTTTTGCACCCGCCGCGGTTGTGAACCTTTAGTGCCTACGTACCACCTTTTCGTGCAATAGGGGATCAGGGTACACGTAGTTCCTCTTTTTAAAAAATTTAAAACACATATATTTTGGTTAATTTTATGAGATAAAACATCATCGTCATTGTTCGTGTGGAAAACATACCTACTACCCACAATTATGAGAAAGGAGAATTTGCATCATCTCAAAGTGGAGGATATGACTTGGATTTTAAAATCAATAATGCCTCACTCAACACCCAAGTGGAAAATATCTCTCTTCACTACATATGGTAGAAGTATGATTGTTTGCATCACTACAAGGATTGAAAAGAGTTCAACCTTTTGAGAAAAGTTTAAAGATAAAAGCCAAAGTGGCAAAATGGTTTGAAATGAGATTAATTGACTTTTAGTCTTCTCACAAAAAAATGTCAAGGTATTATTAAGTTGATTGGAGTTTATTTATGAAAATGTTCTGAAAATGCATGGACATAAGTCCAAGTTTATTATGAAAGTGGTTCAAGTTCAAAAACAAGAAGAGTTTTCAAAAGGAGGAAGCAGGTTTTTTGAAATTAAAGAAGATGGGAGGAGAAGAAGGGACTACCCTAAAGCATAGGGGTAAAGCTAGGGATAAGAAACATCTAACCAACAAGAAGCCAAGACTTGACATTATGAGCCAAGATAGAATTCTCATTCGTTGGATTGAAACCAATCAGGCAAAAAAAATACTAGACCTCTTGAGAGAACCAAACTTCAAGTGTATTAAGTCTTCACAAAAGTTGGGCAGAGTAACGGCTGTATACAGGTGAATTCCATATTACAAACAAAGGGTGTAACCACAAAAAACCTGCACACAAAAACTAACAAGCAACCCAATTTCTTGAGGTAAACCTCAAGAACTCCAGACAAAATAATCACATAAGATCACAAGGTCTCCAAGATAGGCCAAGATTTCTAATTCCAAGTCCAAGAAAAGTCCCATGCTCCATAATGCCAGGGATAGTAACCAAATAGTCCAAGTACCATTAAAGATTTTTTAGGGTTTATGTTGATTATTAAGTATCTTAAGAAAGGAAAAGAAAAGCTCAAGTGAGCAAAGTAAAAATGGAAAGAAAATAAATACTCAAATGAGCAAAGATGAAAGTGGCATGAAATGTAAATGCTAATATTAAATGGTACATAAAGCATAAAAAAGAATAAAAGCATAAGGAGAAACAAGTCAATAATTAGTGGTTAGTTGGATGACCATCTTGAAGCTTTCATTTGGAACTTATTAGAGGATTGGTAGAACCAAAGCCTCCACACAACAAGTTGCATTTTCTTTTTGTCAAGTATATAATCCATTTGGAATTCTCACAAGTGTTATTTAATGATCAACGATGTTTAAGTGATCCACGTTGACCAAAGGTGTTGTAAATCCATTAGAGAATTGGTAGAATCAAAGCCTCCACACAATGAATCTCAAAGTTATTGGATCAAAGAGATCAAATTAACATACTTGGGCTTGCAATCATAAGTTTGGGCCACGAATGATCATTTATTCGAATCAGGATAAAATTTAGTGCTATGTTAAGCAATCGTAAGTGGATTTATATAGAAGTCGCACCTATTTTGAGGCTGGTCAATAGCAATCTATGCACCATTTGTTTTGAGACATGATATAGAGATCATGCTCCAACAACATTTAGTGCAATAAGAAAGGGATGAGATGAAGAGGGATGGGGAAAAATACACAAACCACATTTGAATTAAATTTTAATCAAACTAATATAAAAATCATTCTTCCATTTTTGTGGAGTTAAACTCAACACCATGGATCCAATGATGTTAATAAAGTTCATGATCCAAAATCTAACCCAAGATCAGCAAGAAAATAGTCATAGATAATATCACATTTAATATACACAAAAAGGTTTAAAAAAAGGTTTCAAAAATAGAAAATAATGAGAAAAATATCAACTATGTTCAAATTAATCAAGAAATGAAAAGTAAGACTATAGAAAAATCAGAAAAAGGTTCAAATAATTTTACAAATTTTTTGGTGATTTTTTGAAGTCAGAAACTATTTTAAAAATTAAAATAAATGGGTAAAATAAACAAAAAATGATAAAAAAATAGTAAAGTTAGAAACAAAAATAAAATAAGGTCACCAATATTTGTCACAATATCATTGGATCATTCCATAATTTTTTCAGAATTTAAAAATGTATAAAAGTATTTTTAAACATTTTAAAAAATAAAATAGGTGTAAAATTTATAAAAAATACCAAAACACAAAATTAAATTGTGAAAAAATAAAAATCAGAAAGACGATAATCAAAAATATTTTTCATAATTTTTTCAGATTTTTTGGACTAAAAATGAATTTTCTATGATTTTTTGAAATTTAAAACAATTAAAATATAAAAATCAGAAAAAGAAAATAAAAGTAAAATATGTGGACTATTGGATGAGAGTCAAAACGCGTTAGTAATCAAATCCAAGGGATCTGGCGCGCTGTGCATATCATGGTCATTAGTGAATATTGTACAAAATCATTAATTAAATCAGAATTTGAAAAATACAGATGGCGCGCCTTCATTGGTTGGAAGATGATACGTTGGTCATCTTCAACCTCCATCCATCACAAATTGCAGGTCTCTCAAACTTTAAAATCAGAAGCTCAAACCTATACCATTCACTTCGTCTCTTCAAGATGAAGACAACCGCTCCCTCTCGCCAAATTTATATAAATTTTAGCTCAAGCAATTTGGAAGGAAAGTTTTGAAAAGGGATTTGAAATTTCATGGTTAAAATGTGTTTCCAGTAAAAGGTAAGTGCTGTTACTAGAACCAAGGCAACGAGAGCAACACAATGATATCAGAGTTTTGAAGAATTGATGAAGGAATCTACCTATTGAAGTTGAGTTGCAGAGCTCTGAAACTAGTCTTCTATGGAGCAATATAGGGCATGATTCTCAAATGTAATTATGTGGTTAGCTTCAGGGAAGATCAAGAAAGGTGAATTGATGGAAAAATTGAATTGAAAAAGGCTCGAGAATGGATTTTGAAGTTATAGAAAATTGAGTTATGGAGCATGTTTGGCAGGGTGATTCTGGCTATTAAAGCTTGGGAAAATGAATGGGATAGTACATGTATTTATAAGAGAAGCGGATGGGATCAAAAGGAAGAGTGAATGATGCGTTTTGGAGGGAATTCGTGCAAACCTGATGCACGAGTGAAGTGTGATCCAAACTTCACCAAAACTTATCCAATTCTTGCATTTTGATGCACTAATCCACTAGGTAAAGTTGGCTAATCATGTTTAGACCCAAAACACGTGTTAATTTGAGGTTTAGAGGTTGTAAGATGAAATTCAAATTCTGACTTGCAAGGAAACTTCAATTCCAAGTTACCATTTTTGAAACAATGCCATTCTCAGTTCAAGGGGTATTAAGGAATGATTCTTGATGCTTTAGAAAGATGAGGTTACAAGCTTTGAAATGGAAAAATAATGGAGTTAAATGGATTCTTGAGCTGAAAGTTACATTGAGTCAAAGTTGGAGAAAAAGGGTTGACTTTCCATACTTAGAAATATTTCAAATTCTTCTTCAAAAATGACCTATAATGTCTTGCATCCAAACATGGCCTTCCTCTTGGAATTTGATTTTGAACAATAAATATGGCATGAATTACATCTCTTGAATGACATTTTTGAAATTGAATCATTCAAAATATCCAAAATTTGAGCAAGTTATGACTTGTTGTTGGCAAAATTTCATAAAATGACCTATTATCTTTTGTTTCCTTAAGGCAACTTCCATCCATTTTATCACTTTGCACATAAAAGAAGGCATATAGTTCACATCCTCAAGATCATTTTGAAAAAATAATGGGCTCAAGGTGATAAAAATTGACCAAGTTATGATCATTTGAAGTCACACATGGAAAATTGGGGATTCATCTAGAGGACTTGTAATCTTTCTTCTTCACCAAGTTTCTTCCACATGAAAACTCCTTGGAACTTTTGAAGTGATTTGTTTATAACCATTTCAAGAGAAGGAAGTCTTTGGAATCATTCAAAAATACCAAAAGGTGATCAAGATATGCTCCTTCGAAGTTCAAAAACCTAGCTCCTAGATCAAGAAAATGCTTTGAAGAATTTTGACAAGCTTGAACAAACTTCTCGTACCAATATTCTTGCTTTGTGAATAGAAGTTGTTGAGGATTATAATGAGGACTAATAGCTACCAAAACCACTTACATATCTTGAAATTTTAGAGAAATTTTCTCTTGTGACCAATGGGAACAAAACCTTGTCCAAACATGACAACTTCTCCAATCAAACCCCTTGTACTTTTGAGTCAAATATAATAACCTTGAAATGTGATGAACCAAAGCAACCTTGCCATGCCAATTCTTCCAAAACCAATCCAATGATGAGGTTTGAACTTCTCAATCTTTATTTAGTAGGGCATGGAAATAAACTCATGAACCCATGGGGTAACTTGTTAAATCTCATTGCCTTTACCTACATGGATAACAAGCAAGACAAACCAACATTGCATTTTAATAGTTAATTGAAGAAATAAAAACAATATTCATGATCACAAAAGGAACATAAGTCAAGGTGCTTGGTAATCCCTCAAAAGGGAAAGACCAAATGTAGGGAGGGGAACCAATAATCCTAGTGTGATATTGTTGTGAATGAATTAACATGGTAAGATGAAGGGATCTTAGGGGGGGGGAATTGGGGTACAACATCTGCCCTTATTTATGTTTCTTATATCCGGAGATACGAAGGTTAAAAATCTTCGTGTCGACTCGATCGTAGATACTTAAATATAAAACAAAACTTATTTTTGGCCCTAAGATGCCATGCAAATGCTTATGATCATGAATGCATATGAACAGGACTAAAGAGACGCAAAGCATCACTGGGGATGTATCAATAATAAACAAAAAAAAAGAGCAACCCCACCAGGAAATCAAAGAACCTGAATCAAAGAGGATGGTAGAATGGTCAAAGGATACACCAACTTCTACCGAAGGCGAAGCTACCAACGTTTACTGAAGGCAGAGAGAAAGACAACAAACATCGACGTTCACTGCCAATGGTCTGCCAACTTTCACTGAAGGTAGAAAGATAATATATCATATCACCTCCGTTCACTGATGATGAACTACCAACATTCACCGAGGGTAGCAAAAAGATAATAAACATCAACGTTCACTGCCAATGGTCTACCAACTTTCACTGAAGGTAGAAAGAGAATATATCATATCATCGCCGTTCACTGAAGATGAACTACCAACGTTCACTGAGGGTAGCAAAAAGATAATAAATATCGACGTTCACTGTCGATGGTCTACCAACTTTCACTGAAGGTAGAAAGAGAATATATCATATCACCGCCGTTCACTGATGATGAACTACCAACGTTCACTGAGGGTAGAAAAAAGATAATAAACATTGACGTTCACTACCGATGGTCTACCAACTTTCACTGAAGGTAGAAAGAGAATATATCATATCACTACCGTTCACTAACGATGAACTACCAACGTTCATTGAGGGTAGCAAAAAGATAATAAACATCGACGTTCACTGCCGATGGTCTAACAACTTTCACTGAAGGTAGAAAGAGAATATCATATCACCTCCGTTCACTGACGATGAACTACCAACGTTCACTGAGGGTAGCAAAAAGATAATAAACATCAACGTTCACTGCCAATGGTCTACCAACTTTCACTGAAGGTAGAAAGAGAATATATCATATCACCGCCGTTCACTAACGATGAACTACCAACGTTCACTGAGGGTAGCAAAAAGATAATAAACATCGATGTTCACTGCCAATGGTCTACCAACTTTCACTAAATGTTGAAAGAGAATATCATATCACCGCCGTTCACTGACGATGAACTACCAACGTTCACTGAGGGTAGCAAAAAGATAACAAGTTTCCCCAAGATTATGGTGTTTCACCTAGAACGGGTCTCAACTTCTTCTTTAACCAAGTAGACTTGCTATTTGTTGTCACAGAGGATTGTAAAAAGAAATGACTTTTTGGGAAGGAGATATGACTTCATGTGGAGATGACATGATATTCTTGCTGAGGGGATAAAGTCTTCTCGTGCAAAATAAATGCACTAACCAAAGCTTGGAGTTTTCAGAAATCTAAATTAAATAACATTGTCGTGGAACCACAGATTAAAACCAGAAATAAACTGAAATAAAACAGTCAACCAGAATACACCCTTTGAGAAATAAACTCAAGAGGGAAAACCAAATCCATTCAAACAAGGAGTTGTACCGGAAGGCTAAAGCAAATATATTCTATGAGGGACAACTCAGTTGGGAGATTGAAAGAATATACGCTTTCTGCTTAAGTCCAACACTATATTGAAAATAGGACAACGTAACTCTACAAAACAGGGTAATATGTTAACAAAAATATTAACAAATGTCAATGAACAATGATTTTCCAATTTTAGCTATGCACGATGTATGCATGAATGTATGAGTGTTATTGTGCGTATGCTGACACAACAGATATATAACATGGGGAACAACCAGGAAAAACTGCCTTGGGCACTAACAACACTCATCTAAACTTCATCCAAGATGATCATTCCAAGAAGGGTAAAGGCCAGCTGAGGAAACAAAACCTACTATCTACTTTAACTTTACTGAGGAGAAACATGATCCGGAGGTAGATAAATCAAAGTGATGAAATAGTACGGATACAAGGATAGAACATCCTTCTTCAGGCTTCACCGGGGAAACCAGTGTTTTTTCTAAAATAACATTCCTACTGGAGATTACAAAACCAGTCTCAAGCCAAGTGGACTGACACCAAAACATTCAAACATTCACTGGGGAATTCAGACCCACTTCATTGGCGAGGTTAACATCATATTCACAATACATTTTTCACTTGGAGAAACCAGGGACCTACGTTCTTCAAGAGCGGGTATGGTACTAATCTCTCTGGAAAAAGAACTTCTATTGGGCCAAATGAAAACTTTACTGGAGAAAATGCGGATTGAAACTTCTCATCATGAAAAAAAACTCAGAAAAGAGGAGAAATAAATCCAAACTTGACTGGGGATACCGGAACCATAAACCCAATACGGAGAAAATAACCCGAGTAGACCTTCCCGAGGGGAACAAAAACTTCTCAAAGCAACTGGAGTTTGTCCATTATTGGGATCACCATTTTTGTTGTCATTGTTTCATCACAAATCTCATAGTAAAAGCAGATTATAAAAATCTTTTTTTTTGAAAAGTCAATTTTGTTATTTAATCTTTTTTACTTTGAAAGTTATTATCAATAATAAATGGATTCATTGCAAACTAAATAAAATAAGAAATACAAAGAATTGGGTAAAAGCTCAAATTTCATTAATAGAATGGTAGTCTGCGAATGGCGAGACTCCATAGATGATTAGAAAGTTCGGAAAATGGTAATATGTATTGGAAAAGATACATTAAGATACAATGACCACTATCCCCTCTAACAACTTTTGAAATCCTGAGCAGCGGCTTCTGTTGAAGTATGGTGAGGATCCGAGAAGAGTGTTGCTTCAATGATCAAGTCTTGTCTGACGTAGTTACTTGCCAAGAAAGTCCCTAACTTTTGCCTAAGCTGCCCTTGCAGGTTTTCAACTTAGCGGGAAATTTTATTCTGTTTATGTCTCTAATTTTTGCCTAGACCGCCCTTTCGGTTTTTTGGCCTACCGAGACGCTCCTTTTTGCCTAAGCCACCCTTTCAGGTTTTCAACTTAGCGAGCTATTCTTTTATTTCTTTAGGCGAAGTATTTCTTGACTGCGTCAGCGTTCATGGGACGTGGGAACTCCTCGCCATCCATAGATTCAAGAATTAATGCACCGCCAGAGAAGACTTTCTTGACAAAATATGGGCCTTCAAAATTCGGAGTCCACTTTCCCCTAGAATCAGTGTTGAAAGACATGATCTTCCTGAGCACGAGGTCGCCTTCTCTGAATTCACGAGGTTTGACCTTTTTATCAAAAGCTTTCTTCATTCTTATCTGATATAACTGGCCATGACACAAAGCTGTCATTCTCTTCTCCTCAATCAAAT
This sequence comes from Vicia faba, assembly GCA_948472305.1. Taxonomy (NCBI): domain Eukaryota; kingdom Viridiplantae; phylum Streptophyta; class Magnoliopsida; order Fabales; family Fabaceae; genus Vicia; species Vicia faba. Next base: position 406,487,916 of record OX451740.1, on the reverse strand, counting down.
TCAATTGGTCAAACCTGTTATGGACCCATTCAGCCTCTGTGAATTTGGTTTCCATTATCACACACAGTGAGGGAATCTCAACCTCGATAGGGAGTACAACTTCCATTCCATACACCAGGGAGAATAGGGTTGCTCCTGTTGAAGTGCGGACAGATGTTCGATATCCATGTAGAGCAAAAGGGAGAATTTCATGTCAATCCTTATAAGTAACAACCATTTTCTGGATAATTCTCTTGATATTCTTATTAGCAGCTTCGACAGCCCCATTCTTCTTTGGCCTGTATGGAGATGAATTGTAATGGACAATCTTGAATTTTTCACGCAGTTCTGTCATTATCTTGTTGTTAAAATTCGAGCCATTGTCAGTGATAATCCTGCTCGGCACACCATACCGACATATAAGGTTATTCTTAATAAGGCGCACAACCACCTGCTTAGTAACATTGGCATATGAAGTAGCCTCCACCCACTTGGTGAAGTAATCAATTTCTACCAAGATAAAATAGTGTCCATTCGAAGCTTTGGGTTATATTATCCCAATCATGTCAATACCCCACATAGAGAAAGGCCACGGGGAGGAAATCACCTTGAGAAGTGTCGGAGGCACATGAACCTTGTCTGCACAAATCTGGCATTTATAGCACTTCTTTGCAAATTTATAATAGTCGGACTCCATTGTCAGCCAATAGTAACCTGCCCTTAGCATCTTTTTAGCCATCGAATGTCCATTGGCATGAGTTCCAAATGAACCTTTATGAATCTCATGCATCAACATGTATGATTCGTGTCTATCCATGCATCTGAGCAAGACCATGTCATAATTTCTATTATACAACACATTTTCACTGAGGAAGAAACTGCCAGCCAATCTTCGCAATGTCTTTCTATCTTTATTCGATGCATAAATCGGGTATTCCTGAGTCTGAAGAAAATGCTTGATGTCATGATACCAAGGTTTTTCATCTGCTACCTCTTCTGTTGTAAACACGTGAGTGGGCCTATCCAGCCTTCGAATCATAATTCGGGGTATGTCATTCCAAGTATTCACTTGGTACATAGAAGCCAGAGTTGCTAGAGCATCCGCCATTTGATTTTCATCTCTAGGGATGTGACGGAATTCAACTTTATTAAAGAAGGGTAATAATCTTCAAGCATAATCTTTGTAAGGGATCAAGCCGGGGTGACGAGTATCCCATTCTCCTTTAATCTGATTTATTACCAAAGTTGAATCACCATACACATCTAGAATTTTAATTCTGAGATCAATAGCTTCTTCGAGACCCATGAAGCAAGCCTCGTATTCTGCCATATTGTTAGTACAATCGAATGTTAACCTTGCAGTAAAAGGAATGTGCGATCCATCAGGAGTGAAAATCACAACACCAATTTCTTTACCATAAGTGTTCATAGCTCCATCAAATATCATACTCCAACGAGACTCAGGGTCAGGACCTTCCTCAGGAAATGGCTCATCATAATCCTTCACTTTCAGGAACATCACATCCTCATCGGGGAATTCATATTCTACAGACTGGTGATCCTCCACTGGTTGGTGAGCAAGATAATCTGCCAACACACTACTTTTAATAGCTTTTTTAGTGCGGTATTCTATATCGTATTCAGATACCAACATCTTCTAGCGGGAAATTCTCCCAGTAAGAGCAAGCTTTTCAAAAATGTACTTGATTGGATCCATTTTGGAGATCAACCAAGTAGTGTGATTCAACATATACTGTTGCAAACGCTTTGCCGCCCATGCCAAAGCACAACATGTTTTTTCCAGCATGGAATACCGTGACTCACAATCATGGAATTTGTTACTGAGGTAATAGATGGAGAACTCCTTCTTCCTTGTTTCATCCTGTTGTCCCAGAATACAACCCATGGATTTATCCAACACCGTCAGATATATAATCAACGGTCTTTCTTCTACAGGGGGGAGCAAGATAGGAGGTTCAAGCAAATATTATTTAATAATTTCAAATGCCCTTTGGCAATCATCCGTCCACACACAACCTTGATCTTTCTTTAACAACTTAAAGATCGGTTCACATGTTGCAGTCATGTGGGAAATGAATATGGAAATATAATTCAAACGCCCGAGGAAACCCCTGACTTGCTCTTCAGTTCTTGGTGTTGGCATTTCTTGAATTTCTTTGACTTTATCAGGGTCAACTTTAATTCCTTTCTGGTTAACAATGAAACCCAACAACTTCCCTGATCGAACACTGAAGGTGCATTTATTTGGATTCAAGCGGAGACGATACTTCCTCAAACGCTGAAACAGCTTCAACAAATCTTCTATATGCCCTTCTTCAGTATGGGATTTGGAAATCATATCATCAACATATACTTCAATTTCTTTGTGCATCATATCATGGAATAGGGTAGTCATAACCCTCTGGTACGTTGCACCAGCGTTCTTCAACCTGAAGGGGATCACTCTGTAACAAAATGTTCCCCAGGGTGTGATAAACGTTGTTTTTTCCATGTCCTCTGGAGCCATTCTTATTTGATTATACCCGGAAAATCCGTCCATGAATGAGAATACTTTGAATTTTGTTGTGCTATCCACTAACATGTCGATATGTGGCAATGGAAAATCATCTTTTGGACTAGCTTTATTCAGATCTCAGTAATCTACGCACATGCGGACTTTTCCATCTTTTTTCGGTACTGGGACAATATTGGAAATCCATTGAGGATACACTGGCGTCACAAGAAAACTAACATTAATCTGCTTTAGAACCTCCTATTTGATCTTTACTGCCATATCTGGGTGAGTTCTTCTCAACTTTTGTTTAATTGGCGGACACTCTGGCTTCAACGGAAAATGGTGCTCGATAATATCTGTATCTAGACCAAGCATATCTTGGTAAGACCAAGAAAAAATATCCACATACTCTTCCAACAGCTCAATCAACCTGCTCTTCACATCAGGATGCAGTGATGCTCCAATCTTGACTTCCTTTGGATCTTCTTCTGAACCCAAATTGATTACTTCCAAAGGCTCTTTATATGGCTTAATGGTATTTTCCTCGTGCTCAAGCAAATGTGAGACCTCTTCTGGAATCTCATCGTAAACTTCTTCTTCAGCCCCATACACAGGACATTCAAAGTTGGAAGAGGGTGCAGGGTCATTGTATTCAATGGGTTTTTTAATTAATCTGCACATATGATTTGTGATTGCATTTAGAAACTGACACATATAACAAGTGATCATGAGGATTGAATTTCAGTTATTATTTACTTTGAAAGGTCTTTTTTTTATTACCATTTTCCAAGAAAAATAAGAAAATAAAGACATAATTCAGGAAGCAAAGACAACTTTTATTATTGATCTTAACAGTCACAGCAAACAGATAAGCCCTACAACATTAATACTTCCACCTTGGGAAGAGTGAAAGCTTTTCAAAAAAAGAGATTAACAAATCAAATTACTTTGAAACATGTATGCAAGAGGGAACATCAATGGTGATCCAGTTCTGAATCCTGACTTCGTGTGTCACATAATTCGGCATTTCCTGCTCTGCTTCACCCTCCACAATGGAGTTAATCCTGGAAATAGTCGAATGAAGATAGCCTCTACTACGGAAAATGTCTTGATACCTGCCTGCAACAGACTTCGGCTTCATGACCTTACCTTTGTCATTCTTCAAAGAGAACCCCAAGCCAGTTCTGTTCTTGTTCACAGGTGGATCCACAATTCGTCCCCAAACTTCATTATGACCATTACGCACAACCTGCTGCGCATCCTTCAGCAAAACCATGGAATTCTCATTTCCTCTTATGTTATCAATGGATAAGGCTTGGAACTGGGTTCCAACAGCAGCTTCATCCACTTCTACAATACTAAAAGAGGACAAATGAGATATCAACAATGCTTGCTCCCCATTTATGATCACCACCTTCCCTTCACGCACGAACTTTAGCTTCTGGTGTAAAGTTGAAGTAACAGCCCCTGCCTCATATATCCATGGTCGTCCTAGCAAACAGCTATAAGCGGGAACAATATCCATGACCTGGAAGGTTATCTGAAACAAATATGGTCCTATATGGATAGGTAAGTCCACTTCACCGATGACAGATTTCCTCAACCCATCAAACGCTTTCACAATGATGCCACTCGGGCGCATAGGAATTCCTTGATATTTCAACTTCATGAGAGTACTCCTTGGTATAACATTCAATGCGGATCCATTATCAATCAGAACATTGGATAGTGAATCAATCTTGCAGTTCATAGAGATGTGGAGGGCCAAGTTGTGATTCCTCCCTTCATCTGGAAATTCATCCTCGCAGAAACTCAGGTTATTACATGATGAAATGTTTCCTATTACGCTGCTGAATTGGTCTATTGGCATATCACTCTCCACAAAGGCTTGGTCTAGCACCATCATCAAGGATTCTCTATGAGCCGAGGAGTTCATCAATAAAGCCAAGATAGATATTTTTGAAGGAGTCTGCAGTAGCTGATCTACAATTCTGTAGTCGCTCATCTTAATTATCTTCAAAATATCATCTACTTCCTTTTCTAATGTAGCTCCACTATTCTCTCCCATAGCCTTCTTAGGTTCATCATTCTCAACAACTTTCTTTCTAGCATCAACATCTCTCCAAACAACCGGCGCAAACACACGACCGCTATGGGTCACCCTGCTATTTTCAGCTATATTTCCAACATAAGGCATTGTCTGGATGGGAACTTCCACTCCATCTTCTAAGATTGTAGAGTTGTATTTCTAAGGCACAACCTTATCTGATTTGTAGGGGATAGGACCTAGAAAAACTAATCACCAATGGGGTAACAGCTGGCTTTCTATGATACTCCACTTCAAAATGGGCGGGTGCACCAAAACAAGGTACAATGATGTTTACCCCTTCTTCAATGCAATCAGTTATTAATAAGTCATTTCTAGAAAACAAATCTTCGTCTGAAGAGAAATACTCATCTGTGGAGGCATACTCCTCCTCCGACTCTTCTTATGTTAAATAAACCTCAATCATATCAACTTCATGGTAATCATCCCCCTGACCTGTGACCTTGATAGTTCCATTATCTAACAACAACTGAACACCCTTCTTCACGATTGAACATCCTCGGGGGTCTCGACAGCAAACTATGCAAGATCCATATTGGTGTTCCACCTGACCAGTCGTATGGCAGAAGGTGGCATGCAACTGCATGAGGTCCTCATTCATATACTCTACATCAAAAATTATGAATTCACCAGGACATCCAGAAACCATGTTCACTTCCTCTTCATACCCTGCCCTAGGCCTGATTATGTGGATGAGGCCCTCATCCATCATCTCCTGTAAATCAGCCTTTATCTTCTTGCAACCCTGTATGTTTGTATTACAAATAGCACAACCGGAATTGTCATGCGTATAATAGCTAAATTCACAGAGGTATGCATGCATTTTCAACAAATCTCCTCTAACCAGATTAATATCAAAAATCTGGAAGTCGCCTGGATAACTGGTCACCATATTCACAGCATTTACTCCCCCGTGCTTAGGTAGGGGATTATCTTTCATGTTAGGTCCCACATATTTGAAAGATAGAACACCATACTTTACCAATTTTTGTACCTCAGTCTTCCAAGGATAACAATTTTCAACATTATGCCCTGGTGCTCCCTGATGAAAAGCACATGTTTGGTATGCCTTGTAATACCAAGGCAATGGGGATGGTACCGCGGGAGGTGGTCGTGTCTGGACCAACTTTATCTGAATCAATGCCGGTAGTAACTCTGTATAGCTCATGGGAATAGGGTCATAACTCTCCCTTCTCTGATTATACCCTTGATTTCCATATTGGGACGATCTCTGATAATCAACGATAGTTGGAGCGACATTCATAACAGGAGTAACTGAGGCGACTTACTGATGACGCCGATAATTCCTTCTAGGAGCGTTTACCCTCCTCTCTTGTATAATAACATTTTCATCTCCTTCTTTCTTCTTAGTAAACCCATAAGATGGCTTCTTCACACCTCCGGATCCTTCACTCTTCGTCAAACGGCCTTCTCTTACAGCCTCTTCTAAGCGGATACCCATTCCTACCATCTTAGTAAAGTCACTTGGCACGCTTGCTACCATCCTCTCGTAGTAAAAAGCACCCAGTGTCTTCAAGAAAATCTTAGTCATCTCCTTCTCTTCCATGGGAGGAATTACTTGGGCGGCTACCTTATGCCATCTCTGTGCATACTCTTTGAAAGATTCCCTGTCTTTCTGAACCATGGCCCTAAGTTGATCATGGCCAGGTGTCATGTCCATGTTGTACTTGTATTGTTTGATGAAGGCTTCTCCCAAATCATTAAAAGTATGGATATTGGCGTTACCCAAACTCATATACCACTTCAACGCAGCACCGATCAAACTATCCTGAAAAAAGTGAATCAGCAAACGCTGATCATCAGTATGGGTAGACATTCTTCTCACGTACATCACCAGATGAGCACGAGGGCAAGTGTTGCCCTTATACTTCTCAAACTCCGGGACCTTAAACTTATAAGGTATCTTAACATTCGGGACCAAACATAGCTCATTCACATTCTGCCAAAATAGTTGTTTTTCCCCGAGGGACTTCATCTCTCTCTGCATCTTGTCAAACTGATCTTGAAAATCATCCATTCTGTCATAAAGACCCAAGTCTTTACTTGGTGGAGAGAAAGGACATCACACATCATCGTTAACAAACAGAACCATATTTACCGAAGGAGGCGCAGCAGGAGCAGCATGCACCACAGGAGGTTCCGGAGTAACAATAGTCTGAACCACTGGAGTATCTTGAGGACCAAGATTGAAACCTTTAGGTGCAAAATTCTATGGCATTCCCCATGGATAACCTTGAGGCATGCGATTCTGAACAACATCCAGAGTAGAAGATACAGGAACAGTCGGAGCTTCAGTATTCTCCCTTGTTGGTTGAGGTTGAACACTCGGTGGCTGATTCTGAGCAGCCACTAGAGCTTCCATCAGAGTAGTAAGATTGGCCATGCCGGCCTTCAGAGCAGAAACTTCCTCGCGCAGCTCGCGATTCTCTTGTTCTAAGTTGTTCATCTTCTTTTTGAAATTAGCCCGAGTGTTGTAGTGATGAGTCAACTTGTTGAATGAAGTAAAGAAGCTTGGTAAGACACCTGGATATGCATAACAAATGCAAGAAATATGTGCAATATAATGCATGATATGCAATGCACATGATTATTTTTACTTTCTTGTTTAATATTTCAAGGGATTTAAAGTTTATAGACATATTGCAAACATCAAATTAATAATGCTTTTTGAAATACTTAAGAAAAAAATTTATTATAATAACTCCAAAATGGATTACAAGTTTCAATGATCCCAAGTACAAGATGAAAATAAAATCTAAAATCCTGAGGAAAAAAACTGATGAAGATCACTCTATACGATGGCGCTTCCTCGTGAGCCTGGAAATCTGAGCCTTCAACCTCTGGTTTTCTTCCATATATCTGATGGCAACCTCCTCCCAATCATTTGAATCAGGAAGTGAGTGATCAGCACTTGATTGAGGCCCAAGAGAAAATAAATCCCCTTTCCTCTCCATAAACTCTATCGCTCGACTCTCAAGGATCTTAATCAAGTCGTCTTTCTCCTTCAGGTCTACTCTATAGGAACTCTCTAAAGTTTGGAACTTGTTCTTCCAAGCATCCCTTTCCTGTTGCATCCTAGCTAAAGCAAGTTGCAGCTCTTCTAGATCATCTAATAAGGGAGGAGTGGTCTTCACAAATAGATCAGGCATGGGTGTCTCCCGGGTATACGGCATCTTTAACTGAAAGGCTCTCAATCGGATCCATTAAAGATATGGCTTCAAAGAAACAGCACCCCTAGGTCCCAAATCCTTCCTACTCTTCTTATGAATGTGACGTCAGGCCTTCGCGATCTTCTCCCTAGCTTCCATATGGTCTTCTCCTTCCTTCAGAAAGAAACTACTCAAATGAATACTATTTGGTTTATCCCTCATCGGATAACCAAGTTGTCGCAATGCAAGAACAAGGTTATAGTTAATTCCTCCCTTTGTACCAAGAAGAGGTACATTGGGGAAACTACCATAACTGTCAATAATCTCTATATCCTGGTAAACTCGATGATACCAATCAATATCCGAGTGAGTAAGTGCCATGATCTTAGGAGCCCAACGGGTTTCCTTCTTGACATCCCAAAAAGCATCAGACTGAGGCATATGAGAGATAAACCATCGGTAAAACAGAGGCTTGCAACAGATAATCATCCCCCCATGATAAGAATTCCGAAGATGGATAGAGTAATAAGCATCACCCAACAATGTAGGAACTGGGTTTACAATCATGAAGATCCTGATAGCGTTAATGTCAACAAACTTGTCCACATTAGGAAATAAGAACAATCCTTAAGCAAGTAGAGCAAAGATGGCCTCAAAAGCAATTGTACTCTTCATTCTGGCAAATTAAAGAGCTTTCTCCAATAAGAACTGAGCTGGTAATCCTCTAATACCTCCTTTGGTTGTCATATGGGCTTCCACCTCATACTTCCCAGGTGAATCAAAGCAGCAATCTCATGTGGTTTTGGCTCATCCTCCAAACCAGTAAAAGGAACACGATCGGTAACAGGTAAGTCCAATAGATAAGAATACTCCTCCAGTGTAGGTATCAACTGATAGTCGGGAAAAGTAAAGCAACGATACATCGGATTATAAAACTGGACCAAGGTCGAGAGAATACCCTCCTTCATCTTCAGCTTCATGAGAGGAATAATGGATCCATACTTCTTCCAAAAGTCTGCAGAACACTCGATCTCGGGAATTATACTGATCAACTCATCTATCTTGGGATCCTTGAAACTGTATTTCCCGGTCTTTCTCTTTCCAGAATCCATGATTAAAAGTACATGAGATATTCACAAATAGTCAACCTTTAAATCCCTTGACATATGGTTTCTTCAAAAGATGCTTATGAGTGCATGGATGCATGATGCAACAATCACACACAAGATCACACATATAGGGTTCATAGGTTCAACGTCACGAGCATGAGGTCGAAGGTACTACCCATAAGGTGTTGGTCTAAAAAGTTATCACCTGCCGAACAAGGTTCTAGAGGTTCCAAGAGTCTACATCCTTCCTTCAGATATTACCAACTTCCCGATTAACTCGGTAATTAGTAATATTCTCAAGAAATACTCGTCCGAGTGTAGTATCGCGTGATAACTATTTTTGGAATACTCCGTCATAGCTTCCGCACTACACCTAAAAGGCCAAGATGAGTTTGGTATTCTACGGTCCTCAATTTCAGCAGGCTCCCAGGTCAAAAGTAGTACGTCTTCCCGATTACTCGGTAAATGACACTACAATCAAAGGGGCCTCCACTGAGTGGGGGATCTCATGCCTCCTTTTTTGGGATTACTCCCTCAAAGTTAACATGACTATACCGCCCCTCCTATCTTAAAGTTTGTCCAAGTCCGGGTATAGGACTTATGAGTAATCACCAAGCACCCTGAAAACCAGGAAAATCCAGAGAAACATATATAGAATCATATAACACAAAAAACAGTAATATCACATATACAGATATAAACAAAGATAGGCTTAACCCTCTTAGGGATGGACCAGCAAGAGGTTAATCTGTCCCCAGTGAATTCGCCATTTTTCTATAGCGGTAGAAATGTTCAAGACTAAGTCATTGGATTGACTAGACTTTATACAAATCAAAATAAAAATCGCCACCGCGCTTTATTGTTACCAAAACAATGGGAAAAGAGCGAATAACCCAAAAAGAGAGGGGGAAAGATTCAAGGTAAGGGGGTTGGTTATGCAAAGGGAAGGTATTAGCACCTTAAACATCTACGGTACTCCGCAGGAGCCTCTTTGTAAACATCACCGTCATTGTCCGTGTGGAAAACATACCTACTACCCACAATTATGAGAAAGGAGAATTTACATCATCTCAAAGTGGAGGATATGACTTGGATTTTAAAATCAACAATGCCTCACTCAACACCCAAGTGGAAAATATCTCTCTTCACTACATATGGTAAAAGTATGGTTGTTTGCATCACTACAAGGATTGACAAGAGTTCAACCTTTTGAGAAAAGTTTAAATATAAAAGCCAAAGTGGAAAAATGGTTTGAAATGAGATTAATTGACTTTTAGTCTTCTCACAAAAAAATGTCAAGGTATTATTAAGTTAATTGGAGTTTATTTATGAAAATGTTTTGAAAATGCATGGACATAAGTCCAAGTTTATTATGAAAGTGGTTCATGTTCAAAAACAAGAAGAGTTTTCAAAAGGAGGAAGAAGGTTTTTTGAAATTAAATAAGATGGGAGGAGAAGAAGGGACTACCCTAAAGCATAAGGGTAAAGCTAGGGATAAAAAACATATAACCAACAAGAAGCCAAGACTTGACATTATGAGCCAAGATAGAATTCCTATTCCTTGGATTGAAACCAATCAAGCAAAAAAAATACTACACCTCTTGAGAGAACCAAACTTCAAGTATATTAAGTCTTCACAAAAATTGGGCAGAGTAACGGGTGTATACGGGTGAATTCCAGATTACAAAAAAAGGGTGTAACCACAAAAAACCTGCACACAAAAACAAACAAGCAACCCAATGTCTTGAGGTAAACCTCAAGAACTCCAGACAAAATAATCAGATATGATCAAAAGGTCTCCAAGATAGGCCAATGTTTCTAATTCCAAGTCCAAGAAAAGTCCCATGCTCCATAATGCCAAGGATAGTAACCAAATAGTCCAAGTACCATTAAAGATTTTTAGGGTTTATGTTGATTATTAAGTATCTTAAGAAAGGAAAAGAAAAGCTCAAGTGAGCAAAGTAAAAATGGCAAGAAAATAAATACTCAAATGAGAAAAGATGAAAATGGCATGAGATGTAAATGCTAAAAGTAAATGGTACATAAAGCATAAAAAAGAATAAAAGCATAAGGTGAAATAAGTCAATTATTAGTGGTTAGTTGGATGACCATCTTGAAGCTTGCATTTGGAACTTATTAGAGGATTGGTAGAACCAAAGCCTCCACACAACAAGTTGCATTTTCTTTTTGTCAAGTATACCATCCATTAGGAATTCTCACAAGTGCCATTTAATGATCAACGGTGTTTATGTGATCTGCATTGACCAAAGGTGTTGTAGATCCATTAGAGGATTGGTAGAACCAAAGCCTCCACACAATGAATCTCAAAGTTATTGGATCAAAGAGATCAAATTGACATACTTGGGCTTGCCATTATAAGTTTGGACCATGAATGATCATTTATTCGAATCAGGATAAAACTTAGAGCTATTTTAAACAATCGTAAGTGGACTTATATAGAAGTCGCACCTATTTTGAGGCTGGTCAATAGCAATCTATGCACCATTTGTTTTGAGACGTGATATAGAGATCATGCTCCAATAACATTTAGTGCAATAAGAAAGGGATGAGATGAAGAGGGATGGGGAAAAAATACACAAACCACATTTGAATTAAATTTTAATCAAACTATTATTAAAATCATTCATCCATTTTTGTGGAGTTAAACTCAACACAATGGATCCAATGATGTTAATAAAGTTCATGATCCAAAATCTAACCCAAGATCAGCCAGAAAATAGTCATAGAATAATATCACATTTAATATACACAAAAGGGTTTAAAAAAAAGGTTTAAAAAATAGAAAATAATGAGAAAAATATTAACTATGTTCAAATCAATCAAGAAATAAAAAGTAAGACCATAGAAAAATCAGAAAAAGGTTCAAATAATTTTACAAATTTTTTGGTAATTTTTTTAAGTCATGAATTATTTTTAAAATTAAAATAAATGGGGAAAATAAACAAAAAATGATAAAAAAATAGTAAAGTCAGAAACAAAAATAAAATAAGGTCACCAATATTTGTCACAATATCATTGGATCATTCCATAATTTTTTCAGAATTTAAAAATGTATAAAAGTATTTTTAAACATTTAAAACAAATCAAATAAGTGTAAAATTTATAAAAAATACCAAAACACAAAATTAAATTGTGAAAAAATAAAATCAGAAAGAGGATAATCAAAAATATTTTTCATAATTTTTTTAGATTTTTTGGACTAAAAATGAATGTTCTATGTTTTTTAAAATTTAAAATAATTAAAATATAAAAATCAGAAAAATAAAATAAAAGTAAAATATGTGGACCATTGGGTGAGAGTCAAAACGCGTTAGTAATCAAATCCAAGGGATCTGGCGCGTTGTGCGTATCATGGTCATTAGTGAATATTGTAAAGAATCATTAATTAAATCAGAATTTGAAAACTACAGATGGTGCGCCTCCATTGGTTGGAAGATGACACGTTGGTCATCTTCAACCTCCAGCCATCACAAATTGCAGGTCTCTCAAACTGTAAAATCAGAAGCTCATACCTAGGTAAGTGTTTCAACTAGAACCAAGGCAACGAGAGCAACATAATGATATCAGAGTTTTGAAGAATTGATGAAGGAATCTACTTATTGAAGTTGAGTTGCAGAGCTATGAAACTGGACTTCTATGGAGCAGTATACTGCACGATTCTCAAATGTAATTATGTGGTTAGCTTCAGGGAAGATCGTGGAAGGTGAATTGATGGAAAAATTGGATTGAAAAAGGCTCGAGAATGGATTTTGAAGTTACAGAAAATTGAGTTATGGAGCAAGTTTGGCAGGGTGATTCTGGATATTCAAGCTTAGGAAAATGAATGGGATAGTACATGTATTTATAGGAGAAGCGAATGGGATCAAAAGGAAGAGTGAATGATGTGTTTTAGAGGGAATTCATGAAAACCTGATGCACGAGTGAAGTGTGATCCAAACTTCACCAAAACTCATACAATTCTTGCGTTTTTATGCACTAATCCACTTGGGAAAGTTGTCTAATCATGTTTAGACCCAAAACGCTTGCTAATTTGAGGTTTAGAGTTTGTAACATGAAATTCAAATTCTGACTTGCAAGGAAACTTCAATTCTAAGTTACCATTTTTGAAACAATGGCATTCTCAGCTCAAGGGGTCTTAAGGAATGATTCTTGATGCTTTATAAAGATGGGGTTACAAGCTTTGCAATGGAAAAAGAACAGAGTTAAATGGATTCTTGAGCTGAAAGTTACATTGAGTCAAAGTTGGAGAAAAAGGGTTGACTTTCCATACTTAGAAATATTTCAAATTCTTCTTCAAAAATGACCTATAATGCTTGCATCCAAACATGGCCTTACTCTTGGAATTTTCTGTTGAACAAAAAAGATGGCATGAATTACATCTCTTGAATGACATTTTGGAACTTGAATCATTCAAAATCTCCAAAATTTCATAAAATGACCTATAATCTTTTGTTTCCTTAAGGGAACTTCCATCCATTTTCTCACTTTTCACATAAAAGAAGGCATAAAGTTAACATCCTCAAGATCATTTTGAAAAAGAATGGGCTCAAGGTGATAAAAATTGAGAAATTTATGATCATTTAAAGTCACACATGGAAAATTGGGGATTCATCTGGAGGACTTGTAATCTTTCTTCTTCACCAAGTTTCTTCCACATGAAAAATCCTTGGAACTTTTGAAGTGATTTGTTGATAACCCTTTGAAGAGAAGGATGTATTTATAATCATTCAAAAATACAAAAAGGTGAGCAAGATATGCTCCTTTGAAGTTCAAAAACCTAGCTCCTAGATCAAGAAAATGCTTTGAAGAACTTTGACAAGCTTGAACAAACTTCTCGTACCAATATTCTTGCTTTGTGAGTAGAAGTTGTTGAGAATGATAATGAGGACTCATAGATACCAAAACCACTTCCATATCTTGAAATTTGAGAGAAATATGCTCTTGTGACCAATGGGAACAAAACCTTGTCCAAACATGTCAACTTCTCCAATCAAACCCATTGTACTTTTGAGTCAAATCTAATAACCTTGAAATGTGATGAACCAAAGCAATCTTTCCATGCCAATTCTTCCAAAACCAATCCAATGATGAGGTTTGAACTTATCAAGCTTTATTGACTAGTACATGGAAATAAACTCATGAACCCATGGGGTAACTTGTTAAATCTCATTGCCTTTACCTACATGGATAACAAGCAAGGAAAACCAACATTGCACTTTATTAGTTAAATGAAGAAATAAAAACAATATTCATGATCACAAAAGGAACATAAGTCAAGGTGCTTGGTAATCCCTCAAAAGGGCAAGACCAAATGTAGGGAGGGGAACCAAGAATCCTAGTGTGATCTTGTTGTGAATGAATCAAAATGGTATGATGAAGGGATATTAGGGGTAAAAATTGGGGTACAACAAGTAAACTACTCTTCAATGCACACACTTTCTTTCAACAATCCTGAATAGCAAGGGAAGTAATAATGTAATCTGAATTTTTATAAGAGATCTTGAAATATGATACAATATATCAATCTTGGATTGATCTTCTCCTTCAAGCAAAACAATTATCAATAATGGATACAAGTTTCACAATTATGATATGAAACTTAGAACAATTTTTCAATGAAAAATGAGTGCAAAAAGTTTCAATGAAAATTTCGATATAGAACACTTGATAAAATTTGAAAGATAATAAGTTTATGTAAATTTGAATTGTTGATTGAAGAAATAATTTTGAAATTATGAGTTTATATAGGCCTCTCTACAACCTTTCAAAATTGTATGATTCCATAAAAAGATGCCATGCTTCATGAATCAAACAACACAACTTTTCTGCATTTTACAACTATGAAAATTCACACTATTTCGGTGGTAATTGGTTCCCATAATTGGGTACCCGGTTACCATCTTTCTCAATGTTACAAAATTTCAAAATTTGTGTTGGGTAACCGGTTCCCATAAGTGGGTGACCGGGTTCCCCAAGACAAAAGCTATTGTTTTTGCAAACTGATGCAGGGTAACCGGTTACCATATCTAGGTAACCGGGTCCCCTAAGATTTTTCTGAAAAATTACTTTTGAGAAAAGATGTGAAAAATCAAGTTGTGACTTCTAAAACATGTTTGAAGATTTATAGAATGTATGACACATTGTTATGAACACTTTTATGCATATAGAGAGGTTGAATACTTTGTTCCTTGACATTTGATTTGTTCACACAATATTTCTTCAAGACTTTGATATATTTGACTTGATTAAGATGTCTTGACTTGAGCCATTCCATTTTGCAATAAATGATAGTTTGTCTTCATCAAAAAACTTTAGGATGTTTGTCTTCAGATTCTCCCCCTTTTTGATGATTACAATATTTGCTTGAAAATTTTGATGCATCTTGATTTTTCTATCAATTTTTGAAAACTCCCCCTAAGTCAAAGACTCCCCCTTGATCCATGCATGAGAGTTTTATTTGAAATAATCTTGTTGCATTTTTTGTTAGAGAAAATAGAACACATATAAGCAATGTTTCTTCTCCCCCTTTGTCATTAGAAAAAATGAATGGGGAAAGAAGAAAACAGAATATAGTACAACATAAAAACATAACACAACACATCTATAACATAATTAAACATAAGTTTTCTTTTAAAAATAAAAGTTATTTTGAAAAAAATTTAAAGATCATGTTTTAATGAATGATAAATTAATTTTTACACAACAACAAGTTATAATACATGATTAAAAGAGGTGTACCATTGATTCATTAAATTCTAATGAATAGAAAATTTGAAGAATCATACATCACCTTCATCTAAAATTACAAGTTCTTGCCGAATTATGTAGAAAGTTTCTTTTGCAAGAGACTTAGTGAAGATATCTGCTAACTGATTATGAATATCCATAAAAGTAACTTCGACATCTCCTTGAAGCACATGATCACGAAGGAAATAATGTCAAATATCAATGTGTTTGGTTTTTGAGTGCATGAACGGATTCTTTGTAATATTGATCGCACTGGTGTTTCCACAACATAGAGGAAAGCATCCGAGATTGAGTCAGTAGTCACGAAGTTGTTAGTTAAGCCAAAGTATTTGTGCAGAACAGCTACTTGCTGCTATGTATTCTGCTTCGAACGTGCTAAGAGAAACACATGCTTGTTTCTTACAAGTCCACGATACTAAAGCATTTCCAAGAATATGACAAGTACCACTCGTGCTTTTTCTATCAGTTTTACAACCTTCGTCGGATTTTTCGTCAAACTTATCGAGATTGTCTTTTTCATTTTTGAGGATAAAGCACTTGCATCCAAAAATATAAAAGTGAGTAATGTTTGGCTTTCTTCCTTTGAAGAGTTCATATGGAGTCCTTTTCAAGATAGCTCTAATAATAACTCGATTTCCAACATAACATGTCGTACTAACTGCATCCGCCCAAAAATATTTTGGTAGATTTACATCACTAAGCACTGTTCTTGCAAGTTCCACTAGAAATCGATTCTTTTTTTCAACTACCCCATTTTGTTGTGGAGTCCTTGGTGCTGAAAAATTGTGAGATACCATGTTCTTCACAAAATTCTTCAAAAGATGCATTTTGGAATTCTCCACCATGATCACTTCTTATGGATACAATCTTTAATGATTTTTCATTTTGAATTTGCTTTGCATACTTCTTAAATGCCTTGAAAGCATCACTTTTCTGCACAAGAAACAAAGTCCAAGAGTATCTAGAAAAATCATCAACAATAACTAAAGCATATACATTACTTCTGAAGCTTCTTGTTCTTGATGGACCAAATAAGTCCATATGCAACAATTGTAGTGGCCTTGTAGTGGACACCATATTCTTAGATTTTAAAGTTGATCTAGTTTGTTTTCCATTTTGATAAGCATCACACAATTTATCTTTGACAAATTTTATCTTTGGTAAGCCAATGACCAGATCAGGTTTGGTTAATTTATTTAAATGTTCCATATGTATATGGGCTGCCCTTTTATGCCATAACCATGATTCATTATTATTTACTATAAGACATTTTACTTTCAAAGATAAATCATCTAAAGAAATCATAAAAATATTATTAATTCTTTTACCTTTGAGTTTTACCTCATTGGTTACTTCATCTATAATTAAACATTCATCTTTGGTGAACTTGATATTGAAGCCCTTGTCACAAAGTTGGTTTATACTTAGAAGATTATTCTTTAGTCCTTCAACATAAAGTACATCTTCAATGGATGTGAAAGGTGGTGTACCAACTTTTCCTTTACCAAGAATCCTTCCCTTATTATTATCTCCATAAGTGACAAAACCCTTGACCTTTAGCACTAGATTTGTAAATTGGTTTATGTCTCCCGTCATATGCTTGGAACAACCACTATCGAGATACCATAGATTTGATATGGTCTTCAAGCATACCTAGAAAAAAAAGTTTTGTTAGGTACCCAAGTTACTTTAGATCCTTAATAATTAGTACCTTTCTTTACCCACACATAATGCTCACTTGCTACACTAAAGTTTCTAACTTAACAAGCATTAGGTGTATGGCCAACAATACTACAATAAAAACAAGTAGGTAAAAAATTACTTCTATATCTAGGAGGATAAGATTTCTTCTTAACAAACTTTTTCTTTTTAGGATAATGATTAATTACTTTAGGTTTGTTCACTTTCTCTTGATTTGTTTGGTCACTAGCCTTGACAAAGATAGTTTTGTTAGAACTTGGCTTTGAAAACTTTGAATATCCAAGTCCACTTTTATTATTGCGGTATCTTTGTTGACTTAGGACACCTTCCAACCTAATCTGTCCTTTTTCATATCTTTCAAGAAGTCTTTTCAATTGGACAATTTGGAAAGAAAGTGATTCACAATTTTTACATATAAAATTCTATTTTTGCTCACTAATCATTTTTCTTTTTCATTATTAAAATCCTTTTCAACTATCTCAACTTTTTCTTATAAAGATGAGATTTGTTTTCTTTGAGATGATATAGTTTTGTATGGACTTTTATATTCATTTAAGAGTTCATTTATTATACATTGTGCATCATTATCAATGTGAGAAAAATTATAACTAACCTTACTGTCTTCATCATCAGAATGGTGTGAAGCCATCAATGCTAGATTTTCACTTTCGTCACTATCCGAATTGGATGAAGAACTTATCTCGTTATCTTCCCATGCAACATAATCCTTTTTATTCTTAAACTCCCTTTTGCCTTTGTATCCATTTTTCTTGGAGAGTTTTGGATAATCCGGCTTTATATGACCTTGCTTGCCACATTCATAACATGTGACATCTTGTGTTGATGTGGAGGTTTCTTTATCCTTGTTATTTGAAAATTTATTCCTTTTTACAAAGTTAGAATTACCAAAATTATTTTTAGATCCAAAGAATTTCCTAACCTTTTAAAAAGAAGCATGAAATTTTCGTCTTCTTCCGGATCGTCTTCTTTTTGAATTTCTTTGGAATCAGCCTTTAAAGCAATCTTTTAGATTTATTCTCTTGATTTTCATGTTTTTTCAATCTTCCAAATTTCGTCTCATATTCTTGATTTTTTCTAAATAATATTGCGGAAGTCATTCGAGATAGATTTTTCTTTTCGGATATTGTCGTTACTTTTGGTTTCCATTCTCGACTTAAAGATCTAAGCACCTTAAGATTAATTTCTTCGGTAGTAATCATTTTACCAAGAGATTTTAGATGATTTGTTTAGTGCACGAATCTTTTCAGCAAGTAAAGAATGGATTCTCCGGGTTGCATTCTGAATAACTCGTATTCTTGACTTAAGGTATTCAATCTTGATCTTTTAACTACAACGGTTCCTTCATGAGTTTCTACCAAAGTGTCCCATATTTATTTTACCGTTGTGCATGATGAAACACAAAATAATTCATCTATGCAAAGTGCACCTTGAAGAAGATTGATTTCCTTTTTGTCATAGAGGACATTTTTCTTATCATCGTCATCCCATGAAATTTTAATCTTTGACGTGCCAACACCGTTGATAACACTTATAGGAACAAATATACCATTTTCGACGACATCCCATACTTCTTCTCCTTGTGCTTCTAGATGATCCTTCATGCAGATTTTACAAAAATCTAAGTATTCACCATAAAACATTGGAGGCTTGTTATAGCTACTACCATCTCTAAAAACTGAATTTTCATTTGTGGAAGCCATTCTGGATCCTTAGGAACAGGTTACCTATAACCCGCTCTGATGCCAATTGTGCGTATAAGGTTTTATTAAGAGGGGGATGAATTAGGACTTTTAAAATTATTTCTGAGTTTATGAATCTTTGATCTTTCTTTTCTGATTTTTGGTTAAGTGATGAAAATTATAAAATGCATAAAGTAAATGAACACCAGATGTATACTGGTTCCCCTCACAGGTCGAGAGTACTTCAGTCCTCTTGCCAACACGGAAAAGATTTCACTATAGTTTTGAATAATTGTACAAGCCTAATCAGACCAAAGGTGATGCGTTATTATCTAATCTATATGGATATCAAAGGCTCTTAAAACCTTTAAGATCTTGAACACTAAGTGCAAGAAGAACAATCTTCTTCAACGCACACACTTGCTTTCAACAATCCTGCATAGCAAGGGAAGTAATAATGTAATCTGAATTTTTATAAGAGATCTTGAAATATGATACAATATATCATTCTTGGATTGATCTTATCATAAAAGCAAAACAATTCTCAATAATGGATACAAGTTTCACAATGATGATGAAAAAAGTTTCAATGAAAAATGAGTGCAAAAAGTTTCAATGAAAATTCTGAAATAGAACACTTGATAAAATTTGAAAGATAATAAGTTTATGTAAATTTGAATTGTTGATTGAATAAAGAAAGAAATAATTTTTAAATTATAAGTTTATATAGGCCTCTCTACAACCTTTCAAAATGGTATGATTCCATAAAAAGATGTCATGCTTCATGAATCAAACAACACAACTTTTCTGCATTTTACAACTATGGAAATTCACACTATTTCAGTGGTAACTGGTTCCCATAAGTGGGTACCCAGTTACCATCTTTCTCAATGATACAAAATTTCAAAATTTGTGTTGGGTAACCGGTTCCCATAAGTGGGTGACCGGGTTCCCCAAGATAGAAGCTATTATTTTTGCAAACTGATGCAGGGTAACCGGTTACCATATCTAGGTAGTCGGGTTCCCGAAGATTTTTCTGAAAAATTACTTTTGAGAAAAGATGTGAAACATCAAGTTATGATTTCTAAAACATGTTTGGATATTTATGGAATGCATGAAACATTGTTATGAACACTCTTATGCATATAGAGAGGTTGGATGCTTTATACCTTGACATTTGATTTGCTCACACAATATTTCTTCAAGACTTTGATACATTTGACTTGATTAAGATGTCTTGACTTGATCCATTCAATTTTGCAATCAATGATAATTTGTCTTCATCAAAACACTTTAGGAAGCTTGTCTTCACAGTGGTGACATGTATCAATTTCACATATAGGTCACAATTTATTTCCCTTGACACTGTACCTAGACAAATTATCATATGCTGGAAAGTCATTGATTGTGCAAAACAATATGGCACACAACTTAAAGTTATCACCTTTATACGCATCATCAACATCAACACCTTCCTCCCACAAAAGTCAAATATTAAATTAATGACGTCAAATAAATATCTATGTCATTTTCTGGTTGTCTTGGACCCGAAATCATCATTGATTGCATTATATACTTGCGTTTCATGCACAACCATGGAGATAGGTTGTAAATAATGAGAAAAATAGGTCATGGTGTATGGTTAGTACTCAAATTACCAAAAGGGTTTATTTTGTCGGTGGAAAGTCCAAGCCTAAGGTTCCTCGGTTCAAGGTAAAAATATGGAAACAAGGAATCAATTTTCTTTCATTGAAATGAATCAGTTAGATGGAGAATTTTTCTGTCACACATTCATCTGAAAACCATCTAGTATTCTTTGTGTCATTAATGTTAGAAAATAATTTCTCGAACCTTTAAATTATCGGTAGGTACCACATCACCTTGGAAGGAAAACCCTCGGTAGTTATACCACCATCGTCATTAATAAAATTGTACTTCTGCTTGTAGCGTAACTCCCCACACCCCGGGCACTCCTTCAAGTTTTCAAAATCTCTCTTATATAAGATGAAATAATTATAACTTGCATGTATTTTAACATAGTCCAAAATCATTGGACATAATATCTTCTTGGCCTCATAAGTACTATTTAACAATGTGTTACCTTCGAGAAATATTTCTTTCAACAATTCAAGCAATTAAGTGAAATTTTTATCCGTTCATCCACCTCTTTCCTTAAGATTAAATAATCTTAACACAACTAACTATCTTGTAAAACTTTGACATCCCAGATACACCGAATCTTCCATGTCTCTTTGAAAAGTCTCTACCATATAATTACCTTTCTTGAAAGCATCTAATCCAATATCATGAATCATGTCTTCTAGAGTATCATTCATCAATTCATCATCTTCAAATGTATGTTACAAATGTCTCTTTTTGTCACTTCACCATGACATATCCATTTTGTGTAATTTTTAATAATTTTATCATAACTTAAATGATTTGATATATCTTTCTTTGGATGTTTTTTTGTATTAAAGCAATTTTTACAAGGACACCAAAAAATCCCATCATTATTAGGAAGGTTTTTTCAGCGAAATCAAGAAATTGTATCACTCCATTATTATACCTTTATCATCCAACTAAGATCCATAATCACATAAAACTTCTGAAAATAAAATAAAAGTAAATCCAACAAAACATTAAACAACAAGGAAATCTCAAAATAATAACAACAACAACAATGATAGAAACAACAACAACAATAAGAACAACTACAACACCAGTAATGGAGAACTTGTACATACCGAAAATGTGATGAGATACTTAAAATGGTGTTCGAGCTTTCTTCCTCCATGGAGAAGAATGGTGTTCTTTCGTTGGCGGGAGAAGAATGGTGTTTTGTCGTTCAATAGGGCTAAAAAAGTGAATGAGCTAGACTTAACATTAACTCTGAGTGAATAAAAACTTCAGAGAACTTTTATCTCGGTTTAGTTAAATACCGAGGGAAATAATACGACGTAAAATCTATAAAATATAAAGGCACCTTTTTTGGTTCCAAAAGGAATAAAAATTAGAGTTTTTATCTCGGTTTATTTAAAAACCAAGGGACAATATCCATCGTAAAATATATTAAAAATAAAGGCGCCTTTTTGGTTCTAAATAAAACATAAAATTACAGGAGTTGAGAATCGAAGCTTAAACCATGAGCAACTATTTATGTCGGTTTTGGTAAAAAAACCAAGGGAAAAGATTTATTGTTTTTTAAAATTAAACATGGCGCTTCCAATACCTATACCCTGAGTTATTTATTATTCGAGGTGAAAGATTCTTCGTAAAAAGTAATATTTATTGTAGTGGGTTCGGAACAAAGAGTTTTATCTTTCCATTGTTTAATTTGTGGACTAGTGATTGTACGAACTCTTGTAATATTGTTGCAAATGAATTTTTAATGGGCAACCATTAGAGAGTGGATTCACTACTATAAAAGTCCTTATAACGTAGGACGTGAAATACATTCTACCTTAGTTATAGAAGCGAGGTAAATAAGGTTATCATAAAAAGTATGGACTTAGCACCTCAGTGTTTAAAACACTGATGGGTATTATAATTGTGCATGGGTTCGAACCCTACGAGCTGTATTTTTATTATTTACAATAATAGCGCCTCATGAATATCAGGTTATCAATAAAATCAAGGGGTAAATTATTTTTATTTTTCAAATTTAAATTGGTTACATTGTTTACATAGAAAATAAATAAAATAATTTGTTTACAAAATATAATGTTTACTCAAAATATTAAACTGGTTATATTGTTTACACAAAATATCAAAATAAAAATTAAGTTTTCCATGAAAATCATATGTTGGATCTTCAAATCCTTGATATCCTGGGAAGATCAAATGTTGGGAAACAATATATTTTCTATGGCTTTTCCTTGAATTTGTTTATGATATCAACAAAAAAAGGTTAGATAAAAAGGGTTAGATAAATAAATAATTTTGTTCTCAAATAAATATTTAAGTGCAGAAACCTTAAACCCAAATAATTTTAAGCTCTTGAAAGCCATCACATAGAACTCTTTATGATAAAGACTCTTTCATATCTTAAAGTGGAGGGTAGTTTCAAGAGCTTCATGATGTTTCATTATAAATTTTGATATTTAGAATTCTTTTATAATGGAAGTTAACACATGTTTCACGCGGATCACTGATGGTAGTGTCTTGAGCATTGATAGTCATGAAATGGACGGCAAGGATTTGATTAAGGACAGTGGCAAATATCCTCAACTTTGACGCTAAAATATCCCCTCGGTTTTTAGGAACACCGAGGTGCAAGATATTTTTATTTTTTAAAAGTTACATTGCTTACAAAGAATATTAAAACACAATATTACAACAAATTCCCACATCTAATTTAGGCTTAGTGAAATTAACAAAAGCATAGCCTTTATTGAGCTCAGTTCTGCAAATTAATAGTAAACCACACACAATCATCAATCATCATTATTTTTAAAGTATGAACATTGAATGTTCTAGAGAAGAAATTTGGTAGCATACCTGAATTTGGTAGACAAAATCAAAGGAGAAAGTGTTTTCAACAACATATCTTTGGTGGAATTCAAATTTTGTTGTATAACTTTATGTTTCATATCCAAAAAGCACTCCATAACTTATCCAACTTCGGGTAAGTTATTTTATTTTATACACTTGCAATCCATCTCAGAGATATATTCTTAAGCGATTCTAGATCAAAAAATTTCATGACAATGGACAATGGTAAATATTTACTCTAACAGGTACGACTACGTATTAGTTAGAATTAGGATAAAATCTGTTTAACAAAGGTATTTATAGTAAAATCTGATAACTTTACCCCTCGACTTTATCATAAAACTAAGGTATAAAATCTTCTGATTATAGCTATCACCTTTTTTTTAAAACTGAGGTGAAAAGTATTATGTTTTTTTTTGGAATTTACATTGTTTATACAAAATATTAAAATAAATGGTTTAAAAAAAATCTTTTATCTTTTGAATTAATATCTTCATTGATATCTATAATCTGATTAGTTAAGCTCGATTCAATGTGTAACTTTAAAAAAGAGAAGGAAGCTTCCTTCATTGTCCCCTTGAATCAAGAATGATTTTTTTCCACCTGCAATCTATCAAATGAGAAAAAATACAACAACAACAACAACAAAAACAACAACAAAAACAACACCAACAACAACATCAACACCATTATGTGAGATAGATTGCAAGGGAAGAAAAAACATTTTGTTCTATAAGAACATTGAAGGTTTTTTTTGTCTTGCAATCCATCCCAAAGAATGATTCTTGCGAGTTTGGGAAGGCTACAAATAAGTAAGGATTAGGATAAAATCTTTTTACTTTTATAGTGAAATATGATTAGTTGATCTCTCGATTATATTGAAAAACCGAAGGGATAGTTATTTTAGTTTACAATTATAATCAAAATTAAATATAAACTGCAAATGTTTGGACTCGAAGCGCATCCATATTAGTTTTATCCATCAGATATATTAGAAACCGATGTAAGTTGTTACTTTTATAATTATACAATATAAAACATGGCGCGCCTAGGCTTAATACCTCATTGTTTTTCTGGATGACGTGAAAGCTCCGTCATGAAATGTGTTATTTGTTGTAGTGATTAAGCACAAAGCAAGGATGAACTTTCCAAATACCTATAATTCTCGATGTACATTTATCTATTTGTTTTTCTCTCTATCTAATTTAAATTTGTAGTTGATTACATGATTATGTTTATTTTACTGTTTTATAGAAATGGAAGTTGATAGGATTTATCTTATTGTAAGTAGCAATTTATTATGAAAGTTGTATGTTTTGTTAGAATTGCTAGTTCTTTTGTCTTATTGTGGATTATGTCTGAAGAATTTGATAGTAGAATCTTAAGTTTATTGAAGGTTGTTCAATAACACTTTCTGTGAAATTGAATAATGTTGAGATACAATTGGTTTGTAATTTTTGGTTAATTCTAGTTCATCTTGGATACTTTGTGAACTGTTCGAGTAAACAGACATATTTTATGATCGATAAGCATAACCTCATTTGCGCAAAATTTGCTTCCTCCATGCAAAACATTTTTTGTTTTTGAAACTTCGATTAAAACCCCTTTTCAAACTCAATTTTATTTTTGGGAAGTCTATTCGATCCCACTCCTCTAGACCATTATTTGTCCATGTTCTCACCCAACACATATAAACACTTCAATCTTGAGTCTCCTATTTTGATGAGCTTGAGAGGTTTTTCTAGTTAGGTCACCATTATCAGAGATTTGAAGTCTATTACCACTGACTTTGGAAATATTTGAATTCAAACATCATAGACGTTGTCGTCGTCAAAAATTCCAACATGATCTTTTACAAGATTATCAACTTTATACCTATAAGTATATAGATCCATAGTCACCAGCTAACTCTCAACACTCTGTAGATAGGTCTACATTGTAACACCCCAAAATTTAGAATTATTTATTTAATTAATTATTTGAGATTCTTTGTATGATGTATGTTGATATGTGGTGAGACATTAGTGAGAGGTAGATGATAATTAGAATTATTTAGATTTAATAATATAGTTTATATTATTTAGAATTATAATGATAACTAAATATAATATTAAAGTGAAAAGGATAATAAGGGCATAATGGCAAGTGGGTGTAAGATAAGTGAGGGCATAACAGGAGGATCATAAAAAGGGTATGGGATTGGCAAATAAAACAAGGGAAAAGGGACTATTTGGTACGATCATGAAATTTGGGAGAAACGTGAAGTGAGAGCTAGGGCACAGAGAACCAAGAGGATAATTCTATAGAACTCAAATGAGGAATCAATTTTCTAGGAATCTGAGGTAAGGGGTGAAATATTTTTTATTATGTTTGATAGGGGTTAAGCTAGATGTAGGTTTTGTCTAATATTATGATTTTGATGAAAAAGCATGATGAATACTGTGACGAAATTATGTGATGATGACATTGATATACCATGATTCAAATGTAATGTATGTATGATGAGGTATTTTTGTTGAATTGTGAAAATATGATGATTACTATGTGTTTTAGGATGAGTTTGGTACTGAAATTAGACCTGAAAAGGGTTTGTGGCTGCAATGAATCACAATTGTGAAGTTGCAGAAATCACATGTCTTATCGGGAGAGAAAGTCGATGGGCGAGCCAGTAGGTGAGCGGGTTTGTGAAAAAGGTTAGCTCTTGGAAAATGTACGAGGAGGGGATTTTTCCAAAGCTTCGTCGGGCGAGTGAAGAAATGGTAGACCCAATTTCTCCTTTCGTCGGGCGAGCGTCAGGCGGGAAGAAGGCGAGAGCGCCACCAGGGTCGTCAGGTGAGAATCAGACGAGGAGTCTGGCAGTAACTTTTCAAAGGCTGTAACTTTTGTTGATAAGATGTGATATGATAATATTTGAGCATTACATGATTATATGATGATTTTTATGACGAAAGATGCATTATGTGATATTATGACATGTAGTTGTGAGTATGACTTGTTTATAAATGATATGTGTTGATAGGATGGTGATGTCACCACTAATATTTTCCTTATATATTTTATAATAAATCATGATTACTCACAGTTTCTGTTTGAATATTTCCTCCATGTGGGTAACATGCTGATACTCAAGAGTAGCTTGTAGGAGCGTTGAACATAGCTTTGGAGTGTTTTGTTTGTTTCCATTAATTAGAGGTTTCTTGCTCTGATATGTAACATCGGGTTGGGAACGCTTTATTTTGTGATTGGTATGTTCCTTTTTTTGTTGACGTATTTTATGAGTATTTTATATTGTTAAATTTATTTTTAGTCCAACCTTGGATGAAACTTAATTACTAAGAGCTTTGTTTTATGAAGAAGTTTAATTATGATGATGAATCCACTATGAAGCTTTTCTAAATGATGAGTTGAATTATAAAGAGTTGTTATTACTGTTGATATAACCCGTGTTACAGAGCAGGATTATAATTATGATGTTTTGTACGAAGTCTGACACCCTTGAGTGGTGATTTTACTTGATTTGTTAAAAGGGTGTTACAATAGTGGTATCAGAGAAAGTCGGTTCGTCCGGCCGGGTTTTTATATGATGTCTACTTCCTATCGGTTGATTAGTGTGTGAACACTATTGATATGTTGTTGTTTCTGATGTTGGTCGTCTATACGCAAAGTTATGGCTGAAGAAAGAAATGATGATGCTATTGATCAGGATTTAGAAGAAATAGCTCAAGCTCTACAAAACCAACAAGACCAACAGAATCACAATGGAAGAAATGATGATGAGGCTCATGCACGAGGAAGGTTTTAGAGGAACAACCCAGCGATCTTTAAGGGCGGGCACGATCCCGATGGTGCTCAGATATGGCTTAAGGGAATTGAAAATATTTTTCGAGTGGTGATTTTCTCGGAAGAGTAGAAGGTGCAGTTTAGTGCTCATATGTTGGAAGAAGAAGATGAAGAATGATGGAGGAATTCAAGGAAGAGGATGGAAATTTTGGGTACAAAGATCACTTAGGTTGTATTCATATATGCCTTTCTAGAGAAGACTTTCCTAGGGACGTGGGTGGTAAGAAGGAGATTGAATTCCATGAGTTGAAACAAGGGAGTTCAGCTTTTGTTGAGAATGCTGCTGGGTTTGAGGATCTAGTGAAGTATTGTCTACATTATAACAATCTGATAGCTGAAGTGTCTAAGTGCATCAAGTTTGAGAATGAACTGCGCCCATAGATTAAGCAAGGTATTGGGTATATTGAGATTCACCATTTTCCTATGCTAGTGAACGAGTACAGGATCTTTGATTAAGATAGTAGAAATAAAGATTCTTATCATATGAGTTTTAGGGATAAGAAAGGGAGAAATCATGATCGTGGGAAACCATATAGTGCTCCGGTTGATAAAGGGAAGAAGAAATTTTCCGATGAGAAGAAGTCGTGTGGGGGAGGGGCTCCCGCTTCTGTATAGTGCTTTAAGTGCGTCGATTAGGGTCACCATGATAATGATTTCAACAATAAGGTTCTGAGATGTTACAAATGTGGTAAGACATATTATCATGTTTCTGAGTGCAAGAACAATGGTCCAACTTGTTACAATTATAGTGAACAAGATCATATCAGTACTCAATGTCAGAAACCGAATAAGACTACTACTACTACTACTGCCCATACTCGTGGTAGAGTGTTTGCTTTGAGTGGGTCAGAGGATTCTAAGAAGGACAACTTGATTCAAGGTACTTGTTTTATTAACAATGTTAAGTATGTTTCTATTATTGATAGTGTTGCTACTCATTCGTTTGTTTCTCTTGAATGTGCTACTATATTGGGTTTGAAAATTATCTTCTATGAGTGGGAGTAAGGTGATCGATACTCTGACTAATGTTTCTGTGACTACTACATTAGTCTGTTTGAGTTTCCCTTTGACCATTTATGGTAAGAGTTTTGTGATGGATTTGGTGTGTATACTCTTGCACCAAATCGATGTTATTCTTGGAATGAATTGGTTAGAGTTCAACTATGTTCATATAAATGTTACAACAAGATCGTGAGGTTTAAGGAGTTTGCAGACAGTGGGGAGGTGATGTTTTCATCTACTAAGAAAGTAGAAGAACTCTTAAAAGATGAGGCTCAAATGTTTGCAATGTTTGTAGCATTTCAAGTCAATCGTGAAGTTGCAAGTGTTGGATTACCTGTTGTCTGTGAATTCCTAAATGTGTTTCCATATGACATTAGTGATTTGCCTTCATAGCCCAAAGTCGAGTTTTTCATAGAGCTAGTACTAGGTACGAGTCTGGTGTCAATGGGTCCTTATAGGATGTTGATATCTGAATTGGTTGAATCGAAGAAACAATTGGAAGAATTACTTGAGAAGAAGTTTGCTCGACCAAGTGTTTCTCAATGGAGTACTCTTGTATTGTTAAATAAGACGAAGGATGGTAGTATAAGGGTTGTGCATAGACTATAGGTAGTTGAATAAGGTGACTATAAGAATAAGTATCCATTTCCGAGGATTGATGATTTGATGGATTAATTGGTAGGTTATTATGTGTTAAACAAGATTGATTTGAGGTCTGGTTATCATCAAATTCATGTTAAGCCAGATGATATTCCTAAGATGGTGTTGGGGTTGAGTATGGTCACTATGAGTACACTGTAATACAATTTGGAGTGTCTAATGCACCTAGCGTATTCATGGAGTATATGAACAAAATCTTTCATAAATATTTATATAAGTTTGTGGTGGTCTTCATTGATTATATTCTAATATATTATAAATAAGAAGAAGAGTGTTGTGCCCCAAAATTTTCCCTCTCTTTTCTCAAGACATTTCTCAAAAAGGATCTCTAATGCTCAAGGATTCTCAAGAATTGATCAGACAAACTCATCTCCTAAGCACTGAGGCCACATATTAGGGTTTTGGTTTTCACAAGGGAAACAGGATTTATAATGAGTCAAAATACTTTCATGGTTCATTATGGGTCTCCAAGAA
Organism: Vicia faba; assembly: GCA_948472305.1. Taxonomy (NCBI): domain Eukaryota; kingdom Viridiplantae; phylum Streptophyta; class Magnoliopsida; order Fabales; family Fabaceae; genus Vicia; species Vicia faba. Next base: position 406,458,397 of record OX451740.1, on the reverse strand, counting down.
TACTCATGCCAAGTTTCAAGTCTTAAATCACAATTTTGCTCAGTCAATTAATCAGATGACCTAAAATAAGTTGTACTGGATAAAAAGTCAATTATGGTCAACCTACAGTCAAACTTCAAGATTTTTGGAAAATGTCAATATTTCAAAGTCTTTCATTAATTGATCAAGGTTTGATCACAATTCCTTAAGAAAAGCATTCAAATCATCAAAGAGACAAAATGGTCAAAATTAGGGTTTTGACTGAGATTGACCAATCATTGACTTTTGACCTAATACATGACTTAATGGTTTTAAGCATGATCTTAAGAATTCAAACACAATATCTTGACCTAACTTCACTTCTCAAGATCAAACAATTGATAGTTGAAATTTGATCAACTGATGAAAAGTCAACTGATACACAAAAGTCAAACTTTGACTTTTTGATCAACATTGATTTTTAAAGATCAAGATTCATCAAGATACTCAAAAATATCAAACTTGGTCAACAAGAATCAAGAAAGTCCACAAAAAGTCAAAGTTTCAAGACTTAGAAAATTTTCTAAGTATATTTTATACTTGATAAATTCATTACTTCATGACCTTTTTTCAGCAAGATGCAAGATGATTCAAAGAAAAATTTAAACATGAAAGTTATAAATCTTGATGAATTCTACAACTTTGAATTAAAGGGTTGATGTCTAGAAAATTCTTAGATTTGAAGATATAAGCCCATGAAGTCATGACATTTTTCGTAAAACACTTAGTGAAAATTTTGACAAGTTTAGGCAGATATTTAACCTAACTTGTTGGCCAATTTGCACCTAGATGCAAGATGATTTAAAAATAATGGTCAACATGAAGGTTTTATATAATGTTTCAAGATTTCCAAAATGTCCAAGAACTTGAAGAGATCATTTTTGAGCTAAGAGAATCGAAGGAAATAAGTTGGGCATCCATTCTTGAATTACAAGTCATTTTGATGATGAACCCTTGGCCAAATATCATAGTTGTGCTTCATAATCTTACTTTTCAGGATTCTAACTTCCAATTCACTCCATAATCAATGGTTTACACAATTGTTAAAGCTATTATCCAAGCATTAGAGCCATTGTCCAAGAGATTCATCCATTTTTGGCACAAAGTAACATTGCTATTCTTGTTAAGTTGGTTTAATCACAAAGTCAACTTGTATTGAGCCTCTAACTTGCTCCCTTTGCAGACACTCAACATACAAAGTTAGATAAACTTGTTTAAATATTCTAACCACTCTAGATAGCTTTGTACCATGCCTTGGAAAGATGTTTGTCAAGCTTGCTTCAAAAACAAGTCAAAAATCCATAACTTATAATCTTATGATTCTGAACACTCCAAGATTCCAAACCTTTTCTTATATGTAGAAGCACTATTTTTCAAGATAGGGGACTAAATTACAAGCCTTGAAACTCCCTCAAACTCAAAATAGCATCAAAACCTCATTTTTGTGCCATTTCTGACCTCACACCTCAAACTGTCATTTCACTTGTGCGTTCTTCCTCAAAATCAATCATAAAGCATCTATATATCATTTAGAACCTAACCAAACACCTGTTGCACGACTGTAACACCTCCATCACCATCCTCCATTTTCAAAAACAGCACCTTGCACATTGACTTCTCTGGCACGATTCAAGCACTCTCAACTCAGAGTAACCTTTGCATTAGCATCCTAGAGGTCCATTGAAGCTAACCAAGTCATCACAACAATTTGAGAAGTGCTCAAACTCAAAACACGGTCTCCATTGGCAAGGTGAGTTTTCTGAACTTCCATCTCTTCATACAAGCATCATTTGGATTTGATTTTAAAAGATAAAATATAGACATCATAGCCCTGAATTTTGAGTTTGAACTTTCTGAAAAAGTTAGGTCAGATTTGGTACTAGATAAAATTCGTGCTAATCTTTGATCCATAGCTTAAGTTATTTACATATTTGAAATCATGGTGAAATTTCTAACAATTTTGATGTTTACAATTTCTAAAATGGTTGAGAGAGCAAGTTACAGAATTCAAAAATCTGGTTCAAAAGGTTGGCGCGAGGAAGAAGATGAAGTTTCCTTTGGAACTTGTTTTATTTTAAATTTATTAGTTGTTGTTCTAATAACAGATGAAACAGCCACCCCAGTGGCAAAGAGCGCGCGCTAAAGGCAGTGTTGTGTGAGGACCTGTGTTCGATCCCCAGCGTCCCATTTTTATTTTTCTCATATTTTCCTCGTTTTCTCTTCTCACTCTCAAACGCGTTTGGGCCACCAGTGTTGAGCTTGTTCCATTTCCTTCAGCATACTCGCTTTGAATGCTTCATACCACGCATGCCCGTGTTTTTTTTTATTTTGTTTTATTATTTTTCTTACTTGTACAAAAACTGTTTTGGGCCTAAAATAAAAACACTTTCTCACACCTCCTTTTTTACTTTTAACTCAGATCCAACATTTTATATTTATTTTTATTTTATTATCTTTTCTTTTATTTATCTATTTTATTATTTAATCAAATATATAAAAACTATATTTTCTTAAATAATTAGATCAAATTCTCCCACTTGATTTTGTTTTATTTTATTTACTTTATAGACAAAAATAATGAAAATATTTCCTTAAACTATTTAATTTCTTCGCCTAAACAAAGGCACTTTTCAAAAATACTTTCAAAACAAACACAAACACATTTACATAGCATTTCAAAGTGAGCTACCAATTAAAAGTCCATAGATTACTACAGATGAAAAGGGTGCTAACACCTTCCCTTTTCACAACCTACCCCCCCAACTCTAGAAAATTCTCAAAAGGTCTTTCATGTTCTTTTCACCCTTTCCTTTATTGGATAAAATAAAATTCGGTGGCGACTCTTGTTATCTGCAACAATTGCGATAAAACACAAAACACCCAAGTTAGTTCTCTCACCGTATTACAGAACTGGAGACTCTTCTGGGACATGATACTTAAAAGTGGGGTTACCTTAGGGATTAATTCACATTTAAATGATTCCATTGTATGACTTTCTTGCTTTACTCTTAAAAGGATTTTTTAGGTTTTGAATAGATCCTCTACCCGGATCTGGGAGCATTACTAGGGAAGTAGCAATAGATCGTGGAGACTGTACGTCATAGACCAATATGGTTAAAGTGATGGCTACGTTAGTGTGACACATTTGTTGGTATCGGTATCCTTTGTGTTGAATCAAGGAGAATACGGGGCTAATATGTGGTGTCATGAAGCACTAACTGACTGTAGAACCTTTAGTTGAACAACTTGGCCATTAGGAAGTAGTGAGATAGTCGGCTTTAGTGTAAAATTGAAGATCGGTTGATACTCGATACTACACTCATTGAGATCATACTTTTGGGATATATAGGCTGCAAGAAAAGATTGATTATGCTGAGACAATGCCCGATGAAGAAAGATCAATGATATTGAGATTCCCTAGAACCCAGTTACTTTTTAGGACAAGTTGAACCAACTAAAACTTCAAGAGGGTACTTACCTACAAACCCCATGCAAACCTAAACCTAAGGACTTATTTTCTTTGCTTGTGTTTGATTATTTGTTCATAGCATCATGACATCATGCCATAGCATTTTCACTAACCATTTCAAGGACCTAGGGATTTATCTTTGTTATGTTTTGTAGGATATGGCTTCCACTCGCATAAATACCATCTGAATCGGCTTTGTAAAGGTGCCTTCTCAACTCAAAGAGTTAGCATCAAGGGTTACTGCGAATCCTCCATTCACCAAAAGATATTGTCGACTTCTCAATTTGGCTACCTTAAGCTTTGAAGATAAAATGATGGGTGTGCTCTTTCAATTCTTTGACCCTAAACATCATTATTTCACATTTCCTGATTATTAATTGTTGCCCACAATGAAACAATTCTCTCAACTATTGGGGGTGCCTATTCTTGATCATATGCATATCACCGGTCTAGAGAAAGATCCACGACCAGAGGAGATCGCATCAGCCTTACATTTACAACGGTCTGACATTATAGCCAATTGGGAAACAAGGAGCGGATTCAAGGGTTTCCTAGATAAGTTTCTGATAGAAAAGGCTCAACTATTTTTGGATGCTCTAGATATGCAAGCTCTTGAATAATTTTTGGTTCTTATAATCTATGGGTTGGTATTGTTCCCTAATCCAGACCAACTTATAGATTTGAATGCATTCAAAATTTTCCTCTCTCGTAAACCCGTGCCTACTTTTCTCTGAGACATTTTGCACTCTCTTCACACTTGCACCATGAAGAGAAGAGGGATTCTTACGTGTTGGGTATCATTTCTGTCTAGGTGGTTTATTTTGCACCTTCCTTGATCTGTTTTGAAGAACGAACAAGGCTTGGGGTGGTCTCAAAGGTTGATATCACTCTCATATTCGGATATCCATTGGTGTTCCCAATCTTTGAAGGATGTTACTATCATTGACCGATGTGGGGAATTTCCTAATGTTCCACTCCTAGGAATTAGGGGAGGTATTACTTATACCCCTTCTTTGGCTCTACGACAGTTTGGTTATGCTCAGAGGGACGATCCTCATGATGCACTTATTCGAGGTATTATGTTTGACTACGAGAACGACGTACAAGGTTATCGTAAAAGATTTGTACGAGCTTGGGGAATGGTAAACAAGGTTGATAGAAAGACTTTGGGGCATAAGAACTATATTCCTTTGGAGCCTTATCTCAATTGGGTGACAGCTTGCACTCAAAATCTCATGATACCGTATCCAGCCATCTTACCAATAATTATGGGGCCTATTGTCGAAGGATACGTTCCTTATACCATTCTTCATCCTAATATGCCTACTAATCTCGAGGAATTGCAAAGTTCGTGGATTCAACTCAAGGGAGAATGAGACACCTTTGAAGCTCGATTTTATGAAAGCAAGAAGAAAGTGTTGGAGCTCACAAGGCAACTTCACAAGAAGCGAAACCTGAATGCCTACATTTCACCAAAGAGGATGCATTCATGGGAGACTTGAGTCTTTTTGTTTTAGGAGTTTATTTTGTCGTCTCTTTAACACATTTTTGCTTTTTTTCATTGTAAGCCCAAGAGGCATTCTAGAACTTTTTAATACAATTGATGTTTTTTGTCTTCTTTTTGTCTAGAAAATTTAAATTCCTTAAAGTCCTTGAAAACATGGCATCCGCATAACATGCATCATACCATAAGAAGGTTTTTCGACACAGGTTTCCTCATTTTTCTACTGTTTATTTCAGTATAAGATGGATCTCGAGCAAATAGTGAAGGACTTGCAGACTCAACACTCTCAATTCCAAGAGACTCTGCTCAACGTAGCAAAGGGTCAACAAGAAATGATGGCACTTCTCGTCAAGAAGAAGAAGACCAAGAAGAAAGTTGTTATCAACATGGGGAAGAGGTTCAAAGGCCCTTCCCGACAAGTTCAAATTGAAGAAGACTCCTCTAAGGAGAATGACAGTCAAGATAAAGATGCTAGAAGCACCCATGTTGGGGTTGGGGATAACCAAAATTCCGAGGACTAGGATTATTTTGAAGAGAAACACCCACTGGCTGACGTCAAATACAAGTAACTAGAACACAGACTAAAAGCTGTAGATATCCAAGCAGTGCCTGGCTTGGACTTTGGAGACTTAGGTTTGGTTCCTGGGGTGGTCATTCCCCACAAATTCAAGATCCCTATCTTCGCCAAGTATGATGGTGTCTCGTGTCCGAAGCTTCATCTAAGATCATATGTCCGTAAGGTTATGCCGCACACCGCCGATAGGAAACTATGGGTGCACTTTTTCCAAGAGAGTCTATCTGGAACGCAGTTGGAGTGGATTTACCAATTCGAAGGGACCAATATCCATACTTGGGAGGATTTGGCTACTGCCTTTTACCTCCAATATCAATATAACCCTGATCTTGCACCAACTCGGGTGCAACTACAAGGCATGACCATGGGTTCAAATGCTGGCTTCAAGGAATACACCCAAAAATGGAGAGATCTGGCAAGCATGGTACAACCACCTCTAACTGATAGAGAATTGGTAGACATATTTATTGGAACATTGACTGGTCCATTTTTCATCTTGCTGATTGGGAGTTCATCATCCAGATTTACTGAATTGATCTTGACAAGTGAAAGGGTTGAAATCAAAATTAAAAGCGGGAAGATACCCATGGCCTCCACTTCTCATGCTGTAAAAAAACCATTTATTGGTAAAAAAGAGACTAATGATGTGTATGGGTCAAGAAGTCGTACTAGGAATGACCGTCATCATTCAGTAGAGGCAGTATTGATTTCCAATCCAACTCCAACTCAATGATCGTGTCAACAAAATAGCCAACAAAGGCTGGATGCCCAGAGAAGACAATTTACTAGAATCAAAATGCAACTATCCCAAGCTCTGCAACACCTATTGAAAGCTGATCTGGTGACCTTACGAGATCCCCCTCCGAATCCTAACACAGCTTCTCTAAAATATAACCCCAATGTAAAATATGCTTACCATTCAAATAGTCTCGAACATGATACCAATGATTGTTGGGCATTAAAGAACAAAATCCAACGTGATCACCGCACCCATGCCCAGTCATGGTAAGGGTGTTAATGCTATTGAAGATGCCTATTTTGTTTCCTCCGTCAATGATTTAACCACTCCATTGATGAATATTAAAAAGAATTTGTTGGAAGCCGGGGTATTTCTAGGCTACCTTAGAGACTGTTACCACTCTGCTGCACAAATTAATGGTTGTATATGGCTGAAAAAAGGTGTCCAACACCTGACCAATAGCCATGAAATTCTATTTGAGAAAATTCCATCTGTGAAATGTTTGACCAAAAATGTATCTCAAAAATTTGAAGACGTGTCCAGAATTACCATTTCAAATACTCCTGCTAGGATCACCTCCAAAGGCCATCTAAGGATTCCCTCTAAACCAAGAATTGCTCCTCTGATTATCACAACACTGGGGCCAGTCCCCTACTCTTCCGACAAAGAAGTTCCCTGGAACTATAAGGAGGAAGTGTACTATCATGGCATCTAACAAGAGCCATAGATTATTGAAAATGAAGATGCCGACATTACAAATATTGATGGATCAAGTAAAGTCACTAGGACGAGAAGGATCTTCTCTCCAGAGATCTCTCCTCCGACAACCACTACTACAATACCCATTCGCATTTCTGCTGCTAAAACTGTTGTTGATACTCGAGGAAAGGAAAAAGTGACTGAGCTTGCCCAGACAAAGGCACCCACAAAAGATATTGAAGACCCATCTAGCCAAGAGATGGATGAGATTCTAAAAATTATCCGAAAAAGTGACTACAAGATAGTGTAACAACTAGAGCAGACACCCTCGAAGATATCGATGTTATCTTTGTTGCTATGATCCAAAGCACATGCCTAAGCCCTGATAAAATTATTGAAAAATGCACATGTCCCACAAGGAACTACTGCTGACCAATTTGAGAACTGTGTAGAAAGCTTGACTGCTCACATTGGTTTGGGATTTTCAGATGCAGATTTGACTCCGGCAGGGAAGAATCGCAACAAATATCTACATGTTTCCATTAAGTGTAAAGGTACCACTTTAGCACATGTGTTAGTGGTTATAGGATCCTCCCTCAATGTTTTACCAAAAGGTGCTTTGTACAGATTGGACTGTGAAGGGTTGGTGCTGAAACCAAGTGATATTGTGGTAAGAGCCTTTGATGGGTCAAAAACAATGGTCCATGGATATGTTAATCTTCCCATCAAAGTTGGATCTCAAGTTTTCAACTAAACATTCTATGTGATGGATATATGCCCGGTCTATTATTGCTTGCTCGAACGCCCATGGATTTATGGGGCAGGTACGGTTACCTCCACACTATTTCAAAAGCTAAAGTACCCAGTCAAAGGAAAATTTGTCATAGTCTACAGAGAGGAGGAGTTCATGATCAGTCATTTAAATTCTTTCTAATATGTTGAAATGGATGGCGAATTCATTGGAAACCCCCTATCAAGCATTTAAAGTGGTCCCTCCAATGATTGTTGTTGCTAAGGCGACTCCTGCCACTCCCAAAGCTGCTAAGGATACACCAAGAATGGTCTCTCTCAAGGATGCTCGTGCTGTTATTAAAGACGGAGGTTTCACCATTTGGGGACAACTTCCTGATATCCTCTACAAGTCAGACAAGTTTGGGTTGGGCTTCACTTCCAAGGCTTAGAAAGAGGTTCAACATGCTCGTGCTGGGAAACCACCTCTCCGTATTAGCAACAATAAAGTTAATGCTCTGGGAGACTCAGATAGTGACATTGAATGGGAAGACTGGATCTACCCAACTACTAATGGAGGACTCAACAACTGGCAGACCAAATACTTAATCTTAATCTCCTTCAGCCAAGAGTAATTGTCATTTCCTATTTTTATTACTTTGAGAAATTTGTCTGTAATTTCTGAAATTCAGGCAGCAGATACTCAATGTCACAGTGAATGTTATGACACCGTATCTGACACTCTTCAAGACAGTAAATTTAAAAGCAGTAAAGAACACAATCAATTGTTTACCCAGTTCAGTGTGTAACAACACCTACTATGGGGGCTACCAAGCCAAGGAGGAAATTCACTATAAGAGATATTAATTCAGGAATAAACCAACCAGTTTATCTCCTTCACTTAAGACCTACCCAATGCAACTTCAATCTAAGTTCAACTTAAACCTGAGTTCCTACTCACTCCCCCTCAATCACAGCAGTGATACTAAACAATTGATTAATGAAATTATGAAGACACTCTTCAGAACACACACTTGATTTTGCTTCACAACTTTAATCAAGTGACAATCACTCGTGCTTCAAAGCTTGGAGTGATACACAACCCTAACTTGACTTTGCTTCAAAGCTTCAATCAAGTAACACAAACACTCGTGCTTCAAAGCTTTGAGTGATACACAACCCTTACAATCAAATCCTACTCCAAATAACTTATCACAATGATAATTGATTGGCTCACAGTAGTTACAACTATACACTTCCTTATTGATCTTCTGTCAAAAGTGTCTTTCACCAACAGTCTTCATGAGGAATATATAGGCAGATATTCTTCGGTTAGGGCTTCCACGAAAATAGCTAGGGTTAATTAGGGTTAACCTCAAGACTTGGTAATAGGTCTTTAACAACCAGATTAGGGTTAAGCAAAGTTAACCTAATGTCCACGTGAGAATCTGATCTGGACTGTATGAACCAGATTCCTGAAAATTCTCAGAAATAACAAATCTGCACAAATGTTAGATCAATACAGGATGTCTTAACATTGGTTATGACAACAAGAATCCTGTTTACTGATTTTGGTAGAATTCAATAAATATTATCATTGCATAATGATCAACTAAACACTCAAATTGAGTAGCTCCTGTAAGACATTCTTTTTCTGCAGAATGTACCTTGTATCCCAGAATGTTATGACATCAGTCATGACATTCACACAACTGGTTTTACCAAAAAACATGCCAACAACCAAACACTTACAAACTCCCCCTTTGACAAATTTTTGGCTAAAACCCCTAAACAATCAGAGATTAGAAAGCAGCAAAATTTTTAATAACATCTACCAAGTCTAATTCTACCAAAATTATCACACAATCTTCTCCCCCTCTTTAGCCATAAATAGGCCAAAGATACTTGTACTTTTAAGTTATACAATCATCCAAAAGGAATAATAAAACACAGAGAGAAAAAAACAAAAGTATTTTGCAGCAACAGGTACCAGCAGCAAACTTGTCAACAACACTGATCTTCAAGCACTGTCATCTTCAGAGGAGGCACTATCTTCAGCATTAAGCTGGTCTTAATCAGCATCCCCTTCCCTTTTGTGCCCTTCAATCTCCTCCTGTTCTAGTCTAGCAATCAGGTCCTCAAGAGTCCTTTTCCTTGTATCAAGCTCCTTGCAGGTTTCCTTCAGCACAGCTATAACATCAGTTTTCTTGGAATGAGATTTGATAGTTGATGTCTCAGCAGATGTCATGACAATGTCAGGAACATGTGTTCCCTGAAATAGCTTATAGTGCAAACCAAGAGTAGGGGCTCTTTTGCATACAATATCTTTTTCAACTAGAATGTCAGGATACTGAGCAAGGACTATACCACACAGGAGAGAGGGAAATGCAATAGGGCCTTTAATAGCACAGCTTCTAGCATGTTTCAATGTTTGATCAAAGATATACTTGCCATAGTCAAAGTTTTTCCTGGTTCCAACAGCATAAATAAATCTTCCCAAGCCTGTGGAGATGGTTGATTTATGGTTGGTGGGAACCCAGTTAGCTGCACCAATTTTGTGCAGAATGGCAAATTTCATGCTCAGCTTGCTTGCATTCAGCTTCCCTTTTAAGGTCCAGCTCTTGACTTGATTTGCAGTGATGGTTTGACACACTTGGTTGTCAGTAACCTCAAGCTCAGGGCAAGCATCATCAGGTCTTCCTAGGAATTTGTTTATTTCAGAGGGAGAGAAATTTACCTTCCTTCCTCTTACATACACACACTTAAAATTAGCTGACTTTCCATCATCACATCCATCAGATAAATTTACTATGAATTCTTTGACCAGAATTTCATAGCAGTTGGTAAACTTTACCACAGTATTTATTAGACCAGCAGTCTTGATTAGATCCATGATCTCCTTACATTCCATGGCATTGTTGTTCAGCTCTCTTTCCAAATCTATCATTTTCAAAAATACATACTTCCACCTGTTTGCATTCTCTGGATGGTGAAAGGAGATGTTTTCAATGGCAACTTCAGGGACTTTAGGCATTTTTCTCGAAGAGAGTTTCTTTCTGAGAGGGGTGTTCAACATCAAACTCAAATTCTGATTCCTCATCAGATTCAGAGGGTTCAGGCTCCTTCCTTTTCTTTGCTATTGGTTGTCTCAAGGGTTTAGAGAGACTACCAACAGGTACTCTAGTTTTCACCTTCCCTTTCTCTTTTGACAATCCAACCTTCACAGCTTCTGCTCCAGTCTTGTTCTCAGACCTGGTTTTCTTATGAACAACATCAGCAATCTTCTTTTTGGAGAGGCTTTTGGCAGCATCCTGCTTTCCTTTTCTGTTCATCATCCTTCTAGCTATGCTAGGGTTGATATTGGAAATTAAGTCATTGTCAGAGTATTCTTCATCAACATCAATAACCGGGGGTTCAACATTCTTCTCAGTAGGGTTCTGGTGATCATCACGATTTTCAGGAGATTTCCTAATGTTGTCATTAGGTGTCTCAACATTCTGAGTGACATCTGGATTCATTTCAACATTTGGACTAGCAGATTCTTGGTTCAAAGGTACATAAATGCCAGGTACAGAGTAATTCTCATTTAGAATCCTAGCGACTAGTCTAGCTATAGCTTGATGAACATACACAAAACCTTCCCTATTTGCTATTTATGGAGGAACATAAGATGATGGTTGAGAGGATTTACTAGATGAAGAGGCTTGTGATCTTCTTGCATGTCTGGTTCGCAGCTTCTTGACCTTAGTGGGGTCAGCTGCTAGTTCACGAAGAGGAGTTATCTCCAGAACATCAGAATCCATGCAGTTTGTGATTGCCCTAGGTTCTCGATCAGAGGATGTGGAAGAAGCAGTCACCTTTGAAGAGGATGATGACATGGATAGTTGAGACATTTTGAGTGATTTAGAAAATAGGTAACAGTGATAGTGAAATCTTCGTTTGAGAGATTGGAGATTGTTGCAGAAACGCGAGAGGAGGGAGATATATGAATGTCTATTCAACTTCTTAAAATTTTGGAAGGAAATAGAGAAATAGATGATTAGCCCAATCAGAGTAGACTTAACTAAAATATCTCTCTCATCCCTTATTTTAAGCAAAATTAATTGCTACATTTATTCATGTTGGCAAATACCCAGCTTTCCCCTCAAATTTTCAAATTGATTAGCATCAAGTGCCTTGGTAAAAATGTCAGCCAGTTGTAGTTCAGTGGCAACATGTTCCAGTTTAATCGTCTTCTCCTCCACAAGATCTCTGATGAAGTGATGTCTAATGTCAATATGATTGGTCCTGCTATGCTGAATAGGATTCTTGGAAATGTTGCTAGTACTCAGATTGTCACAGTACAATGTCATAACATCTTGTGTGACATTATACTCAGTAAGCATCTGTTTCATCCAGATCATTTGAGAACAACTACTACCAGCTGCTATGTATTCAGCTTCAGCAGTAGATAGAGACACACAGTTCTGTTTCTTGCTGAACCAAGAGACAAGATTATTTGCTAAGAAGAAACATCCTCCAGAGGTGCTCTTTCTATCATCAGCACTTCCAGCCCAATCAGCATCACAGTAACCAGTCAGAGTTGGTTCACATCCATGAGAGTACAGCAAGCCATAGTTGTAGGTTCCACTCACATACTTCAGAATTCTTTTCACTTGGTTGATATGACTTACTTTGGGTTCAGCCTGGTATCTTGCACATACTCCAACTGCAAAAGCAATGTCAGGTCTGTTGGCTGTTAAGTATAGCAGACTTCCTATCATGCTTCTGTACAAGCTTTGGTCCACCTTAACCCCACTTGAATCTTTGGACAGCTTTAAATGAGTAGGTGCAGGAGTCCTTTTGTGACTGGCATTCTCCATCCCAAACTTCTTGACAATGTTCTTTGCATACTTGCTTTGAGACAGAAAAATTGAGTCTTCCATCTGTGTGACTTGCAGTCCAAGAAAGTAGGTTAATTCTTCCATGAGGCTCATTTCGAATTCAGCTTGCATCTGGTCAGCAAAATGTTTAACCATTTTATCTGACATTCCCCCAAACACTATGTCATCAACATAGATTTGAGCTACCATTATCTTTCCTCCTTCATTTTTGACAAAAAGAGTTTTATCCAAGCCTCCTTTCTTGTATCCTTTGTCAGAGAGGAACTTTGTCAACCTGTCATACCATGCTCTAGGAGCTTGTTTCTTGCCATATAAAGCTTTCCTCAATTTGTAGACATGATCAGGGCAGTTTGGATCCATAAATCCTTTAGGCTGTTCAACATAAACTTCCTCATTTAAGTACCAATTAAGGAAGGCACTCTTTACATCCATCTGAAATAACTTGAACTTAAGGAGACAAGCAATTCCCAATAGGAGTCTGATTGATTCCAGTCTGGCTACAGGAGCAAAAGTCTCATCAAAATCAACCTCTTCAACTTGAGTGTATCCTTGAGCAACAAGTCTTGCCTTATTCCTGGTGACAACAACTTCAGCATCTGATTTGTTCTTGTAGATCCATTTTGTGCCAATGATGTTTGTTCCTCCTGGTCTAGGAACTAACTCCCATACTTCATGTTTCTTGAATTGGTTCAATTCATCTTGCATTGCTCTAATCCAGTATTCATCAGTTAAAGCCTCCTTAACATTTCTTGGTTCAATCTTAGATACAAAGCAAGAGTTTATAATGATTTCTATAGATCTTGTAATGACTCCACTGTTAGGATCTCCTATGATGAGTTCCTTAGGATGATCTTTCTGAATTTTGATGGAAGGATCTTTGTTAGCTTCCTTTGATTCATACTCTGATGAAGTAGTTTTAGGAATATCATCCTTTTGAGTTGAGGTCTCAAGGAATGTCTAAACATCATATGGGACATTTGTTTCCTCATGGTAATCATCAACTATGACATTTATAGATTCCATCATAACTTTGGTCCTGGAATTGAATACCCTATAAGCTCTGCTGTTGGTAGAGTATCCTAGGAATATTCCTTCATCACTTTTAGGGTCCATCTTTCTCCTTTGTTCACGATCTGTCAGAATATAGCACTTGCTTCCAAATACATGGAAGTACCTCACTGTAGGATTTCTTCCTTTCCAAAGTTCATAAATGGTGGATGATGTCCCCTTTCTCAAGGTGACCCTGTTATGGACATAACAGGCTGTATTCATAGCTTCAGCCCAAAAATGAATAGGAAGTCTTTTGGCATGTATCATTGCTCTGGCAGATTCCTGTATAGTCCTGTTTTTCCTTTCCACAACTCCATTTTGTTGAGGAGTTATGGGTGAAGAGAATTCATGATTAATTCCTTCTGAGGAGCAGAACTCATCAAACTTACTGTTTTCAAATTCCTTGCCATGATCACTTCTGATTCTGACAATGCATCCTTCATTTTCTCTTTGAATTCTTTTGCACAGTTCCTTAAATACTTCAAATACATCAGACTTTTCCCTAATGAAGTTAATCCAGGTGAATCTGGAAAAATCATCCACAACAACATAGGCATATCTTTTTCCACCAATACTTTCCACCTGCATTGGTCCCATCAGATCCATATGTAGAAGTTCTAGCACCTTAGAGGTGGTCAGATGTCTTGACTTTGGATGTGACATTCTAGTCTGCTTTCCAACCTGACATTCACCACAGACTCTCCCTTCATCAATTTGCAACCTTGGAATCCCTATGACTGCCTCCATGGATATAATCCTTTTCATTCCTCTTAGATGTAAATGACCAAGTTTTTGGTGCCACAGTTTCACTTCTTTTTCTTCTTTGGCAATAGAGCACACAGAAGAATAATTAGTGTTCTCAGACTCCCATAAGTACCAGTTGTCTTTAGATCTGACTCCTCTCATTACAACTTCTTGTTTTTCATTAGTTACAAGACATTCAGACTTGGTGAAGTTGACCTTGAATCCTAGATCACATAATTGACTGATACTTATGAGATTAGCAGTCAAGCCTTTTACCAGCAATACTTCATTTAGGTTTGGAACTCCAGGGAAGTCCAAGTTTCCAACTCCTTTGATTTATCCTCTAGCACCATCTCCAAAAGTCACATAACTAGTAGTGTGAGGTTTAACATTATTGAGAAGATTCTTGATTCCAGTCATGTGTTTAGAGCATCCACTGTCAAAGTACCAGTCTTCCTTTGCAGAGACTCTAAGGGAGGTGTGAGCTATCAGGGCAGCAACCTTTTTCTTCCACTGTTGAGTATATGGTTCCTTGTTAGACTTAGGTTTGACAACTAGGGCCTGATTAGGATATCCATATAATCTGAAGCAGAATGGCTTTATGTGACCAAACCTCCCACAATGATGACATCTCCATCTTTGATACTTTTTCTTCATATTTCTCTGTTCTCGATGTTGACTGCTATGTTGTGACATCTGCTTTGAAATTTGTTTATCAGGCCTGATTTTCTTCTTGTCTACAATAGATTTCTTCGCTGCCACAAATCCTAGACCAGACTTGTTTCCCACATTTTGTCCAACCTGAAGGATTTCTTCTAATTTTTCAGTTCCATTTGTCAGCATCCTAACAGATTTGGTCATTTGGTCAAGTTTTGAGTTTAGCATTTGAACTTCACTTTCGAGATGACTTATAGT
The DNA here is from genome assembly GCA_948472305.1 of Vicia faba. Taxonomy (NCBI): domain Eukaryota; kingdom Viridiplantae; phylum Streptophyta; class Magnoliopsida; order Fabales; family Fabaceae; genus Vicia; species Vicia faba. The sequence goes on along the minus strand of OX451740.1, from coordinate 406,443,073 downwards.
ATCAGTGCCTGCCTTCTTCTCAGCCTCCAACTTTACTATGAGCTTTTTTTGTCTCTCATTTTGCTGACAGACTTCAGCACTTCTGATACATAACTTCTTGTAGGAGTCATCCAGTTCTTCAAATGTTACTTCCCCATCACTAGAGTCACTATCAGAGTTACAAATACCAGTTAGTGCAGTAACTAGTTTGGCAGATTCTTCTTCAGAATTACTTTCTGAGTCACAATCAGACCAAGTAACAGACATTCCTTTCTTTTGTTTCTTAAGAAAGGTAGGACATTCAGCTCGAATGTGCCCATATCCTTCACATCCATGGCATTGGATTCCTTTGCTTTGATTTCCCTTCTCTTCAGACTTTGGTCTTCTGCTGGAGTCATAAGATCTGTTAAAGTCAGAGGGGATGTTCTTGACATTTGACCTTGACTTTGGGTCCATTCTCTTGATGAGTTTGTTGAACTGCCTTCCAAGCATGGCTATAGCTTCTGAAATATTTTCTTCTTCATCCTCCTTATTTTCATCTTCAGTATTGGATACAAAGTGCTATGCTCTTGTTTTTCTTGTCGACATTGTCACTGATCCCCATCTCAAAGGTCTGAAGTGACCCAATGAGTTCCTCAACCTTCAAGTTGCAGATATCCTGAACTTCCTCTATAGCAGTCACCTTCATTGCAAATCTTTTAGGCAAGGATCTGAGAATCTTTCTCACCAGTTTTTCTTATGACATCTTTTCTCCCAATGCTCCTGAGGTGTTGGAAATTTCCAAGATGTTCATGTGAAACTCATGAATGGTCTCATCTTCCATCATCCTTAGGTTCTCAAATTTGGTAGTCAGCATCTGAAGCCTTGACATTTTTTCTTTGGATGTGCCCTCATGGGTAGTTTTGAGAGTGTCCCAAACATCCTTGGCCAGTTCACATTGATGTACTAGTCTGAATATGTTTCTATCAATTCCATTGAACAAGGCATTTAATGCTTTGGAGTTACCCAGGGCTAACTCATCTTCTTCTTTGCTCCATTCTTCCTCAGGTTTCAGACTGGTTGTCCCATCTTTCCCAGTTATGGTGGGATGGTTCCATCCTTTGTCAGCAGCTCTCCAAGCCTTTTTGTCCAGTGATTTTAAGAAGGCAATCATACGAGGTTTCCAGTAGTCATAATTTGATCCATCCAGAATGGGTGGTCTGTTCCCAAATCCTCCTTCTTTATCCATAGCGCCAGAAAATAATATCCCTAGATCTCACCCAGTAAGACAGGCAGGGTGCCTGCTCTGATGCCAATTGAAATTCTGGCAGCAGATACTCAATGTCACAGTGAATGTTATGACACCGTATCTGACGCTCTTCAAGACAGTAAATTTAAAAGCAGTAAAGAACACAGTCAATTGTTTACCCAGTTCAGTGTGTAACAACACCTACTCTGGGGGCTACCAAGCCAGGGAGGAAATTCACTATAAAAGATATTAATTCAGGAATAAACCAACCAATTTATCTCCTTCACTTAAGACCTACCCAATGCAACTTCAATCTAAGTTCAACTTAAACCTGATTTCCTACTCACTCCCCCTCAATCACAGCAGTGATACTAAACAATTGATTAATGAAATTATGAAGACACTCTTCAGAACACACACTTGATTTTGCTTCACAACTTTAATCAAGTGACAATCACTCGTGCTTCAAAGCTTGGAGTGATACACAACCCTAACTTGACTTTGCTTCAAAGCTTCAATCAAGTAACACAAACACTCGTGCTTCAAAGCTTTGAGTGATACACAACCCTTACAATCAAATCCTACTCCAAATAACTTATCACAATGATAATTGATTGGCTCACAGTAGTTACAACTATACAGTCCCTTATTGATCTTCTGTCAAAAGTGTCTTTCACCAACAGTCTTCATGAGGAATATATAGGCAGCTATTCTTCGGTTAGGGCTTCCACGAAAATAACTAGGGTTAATTAGGGTTAACCTCAAGACTTGGTCATAGGTCTTTAACAACTAGATTAGGGTTAAGCAAAGTTAACCTAATGTCCACATGAGAATTTGATCTGGACTGTATGAACCAGATTCCTGAAAATTCTCAGAAATAACAAATCTACACAAATGTTAGATCAGTACAGGATGTCTTAACATTGGTTATGACAACAAGAATCTTGTTTACTGATTTTGGTAGAATGCAATAAATATGATCATTGCATAATGATCAGCTAAACACTCAAATTGAGCAGATCCTATAAGACATTCTTTTTCTGCAGAATGTACCTTGTATCCCAGAATGTTATGACATCAGTCATTACATTCACACAACTGGTTTTACCAAAAAACATGCCAACAACCAAACACTTACAATTTCCTCTAAAAAACAATGACTTTAAACCATGTGCCTTGCCTGGAGCACAATGGTCTATTTGTTAAGGGTTTGTCATTTTCATATGTCATATGCTCATTTTAGTGAAAACATTGGACGATTTTGCATTTAAATTTTGCGCTCCTTGTCTTTCTTTTACTTTACTGCATTTTCAAATAGCCATGTGTCCTTACATGCACACACTCACATTTGCAGAACCACATCCACTTTGGATCTCATCGACAAAAACTCTGTTATTTCCATCTATGACTTTGAAAATCCAATCTATCAAGACGAAGACAAAGGTGAAGAAGTTTGTGAGATACCTGGGGAACTCGCCAGACTCCTGATACAAGAAGAAAAGGCCATTCAACCATACAAAGAACAAGTTGAAGTGATAAATTTTGGTATTGAGGAAGATAAGAAATAAGTCAAGATTAGCACCAACCTGGAAGACAGTGCCACGAGAAGATTGGTCCAGATGTTGCACGACTATGTTGAGGTGTTTGCTTGGTCATATGAAGATATGTCGGGGCTTGATACTGATATCGTGGTTCATCGTCTACCAATGAAGGAAAGTTGTCCTCCGATCAAACAAAAGGTTTGTCCCATACGACCAGATATGTATGAGAAGATCAAGGCTGAGGTAATGAAATAGTTCAATGCAGGTTTCTTGGCAGTAACGTCATATCCTCAATGGGTTGCAAATGTGGTCCCAGTGTCGAAGAAAGACGGTAAGGTTCGTATGTGCATAGACTACAGGGATTTAAATAGGGCAAGCCCGAAAGATGATTTCCCACTACCACACATTGATGTATTGGTTGACAATACTGCTCAACATAAGGTGGTTTCCTTCATGGATGGCTTCTCCGGGTACAACCAGGTCAAAATGGCACCTGAAGACATGGAGAAAACCAATTTTGTCATACAGTGGGGCACCTTCTGTTATAAGGTCATGCCTTTTGGTTTGAAGAATACAGGTGCAACTTATCAACGGGATATGGTAGCTCTATTTCATTATATGATTCATCATGATATATAAGTCTATGTTGATGACATGATTACAAGATTTCAAAATGAGGAAGAACACCTTGATCACTTGCACAAGCTATTTGAAAGACTGAAGAAATACAAGTTGAGGCTGAATCCCAACAAATGCACCTTCGGGGTGAGATCTGGAAAACTCCTAGGCTTTGTTGTCAGTGGAAAAGGTATTGAATTTGATCCTGCAAAAGTCAAAGCCATACAATAAATGTCAGCTCCCTGTATTGAGAAAGAGGTCATAGGTTTCTCAGGGTGACTCGACTATATTTCCCGATTCATCTCTCACTTAACTGCTACTTGTGAACCCATCTTTAAACTGCTGAAGAAAGATCAAGTAGTCAGATCGAATGACGACTTCCGAATAGCTTTTGACAAGATCAAGGAGTACTTGCAAGAACCTCTAATCCTAATGCCTCCAGTTGAAGGAAGACCACTAATCATGTACTTGATTGTATTAGAGAATTCAATGGGGTGCGTGCTAGGCCAACATGACGAGTCTGGTCGAAAAGAGCATGCGATATACTACCTTAGTGAAAACTTTACCAACTGTGAAACAAGATATTCATTGCTCAAGAAAACTTGTTGCGCTTTGGCATGGGAAGCTCGCTGAATAAGACGGTATATGTTGACTCATACTACTCTATTGATCTCTAAGATGGATCTCATCAAGTATATCTTCGAGAAACTATCTCTCTCCAGACGAATAACCAGATGGAAAATGATCTTGACTGAATATGACATCCAGTATACTACAAAAAAAGGAATCAAATGAAGTGTACTGGCAGAACATTTGGCCCATCAAGCTGTTGATGACTACCAATCCATTAACTTTGAATTCTCGGACGAGAATATCATACTGATAACCGACTGTGCAAAGCCTGGATCATATGAAGGACCTGAACAAGGATCCCTATGGACTATGGTTTTTGATGGAGCTTCCAATGCATTGGGTAACGAAATTAGTGTTGTGATCATCTCTCCCAAAGGTTGACATACACCTTTCACTTCCAGACTCTGTTTTGACTGTACAAATAACATGAATGAGTATGAAGTATGCATATTTGGTCTAAAGGCTGCTATTGACCTAAGAATCAAATTCTTAAGCATATACAGAGATTCGGCCTTGGTGATCAGTCAAGTTAAGGGAGAGTGGGATACCAAACATCCAAATATTATCCCTTACAAAGAGCTTGTGCTAACCTTGATCCCATACTTTGAAGAGGTCACCTTTGAAAATATCCCGAGGGAAGAAAATCAATTGGAAAATGCCTTAGAGACTATGTCATCTATGCTCAAGGTCAATTGAGACAACGAAGCTCCCAGAATTACTATCGAAATATTCGATGAACCGACACACTGTTGTGAGATTGACACTGATGAGGAGAAGCCTGAGTTCCATGAAGTGAAAAGGTACATTGAAGCATAAGAATATCCTGAGTGAGCTTCAATCAACAACAAGAAATTCCTGCAGAGGTTCTCAGCCAAGTTCTTCCTAAACAATGGGATTTTATATAAGCGCAACCATGATTCTACTCTGACCGTTGCATGGACAAGAAATAAGCAGAGAAGATCATGGAGGATATGCATGAAGGTATCTTTGGAACTCACTCTAGTGGACATACTAAGAAGATTCTGAGGGATGGTAACTATTGGTCGACTATGGAAACTGATTGTTATCACCACTCGATGACTTGCCATAAATGCCAGATTTATGCCGATAAGAAGATTTATGGCGCGGTAGAAGCTGCCAACATAAATATAAAGAAGATTATGCAAAATATGGTGGTGACCTATAAAGACTGGCACGAGATGCTACCATTTTCCCTTCATGGCTATCGTAACTCAGCACGAACATCAACTGGGGTAACCCCATTCTCTTTAGTCTATGGCATGGAAGTTGTCCTGCTTGTCGAAGTTATGATTCCTTCTCTAAGGATTATGAAAGAAGCAAACTTAGGTGAAGATGAATGGATTCAGACTAGGTTGGATCAGTTGAACTTGATCGATGAAAAGAGATTGGATGCTATCTTTCATGGTCAAATGTATCAAAAATGTATGATCAAGACATTCAATAAGAAGATCAAACATCGAGTATACCAGGCTGGTGACTTGGTAATAAAATGCATCATTCTACCACAAGGCAATCCCATGGGAAAATGGACTCCCACCTACGAAGGGACATTTGTTATCAAGAAAGTATTCTCGGGCGGTGCCATGATATTAACCACTATGGACGGCGAAGATTTCCTGCACCCTATGACACGGACATAGTCAAAAAATACTACGAATAAGAACGACCCGCTAGGTTGACATACCTAGGAAAAAATAAGGGCATCCCGACGAACCAAAAGGATTCGGTCAAAAATAAGGGATATACAAAAGATTGTACACCCGGCAAGTCGAAAACCCGCAAGGGCCGCTTGGGCAAAAAGGGTATCCTGGTGGACTGAAAACCTGAAAGGGCGGTCCAGGAAAAAGTTAAGGATTAAAAGCGTACGATTATATCCCTTAGATCACTACAAGCCAGCTTTATTACCAAGGTCAAAAGTTCAAATGGTACAAGATCCGTTCAATTAACTTCTTACGACGGTAAGGGGTGACGTTCGAAGACATAGGGGCAATAGCAGAGTTGGAACCCAATGAGAACACTTCCACATGGCTATATATATTTGCTTTCACTTTGTATTCTTTTAATTTCACGACGACTTCCTCTTACTAGGATTTCCGTCTCTTTGTACAAAAACACCTGTTTATAGGCAAATTATCAAAACAAATATACTTTGAAGTGCAAACTTTTTGTTTTTTATATTTTGATTGCAAAAATGTCCAATGACTAAAATTGAATGAACATATGCATATGAACATGATTAGCTGATAACAAATATACGCACGAGAACGGGAATAAATACTTACTCTAGGAGCTAGGATAACACGCATGTTGTCCATAAATCCCCACAGAGTAAATTCATACAATTTCCTTTTGAAAGTTCCAATTAGCATATCTCCTAGAAATTCTCTTCACTGGCCGAGTCTGGCCTTCCAAAACTGAAAGAGAAACGTTGCATAGATCTTCCCCATAAGGATTTGTTTCCCAAATAAAACCTCCGGAATGTCTTCCTCAACAGGGTTTATTTCCCCCAACAGACTGCCATCTCCCTAGCTTGAGTCTATTCCCTAGGCTACAATAAAACACTGAAAAACTCCTCTTCCCCAATAGGGTTGCCACTGTCCCCAAAAAAAGTTATTGCAAAACCTAGAGTCCGACCAGAATATCAGTTAACTTTACTCTCCCGAGACAAATCGGAAGTCTAATCATCTTTTTATCCCCAGTCAGTGTATATAAGAATTAAAGTTCCCCAGTAGGGGAATGGACAACCAAGGCTCCTAGACTTTATTCCCCAAGCAAAAATCAACATCCCCTAGAGAGTTTACTCAAATAGAAAATGGGAATCCCCGGCCAAAGTATTCAAGACAAAATTGAATATACACATACTCTTCATCCACAACAATAGTCAGGGATTTATTTTCTCGGACAAAGATACATTCCAACAACATTCATAGATCATTACATATGCATACAAAACATATAACATGATCTCATTTATTTTTGAGAACATCATTAAGAAATGCATTTCATACATCATGACTTTGTATACAGCTAACTCTTTACCTTTTCAGGAAATATTAATCAACAGATGAATATCATCAACGATTTTAAACAATTCCAAATAAATTCCCAAAATAGGACGGGGCGACTATCTTTATCACCAATGGTGTAAACTCCCGAAACAGGACAGGTTTACCAACAAACTGATTATAAATCAATTCTTGAAATCGGACGGAGCGACTATCTGCATGACAAACACTTCCTTCATAGACCTCTGCTGGTTCAGTTTAAATTGACCAATGATTTGTCCTGATTTATTTCCAGTAGACGCCTTCTCTGGTTAAGTTAAATCGATCCTAAGATTTATGCTGATTCGTTATCCAGTTAAGGACCATTTTAGACCTCTGCTGGTTCAGTTTACATCAACCAATAATTTACCATGATTCCTTTACAGTAGACATTTTCTCTGGTTCAGTTTAAATCGACCAACGAATTATCCTGATTTGTTTCCAGTAGACACTTTCTCCGGTTCTGTTAAATTGATCCTAAGATTTATGCTGATTCGATATCCAGTTAAAGATCATTCAAGACCTCCGCTGGTTCAGTTTAAATCGACCAATGATTTATCTTGATTTTTTTTCCAGTAGACGCCTTCTCTGGTTCAGTTAAATCGATCCTAAAATTTATGTCGATTCATTATCCAGTTAAGGACCATTTTAGACCTCTACTGGTTTAGTTTACATTAACCAATGATTTACCCTGATTCTTTTCTGGTAGACATTTTCTCTGGTTCAGTTAAATCGACCCTAAGATTTATTCTGATTCTTATCTAGCCAAAGAGACATATAGACACCTGTTATTTCAATATAAATCGACCAAAGGTTTATTCATATACTTCTTCAAATCTCTATCAACAGCTACTTTGGATGGCGTCTATAAGCCCATCTCCAATAACTTTTCATTGCCTCTCCGAATGGCATCTTTAATCCCATTCCCGATATAATCAACCAACAACGTTACTTCATACACTAGCAAGTACAAATTTCAAGGCACTTTAGTGTTCAATCATCTTCCACCTTCAAGTTACGAAGGGCGAACATACCAATCTAACTCTTCAGGTTTAAGAAGATTGACCAGGGGCAGATGTTGTACCCCAAACTTTGCCCTCTCTTTTCTCAAGACATTTCTCACAAAGGATCTCCAATGCTCAAGGATTCTCAAGAATTGATCAGACAAACTCATCTCATAAGCACTAAGGCCACAAATTAGGGTTTTGGTTTTCACAAGGGAAAATGGATTTCTAATGCCTCAAAAGACTTTCATGGTTCATTATGGCTCTCCAATAATACTCATGCCAAGTTTTAATTCTTAGATACAATTTTGCTCAGTCAATTGATCAGATGACTGAAAATCAACTATACTGGATAATAAGTCAACTGTGGTCAACCTACAGTCAAACATCGAGATTTTTGGCCAATATCAATATTTCAAAGTCATATTCATCAATTGATCAAGGTTTGATCACAATTCCTCAAGAGAAGCATTCAAATCATCAAAGTGGCAAATGGTCAAAATTAGGGTTTTGACTAAGATTGACCAATCATTGACTTTTGACCTAATACATGACTTAACGGTTTGAAGCATGATCTTAAGAATTCAATCACAATATCTTGACCTAATTTCATTTCTCAAGACCAAACAATTGATAGTTGAAATTTAATCAACTGATGAAAAGTCAACTGATACACAAAAAGTCAAACTTTGACTTTTTGATCAACATTGATTTTTAAAGATGAAGATTCATCAAGATACTCAAAAATATCAAACTTGGTCAAAAAGAATCAAGAAAGTCAAGAAAGTCCACAAAAAGTCAAAGTTTCAAAACTAAGAAAATTTTCTAATTATATTTTATACATGATAAATTCATTACTTCGTGACCTTTTTTCACCAAGATGCAAGATGATTCAAAGAAAACTTTCAACATGAAAGTTTTAGATCTTAATGAATTCTACAACTTTGTATCTAAGGGTTGATGTCCAGAAAATGCTTAGGTTTGAAGATATAAGCTCATGAAGTCATGACATTTTTCATAAAACACTTCGTGAAATTTTTTACAAGTTTAGGCAGATCTTTGACCTAACTTATTGGCCAATCTTCACCTAGATCCAAGATTATTTAGCCAAAATGGTCAACATGAAGTTTGTATATAATGTTCCAAGCTTTCCAAAATGTCAAAGAACTTGAAGAGATCATTTTTTAGCTAAGAGAATCGAAGGCAAGAAATTGGTCATCCATTATTGAATTACACGTCATTTTGATGATGAACCCTTGGCCAAATCTCATAGCTATGTTGCACAATCTTACTTTGTAGGCTTCTAACTTGCAATTCACTCCAATGGTTTACACAATTGTTAGTGCTATGATCCAAGCATTAGAGTTGTAACACGCCGTTTATATTTAAATGTTATTTCATTAATTATTTTCCAAAACTATTAAATTATATCTATTTTGAGAAATATATTCAATTGATATCGATTAAAATATTAATTGGGTATTATGAAATAAAAATATTTATTATGTCGAAATATTATTTTGAATAATATTAATTTGGTGTGTAGTAATATTTGACTTTGTTTGATTAATTGGCATGATTAGGTTTATATAGAATAAATATTATTTAGTGTAATATTGTTTTAATAGAGTTATATATTATAATTTGAATTAAATAATTGTTGGGGCCAAATTATAATTTTAGAAAGATAGAGGGAGGAAAGTTAGTAGTAGAAGGATAGTTTTATAAAATAGAAAAGTAGAGTTAGTAAGAGTAGTTGGTAAGAAGAGAAAGAAGAAAGAAAAGAGAGAAGAAGAAGAGAAGAGAAGGAGAAGGCTAGGGTTTGTTCTACAAAATCATCATCTTGTTCCAAGAAAATCAACACTAGAGGTAAGGGTTTGACTTCCACCAATTATTTAGTGTGTGATTTTATAGTTTTGATTTTGGAATAAATTAGGGGTTTAGGGTATTAGTTTCACTACTATGTTTTGATGAAAAAAAAATTGGTAGATTGATGAAATTGAGAGATGATTTAGGACCCAATTTAATTAGTTATGTATATATATAAGTGCATTAGTATTTTACTTGCAAAAATTCCATAGTTTGCCCTGTTACTGTAGCATTAATGAAGTAGCACAAACAGGCACTTGGAGTATGAGTTGCTACTGTAGCGGATTTAAGAAGAATTATATAATGACTTGCATTAAGTAGAAATGAAAGCCATGTGTATTTTTTTTCTATGTTGTAGCGCAATACTTATGGCATTATGATTGTTACAGTAGCGTAAATATGAAGAGTATTTAGGTGGATTACTTGTATTGCTGTAGTGCCATGTTGAAATAACAATTAATGGCAAGTGGCTTATAATGAAGTTACAATGAAAGGCATGAGTGCTTGCTGTAACAAAAAGTATCCAACGACATTCTTAAAGCAATACCGTGGCGATGAGTCTAAGTAACATTTAGTGGCACATGGTTTATACTGTAGCGAGATTTTATTAAGTGACATTAAGGCACATGTTTGGGCGTTGCTGTAGCAATACTTAGGAAGTAGTATTTTAAAAACATGATTGATAATTACATTACTGTAGCGCATAGTAACTAAAGACAAATGGTGCATAGAATTATTACTTAATGGTAATTATTTTTGGAATACTGTAGCAATATTTGAGAAGCAGTACGTAGGAGAATTAACATTGTTTTGCAGTACTGTAGCGAATTTAAGAAATAATTACGTTCCGGTTTACGAATATAAATTATTTAATAATAATGATTTAATATATTTAATAAATAATTTTGCAGGATTTATAAAGTAGAAATATTAGAAATATTTAGCCGACTTAATTCCGAACCCGTTGATGTGCCGATTACCCGATTTCGGTAATTTCGGCGACGGAGCTACTTTCTCCGATTCGCACGAAAATTGACGTGCTAGCATAATTCGACGTGTAGATTAACGTAGTGAAGTTCGTTTTGCGAAATTTCGACTTTTTAAGAATCGACCCGATTTTAGTACGAAATGAAATAAATTGAGTTTAATCCCGAATTTAACCGTTCGAGTTATATTCCGGTGACTCGATCGCGATGAGTAACATTGAGAGTAATGCCGGTTCATGGATGATGACTTTATGTTGAAATATACTTTCCGATTTGGAATTGTTTGATAGTTGATGGTTTATGTTTTGGTTGAGTAAGTAACTCGTTTGTATACATTTTACTTGACGTTGTGATTGTTAAATTATATGTATGCATGTATGTACAATAGTTGATGTTCCATTGGTTGGATTTGATGGTATGTGTATGTTAAGATTATTGTGGATCTTAATTGCATACATTGGTTATATTGTACATTGCATGGCATGGTTGGTCTTGAAACAGAGACGGTGAAACTGTGGGTTCACATGATTTTATAGACGGTGACCCTAGTGTGGGAATAGACGTAGTGACCTTGATCCGGAAGGGAAACATAGGTGGTGGAACATTGGGTCCACAATATCTAGACGGTGACCCTATTGTGGGAAAAGACGTAGTGACCTTGATCCGGAAGGGAAACATAGGTGGTGGAACCTTGGGTCCACGAGTCGGTACCGCATTCGCATATGTTGAGTCGTGTTGTGAGTCACATGCATAATTGTATATATATTGTGTATGTGTGTTGATGTGTTTGGTTATGTGCCAATATTGTTGTTGTTTGAATAATGGTTATGTGCCAATGATGTGAGTATTCGGATAATTGGTTTAAATGGTTAATGTGTTGGAAATGATTTCCTTGAGTACGGATACTATATGTGATAAAATGAATATGATCATGATGTGTTGCTTTATTTATTGCCATTGCTTTACCTTAATTACACGTTATATGATTATTGGAATTCTTACCCTTCTGTTTGAAAATGCTTTTGATGGCATTGTTCAGGTACCGAGGATGGTAGCGCGAGGCGCTAGTTAGCGGATGCATTGGATTGCAATCTGTTTTATTTTGATTAGAGTTGAGTCGATGCTCTGTTAGTAACACCTGGGGGGGGTATATTTAGTGTCGAACTCGTCTATTTTGTATTCGGATTATGATGTATATAATCCTTACTTTGGGTATATTATTTTGTGTATGTGAGACTTGATAACATATGCTTTATGTGAATTATCATGGCTTGTTGCCTTGAATTATGTTTTGATTCCCCCATGAATGGAGATGAAGTTAAATATTGAAACTCCGTTGCGTTTGCACGAGAGAAAGAAGTTAAATATTTATGTATGTTTGTTTTGTGTTGATATGCTTAAAATTTCAAACGTACCCTGTCCGTTTTTCTTTAAAATTTTGGAATGTGATTTGTGTTGTGACATCCCTTCCGTGCAATTTATTTTCTCTGATTTTAATTCTTGCCTTTTATTTGGGGTAATTAGAAGGGGTGTTACAATAGTGGTATCAGAGCATAGTCGGTCGGTTGTCAGGTCTTATTTTGTTAAGCCCTTGTATTTGATTGTGTGGCTAATGCGATCAATACTTTGTGTTGTAGAGAGAGAAGATGGCTGGTAGAAGAAATGATAATGCTTTAGCTGAGGCATTGAGGTTGCTTGCGGGGTCAATAAATCAGATGCCGCAAACGACTCAAGCGCCACATGATGGTACTGAAGATGCTTTCCGTGCTCTTGGGAAGTTCCAAAAGAACAACCCGCCTACTTTCAAGGGAGAGCATGCTCCGGTGGAAGCTCAAGAATGGTTAAAAGCAATTGAGAAAATCTTTCGTGTGATGAATTGCACCGACGCTCAGAAAGTGCAATTCGGAACACACATGCTGATTAAAGAGGCCGAAGACTGGTGGATCAACGCTAGTCAGAGATATGAGGAGGAGCATGTTGTGGTGACTTGGGAAATTTTCCGAGATGCATTCTTGGAGAATTATTTTCCGGAGGATGTTCGTGGTAAAAAGGAAGTTGAATTCCTGGAATTGAAACAAGGTAGTGGTTCAGTAGCTGACTATGCGGCTAAATTTCAAGATTTGATCAAATACTGTCCTCACTACAACACTGTTAATGCTGAGAGGTCGAAGTGCCTTAAGTTTGTTAATGGTTTGAGGCCGGACATAAAGAAGGCGATTGGGTATCAACAGATTACAAGATTCTCTGAGTTGGTTAATAAGAGTCGTATCTACGACGAAGACAGTCGGGATAGTACTGCTTATTACAAGAGCTTGAGTGAGAAAAGAGGTAAGGGACAGATGCGTCCTAAGCCTTATGATGGAAGAGGAAAGAGACCAATAAGTAGTGGAAAGAGTCCGAGTGTGGGAGTGACTACTCCAATCAAATGTTTTAAATGTGGTAAAGAGGGACATCGTGCTATGGAATGTCGCCAGGGGATAGTTAAGTGTTTCAAGTGTGACAGGGTGGGTCACAAAGCGGTGGATTGTAGAGTTGGTGTGAGTGTAACTTGCTTTAATTGTGGTGAGCGAGGCCACATAAGTACCAAATGTCCAAAGCCAAAGAAGGAAGTTGGGAAAGTATTCGCTTTATCTGGAGCAGAGACTTCTGCTGAGGAACGTCTAATCAGAGGTACATGCTTTATCTCTAATGTGTCTTTGGTTGCTATTATTGATACGGGTGCGACGCATTCATTTATTGCTTTAGATTGTGCCAAGAGATTGGGCCTTGTCTTGTCTACTTTGGATCGAAGTATGGAGGTAGATACACCTGCGATGGGTTCAGTTTCTACTTCAGTTGTTTGTTTGAAGTGTCCTTTGCGCATGTGCGGAAGAGATTTCGAAGTTGATCTCGTGTGTCTTCCTTTGCATCAGATAGATGTGATTCTGGGTATGGACTGGTTGAAAGCCAACCATGTCTATATCAACTGTTTTGCTAAGACTGTTCTTTTTCTCGAGTCCGAGAAAGATGGTGTGGTTTTCTTGTCTACACAGCAAGTTGAGAAGAGTGTGAAGAATGGAGATGGGTTGTTTATGCTTATGGCGAGTATGGTTTTGGAAGATGGTAGAGTAAGAAAGGATTATCCTGTGGTATGCGAATTTCCTGAAGTGTTTCCTGAAGAGATTACGGATTTACCTCCTGAGCGCGAGGTAGAGTTTTCCATCGACTTAATTCCTGGTACTAGTCCTGTTTCGATGGCTCCTTATAGGATGTCACCGTCGGAACTAGTGGAACTGAAGAGTCAGCTGGAAGAGTTGCTTGACAAAAGGTTTATTCGTCCTAGTGTGAGTCCGTGGGGTGCTCCAGTTTTACTTGTGAAGAAGAAAGAAGGAACAATGAGACTTTGTGTGGATTATAGGCAGCTAAACAAAGTGACCATTAAGAACAAGTATCCTTTGCCAAGGATTGATGATTTAATGGATCAGCTGGTGGGTGCGTGTGTGTTTAGCAAGATTGACTTGAGGTCAGGCTATCATCAGATTCGCGTGAAAGCGGGTGATATTCAGAAAACTGCGTTCAGAACTCGTTATGGACACTATGAGTATTCGGTGATGCCTTTTGGTGTTACGAATGCACCTGGTGTGTTCATGGAGTATATGAACAGAATCTTTCATGAGTTTTTGGATAAGTTTGTGGTGGTGTTCATCGATGACATTTTGATCTATTCCAAGAGTGAAGCAGAGCATGCCGAACACTTGGGAATTGTTTTGTCAATTCTGAAGGAAAATCATTTGTTTGCTAAACGTTCGAAGTGTGAATTCTGGTTAGAACAAGTGAGTTTCCTTGGTCACGTGATATCTCGTGGAGGTATTGCTGTGGATCCTTCGAAGATAGAAGCCGTGTCAGAATGGGAATCTCCAAAGTCAGTTTTTGAGATTCGAAGCTTTCTTGGTTTAGCGGGTTATTACCGTAAGTTCATTGAAGGCTTTTCCAAGCTAGCTTTACCGTTGACACAATTGACTAGGAAGAGTCAAGCGTTCGTGTGGACTCCGCAGTGTGAAGATAGTTTCCAAGAGTTGAAGAGAAGGTTGACAACTGCGCCAGTTTTGATTTTGCCTAAACCATCTGAACCGTTTACGGTCTATTGCGATGCTTCTTTGATGGGTTTAGGAGGTGTGTTAATGCAAAATGGGCAGGTTGTGGCGTATGCTTCGAGGCAACTCAAGGTGCATGAGAGGAATTATCCAACTCATGACTTGGAGTTGGCAGCGGTGGTTTTTGTGTTAAAGATTTGGAGGCATTATTTGTTTGGGTCGAGATTCGACGTCTTTAGCGATCATAAGAGTTTGAAATATCTGTTTGATCAAAAAGAGTTGAATATGAGGCAAAGAAGGTGGCTAGAGTTTCTTAAAGATTATGACTTCAGTTTGAATTACCATCCTGGTAAGGCAAACATGGTTGCAGATGCTTTGAGCAGAAAGTCTTTACACATGTCTATGTTGATGGTTAAAGAATGGGAATTGTTGGAGCAATTTCGAGATTTGAGTTTGGTGTGTGAAGAGACTTATTTTGGCGTGAAGCTTGGTATGATGAAGCTTACTAGTGGTGTCTTGGAAGAGGTTAGAGATGGGCAAAAGTCAGATTTGGTTTTGGTTGACAAGTTTACTTTGGTGAATCAAGGTCAAGGTGGAGAGTTCAGAATTGATGAGAATGGAATTTTGAGATGTCATGATAGAGTTTGCGTTCCCGATGTGGGGGATGTGAAAAAGAGGATTCTTGAGGAAGGTCATAGAAGTGGGTTAAGTATTCACCCTGGTGCTAAGAAGATGTATCAAGATTTAAAGAATCTGTTTTGGTGGCCTTGTATGAAGAAAGAAATTGCTGAGTTTGTGTATGCTTGTTTGGTTTGCCAAAAGTCTAAGATTGAACATCAGAAGCCTTCGGGTTTGTTGCAACCGTTGTCTATTCCCGAGTGGAAGTGGGATAGTATCTCGATGGATTTTGTTTCTGGTTTGCCGAGGACTCCGAGTAACCATGAGGCTATTTGGGTCATAGTGGATAGATTGACTAAGTCTGCACACTTTATTCCGATTAGGATGGATTACTCTATGGAGAAGCTTGCTAAGTTGTATGTGGAACGGATTGTTTGTTTACATGGTATTCCTACATGTATTGTTTCAGATAGAGATCCGCGTTTCACTTCAAGATTTTGGGAAGGTTTACAAAGAGCCTTGGGTACTAAGCTGAGATTGAGTTCCGCTTATCATCCTCAGACGGATGGTCAAACGGAGAGAACAATTCAGTCACTTGAGGATTTGTTGCGTGCTTGTGTTTTGGATCAAGGAGGTTCATGGGAGAGTCATTTGCCTTTGATTGAGTTTACTTATAATAATAGTTTTCATTCTAGCATTAGCATGGCTCCTTTTGAGGCATTGTATGGAAGACGGTGTAGGACACCTTTGTGTTGGTACGAGACGGGAGAAAGTGCTATAGTTGGTCCGGAATTGGTTCAAGAGACCACAGATAAGATCAGATTGATAAGAGAGAAGATGAAAGTGTCTCAGAATCGCCAAAAGAGTTACTATGACAAGAGGAGGAAACCTCTTGAGTTCAAGAAGGATGAACATGTGTTTTTGAAGGTGAATCCAACTACGGGTGTTGGAAGGGCGCTTAAATCGCGGAAGTTAACACCTCGGTTTATTGGTCCTTATCAGATTTCAGAGCGGATTGGAAGTATGGCTTATCGGATTGCATTGCCGCCATCACTTTCAAATTTGCATGATGTGTTTCACGTTTCGCAATTACGAAAGTATATTGCGGATCCGTCTCATGTTATTCAAGCGGATGATTTGGAAGTAAGAGACAATTTGACGGTTGAGGTTTTACCGGTGAGGATTGAAGATAGAAAGGTGAAACAACTAAGAGGAAGAGAGATTGCTTTGGTTAAAGTTGCATGGGGTGGTTCGGCGAATGGTAATGTGACGTGGGAGCTTGAAAGTCGGATGCGGGATTCCTATCCCGAATTGTTCGTTTAGAGGTAATTTTCGTGGCCGAAAATCTTTTAAGTGGGGGAGAGTTGTAACACGCCGTTTATATTTAAATGTTATTTCATTAATTATTTTCCAAAACTATTAAATTATATCTATTTTGAGAAATATATTCAATTGATATCGATTAAAATATTAATTGGGTATTATGAAATAAAAATATTTATTATGTCGAAATATTATTTTGAATAATATTAATTTGGTGTGTAGTAATATTTGACTTTGTTTGATTAATTGGCATGATTAGGTTTATATAGAATAAATATTATTTAGTGTAATATTGTTTTAATAGAGTTATATATTATAATTTGAATTAAATAATTGTTGGGGCCAAATTATAATTTTAGAAAGATAGAGGGAGGAAAGTTAGTAGTAGAAGGATAGTTTTATAAAATAGAAAAGTAGAGTTAGTAAGAGTAGTTGGTAAGAAGAGAAAGAAGAAAGAAAAGAGAGAAGAAGAAGAGAAGAGAAGGAGAAGGCTAGGGTTTGTTCTACAAAATCATCATCTTGTTCCAAGAAAATCAACACTAGAGGTAAGGGTTTGACTTCCACCAATTATTTAGTGTGTGATTTTATAGTTTTGATTTTGGAATAAATTAGGGGTTTAGGGTATTAGTTTCACTACTATGTTTTGATGAAAAAAAAATTGGTAGATTGATGAAATTGAGAGATGATTTAGGACCCAATTTAATTAGTTATGTATATATATAAGTGCATTAGTATTTTACTTGCAAAAATTCCATAGTTTGCCCTGTTACTGTAGCATTAATGAAGTAGCACAAACAGGCACTTGGAGTATGAGTTGCTACTGTAGCGGATTTAAGAAGAATTATATAATGACTTGCATTAAGTAGAAATGAAAGCCATGTGTATTTTTTTTCTATGTTGTAGCGCAATACTTATGGCATTATGATTGTTACAGTAGCGTAAATATGAAGAGTATTTAGGTGGATTACTTGTATTGCTGTAGTGCCATGTTGAAATAACAATTAATGGCAAGTGGCTTATAATGAAGTTACAATGAAAGGCATGAGTGCTTGCTGTAACAAAAAGTATCCAACGACATTCTTAAAGCAATACCGTGGCGATGAGTCTAAGTAACATTTAGTGGCACATGGTTTATACTGTAGCGAGATTTTATTAAGTGACATTAAGGCACATGTTTGGGCGTTGCTGTAGCAATACTTAGGAAGTAGTATTTTAAAAACATGATTGATAATTACATTACTGTAGCGCATAGTAACTAAAGACAAATGGTGCATAGAATTATTACTTAATGGTAATTATTTTTGGAATACTGTAGCAATATTTGAGAAGCAGTACGTAGGAGAATTAACATTGTTTTGCAGTACTGTAGCGAATTTAAGAAATAATTACGTTCCGGTTTACGAATATAAATTATTTAATAATAATGATTTAATATATTTAATAAATAATTTTGCAGGATTTATAAAGTAGAAATATTAGAAATATTTAGCCGACTTAATTCCGAACCCGTTGATGTGCCGATTACCCGATTTCGGTAATTTCGGCGACGGAGCTACTTTCTCCGATTCGCACGAAAATTGACGTGCTAGCATAATTCGACGTGTAGATTAACGTAGTGAAGTTCGTTTTGCGAAATTTCGACTTTTTAAGAATCGACCCGATTTTAGTACGAAATGAAATAAATTGAGTTTAATCCCGAATTTAACCGTTCGAGTTATATTCCGGTGACTCGATCGCGATGAGTAACATTGAGAGTAATGCCGGTTCATGGATGATGACTTTATGTTGAAATATACTTTCCGATTTGGAATTGTTTGATAGTTGATGGTTTATGTTTTGGTTGAGTAAGTAACTCGTTTGTATACATTTTACTTGACGTTGTGATTGTTAAATTATATGTATGCATGTATGTACAATAGTTGATGTTCCATTGGTTGGATTTGATGGTATGTGTATGTTAAGATTATTGTGGATCTTAATTGCATACATTGGTTATATTGTACATTGCATGGCATGGTTGGTCTTGAAACAGAGACGGTGAAACTGTGGGTTCACATGATTTTATAGACGGTGACCCTAGTGTGGGAATAGACGTAGTGACCTTGATCCGGAAGGGAAACATAGGTGGTGGAACATTGGGTCCACAATATCTAGACGGTGACCCTATTGTGGGAAAAGACGTAGTGACCTTGATCCGGAAGGGAAACATAGGTGGTGGAACCTTGGGTCCACGAGTCGGTACCCGCATTCGCATATGTTGAGTCGTGTTGTGAGTCACATGCATAATTGTATATATATTGTGTATGTGTGTTGATGTGTTTGGTTATGTGCCAATATTGTTGTTGTTTGAATAATGGTTATGTGCCAATGATGTGAGTATTCGGATAATTGGTTTAAATGGTTAATGTGTTGGAAATGATTTCCTTGAGTACGGATACTATATGTGATAAAATGAATATGATCATGATGTGTTGCTTTATTTATTGCCATTGCTTTACCTTAATTACACGTTATATGATTATTGGAATTCTTACCCTTCTGTTTGAAAATGCTTTTGATGGCATTGTTCAGGTACCGAGGATGGTAGCGCGAAAGATGATTCAAAGAAAACTTTCAACATGAAAGTTTTAGATCTTAATGAATTCTACAACTTTGTATCTAAGGGTTGATGTCCAGAAAATGCTTAGGTTTGAAGATATAAGCTCATGAAGTCATGACATTTTTCATAAAACACTTCGTGAAATTTTTTACAAGTTTAGGCAGATCTTTGACCTAACTTATTGGCCAATCTTCACCTAGATCCAAGATTATTTAGCCAAAATGGTCAACATGAAGTTTGTATATAATGTTCCAAGCTTTCCAAAATGTCAAAGAACTTGAAGAGATCATTTTTTAGCTAAGAGAATCGAAGGCAAGAAATTGGTCATCCATTATTGAATTACACGTCATTTTGATGATGAACCCTTGGCCAAATCTCATAGCTATGTTGCACAATCTTACTTTGTAGGCTTCTAACTTGCAATTCACTCCAATGGTTTACACAATTGTTAGTGCTATGATCCAAGCATTAGAGTCATTGTCCAAGAGATTTATCCATTTTTGGCACAAAGTAACATGGCTATTATTGTAAAGTTGCTTTAATCACAAAGTCAACTTGTATTGAGCCTCTAACTTGCTCCATCTGCACACACTCAACATACAAAGTCAGATAAATATGTTTAAAGCTTCTAACCACTCTAGATAGCTTTGTACCATGCCTTGGAAAGATGTTTGTCAAGCTTGCTTCAAAAACATGTCAAAAATCCATAACTTGTGATCTTGTGATTCTGAACACTCCAAGCTTCCAAACCTTTTCCTATAAGTAGAAGCACTATTTTGCAAGATAGGGGAAAAAATTACAAGCCCAGAAACTCCTTCAAACTCAGAATTGCATCAAAACCTTATTTTTGTGCCATTTCTGACCTCACACCTCAAAATCTCATTTCACTTGTGCGTTCTTCCTCTAAATCAATCATAAAGTATCTATATATCATTTAGAACCTAACCAAACACCTGTTGCACGACTGTAAAACCTCCATCACCATCCTCCATTTTCAAAAACAACACCTTGCATATTGACTTCTCTAGCACGATTCAGGCACTCTCAGCTCAGAGTAACCTTTGCATTAGCATCCTAGAGGTCCATTGAAGCTAACCAGGTCATTACAACAACTTGAGAAGTGCTCAAACTCAAAACACGGTCTCCATTGGCAAGGTGAGTTTTCTGAACTTCCATCTCTTCATACAAGCATCATTTGGATTTTATTTTAAAAGATAAAATATAGACATCATAGCCCTGAAATTAACCATGTCTTTAGAATTCATTTATATTACCTGAGCATGGAGAATTTTGAGTTTGAACTTTCTGAAAAAGTTAGGTCAGGTTTAGTACTAGATAAAATTCGTGCTAATCTTTGATCCATAGCTTAAGTTATTTACATATTTGAAATCATGGTGAAATTTCTAACAATTTTGATGTTTACAATTTCTAAAATGGTTGAGAGATGAGCAAGTTACATAATTCAAAAATCTGGTTCAAAAGTTTGGCGCGAGGAAGAAGATGAATTTTCCTTTAGAACTTGTTTTATTTTAAATTTATTAGTTGTTGTTCTAATAACTAATGAAACAGCCACCCCAGTGGCAGAGAGTGCACACTAAAGGCAATATTGTGTGAGGACCTGGGTTCGAGCCCCAACGTCCCATTTTTATTTTTCTCATATTTTCCTCGTTTTCTCTTCTCACTCTCAAACACGTCTGGGCCACCAATGTTGGGCTTGTTCCATTTTCCTTTAGCATACCCCCTTTGAATGCTTCATACCATGCATGCCCATGTTTTTTTTATTTTGTTTTATTATTTTTCTGACTTGTACAAAAAAAAAATTGTGCCTAAAACAAAAACAGTTTCTCACACCCCCATTTTTACTTTTAACTCAGATCCAACATTTTATATTTTATTTTTATTTTATTATCTTTTATTTTATTTATCTATTTTATTATTTAATCAAAAATATAAAAACTATATTTTCTAAATTAATTAGATCAAATTCTCCCACTTTATTTTATTTACTTTATAGACAAAAATAATGAAAATATTTCCTTAAACTATTTAATTTATTTTCCTAATTAAATTAATTTAGACATTAGAATTTTATTAATTAACGTCTTTTCAAATTAATTAATTAGATTAATTATAAAAAGCCCTTTTCATTAAAAAACTCAAATAAAAACAATTTTCTTTTCTCTTTTCATTACCTTTACATTTTGGTACATTTTATTATTTCACATTTGTAACTTACGTAATTGTCAAAGCCTTGTAATAGTAATTAGGCTTTATTTTACTTGTCATCTCCATTTGTAAATTTGTATCCCCATCCCCCAAAGTATTGTAATAGCGTAGGACTTTTAAATTCCGCAATTTATCGCTTTCCTTATTATTGTTAGTAATTAAGGTTTGTATGAAAAGACTTAAAATCAAACAATAAACAACCCTAATTCAAGACAAATTAAATGAAAACAATACACTTTGCACACATGTACCTCTAGAGTTAACCCACACTTGTTGCCTTAGATTGAAATAGTCATATTCCTCGAACATGGGATACTTTAGTAAAGACCCTCAATTACAAGATCGTAGTCTCTCGATGACCCTTCGATGTCACCTTTGATAAACGATCTTAGTCCCTTACGACAAATTGCTAAGGTATCCTACAATGTTGCCTTCTATGATTGAACGATGACCAACGCCTGTCCCTTCACATCCAATGATAAGGTTTCTTACTAACTAATAGTAAGATAACACTATCTAAAGGAGGAGGAAAAGAACAAAGACTTCTTTTGAGTAGGTAGAATGCTTATAGTTTCTTGCTTGCAAACATTTCAAAATAAAACATCTTTCAAAGACACCAACACTCTCATGAAATATTTTTAAAAGTCAACACTTTATATACATTATTATAGAGATGAGAATCATTACAAAGTTCGCCTAAACAAAGGCATTTTTCAAAATTACTTTCAAAACAAACACAAACACATTTATAAAGCATTTCAAAGTGGGCTAGCAATTAAGAGCCCATAGATAACTACGGATGAAAATGGTGTTAACACCTTCCCTTTTCATAACCTACCCCCCGAACTCAAGAAAATTCTCAAAAGGTCTTTCCTGTTCTTTTCACACTTTCCTTTATTGGATAAAAGAAAAGTCGGTGGTGACTCTTTCTATCCACAACAATTGCGATAAAACAAAAAACACCCAAGTCAGTTCTCCCACCGTATTACAAAGAGCATGTTGAAAATTTGCGAATAAGTGTTGCAAGTGTTGAAAGAGAAAAAGTTGTATGCAAAACTGTCAATGTGTGAGTTCTGGTTGAAGGAAGTAAGTTTCATGGCCATGTAATTTCTAGTAGTAGAATTTTTGTGGATCTGTCTAAAGTTTATGTTGTATTGGAATGGGAGACTCTGAAGTCTTCTACTTAGATTTGAAATTTTCTTGGTCCAGATGGTTATTATCGTGGGTTCGTTAAAGACTTTTCAAAGTTAGCATTATCTTTGACTCAACTGATTCGAAAGGGTCAAGCTTATGTGTGGGATGTAGCATGTGAAAATAGTTTTGTGGAGTTGAAGAAGAAGTTGACGACTTCTCCAATATTGATTTTGCCTAACTCGATTGAGTCCTTTGTAGTATATTTTGATGCGCCGATGATGGGTCTTGGTGGTGTGTTGATGCATAGTGGTCAAATTGTTGCTTATTCCTCTAGATAACTGAAATTGCATGAAATGAATTATCCTACGCATGACTTAGAGTTGAAAGTTGTGGTTTTATGTTGAAGATTTGGAGACATTATCTTTTTGGATATAAGTTTGAGGTGTTCAGTGATCACAAGAGTCTAAAGTACTTGTTCGATCAGAAAGAGTTGAATATGAGGCAGATGAGGTGGCTCGAACTTCTGAAGATTATAATTTTGATTTAAGTTCCCATCCTTGAAAAGCTAACATTGTGGTTGATGCTTTGAGTAGGAAGTTGTTGGAACTGAATTTAAATCGAGAGTCAGCACTCTTAATTTTTATCCTAAGGAATGGAATATAAAGGAATAACCCTAAATAAGTTAGAGATTCTAGGTTTTTGGACTTGTTTCTAGAAGAAGGGAAGGTGTTAGGCACCCCTCATCTAACTTGTTTGCAAGGATACTAGGGTTTGAAGTGAAATCTTTAAGAAATAAGGTTTTATTTTTTTATTAGGGGAACTCGCCACGATTTTAGTCGTATGCCTACGTATCCTCTTTGAGGAATTAGAGTCTCAATTCATAGTTCACATGGGATGGTGTTTTTTATGGATTACGAAGATGTTTGAATCCCACTTGTACTTAGTCCTGGTGTGTGAATAGAGGAGTTATTTGGATAAAGTGCGCAATCGATTAAAATATATTCGTAATCCTTTTTGAAAATTATTTATTGAATTTAATTTTATTATAAAATTATTTGGTGTTGGTTAAATTTTTTTTAATGTGTTAATTGTAAAATATCTTTATTAATGCATGATAAAAAATGTTTTAGTGCAATAAAGTAAATAAATATTTGAATGAGTTTAGAAAATAATGCTTGATTTTATAATAATAAATATTAAAATATAATATTATAATTTATAAATATATAAAAATATAAAATTATAAAATTATAAAATTATAAAATAAAAATATAAAAAAGAATTAAATTAAAAACCGCAGGGGGTATGAATTATAATGGGCTAGTAAAATAGGAGGGTGTATATAGCAGGACCCTAAATTCAGACATTGAATTCAGGCCCAAAAGACAGGGGGGTTTGAATTTGGCTTACGCAGCAAAAGCTGGGGGTGTATGGAGTAGAGGCCCAAGTCCAGATATCGGACTTTGTCCACTAAGCTGAGGGGGGTGAGGATCATGTGAGCATGGTAAAATAGGGGGTGCAGGGAGTAATGGGCTTAGGCCCAAAATAACAAGTGTTTGAGGTGTTCATTTGGACTCTATACGGGCATGCGCATAGTGTTACGATGGATGTACGTGCTAGGGATCGTCTGATGGAAATCAAACAATGATGATGAGAAGCACATTGTGAGGATGTTGGGACTGCATGCACTGGATCTATGGGGATTTTATAAAATCTCGTTAATGGGTTGGAGGCCCATTTTTTCTTTCATTCCCTCTCTCTTCACACAAAACACAAACACGTTATAGTTTTTAGAGAGAGAAGCTTTGGCTTCTCTCTAGAAAATTGCCACATCGAAAATTGCCCCGCCCTAGGTGCCATCGACCAGAAATCGCTTCCTCTGGTGGCTGCTCCAGGGTGCCACTGTCTTTAAACCCCACCAATGTCTGGGTTTGTAAGAACCCTAAGAACCCTAACAACATATAACCTAACCCCAAGAACCCTAATCAACCCAACCCAAAATCCTTCAATCGTGAAGAACCCTAACCTTATACCCTTAGAACCCTAAACCTAAACATGAAGCCTAACCCTAACCGTAAATTTCCAGAATCTCCAAATTTAAAACCAAACACCAATCATCCCCAAATCAGGAACGATACCCATTAAAGCTAAGTTTGAGGCTTATCTTCCTTGCATTGATTCTTCTCGTATTTTTGTTTTCCTCTTTCAGATTCCCTTTCTCCTTCTTTTCTTGCAGGTACGCTGGATGATGAAGGCGTGGTGTTGGTGAACCTCACAGATCTAGGGTTTCCGATTTTAAAACCCAGATCCGGATGATGGTGGCTTCCGCTGGGCTCTCAAGACCGCAAGCCTCCATCTTTTTGTGTCTTTAGGTTTTTATAGCATTAGAGGTTTAGGTGATTTAGGAAACAAATTTATGATTGACGTTACTCTTAGAGAATTAGGGATTTTGTTCTAATTTGTTTGTAATTTGTATTAAGTTTTGATTTTATTTTGATCCGATTCACCTCTGTATTGATTATGTATTCATGTTTTGATTAGATCTAATTTAGTTTGATATGACTTTGTCTTAGTTTTGATTTGATTTTGTATGTAATAAGGGAAAGATTTTATTTGATTCAAACAATAATTGTTTTAGGTTGAAACATGTGTTTTTCCTTAATTGATTCAAACGATGCGCGTTTCTTTGTTTTGAACTGTAGTAAGCGTTTTGGATTGGGCTTGGTTGAGTTTGGGCTTTTCAATTTTAAAAAACCTTTTTTGTTTTCAATATGACTTTATTAGTCAGCGTTTTAATTAATAAAACAATCAAAAAAATTTAATTAAGTTTATAAAATAACGATTTTAATAATAATACTGTAAAAATAAATGCAATTTATTTTAAAATAAACAAAATTTGAAATGGGCAAAAATGGTTTTATTTATTGGGCCTTAAATGAAAATGGATTACTTTGGGCCTTCCTGATTTACAATAAACACCCCCTTCTATAACTTATTCTAATGGACCAAAACATTGTATGGGTCTTTCTGATTTAGAAAGGCCCAAAAATCCTTAATGTAGTGAACCTCCCCCCCCCCCCCCCCCCCCCTTCAACATTTAAAACGGGCTAAAGATATTACATGGGCCCTTCTAATTTAGAAAGGTCCATGATTTTTTTCAAAATAGTGTTCCACCTTTATACAAATACACCCATCTCAAAAAATTATTGAAACCTTAATGGGCCATCAGATATTGATGGTCCATTTTAGATCAATACACCTCTCTTCCTTGTTCTAAACCCCCATAGAAATAAAAGTTACACAATATGATTTATTTATTTAGAAACCTAAATACAATATAACTATTGTAATGATAAGGCAATTTTGGAGTATGACAATTGCCCCTATTTAATTACCTTTCGATTGAATAGTGTGAGAATATGCAGGTCTCACACGTTCTGATCAAAAGTTTATTAAATATTAAAAGACCCCAAAATTTGGCCGAAAGATTTTAAGGATACACTGTACAGTCTTCACATGGGTATGAAGAGTAGGCATATATGATGATGTTTTATCTTACCAGCCTTTGAACCATGGTTTGTCCTGACTTACACATGACGACACGGATAATTCATGAGTATCTAAGAGAGATTGTAGAGTTTCTTATATGTTTACCATAACCTAGGAGGCGAAATAATACAACTTTGGAAAAGTTGTCTTACTAATGCTTGGAGACTAATATAGTAAGTTTATGATGTAGATTTTGTATATTCCTTGCAAACTAGGGGATAAATAACATAGAGCTTGATAATACATTGCCGCATGGAGACTAACACAATAAATTACATCACCGAGAAAGATAACTTATTGCTGCTTGGAGACTAACGCAATGAGCCAAAGTTTTTTTCATATACCTACCACAGCCTAGAGGATAGACAATACGAGCTTGAAACCAGATATTTGGAACTTGGAAAGACGACGTTGGTTGTGTCAGCCCTCAACCAAGACTCGATAACCAAATGAAATATGCTAGGTCTGATGTGATGAACCCCAAATTCACATATGATATTGGTTGAGTCGCCCTTAACCAAGACTGCCAATCATGAAGAAAATAAACCCCAAATTTATTAATGATGTTGGTTGTGTCATCCCTCAACCAAGACTATTAACATGAATAAATAAACCCCAAATTCATCAATGATGTCGGTTGTGTCAGGCCCTCAACCAAGACTATCAACATGAAGAAATAAACCCCAAATTCATCAATGATGTCGGTTGTATCATCCCTCAACCAAGACTATCAACATAAAGAAATAAACCCCAAATTCATCAACGGTGTCAGTTGTGTCAGCCCTCAACCAAGACTATCAACATGAATAAATAAACCGCAAATTCATGAATGCTGTCAGTTGTGTCAGCCCTCAACCAAGACTATCAACATAAAGAAATAAACCCCAAATTCATCGATGATGTCGGTTGTGTCATCCCTCAACCAAGACTTTAACAAGAAGAAATAAACCCCAAATTCATCGATGATGTCGGTTGTGTCAGCCCTCAACCAAGACTATCAATGTGAAGAAATAAACCCCAAATTCATCCATGATATCGATTGTGTCAGCCCTTAACCAAGACTATTAACATGAATAAAGAAACCCCAAATTCATTAATGATGTCAGTTGTGTCAGCTCTCAACCAAGACTATCAACATGAATAAATAAACCCTAAATCGCTTAAAGTTAAAACTATATAGTTCCCACAGATAAGCTTTCTAATGATGGACCCCAAGAAAATTCGTAATTTTAACCAAAGTAGCTTTGCAAGATGCCATGCATGATGTATATGCATAATGCCCTATGTGCTGCCCAAGTGTGATATATGCCCCAAATTTTTTAAATGCTCATGTACCAAAATGCTTATATGTGTATATGCCCCAAATATTTTCAAATGATTTTGATAATTGTTCTTTTTTAAACTATCGGGTTCTCGTAGTCACCAACTTCCTAATGTTGTTTATTTCTAATTATTGTCTCTCCAAATCGATTTGATAAAGCATGGTGAACAATGTCAACGTGTCACAGATGATTGTATTGTAGGCGTAGACATAGACGTGGATTTTCTTTCGACCTTTTTCTAACCAAAATACTTTTTGATGCTTTTATTTGTATGTCAATTCCCCAAAATGATTTCTAGGCAGTATTCACAAAATTAATTGTAGTATTTTGCAACCAAGTCTTAAAAGAAAAACGCAATTGAAAGATTTGAAAAAGTCAATGTTTTATTGATAGATATGCCTCTGAATAGGCGAGCATACAAGATGCAATTCCTTAATAGAGGTAATTACAAAAAGTTTTTAATAAAAACTGTATAATGGCAATGAAAATGATAATTGCTACTGTTGTTTCCTCAATATCCTTTTGATATAACCAATCTCCTTTGCTTCCGAGTCAAATGATTTGGACCCATCTCTCTCCTTTGTGGTAGTAGTCACAATTCTTAGATCACTGTCTTTTTGTTCTTTATTTTATTTGAATAAGATCCCTAACTTTTGTCTGAACTGCCCTTTCGTGTTTTCAATCCACTGGGATAATTTAGTTGTGCATGTCCCTAATTTTTGCCTGGATCACCCTTTAGGGTTTTGAATCCACCGAGACACTCCTTTTTCCCTAAGTTGCCTGTTTAAGGTTCGAACTTAGCGAGCTTTTTGTACATAGTATTTTTTTATTGCATCTGAATTTTTTGGATGTGGTAGTTCTTCCCCATCCATTATTGTGAGGATGAGACCACCACCGGAGAATGTTGTTTTCACCACATATGGACCTTTGTAGTTAGCTGTCCAATTACCACGTGAATCGAGGCGAGGTATCATAATCTTTTTGAGCACCAAATCCCCTTTGTTGAACACTCAAGGGCAGACTTTCTTGTCAAATGATTTCTTCATCCGCTTTTGATATAACTGGCCGTGGCACAAAGTTGTCAAGCGTTTCTCTTTAATGAGATTGAGCTGATCTAGTCGCGCCTGTACCCACTCTACTTCTTCAAGCTTTGTTTCTATTAGAACTCGAAGTGATGGAATCTCTATTTCAACCGGGAGTACTGCCTCTATGCCATATACTAGAGAGAAAGGAGTTGCACTTGTCGATGTGCGTATGGAAGTACGATAGCCATTTGAGCAAAGGAAAGCATTTGATGCCAATCTTTGTATGTCTTCACCATTTTTTGAATGATTTTCTTGATGTTCTTTTTGGCAGCTTCAACGGCACCGTTCATCTTGGGTCAATATGGTGAGGAATTATGATGCTCAATCTTGAAATTATCACATAACTCCTTCGTCATTTTATTATTTAGATTGGATCCATTGTCTGTAATGATTCTGCTTGGAACCCCATACATACATATAAGATTTTTCTTGATTAATTGAGTAACCACTTGACTTGTCACATTTGCGTAGGATACTACTTCTACCCATTTGGTGAAGTAATCAATGGCAACCAGTATGAACCGGTGTCCGTTAGATGCTTTTGGTTTGATCATGCCTATCATATCAATTCCCCAAATTAAAAATGGCCAAGGGGAGCTCATGACATTCAAAGGAGTTGGTGGCACGTTCATTTTATTGGCATAGGTTTGGCATTTGTTGAATGTCTTTGTATAATGGTAGCAATCGGCTTCCATCATCAACCAATAATAACCCACTCGCAAGATTTTCCTAGCCATGGCATTCCCATTTGTATGAGTTCCAAAAGTACCTTCATGGATTTCTCATAAGCGTATCAACTTCTTGTTTCTCCATGCACCTGAGTAACACCATATTGTAGTTTCTTTTGTACAACACATCACCACTCAGAAAGAATTTTGAGTCTAGCTTCTGCATAGTTTGTTTGTCAATGATAAAGGCATTTTATGGATATTCTTGTTTCTCAAGATACCTTTTAATGTCATAGAACCAAGGCTTGTTATCTGGTCCCTCTTCAATAGAAAGGCAGTGTGCAGGCTCTTCAAAATGTCTAATTGTAATGCGTGGTTCATGGTTTGGCAAAGTTACTTTGAACATGGCTGATAGAGTTGCCAAGGCATCTGCCATCTGATTTTCTTATCGTGGGATAGAACTGAAGGTGATCTCGGTGAACTTTGTAGCTAGCTTTAAAACATGATCCTGATATGGAATTAATTTGGGATGTTTAGTGTGCCATTCATTGTTGACTTGGTTAATGACTAGCGCGGAGTCTCCAAATACTTTGAGATATTTGATCCTCAGATTGATAGAAGCTTCTAGATCCAGGATAAAAGATTCGTATTCAGTGATATTGTTAGTGCAATCAAAACATAACGTTTCAGTATAATGCTTGTGATAATTTTTCAGAGAAGTAAAAACTACCCCAATGTCGTGCCCCAGTGCATTTCAAGCTCTGTCAAACATGAGTGTCCAACGTGCCCCTAATTCAGGTCCTTCGTCGAACCCAGGTATTTCGTAGTCACCTATAACCATCACATCTTCGTCTAGAAAGTCGAACTTCATTGGTTGATATTCTGGTAATGGCTAGTGAGTTAGATGGTCAGCTAGTACACTACCCTTTATGGCCTTTTGAGTAATATATTAGATGTCGTACTCTAGTAGTATCATTTGCCATAAGGAAATCTTTCCTGCAAGAGCTGGTTTTTTGAACACATACTTCAAAGGATCAATTCTTGCTATTAACCATGTGGTGTGAGTTAACATGTATTTCCTCAATCTTCTAGTAGCCCAAGCCAATGAAAAATAGGTTTACTCGAGAAGTGATTACCTGGTTTCATAGTCAGTAAATTTTTTATTGAGGTAGTAGATCGCGTGCTCTTTTCTACCTGTTTCGTCATGTTATCCCAATACACATCCCATTGATACTTTAAGAACTGTCAGGTACATGATGAGTGGCCTTCCAGGAACTGGTGGCATTACGACCGGTGGCTCTTGTAAATATTGTTTTATTGTCTTGAAAGTTGTTTGACAATCATTATTCCATACCACTGTCTGATCTTTTTGTAGTAATTTAAATATAGGCTCGCATGTAGTTGTTAGGTGTCATATGAACCTTCATATGTAATTCAATCTAAGAAACCACAAACCTCTTTCTCTATCCTCGGAGCTAGCATTTCTTGTATGGCTTTTACCTTGTCAACGTCTACCTCAATACCACGCTGACTTACAATAAAACCTAATAGCTTGCCTGACTTAACACCAAATGTACACTTGTTTGGATTCAACCTTAGTTTGAACCTGCACAGACGTTTGAATTGCTTTTGCAAATGTATGATGTGATCCTCTTCCGTATGGGATTTGACATATATGTACACCTCAACCTCCTTATGAATCATATCATGGAATAGTGTTACCATAGCCCGTTGATAGGTTGTCCATGTGTTCTTCAAACCGAATGGAATTACTTTGTAACAGAAAGTGCCCCAAGGTGTCATGAAAGTAGTATTTTCCTTACCTTCGGGTGCCATTTTGATTTGGTTGTAGCCTGAGAAACCGTCCATGAATGAGAATATCGAAGCTTGAGGTGTATTGTCCACCAAAACATCTATGTGAGGTAATAGGAAATCGTCTTTGGGACTGCTTTGTTCAGATCCCGATAATCCACACACACGTGTACTTTTCCATCCTTCTTGGGAACTGGAACGATAGATATTCAAGGTGGATAATCTACCACTGCTAAGAACCCTGCGTCAAATTTTTTAAGGACCTCTTTTCAAATCTTGTTGAACATGTTTGGACGAGTTCTCCTGAGTTTTTGCCTAACTAGATAGCAACCTTCCTTGAGAGATAGTCTGTGCACCACAATGTCCGTGTCTAATCCTAGCATATCTCTGTAAGACCGGGATCCACATATTCATGTAACAACTTGATCAACCTTTCTTTGACGCTTTTATCTAATGTTGCCCCTAGCTTGATCTCTTTTGGATCTTCTTTTATGCCAAGATCAATGGTCTTAATAGGTTCCTAGTATGGTTGTATACTGTCAGCTTTTTACTCTATTTCCCTCCCCAATCCTTTGGAAAGTGTGATATCTTCATCATCTTCCTCTTCAGCTTGGTTGATGGGTGCATCAAAATTATGTCGAATAACAGCAGTAACATTATCAGTCATTTTGGGCATGGATATGCACATTTATCATGTTTTGGTGCATTTTTTAGTATGTGAATTTAAAAAAGCATATGAAGAAAAGTATTGCCATTTTTTTAATGCAAGAGAAAGACAAGGATCTTAATTGAATGTGAAATATAAATTTTATTAATTGAGAATATTGTCATGAGAAAAAATGGGGGACCCTTACAAGTAACCCATATGCCTCGGGCTTGACATAGGTTCTCTCAAAAACAAGAAAAATTACTTTGAAAAGAAAAAGATCTCTGGAATCTCCACAACTGTCCAATTCTTGAGTTCTTCGCCTGGGGAACATTCATGGATGAAATCAAATTCCCTTTTGATGTTTCTCTTGTTAGATATCATTGCCACATGTCTGCCATGTTCTACTCCTTTGTTGATGAAGGTCTCCTGAATTAGAGGAAACCGTGCTTTTCCTTTCAGAGTAGCCTTTGATAATTCATAACCCAAACCAAAATGATTCTTCTTCTCAGGTATTTCTGGGAGCTTTCCTCAACCCTTTGAGGAACCATTTTCCACTGTTATTTACAAATCTCTCTACGAAATGACAACTGATTTCTGGACTTTTTCCATCGGTAGTGCTACCATTGAGGCAGCCTCTAGGACTTGAAATGGTATGGCTATATAGTCTTCACCAGAACTAATATACCTGTAGGATTCAATGTGACTTATAAATATGTCCTCTTCACCGTTGATTATGACCAATCTTCCTTCAATGAAGAACTTCAATTTTTGATGTAAAGTCGAAGTGACTTCCCCTACTGCATGAATCCATGGTCGCTCGAGTAAACATGTATATGTTTATTCTATATCCATGACTTGAAAAGTGATATAGAACATGTGAGCGTCGATCTTGACAGGAAGGTCCACTTCTCCAAATACTAAACTTTGAGAATCATCAAAATCTTTAACTATCGTAGAACTTGGTGTTATTACAACACCATCTAGAATTTACTTCATTAAGCTGGATTTTGGTAGTACATTGATGGCAAAACTGACATCGATGAATACCCTAAACATGCTTGTGGTACCTATCTGAATAGATATGTGCAATGCTTTGTTGTGAGTTCGGCCTTGTGGAGGTAAGTCATTGTCATTAAAACCCAGATGTAATCTTGATGTTAGATTTGCTACAATATTGTCAAATTTATTTACAGTGATCTCCTCCGCTGCATGGGCAAAACTCAGAACCTTCATCAGAGAGTTTCGATGTGCTTCTGAATTAATGAGCAAGGAGAGTATAAATATTTTGGCTGGGGTTTGGTGAAGCTGATCCACTACCCTATAATCGCTCCTTTTGATTATTTTCAAAAATTCATCTGCCTCTTGATCAGTAAAGTTCTTGCTCGGAGGCTCTTGTTCTTGACTTGCCTCCACCACTGCTTTTCCTTTGTCCTTCGCCAACGTATCATTTTTATTTTTCACTATAACATCGTCCTTCTTTTGCAGTTCGGAGCCAAATATTCGACCACTGTGGGTCATGCCCCCTGTTCCTTCTGTATTTGAGATTGTACGTCCTTGTCTTGAGGATGGCTCACATTCTTGTTTTAAGCCATTAACGTATACATTCGAATCATAACTCCATGATACGGCTTTTTTGCTTTCGTAAGGGGTGAGAGATGGCCCCTTAATCACCATCGTAGTTTTTGGAAGTACTGGTATCCTCAAAGCATGTCTTGGTGTCACTGCGGGTGTTTCTGTTGATTCTTTCCATGGAATCACAAGAGTCTTTTTATTAAGGTTCGACCCTTGGCAAGAAATTACTAACGGCTTCTTTATAATTCCCTCAATTGCAACTACATATTCTTCTTCAGGGTATGATCTAAGTTGGACTATCCCCTGGTCCACCAATTCTTGTAATGTTTTATCAAAAGCTTCATTATGTTCCAAAAGGAACCCACACTTCAACAGATATTCTTTCAACAAATTTATTGGGGCCTTTACTCGTCTGGATGTCCCAAAGTCAATGACTACTTCAATTGCATTAATTGTTGGTCCCCCATGCGGAGGCACGGGGTTTGGTTTGATATTCGGCTTATCAAAGGTGGTGTCTTGGGCATCCAACAAATCATGAACCTTATGCCCGAAGGCCCAACATTTCTCTATAGTATGTCATGGAGAATTTGCATGATACTCGCACCTAGCATTGGAATCGTACCTCGGTGGGGGTACCCCAATTGGAGGATCCAGAGGTTTTAGCTCTACCAAAGATGCCTTGACTAAGTGTTTCAATAATTGGTTGTGTGGCATGGGGAGAGGATCAAATCTTCTATGTGGCCTTTCAAAACGGTTATGCCCATGTTCTTGTGGAATTATCAATGGTTGTTGTGCCCTTGGTTGTGATGCTACAACATTTATTTCTCCTTCCTTCTTTTTAGAGAAGTTAGGATCATGTCTTTTAGAACTGTAAGGGGGTAGTAGAGGATGCCTCTTGTATCTTTCCACTCTTTATCCCTGCTTCAATCCTTTCACCGATAGTTACCAAATTAGAAAATCCGGATGAGACGCTTCCTACCATCTTTTGATATTATATCCCTTGATAGGTTCCCATGAACATATCGACTAGTTATTTCTCTAGAAGTGGTGGTTGCACATGAGATTCCATTTCTCTCCACCTTTGGGCATATTCCTTGAAGGACTCCTCTTTCTTCTGAGATAGGTTTTGGAGTTGCATGTGGTTAGGCGCCATGTCCAAGTTACATTTGTATTTTTTTAGGAAGGCATTAGCAAGATCTGCCCATGTCTAGACATGAACTCGTTCCAACTGCATATACCAATCTATGGGCGCCCCACTTAAACTATCTTGGAAATAATGAATCATCAGCTTCTGGTCATGAGCATAGGCATGCATCTTCCTGCAATACATGCGCAGATGGTCCCTTGGGCTGGTGAGCCCTTGTATTTTCCAAAGTCAGGTACTTTGAATTTCAGCAGGATCACCACATCAGGAACTAGACCCATTTAGAGAGTGTCTACATCGAAAGCATCATAACCCTCCATAGCTTTTAATCTTTCCTCTAGAGCTTTGTACTGGTTGAGCATCATGGGATTCTCAGTATTATGATTATGAGTTGTTATTTGAGGTTCTTGATTGACATCCTCTAAGTCGTGGTCTCCATATTGCAAATCCAAGTAGTTGTCTGCATTGTTAATCAGAATCTGCAAGGTATGAGATGCCCCTACCTTCGGTGGAGGTGGGACAAACCCTTTAGTATCAGTTTGTCTTGTTTCTTGTTGACCCATGGTTGACTTTTGAGGTCCTGCTTCTAGCTCTTTTCTTGGTTGGTGAACTCTCGATACACCAATGGTTTGGGCTACTTCTTCAAATGCTACCCTTGGGATTTGCTCCTGTCTATCAATGATGTTTTTCAAGGCTAGAAGAACTTAACTCATATCTCCTCTGATTGAGTCGACATTACCTTTGACTTGCTCAAGATATTCCTTGAATGCAGCTTGGTTTGCCTTAATTTGTTCCATCACTTT
The DNA here is from genome assembly GCA_948472305.1 of Vicia faba. NCBI lineage: Eukaryota > Viridiplantae > Streptophyta > Magnoliopsida > Fabales > Fabaceae > Vicia > Vicia faba. The sequence goes on along the minus strand of OX451740.1, from coordinate 406,407,573 downwards.
CAGCTGATGAGCTCTTATTTGGTACGGTTGTCGGAGAGGTGGTGCTTTTCTTCTACCAATGATTTAACTGGAGAATTTTGAAAAAAAATGAGTTTTTTTTATATGAGATTCAAATGATTGTGAATGCATGGATGCGTATGAATATGTATGAATATGCTAAAAAAATTGTTTTTGAATGTCTTATTCACTTGGATATATATATATATATATATATATATATATATATATATATATATATATATATATATATATATATATATATATATATATATATATATATATATATATATATATATATATATATATATATATATATATATATATATATATATATATATATATATATATATATATATATATATTTATTTATTTATTTTCAAGTTTTGCTTTTTATTGGTGAGTATAAAAAAATAAATATGCAAACGAGATACGAAAACAAAATGCCTTTATTGAAAATAGTATTCATCTTTAAAAAAAGAATACAATTCAGATATTGAAAAATATTCCAACTTTAAACATTAAACTTGCTGAAAGAAATAAACAAAGAGAAACAAATGTCTTCTAAGAGCGCGTGCGGATGCCTGCTATGAAACCATCGACCATTTTCTTGCAAAGCTTGAGGGAGTCTTCAATGTCTTTTGGTGGAGGAACCATCACATTTTCCGCGTCTCTCAAGATCCTCGGGATGTCTTCAATGAGATTGTTAGCTAAGAAAGCGAGTTTGGCGTGCTTATTTTTGTAGTATCGATAATCACGGTAAAGATCCGAAATTATCTTATGATTATCCTTTCCTACTTTGGAGATCTTCATATACTGCTCTTCCCAATACAATCTTTCAGCCCTCATCCATGTATAGAGTCTCCTTTGTATTAGGAAATCTTTTTGGAGGCCTTTTAGATCAAGGCATGCTTGCTCGTATTCTTCGGTCTTCTGGGTGAGCAGCCTTTCTGCCATCATCCTTTTGAGGCGTTCCCCCACTTCCGATTCTTGGCTATCTCAGAGTATGGTGGTGAGATACTTCATTTGTTCCTCTTGATCTAAAGAAGCTTGCGCCAAACTTTGGATTTGAGCCCTTATATCTTTTTTCATTACCTTCCTGTCTTGCATCACCTTTTCATACTACCTATTTAATCTCCCGATTTCACTAGCAGCATCCTCTAACTTTTCGTCTCTAGGCCATGAAAGGTCTCCTAATGAGACTTATGTTTAAGGTTTGTACAAAGAGTCATAGGTTTCATTCCAAAGTCCTACTTACCAAGAGGATATCTCTTGAGACGTATTCCTTTCAAGGAATTCCACTGACTCTAGGCGAAGTCGTTACATAAATTCATAAGACTGATGTATCCTCTTGGCTAATAGACAAACCATCTTTCTAAGGGTTTTGAAAATATTTTTGCAATAATAAAAACCCACCACAAATGAATAAATACAATGAATAAAAATAATAAGCATAAATAAATAAATAATTAAATAAGCAAAAACCCAAAAATAAAAACCCTAAAAAACCCAAAACCAAAAGACAAGGCTTCTAAATCTAGAGTTTGAGTCCCCAGCAAAGTCGTCAGCTGTTAGAACTGGATTTAAATCGAGAATCACCATCCTTAATTTGTATCCTAAGGAAGGGAATATAAAGGAATAACCCTAAATAAGTTAGAGATTCTAGGTTTTTGGACACGTTTCTAGACGGAGGAAAGGTGTTAGGCACCCTTCATCTACCTTGTTCGCAAGGATACTAGGGTTAGAAGCACAATTTTTATGAAATAGGGTTTTAATTTTTTATTAGGGGAATTCTCCATGATTTTAGTCATATGCCAACGTATCCTCTTATGAGGAATCAGAGTCCCAATTCGTAGTTCGCATGGGTTGGTGTTTTTTATGGATTACGAAGATGTTTGAATTCCCCTTGTACTTAGTTCAGGTGTATGAATAACAGAGTTATTTGGAAAACGTGCACAGTCGATTAAAATATATTTTTAATCCTTTTTGTAAATTGTTTGTTGAATTTAATTTGATTATAAAATGATTTCGTGTTGGTTAAATGTTTTTTTAGTGTTAATTGTAAAATATCTTTATTAATGCATGATAAAAAATGTTTTAATGCAATAAAGTAAATAAATATTTGAATGAGTTTAGAAAATAATGCTTGATTTTATAATAATAAATATTAAAATATAATATTATAATTTATAAATATATAAAAATATAAAATTACAAAAAAAAAAAAAAATTTAAAAAAAAAAAGAATTAAATTAAAAAACACAGGGAGGTATGAATTATATTGGGCTAGTAAAATATGAGGGTGTATATAGCAAGATCATATTGAATTCAGGCCCAAAAGACAAGGGGTTTAAATTTGGATTACACAGCAAAAGTTGGAGGTGTATGGAGTAGGGGCCCAAGTCCAGATATTTGACTTAGCCCACTAGGCTGAGGGAGGTGAAAATTATGTGAGCATGGTAAACAGAGGGTCCAGGGAGTGTTGGGCTTAGGCCCAAAACAACAAGTATTTGGGGAGTTCATTTGGACTTTATACGGGCAGGCGCATAATATTACGATGGATGTACGTGCTAGGGATTGTCTGATGACGATCAAACGGTGATGATGGGAAGCACACGGTGATGATGTTGGGACTGTGTGCACTGGATCTATGGGGATTTTTATAAAATCTCGTTATTGGGCTAGATGCCCATTTTTTATTTCTTTCCCTCTCTCTTTACAAAAAATACAAACACGTTATAGTTTTTAGAGAGAGAAGCTCTGGCTTCTCTCTAGAAAACTGCCACACCAGAAGTCGCCTCGCCTTGGGCGCCACTTGCCGGAAATCGCTTCCACCAGTGGCTTCTCTAGGGCGTCACTGTCTTCAAACCCCACCATTTTCTGGGTTCGTAAGAACCCTAAAGGTTATTGAAGAACCCTAACAACATATAACCTAACCCCAAGAACCCTAATCAACCCAACCCAAAAACCTTCAATCGTGAATAACCCTAACCTTATACCCTTAGAACCCTAAACCTAAACATGAACCCTAACCCTAAATTTTCAGAATCCCCAAATTCAAAACCAAAAACCAATCATCCCCAAATCAACAACCATACCCATTAAAGTTAATTTGAGGCTTACATTCCTTGCAGTGATTCTTCTCGTATTTTTGTTTTCCTCTTTATAATTACCTTTCTCCTTATTTGCTTGTAGGTACGCTGGATGAGGAAGGCGTGGTGTTGGTGAACCTCCCAGATATAGGGTTTCAAATTTTGAAACCCAGATCTGGATGAAGGTGGCTTCAACTGGGGACTCAAGACCGCAAGCCTCTGCCTCTTCTTCTTTTGTATATTTTTCTCTTCTTTTCTTCCTCTCTTAGTGTCTTTAGGTTTTTATAGCGTTAGAAGTTTAGGTGATTTAGGAAACAAATTTATGATTGTCGTTACTCTTAGAGAATTAGGGATTTTGTTCTGATTTGTTCGTAATTTGTATTAAGTTTTGATTTTGTTTTGATCGAATTCACCTCTGTATTGATTATGTAATTCAAGTTTTGATTAGATCTAATTTAGTTTGATATGATTCTGTTTTAGTTTCTATTTGATTTTTTATGTAATAAGGGAAAGATTTTATTTGATTCAAACAATACTTGTTTTAGGTTGAAACATGCAATTTTCCTTAATTGATGATTCAAACAATACGTGTTTCTTTGTTTTGGACTGTAGTAAGCATTTTGGATTGGGCTTGCTTGAGTTTGGGCTTTGCGATTTTAAAAAACCTTTTTCGTTTCCAAACTGACTTTATTAGTCAACATTTTAATTAATAAAACAATCAAAAAAATTTGATTATGTATATAAAATAATGATTTTAATAATAATACTGTAAAAACAAATGCAATTTATTTTAAAATTAACAAAAACTAAAATGGGCCAAAATGGTTTTATTTATTGGGCCTTAAACGAAAACGAATTACTTTGGGACTTCCTGATTTACAACATACACCCCCCTTCTATAACTTATTCTAAATGGACCAAAACTTTGTATGGGCCTTTCTGACTTTGAAAGGCCCAAAAATCCTTAATATAGTGAACCCCCCCCCCCCCCCCCATTCAACATTTAAAACAGGATAAAGATTTTACATGGGCCCTTTCTGATTTAGAAAGGTCCATGATATTTTTCAAAATAGTGTGTCCCCTTTATAAAAATGCACCCCTCTCAAAAAATGAATAAAACCTTAATGAGCCATCAGATATTGATGGTCCATTTTAGATCAATACACCTCTCTTCCCTGTTCTAAACCCCCATAGAAATAAAACTTACACAATATGATTTATTTATTTAGAAACCTAAATACAATATAACTATTGTAATGATAGGGCCATTTTTAGGGTATGTCAGAACTCCTTGCATATATCAATTCTTATGGTAAGAGAGTCGGAATTGATCGAGAAATTCATAGACATGGTTTTAGTGTGTGAAGAGACTCCTAATAATGTGACTTTGGGATGTTGAAGCTGACTAGTAGTTTCCTTGATGAGATCAGGGAAGGTCGGAAATTTGTTGTGATAATAGAGGTGAGTTCCGAGTGGATGAGAATTGTGTGATAAGGATTGGTGATAGAGTGTGTGTGCCATATTTTCCAGAGCTTAAGAAGAGTATTCTTGAGGAGGACATTGAAGTGGTCTAAGTATTCATCACGTTGCTATGAAGATGTATCAAGAATTAAAGAAATTGTTTTGGTGGCCCGATATGAAAAGGGAAGTTGCTGAATTTGTTTATGCTTGTTTGACTTGTCAAAAAAGTCGAAGATATAGCACTAGAAGCCTTTAGATGCACCCGTTGAATATTCCTAAGTTGAAATGGAACAACATTTTCATGGATTTCGTGCCAGGGTTGCCGAAGACTGCTACGGGTAATGATTTAATTTGGGTAATAATGGATAGATTGAATAAATCGGCTCTTTTCTTATCGAAGAAGATAAATTATACCGTGACGAAGTTAGTTGAGAAGTATATCAAATATATTGTTAGATTACATGATATATCTTCGAGTATTGTGTCAGATAGATATCTGAGGTTTACGTCAAAGTTCTGGGAAGGTTTACAAAAAGCTTTTGGTACTAAGTTGAAATTGAGTTTTGTTTACCATCCACAGACAGACGGTCAGCTGGAGATGACTATCCAATCGTTAGAAGATTTGTTGAGGGCTTTTATGTTAGAACAAGGGATAGCTTTGGATAGCCACTTTCCATTGCTTGAGTTCGCGTACAACAACAGTTTCCATGCTAGTATTGGAATGGCACCCTATGAAGTGTTGTACGCTAGGAGGTGTAGGACTCCATTGTGTTGGTATGAGTTAGGAGAGAGTGTTATGCTCGGACCTGAAATTGTGTAGGAGACGACTGAGAAGATCAAGATTATTATAGAAAGGATGAAAGCTTCGCAAAGTCGTCATAAGATTTATCATGATAAGAGAAGAAAGGCACTTGAGTTCCAAGTGGGAGATAACATGTTCTTGAGAGTTACAATGGTAACAGGTGTTGGTAGAGCTCTGAAGTCACGAAAGCTTAGACCATGTTTTATTGATCCATATCAGATTTCAAAGAATATAGGTGAGGTGGCCTATCAGGTTACTTTACTGTCGTCACTTGCGAATCATCATGGCGTGTGTCATGTATCTCAGATGAAGAAATACATTCAGAATCCTTCGCATGTGATCCAAATGGATGATGTATAGATGAGAGATAACCTAACAGTTGTAGCATCACCCATGCAGATAGAAGGTCGGGAAGTGAAGAAGTTGTGGGGTAAAGAGATTGCCTTGGTGAAGGTACTATGGGGTGGACCAACTGGTGGAAGTTTGACTTGGGAGCGTGAGGATCAGATGAGAGATTCGTACCTGACTCTGTTTTTCTCAGGTAACTTTCGAGGACAAAAATTCTTTAAGTGGGGGAGAGTTGTAACACCCTAAAATTTATAATTGTTTATTTAATTAATTATTTGTGATTGTTTGTGTGATGTATGATGATATGTGATGGGGCATTAGTGAGAGATAGATGATAATTAAAATTATTTATATTTAATAATATAGTTTATATTATTTAGAATTATAATGATAACTAAATATAATATTAAGGTGAAAAGGATAATAATGGAATAATGGTAAGCGTGTGTGAGATAAGTGAGGGCATAAGAGGAGGATCATAGAAAGGGTCTAGGATTGAAAAATGAAACAAGGGAGGTAAAGATTATTTGTTATGATCGTGAAAATTTGGAGAAACATGAAATGAGAGCTAGGGAACATAGATCCAAGAAGAGAATTCCACAAAACTCAAAGGAGGAATCGATTTGCTAGGTGTAATACGGTGGGAGAACTGACTTGGGTATTTTTCATTTTATCGCAATTATGGGAAAGCAAGAGTCACCACCAACTTTTCTTTTATCCAATAATGAAAGGCTGAAAAGAACATGAAAGACCTTTCGAGATTATTTCTTGAGCTCGGGGGGTAGGTTATGAAAAGGGAAGGTATTAGCACCCTTTCCATTCGTAGTTATCTACGGGCTCTTAGTTACTTGCTAGATCACTTGCTTTGTTTGAAAATGTGTTTGTGGTGGATTTTGAAAGTATTTTTGAAAAGCGCCTTCATTTAGGCCAACTTTGTAACGACTCTCGTCTCTATAAGAATGTATACAAAGTGTTAGAATTTTGAAAATATTTCATATTTTTGAAAAGTGTTTGGTGTGTTTGAAAAATGATTTGTTTTTTAGAATAGATTGTGAGCAAGCAACTAAGAACGTTCTACCTTACTCAAAAGTCTTTTGTTCATTTCTATCTTCCTTTGATATTGCTATCTTAACATTTATTGGTAAGAAGCCTTATCTTTGGATGCAAAAGGGACGGGCGTTGTTCATCGCATAGTCATGAATAGAAATGTTGTGAGACATCTTAGCATTTCCCTTGAGGGACTAAGATCATTTGTAAGGTAACATTTGAAGCATCATCGAGGGACTATGATCTTTTGATTGTTTTTTCTAAGATGTCTTACATGTGTATTATGACCATTTTCTCAAGGCAACAAGTGGAGTTAACCCTATAGGTGCACGTGTGCAAAGTGTGTTTGATTGCATGCATTTTTGTCTTTTGATCAGGGTGGTTTACTTGTTGATTTTATCTTGCCATACACCCTAATTACTAGCATTTTGTATAAAGTAAAAAATGCAGACAGATAAAATCCCACACTATTACAACCATATTGAATTGCATGAAAATATAAAGGCAAAAATAAAATAAAAGCAAGAAAAAGGCTCTTTTCGATTTAGGCAGAAAACCCTTCGATTATGTACTTTCTGGCTCTCTTCGATTTTTCCTGAAAAGGGTGAAGGAATGACTTTCCATCAGGGCCTGAAAGCCATCATGTTGAGCCTTTCGAATGGGCCTGGAGTTAGTATAGGCGTGCCTTTCGTCTGAGCCTGGAAGTCAGCATGGTGTGCCTTCTGGCTGCCTCTTTCGTTTGACCTAGAGGTTAGTGTGGAAGCAAAAGGCTTTGTTCCCTACTTCCTGTTTCATGTTTCCTTCATTTGAGATGTTAAATAAAAACATGGCCTAAGGCCATGTTAGCACTGCCTTAAGGCCATGTTAGTTTTTAGAACATTTGCAAGAAACCAAAAAAATCATAACCAAAAGGAAAGGCAATAAAAACAAACTATCAGGGTGTAAACGAAAGGGGAATAAATGCTATGTATATGTTTGAAACAAAAAGGAATTTTATTTACATGCTATGTTGGAAACAAAGGGTCCAAGGTTAAGAAAAACTTACCTTTCGGAGGCTAGAGCGTGTGCTGGACCTTGAAGTGGTTACCTTGAATGCTTCTGGATTCGAAGGGAGGGACCAGGGGTTAGGCCTTTGACACTGGATTTGAAAGAGAAAAACAAGTGATATGTCTTTCTTGCTGGATTCGAAGGATAGCAATATTTAAGGATGTTTCAGATTCGAAAGAGACAAGTATTTAGATTCTGGGTTTGTGTTTTCACAAGTGTTGAAGTGTTTGATAACTTTATGGTGTTTGATAAATTTGAAGATTTGTTCCTCTGGCCCTGATCTTTGCAAAGGATCTCTCTATTTATAGAGAAAGGTTTTGGGAAGTTTGGGAGTAAAAATAATAAAATAAGGCTTAGCTGGAAAGCAAATGTCCACTTGTGTCATGATCCCAATATGAGATAGCAAGATTAATGGTTTAGATGGATTGCTTTCATTAGAAGGAAAACAGGCGCAAGGCTCAAGAAATAATTTTCTAAAAGTAGTATTATACTATTAAGAGCAAGTTGTATTGGACAACAAATGGGTAAAAGCCTAATTTAACTGTATAAACAATTAAATATAGAGTGAGTCATAGGTTTGAGGCCTGAAAAGCATAAACACATAGCCTAGCCTATGGGTCTAATGCTCAACTTGATCCTTTGAATTGAATCCTCCATCCTTCCACAACTTTCAACCAGACTAAAACAACATTCGTTCCCACCAGTTATGTGCCCTTTGAATGGTCCAAACATGTATTCTTTGAATGGGCCAAACATGTATTTCTCGAATGCGCCCTCTTCAGCTGAATATGCCACTTTGAGTCCTTCTTCTTTGACCACTTAGGTCCAAACCTTCGACCAAACTCAAAATCAGGAAAAACTAAATGTTCAACCATGGCAAGTCCTTCGAATGGGCCACCAAATTGTGTGCCATAGTGTAGAAGCTAGGTGTATTGAAGAGTTTGCAGATGGATTTGTAGGTGATATGAAGATGATTCGAAGCAAACCTGAAGGTGGATTCGAAGCCAGCATGTAGATGTATTTGAAGCAAACTTAAAGGGAATCATTTATTTTTGGGTGTTAGCGTGAGAGAAACCCCTGCCTTATGTATGCAAGCTTGTAGGAGGATTCGAAGGTCATGTTTTGATTAAAGAACACAACTTCTATACATTGAAGAATGGGATTCGAAGGGTCATGATCTGATCAAAGAGTAGAGCTTCTGTATGTTGAAGAGTGAGATTCAAAGGGTCATGTTCTGATCGAAGAGTAGAGCTTCTGTATGTTGAAGAGTGAGATTCGGAGGGTCATGTTCTGGACGAAGCAAACTTCTGACCTTCCAGTTCTCCCTGCTCCAGCATAATCTGAAGGAATTCTCTAGAAATCTTGTAACATGTTTTGCCTTCCCTTTTTGAATCACTTTTGAATATTCTGATTGTACTTGTGTGAAAACTGGCCCAGAAATTCTGTCTAAATTCTCACTTAAAAATGCCCAAAATTTACTAAGTTTTTAGCTTCATGGACGTGTCTTCAAGGATTTATAACTCGAAATCCCAACATTTCTAGGAGAAGTTATGTTCAACAATGTTTTAGATCTCATTAATATCTATAACTTTCATGTCAGAAGTTATGATTGAATCATCTTGCATCATGATGAAAATCTGGCCCAAAGTTATGTAATTATCATATTTTCTAAACACTTAGAAAATTTTAAGTGTTTAGAAATTTGACTTTTCAAAGTAATTTTTAACTTTTTATTTCTTGATGAAACAACTTCATGTCTTGATGAAATGTGATTTTTGAAACTTGATTTTGATCAAAAAAATCAAAGTTTGACTTTTTAGTATGCATTTAACCATTTTGCCCTTGTGAATTACTTTCTTGGAAAATTGTAATTCGAGCTTGGAAACTTGACAGAAGCAATCTTGAGGGTCCAGGATGATCCCTTGAGAAATGAGAGGGAAAATTTTGGGGTACAACAGTTGCCCCTGTTCAATCTTCTTAAACCTGAAGAGTTAGATTGGCGGGTCCGCCATTCGTGACTTGAAGGTGGAAGATGATTCAACACTAAAGTTCCCAGAAATTTGCACTCGATGATATTGTGGTTGAGGTGTAAGGAATGGGCTTAAAGATGCCATTTGGAAAGATGATGGAGAGTTATCGTAGTTGGGCTTATAGATTCCACCCAAAAGTGATTGTTGACAGAAATTAGACTGAGTCTAAATTCGACTTCCACTGGAAAAGAATCAGAATAAATCTTTGGAGCAATTTATTTGAACTAGAGAAAGTGTCTACCAAAAAGGAATCAAGATAAACCATTGATCAATTTAAACTGAACCAGCAGAGGTTTTGGATATTCTTCAATTTATGATGGGCCTGTGTAGGGCTGCATTAGGAGACATACGAGGGGGAAGCCTGGGTAGGGCTACTTCAAGATGAATCCATGTGAAGCTTCATCTAGAATTTAAGAGAAGGAACCTGGGTATGGTTGCTTCAGGATGATTCCGTGTGAAACTCCATTTGAGAAGGAACCTGGGTAGGGTTGCTTGATGATGAGTCAGTGTGAAAATGCATCTGGAAATTTAGAGAAGGAACCTGGGTAGGGTTGCTTGATGATGAGTCCGTGTGAGACTACATCTAGAAATGTAGAGAAGGAACCTGGGTAGGGTTGCTTCATGATGAGTCCGTGTAAAACTAAATCTGAAAATGTAGAGAAGTAACTTGGGTAGGGTTGCTTGATGATGAGTCTGTGTGAAACTGCATCTAGAAATAAGAAGGAACCTGGGTAGGTTTGTTTCATGATGAGTCTGTGTGAAACTGTATCTGGAAATGAGAAGGAACCTGGGTAGGATTGCTTCATGATGAGTCCGTGTAAAATTGCATCTAGAAATGAGAAGGAACCTGGGTAGGGTTGATTGATGAGGAGTCCGTGTGAAACTGCATCTGGAAATGTATGAGAAGGAACCTGGGTAGGGTTGCTTCATGATGAGTCCGTGTGAAACTGCATCTGGAAATGAGAAGGAACCTGGGTAGGGTTGCTTCATGATGAGTCCGTGTAAAACTGCATCTGGGTAGGGTTGATTCAGCTGGTCGTGTAGATAGTTGCCCTGGCTTGTTTCAGGTATTAATCTGGAACTGTTGAAAATTATTGACGATAGTTATCTATTGTTTGATATTTCCTGAAAAGTTAAAGAGTTAGCTATATGCAATGTTATGATGTATGAAATGCATGGCATAATGATGTTCTCAAAACAAATAAGATTATGTTGTATGCATTTATCATGTATGAAATGTTGTTGGAATGTAATTTTGTCTTGGAAAATAAATCCTTGACAAATGTTGGAGAGTTTTGGGAAGCTGAATCCCGGACGGATGTTGGGGATAAAGAGTATGCACACCTTTCCAGGCCTTGTCTTTAGAATGTTTCTGCTGGGGAATCATGTTTTGTTGTTTGAGGAGAACTCCGCTGGGGAATGTTAATTTCGTTTTGAGAAGAAAATTCTGTGGAGAGTGTTGATTTAGGAGAGTGAAGTTAAACTGTTATCTAGTTGGATTCCAGGCTTCGCAACAACTTACTAACATTAAACTGCTATTTGGTCGGATTCCAAGCTTCAAAGCAAATTTCTAAGGTAGATGAAGTTAATTGTTATCTGGTCGAATTCCAGGCTTCATAATAACTTACTTGAAAGGATGAAGTTGAACTGATATTTGGTCAGCTCCAGGCTTCACAATAACTTGCTTGAAAGGATGAAGTGGAACTGATATCTGGTCGTGTTCCGGCTTCATAGTAACTTGCTTGAAAGGATGAAGTTGAACTGATATCTGGTCGTGTCCTGGCTTCACAGTAACTTGCTTGAAAGAATGAAGTTGAACTGATATCTGGTCGTGTCCAGACTTCACAATAACTTGCTTGAAAGGATGAAATTAAACTAATATCTGGTCGTGTCCAGGCTTCATAGTAACTTGCTTGAAAGGATGAAGTTAAACTGATATCTGGTCGTGTCCAGGATTCACAGTAACTTGCTTGAAAGGATGAATTTGAACTAATATCTGGTCGTGTTCAGGCTTCACAGTAACTTGCTTGAAAGGATGAAGTTGAACTGAAATCTGGTCGTGTCCAGGCTTCACAGTAACTTGTTGGGGATTGTAGAAGAGTCTACTGAGGAAGAGGGGTTGTTGTCCCTTGATTTGTAATAGTCTGAGAGGTAAATTCAAGCAGGGGAATTTTTGGTTTGTTGGGGAGATAAACCCGATTTCCAATCTGCTGGAGAGGTGTTTTCTTTTGGCAGAAATCCTCTAGGATTCTCGAGCTCAACTCAGTTGGGGAGAAGTTTTCAGAGATTGAAACTCTGGATGGGGGTCACTGTTGTACCCCAAAATTTGCCCTCCCATATTCTTCAAGATTTGTCAAGATCAATCTTCAAATGGTTCAAAATCTCTCAAGGGATTGCACAGTCAACATCTCCTAAGCCAGTTGTGATCGGTGGATCTGGAACTGACTGTTTAACGCTGGTTCGCGAAATGTCGCGGAAGCAAGAGTCGCCACCGTCTTTTATTTTCTCCAAATGGAAAGGACAAAAGCACAGAAAAATTCCTTATAGAGATTGCTCTCGGTTCGGGAGGTAGATTATAGAAAGGGAAGGTGTTAGCACCCTTTCTATCCATGGTTATCCATGGGCTCTTAGATACTTGCTCATTTGTGTTTTTCAAAAATGGTTTGTTTGCTTTTCAACTGTGGGTTTTAAAAAGTTTCTTTGAAAATTTCAGTTCGACTCTTGTATCGGTCCTCAAGAGTGTTTGAAAAATGCTTTCGAAAGCTTTTTGAAAATGTGTTGGTGTGAAAAGTATTTTTGATTTGTTTTGTTTTGAATTAGAGCAAGTATCCACGAGTCGTCTACCTACCCTAAGGAATTCGTCTGTGTAGATGTCCTTTAAAGTAGTGCCATCCCACCATGGAGAGGTAGGTAGCACCACCGTTGGAGGTGTTCGGGTCAATTCGAGGTTCGGGACATGGTGATCACCAGAGCAATGGGAAGACACCTTAGAAGCTACCCTCATGCCAGGTTCCCGGATCATGAGGACTTACTAAAACATCCTCTACTCGACGATCACCTTTCGAGGCAAGGCAACAGTGAGGCGTACCCTAAGGGTGGTGTGTGATTTGTGTGTCAGATTCATTTATTTTTGTCTTGTCAGGTTATTGGCGATCTAACGTTTTGTTTTTATTTTTGTCATTCATTCTTGCATGCATTTATTTAACAGTTAAAAAGTGCGGAAAGATAAAATTCCTAAACTATTACAAAGGCGCGGGTCCACATCGCCAAATTAAACCAGGACCTGATTTGACATAAAATAAAGAAATAAAATGCGGGAAATATAAAATGTCCGAGTTACATGGCTTGAGCAATTACATAATATTTGAAAGAAAATAAAACGCGCGAATTGAAATAAGATTGAAAACGAGGGCGTTGGACCCTTTTGAAGTTAAATTGAAATTAAAAATTAATTAATTATTTATTGAAATAAAAGAAGTGTTTTTTAGGTTTTTTTGCATTTATGAAATAAGAAAATTAAAATTAAAATTAAAAGAAACCCTAATTCTAAGTTATTTTTAATTATTTGAGAAAAATGTTAAAGTTTAACTTAATTTACTAAAGAATTTATGTACATGTTTATTTACAAAATAAATTAGTAATTAATAATAATAATAATGATGAGAAAATTATTTATTAAAAAAAATGATGAAAAAGTTAAAAACCCTAATTTCTACATATTTAATTTATTAAGAAAAATATTAAAGTTTTGAAACCTAAATTAATCTAATTAATTGTTTAAAGTTTATTTACAAAAATAAGAATAGTAAAATTAATATTAATAAAATAAACATTTTTTTTATTTTTCTGTATTTTATATTTATTATGAAAATTATTTTATAGAATTAAAAGAAAACAATTAAAAAAACAATTAAAAGAATAAAAAGGAAAAACAAATAAAAATTAAAAATTGAGCAAACCATAGGGGGTGTCTGGCCCAAGGGGAGGTTTTTTGAAGTATTGACTCCTGAGTACCGTGGTCTGCATTCTTTGGCCATTGGATTGAGTTTCATGCATAAGTTGTTCTACTTTGGCCATTTGGCTTTTGGCTTTTGGCTTTTTGGCTTTTGGCCATTTGTGTTCTGGCTTCAACGTTCCCTTAATGTCTGGCTTAATGTCTGCCTCGCCATATATTGGTGTCATGCATAAAATGTTCTGTTTTGGCCATTTGGCTTTTGGCTTTTGGCCATTTGGCTTTTGGCCTCAACGTTCCTTAATGAACCTGCCTGAGATCCTGTCTAAATCTGCAGTGTTGAATCTCACAAACACATCAAATAAAATCATAAAAATTCAAATAAAACCAACATATGAAGAAATTTAACGTTTAGGCACAATATGGCATGTATGAATGATTATACCCTTTTGATCATGGAGATCAAATCAACCTTACCCTTACTGGAAAAGTAGTGACATGAATGCTTTTATGCCCTTTGGATCATGGAGATCAAGCCAGCCTTACCCTTACTGAAGAAGTAATAAGATGTTGGTTTGTAACTGAGATGGCTTTGTTTGTAGTGAGAGAGGGATTTGTAATAAGAATTTCAAGGTTTTAGGGTTCTTGAAAGAGTTTGATATTCCAACAGTGTTGTGGCAAAGTTTTTTCTCTCTTTTTTTCTTCCCTCTTTTTTCTTTTTTTCTCCTCTCTCTTTTTTTCTCCTCTCTCTTTTCCCTGGTTTGTGTGACAAGAAGGTGATTATATAGTGGAAATTAGGGTAAAGAAAATGGGCTTTGAATGTGCAATTGGGCCTCCAATATTCACTTGAATTCGTCACTTTCCAGGCTAAATCGCAGGGACTTAAGTGCATTTTTTGAAGTTGAAATGTGAAAACAAAATGTAGCCGACATCGAGAACTAACTCCTGTCCGAAAATCGACTCAATCGGATAAACGGTGAATTAGTTATGAATTTTTGAAGTTTCAGCTCAGACAAACTTATTTTGGGCTCCAGTGTCGGCTCTGACACGTTCTTCAATAAAAAACTGGTATTGATCGGTGCATAATTTGGTCTCGACTTTTGAAGCAAAGTTGTAGATCTATGAGTCAGTGACCTTGTGTAAAAATATGAGTCCAATCCGATAAAAATTGACCGAGTTATGAATTTTCGAAGTTTCGGCTCAGATGAAATAATATTCAGCATTCAGGATTTTCAGCGTGTCACGCACTCTGAGCAAAAAACGAAGGCCTTTTGAATACCGTTTGAACTCAATTCCTTCTGTGAAAATGTAGTCAACTCAATTTGTGAAATTTTGGCGCCGGAACCAGCTCGATACGATGAAAATCGACCAAGTTATGATTTTTTGAACATGACGCAAATAAACTTCTGTCACAAATTTTCTGCACGAAAATACCTGATAAATCCACATTTTTGAAGACCTTCTGATCGAAATTGGCTTCCAGCCGTGAGAGATGAAAACGTAGATGATGTCAAGACGGAATTTTGGCCACCGGAACGGGTTCAAAACGAGTCACGATCTTCAAGTTATGAATTTTTTAGCGCGTAAAAACTGCACTTTCAGCACACTTTTTCACTATATTTCTTCAAGAAAACTCACACATTCGGATACCTTCTTTAAAGAATTGACTCTTGAGCCGAACCTGAATTTGAGAATACGTTATCAGAGATATCTTGGCGAAAGAACACCTGAATATAACGCGCCGGGTTGGACTTGTAAATTTTCTTGAAATGTTTTGAGAAATATGGGAGGGCAAATTTTGGGGTACAACAGTTGCCCCTGTTCAATCTTCTTCGACCTGAGGATGCAGATTGGCTGACGTGCCTTTCGTAATCCGAAGGTGGAAGATGATTGAACACTAGAGTGCCCAGAAATTTGCGCTCACATGTTAGCAGTGTGATGGGGGAATGGGCTTATAGATGCCATTTGGAGATTGCTGGATAGGATGATGGGCTTATAGATGCCATCTGGATATTGATCGCGTAGGAGATTCCTTAGCGAGAACCTGCATACCTGCAAAAGAACAAATGAGTACCTGACACGTTGCAGGAGCTGGTTTTCAGATGCTTGGTATAGAGGTGTCCTGACTGGTTACAGGAGCTGAGTCTGGAGCTCCAAACGGCGATGAATGAATCAGGGATGGTTACTGCCTTAGCATGAATGGTAAGAGAATCTTGGACGATTACTACCCCAACAGGAACGCTGAGAGAATCTTGGGTGTCTTCTACTGGGATAAGAATCAGGGAGATCTTAGGGTCGATCTGACTGAACCAGAGAAGGCCTTTGACTGGATAAGAATCAGGAAAATCTTAGGGTCGATCTGACTGAACCGGACAAGGTCTTGGAATATCTTCAACTGGATAAGAATCAGGGAGATCTTAGGGTCGATCTGACTGAACCAGAGAAGGCCTTTGACTGGATAAGCATCAGGAAAATCTTAGGGTCGATTTAACTGAACCGGACAAGGTCTTGAAATATCTTCAACTGGAGAAGAATCAGGGAGATCTTAGGGTCGATCTGACTGAACCAGAGAAGGCCTTTGACTGGATAAGCATCAGGAAAATCTTAGGGTCGATTTAACTGAACCGGACAAGGTCTTGGAATATCTTCAACTGGATAAGCATCAGGGAGATCTTAGGGTCGATCTGACTGAACCAGAGAAGGCCTTTGACTGGATAAGCATCAGGAAAATCTTAGGGTCGATTTAACTGAACCAGGCTAGGTCTTGAAATATCTTCAACTGGATAAGAATCAGGGAGATCTTAGGGTCGATCTGACTGAACCAGAGAAGGCCTTTGACTGGATAAGCATCAGGAAAATCTTAAGGTCGATTTAACTGAACCAGGCTAGGTCTTGAAAGATGATTGGGAATTTAGCTAATTCTTTCCTGAAAGATAAAGGTCAGTCATATGCAATGCATGATATGGATCAAGCAATGATGTTCTCAATATAAATGAGACTTGTATGATATGATGTGTCTATGCATGTTATAATGATGTATGTGATGTTTTATGTATGTTTTTGTCTAGGAAAGTGAATCCTTGACGGGTGCCGGGAAGTCGTATCCTGGGCTGATGTTGAAGAATAGATTTTGCTTCCGCTGGGGATGATAACTGCAAGAATACCGGTAGGAGAAGATGACTCCGTTGCGGAATAAACTTGGCAAATGGGAGATTCTGCGGGGAGAAAAGATACTCTAGCGACCATGCTGGGAAGCAATACTCTGTGGGAAGAGGGATGCCTTGCTGAGTGTTGATAATAATTTGTTGGGGATAAGAAGGCTTCGTCGACGACGCTCTTTCCGTGGCTTTTGGCTGAGGATAACCCAGTTATATCCTGTTAAGGAAATAACTCTTTGAATAAAGCCGGGAGACGCGTTCGTGCTCTGCGAGGGATAAGCTTCCAGAATCTGCTGGGGATAAGCTTACTGCTTGGAGAGATGGATTCCAATTTTCCTGGGGAACTATATTGGACTTTCCTGGGGAAGTTTTGATATGCTGGGGAAGTGATTCTTTTGAATGTTGATATGCCGCCGGGGAACAATCTTTAGACCAAGACTGCCGGGGATGCTTGTTGTGAGTAGGTATGCTGCTGGGGAAATATTGAGATCTACTGGAGGATACTCAACTTCCTTGAGATTTGATAACTCTGCTTGGGGAGAGTGCACTGACTGCTTACTCTCTGGGGGATTAAGACACACTGGTTATGTTCTTCATCTGAGGTTACCTTGGTACCTTTGGAGGACAGAACAATTAACTTGCTTGGACAGCTCATCATTGCCCCTGTTTCGGAGGTGGGAGTGGAAGACCTGTGAGGTGCTTATAGTTGTTGATGGACAAACCTTCTTCTGGTAGGCAGATGATAAGATGAGAGGACATAGTCGTACGCTTTGATCCCTAACTTTTGCCTGGACCGCCCTTTCGGGTTTTCAGTCCACCAGGATACCCATTTTTGCCCAAGCCGCCTTTTCAGGTTTTCGACTTGCCGGGTGTACAGATTTTTTTCATTTCATCCCTTCATTTTGCCCGAACCCTTTTGGTTCGCTGAGAAGCCCTTATTTTTGCCTAGGTGTGTCAACCTAGCGGGTCTTTGACTTTGCGTAGTATTTTTTCCGACTATGTCTGTTCTTTCAGAATGTAGGGAGTTGCCCCTGTTAGAAGTGTTTTGTTATGCCACCAGAAGGTGTTTGATCAGGCCAGATTCGTTGTTGAAATGCCCCAAGTGACTCAGGCGGAGATTTGCCCCAGGCTGTTTGGCCTTTGAGAGATTCTCCGAATCTTGACTGGATTGCCCCAGATGATGGACCATGGTCATGCCATGCCCCTTGATTGGAGATGCTTCTGTTCACCAGATATTCATCGTGCGAATTTCTATACTGTTCGAACAAAAAGTCATATGCAAACAAAGTTATGTCAAAGATGCAAAGCTTATGTCTGTCTTGAAGATTTTGAAAATGCATTCTCTTTCATAAAACAAGTGAATGTTTGTAAAACGTGATGTCAACTCGTTATTTTATCGTAGGCCTTAAGGAGTCAGGATACCTTTCGTAACAGTATGCTTTCGAACTAACCCATGCTTCAGCTAGGACTTTTAAGGGTTATAACGTGGCCTGGTTCACGGTTTAAGAAACAAAGGATAAAGGCTCAAATTTTATTTGTACCCACCCGCTCTTCGTGATGTTCTCCAAACCTAAACTCAGTTGATCATACGTTAGACCTTGTTCGAGTCTTTGTCCTGATATACCGATGATGGTCCAGATATTGACATATTATTTGGAATAGGCAGTCATTCCTTTTTTGTTGAGGGTTTGTAAGACCTCTTTCTTGTCTGATTTTTTGTTATCCCTTTCTTTTTTTGCCTGAACTGTTTCCTTTTTTGGAATTACAGTCAGCGGGATGCCCCAGTTTTGTAAGTCTCTTTCATGGGTTTTGACTTAATGGGTTTTTTTTTATTTTGAAAGATAATGACTGCCTTTCTTTATTGATCATTCGGAACCATCACTGTCTTTCCTTGTTTTGTAAGGACCTCTTTTGATGCTGTTCATTATGCACTTGGATCAACTGAGAAAACTACCCTGCCCCAGGTTATGATTAAGGGTTTCAATTTTCGAAAAGAAAAACTCCTACTTCTTTGGCTCAGAGGGGTTGACGAGGGATTATCTTCCTTATAACTTCAGTGTTTAGGGATTGAAACAATGCATGTACCTCATCAGCGGAGCCTGTTCAAAAGCATATTGTAATGATCGCGGTATCGTTTTCGTCATCCTCCCTCAAGAGGCTTAGAATTATTAATTAAGAGTTGATCATCAGGAAAAAATATGAAAATAATTTGCATTTAGTGAATACGAATATATTGTTTTAGAACAGACATATGCGATGCATTAATGAAATAACAATGTTTAACATGAGTAAATGTTTGAACAAAAGAGAATTGCAACTTGAACATTCGAATGAACAAAAATTTCTCAATCCTAGCCGTGTTTTGGCAAGGGAGCAGTGATCACGTGGGGAGTCTTGGGTACTTTAAACTGAATCTCTCCAGCGTCGATCATGTCTTGGATCTTATTTTTCAAGCTCCAGCAATCATCTGTAGTATGCCCCGGGCTGTCAGAGTGATAAGCGCAGCGGGCGTTGGGGTTATACTTCGGTGACGTTGTATTTTGGTTCTTCGGAGCTTCTTTTAGAGTTACCAGCTTGGTCTCCAGCAACTGTAGCAATATCTGGGATAAGGTCATGCTGAGCCGAGTGAACTGCCTTCTCTCGCTCTTTTGTTGGTTGTGATGTTGAATTTGGGATACTGGAGCCATTTGAGGAGCTCTCCCCTTACCTCCTTGTCTCAAAGGTGGTTGAACGATGACTGGCTTTTTACCCTTAGACTTTTGCCCCAGTTGGTTACCCTGAAGCAGTTGGTTGATGAGAAACCAGAGCTCATCTTGTCTTTGAGCTAACCCTTGAATGGCAGTCACCTGCCCCAGCATCTGGACCTTCAATGCATCCACCTCAGCTTGTAGGTGTTTCAGCCTTTCATCCTCAGCACTGTTCCTGACAAAGGTCTCCATGAGAAGTGTCCTTAGCTCTTCCTGCCCCTTGGATAGATTCGGGAGGATTTTCCCGAACCTGGTCTCTTGAGCAAGAAAGTCCTGGTTGTCTTGTTGGGAAGCCATTGCTGAAATAAACAGCGGGAAAGGTAAGTGACCTGCAACAAGGGTACCTGTCATGCAATGATATGTATGATATGCATGCAATGTTTTCAAGGACCTCGCAGGGTAAACAAGGAAATTGTTAGCATTGGAAACTAGTGGCTTGATTGAAGGTACTTCATATTGTTGAGAGTCCTTCTTCAAGAGTCAAAGCTCACCATATCAAGTGGGTCATAGCCCCTGACTCGAGTTATCAACTTTGTTTTGATTTCCAGACAACCTTGGCTAGGGGAACCTTCTTCAAGAGTCAGAGCTCACCATATCAAGTGGGTCATAGCCCCTGACAACCTTGGCTAGGGAAACCTTCTTCAAGTGTCAAAGCTCACCATATCAAGTGGGTCATAGCCCCTGACTACCTTGGCTAGAGGAAAATAAATCCTCTTTGCCCCTTGCTGGGATAGTTGATTCACCATGCCCTGCATCACAAGCCCTTGAGATCCTTGAAATGGGTTAGGAGGTATGCAATGGTATGATGTTATGGTATGCATGGGGTAATGTGAGTAACCCTGTTATGAGTCCCAATTAAGGACTATAAACCAAAACCTGCAAGAAACTCAAGTAAAACTTGTCATGAGTCCCAATTAAGGACTAAAACAAAACCTGTAAGAAACTCGGTAAACCTTGTTATGAGTCCTAATTAAGGACTACAAACAAAACCTGCAAGAAACTCGGTAAACCTTGTTATGAGTCCTAGTTAAGGACTAAAACAAAAACCTGCAAGAAACTTAGTAAGCCTTGTTATGAGTCCTAGTTAAGGACTATAAACAAAACCTGCAAGTAACTTAGTAAACTTTGTTATGAGCCCCAATTAAGGACTAAAACAAACCCTGCAAGAAACTCAGGTGTCAGACAACAAGCATGCAAATAGTCAAGTACGAAGGCACACAAGTCACACAAGAGAAACCCTTAGAGTTTAGGCCAGCATGGGGTCTGGGTATTACCCTCTTGAAGTTGGTGGGCTCAACCTGTCCTATTAGAAGTAACCGGGTTCTAAGGGTCCCAATATCACGGGATTGCTTTCATTGTTCATCGTTTCGATTTAGCCACTGAACTGGCGACCGAAATATTCCAGGAAAGCAACCCTCAATTGAGTGTAGCATCGAGTATCAACCAACCTCGGACTGCACCAAAGTCAGTTATCTCACTACCCTAAAGAGGCCAAGATAGTTCAATTAAGGTTCCTAAGGTCTGTTGATGCTTCACGACACCACGCGGAGGCCCCGTACTCTCCTTGACTGAACTCAAGGGTTACCAGTACACACCAAAGTGCCACATCAACGTAGCAGACTGTTTCAACCATGTCGGTATACCCCGCACAGTTCCCTCACAGCCTTGTTGCTACTTTCTAAGAAGGTATCCCCAGATCCGGGTTAGGATCTATAGAACTCCCAAGACAGTCCCACAATAATAAAGCAAGCAAGGAAAGCAATTGAAAACACCGTGATCTTAGTCCTAAGGTACACCTCACTTTAAGTTTAATCCCCAGCAGAGTCGCCAGTTCTGTGATCGGTGGATCTGGAACTGACTGTTTAACGCTGGTTCGCGAAATGTCGCGGAAGCAAGAGTCGCCACCGTCTTTTATTTTCTCCAAATGGAAAGGACAAAAGCACAGAAAAATTCCTTATAGAGATTGCTCTCGGTTCGGGAGGTAGATTATAGAAAGGGAAGGTGTTAGCACCCTTTCTATCCATGGTTATCCATGGGCTCTTAGATACTTGCTCATTTGTGTTTTTCAAAAATGGTTTGTTTGCTTTTCAACTGTGGGTTTTAAAAAGTTTCTTTGAAAATTTCAGTTCGACTCTTGTATCGGTCCTCAAGAGTGTTTGAAAAATGCTTTCGAAAGCTTTTTGAAAATGTGTTGGTGTGAAAAGTATTTTTGATTTGTTTTGTTTTGAATTAGAGCAAGTATCCACGAGTCGTCTACCTACCCTAAGGAATTCGTCTGTGTAGATGTCCTTTAAAGTAGTGCCATCCCACCATGGAGAGGTAGGTAGCACCACCGTTGGAGGTGTTCGGGTCAATTCGAGGTTCGGGACATGGTGATCACCAGAGCAATGGGAAGACACCTTAGAAGCTACCCTCATGCCAGGTTCCCGGATCATGAGGACTTACTAAAACATCCTCTACTCGACGATCACCTTTCGAGGCAAGGCAACAGTGAGGCGTACCCTAAGGGTGGTGTGTGATTTGCGTGTCAGATTCATTTATTTTTGTCTTGTCAGGTTATTGGCGATCTAACGTTTTGTTTTTATTTTTGTCATTCATTCTTGCATGCATTTATTTAACAGTTAAAAAGTGCGGAAAGATAAAATTCCTAAACTATTACAAAGGCGCGGGTCCACATCGCCAAATTAAACCAGGACCCGATTTGACATAAAATAAAGAAATAAAATGCGGAAAATATAAAATGTCCGAGTTACATGGCTTGAGCAATTACATAATATTTGAAAGAAAATAAAACGCGCGAATTGAAATAAGATTGAAAACGAGGGCGTTGGACCCTTTTGAAGTTAAATTGAAATTAAAAATTAATTAATTATTTATTGAAATAAAAGAAGTGTTTTTTAGGTTTTTTTGCATTTATGAAATAAGAAAATTAAAATTAAAATTAAAAGAAACCCTAATTCTAAGTTATTTTTAATTATTTGAGAAAAATGTTAAAGTTTAACTTAATTTACTAAAGAATTTATGTACATGTTTATTTACAAAATAAATTAGTAATTAATAATAATAATAATGATGAGAAAATTATTTATTAAAAAAAATGATGAAAAAGTTAAAAACCCTAATTTCTACATATTTAATTTATTAAGAAAAATATTAAAGTTTTGAAACCTAAATTAATCTAATTAATTGTTTAAAGTTTATTTACAAAAATAATAATAGTAAAATTAATATTAATAAAATAAACATTTTTTTTATTTTTCTGTATTTTATATTTATTATGAAAATTATTTTATAGAATTAAAAGAAAACAATTAAAAAAACAATTAAAAGAATAAAAAGGAAAAACAAATAAAAATTAAAAATTGAGCAAACCATAGGGGGTGTCTGGCCCAAGGGGAGGTTTTTTGAAGTATTGACTCCTGAGTACCGTGGTCTGCATTCTTTGGCCATTGGATTGAGTTTCATGCATAAGTTGTTCTACTTTGGCCATTTGGCTTTTGGCTTTTGGCTTTTTGGCTTTTGGCCATTTGTGTTCTGGCTTCAACGTTCCCTTAATGTCTGGCTTAATGTCTGCCTCGCCATATATTGGTGTCATGCATAAAATGTTCTGTTTTGGCCATTTGGCTTTTGGCTTTTGGCCATTTGGCTTTTGGCCTCAACGTTCCTTAATGAACCTGCCTGAGATCCTGTCTAAATCTGCAGTGTTGAATCTCACAAACACATCAAATAAAATCATAAAAATTCAAATAAAACCAACATATGAAGAAATTTAACGTTTAGGCACAATATGGCATGTATGAATGATTATACCCTTTTGATCATGGAGATCAAATCAACCTTACCCTTACTGGAAAAGTAGTGACATGAATGCTTTTATGCCCTTTGGATCATGGAGATCAAGCCAGCCTTACCCTTACTGAAGAAGTAATAAGATGTTGGTTTGTAACTGAGATGGCTTTGTTTGTAGTGAGAGAGGGATTTGTAATAAGAATTTCAAGGTTTTAGGGTTCTTGAAAGAGTTTGATATTCCAACAGTGTTGTGGCAAAGTTTTTTCTCTCTTTTTTTCTTCCCTCTTTTTTCTTTTTTTCTCCTCTCTCTTTTTTTCTCCTCTCTCTTTTCCCTGGTTTGTGTGACAAGAAGGTGATTATATAGTGGAAATTAGGGTAAAGAAAATGGGCTTTGAATGTGCAATTGGGCCTCCAATATTCACTTGAATTCGTCACTTTCCAGGCTAAATCGCAGGGACTTAAGTGCATTTTTTGAAGTTGAAATGTGAAAACAAAATGTAGCCGACATCGAGAACTAACTCCTGTCCGAAAATCGACTCAATCGGATAAACGGTGAATTAGTTATGAATTTTTGAAGTTTCAGCTCAGACAAACTTATTTTGGGCTCCAGTGTCGGCTCTGACACGTTCTTCAATAAAAAACTGGTATTGATCGGTGCATAATTTGGTCTCGACTTTTGAAGCAAAGTTGTAGATCTATGAGTCAGTGACCTTGTGTAAAAATATGAGTCCAATCCGATAAAAATTGACCGAGTTATGAATTTTCGAAGTTTCGGCTCAGATGAAATAATATTCAGCATTCAGGATTTTCAGCGTGTCACGCACTCTGAGCAAAAAACGAAGGCCTTTTGAATACCGTTTGAACTCAATTCCTTCTGTGAAAATGTAGTCAACTCAATTTGTGAAATTTTGGCGCCGGAACCAGCTCGATACGATGAAAATCGACCAAGTTATGATTTTTTGAACATGACGCAAATAAACTTCTGTCACAAATTTTCTGCACGAAAATACCTGATAAATCCACATTTTTGAAGACCTTCTGATCGAAATTGGCTTCCAGCCGTGAGAGATGAAAACGTAGATGATGTCAAGACGGAATTTTGGCCACCGGAACGGGTTCAAAACGAGTCACGATCTTCAAGTTATGAATTTTTTAGCGCGTAAAAACTGCACTTTCAGCACACTTTTTCACTATATTTCTTCAAGAAAACTCACACATTCGGATACCTTCTTTAAAGAATTGACTCTTGAGCCGAACCTGAATTTGAGAATACGTTATCAGAGATATCTTGGCGAAAGAACACCTGAATATAACGCGCCGGGTTGGACTTGTAAATTTTCTTGAAATGTTTTGAGAAATATGGGAGGGCAAATTTTGGGGTACAACACCAGTCAAAATTAGGGTTTGGTTCCTTCAATAAATTTGAGGTTTTCAAGGGCTCAATCAAGTCATATATGCCTATATACATTGTCAAGCATCTACATGCCAAGTTTCAAGACTCACAGCATCAAGTTGCACAGTCAAAAGCCCTAATTGCTTCACAATCAACTGCAAGGGCAAAATGGTCATTTGACAGTCAAAAGTCAAAAATTTTGGTCAACATCTTATTTTGAAGCCACAATCATCATTTGATCAAGTCTTGATCATGATTACACAAGCATGGCTCAAAAATCATCAAGATGCAAAAAGTTTCTATTTTGGGACAGTAGAAAAGTCAACTGTAACTTGACCAAGGCATAACTTTTTCATGGTTCATAAGAAAAATCCCATCCAATGCTCATTTTGAAGGGGATGACATTTCCTACAACTCATCTTCACATTCCAAGTCCAAGAAATGCTCTCACAAAAAGTTATCAATTTCTACATTATAGGTCAATTTCAAAAGTCAACAAAAAGGCACTTTAAGTCAAAGACCATAACTTGAGATTGGTAAATCAAAATGACATGGGACCAAAGGCATTGGTTAGAGGACTTCAAGACCTTTCCAAAATGTCCAAGAACACGTTCATAGGATCAAAATGGAGCAAGATATGCATTGGAGAAGTTGGGAAAGTTTTGGGAATTTACAAAAGTCAACTTTGCCTAAAACACCTCATTTTTGCTAATGGGCCTCAAATTCTTTCTTGAAACATTGTCCAAGGCCTATGCACGACCCATTGAGAATAAATTGATTTATTTTCTTATTTTTAATTAATTAATTGATTTTTACTAATATTAATTCATTTAATTCATTTAATTGTAGGAAAATTCAAAAGATATTGTTTTCAAATCTTTTATGGAGCAAATATGACTAACACATGCTGAAGATTTCGTTTGCCAATCAAGGGGACCAAAATATCCAATTTTAGCAAGTTTTATCAATCAAAAATGTGCAAAAAAATTTGATTGAAATCAAAGATGCAAAACATAATTTCATGGATTCTTGGACAAAGATTGAACCCTAATTCCATTCCAATACATATATTGAACCTAAACCTAATGCCTCATACGTGCAAAAAACTATTGCAGAAGCCATAACCATATTGAATATTTTCAAGAAAATTGCCAAATCGAATTCAACCTTCCAGGCCAATTCAAAGCCCTTTCTTGATTCCAAGACATTGTTGGGACACTCAGGAACGCATAGCAATCCCAAACAAGCCTTGACACTCCAAGAACACGCAAGAACAAGTCACACGGTTTGGTTATATTTTCATAATCGTAAATCATAATTCATGCATTATTAATGTGATTTGTTGGTTGCTTTGCATTGCTATGACCTTTCTGAAGCTGATGGTATAGGTGAATTGAGTTATAGAGCCTTAAATCAAAAGACACCATTGGAGAAATCTAGGGTTTCGAAGCTTTGATTTTAGGGCTTTGCTGCACAAGTAAAATCAGAACTAATGATACCCATGGTTGAACTCAGAAGGACAAGACGAACTTAAACCAACCCTCGCGCCCTATTTATATAACCCAGAATCCTAATCCCTATTTTTCCTTTTGTTATTTTGTGGGGTTTAAAAACCCCCGCTATTTGTTTTGTTTTTACAGGCAAAAGGAAGAAGATGATTGCATGTTGATACAGGATTGGCTGGTTTGAATGGGACGCGCACTTTTTGTTAGGATAACGTATGAATGAATTTTACTATATTATAATTACTCATCACTATACTAACAGATGGAGCACCATGGCGTAGTGGAAAGTGAGGTGGACGTTCACCATTGGGACCTGGGTTCGATTCCCAGGTCCCCCAAAATAGTTCTATTATTTTTCATAACATCTTCACATGCAGCGCTTGTCAAGGATTCCACCATATACCCTCACAGATCAGCACGCCAAGTGTCTCAACAGACAAATCCAAAGGCCAAAGGATGATCCTCACCCTGATCCTCAGTCAACGCTGGTGCAGTTGATTGCAAGAGTCAAAAAGGCCTGATGTTTAATGGGCCAAATTGCTTCTTCAAACCTCCATTGGGCCATCAAACCCCCCCCCCCGGTTTTACTATTCTTTTTATTTTCTTTTTCCTTTTAATTCTTTTAACTAATTATTATTATTATTATTATTAACTAACAAATTAATTTTCATGATAAACTCATAATTAAATACTTAAAATATTTGTATTATTATTATTATTATTATTAAATTTCACCTTAATTGTTATTTTTGTAAATAAAATACTAACAAATTAATTAGTTTAAATTAGGTTCAATTTTGATTCTTTTTTATAAAATAAATTTAGAATTAGGGTTTCATTTGACTATTAAGTTCTTTTCTTTTTATTTTCATAAAAAACATAAAAAAACATAAAAAAAACATTTTTTCTTTTTAATTAAATAAGTAATTAGTAAATTAGGTTAATTTGAATTAATTGCAAAAAAGGACACAGCTCATATTTTCTCAAAAGGGTCAAAACCCTAAGGACGGTCCGATTCAATCTTTCGCGTGCATTTATTTTATTCTTATTTTAATCATATTTATGTATCTTCTCAAAGGATGTAATAGTAATTAGGATCTTTACCGCTTTCTTTAATTTTCCGCACTTTATTTACCAAACGGGTTTTTGTTTTTTGGCGATGTATAGACCCGCGCCTTGTAATAGAGTAGATTCATATTTCCGCACTTTATTTTCCGCACTCTTAACTGTTAATATGCCTGCAAGACTGTATGCCAAATAAAATTAATCCGTAGATCACCAAAATGCATGTACAAAGATAAACATAAACTGAAACAACACACAAGCACATGCCACTCCTAGGGTACGCCTCACTGGTTGCCTCGAACGTGGTCGTCAAGTATAGGGTGTCTTAGAGGTTTCCCTCCTGTCTAAGATCCAGTTGCCTCGAAACGGTTTCCTCGGATAAAAAAGGATCTAGGACATTAGGGTTACTTCTAAGGTGTCCTACTATTGCTTCGGTGACCACACTGTCCCTATAATCGAATTGACCCGAATACCTCCAACGACGGTACTTCCTACTTCCCAATAGTGGGATAGTACTGTTTAAAGGACTCTTACACAGCCTAATTCCTTAGAGTAGGTAGATTCTCATGGGTACTTGCTCTTTCAAACAAACAAAACAATTTTTCACACTGACACTTTCAAAAGGTTTTCAAGCAAATTTTTCATACACTCTTGAGGACAGATACAAGAGTTACTTAGAAATTTTTCAAACGAAACTTTTTCAAAACCCACACACACTTGAAAAGCAAACAAATTTTTGAAAACATAAGAGTAAGTACCTAAGAGCCCATGGATAACCATGGATAGAAAGGGTGCTAACACCTTCCCTTTCTATAAATCTACCTCCCGAACCGAGAAACATTCTCAAAGAAGTAATTTTGTTGTGCTTTTGTCCTTTCAATGTTGGAGAACATAAAAGACGGTGGCGACTCTTGCTTACCGCGACATTTCGCAAACCAGCTTTAAACAGTCAGTTCTATTTCCACCGATCACAGAACTGGCGACTCTGCTGGGGATATTATAAAGTGAGGTGTACCTTAGGATTAGATCATACTTATGTTTTCAATTGCTTGTTTTGATTGCTTTTATATTTGTGGGCATTGCATCGGAGTTTCATAGATCCTAACCCGGATCTGGGGAATACCCTTTTAGGTAGCATAAGCTGTGAGGGACCTGTTCGGCATAGACCGACACGGGTGAAGCAGTGGCTACATTGGTGTGGCACCTTGGGCTGTACTGATATCCCTTGTATTGCAACGAGGAGAATATGGGTCTTCTGAGGAGTCATTAAGCACCAACCGACCTTAGAACCCTAAATTGACCCAACTTGGCCATAGAACAGTAGAAGTATGCTACACCCATGGAGGCTAAACTCTCGCGATGGTTCTGGCTGCAAGAAAAGATTGTGACGCTGGAGTTATGACCGATTGAGGGTAGTCAGTGATATTGGGATCCTCTAGAACCCGGTTACTTTTGATGGGACAGGTCTTAACCAACGGAACTGAAAGAGGGTAGTACCCGAACTTCATGCTGGCCTAAACTCTAAGGGCTGTCTTGTGTGACTTGTGTGCCTTATCATGTGGGCCTTATGTGAATATTTGTGGTGTGCTTTATCATAACATCATACCATCATACCATTGCATGCATCCTGCATAAGGACTGACCCATTTCAAAGACAAGAGGGTTTCATCTTTGCTCTGTTTTGTAGGACATTATGATGCCTGTGCGAAGGAATACTATCCGGCTCAATTTTGTTCACCCACCTGATTTGCTCAAAGAATTAGTTGACAGAATTCCAAATACTACTTCCTTCATCCAGAGGCATGGTTCTCTTCTCGGTTTAGTCACTTCAAAGTGGGACCAACAACTGATGAGTGTCCTGACCCAGTTTTACGATCCGCTATATCATTGCTTCACCTTTCAAGACTTCCAGCTGGTCCCTACCCTGGAAGAATTCTCTGATTTGCTTGGTATCCCTGTTTTATAACAGACTTTCTTCACTGGTTGGGAAAAGACTCTTAGACTTGAGGAAATTGCAGCAACCCTTCCTTTGACCAACAAGGAGGTAATGGATAACTGGGTGACTAGAAGTGGAGTTAAGGGCTTTTTGGCTAAGTTTCTTATTGGTAAAGCTAATAGTTTCTGGAATGACTTAGACTTTAGGGCGTACGAAGACATTCTGGCTCTCTTAATCTATGGTCTGGTATTGTTTCCAAATCCTGATAACTTTATTAATGTCAATGCCATAAGGATCTTCATGTCTCAGAACCCTGTGCCCACTCTCTTGGGCGATATCCTGCAACAACTCTATGCTCGTACTGCCCGAAGACGGGGAACTCTGTGGTGTTGTGCTCCTTTGTTAGTGAGGTGGTTTATTTCGCACCTCCCTAAGTTCGTGCTGAAGAACAAAGAAGGAAGGGGCTGGGCTCATAGGTTAATGTCTCTCACTGATAATGACATCATTTGGACTCTCAGAGGTTTGGATGAGGTAGCTGTTATTGATCGTTGCGGAGAATATCCTAATGTTCCATTGATCGGTACCCAAGGAGGAATCTCTTATAATCCATGTCTAGCTCTCCGTCAGTTTGGAAGGGCCAGAAGAGCATGACCTCATGAGATGTTGGTGCCTCACATCAGTTTTGAGTTTCAGGTAGACAGTGACGAGCTGCGTCGTAGATTCATCAAGGCTTGGGACAGAATTCACAAAGCTGACCCACATGAGTCGGGACCGAAGACTTCTCTACCAATGGAATCCTACTACAGATGGGTCTGCATCCGTGCTCAGAGGTTAGGTATGCCATACGAAGCTGTCAGGCCTATCATTCTGGAATTACCTGATAAAGACGGGGTTCCTCCAACTGTTCTCCCTCCTCAGATACCCACTGATGTTGATACACTAAAGAGGTCTTGGGCGCAACTACAGGAAGAACGAGATTCTTATCGGGAAAGGTTCAACGAGCAGGAACAGAAAATCCAGAAGCTGACCAAGCAATTGGAGAACGAATGAACCCTGAATGACTATATTCGCTCTGAGAAGAGGAGGCCATGGGAGCAGTGATGGGCCTTGGATGTTTCTTTTACAGCTTTCATTTCCTTTTCAGTATTTTCATTTATGTAACGCCTAAGGGCAATTTCCTGAACAATTCAAAGTTTAATCTAATGAAGTGTGTTTCCTTTTTTGTTTACAGAGTTGAATCCTGATTGTCTTTGAAAACATAAATCATACGCATTCCATGCATCACATGCATAACAGGTACTCTTTTCTACAGGTTGCTTAATCTTCTTCGCTGTTTATTTCAGCATGTCATCATGAATCCTGAATCATCTACTGAACAAGCTATCAAGGCCCTCCAGGCCCAGAACGCCCAGTTTCAAGAGCTGGTCATGAACTTAGCCCAGGGTCAGCAGGAATTGAAGACTCTGTTGTTGAAGAAGAAGAAGAAGAGGACTGTGATGTTCAACACTGGACGGAGGTTCGGGAATACACTGCAAAATGAGGCTGATCAGGCTGCTTCCTCTATAGGGAAAGACAGTCCCCAAGAGGGAAGGGTTCCTAGTCCTGTGGTCTCCGACAACGAGACAGATTTCAATGACGAATAGTAGCCTCCTGCTGAGGACAGGTACAAACAACTAGAGGATCGTCTGAGTGCTATGGAGATCCAACATGTGCCCGGATTGGATTTTGGTGATCTAGGTTTATCTTCTGGGGTGGTGATCCCACACAAGTTCAAGGCACCTTCTTTTGCGAAGTATGACGGGGCTTCCTGCCCTAAGCTGCACCTCCATTCTTATGTGAGGAAGATCCAACCATATACTGCAGACAAGAATCTATGGATCCATTTCTTCCAGGATAGCCTTTCAGGGGCTCAACTCGAGTGGTTCTTTTAGCTGGATGGAGCCAGTATTCGAAACTGGGAGGACTTGGCTACTGCATTTTATAAGCAGTATCAGTATAATGCCGACCTCGCTCCTACACGTACCCAACTCCAGGGTATGTCGCTAGGATTGGGAGAAGGTTTTAAGGAGTACACGCAAAAGTGGAGAGACCTGGCTAGCAGGGTGCAGCCACCATTGACTGACTGTGAACTCGTGGACATGTTCTTGGGGACCCTGTCTGGTCCATTCTTTAACCACCTGATTGGTAATTCTTCTGCAGGGTTCACAGACCTCATTCTGACTGGTGAGAGGATAGAAGCTGGTATTAAGTCGGGGAAGATACAGAAAGGTGCATCCTCAAGTTCTGAAAAGAAGCCTTTCAAGAAAGAATCTAGTGCTGTGTATGGTCCCAGAAGACAAAATAAACCGGAACGCCGCCAAGCTGTCAACGCGGTGGTAATTTCAAAGTCTGCTGCCGTTCCTTGGCAATATAACCAACCAAGGGGTGAGAGACCCAAAAGGAAGTACACTCGGCTCAGTATGACCCTCTCTCAGATATTGCTGCAACTACTGTCAACCAATCTGGTAACTGTCAAAGAAGCTCCGAAGGTAGTGAATACAACCTCTCCAAAATACAACCCCAATGCCCGCTGCGCTTATCACTCTAATAGCCCGGGGCATTCTACTGATGATTATTGGGCTCTGAGGAATAAGGTTCAAGACCTTATTGATGCTAAAGAGGTACATTTCGAGGCGCCCGAAAGGCCCAATGTGGTGACAGCTCCCATGCCTAACCATGGAGTAAATGCTATTAGGGATGACGACGGCGTGGAGGAATCGGAATTCGACAGCTGGATCTACCCAACGACCAACGGTGGACTGAACAACTGGACTGCCAAAGACTACATACCTATTACTTTTGTCACTCAGTAATGAACTCCTTTGTTTTAAATTTGTAACGAACAATAATTTGAAACTTTATGGCCTGGTGTCTTACCCGGGGCACCGTGGCTTCATTTGTGAGGGCTTATTACTTGTCATTTTCATATATCATGAATAAAAGCATTGGACGTTTTTCGCATTTCAAATCTTGCGCTCCTTTTCTTTATTATATATATTGCAAAACATCTATATTTACACACACTCACCTATACAAGTTCCAATCCACTCTGGATCTCACTGGTAACGACTCTACTACTGCCAGTTATGACTTCGAAAATCCGATCAACTTAGCCGAAGACGAAGGTGAAGATGATTGCGAAGTGCCTGGTGAACTTGAAAGACTGCTACTCCAGGAAGAGAGGGCCATTCAACCACATGAAGAGCCAGTGGAAACGGTAAATCTGGGTACCGAGACAGACATAAAGGAAGTCAAGATTGGTGCCAATCTGGAGGCTAGTGTGAAACAACGGTTGATTCAGATGTTGCATGACTACGTGGAAATCTTTGCTTGGTCTTACGAAGACATGCCCGGGTTGGATACTGACATTGTGGTTCATCACTTGCCTACTAAGGAAGAATGCCCTCCGGTTAAACAGAAGGTCTGCCGTATGCGTCCAGAGATGTCCGAGAAAATCAAAGCTGAGGTTATGAAACAATTTGACGCCGGTTTTCTAGAAGTGACTTCTTACCCTCAGTGGGTTGCCAACTTGGTTCCAGTGCCGAAGAAAGATGGTAAGGTCAGAACGTGTGTTGATTACAGGGATTTGAATAGGGCGAGCCCTAAGGATGATTTCCCTCTACCTCACATCGACGTTCTAGTGGACAACACTGCTCAGCACAAAGTATTCTCCTTCATGGACGGCTTCTCCGGTTATAATCAGATCAAGATGGCTTCCGAAGACATGGAAAAGACTACCTTTGTTACTCAGTGGGGCACCTTTTGCTACAAGGTCATGCCTTTTGGGTTGAAAAATGCTGGGGAAACCTACCAACGTGCCATGGTTGCTTTATTTCATGACATGATCCATCACGAGATCGAAGTATATGTCGATGATATGATTGCAAGGTCCCAAACTGAGGAGGAACACCTTGACCATCTACAGAAGTTGTTTGACCGTCTGAAGTTGTACAAGCTGAGGTTGAACCCGAACAAGTGCACATTTGGGGTGAGATCTGGAAAACTGCTAGGTTTCGTCGTGAGCGACAAAGGCATTCAAGTGGACCCTGCCAAGGTGAAAGCCATACAAGAGATGCCAGTTCCCAAGACAGAGAAAGAAGTCAGAGGCTTTCTAGGACGGCTGAATTACATTGCCCGATTCATCTCGCATCTAACTGCTACCTGTGAACCAATCTTCAAGCTACTGAAGAAAGATCAAGTAGTACGTTGGAACGATGAATGTCAGGCCACTTTCGACAGAATCAAAGAGTATCTCTAAGAACCACCCATTCTTATGCCACCGGTTGAAGGGAGACCTCTAATCTTATACTTGACAGTACTTGACAATTCAATGGGGTGTGTGCTGGGTCAGCATGACGAGTCTGGCCAAAAAGAGCATGTTATTTATTACCTTAGCAAAAAGTTTACCGACTGTGAGACCCGATACTCACTGCTCGAGAAAACTTGTTGCGCTTTGGTATGGGCTGCTCGCCGGCTGAGACAGTATATGTTGACTCACACTACTCTGTTGATTTCAAAAATGGACCCGATCAAGTACATATTCGAAAAGCCTGCCTTGTCCGGAAGAATAGAAAGATGGCAGATGATCTTGACAGAATACGACATCCAGTACACGACTCAGAAAGCAATCAAGGGAAGTGTGTTGGCAGACCATTTGGCACACCAGGAAGTGGACGATTACCAGTCCATGAACTTTGAATTTCCAGACGAGAATATCATGGTAGTGACTGATTGTGAAGTACCTGGACCGGATGAAGGACCTGAGGAAGGATCCCGATGGTCTATGCACTTTGACGGAGCCTCAAACGCTTTGGGTAACGGTGTTGGCGCCGTGATCATATCCCCTAAAGGCACTCATACTCCACTCACTGCTCGGCTATGTTTCAACTGCACCAACAACATGGCAGAGTATGAAGCATGTATCATGGGTCTTCAAGCTGCAATTGACTTAAGGATCAAGTTTTTGAGTGTCTTCGGAGATTCCTCTCTCGTGATCAGTCAGATCAAAGGCGAGTGAGATACGAAACACCCAAATCTTATTCCCTACAAGGAGTATGTATTGACATTGATCCCCCATTTCGAAGAGATAACCTTTGAACACTTCCCAAGAGAGGAGAATCAGTTGGCGGACGCGCTAGCTACGATGTCTTCCATGTTCAAAGTCAAATGGGACAACGAGGCTCCCCGGATCATTATCTGGAAATTGGATGAACCTGCATATTGCTGTGATCTTGAGACTGAAGAGGTAACTGAAAAACCTTGGTATCATGGAGTGAAGAGGTACTTGGAAGCTCAAGAATACCCCGAGGGTGCATCTATTAATGACAAGAAATTTCTGAGAAGGTTCGCGGCAAAGTTCTTCCTCAGCAATGGAATTCTATACAAGCGAAACCATGATTCAACCTTACTGCATTGTGTGGATAAAACTGAAGCAGAAAAGATCATGGCAGAGCTGCATGAGGGTACCTTCGGAACACACTCCAGTGGACATACCATGGCGAAGAAAATCCTTCGGGCAGGATATTTCTGGTCCACAATGGAAGCTGACTGTTACCAACATTCTTGGACGTATCACAAATGCCAGATATATGCAGATAAGGTGCACATTCCTCCAGTTCCTCTGAACGTCTTAACAGCACCTTGGCCTTTTGCAATGTGGGGCATTGATATGATCGGTGAGATCAGACCTACGGCATCCAACGGGCATCGCTTCATCCTGGTAGCGATTGATTACTTCACAAAGTGGGTCGAAGCAGCTTCCTATGCTACTGTAACCAAGAACGTCGTGGCACGGTTCATTCGGCATAACCTGATCTGTCGATACGGTGTACCAGAAAGGATCATTACGGATAATGGTACCAATCTTAACAATAAGATGATCACTGAGCTCTGCGAGCAATTCAAGATACAGCACCACAACTCTTCTCCTTACCGGCCGAAGATGAATGGGGCTGTCGAAGCGGCAAATAAGAATATTAAGAAGATTGTGCAGAAGATGACAGTGACCTACAAAGATTGGCACGAGATGTTACCGTTCGCTCTTCATGGGTACCGTACCTCAGCACGAACGTCAACAGGGGAAACACCCTTTTCCTTGGTCTATGGCATGGAGGCAGTCTTGCCTATTGAAGTCCAGATACCCTCTCTCCGGATAATGAAGGATGCAGGTTTGAGCGAAGATGACTGGATTCAGACTCGGCTTGATCAATTAAACCTGATTGACGAAAAGAGACTCACCGCTATTTGTCATGGTCAAACGTACCAAAAACGGATGATCAAGGCTTTTAACAAGAAAGTCAAACGACAAGAGTATCAAGTTGGAGACCTGGTAATCAAGCGCATCATTCTTCCTCAAAATGATCCCAGGGGAAAATGGACCCCTACGTACGAAGGACCATTTTTGGTTAAACATATCTTCTCAGGAGGAGCTATGATTCTTACTACCATGGATGGTGACGACCTCCCTCACCTCGCCAATGCAGACATAGTAAAAAAATACTACGCGTGATAAAAGACCCACTAGGTTGACACACCTAGGCAAAAATAAGGGCTTCCCGGCGAACCAAAAGGGTTCGGGCAAAAATAAGGGATGAAATGAAAAAAATTTGTACACCCGGCAAGTCGAAAACCTGAAAAGGCGGCTTGGGCAAAAATGGGTATCCCGGTGGACTGAAAACCCGAAAGGGCGGTCCAGGCAAAAATTAGGGATTAAAGCGTAATACTATGTCTCATTGGATCACTTGGCATCCAGAATTCGATATCAACTATTAGGTTCAGACGGCATCGATCAATCAGCTTCATCTTCAACTGAGCAGCAAAGTGATGAGACGCTTGAAGATATAAAGGCGATAGCAGAGTTGGAACCTAGTGGGATTATTGTTTTCACATAGCTGTTTTGCTTTCCCTTGTACAAATTGTATAAAACTCTATTTTGTCCGGCGGCGTTCTCTTACTAGGACGTCAGTCTCTTGTACACAAAAACGCCTATTTACAGGCAAATTCCAAAAATCAATACAAATTCACTTTTTCAGACAAATTGCCAATTATTTTTCCTTTTTCTGTTTTGTTTTGCGAAGAACGTCCAATGTTCATTTTTGATATATGAATTTGACACTAATTGCTAACTCATAAATACTTGCATGCGAAACAAAGGACTAATTACAGGTGACATCAGAAACAGGGGCAATAATGAGTTGTCTAAGCGATCTAGTTGCTCTGTCCATCAAGGTACCAAGGTAAGTTCAGCTGAGGAACATGACCAAGATACCTTCACTCCACGCAGAGTAAGACAGATTTCAGCAATACTCTCTCTAAGCAGAGTTGGTCTCCAATCAGCCCCGAGAAGGCACAGTGTCTCCAACAAGTCAGCAACACTCTCCCCAAGCAGAGTTAGTCCACTGTCAGCCTTAAGGAAGTTGGGTACCCCCAAAAGATCTCAATATTCCCCAGCGGAGTATACAGATGTTCCTAAGCAAGCATCCCCGGCAGTCTTAGTATAAGATTGTTCCCTGGCGGAATACCAGACACCCCAGTGAGCTACTTCCCCAGTACAGTCCAAAAGTTTCTCCAGGAGAGTTGAATCAATCTCCCAGTAAGATTCTGGAAGCTTATCCCCAGTAGATTCTGGAAGCTTATCCCCTGCGAAGTATGAACGTCTCTCCCCGACCATATTCAAAGCTTATTCCCCACCAGAGCTTATAAATGGGTTATCCTCAGCTAATTACCACAGAAAGATCGTCCTCAGCGAAGTTCTTCCTATCCCCCCAGCGGAGTTCATTAATTCCCCAACAGAGCTTATCAACGGAATCCCCAGCGGAGTTCCCATCAAAACCTCAGCGAAGTATCTCTTCCCACAGAGTAATTCCCCGCAGAGTAATCTCTTCAACAAATTTATTCCCCTAATGGAGTCATCTTCTCCTACCGGTTTATTCTTGCAACCATCATCCCCAGCGGAAACGAAGAACTCTACTCTTCAACATCAGCCCAGGATTCAAGCTCCCGGCAGTCGTCAAAGATTTATTTTCCTAGACGAAAATACATTCATAAACATCACATTATCATACACCATGACGCATGTATATACGCATCATAAACACACAATCTCATTTATTCTTGAGAACATCATGACATCATGCATTTCATACATCATGACATTGCATACAACTGATGTTTTGCCTTTTTAGGAAAAAGGTCAATACAAAGATGATTACGATCAACTGTCGCAATTCCAGATTCGATTCCTGTATCCAGCCAGGGCATATCTGTGAGTGATCTGATTGTAGATTCGATACCTGTATCCAGCCAGGGCATATCTGCATAAAGAGTTTAGAGATTTGATTCCTGTATCCAGCCAGGGCATATCTGTAGACGACTAATTCCAGATTCGATTCCTGTTATTAGAACAAAGTTTGAATCTACTACCCTAAGTTTAAGTTTTGATGATAACAAAATGAAAGGATATATTAATTATGTGATTCATGTAAGAACTATTTGCTACCTAAAATATTACCTTCAATTTTGCAGAAACTTTGATAGGTATCAGCAAGAGTACACTTAATCAGCATCAGAATATTAGTTATCAACATCAGCATCAGAAGATGCTATATCAGAATACCAGAATCAGAAGAACAATTCACGCGTATGCTGAAGCTTGATGAACAGAACTGCGCTCAACACTCTGATAAAGACAACAACAGTTCATCAGCACTTAAGCAGAGTCAGAATGAGCCAAAGCCAGAATACGCTTTAAGTAGCAACGGTACTGTGCATTCAAAGCGAATTATTACCAACGGCATCATTCCAGACAAGATCTTCTTAATAAGGAAAGTTTGTTATTGGCATTGAATCAAGATTATTGCTCCAACGTTCAACAATTTCAGTGCTATATAAACAAGACAATGAAGATTGAATTGGCTAATGCTCTACATCAAATTACACGCATAAAAGCTAATCATCATCTTCCTTCTCTCAGTTTGCTAAAAGCTCCAAAAATTCCTTACTCAATATTTTAGCAGTCTAGTTTCCATAAGCCTAAGTTGTGTAATATCACAGTTGTGATAAACAGTTTTGTAGAAAACACTCACACACCTAGATTTCTCTTCTTTGTAAGAACGTGATTCCTTGACAAACCGGTTTGTGGTTTGCATCAAGAAGGCTCTAGCAGTTGCTAAAGCAGATTGTAATATTCAGTTGAATATAGTGGATTAAGACCTCGTTGGAGAGAGGCGAAATCACCTTGACGGGTGGACTGGAGTAGTTTGAGATCAAACGAACCAGGATAAAAATATCGTGTTCATTGCATTGATTTTCAATTTTACAATTCAACCCCCCTTCTTGTGTTTTTCACTTCTTCAATTGGCATCAGAGCGCCTGGTTCTGAGCTAAAACACTTAACCGTGTCAGTATAAGATCCAGCGTCAGAAAAACACAATGGCAGGAACTTATTCTCACACCAGCAATGACAACCATGAGGACAGAGACAGATTCAGCGGCAAACCTCCAGTCTTTGATGGAGAAAATTTTGATTACTGGAAAGACAGAATTGAAAGCTTCTTTCTGGCACATGATGCTGATCTGTGGGACATGGTGACAGATGGATACACGCACCCTGTTAATGCAAGCGGTCAGAAGATTGATAGGAAAATAATGTCTGACCAACAAAAGCGTGACTTCAAGAATCACCACAAGGCCAGAACCATCCTTCTCAGAGCCATCTCGTATGCTGAATATGAAAAGATCTCCAACAGAGACACAGCAAAGAACATGTTTGACTCACTCAGAATGACGCATGAGGGCAACGTTCAGGTCAAAGAAACTAACGCTCTGGCGCTCATTCAGAAGTATGAGGCATTCAAAATGGAAGAAAGTGAATCCATTGAAACAATGTTCTCAAGATTCCAGATTCTGGTAGCTGGTCTCAAGGTTCTGGACAAAGGTTACTCTACTGCTGATCACGTCAAGAAAATCATCAGAAGC
This sequence comes from Vicia faba, assembly GCA_948472305.1. Lineage (NCBI taxonomy): Eukaryota > Viridiplantae > Streptophyta > Magnoliopsida > Fabales > Fabaceae > Vicia > Vicia faba. The sequence continues at coordinate 406,368,190 of OX451740.1, read as the reverse complement.
TTACCCAAGCAGTGGAGGCCAATGGTTACAGCTCTGAAGCTAGCAAAAGATCTCAACAAAATTTCTCTGGAGGAACTTATCAGCTCCCTCAGAAGTCATGAGATAGAGCTAGAAGCTGATGAACCCCAGAAGCAAGGTAAGCCTTTAGCATTAAAATCTAACAAAAAATCCGAGTCTAAAGTTTTGCAGGCAGTTGAAGAAACATTTGATGGATCCTCATCAGAAGAAGACGAACTCTCCCTCCTCTCCAGAAGAGTGAATCAACTGTGGAAGCAGAGGCAGAGGAAGTTCAGGAATCCCAGAAGATCTGATCAGAACGAGTCTTCTTCCAGATACAGAAGGACAGATTCTTCCTCTGGATACAGAAGATCTGAAGGCTCCTCAGGAAGCAGAAAGCCAAACACCAAGGACATCATCTGCTATGAGTGCAATGAGCAAGGACACTACAAGAGTGACTGCCCAAAGCTTCAGAGGGAAAATCCCAAAAAGAAGTTTGGAAGAGAAAAGAAGAAAAGTCTCATGGCTACATGGGATGACTCTGACTCGTCTGAAGCTGACTCAGAATCAGATGATGAGAGAGAAAACATAGCTCTCATGGCCGACATTTCAGAAGATAGTGAAGCTTCTGAATTAGACTCAGAATCAGATACTGAAGAGGTATTTCCTGACTTTGCAGTTAACTTTACCAAGGCTGAACTTGATGAAAGCCTTAATGAAATTCTGGAAAGGTATCAGCTGATTAGAGTTAAATTCAGAAACCTGAAAAGGAATCTTGAATCTGACTCTAATAAGACTGAGAGTCTTAAATTGGAGAATTCTGAGCTGAGAAATAAAATTTCAAAATTAGAAAATACTTTACAAAACTCTCAGAAGGAACCAATTTCTGAAACTCCCAGCAGCGCTGATGAGATCATCAAGGAGTATGATCACAGTTTCCAGAAGTTCCTTGCTAAAAGCATAGATAGAAGCAAAATGGCTTCAATGATCTATAGAGTTAGCAGAAACGACAGGAAGGGAATAGGATACCAAGGTAAGGTTCCTACACCAAAGAATGTCATGGATTTAACCATTAAACACACTCCTCTGAATTCACATTTTGTGTATGGTCACACACATGATATCAAATACACTAGCAGTAAGTACTCTATGAAACCAAAATTCAACCAGAGTTTTGGTAAATCTAACAAATCAGGACCCAAGAAAATCTGGGTACCTAAGGACAAAATAATACATGTTGCAGATATCTTTAGCAGCAAATCAGAAACACCAGTCATGGTACCTGGACTCTGGCTGCTCGCGACACATGACGGGAAGAAGGCATATGTTCCAAAGCCTGGAACTTAAGCCTGGAGGCCACGTTGGCTTTGGAGGCAATCAGAGGGGAAAGATCATTGGCTCTGGAACTGTAGGTAATGTAAATCTTCCCTCTATTAATAATGTTCTGCTAGTAGATGGATTAATGCATAATCTGTTATCCATAAGTCAATTAAGTGATAACGGTTATGATATAATATTTAATCAAAAATCATGTAAAGCTGTTAGTCAGAAAGATGGGACTATCCCGTTTAATGGAAAGAGGAAAAACAACATTTACAAAATCAAACTTTCTGAACTGAAAAGTAAGAATGTAAAGTGTCTTCTGTCTGTTAACAACGAGCAGTGGATCTGGCACAGAAGATTGGGGCATGTTAGTATGAGAAGAATATCTCAGATTAACAAACTCAATCTGGTCAGAGGACTTCCTAATTTGAAGTTCAATTCAGATGCTCTGTGTGAAGCATGTCAGAAAGGCAAGTTTGCAAAACCTTCTTTTAAATCTAAAAATGTTGTTTCTACCTCTAAGCCATTAGAACTTCTGCACATTGACTTATTTGGACCAGTTAAAACTGCTTCAGTCAGTGGCAAGAAGTATGGGTTAGTAATCGAGATGACTATAGCAGATGGACATGGGTAAAGTTCTTAAGACACAAGGATGAGTCACACTCTGTGTTTGTTACCTTCTGTAACCAAGTTCAGAATGAAAAGGATCTTAGAATCGTAAAAGTCAAAAGTGATCATGGTGGAGAGTTTGAAAACAAAGATTTTGAGTCATTCTTTAATGACAGAGGCATTCTGCATGATTTCTCTTGTCCTAGAACTCCCCAACAAAATGGAGTTGTAGAACGAAAGAACAGAACATTGCAAGAAATGGCCAGAACCATGATCAATGAGACAAACGTTGCTAAGATCTTCTGGGCAGAGGCAATAAACACAACGTGCTATATTCAGAATAGAATCTCAATAAGACCTATTCTGGAAAAGACTCCATATGAATTGTGGAAGAACAGAAAGCCCAACATTTCATATTTTCATCCATTTGGATGTACCTGTTTTATGTTAAATACAAAGAATTATTTGAACAAGTTTGACTCTAAAGCACAGAAGTGTATTATGTTAGGATACTCTGAACGCTCAAGAGGGTACAGAGTATGCAATACAGAAACACAGATTGTGGAAGAATCAATCAGTGTTCGTTTTGATGATAAGCTTGACTCTGAAAAGTCAAAGCAGAATGAAGTTTTTGCAGGTATGGAAATTGAATTTACAGGTTCTGAAGACAAGTCATCAGAAGCTCTCAACACAAACACTCCTTCAACGTCTGAAAGGAGCACTGCTAGCAATCCTACAACAGCTGCTGATCAACCTCAGAAGAGATTACCCAGAAGCAGCTTGGATCACCCAGAAGAAACTATCCTAGGAAGAAAGGAAGATCCAATCAGAACAAGAGCAAGCTTCAGAAACTCTGAAGAAACCCTCATGGGACTTGTGTCTCTGATTGAACCTTCTTCTATTGATGAAGCACTTCTGGACAACGACTGGATTCTGGCAATGCAAGAAGAGCTGAATCAATTCACCAGAAATGACGTATGGGATCTTGTTCCCATACCAAAAGGATTCAACGTCATTGGAACAAGATGGGTGTTCAGAAACAAGCTAAATGAACAAGGTGAAGTCATCAAAAACAAAGCACGACTGGTTGCACAAGGTTATAGTCAGCAAGAGGGGATAGACTATACATAAACCTTTGCTCCAGTCGCCAGGTTAGAATCTATCAGACTTTTAATTTCATTTGCTGTTAATAGAGGCATCACTCTGTATCAGATGGATGTCAAAAGTGCATTCTTAAATGGTTATATAGAAGAAGAGGTTTATGTGCACCAACCCCCTGGTTTTGAAAATACAAAACATCCAGAACATGTTTTTAAACTAAAGAAGTCACTATATGGTCTGAAACAAGCTCCCAGAGCTTGGTATGAAAGACTAAGTAACTTTCTGTTAGAAAATGAATTGACCGGAGGGAAGGTGGACACTACCTTATTCTGTAAGTCAGTTAAGAATGACATCTGAGTCTGTCAAATTTATGTTGATGATATTATTTTTGGTTCTACTAATCCTTCTCTTGGAAGAAAATTTGCTAAGTGTATGCAGGCAGAATTTGAGATGAGCCTCATGGGGGAACTGAAATTCTTTCTAGGAATTCAGATCAATCAAACTCCAGAGGGAACTTACATTCATCAGAGCAAATATATCAGAGATCTTCTGAAGAAATTTGACCTCTCAGAATGTAAGCCATCAAAGATTCCAATGCATCCCACGTGCATTCTGGAAAGAGAAGAGGTAAGCAAAAAGGTAGAACAGAAAGTCTACAGAGGTATGATTGGCTCTCTCCTTTATCTAACAGCTTCAAGACCTGATATATTATTCAGCGTATGTATATGTGCTAGATTCCAATCAGGAATTTTTTTTATTAATAACCATGTATTAAAAAAATATTTCGCAAATAACCGGGTTTCGGAAAAAATTACGAAAATAACCATGTTTCAGATGGCTCCACAAAGGAGGAGCCATCTCAATTGGCGCATGCACCTAGGGTTTTGCCCTAGGCGCCATCTCACTTGGCGCCTCCCTTGTCTTTTAGCCAAGTGAGATGGCGCATGCTCCTTAAAAATGAGAGGAGGCGCCATCTCACTTGGCACCTAGGGCAAAACTAGGGTTTTTTGCTATTTTATAAATAATTTGTCCGTTTCTTTGAAATTTCTCACACTTTCTCGCACTGTATTTTTATTTTGTACTCCGTTATTTACGTAATGACGTCGCCTATGATTTTGAGCAGAGATGGTTACGTTATATTCTCCGCCACGAAACCTGCGATGAAAATGAAATTCTGGCACATTCACTCCATGGAGCGTCTGAAGCGGGAGTTGATGCGGTGGCTAGATGGAGACATCGCGGAGGGGGAAAAAATTCGAAGGATCTAGCGAAAACGAACAACAACCTCGCATGCGACAGGAAGACCTAATGTGTGGTTGGAGGAAGTCAAAACAGACAGTGATGTAATGCTGATGATGCATGGGTCAGATGAAATTGTGTTAACAGTTGTAATTTCCTAGATTGAATATCATTAATCATTGTTGTACGCGAAAACCCTAATGTAATTTCCTATATTGAATTTCTTAAATTGTGTTAACAGTTTTATTAACGGAAAACCCTAATGTTTACAACACAAATATTGAAAAGATTTATTGTATTACAAAATTTATGTGGTCGAGCCAGACGCCCGATTCGGACAGTTTTTGCGATTGTGTCCGACCTGACGGCATAAACCACACTTTCTTTCCAACCTGTCAAGATCGTCCATTTCTGTTATGATGCGCCTGCTTTTGGGACGACCCTTCTTGTTCCTTCGCATTTGGTCATTGTGCCAAACTATATCGCCGTTGTATTCAGGCCAATAGTCCGGTTTTGCCACCAAAGGAAAGTTGTTGTTGTAAACAGTGAGCAACGTTTCAGATTTATAAACGTTTGAGAGTAGTTGAAGCGCGTCTTGATGGGTATGAGCACAAGCGGCAATGACATGAGAGCAAGGCATACGAAATGCTTGAAACCTGCCACAATCGCACCATTGAGAAGGTAAAATGACCCTGTATTCTTGTCTTGCCAGGCCTTCATTGTGGTCGATTGTCTCTTTCACAATGAAGTTGTGGCTGTGGCGGTCAAACCGTGTAACCATGTGAGTGTTGGCTTTAGCACTTTCAGCCTTAATGTATTTCATACAGCTTTCACTCCATAGTTGTCCTGATTACAAGACCGCATACCACATTTCACCTCTTTTGGCAAATAACGCAGGCATCCTAAAATACGTGGATTTCACCAAGGCAGTGATTGGGAGGTTTCGTATGCCCTTGAATACCCCATTCATTGATTCAATAAGATTTGTTGTCATATGCCCCCATCTTTGGCCATTGTCGTATGACCTAGTCCACTTTTCGACCGGTATATTGTCGATCCACGTACCGGCTTCTGGGTTAGACAAACGGATCTCGTTGCGGTAATATTTGAATGTGGGCTGTGTCAGTGCGTATCCCGCATTCATCACCGCTTTCCTCAATGTTTTGTCCTTGACCTCCCTCGAGAAATTATGGACGATATGCCTGACGCAATAGACATGCGTAGAAGGAGGGTCATGCCAACCATTTGCTGGATTATTATAGGCACTTTCAATGGAGGCATGTCTGTCCGAGATCAAACAGAGATCTGGTTGAGGAGCCACGTGTGTACGAAGATTTTTCAGGAAAAAGCTCCAAGCACCACCGGTCTCCCCCTCGACAAGGGCAAACGCAACGGGGAAAATGTTATTGTTGCCATCTTGTGCAACTGCCATCAAAAGCGTGCCTTTGTACTTCCCATACAACCAAGTCCCGTCAATTTGTAGAATTGGTTTGCATGATGCAAACCCTGTGATGCATGGTTGAAATGCCCAAAACACGCGACTGAATATTCCGTTGCCATGCAGTAGACTACCATCTTGGGCGTACGCTGGCAATGTTTCCAGAACATAAACACTACCTGGAGAATATGTCTTGAGTGCATTTAGGTAGCGGGGAAGTTCTCGGTATGACTCCTCCCAGTTTCCGTACACCCTTTCAATCGCCTTAGTCTTTGCTAACCACGCCTTACGGTAAGACGGAGTGTAGTTAAAAACCGTGGTGATGTGGGAGATGATTGTTTTCACCTTCAAAGAAGGGTCGTTGCTGACCAGGGGTAGGATTTCTTGACAGATTAGATCATGGTTGAGTTTTCGGTGGTCTTGTGATTGAGTGGAACTTACACAAGTATGGGTAGTCATGGAACCTATGACCCAACAATCACCCCTTAGTCTGTATGATGCGGTCAGCTTGAACATACAGTCAGGGTGGACACACTTGATCTTGTACCTTTCCGGGTTTACACGATCCACCTTATAATCAACCGAGTTGAGCATGTGAAATTTTTTGATGGCCCTTATGCATTCCTCTCTGTTACGAAACTTGTCCTCTCTGCATCCCAATATGGCGCCCTCAACATCCAGCCTTAGCCCTGATATGGGAATGTCAGAAGATTATGACCAAGCCGACCAAACCTACCATCAACCACCATATCACCAAACAACCCAACATCCACAATACCAAACACCCCAAGATCCATTTCCTTTCTACCCCCCATACTCAGACGACCAATGCTACCGACCAACCATGGAACCCCACCCACCGCCAACACGACCAAACTTTGAGGGTATGGGTAACCGACTGTACCAGAGCGGATCTTCGAGATATGGAGATCTTACTGATTTTATGGATTCGGATCGCATTGACTTCGCTGGGCCATCGAACTTTCCGCAGCAGGAAACGCGGCGGCACCCAGCAAGAGAAAGGCGAGGACGGGGATGCGGAACCGGGGGTCATTACCGGGTTCCGGGGGATCACTGATGTATCTTTTTTTTTCCCAGTATTTTTTGTATCCATTTTTTTTACTGTTCTTTTAATGTAAAACAGTTGAATGTAATTATTTTTTTTAAATAAAAAATCCATTTTGTTGATCTCTGTCTAATAGGCAACACACAGGAAAGAAAATAAAAAAAAAATTTGCCCTAATTTTGTACATAGGCGTCATCTCACTTGGCTTAGGGCATGCCCTAAGCACTTAGGCGCCAAGTGAGATGGCGCCTCCCTTAAAAAAGGAGGTGCATGCGCCAATTGAGATGGCTCCTCCTTTGTGGAGCCATCTCAAACATGGTTATTTGCGTAATTTTTTCCGAAACCCGGTTATTTACGAAATATTTTTTTAATACATGGTTATTAATAAAAAAAATTCTCCAATCAGATCCTAGAGAATCTCACTTAACAGCTGTTAAGCGAATTTTCAAGTATCTGAAAGGTACTACTAATCTGGGTTTATTTTATAGAAAATCTAGTGATTACAGCTTAGTAGGCTACTGCGATGCTGACTTTGCTGGAGACAGAGTAGAGCGTAAAAGTACTTCTGGAAGCTGCCAGTTTCTGGGAGAAAATTTGATCTCTTGGTCCAGCAAAAGGCAATCCACAATTGCGCTATCAACAGCAGAAGTTGAGTACATAGCAGCAGCAGGATGTAGCACACAAATGCTCTGGATGAAAAGTCAGCTTGAAGACTTCCAGATTTTTGAGAGTAACATCCCTATACTCTGCGACAATACTTCTGCTATTTGCTTAAGTAAGAATCCCATTTTACATTCTAGAGCTAAGCATATAGAAATAAAACACCATTTCATTAGGGACTATATTCAGAAAGAAATTTTGAACTTAAAATTTATAGATACAGACCATCAATGGGCTGATATCTTCACTAAACCCCTTTCTGAAGATAGGTTCAATTTCATTCTGAAACATCTCAGCATGAAAATCTGCCCAGAGTGAAAATGTTTTAATTCCATATATTTATCTTCAGAATGTATTTGTTTTACTGTGAACTTCTGATCAATCTCTTTTCAGAAAGATAGAACATGCAGATTGTATCAGATGTTAGTCTTAAAGATCTAAGCGTTTCAGCTCAAGGATAGACGTGCTGATCACTAAATCAAACAAGTGTCATCCAATCATCAGCAAATCTCTGAAGCAGAATGCGTGCACGCTTCTGAGAAGGCAAAACGCTGATTGGGTGCATTAAGACACATGTCTGGTAACCGTTTCAAGTATCTTTCTCAAATCCCCCAAAATCAGCAAGCATTAAATGAAAGTAATCATGTTTTTAAAACGTAATCATGATTTTATTTCTCTTTCTTGAAACCGTTTACTCTTTCAAAATATTCTGAAATCTATTTAAGCACGTTAACTTCTCACATTATTCTTTTACAGTTTCTCATTATCTCTCAAATATTTTCTGCATTTTCTCTGTGTTCATCTCTTTCAAACTTAAACCCATTTTCTCAGTTTTCTCAGAAAAACCCTAAGTGTGAACATGGCAACCTCCAGCAGTGCTTCTGCAGGTTCTCAGAAGAAAGCTTCCTCTGAACAGTACCAAGTTCCATTCAGAACACTCCTTACACCAGTGAAGAATCTAGAAGTGTTATCTGAACTGATTATTGATTTTGGCAGTCTGAAAGAGAATGGTTTTGACTTGACAGAAGAAGTTAGGGCACAGAAATGGGAGAGATATTTTGACAGGTTGGTTGGACCAACATTCCCTATGTTAGTCAAGGAGTTCTGGATTCATGCGTCTGCTTCAACGCATCAAGTCACCTCCTACATAATGGGAAAGAAGATTGTGATCACTAAGGATCACATAGCAAAATTGATTGGTTACAGTGGCGGTGGCGTCCGCTGTATTGATATGGCTGAAAGATGCTCTGACATTGGCGTCATAGCAGAACAGATTTTCACCCTTGGGGTGCCCAGCAACAAAATCAAAGACCTCAAGGATCACCACAGAGTGTGGGCGAAGATCATTCTGGGGTGTTTTAATCATAGGAAGCCAACAAGTTCCCCTGATTACATAAATATAGATCAGCAGTTTCTGATCTATTTTATCAATCAGAAGGTAAAAATCAACTTGGCTCATCTTCTGTTTAATCACCTCAGAACAAGCATGAAGGAAACCAGGGAAGAAGAAAGAACAAAGAGGGATTGGATACCCTTTGGAAGGTTAATATCAGATATTCTGGCTAAGAATAGGCTGATAGAGCACCTGATAGAAGCTCAAGAGTTAAGCACCATTGAACCAACTGTTGGTAAGCCTCTGAACGCGAAGAATCTGAAGAAAATGAAGTTAATAGAGAATATCATAAAGGAACCCAGCGTTACTCCTACTGCTGACATCACCAGCAGAAGAGTCCCACTGAGCGACTTTCCATTATTTTCTGAGATAGAATCTAAACCAGTGGTGGTTCTCAGATACTTGGACGCGTGCAAGGCTGATGGTACAGATCCCAAGCTGAATATCAAAGACACCAACCTCAACCAGAAGTTACACTGAAGAAGACAAAGAAAAGGAAGGCCCCTTCAGAAGGAACATCCCAGCAGACACCCAAGAAAAGAGGTAATTTATGTGCTGCTTCTGTTTTAAATTCTTCTGCTATTCCAACATCAATCCCCACTCCAGCTTCTCATGAAATCCCAATACCCATCCCAACAATAGATGAAACCGAACCATAAGATGACCCTTCTGAGGCACTAACACTCAGAAGACCCCGCACCAAACATCCCAAACCAACAACTTCAACAACATCAGAACTTGACAAAGTTCTGTCTAACATTGATCAACATGCTTCTGATCACCTCTCCAATAATCCAAACTCTGAACCACAAACTGTCCACTCTCCTCAACCAGAACAACCTCTCTCACCCATTCCAGAAGAACCATATATTCCTGAACAATCAGAAATTCCTCCTCCTTCTCCACAACCAGCAATTCCTTCTCCTCAACCAGAAATTCATCCACCATCACCTCAACCTGAGTTTCATCATTCTGAAACTCCATCTCCTCCATCTCCTGAACCTCATTCTCCTCAATCCTCTGAGCCACAACCTCTGGCAATCCAGCTGCCATGTGGAACAACTGTAACAATGGCCCAGCTGCCATCCTCGCCAGAAACCACCCCTCCAAACACTCCCAAAACCCCAAACAGTCCAATCATTATTTCTGATTCTCCCACTCCATCTCCCAAACAAACCACAGAAGACCCCAGCAGGACCTTCATAGATTTAAAAATCCTTGACCGTCTTGCTGATCTGAAAAATAAAATAGCCATTCCAAAACCAAAACAGCGAGATGTTGGCTCTGGCATTATGAATTTTGAAACAGGTTTGCAGCAGTGGATTGCTTCTCTGAAGCAAGTCTGTCCTGGAATGATTGATCCAGCTACCTCAGACCAGCTCTGGACACGATTCAGAATTTGGGTACGTGCTGAAGCTCTAAAATTGCAAGACATCAATTATGAGCAAGCACAGCAGAATTTCAGCAAGCTTCTGAACGAAGTAGGAAGTCAGCTGCTGAAAGAAGACGTGCTCCTTCTGGATAGTGAGCCATGGTCTGAGAAGCGTCCAGCTTCAAAGGTGCAGCCAGAAGAAGATCAGACAATTCAAGCTGAAGCCAGTCAAGCTGAAGATGTTGCAGAAAGCTCTCAGAAGCTCCCTGCTTCTGATGTCTCTGAAGCTGCCTTGGACAGGCTGACTCTGGAAGAGCTGAAGCTGAATGATATCCGTCTACAGCAAAGGATGGATGAAAATGATCAGAAGATGAAGGAAAGGATGGATGTGCAGGATAGAAAGATAGATACAATAGTCAGCATGGTGCACAAGCAGACTGAAACTGCTGATCAGATTAAGGCAATGCTGGAGACTCTGTTCACACGCCTCCCTCCTCAACCTTAGATTTTCATTCATGCTATTTTCATGTTTTCTTTGCATATATTCTGTACTGTTTTGTCTGGCTCTGACTATTTTAATATGACAAGTTTTTCTGATCTAATTGTTTTAGCACATCACTTACACTTTTTGATTGCTTACAAAAAGGGGGAGAACAAGAATGATATTTTTCAATAACGGATTACTGAGACAGAAAATCTCAAACATTCTAACTCTGATATACTTGAATGTGTTTTCTGTTTTTGCTTAAGTCTACAGGAAGAAGAATGCTCTCTGATACTCTGAAGACCAAAGTCCTGATACTCTGACCCAAAGCAAAGCTCTGATATTTTGATCTAAAGCTTCTGATAGTCAAAGCTCTGATATTCTGATGATCAAAGAAAGACAATAAAGATCTGATCCTGAAGAACTCTTGGAATTAAAAAGGGAAGTAATAAATTCAGGGGGAGTATCTCCAATCCCAACTCTCATATCTTTTTATCCCTTATCTTTGATAATTTCTTACTCTGATACATCTTATCATTTAGTTATCTCTGATACTTTTTCACGTTATTTTCAATTAAAAATATCTAGTTTTTGTCATCATCAAAAAGGGGGAGATTGTTAGAACAAAGTTTGAATCTACTACCCTAAGTTTAAGTTTTGATGATAACAAAATGAAAGGATATATTAATTATGTGATTCATGTAAGAACTATTTGCTACCTAAAATATTACCTTCTGTTTTGCAGAAACTCTGATAGGTATTAGCAAGAGTACACTTAATCAGCATCAGAATATTGGTTATCAACATCAGCATCAGAAGATGCTATATCAGAATACCAGAATCAGAAGAACAATTCACGCATATGCTGAAGCTTGATGAACAGAACTGCGCTCAACACTCTGATAAAGACAACAATAGTTCATCAGCACTTAAGCAGAGTCAGAATGAGCCAAAGCCAGAATACGCTTTAAGTAGCAACGGTACTTTGCATTCAAAGCGAATTATTACCAACGACATCATTCTAGACAAGATCTGCTTAATAAGGAAAGTTTGTTATTAGCATTGAATCAAGATTATTGCTCCAACGTTCAACAATTTCAGTGCTATATAAACAAGACAATGAAGATTGAATTGGCTAATGCTCTACATCAAATTACACGCCTAAAAGCTAATCATCATCTTCCTTCTCTCAGTTTGCTAAAAGCTCCAAAAATTCCTTACTCAATATTTTAGCAATCTAGTTTCCATAAGCCTAAGTTGTGTAATATCACAGTTATGATAAACAGTTTTGTAGAAAACATTCACACACCTAGATTTCTCTTCTTTGTAAGAACGTGATTCCTTAACAAACCGGTTTGTGGTTTGCATCAAGAAGGCTCTAGCATTTTCTAAAGCAGATTGTAATATTCAGTTGAATATAGTGGATTAAGACCTCGTTGGAGAGAGGCGAAATCACCTTGACGGGTGGACTGGAGTAGTTTGAGATCAAACGAACTAGGATAAAAATATCGTGTTCATTGCATTGATTTTCAGTTTTACAATTCAACCCCCCTTCTTGCGTTTTTCACTTCTTCACCTGTATCCAGCCAGGGCATATCTGTGAGTGATCTGATTGTAGATTTGAAACCTGTATCCAGCCAGTGCATATCTGCATAAAGAGTTTAGAGATTCGATTCCTGTATCCAGTCAGGGCATATCTGTAGACGAAGAATTCCGGATTCGATTCTTGTATCTAGCCAGGGCATATCTGTGAGTAACTGATTATAGATTCGATACCTGTATCTAGCCAGGGCATATCTGCATGAAGAGTTTAGAGATTCGATTCCTGTATCCAGCAAGGGCATATCTGTAGACGACCAATTCCGGATTCGATTCCTGTATCTAGCCAGGGCATATCTGTGAGTATCTGATTATAGATTCGATTCCTGTATCCAGCCAGGGCATGTCTGCATGAAGAGTTTAGAGATTTGATTCCTGTATCCAGCCAGGGAATATTTGTAGACGACCAATTCCAGATTCGATTCCTGTATCTAGCCAGGGCATATCTCTGAGCGATTAATTGTGGATTCGATACCTGTATCCAGCCAGGGCATATCTGTAGACGAAGAATTCCGGATTCGATTCCTGTATCTAGCCAAGGCATAAATTTTTCATGGTTCATCAGAAAAATCCTATCCAATGCTCATTTTGAAGGGGATGACATTTCCTACAACTCATCTTCACATTCCAAGTCCAAGAAATGCTCTCACAAAAAGTTATCAATTTCTACATTATAGGTCAATTTCAAAAGTCAACAAAAAAGGCACTTTAAGTCAAAGACCATAACTTGATATTGGTAAATCAAAATGATATGGGACCAAAGGCATTGGTTAGAGGACTTCAAGACCTTTCCAAAATGTCCAAGAACTTGTTCATAGGATCAAAATTGAGCAAGATACATTGGAGAAGTTGGGAAATGTTTGGGAATTTACAAAAGTCAACTTTGCCTAAAACACCTCATTTTTGCTAATGGGCCTCAAATTCTTTCTTGAAACATTGTCCAAGGCCTATGCACGACCCATTGAGCTTAAATTGATTTATTTTCTTATTTTTAATTAATTAATTGATTTTTATTAATATTAATTCATTTAATTCATTTAATTGTAGGAAAATTCAAAAGATATTGTTTTCAAATCTTTTGTGGAGCAAATATGACCAACACATGCTGAAGATTTCGTTTTCCAATCAAGGGGACCAAAATATCCAATTTTAGCAAGTTTTATCAATCAAAAATGTGCAAAAAGATTTGATTGAAATCAAAGATGCAAAACATAATTTCATGGATTCTTGGACAAAGATTGAACCCTAATTCCATTCCAATACATATACTGAACCTAAACCTAATGCCTCATACATGAAAAAAACTGCTGCAGAAGCCATAACCATATTGAATATTTTCAAGAAAATTGCCAAATCGAATTCAACCTTCCAGGCCAATTCAAAGCCCTTTCTTGATTCCAAGACATTGCTGGGACACTCAGGAACGCATAGCAATCACAAACAAGCCTTGACACTCCAAGAACACGCCAGAACAAGTCACACGGTTTGGTTATATTTTCATAATCGTAAATCATAATTCATGCATTATTAATGTGATTTGTTGGTTGCTTTGCATTGCTATGACCTTTCTGAAGCTGATGGTATAGGTGAATTGAGTTATAGAGCCTTAAATCAAAAGACACCATTGGAGAAATCTAGGGTTTCGAAGCTTTGGTTTTAGGGCTTTGCTGCACAAGTAAAATCAGAACCAATGATACCCATGGTTGAACTCAGAAGGACAAGACGAACTTAAACCAACCCTCGCGCCCTATTTATATAACCCAGAATCTTAATCGCTATTTTTCCTTTTGTTAATTTGTGGGGGTTAAAAACCCCCGCTATTTGTTTTGTTTTTACAGGCAAAAGGAAGAAGATGATTGCGTGTTGATACAAGATTGGCTGGTTTAAATGGGACGCGCGCTTTTTGTTTGGATAACGTATGAATGAATTTTACTATATTATAATTACTCATCACTATACTAACAGATGCAGCACCATGGCATAGTGGAAAGTGAGGTGGATGTTCACCATTGGGACCTGGGTTCGATTCCCAGGTCCCCCAAAATAGTTCTATTATTTTTCATAACATCTTCACATGCAGCGCTTGTCAAGGATTCCACCATATACCCTCACAGATCAGCACGCCAAGTGTCTCAACAGACAGATCCAAAGGCCAAAGGATGATCCTCACCCTGATCCTCAGTCAACGCTGGTGCAGTTGATTGCAAAAGTCAAAAAGGCCTGATGTTTAATGGGCCAAATTGCTTCTTCAAACCTCCATTGGGCCATTAAACCCCCCTGGTTTTACTATTCTTTTTATTTTCTTTTTCCTTTTAATTCTTTTAACTAATTATTATTATTATTATTATTAACTAACAAATTAATTTTCATGATAAACTCAGAATTAAATACTTAAAATATTTGTATTATTATTATTATTAAATTTCACCTTAATTGTTATTTTTGTAAATCAAATACTAACAAATTAATTAGTTTAAATTAGGTTCAATTTTGATTCTTTTTTATAAAATAAATTTAGAATTAGGGTTTCATTTGACTTTTAATTTCTTTTCTTTTTATTTTCATTAAAAACATAAAAAACATAAAAAAACATTAAAAAAACATTTTTTTCTTTTTAATTAAATAAGTAATTAGTAAATTAGGTTAATTTGAATTAATTGCAAAAAAGGACACAGCTCATATTTTCTCAAAAGGGTCAAAACCTTAAGGATGGCCCGATTCAATCTTTCGCGCGCATTTATTTTATTCTTATTTTAATCATATTTATGTATCTGCTCAAAGGATGTAATAGTAATTAGGATCTTTACTGCTTTCTTTAATTTTCCGCACTTTATTTACCAAACGGGTTTTTGTTTTTTGGCGATGTATAGACCCGCGCCTTGTAATAGCGTAGATTCATATTTCCGCACTTTATTTTCCACACTCTTAACTGTTAATATGCCTGCAAGACTGTATGCCAAATAAAATTAATCCGTAGATCACCAAAATGCATGTACAAAGATAAACATAAACTGAAACAACACACAAGCACATGCCACTCCTAGGGTACGCCTCACTGGTTGCCTCGAACGTGGTCTTCAAGTATAGGGTGTCTTAGAGGTTGCCCTCCTGTCTAAGATCCAGTTGCCTCGAAACGGTTGCCTCGGATAAAAAAGGATCTAGGACATTAGGGTTACTTCTAAGGTGTCCTACTATTGCTTCGGTGACCACATTGTCCCTATAATCGAATTGACCCGAATACCTCCAATGACGGTACTTCCTACTTCTCAATAGTGGGATAGTACTGTTTAAAGGACTCTTACACAGCCTAATTCCTTAGAGTAGGTAGATTCTCATGGGTACTTGCTCTTTTAAACAAACAAAACAATTTTTCACACTGACACTTTCAAAAGGTTTTCAAGCAAATTTTTCATACACTCTTGAGGACAGATACAAGAGTTACTTAGAAATTTTTCAAACGAAACTTTTTCAAAACCCACACACACTTGAAAAGCAAACAAATTTTTGAAAACATAAGAGCAAGTACCTAAGAGCCCATGGATAACCATGGATAGAAAGGGTGCTAACACCTTCCCTTTCTATAAATCTACCTCCCGAACCGAGAAACATTCTCAAAGAAGGAATTTTGCTGTGCTTTTGTCCTTTCCATGTTGGAGAACATAAAAGGCGGTGGCGACTCTTGCTTACCGCGACATTTCGTGAACTAGCTTTAAACAGTCAGTTCTATTTCCACCGATCACAGTCACCCTATGAAAAGGACTTTGTTGGGGATTTGTCATTTCCCCTAGTAGCAAGTGTTTGTGGCACTGCCAGGAAATGTTTGATTGTACGTAACCCTTTATTAGGATTCACGTTCAATGCCCCAAGTGATTCAGATACAGACCTGGTTCTGGTTATTCAGCATTTCTTGGGAGATTTCTTGGAATCTTGACTTGACTTCCCCCTGATGTGCTAGATAATTATCATGTCATGCCCCCTTGCTTATAGGAGATTTTTTATTAGAAGTGTCTTCCCACTTGAAGTGATTTTGTTCATTGAAAGAGTTTTTGTCCGCTGGATATTCGTCGTGTGAATTCTCCTATTATCAAATAATTAGCTATATACAAACAGAGGTATTCAGGTAATACAAAGTTTATGCTTGTCTTGAAGTTTTGAAAAAAATGCATTTTGGCAGATAAAAAAGTTTTGTAAGAATATGAATTCGACTCAGAATTTGGAGTAAGCCTTACAGGAGTCAGGATACTTTTTGTAACAGTATGCTTTCAAACTAACCCATGCTTCAATTAGGACTTTTGAATGGTTATAATGTGGCTTGGTTCACGGTTTAAGAAAAAAAGGATAAGGCTCAAAGTGTATTTGGACCCGCTCGTTCTTCGTGATGTTCTTCAGTCCTAAAATCAGTTAATTGTATGTTTTAACTCCAATTGAGTCTGGAATGACGTTTGGGTGATGGTTCAGACAAGCTAAGTTTGTCGGAAGGCAGTCATTTTTGCAACATTTTTTCATGTTGTCGAGGATTTGTAGTGACCTCTTTTTGATTTATTATCCCTGATTTTGCTTGATTGTTCTTATTTTTGAGATTACAGTCAGCGGGATGCCCCAGTTTTTCTTAAGTCTCCTTCGTAGGTTTTGACTTAGTGGGCTTTTCTTTTGAGAGATAATGACTGTCTATTTTGGTAGGGAACCATCACCGTCTTTTGATTCCAGAGGAATGTTTTTGATGTCATTCATTATATACAAAGTGAAAGTTTGTGACTGAACGCGTATTTGAATTAACTGAGAAACTACCCTGCCCCAGGTTTTGATTAAAGGTTTCAATTTGTGTAAAAAAGAAAGATCCTACTTATTAGGCTCAAAGGGGTTGACTAGGGATTATCCTCATTATAACTCCTGTGTTTAGGAATTTAAAGAAACACTTGTACATCGTCAGCAAGGTTTGTCCAAAAGCTTACTGTATGAGATCATGGCATTGTTTTTGTCATCCTCCCTCTAAAGGCTTGTAACTTTTAGCAAGAGTTGAATATCATAAAGAGAGTAAAAAGAATATATTAAATATAGCTAAAACAAATGGATGAATTCAAGACAAACATATGCAATGCATTAATGAAACAAATTTTAACAATTATAGATAAGTGTTTGAACAACAACAAAAATTACAATTGAAAATTCAAAATAAACTGGAACACTCAATGATTTAGCATGAGAGCGGTGATCACGTTGGGAGTCTCTAGAAGATCAAACTCAATCTCCTTGGCATAAATTATGTTTTGAATCTTGTATTTCAGCACCCAACAATCATTAGTATCATGCCCAGGACTTTCGGAATGATATGCACATATTGCATCAGGATTGTAGTTAGCAGAAGAAGTTTTGGGGTTTGGATGAGGCCCTATCAACGTAATCGGATTCATCTTCAACAAGTGTTGCAATTCTTGATATAGTGGCATGTTGATGTTAGTAAACTGTCTTTTGGGCTCGTCTGGCCTTCACTGATTTCCCCTTTGTTGTTGCCGCCATAACGTAGGACCGGAGATCAGGACTGCCCCCACATGTTGGTCGTGGTGGCTCTTGTTATGACCCTTTTGACCATACACATCATTAGACTCTTTCTTCTCATTGTATGGATTTTTCTGAGTATCAGATGGTGTAGCTCCTTGGATCTTTCTAATTTTGATGCCAAATTCGACCCTTTAGCCAGTCAGTATTATCTCGGTGAACCCGGCTGAGGAGCTTCTGATTAGGTGATTAAAGAAAGGTCCCGTCAAAGTTCCCATAAAGATGTCAATCAGCTCCCTGTTAGTTAAGGGTGGCTGCACCCTTCCATCTAGGTCTCTCCACTTTTAGGTGTATCCTTTGAAGCCTTCGTTGGAACGCATGGTCATATTCTGCAATTGCACACGAGTTAGTGCAAGATCAGCATTGTATTGGTACTGTTTTTAAAAAGCAACAACTATATCTTCCCAAGTGTGAATTTGGGAACTCTCCAATTGATAGAACCACTCAAGTTGCATCCCAACTAAGCTCTCTTGGAAGAAATAGATCCAGAGCTTCTGATCAATTATGTATGGTTGAATCTTGCAGACATAAGACTTCAGATGTATCTTAGGACAAGAGACCCCATCATACATGGCAAGGGTAGGGATTTTGAACTTTAGTGGGATGACCACTCCAGAAACCAAACCCATGTCTCCTAAGTCTAACCCAGGCACAACTTGGATCTCCACATCTTTTAGTTTGTCTTCAAGCTGTTTGTATTTTTCATCCGTCAGAGGATACTGCTCCTCAGAATAGTCTTCGTCATCAGTAGCTATGTTATCCCTAATGCTTATAGCTTCCTCTTCTTGACTGTCTTCTTCTTCAGAAGAAGCATCTTCTTTTTGAACTAGTTAGGCATGCCCCTTGGAGCTTCTTCCCACATTGAGGACGACAGCCCTTTTCTTAGTCTTCTTCTTGCTCTCTTTGGTGAAGAGTGTTTTCAGATCTTCTTGCCCCTTAGACAGAGCCAGGAACACTTGTTCGAATTGGGCATTTTGTGCTTGGATATCCTTCACCATTTGTTCCATATCCATCTTACTGAAATAAATAATAGGAATATAAGGAGACCTGTATGGGAGAAACCCGTCATGATATGATGCATGATATGTGGATGCATGTTTTCAAAGATCTAGCGGGGTAAACACAAGAAGATGTTAGAAATTGAATTTTGATCAACGTCTTTGATTGGAGAACTTCGTATTATTGAATGTCCTTCCTCGAGAATCTAGCTCACCATGTCAAGTGGGTCATAGCCCTTGACTCAAGTTACTGTGCTTTGGTCTTGATGGCATTTGATTAGAGGAAAATAAATCTTCTTTCCCCTTGATAGACGCATGATCCCACGTGACCCTGCACTATAGGCCCTTGAGATGCTTGAATTTACTATTGAAAAAGCTATGGTATGATGTCATGATGTTATGTACAAGTATGCAAAGTAAGCAAGTTGTTATGTACAAATACTCATATATACACAAAGCAGACAAATCCTTAGGTTTAGGCTTGCATAGAGTTTGTAGGTAAGTACCCTCTTAAAGTTTAGTTGGCTCAACTTGTCCTAGTAATAGTAATCGGGTTCTAGGGGATCTCAATATCACTGATCTTTCTTCACCGAGCATTGTTTCAGCGCAAGCCTCTTTAATGGTGACCAAAATATCCCTAAATTCCAATCTCAATGAGTGAGCATCGAGTATCAACCAACTTTGGACTGCACCAAAGCCAGCTATCACACTACTTCCTAATGGACAAGTTGTTCAATTAAGGTTCTAAGGTCAGTTAGTGCTTCATGACACCACACAGCGGCCCCGTATTCTCCTTGACTACTCAAGGGCTACCGGTACCAACAAATGTGTCACACTAATGCAGTTATTTCTTAGACCATGTCGGTATACCCCACACAGTTTCCACAACTTATTGCTACTTACCTAAAAGGTGCCCCAGATCTGAGTAGAGAAACAAAACAAGCCCAAACAAGGAACCAAAATGTAAAGCAAGCAAATCAAACAAAGAAAAGCAAGAAAAGGTGATATAGCCCTAAGGTAACCCCACTTTTAAGATAGTCCCTAATAGATTCGACAGTTCTGTAACAC
The DNA here is from genome assembly GCA_948472305.1 of Vicia faba. Taxonomy (NCBI): domain Eukaryota; kingdom Viridiplantae; phylum Streptophyta; class Magnoliopsida; order Fabales; family Fabaceae; genus Vicia; species Vicia faba. Next base: position 406,348,287 of record OX451740.1, on the reverse strand, counting down.
GGTGGGAGAACTGACTTGGGTGTTTTGCATTTTATCACAATTGTTGCGGATAGTAAGAGTCGCCACCGACTTTTCTTTTATCCAATAAGGAAAGGCTGAAAAGAACAAGAAAGACCTTTTGAGATTATTTCTTGAGTTCGGGGGGTAGGTTATGAAAAGGGAATGTATTAGCACCTTTTCCATCCGTGGTTATCTACGGGCTCTTAGTTTCTTGCTAGATCACTTTCTTTGTTTGAAAATGTGTTTGTGGTGGATTTTGAAAGTATTTTTTAAAAGCGCCTTCGTTTAGGCAAACTTTGTAATGACTCTCATCTCTATAAGAATGTATACAAAGTGTTGGACTTTTGAAAATATTTCATATTTTTGAAAAGTGTTTGGCGTGTTTGAAAAATGTTTTCTTTTTGAGAATAGATTTTGAGCAAGCAACTAAGAACGTTCTACCTTACTCAAAAGTCTTTTGTTCATTTCTCTCTTCCTTTGATATTGCTATCTTACCATTGATTGATAAGAAGCCTTATCTTTGGATGTAAAAGGGACGGGTGTGGGTCATCGCATAATCATGAATAGTAATGTTGTGAGACATCTTAGCATTTCTCTTGATGGACTAAGATCATTTCTAAGGAAGCATTCGAAGGGTCATCGAGGGACAATGACCTTTTGATTGTTTTTGCTAAGATGTATTACATGCATATTATGACCATTTTCTCAAGGCAACAAGTGGAGTTAACCCTAGAGGTGCACGTGTGCAAAGTGTGTTTGATTGCATGCATTTTTGTCTTTTGATCAAGGTGGTCTACTTGTTGATTTTATCTTGCCATACACCCTAATTACTAGAATTTTGTACAAAGTAAAAAATGCAGAAAGATAAAATCCTACACTATTACAACCATATTGAAATGCATGAAAATATAAAGGAAAAAATAAAATAAAAGCAAGAAAAAGGCTCTTTTCGATTTAGGCAGAAAACCCTTCAATTCTGCACTTTCTGGCTCTCTTCGATTTGGCCTGAAAAGGGTGAAGGCATGACTTTTGATTGGGGCCTGGAGGCCATCATGTTGAGCCTTTCGAATGGGCCTGGAGTCAGTGTAGGCATGCCTTTCGTTTGGGCCTGGAAGTCAGCATGGTGTGCCTTCTGGCTGCCTCTTTCGTTTGACCTGGAGGTTAGTGTTGAAGCCCAAGGCTTCGTTCCCTACTTCTTGTTTCCTGTTTCCTTCATTTGAGATGATAAATAGAAACATGGCCTAAGGCCATTCTAGCACTGCCTTAAGGCCAGGTTAGTTCTTAGAACATTTGCAAGAAACCAAAAAAATCAAAACCAAAAGGAAAGGCAATAAAATCAAACTATCATGGTGTAAACGAAAGGGGAATAAATGCTATGTATATGTTTGAAACGAAAAGGAATTTTATTTACATGCTATGCTGGAAAGGAATGGTCCAAGGTTAAGAATGACTTACCTTTCAGAGGCTGGAGTGTGTGATGGACCTTGAAGTGGTTACCTTGAATGCTTCTGGATTCGAAGGGAGGGACCAGGGGTTAGGCCTTTGACACTAGATTCAAAAGAGAAAAACAAGTGAAATGTCTTTCTTGCTAGATTCGAAGGATATCAAGATGTAAGGATGTTTCAGATTCGAAAGAGACAAGTATTTGGATTCTAGGTTTGTGTTTTCACAAGTGTTTAAGTGTTTGAGAACTTTACGGTGTTTGAGAACTTTATGGTGTTTGAGAAATTTGAAGATTCGTTCCTCTGGCCCTGATCTTTGCAAAGGATCTCTCTATTTATATAGAAAGGTTTTGGGAATTTTGGGAGTGAAAATAATAAAATAAGGCTTAGCTGGAAAGAAAATGTCCACTTATGTCATGATCCCAAGATGAGATAGCAAGATTAATGGTTTAGATGGATTGATTTCTGCAAGAGGAAAATAGGCTCAAGGCTCAAGAAAGACTTTTCTAAAAGTAGTATTATACTATTAAGGGCAAGTTGTCTTGGACAACAAATGGGTAAAAGCCTAATTTAACTGTATAAACAATTAAATATAGAGTGAGTCACAGGTTTGAGGCCTGAAAAGCAGAAACACGTAGCCTAGCCTATTGGTCTAATGCTCAACTTGATCCTTTGAATATAATCCTCCATCCTTCCACAACTTTCGACCAGACTAAAACAACATTCGTTCCCACCAGTTATGTGTCCTTCGAATGGACCAAACATGTATTCTTCGGATGGGCCAAACATGTATTCTTCGAATGGGCCCTCTTATGCTGAATATGCCACTTTGAGTCCTTCTGCTTTGACCACTTAGGTCCAAACCTTTGATAAATCTCAAAAGTAGGCAAAACTAAATGTTCAACCATGGAAAGTCCTTTGAATGGGCCACCAAATAGTGTGCCATAGTGCAGAAGCTAGGCGTATTAAAGGGTTTCCAGATGGATTCGAAGGTGCATCGAAGCAAACCTGAAGGTGGATTTGAAGCCAGCATGTAGGTGTATTTGAAGCAAACATAAAGGGAATCATTTCTTTGTGGGTGTTAGCGTGAGAGAAACCCCTTCCTTGTGCATGCAAGCTTGTAGAAGGATTCGAAGGTCATGTTCTAATTGAAGAACATAGCTTCCATACGTTGAAGAATGAGATTCTAAGGGTCATGATCTGATCAAAGAGTAGAGCTTCTGTATGTTTAAGAGTGAGATTCGAAGGGTCATGTTCTGATCGAAGAGTAGAGCTTTTGTATGTTAAAGAGTGAGATTCGAAGGGTCATATTCTGGACGAAGCAAACTTATGACCTTCCAGTTCTCCCTGCTCCAGCATGATCTGAAGGAATTCTCTAGAAAGCTTGTAACATGTTCTGCCATCCCTTTTTGAATCACTTTTGCAAATTCTGATTGTACTTGTGTGAAAACTGACACAGAAGTTCTGTCTAAATTCTGACTTAAAAATGCCCAGAATTTACTAAGTGTTTTAGCTTCATGGACGTGTCTTCAAGGATTTATAACTTGAAATCCTAGCATTTCTAGGAGAAGTTCTGTTCAGCAATGTTTTAGATCTCATTCAGATCTATAACTTTCATGTCGGAAGTTCTGATTGAATCATCTTGCATCATGATGAAAATCTGGCCCAAAGTTATGTAATTATCATATTTTCTTAACACTTAGAAAATTTTAAGTGTTTAGAAATTTGACTTTTCAAAGTAATTTTTTACTTTTGATTTCTTGATGAAACAACTTCATGTCTTGATGAAATATGATTTTTGAAACTTGATTTTGATAAAAAAAAGTCAAAGTTTGACTTTTCAGTGTGCATTTGACCATTTTGCTCTTGTGAACGACTTTCTTGGAAAATTGTAATCCGAGACTTGAAACTTGACAGAAGCAATCCTGAGGGTCCAGGATGATCCCTTGAGAAATGTGAGGGAAAATTTTGGGGGTACAACACTAGGAATCTGAGGTAAGAGGTATAATATTGTTTTATTATGTTTGATAGGGGGTTAAGATAGATGTAGGTTTTGTCTTATATGATGATTTTGATGGAAAACCATGATGAATACTGTGACGAAATGTTATGATGATGACATTGATATACCATGATTCAAATGTAATATATGTATGATGAGGTATTGTTGTTGAATTGTGAAAAATATGATGTTTAATATGTGTTTTAGGTTGACTTTGGTACTGAAATTAGACCTGAAAGGGTTTGTGACCGCAACGACTCGCAACTACGAATTTGCAGAAATCACATGTCTCGTCGGGAGAGCTAGAGGAGAGCATGAGGCAAGCGATTCTCTGAGCGAGCTAGTAGGAAAGTGAGTTTATGAAAAAGGTGAGCTCCTAGAAAATGTACGAGGAGGGGATTTTGCTAGAACTTTGTCGGACGAGCGAAGCAACAGTATACCCAATCTCTCCTTTCATCGGGCGAGCATCAGGTGAGGAGAGCGCCACCTGTAACACCCCAACCTTTAGAAGTTATTTATTTAATGAATTATTAGGAGTATTTACGAATAATCAATGTTTTATGTGATTATATGTGTGATGTGTTGGCAAGTGGTTGCTTATGATGTGGAACATGTGATGTGAATGAAGGGATTAGATGCATTGGAATAATTAGATGATTATTTAGTAATTATTTGGATTATTATTTAGAATAGAATAATAGGAATAATTATTTAAATAAAATTATTTTAGTTAGAGTGGTATGTTGGTAATTAGTAGGAAGAGTGGTATGATGGTAAATAGAGGTTGACTTAGTGAGGGAAATTGAGAAAGAAGTTAGGGGTCCTTGTGATAACAGAGGAAAAGGTAATCATATTCTCACAATCGATCGTGAAAAGTTGAGAAAGAGAACTGACACTGTGGAGAAAAGTGAAGCTAGGGAGTATAGGGTTGGAGAATCACTGTAAGAGGCATGAAGAACAGAATCAGTCGCTCGAAACAATAAGGTAAGGGTTTTTTATCTTATTATTATGTTTGATCTAAGTTGTAGATAGATGTAGGATTTTGCCTTAGGTATTGACAATGGTGATTTATTGTTGTTGTGGTGAAGAATTGATGGAATTATGATGAATCTTGACCCATAATTATGGTATAATTGATGTAGTATACCAATTTTTTGTTATATGATGATTCCTTATGATTAGATAGTGTTTTAGGACCTGCCACATGATGAAATTGTAGGGAAAATTGGTCTGATGCAATGCAGAATCGCAATCAGGAAAACCCTGTTCGTAAAGGATTATCGGGCGACGGTGTTTCTCCAGGAAAATATGGGGCGATCCAAGGAAGGAAAATGGGGTGTTGGTCTCTGTAATGTGTCGTTGGGCGATGGATGGGTTTCATCGAGTGATGGATGGGTTTCATCGGGCGATGGTTGGCAGAAGTGGAAGGTTGGATTGAAATCTTGAAATAAACATAACTTTAGTTCTAGAGCTCAGAATGAAGTGTCATTCGAAGTTGTGCGTAGCTAACGCAGTATAATATAATTAGAAGAAATAAAATGTAGACTTAGGAGTATTTTTATAAGACCTAAGTTAGAGTAAGAATAGGTTCCCCGTATTGAATCGTAATGACAATTTGTTTAACTATGATGATATGTTTCTATTATGATTATGTGATGACGTTATGGTGATGTTTTAATTACATGAGTATATATGATGATTACATGAGTATAAATGATGATGTTTTATGTATGATGTTTATTAATACATGAATTATGATGCGTATGACTAGTTGTGGTCGTTTATATTTGTTGTTGTGCATCATGCATTCATGGGATAACTTTGGTCCGTTTTGATGATTTAGGACGTCGGTCCAGTGATTTGGTTTTGATGATTTAGGAAGTTGGTCCAATGATTTGGTCTCAATCCCATTGTATGGATTTTGGATGTCTATAAAATCTCTAGTTCCAAGTGGGAATCAATCCTATGATTGGTGTCTTTGGAGGATGATGGCCCAGTGTCCATCAAAATGAATTGGTACCACGTGCATGAGTCTTTGTCCTTGCACTACATCTTATGTGGTATTGCATGGTTCTTAATTTGATGATGTTGTATTGTGTTGATTGAGCTTGGAAAATGAATTTTTTGGATCGATTATGGTGATACTTTTGGTTTATTCTGCTATATCTATTACTTATACCTTATATAATGATTGTGAAAACTCACCCTTTCTGCTTGAATGTTGTCTCTACGTAAGTAACGTGCATGTAATCAAGAGTAGTCCATAAAGGCTTGGAATAATAGATTTGGAGTGTGATTTATTTCCGTTGAGTCTAGAAGGTCTTGCTCTGATATGTAACATCCGGGACGGGAACGCTTTGTTTTGAAAACTTTTTTGTTCTTGTTTTGTTATGACATTTAAATTGTTTCCATGGAGTTTAAATCATGTTGAATTGTGAACCATGAATCATGGGGCACTATGAAGTGTTTTTAAGGAAACTTGTTTGAACTATACTTTTGCTACAAATATGTGAGACATTGATAATGCACATGTCATGAATAATTTTGAAAATCCGTGTTACGGAGTAAGTCTAGCACGTATGATTATTTCATGAATCAAATTTGATGCCCTTTTGTTGTATTACTCTGATATTACACCATGAATGCATGCAACATCCTATATGCAACAATAAAAATATGCACATTGACCTTCACTATAGTCAGTGCACTTCGCTGATACCGGCCAGCACATACCAAACACATGCCAAAACATGCATCAATAACCACACACTGATACCGCAAGAAATAACCATGCCTTTGCACAAATTCCACAAAACAACATATCATGCATACATATTGTGCATACAACACAACACAACATCATGGTATCACAACTCACCAAGCATATTATCAACTAATCATGTTATAATCAATAAAAATAACACAACATCACAATATTACAACAACACAACATCATGGTATAATAATTCACCAAACATGTTACCAACTCATCATGTTATAATCAATAACAATAACACAACATCACAATATTACAACAACACAACATCATGATATCACAATTCACCAAGAATGTTATCAACTCATCATGTTATAATCAATAACAATAACACAACATCACAACATTACAACATTATGGTACATCATTAGTGCAATAGTACAATAATTCATTAATAAAATATATACACAATTGACTTCCAAAACATATTAGACATAAAGTACTTGGTAAATAGTTCTATTAACTATAACATGTTATAGTTCTATTCATTAGCTTTCCAAAGATTCGAAATATTCTCGATTTAGACTTACGGTTCAAAAGTTATGACATTTTTTAGTTTTGCTATAAAAAAATTCGTTGTCAGACTGCTGTAATCAATTACCGATTCGTGGTAATCGATTACTGCACCAGAAAACTCAAAAAAAAACTTAATTTTTAAGCTGATAATCGATTTCTAATAAGTGGTAATCGATTACCACATAATCCATGACGAAAATATTTAGTTTTCTACATTCTAAAGCCCTTTCAAACATGTCCCAACATACCCAAACCTCTTATATCAACAATCCAACATTACATAACATTACCACAAAATTTATGCATCAATTCTCACAAAATTCATCAATCCAAACACATTTATTCAATAATTTCATGATTTTGTATTATACCTAAAACCTTCAAAACCTCAACAATGGCATAAATATGGAATTGACTAAAAATAAAATTTTATTCAACATTTATCAACATCCATCATCAATCCAATCACCATAACATCATAATCATATAATTTCATCATATTTTTCATCAATCAACATACAACAATAGCAACATTTCAATTCATAATAAAAATAATCAGACAAATGATTTTACACAATCAAGTCACATTCACATACATTGACATAAACTCATAATTCACAATTTCACCCAATATCATCACCAAACAGAAATTTATCTTTGAGGGTTTAACACATGAAGTAGAATTAGGTTTTGACGAGTAATTATCCTTACCCACCGATCATTATACAACTCATTAGATAGTTAGAACCTCATCCTTACCTTGAATTTCCTAGCTTGAGTTCTCTTCCCTTTTACAATGGAATCTTCTCCAAACACTAGCTTCCTTTTCTCTCTTTCGTTCTCTTTTCTCCAATTCCATGATCGTAACAAAATGACAACAATTTCTCTAATCATATTTTTCCACTCTTACCCCTAGAACCCCTTCTATGACATTCCACTTATACCCTCACTTAATCACTTAAGATTATAAACAAGCCCTCTATATCTCTACACCAATATTATTTTTATTTCAATTATTATTATTATTATTATTATTATTATTATTATTATTATTATTATTATTATTATTATTATTATTATTATTATTATATTTATTATTATTATTATTATTATTATTATTATTATTCTAACTAACTAAATAATTAAAATAAAACTAAGTAATTATTTAACTATTACTAATATTGTTAAATTTCACTAATTGTAATTAAATAATGCTAGTAACTAATTACTTCCACCACCCCTAAGTTCTACATAATTGCTCACACACACCCAACACCTCAAAAATTCTTTTATTCTAAGGGTTATCATTCAACATCAAAGGGTTCCCATACACATCCAATCACCAATTAACACACATCATCACATAATTAAATATGAAAAACAATTAAAATAAAATTGTGGCGTTATAACTCTCCCTCACTTAGAATATTTTTGACCTTGAAAATTTACCTGATGTAAGCACTCTGGATACGACTCTCGCATCCTTCTCTCCAACTCCCATGTTATGTTTGGAAACATTTCAAACAACACTAATCAATATTCCACATTGTTAACCATAATAATCTAACAAGATGCATTGTTATCAAGTTATGAACGCACAGGTTCATTTTACTTCTTGTCCCATCACCCTAGAATACATTATCTATCACCTTAGGATCTCGTTCACTCTTGAACTGGAACATAATGAGGTCGTTACCATCATCATAGGTAACACTTCTCTAATTTCCCTTTATAAGAATGAGCTTCTCGCACTCGAACCCTTGCCATAAGAAATGAGGCAACAACATAGTTTAAGAACGTAGAGTTCTATGACATGAACATCGTCTCTATCATTTAATTACACAAAAACACCATAATAAGCACATCAACATAACCATAATATTGACAACATTGACATACAACATTAGTACCACAATGCTACGATTTACCAATCGAACATGTAAGTCAATACATTTATTGACATGACAGTAACACGCATAATATATAAATCTTTCACCTATGACTTTCATTGTGGAATCTCCAATGGTTTTCATCATCCCCTCAGACTTCTGATGTTTAATCCTTGACTCCTAATAAGTCAAACACACATAACGAACTGCACCACATCATGTTTCAGCTGCGCCACTCTAATCATCTACCTTAAGGTCATTGTCCTTATTTTGATTTCCATCAACTATTAGATATACAAGTTTCACATCTAGCTTCTGACTCTCTTTAACATCAACTGGAAAATCATTGTTCACCTTTGATATCCTCAACCTTTCACTCTGTGGAGTTAGCTTGCATACAAAATCAAGTCTCTGGACTAATCAATAAGTCCCCAGTCTTCTATAACCACTTTTCCATTAGGTTCACACAGAATGGTGAACGACTATCCTCTCGATAGAATTCCAATTACTTTACACACTGTCAAGCTGGAAAGATAAGTATATCACATCCAACACGACCCCATCTACTATCAACCAAAGATTAAGGGTAATCAGTTCTTCAATTTGTCAATAGGTAGGAGACAACCATGATGAAGCATAAATCATCGTTACTAAAATATAATAGTGTTTCTTTGAAACTTATGATCAAAGTAATCTAAAGCACCATTGTCCAATAATCTCCTTTGAGGTTTACAAATGCTTCCACAATTTCATTTTCATTCGATCTCATCGATGAGATACCATCGCCCAAACACATTACATGGTCTACTTCACACTCACTTAGCATCTAACAAATGTTAAGTATCCTCTAAGTCAAGAAATGATAATATACCAAATACATTACAAATAATTTTGTTCCAATTGAAGTCTTTATCCATGTAGAGGAATTTAACCACATTCGTAAATCCTTAGTTTTCCTTTAAATTTCACAACATTGAGAATCCATATATTTTCACATTTGAATCTCATCCCTATCGAAATCTCAATAATACCATCCCACATCCGGTCCATGATAGAAACTCCCCAAATTCTCCCTGACACATGTTGATATTTTTCCATCACGAACATGATTCTAATCTTTCTTGAATTTATTTTCCTTTACCATTACCTCTCTTTTCCTCATAAGTTATCGTCACTCTAATCATTCTTAATCGGCATAAGCTGCATCTCCATGAGTTTCTTTAATACCCTCACATCCTTCCTAATACCCACATCGCATTCCCTCAATTCATTCATTAACAATATGTCGTACTTGACCTCGTCTCAAACAAACAACGATAATAACCAGTTAAGTCCAAAAAGCTTATAGTCTCAGTAGCCGACTTCGGATCGTCTCAATGTAGATTTTCACCTACTTTAGATGGATATATAAAAACCATAACCTTAAATAGCATACTCAAGAAACTCACATCCTCAAACCATAATCTACACCTTGAAACTTATCATAAAGTTTCATCCCATTCGATACTGTAATTTAAATCGTAACGTTCAACATGCCCTTATTTTGACTTAGATTAAATCAGAATGTCCTTAATAAACATCACAAAAAACTCATCAAAATATTCGTAATGCCTACATCGAGTTCTAAAAGCTATTCTCTAACTATCCTTATCCTTCACCCAAATCTGAAGGTAACTCGACCTCAATTCAATTATACTGAAGACATAATCGCCTACCAGTCGGTCCATTAAATCACCAATCTTTCAAAGTGGATATTTAATATCAATCATTACCTTAATCAATTGTCGGTAATCCATACACAACCTCATACAACCATTATCATAGATATGAAAACATCTGAGCCTCATCTCCTAAGAGTTATGCTATTTGCATTAGCAGATATCTTCAAGCATAAGAATCTGCATCGACTTATTAAAACAATTCGTAAGCACTTCGTTTTGTTAATTCTCTGATTGTATGATTGGTATTATATTTGGTCAAACTAATATAGTAGCAATATGTTAAATATGATATGTTAATTTGTTGGGAAGAACAGGTGGAACAAGAAGTCCTATTTTATGAAAAACATGTTGAGTTGAAATATTTCAACATCAAGAGAAATATGTTGGATAAGATGTCCTATGCAGGGTCATACGACATCGCGCTTGAGCTAAGCTGGAAAGTTAGATTCTATTAGGTTTTAATGGATGTAGAATATTTTAGGAATATTATACAATCTTGTGTGGTGCTAACTTAAAGGTATGGAAGAATCAAGAAGAATATTGAAGAATATTGACTTTCTAAATAAGGAGACATTTTAGGAAATATTTGTTTGAAGACCTATTTTATTGCAGAATCTTCTGCAGATTTGTAACAGCTGATATGCTATAATTTGAAGCCCAAATCCAGTTGGGATATATGTTATAAATAGAAGTATTATAACCTAGGTAAAGGGACCAGTCATGAATGTAAATATGTTGATTATTAGGCATGAGTCTGTACCACTCTCTAGGAGAGTTGGTTGTGTGTTACACTCGGTTGTGAATTAGACTGATGTTACAGAGTTGTAATCTCCATTATTGTTCTCCTCAAAGCTTTTAAGCAAGAGGTAGTATTGTTCTTGGAGGAAGGTTGTAAGTAACCCCAATTATTTTTCTTAGTCAAGAGTCTTGGCTAGGTATTTTTTTAGAAGTGAGTCTTCTAATATTTTCATGGAAGTGTGTCTTCTGGTTTTACATCATGGAAGTATATCTTACTATTTTGATCCAATCATTGTCTGTGATTGATGAGGGAGTTGATGAGGGCTTCATATCTAGGTAAGTATTATATAGAAGTATAGCACGGATAGTGATTAAGTGAGTAGATCATAAACCGGTATGTTTATTGTATGGTATATAAATTGATACTATCATATGGACTTGTCCCTGGCTTGATATGCCCCCAGAGTAAAAGAGTTGCTTCAAACTGGGTTAACAATTTTGGTGTATTGTTTATGCTTTTAAGTAATGTTTGTGCATGTTTTATAACTTGTCATATTTGTTTGCTCGGATTCAGATGTCTCGACATGTCTTAGGACATCTGAAGTCTGAAATACCAGAATTTCAATTGGTATCAGAGCAGGCATCATGTTCTGTTTGTGGGTGAGATCCTGGGATGATACTTTCTGGTTCATGGGCAAGGAAAGATGTATTTACTTAAAACTTGTTTGAACTTGGATAGTTCATATTTTTTGTTTGAATGGTCCCTTGAAGAGGAGGATGGACTATTTGTGATAGGGTATGTATTGGACCTGTCTGTTGTTTTCAGGCTTGTAGCTTTGGTGAAGAGCTTCTGTTTTGGTTTGATTTATTTTCAAACCTAAGGTTGTTTTGTTAGAACCTGAAGTGTGGTGCTCGTGTGCAAGGATTATTTATGTTATGCCTGAAGAATGTTAAGGTGCTTTTGTTGTATGTTTTGTTGCATGGTATATGGTGTAACCCTGGTTGGAATGGAATTAAGGTTTGGTCTCCTCAATAGGTCTATCCTTGTTATTATTGGAAGATGTATTTCCATTGAAAACCTTGAAGGAGATCAAGGTTTGTTTATAAGTTTCGTGAGAAGAGAACGGATGTTCTATTAGTTGGAACAATTTTTTTTCCAGCAGGTATGCAACTTCCTGTTGAATAGCAGATGCTCCGGGTGCTAAATAGATGTGTGTTGATCATATATGTTTGGAACCTACTCCTGATCTAGAAGAGGAGGCATCTAAGTTGTGTATCTAAGAAGTTTCCTGGAAACATGTCTTAGAGAAGTGGGATGATCAACCTACTGATTACTTTTTGGTTCAGTTTATTTTTTGTCCAAGTAAGTAAGAGTGAAGAAGTTGAGCTCAATTCTTTAGTGGTGATTTGTTGAAGACATCCCTCCCATAGTCTTTATGGAGGTCGATCTCAAATATCCAGGACATTATCTCTATCATTTGGAAGTCCTTCTGATGAAAGGAACCAAATTTATGGAATCTTGTGTATGGCCATGAAACAGATTCTATGTGAGAGGTGTCATGGGAATGTATCAACCGTAGACTGTGTTGTTATAAAGGGGGAGTCCCATATCTGGATTTGGAGTGCCCTTGAAGAAATATCATACATAATGTCTTGACATATGTGTATTGAGAATTTATTTTTCTCTATGTGGCTGTTGTTGAGTAGTTTGGGATAGGAAGCTTCTAACTGCTAAGAGTTTATTTCTCTTTGTGGTGCTCTGGCGTGTGACAACCTGAATTGGCTGCTGAAGGTATGTCATTGTAGATCTTCTGGTATCAAGGACTTTTATGCAAATAATAAGTCATATGTATGATGTTTTAAAAACCAAAGTAATTGGGTTCTGTGATAAGAAGTTGTTGTCTTAAATAATGTTGTAACATCATGCTTGTTGGTGGATGTCTTTGGAAGATATTCGAGATATGCTTGTGGAGTTGGATGCTCACGCATTAGGTTAGAAGATGTGTTTCTAACTATATGGATTAGAATGTGGAGACTCTAATCTTGTTCACATTAGTATGATTGGTGATTGCATTACTACTTTGATGAAGACTTCACTAGTATCAGCACTTGTTAGTGAATATGCAGTCAGAGGAATATTGTCAGATACTGTGATCTGATCAGAAAGTTTTTGAAGAGGTGTATTTTCTTCTTCTACAAGTATCTCTAGAGGATATTGGTTTAGTCTGGATCTCAGTAAAACTTTTAAGCAATATGAGAATTTGTGCTCAAAAGGAGCATTGGTTATCCATGACAAGGGGAATGGTGTACTTGTTTATGGTTTATGACTGCAATGGTGCAGATTTTTGTAGAAGCTTGCGTGTTGTTCAAGCTTGTGGAGTTAGTTTACCTCTTGTGAGGTTGCGATGTCAAGCATGTGATGCTTTTGGGTCCTGATATTTTGATGTGTGCTGACCAAATAAAGTGTATGTAGAGTCTAGTGGAAGGCATTGTGTTTAAGCTTCAGAACATATGGAGAATTTTGTGAAGAATTTTTGGAGAAGTGTTGGTCAAGTTGTTTCTATGTGAATGCAAGAGAAGGTGAACACTGACAGAATTTCAGGACATTATGCACGACATGTTTCTTGTATGACTAATAAAGGAGTTTTTATGGATAATACAATATATACACGTCAGGAAGGAGTGTAAAACGTGATTGTTGATTATGCATGAGCCTTTATTGGAAGTATCTCTTTCTAGAAGAATCGGTCTATAGTAAAAGAAGGTAGTCAAAATCTGTTTTGAAAGGTGCATTTATTTTAATTATTTTCCTCAAATAGCAGTCTTAACCAAGACCATTTACTCAATCTAGAATCGTTAATTCCTATGTCATTGCTTGGGTATTTTTTGAGGTCATTCCTTATCTTCCTTCACCTTGTGTTTATTAACATAGTCCTCATGTCTTTTGTTCGGGTATAAGTGAGTACTTTTTGGGTTTGGTTTTGTGAAGGTTGTGTTTGTCATTTCTTGGAAAAAATGGGGAAGAAAGGGCTTGTTAAGCTTTTAAGTTTGAAGTTTATTTTTGCACCTGTGTTACAAAGATGTCGAATAGAATGTTATATTCGGTGTTTATTGTTTTGTTTTGTATCTTATGATCTGAGTTATGAACACATTTATGTCTTGTGTTCTGAGTTACCTAGAGTAACAGTGATATCCCCTAGTTTGATGATTGGCTATTGCTTAAGGGTTCTCTTATACCCCCTGCGAGGAAGGTTTATGGGTTAAGGGGGAGTGTACAACAAATTTCTTCAAGAAATGCTTCCTAAATTATCCTGAGGGGGGCTGTAATTGATTGGCTCGGGCTGTTATGAAGAGATGTTGGATATGATGTTCTGACATCAATCAAACTGAGTATATTACTTCTTCTTGCTGCCTTTGTCATATTATGGCTAAAAAGGGGAAAAGAATATGTGTTGGACAATCATGACGATGTCATATTGGTTGGTATGTGTTAGACAATCATGAAGATGTCCTATTGGTTGGTGAGTATATGTAGGACTGTCATGAAGAAGTCGTGACAAGATATTGTAACATCATGAGTGAAGATAATAAAGACTTAATACTATCAAAGATGGGAAGGCTAGCGACTCTGATGTTTCTATTTTATGGTTGTTGCTGATTTGTATTGTTTAACCTTTGATTTATGTTCTTGTTTATAAGTGCAAATGTTATGTAAATTAGTTTTAGCCAAAAAAAAAAGCCAAAGGGGGAGATTGTTAATTCTCTTATTGTATGATTGGAATTATGTTTGATAAAACTAATATCACAACAATATTTTAAATATGATATGTTAACTTGTTGGGAAGAACAGGTGGAACAAAAAGTCCTATTTTATGAAGAACATGTTGAGTTGAAATGTTTCAACATCTAAAGCAAAATGTCGGATACGATTTCCTATACAGGGTCATATGACATCACGCCTAAGCTAAGCTGGACAGTTGGATTCTGTTATGTTTTAAAAGATGTAGAATATTCTGGGAATATTATGCAGTCCTATATGGCACTAATTTAAAGGCCTAGAAGAATCAAGAAGAATATTAAAGGATATTGACTTTCTAAATAAGGATACTTTTTAGGAAAGATTTTATTCAAGACCTATTTTATTGCAGAATCTTCTATAGATTTGTAACAACTGATATGTTATGATTTGAAGCCCAAATCCAGTTGGGAGATATGTTATAAATAGAAGCATTGTAACCTAGGTAAAGGGACGAGCCGTGAATGTAAAGATGTAGATCATTAGGATTGATTTTGTACCACTCTCTATGAGAGTTGGTTGTATGTTCCACTCGGTTGTGAGTTGGACTGATGTTACAGAGTTGTAATCTCTATTATTGTTCTCCTTGAAGCTTTTAAGCAAGAGGTAGTATTGTTATTGTAGGAATTTGTAAGTTACTCCAAGTATTGTTCTTAGTCAAGAGTCTTGGCTAGGTATTGTTTTAGAAGCGAGTCTTCTAATATTGTCATGGAAGTGTGTCTTCTGGTTTTGTGCCATGGAAGTGTGTCTTCCTGTTTTTATCCAATTTTTGTCTGTGATTGATGAGGGAGTTGAGGAAGGCCTCATATCTAGGCGAGTCTTAGATAGAAGTATAGCATGGGTAGTGATTAAGTGAGTAGATTGTAAACTAGTATATTTGTTGTAGGGTCTATAAATTGATATTATTATAGTGAACTTGTCCTTAGCTTGGTATGCCCCCAGAGTAGGAGAGTTGCTCCGAACTGGGTTAACAATTTTGGTGTGTTGTTTATGCTTTTCAGTACTGTTTTTGCATTTTTTTTTATACATTGCCATGTTTTTTTGTTTAGATTCAGATGTCTCGACATGTCTTAGGACATCTGAAGTCTGATATACCAGAATTTCAGGTTTAACTCCAAACAGTTCACCCCAAGGTTAACATCAAGTTAATCCAACATTTCGCTCTAACGACAAGTCATAATCATCCCCGGGAAAACATAAGGACTCACACACAACTAGCACATCATTAGCCATAACATTTCCCTCCACTCCTAGTAATGTGAAAAACACAAGTACCTGATCATTCCCTCTCAAGGACACTTCGACCTGACCGTTAGACGTAAATCTTGAATTAGTACTTCCTTCAAAATTGGGAAACAATGCAGTCTCATTAACATTTGCAATTATGCAATCCAAGACACATTGAACCAATTTTTCATACCTCGCTGTGATACGGTGGCAGAACCGATTGTTTAATACTGGTTTGTGTTTTGCATTTTGTGTTCGCAAAATTTCCCGGTAAGCAAGAGTTGCAATCGACTTTTATTTCATCCAATTGGAAATAAAAAAGTACCGAAAAAATCCTTTTTCCAGATATTCTGAGTACGGGGGGTAGATTATAGAAAGGGAAGGTGTTAGCACTATTTCTATCCATGGTTTTCCATGGGCTCTTAGGTACTTTCTCATGTTTTTAAAATTGCTTGTGTATTGTGCTTTGTTTTGAAAAGTTTGACTTCGTGATAACCCTTGTATCAGTCCCCAAAGGTGTGACAAAGTTGTTTTGAAAATTGTTTTGAAAATGTGTAAGTGTGAAGAGTTTTGATTTGAGCAAGTACCTACTAGCATCTACCTACTCGGAAAAAAAAGGATCGTTTTTATTCTTGTTTCCTTTAGACAGTGCTATCACACTATTGAGAAATAGGTAGCACCGTCGTTGGAGTTGTAAGGGTCAATTCGAAAGGGACGTATGATCACTAAAGCAATGTTAGGACACTTTAGTAATAACCCTAGAGTCTTAAGATCATATGCGAGGCAACATTTCCGAGGCAATATTTATGAGGCAATGTTTGAACGGGACACTTGATCTTTTTAGACAGGAGGGCAACCACTAAGACACCCTATACTTAATGATCGTTTACCGAAGGCAACCGAAGTGAGGGCATACCCTAAGAGTGATATGTGCGAGTGATTTGTTTCAGTTATTTATCTTTGCACATTAGGATTTTCTAACTGGATTAATTTGTCATGCATTCTTTTCATACAATCCTATTAACATACATCTAAACAATCAAATATTTGCGAGAATTCAAATGCGAGAAAGTAAATCTATGCTATTACAAGGCTTCGGGGAAGGGGGTTAAATACATAGCCAAAAACCTGGAAAAAAGAGATAAATAAAAGCTCTAGATTAAACTATTACAAACCATGAACAATTACAATAATATTGCAAAAATAATAATATGCGCGCGATGAATCGAATACGAGATAACTAGGGTTTTGACCCTTGCCTAAACCTAATTGCGATTGATTTAAAAAGAGTTTTTGTCATTTTTTGTTATTTAAGAAAATAGAGAAATTATTACATTAAAAAGAAAATCCTAATCCTAATTAATTTTAATTTTAAGGAAAAAAATGAATTAATTTAATCTAAAACCTATTTTTGTATTTTTATTTATTTAAGAAAAAGAGCAAAATAAAATTAAATCAAAAGTTTAACCTAATTTCTATTTTGTTTTTTTATTTATGAAAACAAATTACAATTTCCCTAAATTAGACTAAGTTAAATTAATTTTGATAATAATAAAATAAAAACTAATCCTAATTTTGGTGAATTATTGATTTTATGACTTTTATGAAAAATAAATTAATTTGTGAATTAAAAATAAATAAAGGAAATTTAAAGGATAGAAAATAAAGAAAAGATACAAAAAAGGTTAGTAAATGGGCCTGGTGGTGTTTGCTGAAAAGGGGGGTGTTAGAACTGAATTTCTGGGTCCAGATAGCTAAAGCCCGTTTGACTTGCTTGATCCAGCATGCACGTTGACTGAGGGTGCATGGTAGTCCTCCAAGGGAAAGGCATTGGATCTGGAGCGCTGGTGAATGGGATGGCCAGATGTTAAGGGTACATGGTGAACCTCTTGATGTGTAGCGCGTTGGATTACCTGTTGAAGAAAAATATGAACAAAGGTTGGGACCTGGGGATCAAACTCAGGTCCTTAGGCCTATTTCTAATGCACGCTTGCCAACTGAGCTATCTGACTTATATGTACATATAAAGAAAACAAATTATAATATATGAAAACATAATGGTAATTGAAAAAACGCGCTAAAGTTCAAACTGCCCAACCAGGGAGCGCCACGCATCATCTTCTTCCTCTCAACCGTCGTTTTAGCCCAAGATACCTTTACCTACGGACATTACGTTGTAGCTACAACCATGTGTATTTCAAAAATTGTCCATAGGCAATATAAATGACCATGGATGATACCAATCAACTCGTCTCATCCTCACGAGTCTCATGGTACCAGAATCAATGTCCAATTTTACCTGTATTGCAAAGCCCTAAAACCAAACAAAAAAACCTAGCCATGGCAATTTCACATACAGTTAACAAAAACGCAATTGAATAAAATGAATAGCTTGCAAACTCAATAAGGAGCAAGAATATGTAATCAAAATGTGAAAATGTTGTATAAATCAATGAAAACAAAAACGATTTGTTTGGGTAACCGTGTGACTACTACAACGCGTTTCAGGAGGTGGGAGGGCTTGCTAATGATTGGGACACGATCCTGAGACGTCCAACAATCGATTGGCAAGGTGAAGATGGCTTGGGATGGCCTGTAACTTGAAATTGGATCACCACTTTTTCTTGAGATTTTTCAATTTTATTTTTTTCTCTGCACGACTACTCAACCTCCTCTTATGCCTTGGATCTCTTTTGTATATGTAATACAACCTATTAGGTCAATAAAAACGAATTCAATCTTGCTCGTTATGAAGATTTAATTTGGTCTTTCATGGCATATGATATCTTTCCAAATTTGCTCCAATTCAATCTTTTTCCTCCCAAATCAGTCTTGCACGAATTGATTCTCAATTGACAGCATATAAGATCTTCCTTCAATGCAAAAATCATCCCTAAAACACATTATATGATTTATTTAGATTTATTTGATTTTATTTGAATTTTAAATGAATAAAAATAAAAATAAATTAAATAAATGAATAAATAAAGCATGGAGGGTCCCATAGGTCGTGGACTATGTTATCATTGAAGTGCGAGCATAAAAAGTTGGTCCCATTTAGCAAAAAATGCAAATTTGGGCACATTTGACTTTTGGCAATTTTGCAAAAAAGGTCAACTTGGCCAATGCATAACTCTCTCAATTTTGACCTTAGAGAGGTGTTCTTAGACTTTTTAGAAATCTTAGGATGTACTCTAAACAAAACTTTTTGTCTCATCTCAATTGAGTCTTTCATGTTCATGTATAAAGCTTTGACCCAAAAGGTGTTTTTGTTGACTTTTCAAAATGACCTATAATGTCAAAATTCATATCTTTTTGTGAGTGCATATTTTGAACTTGGGAGCTGAAGATGAATTGTAGGGAGTTGCATCCTCTTCAAAATGATCTATGAATGGGTCATTTCTGATAAATTATGAGAAAGTTATGCTTGATCAAAGTTGAGTTAACTTTTCCTGCAAAACCCTAATTTAGCAGCTTTTGGGTTTTGATGAATTGTGAGAAATCCTTGGTGAATCATGATCAACCCTTGATCATATGATGAATGATACTTCAAAATGAGGATGTTGACCAAAAATCTTGAAGTTTTACTATATGTGAGCCACAATTGACTTTTGACCTAGCACGGTCGATTTTCAGGCTTTTGAGCCATTGCGTGAGCAAACTTCCTCTGCAAGGCTTGAAACTTGACATGTATGATCTTAAGAACATATTAGGACAATGGTGAGAATTTGGGATCCTTTGGACTTAGGAATCTTGATGAAAAATGAAACCCTAATTTGAGGTAGACTGCCTTAGGAGAGAGTTTGTCTGGTCAACTCTTGGAATTCCTTGAGCAATTTGAGGACCTCACTTGCCATGTATTAAGAAATATGGGAGGGAAAATTTTGGGGTACAACATCTTCCCCTGTTCAATCTTCTTAAACTTGAGGATGTAGATTGGTGTGTCTGCCTTTCGTGATCTGAAGGTGGAAGATGATTGAACACTAGAGTGCCCATAAATTTTCACTCGCATGAAGTGATACTTGACTTGTGATATCGGGAATGGGCTTAAAAATTCCATTTGGAGGTCAATGACGGAATATGGGCTTAAAGATTCCATCCGAAGAGGTGTCGATCGCATAAGAGATTCATTTGCGAGAACCCGTATACCTGATGTTCGAGGAGGACTCTGCTGGGGAATGCTGATCTTTGTCTTGAGATAAATAGAGTTTTAAGAGCTTCAGCTTTCCGTTACTCTACTGGTGGAATAATTCCGGTTTGGAAAGCGGAAGTGAACTACGTGTTTGGTCGGGGTATATGCTGCACCACGACTTACTGGGGAAATGTGAAACTAATCGTGTTTGATTGGGTCCAGGTCTTACAGTGTTGTGGATTGCTGTCTGGGGATAAGAGAGGAAGACCCTGGATAGCAAGGTTATGAGAAGGAACCTGAATAGTAGGGTTACTTCGAGATGAAAGCCTGGATAGTAGGGCTTGAGAAGGAACCTGGATAGTAGGGTTACTTCGATATGAAAGCCTGGATAGTAGGGTTGTGAGAAGGAACCTGGATAATATGGTTGCTTCGATATGAAAGCCTGGATAGTAGGGTTGTGAGAAGGAACCTGGATAGTAGGGTTACTTCGATATGAAAGCCTGGATAGTAGGGCTGTGAGAAGGAACCAGGATAGTAGGGTTACTTCGATATGAAAGCCTAGATAGTAGGGCTGTGAGAAGGAACCTAGATAGTAGGGTTACTTCGATATGAAATCCTGGATAGTAGGGTTATGAGAAGGAACCTGGATAGTAGGTTTACTTCGATATGAAAGCCTGGATAGTAGGACTGTGAGAAGGAACTTGGATAGTAGGGTTACTTTGATATGAAAGCCTGGATAGTAAGGCTGTGAGAAGGAACCTGGATAGTAGGGTTACTTCGAGACAAAAGTCTGGGTAGTAGGGCTGTGAGAAGGAACCTGGATAGTAGGTGTTATACCCCAAAATTTTCCCTCCCTTTTTCACATGAAATCACAGCTTCGGGGTTTTCCCTGATTTTTTCAGTTTGGCTCAGGAATTGATAAACCAGACTTTTCTTTAACGGCAAATCTGGAATTAGGGTTTTTCACTCGTATTTCTCAAAAGAATTTGAATCCACCGTATTTCAATTGACTGTTACATTGTTTTTACGCTTGTTCAATATTGTTGTTTGTTTCTCCAAACCTAAACATCTGGGCTAGGAGCTGAGGCTTTTGATTGAAACTTTGAAGCATTGGTTTGATCAGTGAAGTTAAAGGTGTTTGGATGTTTGTTTGTTTAACTGTGCAAAGCATATGATTGATTGGAATGCCGGGCGTATTGTAGTTAATGCAAGGTTGCGAGATTTCAAAGTTTGTTGATTATTTATTTTATCTGAGTCAAAATTATTGGGATGCATTTCCAATTATTTTAATTCAAGAGATCTAAATAATAAAATAAGACAGTGCAGAAGAAATAAGGAATTATTTGACAAAGACTTTTTATTTATTTTAATTGTTGTTACAAATGTTATTTGAATACTGTAAATTTATTTAAAATGTTTACAATAATATTTATTGCAATAATTGAAAAGAAAATAAATCTAAAATCTAAGTCTCTTGAAGTCTTCTATCTTCTACTATTTCTTCCATTCATTCAACTGGTACCTACCTGAAAAAAGAAGAGAAAGAAAGTCAGTACAAGATTATTTCAAATGAAAAGAAGAGGAAAAAATCATCATTAAAATTGGCCGTCTAGAATCAGATTGCCTATTTTTTCATCACGCTTTATTTTTCTCTCCGCAAATCACCAGAAGATCACTCTTCTCGGTTCACAGAGAGAAAAGTAAAATATAAATGCAAGCATGTCAAACTCAATGCAAAAACATGATTGAATTACAAAAAAAAGGGTTCCATGTTGCAAACTGAAAAAACTCCAAGCTGCAAACTGAGTTACCAAATTCAAAGTTACATCAACCAAATAAAATGTGTCACAAAGTTCAAAGAAGCAAACAGGCGCCAAAACTGCCAGGGTGAGTCAAAACAAAGGCATAAGCACAGCAGCAAATAAAGTCCCACATTCAGCTACAGTCCAAAATTGCTACAAGACAAAATTGGATAAAAATGGTAATGAAGCATAGAAACAGCAATGCAGCAGACAAAAGGCAAGACAACAGGAAGCAATTTATTTGACAAGTAAAAACTTGTCAAAGATGCCTTTTTTTCATCATTTCCTAGATAGCCAAATTTTTCAGAAATCAAAGGTAATTAAGCAATTTAAAATGCTTAAAGAGAGAGAGGAATGAGGGAACCTAGTGATAGGTTTTGCAGATTGGAGTTTTGACAGGCTGTAAAAGAAAGAGAAGAGGAACAAAAGAAATAATATAACAAGCAGAAAAACACAAGAGATAACCAGATAACGAAACCTCCAAAACTATAAGCTTAAGCTTACCAAGCAAGCCTGCATAACTTCAAGCCTGCCTTATCAAACAAACCCATTCAAACTTGTTAAAACACAAGCCTTCAAGCCTGTTAAACTCAGTAACCTGTACTAAACTCAAAAACTGCAAGCTGAAGTAACAAGCCTTCAAGCCTGCATAACTTCAAGCCTGCCTAAAGACATATCAACTTGCAAAACCAGTAGAAAGCCTGCATCAAAACTACCATACACAACAAACCTGTTTCAAACTTGCAAAACCACAAACAAGAACTCAGTAGCCTGCCTTCCTTACCAAACAAGCAAGTCTCAAACCTGCCTGTACTAACCAAACAAATAAAACCTTCCAGCCTGCTTCAAAAAGGCACAAGTATCGCAAGTCTTAAACCTGCCTTACAAAACAAATAAACTCAGATCTGTTATCCAAGATCCAAGCCTGCATCAAGCATAACCTACCTTCAAACAAAAACAATAAGCCTGCCTAAAACTAGTAGAAAACATGCCCGTACAAAACAAACAAAAATAGCCTGCCTGTACCAAAAACAAGCAAGTCTGTTTCCAAACCCAACAAACTTGTAGCCTGCCTTACCAATAGGAAGCCTCAAGCCTGCCTAAAGTCATTTCAACTTGCAAAAAACCTGTTAAAACTCAAGCCAAACTCAAGCCTGCCTGTACCAGATAAACAAACCTACAGAAGCCTGTATGTACCAAACAAGCAAACTCAAACTTGTAACCTGCTAGAACATCAAACAAACAATAGAAATCCTCAGAAACAGGGTCCATCATCAAATACCAAACACCAAATCAACGACAAATTAGCAATATCTCAGAACAAAGTTCATCACAGAATCAACATAACCAAAACCAAAGAACAACAAGCATCTCAGAAGAATATCATCATTGACAAAAAAAAAGAGGAAGATTGTAAAAGCTAGCAACAAACAAACTTCAAAGTTCATCATCATCAGAATCAACAAAGCCCAAGAGAGGAAGAGATTCAGAAGCTAATGAAATGGCATTTTCAGAATTAGTTTTCATCACCAAACGATTCAAGAGGAGCAAAAAGATACGAAATACCCGTAAGTTGTCATCACAATTCTCCCTCCTCCGGCCACCCTAGAGCGCCTCCATTCCAAGCTCCCTCTCCATCGTCTTACAGCACGAAGTCATCAAGGTATCAATTTCCTTCTTTCTCTTTGTACCTCATACAAACACAAGCATCAAAGATCAAAACATGTAAAAGTTAAACATGCACGAACCTAAAAACCCTAAAACGCGTTAGAATGAAACAATACCTTTTTAATCGCCGCCTTATACAATCACGGGGAGGAGAGGTTGGAGGTGGAATTCTGGTGGCCTAAGGCAAGGGGAGAGGACTTTCAATCGCCCTGGGTGTTTGAGTAACGAAGAGGAAGAAGAAGAGAGGAGAGGAGCGGCGCCGTTCACAAACAAACCAAGCCCTAGATTCTGAGTAAACAAATGCAAACCCTAAAAAACGTGAACGTTGCAATTGGGCTTCTGCCCCATAAACCTAACTAAAGCCCAATGGCTTTCAGCGCCATACCCCCTTTCTTGCCTATCTCTGACCTTTTTTCTTGGGCTTTTGCCCCAACAGCATTTCTATGGCCCATTTACTTTTTAATTCCATTTGTTTTGCTTTAAAACTAATATATTCTCTTTTCACTAATTCTTTTCTTTTCTTTTGTTAAATAAAAGAATATACTTTTTTTATATATAAAATTTTCTTAATAATTTTCATTACCTTAAAAAACCAAAAATACATAAATAATATAATTTATTAAGTTAAATAATTTTTTTTCTTTAAAACTTTTGTTTAATTAATCTTTTATACAAGTTTCTAAAAAACATTAACCAAAATACGTAAGTAATAGAATTTATTAAGTTAATTAATTTTTTTCTTTAAAACCCTTTGTTTATATAAAACTAACAAAAAAGCACAAAAATAATAGTAAACACTTAATTTTCATTAGGTTAATATTTTATTTAATCATTTGTAAATAACCACATACATCTCATATTTCTTTGATTTCCATTATCTTACACTTTGTCATATTTTTATATACTTGAATTGCGTCGATTCAATTTGGTTGTAACCCATAATACTTGGGACGTTATTCTGATGAGACTCATCCCCATTTGTAAATAATTTGTACCCCCACCCCGGATACTCATTTGTAATAGCTTAGAATTTAATTCTTGCACTTTATGCTTTGTTAAATATGCCATGATTAGAGATTAGGGTTTGTATGCGAAAATCTAAAATCGATCGTTAGTTGACCTAATACAAAGACAAATGCATGAAAATCAATACACAATTCACACTTGCACCTCTAGGGTAACCTTTCTTGTTGCCTCGGAAAATACAAATCATGTCCCTCGAGTACGTGACACTCTAGAAAATGTCCCTTTGGTAAAACAAAGATCGTTAGTCCCTCGATGACCCTCGATGTTGCCTTCGATAAAATGATCTCGTCCCTTACGAAATTGCTAGAGCGTCTCACAAGTTGCCTTCAATGATTGTATACGACGACCCGCGCATGTCCCGTTTAAACATCCTAACGCAAGGTTGTTCATCAAACACAATGGTGAAACAACACTGTTAAAAGGGTTAAAAAACATGAGAAAGATCTTTGAGTAAAATAGGGTAGACAACTCTTAGTTACTTGATCAAAAATCTTGCAAAACATCCTTGCCATTTTTCAAACACACTTCACAACACAAGCTTCAAAAACAATTTCAAAACAACTTTCAAAACATTGAATTATCTTTTCAAAAAGACACACACCTTTGTATATATTCAAACAAGAATCATTACAAAGGTTGCCTAGACAAGGCGTCTTTTTCAAAACATTTTCAAAACCACACACACAAAGCACCATTTCAAACAATTGAAAAGCAAAGGCAAGTGATCTAAAACAAGTAACTAAGAGTCCATGGATAACCATGGATGAAAAGGGTCTTAGCACCTTCCCTTTTCATAATCTACCCCCCGAACCCACGAAAACATCTCAAAGGTCTTTCCTGTGCTTTTTGACCTTTCCTTAGGATAAAATAAAAAGTCGGTGGCGACTCTTGCTAAATCGAACAAGTGCAAAAACAAACGCAAATCCCAAGTCAGTTCTCCCACCGTATCACAGAACTGGTGACTCTGCTGGGGACAATTATAAAAGTGGGGTTACCTTAGGGTTTCTAGATTACCTTTACATGCTTATATTGTTTGCTTTGATTGCTTTACATTTTGGTTCTCTTGTTTGGACTTGAAATCCTCTACCCGGATTTGGGGAAACATTTATAGGTAAATAGCAATACATTATGGAAACTGTGCGGGGTATACTGACTCGGTTGAAGCAATAGCTATATTAGTGCGACACATTTGTGAGTACCGGTATCCTTTGAGTCAATCAAAGAGAATACGGGGCCGCTGAGTGATGTCATGAAGCACTAATGAACTAGAATCTTACTTGACCATCTTGGCCTCTTATTAGGGGTAGTGAGATGACCGGCTTTGATACAGTCCGAAGTTGGTAGATACTCGATACTACACTCATTGAGGTTTGTTTTCTTGGAATATTTTGGTCGCTAGTTAAGTGGCTAAACCAAAACAATGAACATAGAAAACAATCCAATGACATTGGGCTCCTTAGAACCCGGTTACTATTTATAGGACAGGTTTTGAGCCAACTAAACTCAAGAGGGTACTTACCTATGAAACCTCATGCAAGCCTAAAACTAGGATCTTGTGTGACTTACCTGTACATGTGCTTGTGCATACATCATGAACATCATGAAGCATCATTTGCATCCACTAACCATTTCAAGGGTTTGGATCTTCATCTTTGTTCCTGTTTTGTAGGTCATGGAATCTCTTCGCAGGAAAACAATTCAAGTCAACCTTGTGAGAATCCCTCCTCAACTCAAGGAGCTTACTTCTAGGATTTCGGAGAATTCTCTCTTCAGTGAAAGACATGGTAGACTTCTCAGCTTGGTCAACTCCAACATTGAAGAAGACATGGTAAAGGTTCTCTTCCAGTTCTTTGACCCCCTACACCATTGTTTCACATTCCCTGATTACCAATTGGTACCTACTTTGGAGGAATTTTCTCAACTCTTGAGGATTCCTATTCTTCATCAACTACCCTACAACGGTACGGAAAAAGAACCAAAGCCTGAAGATGTTGCTCAAGCATTACACTTGCAACCATCCGATATCAAAGGACATTGGGAAACCAGAAGTGGTGTCAAGGGTTTCTTGGCAAAGTTTCTGTTTGAGAAGGCACAAGACTGCTGGAATTCTCTTGATCTACAAGCCTTTGAAGAGATTGTGGCACTCCTTATCTATGGGTTGGTCTTATTCCCAAACCCTGATCAGCTTATAGATGTGAATGCTGTCAAGATTTTCATATCCAGAAATCCTATACCCACATTTCTTGGGGACATCCTACACTCATTTTACACACGAACAATGAGGAAAAGAGGTGTTCTCATGTGCTGTACTCCCCTCCTAGCAAGGTGGTTTATTTCTCACCTTCCACAATCAGTTTTGAAGAATGAGCAGGGTTTAAGGTGGTCACAACGATTGATGACCCTCACACATTCTGATGTACATTGGTGTTCTCGATCTAGAGAAAATGTCATCCTCATCGATCGTTGTGGGGAATTCCCTAATATCCCACTACTTGGCATTAGGGGAGATATTATCTACAATCCCTATTTAGCTCTAAGGCAATTTGGATATGCTCGGAGGGATGGCCCTCATGACATGTTGATCCCTGACCTAGTTTTTGACTTCGACAATGATACGCAAGGACTTCGACAAAGGTTCATCAGAGCTTGGAGGATGCCTAACAAGGTGGATAGTAAGACACAGGGACACAAGAATTCCATCCCCCTTGAGCCTTACCTCAAGTGGGTACGAACCCGCTCCCAAAATCTTATGATGTCATATCCTTACATTCTCCCCTTTATCAAAGAGCCTGTTAGGGAAGGAGAGGTTCCATACACCATCCTGCATCCTGACATGCCAACATCATGGGAGGAAATGCAAAAGAGTTGGATCCAACTCAAAGAAGAATGGGATACTTTTGAAGCCAGCTTCTATGCCAGTGAGAAGAAGGTTTTAGAGCTTACCCGCCGACTTCACGAGGAGGAGACTCTCAACACTTACATTGCACCAAAGAGGATGCGCAACGTCTTTTTACCTTAAGAAGCTTTGTAATATTTGGCCCATGGGGCATTTATGTACTGACAAAATTTCTTCTTATTAATATGACGTATGTTCTTTTGTCTGCAACAAATTTGAATTTCTAAATCCTTGAATGCATTACATGAATAAACATATCATTCATCATATGCATAAACAGGTCTTCACACCAGGTTTCCTTATCTTTCTGCTATTTATTTCAGCGAGATGGATATTGAGCAGACGGTCAAAGATCTGCAAGCACAGAATTCACAATTCCAACAACTCCTCATGACCTTGGAAAAGGGTCAGGAGGATCTTAAAACACTGTTAGAGAAGAAAGAGCAAGAAAAAGGAAAAAAGAAAAAGAAGAGGATTGGGGTAGCTACACTGGGAAGAATATTTGAGAATGAAGCTAGGAGAGTTCTGGAATTCCCCTCAATGTCTGACGAAGGGACCGGCAAAGGAAAAGGAGCAGCAGTACCCTCAGAGTTTAAGGTTGAAGAGGAAGAGGTTTAAGAGGATGAAGATTATTCCGAGTAGCAGTACCCCCCTGCGGACGACAGGTATAAAAATCTGGAAGAGCGGTTAGCAGCCATGGCAATACAAAGGTTTCCCGGGCTGGATTTTGAAGAGTTGGGATTGATTGCTGGGATTGTTATCCCTCCCAAGTTCAAGGTACCGACATTCTCCAAATACGACGGTCTGTCTTGCCCTAAGATGCACCTGAGGTCGTATGTCAGAAAAATTCAACCCCATTCATCCGATAAAAACCTCTGGGTACACTTTTTCCAAGACAGTTTGTCTGGCACGCAGTTAGACTGGTTTTATCAGCTCGAAAGATCAGAGGTTCACAATTGGGAAGACTTGGCAGCTACTTTTTATCGTCAGTATCAATACAATGCTGATTTGGCGCCCACTCGTACTTAGTTACAAAGTATGGGGATGGCTTCCAATGAAGGGTTCAAGGAGTACACCCAGAAGTGGCGTGATCTGGCTAGAAGGGTGCAGCCACCACTATCAGATAGGGAGTTAGTTGACATGTTTCTGGGGACCCTGTTTGGCCCCTTCTTCAACCATCTGATCGGAAGTTCTTCCGCGGGATTTACTAAACTGATTTTGACCGGCGAAAAGGTTGAGGACGGTATTAAAAGTGGAAAGATTCAAAAAGATGCCTCCGCGTCCACCGCCATGAAAAAGACTTTCCCGGCTAAAAAAGAGAGCTTTGCTGTTTACACCCAGAGAAATCGGAAAAGAGAGGAACGTCGGTCAACAATAGGGGTCGTATTAATTCAGAAGCCCGCATCAGACCGGCCCAGAAACAGTCAACCAAGGAATGATCAGCCCAGAACCTATCAGCAAAGGCCACCACGGCAATATACTCCAATAAATATGACACCCGCTCAGATCCTCCCACATCTCCTGAAATTAAACCTTGCTAATTTGAGAGAGGCACCTAAGAATGCAAATACCGCTTCCCCACATTATCATCCCAATGCAAAATATTCCTACCATTCAGACAGTGCAGGGCATGACACCAACGAATGTTGGGCCCTCAAAAACAAAATCCAGGACTTAATCGACGCCAAGGAAGTAGAATTTGAGGCGCCTGAGAAACCCAACGTGATTTCGGCTCCGATGCCTAAGCACAGTAACAATGTTCATGCTGTTATGGAGGACTTCCATGTTACTGATGTTGTTGACCTGTTGACACCGTTACTTGTAATTAAAGAGAATTTGTTGAGAGTCGGGATCTTTCCTGGTTGTGGTAAAGACTGTTATTTTTGTGTGAACATACGAGGTGTTGTCCAATGTTGAAGTCGGGTGTCCAACGCCTGATGGATACTCAAGAGATACTTTTCCAGAAAACCCCTGTTAACACTTTCAATCCGATTACTCCTGATACTTGTGATACTTCAACCAACGATATTGCTATCTGTGATCGGTGGATCTGGAACTGACTGTTTAACGCTGGTTCGCGAAATGTCGCGGAAGCAAGAGTCGCCACCGTCTTTTATTTTCTCCAAATGGAAAGGACAAAAGCACAGAAAAATTCCTTATAGAGATTGCTCTCGGTTCGGGAGGTAGATTTATATAAAGGGAAGGTGTTAGCACTCTTTCTATCCATGGTTATCCATGGGCTCTTAGATACTTGCTCATTTGTGTTTTCAAAATGTTTGTTTGCTTTTCAGAGTGGGTTTAAAAAGTTTCTTTGAAAATTTCAGTTCGACTCTTGTATCAATCCTCAAGAGTGTTTGAAAAATTGTTTTGAAAGCTTTTTGAAAGTGTTAGTGTGAAAAGAGTTTTTTGATTTGTTTTGAAATTAGAGCAAGTATCTACGAGTTCTCTACCTACCCTAAGGAATTCGTCTGTGTAAATGTCCTTAAAGTGGTGCCATCCCACCATTGAGAGGTAGGTAGCACCACCATTGGAGGTGTTCGGGTCAATTCGAGGGTTCGGGACATGGTGATCACCGGAGCAATAGGAAGACACCTTAGAAGCTACCCTCATGCCAGGTTCCTGGATCATGAGGACTTACTAAAACGTCCTCTACTCGACGATCACCTTTCGAGGGGCAAGGCAACAGTGAGGCGTACCCTAGGGGTGGTGTGTGATTTGTGTGTCGTTTTCAGATATTTTGTCTTGTCATGTATTGGTGATCTACGCGTTGCTTTTATTTTTGACATTCATTCTTTCATGCAATAGTTAACAGTTAAAAGTTATGGGAATATAAAAGTCCTACGCTATTACAAGGGCGCGGGTCCACATCGCCAAATTAATCCAGGACCCGATTTGAAATAAAATAAAGTGCGAGAAATATAAAAACCCTAATTGATCTATTACATGGCTTTGGGAGAGTTACACGAATATTCATGAAAACGAAATAAAAATGCGAAGAGAATTAAAATCGGGAATGCGAGGGCGTTGGACCCTATTAAAGAAATCGAATTAAAATTACGAAATTAATTAACTTAAATGCGAAAGGAAATTATTTTTTGAGGTTTTTTGTATTTATGGATTTTAATAAGAATTAATGGAATTTAAACCTAATTCTAACTATTTTTAGTTTATTAAAGAAAAATGTGAAAATTAAATCTAAAGTTAACCTAATTAATTAATTATAATTTTATTTACAAAAATAAATAATTAATTATTAATAATGGTAAAAGAAAAGAAAAAAGATAAAAGTGATTAAAACCCTAATTCTACATTTTTTAATTTATTAAGAAAAACATTTAAAATTAAATCTAGAATTAAGACTAATTAATTAATAAGACTTTTTTACAAAAAAATAACATTAAATAAAATATATTCTTATTTTTGTCTTACCGATTTTTTATTATTTTTTATGTTATGAAAATAAATTAATTCAAAGAATTACATTGAAACTAAATAAACAAATAAAATAGAAAAAGATAAAAGAATGAAAGAAGACAAACCAAGGGGGTGTTGACCCCAAACTAGAGGTTATGTGGTGAGTAATTAGGCCCAAGAAGCTTGGCCCTTTTGACTTTTCCTGGGAGCGTGTGGCCTGGTTGACTTATACACATGGTGCTCCTCAGATCAAGGCCCTTGGTTGGATCTCTGAGACATGTGGCGCGCTTGGATCTAAGGTTGTATGGTAGGATTTTGGATTGAATCTGCATGAAATCACATAGAAGCAAAATATATTAAGAGAGTGAGGGGACCTGGGAATCGAACCCAGGTCCCAATGTTCAGAGGACAACGCACTAACCAACTATGCCATTTGCTTTCTTTGTCATTATGGTGGAAGATAAATAATATGTAAAAAAAAAACAAACGCTGATGCTATTAATTCAAAAAAAACGCGCTAAACTTGAATTACCCTTTCACGTCTTGACACCTAAGCGTCTTCTTCCTCTGTTCTTTATTTGCCTGAAAAAACAAAACAAGATTGCGGGGGTTTTAAACCCCCACTACATGGTACATGGAAAAATAGCGAATAGGCCGTCTTTGATCAGAAATTAGGCGCGATAGGATGGTTGGATTTGTGTGAAGCTTCTCGTTCTAATGGTACAAGTCTTGTTGCCTGATTTTTCCTTAAACGTAAAGCCCCAATTTTACAGTTTGGAAACCCTAGCGAGCTTCAATGGTGAATTCGTGTATGATGCACAAAAACTCAATTAAAATACATGGTTAGCTTCAGAATGAATCAACTAACACAAATCAAACATTAAAAATTGAAAACAACGCATGAATCATGATGCAAGAATATGAGAAAAAGTATGAACAGGACAAGGTCGTTCTACCAATTCCCTGCGTTAGAAACAATGGTTTTGATCCAGAAACGTTCCTTGAAGCCTCAGGAATGCAATGGGATAGTTATTTTGCCTTGAAACGCCTTGGAATGGTGTTTTCACTTTTCACTTTTTTCACAAAAATTGCAAAATTGTTCTTGATGATTGGGCGCAGCTTTCAGGTCTTGTGCTTTAGGGTTTGCATCTGGCTTATGTATGTGATGGATTAGGGTTGAAAAATATGTCCAAAACCTTTTGCATTGATAGAAGAAATATTTGATTTTCCATGCATATTTTTTCAAATCTTTTCATGTGATTTTGGTTCCAATCATGGCCAATCTTTCCAATTTTGGTATGCACGAAATCTTGAGTATCCAATGAGTGATTACACTGCATAAAAAGATTCAAATGTATTGGTTTAGTATTTTTTCCATATTTTATTTAGTTAAATGAATTAATTGTGATTAAAAATTCAAATAAATAATAAAAATGATGAGATAAATCCCCTTTGGGCCAAATGGTCGTGCATATGCTTTGGATGATGAATCTTGGAAGAAAATGTGGCCCATTAGCAAATTTGAGGCATTTGAAGCAAAGTTGACTTTTCAAAATGCCCAAAAATTTCCCAACTTCCACAAGGCATATCTTGCTCAATTTTTAAGCTTTGATCATGTTCTTGGACATTTTGGAAAGGTCTTGAAGTCCTTAACCAATGCCTTTGGTCCCATGTCAATTTGATTTACCAATCTCAAGTTATGGCCTTTGACTTAAAGTCCTTTTTTGTTGACTTTTGAAAATGACCTATAATGTTGAAATTGATAACTTTTTGTGAGAGCATTTCTTGGACTTGAAGTGTGAAGAGGAGTTGTAGGAAATGTGATTCTCTTCAAAATGAGCTTTGGATGGAATTTTCTGATAAACCATGTGGAAGTTATGCCTTGGTCAAGTTACAGTTGACTTTTTCAACTGTCCAAATATGGAAACTTTTGCATCTTGAGACTTTTTGAGCCATACTTTGAGAATCATGATCAAGCATTGATCAAATGATGTTTGTGGCTTCAAAATAAGATGTTGACCAAAATTTTGAACTTTTGACTGTCAAATGACCATTTTGCCCCTGCAGTTGACTGTTGAGCAATTAGGGTTTTTGACTGTGCAATTTTGTGCTGTAAGTCTTGAAACTTGGTATGATGATGCTTGACCATGTTTGTAGGCATGTGGGACTTGATTGGACCCTTGAAAACTTCAATTTCTTTGCCAGAACCAAAACCCTAGTTTTTGACTGTTAGGAGGCCCTTGAACTGTGCAACCCTTGGGGAGATTTTGAAGCATGCTCTTTGCAATTCTTGAAGAATATGGGTGGGTAAATTTTGGGGTACAACACTATCATAACCATTTCCGACAATCCTCCCAAGGCTTGCAAAAGGCCTGTCAGGATTACACCCAACTCCGAATGTGTACCTTTAAAGATCACCATGCCGGGACCTGTCCCGTACCAATCAAGCAAAATGATACCGTGGAACTATGGGGGAGAAATCTTCTACCACGGCATCAAACAAATTGAAACAGTCCAAGAGATTTCTGAAGAAGACCCTGATATAGGGAACATCGCGGGTACAAGCAAGATAACCCGCAGTGGCCGGATCTTTTCTCCAGAGATTGCTCCCCCTCGAGCAGTTTTCGGACCCTTAAAAGTTTCTACACCTGTTGGACCCTCTGTGCAAGGCCCAATGATTGAAGAATTGGATGTTCCTGAAGTAAGACCATCTGCTGATAATGCTGACAAGGGTAAGGGGATGCTTGAAATGCCTGTCAGGACGAAGGCTCATGATGTGGTTATCCCCGAAACCACTCAAAAAGAAATGTATGAAATCCTGAAAATAATCAGAAAAAGTGACTACGACGTTGTAGAACAGTTGGGACAGACCCCTTCTAAGATTTCAATGTTAGCCCTCCTGCTCTGTTCAGAGGCCCATGCTAAGGCCCTGATTAAATTCTTGAAGACGGCACATGTACCCCAAGAGACGTCGGCGGACCAGTTTCAGGATTGTGTGGCCAGTCTTACTGCTGACAATGGCCTGGGCTTTTCTGATGTTGACTTAACTCCCAAAGTAAGGAAGCACAATGATGCGTTACATGTTTCAGTTGAATGACGAGGAACCACTCTCGCCCATGTCTTGGTTGATATTGGTTCTTCTCTGAATATGCTTCCAAAGAAGGCCTTAGACCGTTTGGATTGAGAAGGTTTGACCCTCAAACCTAGTAACATTGTCGTTAGGGCTTTCGATGGTTCCAAAAGAATGGTTCATGGAGAGGTTGATATTCCTATCAAGGTAGGCACCGAAGTGTTCAACTCCACCTTCTACGTAATGGACATCCGTCCGTCATATTCATGTTTGCTAGGAAGACCATGGATCCATTATGTCGGGGCAGTTACCTCCTGTTTGCACCAAATGCTGAAATATCTTGTTAAGGGTAAGATTATAACTGTGCACGGAGAGGAAGAGTACATGACCAGTCATCTCAATTCCTTTTGATATGTGGAGTTAGATGGCGAGTTCATAGAAACGCCTTTCCAACATTTTGAGGAAGTTTCTCCCGAGGTAGCAGTGGCGAAGACAATGGTTGAGGCGCCTATCATTCCCGAGCATGTATCTAGGATGGCATCTCTCAAGGACGCTGAGGCGGTGATCAAAGAAGGGAAGAGTACAGCATGGGGGCAATTGCCTAATTTTCCCCATAAGACGGACAAATTTGGACTAGGGTTTACAGCTGTAGGACAGAAAGCTATGCGTCGTTCCAAGACTGGAGGGCCACCTATAAGGATCACTCATCATGGGATCAATGATGTAGAAGATGAAGATGAAGAGAGCCACTTTGGAGATTGGATCTTTCCGACTGTCAAAGGGGGTTTGAGCAACTGGGAAGCAAAGGATTTTGTTCCCATCACCTTTATCAACCAATAATTTTATCTTTGAACAATTTCCCATTTTTATGGTCTGTAATAACTAAACAATTTGCACACTATTTTCACCTCATGCCTTGCCCAGGGCATGTAGGTCTATTTGTAAGGGATTGATTTTCTTCATAATCATATGCCATGTTTTAATGAATCATTGGATGTTTTTCATCTATAAACTGTTGTGTTCATTTTCTTTCCTTTTGCATTTTTTGTTTAAGGATGGTTATCCCTTACACACACCCACACTCACAAATGCAGGTACCCATCCACTCCGGATTCCATGGGTGACTATTCTGTTTTAGCCTTCGATAACTCTGAAGATTTGGTCAATCATGTTGAGTACGAAGTTGACGAAGATCGTGAGGTACCGGGAGAGTTAGCCAGGCTTCTACAACAAGAAGAGAGGGCTATTATGCCTCATGAAGAACTGTTAGAAACCATCAACTTGGGGACAGAGGAAGACAGGAAGGAAGTAAAAGTGGGTGCCAACCTAGAACCAAAGGTCAAAGAGCGCTTAGTGCAGTTGTTAAACGAATATGTTGAAATCTTCGCCTAGTCTTATGAAGACATGC
The DNA here is from genome assembly GCA_948472305.1 of Vicia faba. Lineage (NCBI taxonomy): Eukaryota > Viridiplantae > Streptophyta > Magnoliopsida > Fabales > Fabaceae > Vicia > Vicia faba. The sequence continues at coordinate 406,312,764 of OX451740.1, read as the reverse complement.
CAGGGTTAGACACAGATATTGTGGTTCACCGTCTCCCTACAAGAGAAGACTGTCCACTGATCAAGCAAAAGGTTTGTCGAATGAGGCCTGACATGTCTGAGAAGATTAAGGTTGAAGTAATGAAGCAATTCAACGCTGGCTTTCTGACTGTTACCTCCTATCCATAATGGGTTGCTAACATCGTGCCCGTGCCTAAGAAAGACGGAAAAGTCAGAATGTGTGTGGACTATCGGGATTTGAACAGGGCTAGCCCTAAAGACGATTTTCCGCTACCACACATCGACATCTTGGTTGACAAGACAGCTCAACACAAGGTATTTTCCTTCATGGACGGATTCTCGGGATACAACCAGATCAAAATGGCCCCCGAGGACATGGAGAAAACTACTTTTGTCACACAATGGGGTACCTTCTGCTACAAAGTGATGCCGTTTGGACTGAAGAACGCAGGGGAAACCTATCAATGCACCATGGTGGCTTTGTTCCATGATATGATACATCATGAGATCGAAGTTTACATAGACGACATGATAGCTCGATCACAGACAGAAGAAGAACACCTTGAACATTTGCAAAAGATGTTTTCCAGGTTGAAGGAGTATAAGCTCAGATTGAACCCAAGCAAGTGTACTTTTGGAGTTAGATCTGGTAAACTCCTGGGATTTATTGTCAGCAACAAAGGCATTAAGGTTGACCCAGCTAAAGTAAAGGCTATACAAGAAATTCCTGCTCCCCGTACTGAAAAGGAGGTTAGGGGATTCTTGGGACGCTTGAACTATATTGCGAGGTTCATCTCTCACCTAACATCTACCTGTGAGCCAATTTTCAAACTGTTGAAGAAAGATCAGGTAGTTGAATGGAACAATGATTGTCAAGCTGCTTTTGATAAGATCAAGGAGTATTTACTAGAACCTCATATTCTGATGCCACCCGTCGAAGGAAGGCCATTAATCATGTATCTGACTGTTTTGGACAACTCAATGGGGTGTGTGCTGGGCCAACATGAAGAGTCTGGCCGAAAAGAGCATGCCATTTATTACCTTAGCAAAAAGTTTACCGACTGTGAGACTCGCTACTCACTGCTCGAGAAAACTTGTTGCGCTTTGGTATGGGCTGCTCTCCGGCTAAGGCAGTACATGTTGACTCATACCACTTTGTTGATTTCCAAGATGGATCTGATCAAGTATATCTTCGAGAAGTCTGCTTTATCTGGAAGAATCGCTAGATGGCAAATGATCCTGACTGAGTATGATATCCAGTATACTACCCAAAAATCTATAAAAGGGATTTTATTAGCTGACCATCTAGCTCATCAAGCCGTCGAAGATTACCAATCTATGAGATTCGACTTCCCTGACAAAGACATCATGACGTTGGACAACATCGAAGGTAACGGCCTGTATGACGGACCTGAACAAGGATCCCGATGGACCCTGTACTTTCATGGTGCTTCAAATGCACTTGGCAACGGTATCGATGCGGTACTCATCTCGCCGAAAGGTTTCCATACACCCTTCAATGCCCGACTGTGTTTCAATTGTACCAACAACATGGCTGAGTATGAAGCTTGCATCTTTGGTCTTAAAGCTGCAATTAACTTAGGAATTAAATCTTTGGTGGTATTCGGAGACTCAGCTTTGGTTATCAGTCAAATCAAAGGAGAGTGGGACACTAAACATCATAACCTTATCCCATACAAAGAACATGTCCTGACATTGTTACCTCATTTCGAGCAGATTATCTTCGAACACTTCCCGCAAGAGGAAAATCAGCTAGCAGATGCTTTGGCTACAATGTCTTCCATGTTTAAACTCAATTGGGATAATGAAGCTCCCCAAATCACCATCGAGCGAATGGACGAGCCTGCGCACTGTCATAAGATTAATACCGAAGAAGTAATGGAACAACCTTGGTTCCATGAAATCAAAAGGTATCTCCAAACTCAAGAGTACCCTGAAGGAGCTTCCGCCAATGACAAAAAGTTCCTAAGGAAATTTGCTGCCAAGTTTTTCCTAAGCAATGGTATCCTCTATAAGCGCAACCATGATTGTGTTCTACTCCATTGTGTAGACAAGGTTGAAGTAGAGTTGATCATGACTAAAATACATAGTGGCACCTTTGGCACCCACTTAAGCGGACATACGATGGCTAAGAAGAATCTAAGGGCAGGATACTACTGGTCTACCATGGAAGCTGACTGTCATCAATATTCCCGTACTTGCCACAAATGCCAAGTCTACGCCGACAAAGTACATATTCCTCTTGTTCCTCTCAACATTCTGACAGCTCCTTGGCCATTCGCAATGTGGGGCATCGACATGATTGGAGAGATCAAACCCACAGCGTCCAATGGACATCGCTTCATCTTGGTTGCTATTGATTATTTTACCAAGTGGGTCGAGGCAGCTTCCTATGCCTCAGTTACAAAGAATGTGGTTGCCCGCTTCATCAAGCAGAACCTCATATGTCGGTATGGTGTCCCCGACAGGATTACCACGGACAACGGTACAAATTTGAATAACACTATGATCATCGCTCTATGCGAACAATTCAAGATTTATCATCACAATTCATCTCCCTATCGGCCGAAGATGAACGGTGTTGTTGAAGCCGCAAACAAAAATATCAAGAAGATCATTCAAAAGATGACAGCCACTTACAAGGATTGGCATGAGATGTTACTGTTTGCTCTACATGGGTACCGTACCACGACACGAACATCAACTGGGGCAACACCTTTCTCTTTGGTATACGGCATGGAAGCTGTTTTACCTATAGAAGTTTAGATTCCTTCCTTAAGGATTATGAAGGACGCTGGTTTGAGTGAAGACGATTGGATTCAAACCCGGCTTGATCAACTTAATTTGATTGACGAAAAACGGCTTACCGCTGTTTGTCATGGTCAGACGTATCAAAAACGGATGATCAAGGCTTTCAACAAGAAAGTCAGGAGACAAGTATATCAAGTTGGAGATCTTGTGATCAAGCGGATTATCTTACCGCAAAGTGATCCCAGGGGCAAGTGGACTCCTACTTACGAAGGACCATTTGTGATCAAAAACATCTTTTCTGGCGAGGCAATGATCCTGACCACCATGGACGGTGACGACCTACCACACCCTGCAAACGCAGACATAGTCAAAAGATACTACGCATAAACAATCTGACATGTCGAAAACCTGAAAGGGCGACCTGGGCAAAAATGGGCATCCCGGTGAATCGAAAACCCGAAAGGGCGGTTCAGGCAAAAATTAGGGATAAACCAAAACAAAAATCCGTATACCTGGCAAGTTGAAAACCTGAAAGGGCGACTTGGGCAAAAAAGGGTTTCCCGGTGGATCGAAAACCCGAAAGGGCGATCCAGGCAAAAGTTAGGGAATTAAAGCGTATGACTATGTCTCGTCGGATCACTTCAAGAACAATCTCTTCACCAACAAGCTTCAAGTTTATGATCAATCCAGTCATCGGCGGACGAAACATCAAATGGACAAGATATTCAGAGTTGTGAAGGCCATAACAGAATGGGAACCCCATGGAATTGATACACATAGCCATCCTTCTTTGTATAAAATTTTTCTCAGCTTTTGACAACATTCTCTTACTAGGATGTATGTCCCCTTTGTACAAATACTTACACAAAGTTAATACAAAGTTACTTCAAAGTACAGAAAATTGCCTGCCTTTTCTTTCTTTTTTATACTTATGTTTTATTTGAAATTGTCCAATGATTTATTAAAAAGGCATATGCATTTGAATGAAATCACTGCTTACAGATAAAACAAAATGAATGATTACTGATAAGATGAAAGTATATGAAAGTGTCTTTAGGCTATTCAAAAAAAAAAGATCCCCTGCAAATGCCTCATCTGTTTCCTAAGCAGGGCTAAAACTTTGAAAGGAATATCCCCAGCGGAGCTAAATCTCAAAATCCCCATCAGAGTTAAAACTTCGAGCTCCCAATCCCCAGCGGAGCAAAAACTTTGAACTACAAACCTTCGGTGAGAATGAAACTTTCTTCCCCGAGCAAAGACAAAACCACCAACCTGTGAACACCAGTGAAGATCATCCAGTGTCTTCCCTTCTCCTGAAAAATTGCTTTCGAACCAGACAATTCATTAGAAATTTACTTTTAAACTTTTTCCCAGCGAAGTCGCTAATCAAATCAGCATGTCACTAGGGCCCCCAATAGAGAGGAAAACTTTGAGCCATCAATCCCCAGCGGAAATCATTTAGTTTTTCCCTGATATCTTTAACAAAACGGAGTTCTCCCTTCCTTGCTTCCCCAGTAAAGTGGCATACAACCTAAGCTACTGAAAATCTTCCAAACAAGGATAAGCTTTTCCTAGGATCTCGAGCTTGTTCTCCAGCAGTATGGTTACTCCCTATAGAATTTCAGATCCCCGGCAGAGCTTTCAGATATTCCCCAGCGGAGTTTTCCTCAAACAGCAAAATAGGAAACCCCCAGTAGATTGGCATAAAAACCAAACTCCTGACTTCTCCCGGCAGTATGATTTCTCTCCGCACAGGTTGTCAAAGGGATGGAAGATACACATATTCCTCAACAGTGATCCTAGGACTTCTCGTTGTCAATGATCAAAAGATTCCCGATCCCCAGCAGCAGTCAAGGATTTATTTCTCCCCGACAGCAGTCAAGATTCTATTATCTCCAGCTATCCAGGATTCATTTTCCTCAGCAAGACAACTCATCGGCTTACATACGCATACATTACATTCATATATCATAAACATTGATATAGCACATAAATTGCATCATACATTTCAGGCAACATAACTGTGTGTTTCGGCTAATTTTAATACTCTCCAAGGATAAGGTCATCAAGCTTCGATCAAGACTTTTGAAAATAGTTTACGGACGCTTCCCAACATGGATGTTGATCTATTGCTTATTCAACTTCAAGACTTCTGAAAATAGTTTACGGATTCTCCAAACACGGATGTTAATCTATCGCTTGTTCAGACTCAACTTCTGAAAACAGTTTACGGATTCTCCAAACACGGATGTTAATCTATCGCTTGTTCAGGCTCAACTTTTGAAAACAGTTTACGGATGCTTCCCAACATGGATGCTGATCTATTGCTTATTCAACTTCAAGACTTCTGAAAAAAGTTTACGGATTCTCCAAACATGGATGTTAATCTATCGCTTGTTCATGCTCAACTTTTGAAAATAGTTTACGGACGCTTCCCAACATGGACGCTGATCTATTGCTTATTCAACTTCAAGACTTCTGAAAACAGTTTACGGATTCTCCAAACACGGATGTTAATCTATCGCTTGTTCAGACTCAACTTCTGAAAACAGTTTACGGATTCTCCAAACACGGATGTTAATTTATCGCTTGTTCAGACTCAACTTCTGAAAACAGTTTACGGATTCTCCAAACACGGATGATAATTTATCGCTTGTTCAGACTCAACTTCTGAAAACAGTTTACGGATTCTCTAAACACGGATGTTAATCTATCGCTTGTTCAGGCTCAACTTTTGAAAACAGTTTACGGGCGCTTCCCAACATGGATGCTGATCTATTTCTTATTCAACTTCAAGACCTCTGAAAACAGTTTACGGATGCTTCCCAACATGGGTGTCAATCTATTGCTTATTCAGACCCCCAGCTCAGAGATTTTCCAAACATGGATACCCTTTTTATATTCACCCACTCACCTAAGACATACAGGTCAACAAACATTCTTGGATGGCATCTTTAAGCCCATCTCCGACAAGATTCTGTCACATCTCCAAATGGCATCTTTAAGCCCATTCCCTCAACTTTGCTTTGACAAGTGCAAATTTTTGGGCACTCTGGTGTCCAATCATCTTTTACCTTCGAGTCGCGAAAGGCAAACTTGCCAATCTAACTCTTCAGGTTCAAGAAGATTGAACAAGGGCAACTTTTATACCCCAAAATTTGCCCTCCCTTTTTCACAAGAAATCACAGCTTCGGGGTTTTCCCTGATTTTTTCAGTTTGGCTCAGGAATTGATCAAGCATACTTTTCTTTGACGGAAAATCTGGAATTAGGGTTTTTCACTCGTATTTCTCAGAAGAATTTGAATCCACCGTATTTCAATTAACTGTTACATTGTTTTTACGCTTGTACAAGATTGTTGTTTGTTTCTCAAAACCTAAACATCTGGGCTAGGAGCTGAGGCTTTTGATTGAAACTTTGAAGCATTGGTTTGATCAGTGAAGTGAAAGGTGTTTGGATGTTTGTTTGTTTAACTATGCAAAGCATATGATTGATTGGAATGCCGGGCATATTGTAGTTAATACAAGGTTGCGAGATTGCAAAGTTTGTTGATTATTTATTTTATCTGAGTCAAAATTATTGGGATGCATTTCCAATTATTTTAATTCAAGAGATCTAAATAATTAAATAAGACAGTGCAGAAGAAATAAGGAATTATTTGACAAAGACTTTTTATTTATTTTAGTTGTTGTTACAAATGTTATTTGAATACTGTAAATTTATTTACAATGTTTACAATAATATTTATTGCAATAATTGAAAAGAAAATAAATCTAAAATCTAAGTCTCTTGAAGTCTTCTATCTTCTACTATTTCTTCCATTCATTCAACTGGTACCTACCTGAAAAAAGAAGAGAAAGAAAGTCAGTACAAGATTATTTCAAATGAAAAGAAGAGGAAAAAATCATCATTAAAATTGGTCGTCTAGAATCAGATTGCCTATTTTTTCATCGCGCTTTATTTTTCTCTCCGCAAATCACCAGAAGATCACTCTTCTCGGTTCACAGAGAGAAAAGTAAAATATAAATGCAAGCATGTCAAACTCAATGCAAAAACATGATTGAATTACAAAAAAAAGGGTTCCATGTTGCAAACTGAAAAAACTCCAAGCTGCAAACTGAGTTACCAAATTCAAAGTTACATCAACCAAATAAAATGTGTCACAAAGTTCAAAGAAGCAAACAGGCGCCAAAACTGCCAGGGTGAGTCAAAACAAAGGCATAAGCACAGCAGCAAATAAAGTCCCACATTCATCTACAGTCCAAAATTGCTACAAGACAGAATTGGATAAAAATAGTAATGAAGCATAGAAACAGCAATGCAGCAGACAAAAGGCAAGACAGCAGGAAGCAATTTATTTGACAAGTAAAAACTTGTCAAAGATGCCTTTTTTTCATCATTTACTAGACAGCCAAATTTTTCAGAAATCAAAGGTAATTAAGCAATTTAAAATGCTTAAAGAGAGAGAGGAATGAGGGAACCTAGTGATAGGTTTTGCAGATTGCAGTTTTGACAGGCTGTAAAGGAAAGAGAAGAGGAACAAAAGAAATAATATAACAAGCAGAAAAACACAAGAGATAACCAGATAACAAAACCTCCAAAACTACAAGCTTAAGCTTACCAAGCAAGCCTGCATAACTTCAAGCCTTCCTTATCAAACAAACCCATTCAAACTTGTTAAAACACAAGCCTTCAAGCCTGTTAAACTCAGTAACCTGTACTAAACTCAAAACTACAAGCTGAAGTAACAAGCCTTCAAGCCTGCATAACTTCAAGCCTGCCTAAAGACATATCAACTTGCAAAACCAGTAGAAAGCCTGCATCAAAACTACCATACACAACAAACTTGTTTCAAACTTGCAAAACCACAAACAAGAACTCAGTAGCCTGCCTTCCTTACCAAACAAGCAAGTCTCAAACCTGCATGTACTAACCAAACAAATAAAACCTTCCAGCCTGCTTCAAAAAGGCACAAGTATAGCAAGTCTTAAACATGCCTTACAAAACAAATAAACTCAGATCTGTTATCCAAGATCCAAGCCTGCATCAAGCATAACCTGCCTTCAAACAAAAACAATAAGCCTGCCTAAAACCAGTAGAAAACCTGCCCGTACAAAACAAACAAAAATAGCCTGCCTGTACCAAAAACAAGCAAGTCTGTTTCCAAACTCAACAAACCTGTAGCCTGCCTTACCAATAGGAAGCCTCAAGCCTGCCTAAAGTCATTTCAACTTGCAAAAAACCTGTTAAAACTCAAGCCAAACTCAAGCCTGCGTGTATCAGACAAACAAACCTACAGAAGCCTGTCTGTACCAAACAAGCAAACTCAAACTTGTAACCTGCTAGAACATCAAACAAACAATAGAAATCCTCAGAAACAGGGTCCATCATCAAATACCAAACACCAAATCAACGACAAATTAGCAATATCTCAGAACAAAGTTCATCACAGAATCAACATAACCAAAACCAAAGAACAACAAGCATCTCAGAAGAATATCATCATTGACAAAAAAAAAGAGGAAGATTGTAAAAGCTAGCAACAAACAAACTTCAAAGTTCATCATCATCAGAATCAACAAAGCCCAAGAGAGGAAGAGATTCAGAAGCTAATGAAATGGCGTTTTCAGAATTAGTTTTCATCACCAAACGATTCAAGAGGAGCAAAAAGATACGAAATACCCGTAAGTTGTCATCACAGTTCTCCCTCCTCCGGCCACCCTAGAGCGCCTCCATTCCAAGCTCCCTCTCCATCGTCTTACAGCACGAAGTCATCAAGGTATCAATTTCCTTCTTTATCTTTGTACCTCATACAAACACAAGCATCAAAGATCAAAACATGTAAAAGTTAAACATGCACGAACCTAAAAACCCTAAAACGCGTTAGAATGAAAGAATACCTTTTTAATCGCCGCCTTGTACAATCACGGGGAGGAGAGGTTGGAGGTGGCATTCTGGTGGCCTAAGGAGAGGGGAGAGGACTTCCAGTCGCCCTGGGTGTTTGAGAAACGAAGAGGAAGAAGAAGAGAGGAGAGGAGCGGCGCTGTTCACAAACAAACCAAGCCCTAGATTCACCTCTAGGGTAACCTCGCTCGTTGCCTCGGAAAATACAAATCATGTCCCTCGAGTACGTGACACTCTAGCAAATGTCCCTTGGGTAAAACAAAGATCGTTAGTCCCTCGATGACCCTCGATGTTGCCTTCGATAAAACAATCTCATCCCTTACAAAATTGCTAGAGCGTCTCACAAGTTGCCTTCAATGATTGTATACGATGACCCGCGCATGTCCCGTTTAAACATCCTAACGCAAGGTTGTTCATCAAACACAATGGTGAAACAACACTGTTAAAAGGGTTAAAAAACATGAGAAAGATCTTTGAGTAAAATAGGGTATACTGTGACACCCCAAATAATCTGATTATTAAATAATTAGAATTTTTAATTATTAATTTAATTGGAAATTTAATTATTGGTATTTTTGGATTATTGGAATTAATTTAATTAATTAAAGGAAAGAAGTATTGGTGGTGTGAAGAGTGATTAGAGGGTGTGAGGGGTAAAATACTCAACTCTTACTAATTACTAATTTAATTATTTTATTGGAATAATAAAAGGAGTATTAAAAGGAAAAAGAAGAGAAAGAGAGTTATTTTGGAATATTCATCATACGTGCATTTGAGAAGAGGAAAAAGAAGGAGAAAACTGGAAGCGTCAGAATTCGAAGAACCCACAAGGTAAGGGGTGATTTCGATTAGTTAATTCGTATTATCGGTTTAGATATTCAATAGTATGGATCATAGTATGTTAGGGAATCCCGGTTTGGAATTCTAGGGTTCCGTAGAATTGTCCCTATTGTGTCGAATTGTAGGTTGAAAACCATTAGGGTGTCAGATGATAAAAATGAATGATGAAATAATGTTGTTTGATGTTATAATGGTGCAAAATGGATGTGTTTTGGTGTTTCTCATGTTGCAATTCGTATGGGTATGTTTGGAATTGGTTTAGAATGAATAAACGTTGTCAAAAGTGAAGAATTTGACTCTGCAGGTCGTGGGAACCGGTTCCCAGTGGGGAGGAACCGGGTTCCACTGTGTGAATTTATAAAAATTGGCAAAAATGCACGTAGGAACCGGTTCCTGTATAGGTAGGAACCGGGTTCCCATACATTTTTCCAGAAGCGTGATTTTTGAACTTCGCAGGAACCGGTTCCTGCATATGTAGGAACTGGGTTCTGCTGTAACTTTTGAAAAATATTAAACTTTGAAAATTCATAACTTTCAAACCTTAAGTCTGTTTTGAGTTCCGTTTTGGACGTTATTTCTTAAATTTAATGCTCTATTTTATAAAATGAAAAGATTTCCTAAAACCTGAAATTATTTTGAAAATGAGTCAAATCCCGGAATAAGTGATTATTGGCTAACGCACATGGGTGTGTATGTAGCAGTGAACCTGTGATGGATGGATGTATTAGTATTGTGTGAATGAAAGGCATGTTTATGTTGCTAATGATGGTGTGCATGATCGTTGAGATATCATGTTTTTGGTTTTGGTTCAGTTATGATAAATTGATGTATTTCATAGACTGATTTGATGTTGCATGCTAGTGATGTACGTGCATATGCCTTGTTTTAGTGAAGTTAATTCCCATTGTGTGGAATTTGACTTGTATTGCCGTTAACTGATACCCGGGTGATGATGGGTGGTTAGGATGGATTCGTGTCCGGGTGTTTATGGACGAATCGATGGTTGTTGTATCCGGTTGATGATGGATCAGTGTTGGGTGACTTGGTCATGTGTTGGTACCACATGCATTGTGTCTGCATTTGTGTTTGCATGGAATTGTAACATGTTAGGATTTCTTCCAGTGTTACAATTCTTTGGTTGATTATTGATTTGTGCATAATGACTTGTATGATTGGAACTGCGTGTTGAATCTGAATTTATGCTAAAATGGGTGAAATAATATGCTTGTGATATAATGTTAATTGAGAAGCTTATAATGCATGTTAATTATGAGAAATCTCACCCTTACTTTAACAATTTCAGATTAAAGTTAGCATCTCAGGAGTTGGTGAGGATGGCTCTAGAGCTATGTTACTTTAAGTCCGCGTGTCAGTGTCGTGCTCTGATAGGTTGTAACACTGGGGAACGTTTAGTTGAGGAATTAGTTATTATTCAATTGTTTCTTTGAATTTCATTGGGAATAATTATGTTTTGGTTTATTCCGTTTTGGTTATGGTATTTTTCCGCTGTGTAAGACATGGTCTTAAGTTGATTGAATTATTTGAATAATGACCCTCAGTGTAGCATGACTACTATTTTATTGGAAGTTTTATTTATTTCATAATTGTGACATCCCTTGTTCCGTGTTAACTCTGATGGAATATGTCTTTAATCATTGATATAATTAATATTATTCGGGGTATTTTAGAAGGGGTGTTACAATAGTGGTATCAGATCATAGTCGGTCTTGTCTTGTGTTGTTATCCCTTTTGTATGCGACTAGTGTAAGATGACACTGTCGATACTTGTGTGCTGATGAGGTTGTTTTGTAATGTTACAGAACAATGGCCGGAAGAGGTAACGGAAGAAACGACGATGCTATTGCTGAAGCATTGGGAATGTTGGCTGGAGTACTCGGAGGGAACCAGCAGGGAGCTGTGATTGGTGCTGACCGACAATTGGGGAATTTTCAGAGGAATAATCCTTCGTTGTTCAAGGGTGCACATGATCCCGAAGGTGCTCAGAAGTGGTTGAAGGAGATCGAGAGGATCTTCAGAGTAATTGACTGTGCTGAAGGGCTGAAGGTGAGATACGGAACTCACATGTTAGTAGAGGAAGCTGATGACTGGTGGGTTGCTACCAGAACTGAAAAGGAAGAAGATGGTATTGTGTTGACTTAGGCTGTGTTCAGGAGGGCTTTTCTAAGGAGGTACTTTCCTGAGGACATCAGAGGCAAGAAGGAGATTGAGTTTCTGGAACTCAAGCAGGGTAACAAGACTGTCAGTGAGTATGCTTCGAAGTTTACTGAGTTAGCGAAGTATTATGCTCATTATACTAACGATGCAGATGGAGAATTTTCCAAATGTATCAAGTTTGAGAATGGTCTTCGTGATGAGATTAAGCAGGGTATTCGGTATCAGCATATCTGAAGATTTCCTGATCTGATTGACTGTAGTAGGATTTTAGAGGAGGATCTTGCTAGCACTAAGTCGAATGCTCGAGGGTATGTTGATAGGAAGGGTAAGCAACAGATGGATCGTGGTAAGCCTTATAATAGAAGTAATCAGAGACCCGGTGGTTTGAAGAAGTTTGGTGGAGGAGATTCTAGTTCTTCCATTAAGTGCTACAAGTGTGGTGAGACAGGACATCGTATGGTGGATTGCAAAAGTAATGATAAGAAGTGTTTCAAGTGTGGGAAACTCGGCCATGTGGCCAATGATTGCAGAGTAAGAGTGGTGACTTGTTACAACTGTGGTGAAGAAGGTCATACTCGTCCTCAGTGTACAAAACCCAAGAAGGAGCAAGCTGGTGGTAAAGGGTTTGCATTGTCTGGGTCAGAGACTAAGCCAGATGATCGGCTGATTAACGGTACATGTTTTATTAATGACATACCTTTGATTACGATTATTGATACTGGAGCTATGCATTCTTTTATTGCTTTGGATTGTGCTAAAAGATTGAATTTGGAAATTTCTAATATGGATGGAAGTATGGTTATTGATACTCCTGCGTCGGGTTCAGTGACTACTTCGTATGTTTGTAGGAATTGTCCTATTGTGATTTTTGGTAGGGGTTTCAGTATGGATTTAGTGTGCCTACCGTTAGAACAACTTGATATCATCCTTGGAATGAACTGGTTGGAATTCAACCAGGTTCATATCAACTGTTTTGCGAAGACGGTTATTTTTCCTGAAGAGGTTGGTGTCGAAGATGTGACTATGTCGGTTAAACAGATGAACCTAGCTGTGAAAGATGGTGTTGTGGTATTTATGTTGTATTCTGCAATAGAAACGGAGGGAAAAGCAAAGAGTGATCGATTTCCAGTGGTGAATGAATTTCCAGAGGTGTTTCCGGAAGATGTTAGTGAATTGCCACCTGAGAGGGAGGTAGAATTTACTATAGATTTGATTCCTGGAACTAGTCCGGTGTCGATGGCGCCTTACCGTATGTCAGCATCTGAATTAGCGGAGTTAAAGAAACAGTTGGAGGAGTTACTTGAGAAGAATTTTATTCGTCCGAGTGTTTCGCTGTGGGGTGCTCCGGTGTTGTTGGTTAAGAAGAAAGAAGGTTCAATGAGATTATGTGTTGATTACAGACAGCTGAATAAAGTTACAATCAAGAATCGGTATCCTTTACCGAGGATCGATGATTTGATGGATCAACTAGTTGGAGCTTGTGTATTTAGTAAGATTGATCTGAGATCTGGATATCATCAGATTCGTGTGAATTTGGAAGATATTCAGAAAACTGCATTTAGAACGAGGTATGGACATTACGAGTATTCTGTTATGCCATTTGGAGTTACTAATGCACCTGGTGTTTTCATGGAGTATATGAACAGGATATTTCATTCGTATCTTGATAAGTTTGTGGTGGTGTTCATTGATGATATTCTAATTTATTCGAAGAGCGATGAAGAGCATGCAAAACATCTCAGAGTTGTGTTGGAATTGTTGAAAGAGAAGAAGCTTTATGTGAAGTTGTCCAAGTGTGAATTCTAGTTAAGTGAAGTAAGTTTTCTTGGCCATGTAATTTCCAAGAATGTAATTGTTGTGGATCCTACGAAGGTAGAAGCAGTATCTCAGTGGGAAGCACCGAAGAATGCTTCTGAGATCCGTAGTTTTCTGGGTCTTGCAGGTTATTACAGGAAGTTTATAGAAGGATTTTCCAAATTAGCGTTACCGTTGACTAAGTTGACCAGGAAGGGTCAGATGTTTGTTTGGGATGTTGAATGTGAGAAAGGATTTCAAGAGCTGAAGAGGAGGTTAATAAGTGCTCCGATCTTGATTTTGCCAAATCCGACTAAGTCTTTTGTTGTGTATTGTGACGCATCATTAATGGGATTAGGTGGTGTGTTGATGCAAGATAAGCAGGTGGTGGCTTATGCTTCGAGACAATTGAAAGTACATGAAAGGAATTATCCGACTCATGATTTGGATTTGGCAGCTGTTGTGTTTGTTTTGAGGTTGTGGAGGCATTATTTATATGGTTCTCGGTTTGAGGTGTTCAGTGATCACAAAAGTCTGAGGTATCTCTTTGATCAGAAAGAGTTGAATATGAGGCAGAGGAGATGGTTAGAATTTCTAAAGGATTATGATTTCGGTTTGAATTACCACCCTGGTAAGGAAAACATTGTTGCGGATGTCTTGAGTAGGAAGTCCTTGCATATGTCGATGTTAATGGTCCGTGAGTTAGATTTGGTTGAGCAGTTCAGAGATTTAAGTTTGGTATGTGATACTACTCCGAATAGTGTGAAATTGGGTATGTTGAAACTGACTAGTGGTATTCTGGAAGAAATTCGGAATGGACAGAATTCCGGTGTTGGGTTAGTTGATAAATTGAAATTGATCAACCAAGGTCAAGGAGGCAAGTTTCGGATTGATGAGAATGGTGTTATGAGATTTGGTAATAGGGTGTGTGTTCCGGATGTTGCGGAGATTAGGAAGAGTATTTTGGAAGAAGGACATCGTAGTGGATTGAGTATTCATCCTGGTACTACTAAAATGTACCATGATTTGAAGAAGTTGTTTTGGTGGCCGGGAATGAAAAAGGAAATTGCTGAGTTTGTGTATGCTTGTTTGGTTTGTCAGAAGTCGAAGATTGAGCATCAGAAATCATCAGGATTGATGGAACCGTTGTTTGTTCCGGAATGGAAATGGGATGAAATCTCTATGGATTTTGTGTCTAGTTTGCCAAGGACATCGAAGAATTGTGATTCTATCTGGGTTATTGTTGATCGGTTGACGAAATCTGCTCACTTTATTCTGATAAGAATGGATTATCCGATGGAAAGGTTGGCAGAATTGTATGTTGAGAAGATTGTGAGTTTGCACGGTATTCCTTCTAGTATTGTGTTGGATCGAGATCCGAGGTTTACATCTAAATTCTGGACGGGATTGCAAGAAGATTTGGGTACTAAGTTGCGTTTGAGTTCCGCTTATCATCCACAGACAGATGGTCAGACGGAGAGAACGATTCAGTCGTTGGAAGATTTGTTAAGAGCTTGTGTGTTGGAGAAAGGTGGAGCTTGGGATAGTTATCTACCATTGATTGAGTTTACCTACAACAATAGTTTTCATTCGAGCATTGGTATGGCTCCGTTTGAGGCATTGTATGGTAGGAGGTGTCGGACACCGTTGTGTTGGTATGAATCTGGAGAGAGTGTTGTGATTGGACCGGAAATTGTCCAACAGACTTCGGAAAAGATTAAGATGATTCAGGAGAAGATGAGGACTTCTCAGAGTCGTCAAAAAAGTTATCACGATAAGAGGAGGAAAGATCTTGAGTTTAGCGAAGGAGAACATGTTTTTATGCGAGTTACTCCGATGACTGGTATTGGTCGAGCTTTGAAGTCAAAGAAGTTGACTCCACGTTTTATTGGTCCATTTCAGATTACCAAGAGAGTTGGGAAAGTTGCTTATCAGATTGCTTTGCCGCCGTCACTTGCAAATTTGCATGATGTTTTTCATGTATCTCAGCTAAGGAAGTACATTGTTGATCCGTCTCATGAGATTCGGGTAGACGATATACAGGTACGAGAGAATTTGACTGTGAAAGCGGTACCTGCGAGAATTGAGGATCGGAAGTTGAAACAGTTGTGAGGCAAGGAGATCGCGTTGGTAAGAGTGGCTTGGGGAGGACCAGCAGATGGAAATGTCACTTGGGAGCTGGAGAGTCAGATGAAGGACTCGTATCCCGAACTGTTCGTCTAAGGTATGTTTTCGAGGATGAAAACTCTTTTAGTTGGGGAGAGTTGTGACACCCCAAATAATCTGATTATTAAATAATTATAATTTTTAATTATTAATTTAATTGGAAATTTAATTATTGGTATTTTTGGATTATTGGAATTAATTTAATTAATTAAAGGAAAGAAGTATTGGTGGTGTGAAGAGTGATTAGAGGGTGTGAGGGGTAAAATACTCTACTCTTACTAATTACTAATTTAATTATTTTATTGGAATAATAAAAGGAGTATTAAAAGGAAAAAGAAGAGAAAGAGAGTTATTTTGGAATATTCATCATACGTGCATTTGAGAAGAGGAAAAAGAAGCAGAAAACCGGAAGCGTCAGAATTCGAAGAACCCACAAGGTAAGGGGTGATTTTGATTAGTTAATTCGTATTATCGGTTTAGATATTCAATAGTATGGATCATAGTATGTTAGGGAATCCCGGTTTGGAATTCTAGGATTCCGTAGAATTGTCCCTATTGCGTCGAATTGTAGGTTGAAAACCATTAGGGTGTCAGATGATAAAAAGGAATGATGAAATAATGTTGTTTGATGTTATAATGGTGCAAAATGGATGTGTTTTGGTGTTTCTCATGTTGCAATTCGTATGGGTATGTTTGGAATTGGTTTAGAATGAATAAATGCTGTCAAAAGTGCAGAATTTGACTTTGCAGGTCGTGGGAACCGGTTCCCAGTGGGGAGGAACCGGGTTCCACTGTGTGAATTTATAAAAATTGGCAAAAATGCACGTAGGAATCGGTTCCTGTATAGGTAGGAACCGGGTTCCCATACATTATTCCAGAAGCGTGATTTTTTAACTTCGCAGGAACCGGTTCCTGCATATGTAGGAACCGGGTTCTGCTGTAACTTTTGAAAAATATTAAACTTTGAAAATTCATAACTTTCAAACCGTAAGTCCGTTTTGAGTGTCGTTTTGGACGTTATTTCTTAAATTTAATGCTCTATTTTATAAAATGAAAAGATTTCCTAAAACCTGAAATTATTTTGAAAATTAGTCAAATCCCGGAATAATTGATTATTGGCTAACGCACATGGGTGTGTATGTAGCAGTGAACCTGTGATGGATGGATGTATTAGTATTGTGTGAATGAAAGGCATGTTTATGTTGCTAATGATGGTGTGCATGATCGTTGAGATATCATGTTTTTGGTTTTGGTTCAGTTATGATAAATTGATGTATTTCATAGACTGATTTGATGTTACATGCTAGTGGTGTGCGTGCATATGCATTGTTTTGGTGAAGTTAATTCCCATTGTGTGGAATTTGACTTGTATTGTCGTTAACCGATACCCGGGTGATGATGGGTGGTTAGGCTGGATTCGTGTCCGGGTGTTTATGGACGAATCGATGGTTGCTGTATCCGGTTGATGATGGATCAGTGTTGGGTGACTTGGTCATGTGTTGGTACCACATGCATTGTGTCTGCATTTGTGTTTGCATGGAATTGTAACATGTTAGGATGTCTTCCAGTGTTACAATTCTTTGGTTGATTATTGATTTGTGCATAATGACTTGTATGATTGGAACTGCGTGTTGAATCTGAATTTATGCTAAAATGGGTGAAATAATATGCTTGTGATATAATGTTGATTGAGAAGCTTATAATGCATGTTAATTATGAGAAATCTCACCCTTACTTTAACAATTTCAGATTAAAGTTAGCAGCTCAGGAGTTGGTGAGGATGGCTCTAGAGCTATGTTACTTTAAGTCCGCGTGTCAGTGTCGTGCTCTGATAGGTTGTAACACTGGGGAACGTTTAGTTGAGGAATTAGTTATTATTCAATTGTTTCTTTGAATTTCATTTGGAATAATTATGTTTTGGTTTATTCCGTTTTGGTTATGGTATTTTTCCGCTGTGTAAGACATGGTCTTAAGTTGATTGAATTATTTGAATAATGACCCTCAGTGTAGCATGACTACTGTTTTATTGGAAGTTTTATTTATTTCATAATTGTGACATCCCTTGTTCCGTGTTAACTCTGATGGAATATGTCTTTAATCATTGATATAATTAATATTATTCGGGGTATTTTAGAAGGGGTGTTACATAGACAACTCTTAGTTACTTGATCAAAAATCTTGCAAAACATCCTTGCCATTTTTCAAACACACTTCACAACACAAGCTTCAAAAACAATTTCAAAACAACTTTCAAAACATTGAATTATCTTTTCAAAAA
This sequence comes from Vicia faba, assembly GCA_948472305.1. Lineage (NCBI taxonomy): Eukaryota > Viridiplantae > Streptophyta > Magnoliopsida > Fabales > Fabaceae > Vicia > Vicia faba. The sequence goes on along the minus strand of OX451740.1, from coordinate 406,294,838 downwards.
TACACACACCTTTGTATATATTCAAACAAGAATCATTATAAAGGTTGCCTAGACAAGGCGTCTTTTTCAAAACATTTTCAAAACCACACACACAAAGCACCATTTCAAACAATTGAAAAGCAAAGGCAAGTGATCTAAAACAAGTAACTAAGAGCCCATGGATAACCATGGATGAAAAGGGTGCTAGCACCTTCCCTTTTCATAATCTACCCCCCGAACCCACGAAAACATCTCAAAGGTCTTTCCTGTACTTTTTGACCTTTCCTTAGGATAAAATAAAAAGTCGGTGGCGACTCTTGCTAAACTGAACAAGTGCAAAAACAAACGCAAATCCCAAGTCAGTTCTCCCACCGTATCACAGTAGGGTTACTTCGAGATTAAAGTCGGGATAGTAGGGCTGCTTCGGAATGAGTTTGGGTAAAACCGCCGAGGGAACCTGGAAAAGGTTATTCTTGTTGCGCCGATGATTACTCTGTTTAGCTTCGAGTGTTGATTATGGATTTGCTAGAAATTATTGATAATAATGTCTTTCCTGAAAGAAATACAAGGTTAGTTATATGCGATGCATGAGATGCATTGTATGATGACGTTTCTCAAAATAAATGAGACTATGTTATATGTGATGTATGTGTATGTCATGATGTATGAACGTGAAATGCTGACATAACAATCTGAGTCTGGGAAAATAAATCCCTGGTTGTTGTTTGGAGAGTGTAAGAAATGGTATTCTTGGATGTTGTACCGAACCATAGTTCCTTTGCTCCTGTTGGGGGATGGTGAACAAAGGTGACTGTGCTGGGGATTTTCCCCTTGGCTGGTAAATATTCTGCCGGACGAGACTCTGCCTGAGGACAACTCTGCGGGGAATAACTCTGTTGGAGAGGAGATACTCTGTTGATAGATCTACCGACATGGAGAAACCACTCAGTTAGGGATGAATTACCGTTGCTGGTGATAATGAATTCTGTTGAAGATTGAATTTCTGCTTGTGAGAAAAATAAACTCTACTTGGGGAAAAATTTACTGACTCACTCGCGATTGTGAACATCAGCTGGGGAGAGTTATGTCCTGTTTGGGAAAACTAGCATCACTGTCTTTGGATACTTCTTACTCTGTGGGGAGTGTATGTACCACTGCTCATGTTCTCAAGCTGGCTCTATCCCTGAACCTGATGGGCAGAGTAACTGTAAGGTTTGGGCGCTTCTTGTTTGTCCCTGTTCCTGGAATTACGAGTAATCGTCTTTTGTTTGTTACGTAAATATTTATGAGCAACCATTATTTTCAAATGCATATATCAAAAATGAATCATTGGACGTTCTTGCAAAATAAAACAGAAAAAGAAAAACAATTTGAAATTTTTGTAAAAATGAATTGTATTGATTTTTGAAGTTGGCCTTTAATAGGCATTTTGTACAAAGAGGATGACGCTCTAGTAAGAGAACGCCACCAAAAGATAGAAATTACAATTTGTGTAAAAGAAATAAAACAGCTATGTGAAACAATCTCATTGGGTTCCAACTCTGCTATTGCCTTTATATCTTCAAGCGTCTCATCACTTTGCTACTTTGCCGAAGGTGGATCAGATTGATTGGCGCTGTCTGAGCTTGATAGTCGATACTGAAGTCTGGTTGCAAGATGATCCAATGAGACATAGTGTTACGCTTCGATCCCTAATTTTTGCCTGGACCGCCCTTTCAGGTTTTCAGTCCACCGGGATACCCTTTTTTGCCCAAGTCGCCTTTTCAGGTTTTCGACTTGCCGAGTGTACAGTTTTTTTTATTTTCATCCCTTACTTTTGCCGGAACCCTTTTGGTTCGCCGTGAAGCCCTTATTTTTGCCTAGGCCAGTTAACCTAGTGGGTCTTTGATTATGCGTAGTATTTTTTCACTATGTCTGCATTGACGGGGTGAGGAAGGTCGTCACCATCCATGGTGGTTAGAATCATAGCTCCTCCCAAAAAAATGTTCTTAACCACAAATAGCCCTTCGTATGTGGGGGTCCATTTTCCCCTGGGATCACCTTGTGGTAGTATGATGCGTTTGATCCCCAGATCCCCGACTTGATATTCTTGACGTCTGACTTTCTTGTTAAAAGCCTTGATCATTCGCTTTTGATACGTCTGACCATGACAGATAGCAGTAAGTCTCTTTTCATTGATCAGATTCAGCTGATTAAGTCGGGTTTGGATCCAATTGTCTTCGTTCAAACCCGCATCCTTCATAATCCTGAGAGAGGGTATCTGGACTTCGATGGGTAGGACTGCCTCCATGCCATACACCAAAGAGTAAGGTGTTGCCCTTGTCGACGTCCGTACTGAGGTACGGTACCCATGAAGAGCGAATGATAACATCTCGTGCCAGTCTTTGTATGTCACCATCATCTTCTGCACAATCTTCTTGATGTTCTTGTTAGCCGCTTCAACAACCCCATTCATCTTCGGCCGGTATGGAGAAGAGTTATGATGTTGTATCCTGAACTATTTACAGAGCTCAATGATCATCGTATTGTTAAGATTTGTACCATTGTCAACAATAACCCTCTCGGGGACACCATATCGACAGATCAGATTGTGTCGGATAAACCGCGCCACGACGTTCTTGGTTACTGTAGCAAAAGAAACCGCCTCAACCCACTTCGTAAAATAATCAATGGCTACCAGAATGAAGCGATGTCCGTTAGATGCAGTAGGTCTGATCTTGCCAATCATGTCGATACCCCACATTGCAAAGGGCCAAGGAGCTGTCAAAACATTCAGGGGAACCGGAGGTACATGCACCTTATCAGCATAGATTTGGCATTTATAAAAGGTTCGAGAGTGCTGATAACAATCGGCTTCCATAGTGGACCAGTAATATCCTGCCCATAGGATTTTCTTCGCCATAGTGTGTCCACTGGAATGAGTTCCGAAGGTACCTTCATGTAACTCTGCCATGATCATTTCCGCTTCGCTCTTGCCTACACACCGCATTAGGTTGAATCATGGTTACGCCTATAAAGAATTCCATTACTGATGAAGAACTTCGCAGCAAACCTTCTCAGAAACTTCTTATCATTAACAGATGCCCCCGCGGGGTATTCTTGAGCCTCAAGATACCTTTTTACCTCGTGAAACCAGGGTTTATCTGCTACCTCTTTGGTCTCGATGTCACAGTAATGCGCGGGTTCGTCCAACCTTTCAATGGTAATCTGGGGAGCTTCATTGTCCCACCTAACCTTGAACATAGAAGACATGGTAGCCAACGCGTCTGCCAACTGATTCTCCTCTCGTGGGAAATGTTCAAAGGTTATCTCTTCGAAGTGTGGGAGAAATGTCAGTACATACTCTTTGTAACGAATAAGATTCGGGTGCTTCGTATCCCACTCGCCTTTGATATGACTTATAAACAGAGCGGAATCTCCGAATACACTCAAGAACTTAATCCTCAGGTCAATAGTAGCTCGAAGACCCATGATACACGCTTCATACTCCTCCATGTTGTTGGTTTAGTTAAAACATAATCGGGCGGTGAACGGAGTATGACAACCTTCAATAGATATAATTACAGCACCAATTCTGTTACCCAATGCGTTCGAGGCTCCATCAAAATACATAGACCATCGGGATCCCTCCTCGGGTCCTTCATTCGGTCCAGGTTCTTCGCATTCAGTCACTAACATGATACTCTCATCTGGGAACTCGAATCTATGGACTGGTAGTCATCCACGGCCTGATGCGCCAAATGATTCGCCAATACACTCCCCTTGATTGCTTTTTGGGTTGTGTATTAGATGTCATACTCAGTTAAGATCATCTGCCATCTTGTTATCCTTCCGAAGAGAGCAGGCTTCTTGAAAATATACTTGATCGGATCCATCTTTGATATCAATAAGGTAGTGTGAGTATCGGGTCTCACAGTCGGTAAACTTTTTTCTAAGGTATTAAATGGCGTGCTCTTTTTGGCCAGACTCGTCATGCTGCCCCAGCACACACCCCATTGAATTGTCCAACACTGTCAAGTATAATATCAAAGGTCTTCCTTCAACTGGAGGCATCAAAATTGGTGGTTCTTGAATGTATTCCTTGAGTCTTTCGAAAGCGGTCTGACATTCATTATTCCATTTCACCACTTGATCTTTCTTCAGCAGCTTGAAGATTGGCTCGGAAGTAGCAGTTAGATGTGAAATGAACCTGGCGATGTAATTCAGACGTCCCAAGAAACCTCTAACTTCTTTTACTGTGCAGGGAGCCAGCATCTCTTGTATGGCTTTTACCTTTGCAGGGTCCACCTGAATACCTTTATCACTGACAATAAAACCCAGAAGCTTACCAGACCTTACCCTGAAGGTACACTTGTTCGGATTCAGCCTCAGCTTGTATGTCTTCAACCTGTCAAACAGTTTCTGGAGATGATCAAGGTGCTCTTCCTCAGTCTGGGACCTGGCTATCATGTCATCAACATAAACCTCGATCTCTTGGTGAATCATATCGTGGAACAAAGCGACCATGGCGCACTGATAAGTTGCCCTGGCATTATTCAACCCAAAAGGCATTACCTTGTAACAGAAGGTGCCCCACTGTGTAACGAAGGTTGTCTTCTCCATGTCCTCAGGAGCCATCTTAATCTGGTTGTAGCCAGAAAAACCATCCATGAAGGAGAAGATCTTGTGTTGTGCGGTATTGTCGACTAGAACATCAATATGAGGAAGTGGGAAGTCATCCTTGGGGATTTCCCTATTCAGATCTCTATAGTCCACACACATTCATACCTTACCATCCTTCTTAGGTACCGAAATGATGTTGGCAACCCACTGCGGATAAGAAGTGACAGCTAAGAACCCTGCGTCGAACTGTTTCATGACCTCTGCCTTGATTTTCTCTAACATTTTGGGGCACATACGAAGAACTTTCTGCTTTACCAGAGGGAAGTCTTCTTTAGTAGGCAAGCGATGAACCACAATATCAGCGTCCAAACCAGGCATATCTTCATAGGACCAGGCGAAGATCTTAACATAGTCGCGTAGCATTTGTATTAACTGTTGTTTGACACTAGGCTCCAGATTCGCACCTATCTTAACCTCTTTCATGTCTTCCTATGTACCCAAATTCATTGACTCAACTGGCTCTTCATGAGGCTGTATAGACCTCTCTTCCTGCTGCAATAGTCTAGCAAGTTCTCCAAGCACCTCACAATCATCCTCACCTTCGTCCTCGGCTTGGTTGATCGGATTTTCGAAGTCATAATTGACAGTAGCAAAGTTGTTATCAATGGGATCCATAGTGGATATTGATCTGTAGTATGATACGTGAGTGTGTGTAAGCGAATAGCTGTTTTGATGAAGTGGGAAACAGAAAAGAAAAACAAAGAGCGCAAAATTTGTAATGCAAGAAACGTCCAATGCTTTATTAATGATATATGAAATGCCAAATAATAAGCCCTCACAAGCAAAGCCAAGGTGCCTCGGGCAAGGCACCGGGCCATAAAGTTTCAAATTGTTTATTACAAATCTTAAAACAAAAGTCAATTACTTCGGAATAAAAGAAACAGGTATGAAGTCCTCCGCCGTCCAGTTGTTCAGTCCATGTTGGTTGTTGGGTAGATCCAGATGTCGATGTCTGAATCTTCTTCACTGTCCTTAATTGCGTTAACTCCCTGGTTGCTGATGTGTAGATGAGGTCTTCCAATCCGTGCGCGCCTAATAGCCCTTTGATCCCCTGTAGTAAAGCCCAAGCCAAATTTTTCAGTTTTGTGAGTGAAATCAGGGAGCCGACCCTAATTGGTACACCCACCTTCTTCAACGACATCCTTGGCATCCTTGAGAGAAGCCATCTTCAGTGGAGGTTTGTTGGGAGTAACTTCGGTTGACGCCAAAGTCTGAGGGACCTCTTCGAAGTTCTGACAAGGAGTTTTTATGAACTCCCCATCCATCTCCACGTAACGAAAGGAATTGAGGTGACTCACCATATACTCTTCTTCACCTCGCACCGTGACAATCTTCCCCTTCACCGGATATTTCAGCATTTGATGGAGCGTGGAAGTAACTGCCCCAGCCCTATGAATCCAAGTACGACGCAGCAAGCAAGAATACGACGACTTGATATCCATTACGTAGAAGGTGGACCCAAAGGTCTGAGAACCCACTTTGACAGGGATGTCCACCTCCCCGTGCACCATTCTTTTTTATCCATCAAAAGCCCTTACCATAATGTTACTCGGCTTTAGAATCAAACCTTCACAATCCAGACGGTCTAATGCTTTCTTTGGCAGAACATTCAATGAGGACCCGGTATCTACTAGCACATGATCCATAGTGGTGCCCATGTACTCAATCGAGACATGCAGAGAATCATTATGATTTCTTCCTTTCGGTGTCAGATCCGCATCTGAGAAACCCAACCCATTGTCAGCAATCAGGCTGGCCACACAATCTTTGAACTGATCTGTTGAAGTTTCCTGCGGCACATGCGCAGTCTTGAGATATGCAATCAAAGCCTTCGCATGGGCTTCAGAACACAATAGTAGGGATAACATGTAGATTTTTGACGGGGTATTCCCCAGCTGCTCGACTATGTTGTAGTCGCTTTTCTTGATAATTTTTAGTATTTCCTCTATTTCTTATTTAGAGGTTTCCACAACAATTTTTCTAGGCGCCTTCATCTGGGCAGGCTCACCTATGATTTCTTTGCCCCGAGTCCCAGATGGCTCGGCGACAGGGGTGATAACTGGAGTAGGAACTAGGACAATAGTTGATGTATTAGCAGACGGAATGACAACAGGTTTGTGGACAGTCGGAGCAGAAATCTCGGAAGAAAAGACTCTTCCACTTCTGGTGACCTTGCTAGCCCCAACAATATTACTGACATCAATATCAGCTTCTTCATTCTTTAAGTCTTGTTTAATACCATGGTAATACACATCAGCACCATAGTGCCAAGGGACAGCCTTATTCGAACTCTATGGGATGGGACCAGGAACAGTGATTATTAACGGAGCAATTCTTGGAACAGGTGTAACCCTAATAGGTTTTCTCGAGGAAACCTTGGAAGGATTGGCGGAAATGGTTATGATGACAACGTCCTCATTTGGAACAAACGGAATCATAGTCTTCTCAAATAAAAACTCTTTATTATCCATCGGGCGCTGAACACCTGATTTTAATGAACAACAACCGGAAGGCAGAATCGAACATATGTGGCAACCTTCACCACAACCCAGAAATAAACCGGCCAAAAGAAAATTCTTCTTAACCGACATCAGAGGAGTAGAAATTTCTTCCACAGAGGTCACAAACGAATCGGTGTCCACAGTGTTAACTCCACGACCATGTTGGGGCATGGGAGCAGTTATAACATTTGGCTTTTCTGGAGCATCAAACTCAATCTCCTTAGCATCCAGCAAATCTTGTACTTTATTCCTTAGAGCCCAGCAATCGTTTGTGTCGTGGCCTGAACTCTCCAAATGGTAGGCGCACCGCGCATTGGGATTGTATCTGGGAGAAGTAGTGTTTGGATTCTTAGGAGCCTCTCTCAAGGTTGCCAGGTTGGATTTTAACAGATGAGGCAGAACTTCAGCCAAATCATGTTGATGCGGGTAAACTATCGTTGCGGTCTTTCCACCCTTTGTTGATTGTTGTATTTTGGAGCAACTGTGGGTCTTGGTATTACTACAACATTTACCATTTGATGATGTTAAAATCTGTTTTTGCCCCTCGGGCTATAGACTGCACTAGCTTCCTTCTTACCGCTGAAAGGCTTCTTCACCAAACTCGAAGAGGCATCCTTCAGTATCTTCCCACTTTGAATGCCAACTTCCACTCTTTCTCCAGTTAAAATCAACTCAGTGAAACCAAATGACGAGTTGTCGATCAAGTGATTGAAAAATGGACCAGATAGCATCCCTAGAAACATGTCAACCAACTCCATATCAGACCAAGGGGGTTGGACCCTTCCAGCCAAGTCTCTCCACTTTTGAGCATAGTCCTTAAAACCTTCACCTGCACCCATGGACATACCATGGAGCTGAGTATGAGTGGGAGCAAGGTCGGCGTTGTATTGATACTGCTTGTAGAAAGCAGCAGCAAGATCTTCCCAGTTTCGGACGTTGGCCCCCTCCAACTGATAGAACCATTCAAGCTGAGTCCATGACAGACTATCTTGAAATAAATGCACCCATAAATTTGTATCAGTAGTGTGGGGTTGGATCTTTCAGACATATGAGCGGAGATGGAGTTTTAGGCAGGATACCCCATCATACTTGGCGAAAACTGGAGCTTTGAACTTATGAGGGACGACCACTCCCGATACCAGCCCCAATTCTCCGAAGTCCAAACTAGGTATTTTCTGAATCTCCATAGAACTTAGACGGTCTTCTAGCTGCTTGTACCTATCCTCAGCAGGAGGAAATTGCTCATCATCGTAATCTGTATCGTTATCAGAAACTGCAGGACTAGGGTCCTTTGCTCTTTCTTGGTTCTCCCCGTCCTTGGATGAGGAGGTCAGATCAGCTGGTTGTCTCAACCTTTCTCCGAATCTTCTACCCATGTTCAGAATACCGACCTTCTTTTTCTTCTTCTTCTTCTCTTTCAGAATAAGGGTCTTTAGATCCTCTTGCCCTTTAGCCAGACTTATGAACATCTGTTGGAATAGGGCGTTTTGTGCCTGAAGATCTTTGATGGCTTGATCGGAAGACATTTCTGCTGAAATAAACAGCGAAGAAGATGATAAACCTGTAATGGTACCTGTAATGGTGTGCATGATAATGGGATGCGCATGTAATGATTTCAAAGACTTTGGGAGATTTAAATTTGTAAACCAAAAAATAAGCAAAACTTTATTAGCTTAAACTTTGAAAGGTTCAACAATGCCTTTAAGGCGTTACAAAGAAGTAAATAAAACAAAATCTAAAACTATAAAAAAGCAAAATCAAAAGCCCCATGGTCGCTTCCTCTTTGTGTTGATGTAGTTATTGATCACTCTTTCTTTCTCGAGTTGCCTGATGAGCTTCAAAACCTTCCTTTATTGCTCATGGAACTGCTCCCGGTAGGTGTCCCGCTCATTCCTCAGCTGAATCCAAGACCTCTGTAACTCCCCAGGATCAGTGGGCATGTAAGGATAGAGAACCGTGTAAGGAATGCCTTCTTTATTAGTGAGCTCCACAATCACTGGTAATACGGCCTCATAGGGCATCCCAAGCTTCTGGGCACGAGCTCGGACCTATTGGAGGTAAGGCTGCATAGGAAGGGAAGTCTTTGGTACTAACTCTTAAAGGTCAGACCTATATACCATTCCCCAAGCTCGTATAAACCTCCGGCGATGCTCCTTAACATCCTCCTTATAGTCAAATACAATGTCCTCAAGAAGTAACTCATGGGGACCATCTCTTCGAGCACGACCAAATTGTCGCAAAGCCAGACAAGGATTGTAAGTTATACCCCCTTTGATTCCAAGCAATGGGACATTAGGGTATCCCCCACAACAGTTAATAACAACAGTGTCTTCCATAGCCCAGGAACACCAAAGAATATTTGTATGAGAAAGTGACATTATTCTCTAAGACCAACCCAAACCTTCTTTGTTCTTCATCACGGACTTGGGGATGTGAGAAATAAACCACCTCGACAGCAACGACATGCAACACATAATAGTTCCTCTCCTCCTCATAGTACAGGTGTAGAGGGTATGCAAGATATCTCCCAGCAAGGTAGGCACAGGGTTGCGAGAAAGGAAAATCTTGACAGCATTCACATCTACAAAGGAATTCAGATTCGGGAAGAGAACCAAACCATAGATAAGGAGAGCCAAGACATCTTTGAAAGCTTGAAAATCCAAATCAACCCAGAATAGCTGAGCCTGGTGTGATACGGTGAGAGAACTGACTTGAGGGTTTTGCGTTTTATTGTAAATGTTGCGGTTAGCAAGAGTCGCCACCGACTTTTCTTTTATCCAAAAAGGAAAGGTGAAAAAGCACAGGAAAGACCTTTGAGATTGTTTCTTGAGTTTGGGGGGTAGATTATGAAAAGGGAAGGTATTAGCACCCTTTTCATCCATGGTTTTCCATGGGCTCTTAGTTACTTGCTAGATCACTTGCTTTTTGTTTGAAATTGTGCTTTGTGTGGTTTTGAAAGTGTTTGGTAAAAAGACGCCATTGTTTAGGCAATCTTTGTAATGATTCTCGTTCGTAAGAATGTATACAAAGATGTTTGTCTTTTTGAAAATGTCTTTGTAAGATGTTTAGAAATGTGTGTGTTTGTTTTGAAAATAGCAAGGATAATTGTTTGAAATGGAGCAAGTGACTAGAAGTAATCTACCTACTCAAATGTCTTTCTTGTTCATTTTCTTTTCCTTTGATATTGTTGTCTTGCCATTGATTTGGTAAGCAACCCTATCTTTGGATGTAAACTGGATAGGCGTGGGTCATCGTATAGCCATGATTAGCAATGTTGCAAAGTATCTTAGCATTTTTTGAGGGACTAAGATCATTTTATAAGGTAACTTTGAATAGCGTCATCGAGGGTCTATGATCTTATATTTCTTTGTTTTTGCCAAGATACTTCGCATGGGTAATATGGCCATTTTTATGTAAGGAAACCAAGTGGAGTAACCCTAAGGATGCTTGTATGTAAGTGTGTTATTTTCATGCTTGGTTTTGTCTTGGATTAGGGTTTTCTATTTGATTTGTTTTGATCTTGCCATGCAAATCCTAGTTACTAGCATAGTATATAAAAGTGGTAAATTGCGTAATTTAAAGATTACTATGCTATTACAACATTTTATGGGAGGGGGGAATACAAATTATGAATGGGGATTTGCAATAATGTAAATCTAATTAAGCTATTACAACCAAATCGAATTTGCACAAATATTTGAATAAATAATATACCATATAAATATGCAATGGTATGTATGCAAGAAAAAGATTTTTGTTTTGTTTTTCATATAAAGAAGAGTTTTGAATTAAACTAATAAATTAAAAAAGGAAATTATTTTTATACATTGATTAACCCTAATTTTAGTTTATTAAAGGGAAATAAAGTTCTTTAAGTATTATTTCTTTGTGTATTTTTGTCTTAAAATAATAAATAATAATTATGAAATATTTTAGTACTATTACATGTTTAAATAAATATTTACAAGTGTGATAAAAATAATAAATATTTAAACTAACTCTATTTTTAATTATAAGTTTATTTAGGAAAAATAGTTAATATATAACTTAATAAAAATATTTTTTATGAGAAAATAAGATAAAAATAAACAAAATATAATATTTATCATGTTTTATATTTTTATGATTTTTTTATGTTGAGGAAAATATATTTAATAAAAATGGAAATAAAAATAAAAATAAATAATAAAAAGTATGGGCCAGGGGTGTTGTTAAGAAAAAGGAGGTAAATGTTAGGAAAAAAACATGAGGCCCATAGGTGCTGAGCCCACGCTGCAAACAAGTCAAAAAAAGATGAAAAAATGTGAAAAATGCAAAAAGGTGGCGCCAAGGCTCGAACCTGTGACCTTAAGCATTTTTGCACGCTGCCTTACCACTGGGGTGGCTGTACATCCGTTAGTTCATATGAAATAAAAAATACATAACACATAATGCCTCATTGCCCTGTACTTCATCTTCTTCCTCAAGCTGGCCAGAACCTCTGTATCTTTCTCATTTCTCTATGAAAATGATAGTACTCTTTCCCACGGTTTCAAACATGTAACTCATGTAAACTAATAGTCAATGATCATAACTAATTTCAAAGGCCCTAATTTTAAACCTAACTTTTACAGAAATTTAAACTCTAAAATTCTCTATGCACAATGAATATAAATGAAATATATGAACATGGTTGGTTTTAGCACAAGGATGTCTACATTTTATCTTCACAAATCGTGACCAATAGATGCTTGTATGAAGAGGTAGAAGTTAGAGTTCTTACCTTCTTCAGCTGAGATCGTGAATTGAGTTTGAGTGAATTTTATAAAGGCCTGAAGATCCCTTTAGCTTGCCTGAACCTCCCTGAGTGTGTTCCAATCCTTGCCTTGCTTTGAAAGTGTCTGAACCTCTCTATCCAAGTCAACCTACAAGCTTGAAAAACAAAAATGGAAGATGGAGAAGGAGGAGTTACAGTGAAGGGGTGATGGTTTGGAACACTTAGATATGAGGTAGGTTAAGTGTTTGAATGATTATAACTTGAAACGCACGAGTAGATTTCTGGATTGCTAGGCTTGGTCTTAAACTGCAAGTTTTTGACAGGTTTTTGGTGATAAGGAGTTGTAGAGAGTTTCTGGCCTTGAGCAATCGTGTTTTTGTTGCAATGTGTTTGTGTACATGTATAGAGAAGGTTTCAAGTCAGCTCCACAACAGATTTTTGAGTTATAGGCTTTTTGCACTTTTACTTGCTTTTGAAGTAAAGTGAGGAGACAAGTCTCTACATACTTGTACAGGCCTGCTTGGAGTTGGTACAAGTCCTATACAACTTGTTTTTGGTTTATAGGACTTGTGTGTGCAGAGAAAACAGGTCCAATGCTCAAGAAGTGAAAAGTTGCAAAAGTTATGCTTTTCTAAAATGGCAATGGCAACTGTGTCATTTATGGAATTAAAGCTTGGACAAAGACTCTTGTGCTTGGATTAAGGATTTATCATATGTGTAAGCATTAAATTATGAAGTGAGAAACAAGTTTGAGACCTGTAAAGCAAGGATTAGGCAGCATAGGTTCAGATTTGAATTTTGTTCTTCATGAAATGGCTTGAAATCAAAGTGAGAAAATGCCAACTTCATCTCTTCGATTCTCCTTACTCAAAAATGATATCAAGGAGTTCTGTGACATTTTGGAAAGCTTGAAATGTTCTCTATAACTCGTCTTTGAAATGAATTTCAATATTCCTCTTGGAACTAGGTGAAAAATTGCCATGAAGTTAGGTCAAAAACCCGCTTAAATTAGGGCAAAATTTCACTAAGTTATTTTAGTTCATGAGCATGTATTCACAAAATTATATCTTGAGATCCAAGCATATTTAGGGAAAAATGTGTGAACTAATGTTGTAGATTTCATGGAGATATACAATTTTCATGTTGGGAACTTTCTTTGAATCATCTTGTATCATGATGAAAAATTGGCTTAAAGTTGAGAAAAAATAAGAAATTTTCTATACTTATAAAAAAATTTAAGTTAAGAAAATTTCAAATTTCAAAACCAAATCTTCAATCTTTGATTTCTTGATGAACAAGTTTCACATTTTGACATATTTTGATGAATTGTGATCCTTGGCACTTGATTTTGACCAAAAAGTCAAAGTTTGACTTTTCAGTATACAGTTGACTTTTGATCAGTTGACTGCAAATTTCATCTGTCAATCTAATGGATTTGCAATGTTTTGAACCATGTAATTAGGTCATGATGATTCAATTGAACCCTTGGAATCATGCTTCAAACCAATTGGTCATTTGCTAGGTCAAAAACCAGAAATTTCCCTTTCTCAGTCAAAACCCTAATTTTGACCATTTTGCCCTTTTGATGACTTGATCAAATTTCTTGAGGAGTTGTGGTCCAAACTTGATCAAATGATACATATGAGTCTAAAATGTTTATGTGTATCAAAAATTATGAAGTTTGACTGTAAATTGGCCATGGTTTATTTTTTCCCCAATACAACTGATTTTTAGGTCAACTGTCCAATTGATTGATCAAAAATGTGATTCAAGGCTTGAAACTTGACATGAGTAATCTTAGGGGTCCATGATGATACTTGAAAGTAACATAAAGCATTGATAGTCCAAAAATCCTTGTGCAATCCCAAACTCTAATTTTGGATTATCAGTGCATGATGAGATGCCCTGAGCTGGTCAAACCCTAATCCAGTCTTGAGTCAAAGAGATCTTGTGAGAAAAGTCTTGATAAATGAGAGGGCAAATTTTGGGATACAACAGCTGCCCCTGTTCAATCTTCTTAAACCTGAAGAGTTAGATTGGCGAGTTTTGCCATTCGTGACTCGAAGGTGAAAGATGATTGGACACTAGAGTGCCCAGAAATTTGCACTCGATGGTGTGTAGTTGAAGGAATGGGCTTAAAGATGCCATTTGGAGAGGTGATAAAGTCTTGTTGGAGATGGGCTTGTAGATGCCATCCAAGAATTGTAAGTTGTAAGTTGAAAGAATAAGTATCAGAATGGTGTCCGTGTCTGGAACGTATATGCATTGTATCTGAAAGGTTGTTTCTGAATGAATATCAGAACGACACCCGTGTTTGGAGCGTATTCGTACTGTATATGAGATTTGAATATGAATGAGTATCAGAATGGCATCCATGTCTGGAGCATATTTGAATTGTATCTAAAAGCTGAATCTGAATGAGTATCAGAATGGCATCTGTGTCTGGAGCGTATCCGTACTGTATCTGAAAGTTGAATCTGAATGAGTATCGGAATGGCATCCGTGTCTGGAGCGTATCCGAATTATATCTTGAAAGTTGAATCTGAATGAGTATCAGAATGGCATCCGTGTCTGGAGCGTATCTGAACTGTATCTTGAAAGTTGAATCTGAATGAGTATCAGAATGGCATCCACGTCTGGAGCGTATCTGAACTATATCTTGAAGTTGAATCTGAATGAGTATCAGAATGGCATCCGCATCTGCAGCATATCTGAATTGTATCATGATTGCATATTGTTAATGGTAGATGTTAATCTTATCCTGAAAAGGGTAAAATGTTAGCTGAAACACAAAGTTATGTTGCATGAAATGTATGATGCAATGTATTTGCTTTATCAATGTTTATGATATATGGATGCAATGTATGTGCATGTGAGCTGATTTGTTGTATTGTTGTTTGATTGAGGAAAATAAATCCCTGAATGCTGCTAGAGATATGTGAATTTTCATGTCTTGAAGTTGAAGTACTGGTGAACTTTTGTCGAGAGAAGTAAATTCTGTTGTGAGGGCAATGCCATGTACTGCTTATAACATTTGCTTGGGGAATCCTGAGAAATTTGATGATTTCTACTGGGGATTAAAAAAACTTGAAATTTTGTTCCGCTGGAGATTTAAATGATGTACTCTAGGGGATCACTTATGGAATAGCCTAGAGACATTTTCCTATTCTTTCAACCTATCAGTAAATGTCTTCCTCATTTTGTTTATTTGTAAACAGCAATCATGTTCAAATGCATATGTTCATCAATGAATCATTGGACGTTTTTGCAAACAAAACACAAGCGTAAAGAAAAAGACAAATATTTTTGCCCTTTCAAAGAGATATATTTGTATTGACTTTGAATAAGTATTTTTGTACAAAGGGAACAAACATTCTAGTAAGAGAATGCTGTCATAAAACAAAAATGTATACAGAGAAGGATAGCTACGTGTAATAACCCCATGGGGTTCCCATTCTGCTATAGCCTTCGCATTATCCGAGTATCTTGTTCTATTTTCCTTGTCCGAAGATGGTTGAATTGATCAGAAACTCTGAGTTTGTCAATGGAAGCCAGAGGTTGTCCGTCAAGTGATCCGACGGGACATAGTCATACGCTTTAATTCCCTAACTTTTGCCTGGACCGCCCTTTCGAGTTTTCAACTTGCCGAGTGTATAGATTTTTTATTTTATCCCTAATTTTTTCTCGAACCTTTTGGTTCATCGGGATGCCCCTTGTTTTGCCTTAGGTGTGTCAACCTAGCGGGTCTCTTATGCGTAGTATCTTTTGAATATGTCCGCGTTCGCAGGGTGTGGCAGGTCGTTGCCATCCATGGTGGTCAAGATCATTGCCCCACCGAAGAATATGTTCTTGATTACAAATGGTCCTTCATAAGTAGGAGTCCATTTACCCCTGGGATCACTTTGTGGCAAGATGATACGTTTAATCACTAGATCCCCAACTTGATATACTTGGCGTCTGACTTTCTTGTTGAAAGCCTCGATCATCTGCTTTTGATACATTTGACCATGGCAAATAGTAGTAAGTCTCTTTTTGTTAATTAAGTTCAGTTGATCAAGTCGAGTCTGGATCCAATCGTTTTCATTCAATCTTGCATCCTTCATAATTCTCAGAGAGGGGATCTGAACCTCAATAGGCAAGACAACCTCCATGCCTTAAACCAAAGAATAGGGTGTTGCCCCGGTTTATGTGCGAGCCGAGGTACGATATTCGTGGAGAGCGAATGGTAGCATCTCATGCCAGTCTTTGTATGTGACTGTCATTTTCTGTATGATCTTCTTAATGTTTTTATTTGCAGCTTCGACAGCACCATTCATCTTTGGCCGATAGGGAGAAGAATTGTGATGTTGAATCTTGAATTGCTCGCACAAGACGGTGATCATAGTGTTGTTGAGATTTGTACCATTGTCAGTGATGATCCTTTCCGGGATACCGTACCGGCAAATAAGGTTTTGCTTGATGAAGCGGGCCACAACATTCTTGGTAACAGAGGCGAAGGAGGCTGCTTCAACCCACTTTGTAAAGTAATCAATGGCCACTAGGATGAAGCGGTGTCCATTGGAGGTTGTCAGCTTGATCTCTCCAATCATATCAATTCCCCACATAGAAAAGGGCCAAGGAGCCGTTAAGACATTCAGAGGAACCAGAGGTACGTGCAACTTGTCAGCATAAATTTGGCACTTATGACAGGTCCAAGAGTGTTGATAGCAATCTGCTTCCATGGTAGACCAATAATAGCCTGCCCGTAGGATTTTCTTCACCATCGTATGCCCATTGGAGTGGGTGCCAAAAGTACCTTCATGTAATTCAGCCATGATCTTTTCAGCTTCAACCTTATTTATGCACCGAAGCAAAATGGATTCATGATTGCGTTTGTACAGGATGCCATTACTAAGGAAGAATTTAGCAGAGAATCTCCTTAAGAACTTCTTATCATTGATTGAAGCTCCTTCTGGATATTCTTGAGCTTCAAGATACCTCTTGACCTCATCAAACCAAGGATGGTCCACTACCTCTTCAGTGTTAATCTCGTGACAGTGTGCCAGTTCATCCATTCGTTCGATGGTGATCTGGGGAGCCTCGTTATCCCAATTAAGTTTAAACATAGATGACATTGTGGCTAGAGCGTCTGCTAGATGATTTTCTTCTCGCAGGAAATGCTCGAAGGTAATCTTCTCAAAATATGGTAGCAATGTCAAAACATGTTCTTTGTAAGGGATAAGGTTTGGGTGCTTAGTGTCCCATTTCCCTTTGATCTGAATGATGACTAAAGCTGAATCTCCAAACACATCTAAAGATTTGATTCACAAGTCTATGGCAGCTCTGAGACCAAAGATGCACGCTTCGTATTCTTCCATGTTGTTTGTACAATTGAAGCAAAGTTTGGCAGTAAAAGGAGTATGACACCCTTCCGGAGATATTAGTACAGCTCTGATGCCATTACCAAGTGAATTGGATGCCCCATCAAAGAACAGGGTCCATCGGGATCCTTGTTTAGGTCTGTCATATGGCCTGATTTCTTCACAGTTATCTAATGTCATGATGTCTTCATCCTGGAATTCAAACTTCATGGATTGATAGTCTTCTACAGCTTGATGAGCAAGATGATCAGCCAATACACTGCCCTTTATTGCTTTTTGGGTAGTATACTGTATGTCGTACTCTGTTAGGATCATCTACCATCTAGCTATTCTTCCTGAAAGAGCAGACTTCTCGAAGATGTACTTTATCGGATCCATCTTAGATATCAACAAGGTAGTATGAGTCAGCATATACTGTCTTAGCCGGCGAGCCGCCCATGCCAGAGCACAGCAAGTTTTCTCGAGCAGTTAATATCTGGTTTCACAGTCGGTAAACTTTTTGCTCAGGTAATAAATAGCGTTCTCTATTCGGCCAGACTCGTCATGTTGCCCCAATACACACCCCCATTGAGTTTTCTAAAACAGTCAGATACATGATCAATGGTCTTCCCTCGACTGGTGGCATCAACATAGGAGGCTCTTGTAAGTACTCTTTTATTTTGTCAAAAGCAACCTGACATTCATCATTCCATCTGACTACTTGATCTTTCTTCAATAGTTTGAATATTGGCTCACAAGTAGCTGTTAGGTGAGAAATGAATATGGCAATATAGTTCAAGCGTCCCAAGAATCCTATGACTTCCTTCTCAGTGCGAGGAGCAGGAATCTCTTGTATTTCTTTAACTTTGGCAGGATCGACCTCAATACCTTTGTTACTGACGACAAAGCCTAGGAGTTTACCGGACTGTACTCCCAATGTGCACTTTCTTGGATTCAACCTCAGCTTGTACTGCTTCAGTCTCTCAAACAGTTTTTGTAAGTGATCCAAGTGCTCTTATTCTGTTTATGATATGGCTATCATATCGTCTATGTAGACCTCTATTTCATGATGTATCATGTCGTGAAATAAAGATACCATGGCGCGTTGATAGGTTTCCCCAGCATTCTTCAATCTGAACGGCATTACCTTGTAGAAGAATGTGCCTCACTGTGTGACAAATGTAGTTTTCTCCATGTCCTCAGGTGCCATTTTGATTTGGTTGTAACTTGAGAATCCGTCCATGAAGGAAAACACTTTGTGTTGGGCTGTATTATCAACCAGGATATCGATGTGGGGGAGTGGAAAATCATCTTTAGGGATTGCCCTATTCAAATCTCTATAGTCCATGCACATTCGTACTTTGCTGTCTTTTTTAGGTACAGGAAAAATGTTGGAAACCCATTGAAGATAGGAAGTGACAGCCAAGAATCCAGCATTGAATTACTTCATGACCTCCGCTTTGATATTTCCTGACATATCAGGCCTCATGCGGCAGACTTTTTGTTTTACTGGTGGAAAATCTTCTCTTGTAGGCAGACGATGTACCACAATGTCCGTATCAAGTCCCGGAATAACTTCATATGACCAAGCAAAGATCTCAACATAATCATACAACAGCTGAATCAAATTCTCCTTGACATCAGGCTCCAGATTGGCACCCACCTTGACCTCTTTTTTATCATCCTTGGTACCCAGATTGATTGTATCCACAGGTTCCTCGTGAGGCTGAATGGCTCTTTCCTCTTATTGTAGTAGTCTGGCAAGTTCCCCTTGTACTTCACAATCTTCCTCACCTTGGTCTTCGACTTGGTAGATTAGATCCTCAGAGTCACAAAAGGCCATAGCAGTATCGTTACCCATGGGATCCAGAATGGAGGGGTACCTGCATTTGTGAGTATGGGTGTGTGTAAGGGTATAGCCATCCTTAAATAAAATGTAAAAGAAAAACAATGAGCACAAAAGTTTGCATGCAAAAAACGTCCATGATTCATTGAATTTCATATGAAGATGAAATAATAACCCTTACAAATAGACCATTGTGCCTCAGGTAAGACACAAGGTTTTAAGAGTGCGAATTGTTTTTAAGTATTACAGATCCAACAAAATGTAAAGATAAATTACTGAGGGATGAAAGTTATTGGGACAAAGTCTCTGGCCTCCCAATTGCAAAGTCCTCCGTTGACAGTAGGAAAGATCCAATCCTCCAAGTTGCAATCCTCTTCACCATCTTCTACCGCATTAACCTCTCGGTTTCTAATCTTTAAGGGTGGCCCTCCAACACGGGCACGGCGTACAGCCTTCTGAGCACTTGAAGTAAACCTAAGCCAAACTTGTCAGATTTATACGGAATATCTGGAAGTTGCCCCCAGATGGTGCATCCACCTTCCTCTACTACTGCTTTAGCATCCTTCAGAGATGACATCCAGAGTGGAGGTCTTGTAATCTTGGGAATCTGGGAAACAACTTTGGTCATTGCTACCTCTTGGGGGACCTCTTCAAAATGTTGAAAAGGAGTTTCAATGAACTCGCCGTCCAATTATACATACCTGAAGGAATTGAGGTGGCTAATCATATATTCTTCCTCTCCATGGACAGTGATAATCTTTCCTTGGACCGGATATTTCAACATCTGGTGCAGCGTAGAGGTGACAGCGCCAGCATTATGGATCCACGGCCGTCCTAGAAGACAGGAGTAAGAGGGACAGATGTCCATTACATAAAAGGTAGAATTGAAAGTTTGAGTTCCAGCCTTTATGGGGATATCCACCTCCCCGTGTACCATCCTCTTTGAGCCATCAAATGCTCTTACGACTATGTTAGTTGGTTTTAATGTCAGTCCTTCGTAGTCTAGTCTGTCGAGAGCTTTCTTCGGTAAAACATTCAAAGATGAGCCAGTGTCCACCAAGACATGGGCCAGAGTTGTGCCTCTATATTCCATAGAAACATGTAATGCCTCGTTGTGCTTTCTTCCCCTTGGTGTCAGATCAGCATCTGAGAAGCCTAGGCCGTTATCCACTGTCAAGCTGGCCACAGAATCCTGAAATTGATTAGCAGACGTCTCTTGAAGCACATGGGCTGTCTTTAGGAATTTCACTAAGGCTTTCGCATGTGCCTCGGAACACAGTAGCAACGCTATCATGGAGATCTTGGAGGGAGTTTTCCCCAACTGTTCAACTACATCATAGTCGCTCCTTTTTATGATTCTCATGATCTCCTCCATTTCTTTCTTGGAGGTCTCGGGGATAGTCATGGATTGAGCCTTCGTCCGGACAGGCTCTACTTAAATACTTTTTCCTCGAGTTTCAGCAGCAGAAGTGTTAGTAGGAATGATAGTAGGGGTTGTATCGTTTTTGTCAATAGGAGCACTTGCAGAGATGATTATCGGTACGAAAGTATCCTTTGGAGCAGCCACGGGTCCAAAAACTGCCTTTGGTGGGGCAATTTCTGGAGAAAAGATTCTACCGCTTCGGGTAATCTTACTAGTTCCGGCAATATTGATAATGTCGTAATCTTCTTCTTTGGAGCTTATCTCTTCAGCGACCGGCCCATCTTGTTTGATGCCATGGTAGTAGATGTCCCCACCGTAATTCCACTACACAGTTTTATCTGATTCATATGGGACTGGCCCAGGCATTGTGATTATAAGAGGAGTAGCTTTTGGAACAGATGTAATTCTAATGGGTCTTTTGGAGACCCTGGAATAATTGGTGGAGATGATAATGATTGAAATATCTTCAACAGGAACAGGTGAAACAGGAGTACTTTCAAACAGGATCTCTTTGTTGTTTATCAAGCGTTGAATGCCTGTTTTCAACAAAGGGAAACAGTTGGTGAGGATAAGCATAGGTGGCAGTCTTCATTACAACCCGGGAATACACCGGCTTTCAACAAGTTTATCTTAATGATTGAGAGTGGAGTCGCGAGTTCATCAACTGTGGTAACAAACAACTCTTCTTCAATAGCATTGGTGTTATGACCATGTCTGGGCATAGGAGCAGAAATGACGTTTGGCTTCTCGGGTGCATCAAACTCAATTTCTTTCGCCTCTATAAGGTATTGAATTTTGTTTTCCAAGGCCCAACAGTTGTTAGTATCGTGACCCAGACTTTTAGAGTGATATGCGCAATGGGCATTTGGGTGATAATGAGGGGACGCTGTGTTGGGGTTTTTTGGAGCTTCTTTTAAAGTTTCCAAATTGGATTTCAGAAGATGCGGTAATACTTGGGACAGAGTCATATTGATTCTGGTGAATTGCCGGACTGGCCTTTCCACCCTCGGTTGATTACTTCTTGGCTGATCAGATGTAGGCTTTGGGATCATAACAGCCCCTACCATTGGTCGGCGTTCGGCTCTCCCTTGGTTCCTTTGTGGATATACAACAACTACTTCTTTCTTCCCAATAAAAGGCTTTCTCACAACTGTATAAGAAGATGAATCCTTCTGAATCTTTCCATTTTTTATGCCAGCTTCCACCCTCTCTCTGGTTAGTATTAACTCAGTAAATCCTGCAGATGAGCTTCCAATTAAATGGTTGAATAAAGGGCCCGATAGAGTGCCTAAGAACATGTCCACCAATTCCCTTTCAGACATAGGGGGTTGAACTCTTCCAGCTAGATCTCTCCATTTCTGTGCGTAATCCTTGAAACCCTTATTGGAAGCCATAGCCATACTCTGAAGTTGAGTATGGGTAGGTGCCAAATCAGTGTTATATTGATATTGCTTGTAGAAAGCTGCGGCAAGATCTTCCCAATTATGGACGTTGGCCCTTTCCAGTTGGTAAAACAAATCGAGTTGTGTTCCAGATAGACTATCTTGGAAAAAATGCACCCATAAGTCTTTATCAGTAGAGTGTGGTTGGATCTTTCTCACATATGATCAGAGGTGCATCTTAGGACATGACACCCCATCATATTTTGCGAACAAAGGCACTTTGAATTTTGGAGGAATCACAATCCCTGACACTAGTCCCAATTCTTCAAAGTCTAGGCCGGGAACCTTTTGTATTTCCATAGCGCTCAAACGCTCTTCAAGATGTTTGTACTTATCATCAGCTGGAGGATACTATTCCTCAGAGTAGTCTTCCTCTTCTTCCTCCTCTTCAGATTCTGACAGGACTGATGTTTCCTTTCCTTTCCCCTCTCCTTCACCGGATGTTGTTGCAAAATTCAAGGTTCTTCTATTCTGCCCTTGAAATCTTCTCCCCGTGTTTAAAACCCCAGTGACTTTCTTTGTTTTCTTTTTCCTTTCCTCAGCCAGCAGAGTCTTCAACTCTTCTTGCCCCTTGGCTAGGGTCATGAGCAACTGTTGAAACTGCGTGTTCTGAGCTTGGAGATCTTTGACTGTCTGTTCGAGATCCATCTTACTGAAATAAATAGTAGAGAGATGAGGAAACTTGTTTCCAAAAGACGTGTTTATGTTATGATGAATGATATGTGCATATGCAATGTTTTCAAGGATTTCAAAGATTCAAATTCGTTTTAGACAAAAAGAAACACACGTTATATTAATAAGATAAAGTTTGAGTACATCAATTCCCCTTGGGAAAAATAATACAAAACTCTAAGATGAAAAAGTAGTGCGCATCCTCTTTGGTGCAATGTAGGCATTTAGAGTCTGCTCCTCATGAAGTAGCCTAGTGAGTTCCAAAACCTTCTTCTCGCTTGCGTAGAATTGGGCTTCGAAAGTATCTCGTTCTCCTTTGAGCTGTATCCAATCCCTTTGTAGTCTTCCAGAGATGTGGGCATGTCAGGATGTAGGATAGTGTATGGAACTTCTCCCTCCTTAATAGGCTCAATGATCACCGGAAGGATGGAAGGATAAGGCATCATAAGAATTTGAGCGCGGGTTCGTACCCATTTGAGGTAAGGATCAAGAGGGATGGAATTCTTGTGCCCCAAAGTCTTGCTATCCACCTTGTTTAGCATCCTCCAAGCTCGGATGAATCTCTAGCGAAGACCTTGATCGTCGTTGTCGTAGTCGAATGCCAAACCTTGAATCAGAATCTTGTGTGGGCCATTCCTTCGGGCATAACCAAATTATCTTAAAGCTAAGCATGGGTTGTAGGTGATGCCACCCCTAATTCCAAGTAGAGGGACGTTAGGGAATTCCCCACAATGGTCAACAATGATAACATTCTCTTTGGATCGGGAGCACCAATGAATATCTGAATGTTTGAGCGTCATTAACCTTTGTGACCACCTTGAACCTTGCTCATTCTTTAAGACTGATTAGGGAAGATGAGAAATAAACCATCTTTCCAGGAGAGGAGTGCAACATAAAAGGACACCTATTTTTCTCATTGTGCGAATGTGAAAAGAGTGCAGGATATCCCCTAGCAATGTAGGCACCGGGTTGCGTGATATGAAAATTTTGACGGTGCTCACATCTATGAGTTGGTTAGGGTTTGGAAATAACACCATCCCATAGATAAGAAGAGCCACAATTTCCTCAAAGGCTTGCAAGTCTAAGGAATTCCAACAGCTTTGGGCTTTCTCAAACAGGAACTTTGCTAAGAAGCCTTTGACACCACTTCTAGTTTCCCAATGAGTTGTGACATCAGATGAGTGCAAGTACAGAGCTTGAACAATCTCTTCTGGATTTGGGTCTCTTTCCGTACCGTTGAAAGGTAGTTGATTGATAATGGGAATCCTCAAGAGTTGGGAGAATTGTTCCAAAGTAGGCACAAGCTGATAGTCGGGAAATGTGAAGTAATGGTGCAAATGATCAAAGAACTGAAAGAGCACCTTCATCATATCCTCATATGTGTTGGAGGTGACCAAGTTGAGTAGACGACCATGTCTCTCGGTGAATGGAGAGTTCTCAGGGATCCTTGAAGCTAGCTCCTTAAGTTGTGGAGGAATTCTTACAAGGTTGATTTGGATAGTTTTCCTGCGAAGTGAATCCATATCCTACAAAACAAGAACAAAGATGAATATCCAAAATCCTTGAAATGGTTAGTGGATGCATGTGATGTTCATGATGTCCATGATGTTATGTACAAGTATGCATATACAAGCAAAACAAACAAGTTCTTAGTTTAGGCTTGCATGGGGTTTTATAGGTATGTACCCTCCTGAAGTTTAGTTGGCTTAAACCTGTCCTAATAATAGTAACCAGGTTCTAAGGAGCTCAATATCACCGGATTGTTTCCTTGGTCATTGTTTCAGCTCAAGCCTCTTTAATGGCGACAAAAATATCCCAAGAAACTAATCCTCAATGAGTGTAGTATCGAGTATCTACCAACTTCGGACTACACCAAAGTCGGTCATCTCACTACATCCTAAAGGCCAAGTTGGTCAAGTAAAGGATTCTAGAAGTTCATTAGTGCTTCATGACATCACTCAGCAGCCCCATATTCTCTTTGATTGACTCAAAGGCTACCGGTACACACAAATATGTCACACTAACATAGTTATTGCTTAGACCATGTCGGTATACCCCGCACAGTTTCCACAATGTATTGCTATTTACCTATAATGTATCCCAAATCCGGGTAGAGGATTTCAAACCCAAACAAAGAACCATAATGTAAAGCATACAAGTCAAACAATGTAAGAAAATAAATGTGATCTAGCCCTAAGGTAACCCCATTTTTATAATATCCCCAGCAGAGTCGCCAGTTCTGTGATACGGTGGGAGAACTGACTTGAGGGTTTTGCGTTTTATCGCAAATGTTGCAGTTAGCAAGAGTCGTCACCGACTTTTCTTTTATCTAAAAAGGAAAGGTGAAAAAGCACAGGAAATACCTTTGAGATTGTTTCTTGAGTTCGGGGGGTAGATTATGAAAAGGGAAGGTATTAGCACCCTTTTCATCCATGGTTTTCCATGGACTCTTAGTTACTTGATAGATCACTTGCTTTTTGTTTAAAATTTTACTTTGTGTGGTTTTGAAAGTATTTTGTAAAAAGAGGCCATTGTTTAGGTAATCTTTGTAATGATTCTCGTTCGTAAGAATGTATACAAAGATGTTTGTCTTTTTGAAAATGTCTTTGTAAGATGTTTGGAAATGTGTGTGTTTGTTTTGAAAATAGCAAGGATAGTTGTTTGAAATGGAGCAGGTAACTAGAAGTAATCTACCTACTCAAATGTCTTTCTTGTTCATTTTCTTTTCCTTTGATATTATTGTCTTACCACTGATTTGGTAAGCAACCCTATCTTTGGATGTAAATGGGACAGGCGCGGGTCATCGTATAGCCATGATTAGCAATGTTGCAAAGTATCTTAGCATTTTTTGAGGGACTAAGATCATTTTATAAGGAAACTTTGAATAGTGTCATCGAGGGACTATGATCTTATATTTGTTTGTTTTTGCCAAGATACTTCGCATGCGTAATATGGCCATTTTTATGTAAGGCAACCAAGTGGAGTAACCCTAAGGATGCTTGTGTGTAAGTGTGTTATTTTCATGCTTGGTTTTGTCTTGGATTAGGGTTTTCTATTTGATTTGTTTTGATCTTGCCATTCAAACCCTAATTACTAGCATAGTATATAAAAGCGGTAAATTGTGTAATTTAAAGATTACTATGCTATTACAACATTTTATGGGATGGGGAATACAAATTATGAATGGGGATTTGCAATAATGTAAATCTAATTAAGCTATTACAACCAAATCGAATTTGCACAAATATTTGAATAAATAATATACCATATAAATATGCAATGGTATGTATGCAAGAAAAAGATTTTTGTTTTGTTTTTCATATAAAGAAGAGTTTTGAATTAGACCTAATAAATTAAAAAAGGAAATTATTTTTATACATTGATTAACCCTAATTTTAGTTTATTAAAGGGAAATAAAGTTATTTAAGGATTATTTCTTTGTATATTTTTGTCTTAAAATAATAAATAATAATTATGAAATATTTTAGTACTATTACATGTTTAAATAAATATTTGCAAGTGTGAGAAAAATAATAAATATTTAAACTAACTCTATTTTTAATTATAAGTTTATTTAGGAAAAATAGTTAATATATAATTTAATAAAAATATTTTTATGAGAAAATAAGATAAAAATAAACAAAATATAATATTTATCATGTTTTATATTTTTATGATTTTTTTATGTTGAGGAAAATATATTTAATAAAAATGGAAATAAAAATAAAAATAAAAAATAAAAAGTATGGGCCAGGGGTGCTGTTAAGAAAAAGGAGGTAAATGTTAGAAAAAAACATGAGGCCCATAGGCGTTGAGCCCACGTTGCAAACAAGTCAAAAAAAGATGAAAAAATGTGAAAAATGCAAAAAGGCAGCGCCAAGGCTCGAACCTGTGACCTTAAGCATTTTTGTGCGCTGCCTTACCACTGGGGTGGTTGTACATCCGTTAGTTCATATGAAATAAAAAAGACATAACACATAATGCCTCCTTGCCCTGTACTTCATCTTCTTCCTCAAGCTGGCTAGAACCTCTGTATCTTTCTCATTTCTCCATGAAAATGATAGTACTCTTTCCCACGATTTTAAACATGTAACTCATGTAAACTAACAGTCAATGATCATAACTAATTTCAAAGGCCCTAATTTTAAACCTAATTTTTACAGAAATTTGAACTCTAAAATTCTCTATGCACAATGAATATAAATGAAATCTATGAACATGGTTTGTTTTAGCACAAGGATATCTACATTTTATCTTCACAAATCGTGACCAATAGATGCTTGTATGAAGAGATAGAAGTTAGAGTTCTTACCTTCTTCACCTGAGATCGTGAATGGAGTTTGAGTGAATTTTATAAAGGCCTGAAGATCCCTTTAGCTTGCCTGAACCTCCCTGAGTGTGTTCCAATCCTTGCCTTGCTTTGAAAGTGTCTGAACCTCTCTATCCAAGTCAACCTGCAAGCTTGAAAAACAAAAATGATAGATGGAGAAGGAGGAGTTACAGTGAAGGGGTGATGGTCTGGAACACTTAGATATGAGGTAGGTTAAGTGTTTGAATGATTATAACTTGAAACGCACGAGTAGATTTCTGGATTGCTAGGCTTGGTCTTAAACTACAAGTTTTTGACAGGTTTTTGGTGATAAGGAGTTTTAGAGAGTTTCTGGCCTTGAGCAATCGTGTTTTTGTTGCAATGTGTTTGTGTACATGTATAGAGAAGGTTTCAAGTCAGCTCTACAACAGATTTTTGAGTTATAGGCTTTTTGCACTTTTACTTGTTTTTGAAGCAAAGTGAGGAGATAAGTCTCTACATACTTGTACAGGCCTGCTTGGAGTTGGTACAAGTCCTAGACAACTTGTTTTTGGTTTATAGGACTTGTGTGTGCAGAGAAAACAGGTCCAATGCTCAAGAAGTGAAAAGTTGCAAAAGTTGTGCTTTTCTAAAATGGCAATGGCAACTTTGTGCCATTTATGGAATTAAAGCTTGGAAAAAGACTCTTGTGCTTGTATTAAGGCTTTATCATCTGTGTAAGCATTAAGTTATGAAGTGAGAAACAAGTTCGAGACCTGTAAAGCAAGGACTAGGCAGCATAGGTTCATATTTGAATTTTGTTCTTCATGAAATGGCTTGAAATCAAAGTGAGAAAATGCCAACTTCATCTCTTCGATTCTCCTTACTCAAAAATGATCTGAAGGAGTTCTTGGACATTTTTGAAAGCTTGAAATGTTGTCTATAACTCATCTTTGAAATGAATTTCAATATTCCTCGTGGAACTAGGTGAAAAATTGCCATGAAGTTAGGTCAAAAACCTGCCTAAATTAGGGCAAAATTTCACTAAGTTATTTTAGTTCATAAGCATGTATTCATAAAATTATATCTTGAGATCCAAGCATATTTAGGGAAAAATGTGTGAAGCAATGTTGTAGATTTCATGGAGATATATAATTTTCATGTTGGGAACTTTCTTTGAATCATCTTGTATCATGGTGAAAAATTGGCTTAAAGTTGAGAAAAAATAAGAAATTTTCTATACTTAGAAAAATTTCTAAGTTAAGAAAATTTCAAATTTCAAATCTCAAAACCAAATCTTCAATCTTTGATTTCTTGATGAACAAGTTTCACATTTTGACATGTTTTGATGAATTGTGATCCTTGGCACTTGATTTTGACCAAAAAGTCAAAGTTTGACTTTTTAGTATACAGTTGACTTTTGATCAGTTGACTGCAAATTTCATATGTCAATCCAATGGATTTGCAATGTTTTGAACCATTTCATTAGTTCATGATGATGCAATTGAACCCTTGGAATCATGCTTCAAACCAATTAGTCATTTGCTAGGTCAAAAACCAGAAATTGCCCTTTCTCAGTCAAAACCTTAATTTTGACCATTTTGCCCTTTTGATGACTTGATCAAATTTCTTGAGGAGTTGTGGTCCAAACTTGATCAAATGATACATGTGAGTCTAAAATGTTGATGTGGATAAAAAATTATGAAGTTTGACTGTAAATTGGCCATGGTTGACTTTTTCCCTAATACAATTGATTTTTAGGTCAACTGTCCAATTGATTGATCAAAAATGTGATTCAAGGCTTGAAACTTGACATGAGTAATCTTAGGGGTCCATGATGATACTTGAAAGTCACATGAAGCATTGATAGTCAAAAAATCCTTGTGCAATCCTAAACCCTAATTTTGGATTATCAGTGCATGATGAGATACCCTGAGTTGGTCAAACCCTAATCCAGTCTTGAGTCAAAGAGATCTTGTGAGAAAAGTATTGATAAATGAGAGGGAAAATTTTTGGGTACAACACCTGGTCTATCAGAAATTTGGCTAGAAAACCTTCGACCCCGCTTCGTGTTTCCCAATTGGATACTACATCAGCCTGTTTCAAATACAGAGCTGAGGCAATGTCTTCTGGTCTAGGAACTTCTTTCGTACCTGTGAAGGGTACCTGTTCAAGAATGGATATTCCTAATATATGAGAGAAATCTTCCAAGGTGGGTATCAGCTGGTAATCTGGAAAGGTGAGGCAATGATGCACGGGATTAAAGAACTGAAAAAGTACGCTCATCATCTGCTCATCAAGATTTGAAGTAACCAGGCTGAGAAGTTGACCGTGCCTCTTAATGAACATAAAAGTCTCAGAAAATCTTGAGGCTACTCTTTAAGTTGGGAAGGTATTTGCACAAAGTTGACTCGGATGGTATTTCTGCGCACGGAAGCCATAATATGCAAAACATAACAAAGATAAATTCCCTTAGTCTTTGAAATGGTTAGTGAAATGAAGCATGAATTCCATGTTATGATGCATGATGTCATGGTAAACCACAGGTATAGAAAACACAAATATTGCAAACACAGATATTGCAAACATAATCAAATCACACAAAGCCCTTAGGTTTAAGGCTTATATGAGGTCAAAGTTAGTACCCTCTTGAAGTTTAAGTTGGCTTCAACCTGTCCTAGAAAAAAGTAACCGGGTTCTAGAGGATCTAAATATCACTGACCATCCTCCATCTGTCATGGTTTCAGCTCACACAATCTTTTCTTGCGGCCGGAACTATCTCGAGAGTATGGTCTCAATGAGTGTAGCGTCGAGTATCAACCAGTTCTCAGCTTTACACGGAGGCCGGCTATCTCACTACTTTCTAATGGCCAAGTTGGGCGATTAACGGTTCTAAGGTCAGTTGATGCTTAACGACACCATGCAGCGGCCCCGTATTCTCCTCGTTTCTCCACAAGGGATATCGGTACCAACCAATGTGCCACATCAACGTAGCTACTGCTTCAACCGTATCGGTCTACGCTGTACAATTCCCTCACAGTCTATTTCTACTTACCTAAAAGGTACCCCCAGAACCGGGTTTGGATCTATAGTAACCCCAAACAAAACCCTTAAAAGTAAAGAAAACAAAGCAATCAAGAGAAACAATTATGATGAACTAGATCCTAAGGTATACCCCACTTATACACTCAAGCAGGAGTTATTTCCCCAGCAGAGTCGCCAGTTCTGTGATACGGTGGCAGGACCATTTATTTAATACTGGTTTGCATTTTGCGTTTTGTGTTTGCAAAATGTCGCGATAAGCAAGAGTCGCCATCGACTTTTATTTCATCCAATCGGAAAGGAAAAAAGTACAGAAAAAAAATCCTTTTTCGAGATATTCTGAGTACGGGGGGCAGATTATAGAAAGGGAAGGTGTTAGCACCATTTCTATCCATGGTTTTCCATGGGCTCTTAGGTACTTGCTCATCTTTTAAAATTGCTTGTGTATTATGCTTTATTTTGAAAAGTTTGACTTCGTGATAACCCTTGTATCAGTCCTCAAAGGTGTGACGAAGTTGTTTTGAAAATTGTTTTGAAAATGTGTAAGTGTGAAGAGTTTTGATTTGAGCAAGTACCTACTAGCATCTACCTACTCGAAAAAAAAGGATCGTTTATATTCTTGTTTCTTTTAGACAGTGCTATACCACTATTGAGAAATAGGTAACACCGTCGTTGGAGTTATAAGGGTCAATTCGAAAGGGACGTATGATCACTAAAGCAATGTTAGGACACCTTAGTAATAACCCTAGTGTCTTAAGATCATATGCGAGGCAACATTTCCGAGGCAACATTTCCGAGGCAACGTTTGAACGGGACACTTGATCTTTTTAGACAGGAGGGCAAACACTAAGACACCCTATACTTAATGATCGTTTACCGAAGGCAACCGAAGTGAGGACATACCCTAAGAGTGATATGTGTGAGTGATTTGTTTCAGTTATTTATCTTTGCACATTAAGGTTTTCTAACTGGATTAATTTGTCATGCATTCTTATCATACAATCCTATTAACATACATCTAAACAATCAAATATTTGCGAGAATTAAAATGCGAGAAAGTAAATCTACGCTATTACAAGGCTTCGGGGAAGGGGATTAATTACATAGCCAAAAACCCAGGAAAAAGTGATAAATAAAAGCCCTAGATTAAACTATTACAAACCATGAACAGTTACAATAATATTGTAAAAATAATAATATGCGCGCGATGAATCGAATACGAGACAACTAGGGTTTTGACCCTTGCCTAAACCTAATTGCGATTGATTTAAAAAGAGTTTTTTGTCATTTTTTGTTATTTAAGAAAATAGAGAAATTATTACATTAAAAAGAAAATCCTAAATAATTTTAATTTTAAGGAAAAAAATGAATTAATTTAATCTAAAACCTATTTTTGTATTTTTATTTATTTTAGAAAAAGAGAAAAATAAAATTAAATCAAAAGTTTAACCTAATTTCTATTTTGTTTTTTTATTTATGAAAACAAATTACAGTTTCCCTAAATTAGACTAAGTTAAATTAATTTTGATAATAATAAAATAAAAACTAATCCTAATTTTGGTGAATTATTGATTTGATGACTTTATGAAAAATAAATTAATTTGTGAATTAAAA
Source organism: Vicia faba (assembly GCA_948472305.1). NCBI lineage: Eukaryota > Viridiplantae > Streptophyta > Magnoliopsida > Fabales > Fabaceae > Vicia > Vicia faba. The sequence goes on along the minus strand of OX451740.1, from coordinate 406,263,274 downwards.
ATAAATAAAGGAAATTTAAAGGATAGAAAATAAAGAAAAGAAATAAAAAGGGTTAGTAAATGGGCCTCGTGGTGTTTGCTGAAAAGGGGGGTGTTAGAACTGAATTTCTGGGCCCAGATAGCTAAGGCCTGTTTGACTTGCTTGATCCAGCGTGCACATTGACTGAGGGCACATGGTAGTCCTCCAAGAGAAAGGCATTGGATCTGGAGCGCTGATGAATGGGATGGCCAGATGTTGAGGGTACATGGTGAACCTCTTGATGTGTAGCGTACTGGATTACCTGTTGAAGAAAAATATGAACAAAGGTTGGGACCTGGGGATCTAACCCAGGTCCTTAGACCTATTTCCAATGCACGCTTGCCAACTGAGCTATCTGACTTATTTGTACATATAAAGAAAACAAATTATAATATATGAAAAATAATGGTAATTGAAAAAACGCGCTAAAGTTCAAACTGCCCAACCAGGGAGTGCCGCGCATCATCTTCTTCCTCCCAACCGTTGTTTTAGCCCAAGACACCTTTACCTACGGACATTGTGGTGTATCTACAACCATGTGTATTTCAAAAATTGTCCATAGGCAATATAAATGACCATCGCTGGTACCAATAAACTCGTCTCATCCTCACGAGTCTCATGGTACCAGAATTAATGTCCAATTTTACCTGTATTGCAAAGCCCTAAAACCAAACAAAAAAACCTAGCCATGGTAATTTCACATACAGTTAACAAAAACGCAATTGAATAAAATGAATAGATTACAAACTCAATAAGGAGCAAGAATATGTAATCAGAATGTGCAAATACTGTATAAATCAATGAAAATGAAAATGAATTGTTTGGCTAACCGTGTGACTGCTACAACGCGTTTCAGGACGTGGGAGGGCTTGTTAATGATTGGGACACGATCCTGAGACGTCCAGCAATCAATTGGCAAGGTGAAGATGGCTTGGGATGGCCTGTAACTTGAAATTGGATCACCACTTTTTCTTGAGATTTTTCAATTTTATTTTTTCCTCTGCACGAATGCTCAACCTCCTCTTATGCCTTGGATCTCTTCTGTATATGTAATACAACCTATTAGGTCAACAAAAACGAATTCAATCTTGCTCATTATGAAGATTTAATTTGGTCTTTCATGGCATATGATATCTTTCCAAATTTTCTCCAATTCAATCTTTTTCCTCCCAAATCAGTCTTGCACGAATTGATTCTCAATTGACAGCATATAAGATCTTCCTTAAATGCAAAAATCATCACTAGAACACATTATATGATTTATTTAGATTTATTTGATTTTATTTGAATTTTAAATGAATAAAAATCAAAATAAATTAAATAAATGAATAAATAAAGCATGGAGGGTACCATAGGTCGTGGACTATGTTATCATTGAAGTGCAAGCATAAAAAGTTGGGCCCATTTAGCAAAAAATGCAAATTTGGGTACATTTGACTTTTGGCAATTTTGCAAAAAAGGTCAACTTGGCCAATGCATAACTCTCTCAATTTTGACCTTAGAGAGGTGTTCTTAGACTTTTTAGAAATATTAGGATGTCCTCTAAACAACCCTTTTGGTCTCATCTCAATTGAGCCTTCCATGTTCATGTATGAAGCTTTGACCCAAAAGGTGTTTTTGTTGACTTTTCAAAATGACCTATAATGTCAAAATTCATATCTTTTTGTGAGTGCATATTTTATACTTGGGAGATGAATATGAATTGTTTGTAATTGAATCCTCTTAAAAATGAGCTTTGAATGGGTCATTTCTGATAAAGTATGAGAAAGTTATGCTTGGTCAAAGTTGAGTTGACTTTTCCTACAAAACCCTAATTTAGCAACTTTTGGGTTTTGATGAATTGTGAGAAATCCTTGGTGAATCATGATCAAACCTTGATCAAATGATTAATGATACTTCAAAATGAGGATGTTGACCAAAAATCTTGAAGTTTGACTATATGTGAGCCACATTTGACTTTTGACCTAGCATTGTCGATTTTCAGGCTTTTGAGCCATTGCCTGAGCAAACTTCCTCTACAAGGCTTGAAACTTGATATGGATGATCTTGAGAACATATTAGGACAATGGTGAGCATTTGGGATCTTTTGGACTCAGGCATCTTGATGAAAAATGAAACCCTAATTTGAGGGAGACTGCCTTAGGAGAGAGTTTGTCTGGTCAACTCTTGGACTTCCTTGAGCAATTTGAGGACCTCACTTTCCATGTATTAAGAAATATGGGAGGGCAAATTTTGGGGTACAACACTCGCAATCAAAACATCTCTGAGAAGCAACAACTTCTCCCCCACTTGTTTCAATCTCCCTCCTGCAAACAAGTGATTAGAAAAACGAGAAAACACCAACAGTGTTTCACACACACGTCGCGTACTAAGGATTAACACATTGACAATATTCAACTGTTACACCATACTGACTCAACAACTTGGCCGGACAGACCGACCTACTCTTATACCACTTTGTAACACCCTAATTTTCCCTCGAATAATTTTAAATAAAAATGTATAGTAATTTAAAAACTTCATCCAACTAGGATGTCACATTCAACAACAATATAACCTGATCATCTATAATAACATGTTGTAGCGGTGAAAATTTGAGATTAAGTTATTAATTAACTTAACTCACAAAGTGAAAGTCGCCGCTAAACTTTATTGTTCCAAAAGGAATGGAAAAATATCAAATAAAATCCACAAAAGCATGCAAAGAAACAAGCAATACAAAAAAGAAATGCAAAGTACAAAGCATACTAAGAGAAAAGGGTACAGAGGTCGGTTATGTAAAGAGAATGTATTAGCACACTAAACATTTGTTGTACTAAACATGATTCACTATGTTTGTTCTAATCAAATGGTGTGTTATATCTTAGACTTAATTGTTAAAGGTAATGCATGGATGAATTATAAAAGAACATAAAAGAAAGTTTTTTATTATCGCGCTCGCCTTGGTTTTACAACCTTGTGCCTACGTATCTCGAATGAATCAGAGCACCGTAGTTCTTCTAAAAAATGTTTGTTTGTTGGTTATTTTTAAATGAAAGACATGTTGTCGTATTCAAGTGTAAAACATACTTATTATCCACAATTATGAGCAAGGAGCATTTGTATCACCTTGATGGAGTATATCGTAGAAGTGTAGTAGTTTGCATCACTACAAGAATCAACAAGAGTCTAATCTTTGGAGAAAAATATTTTAAAGAGAAAAGTGCACAAAGTGCACAAAATTATTTGAATGAGTTGAAGTATTTTGTTAAAGAATACCTCAGATGGTCCTCCAAGGCCGGAGGTATTCGAGTACTTCCAATTTATTTATTAAAGTGTTTGAGATACGTACAATACTAAAGTCTATGACATGAGAGATTTTTGAATGGTTGAGGCAGGCACCTCGTATCCAAAGTCCTCTTCATGTACTTAAGGCTCGTGGTGTATTTGTATGTATCACCTTTATTAGGTGTTTTGAGTTTTTGATTAAGGAAGTATTTTTGTTTTAGAAAAGAAAAAGAATGAAATGCAAAAGAAAAAATAAAGGGGAAAAGATCTACCCTAATGTTGTCATGCCAAGGTTTCAAACCTAACTCGACATAAAATGACCAAAATAAAGATATTAATCGTCTCATGGAGTTTCCTAAGGGAGCATTTTGTTAGGGGAAATTATGAGGGAACATTCTTTACATGGGACACACCTTTGTGAGAGACACACCACATGTTCACCCAAAACCTTAAGGTGATAGGTGTGTGGGTTCTCTCACTTATAAAGTGTTCATTCTTCCTTTTTATAATCAATGTGGGACTTCTTCCTCACACTTGATTCTCAACACTCCCCCTCACGTGTGAGTCTACAATGCTCCCCCCTAATGTATAAGCTTTCTCTTCCACGTACACTTGTACACACATTGACACTTTTCAAAGGAACACCTTCTATCCACCACATACGGGAAGTGTTTAGATACAAGTAAGTTGGTATCTTTACTCGAAACCAAAGGCTCATGATACCACTGTTAGGGGTAATTCTGAAGGATCATTTGTTACCTGAGACACACCTTTGTGAGAGACACACCACATGTTCATCTAAAACCTTAATGTGATAGGTGTGTGGATTCTCTCACTTATAAAGTATTCATTCTCCCTTTTCTAATCAATGTGGGGCTTCTTCCTCACACTTGATTCTCAACACGTGTGAGCATAAGAAATCAACAACGAAAACAAGAAGAACGATGTCGTGATCTCATCTAGGATGAAATCCTGAGTGACTCCTCATTCACAACTAAAAGTAAATAAAATAATGATGTTGTGATCTCATCTAGGGTGCAAGACTAAGTGACTCTTTGCTCACAACTAAAAGAAGAAAAAGAACGATGGCGTGATCTCGGCTGGGGTGTAAAATTGAGTGACTCCTTGTTCACAACTATAAGCAAACAAAAGAACAATGTTGTGATCTTAACTAGGATGCAAGCCTGAGTGACTCTTCGTTCAGCACAAAGTATGACAAAAATCAATCAAACAAATATCAAAATAAAAGAAGATTAAAATCTATTCTAATATTTTTTGCATTTTTATCATGTAAAGAAAAACTGAACAATTCTAAACAATAAGCAAAATCAATCACAAAAATAGGAAATGAAATAAGATAAGTCATGGGGTGCAAGCAGCAAGCTGGAGATGTGTGAATCCATAAAGTAGTGCTAAGGTCCATCAGATTGAGTCCATGAATCAGTATTTTGTAACACAAACTCAAAATGCCAAAAATAAATCGTAGGCTCACGAAAGGAGTTCGACCAAGTTTCAACAACAACACCAGTCCAAATTTATTTTTTGTTACAAACATTCAGGCTCCAACATCAAAAAATGGTGTATCGAGCTTAAGGGAAGTGTTTCGGTCCAACCCATTCATCAACATAATCCAATAAAATTTTGTTTTCTTTTTATTATTATGTTAAAAAAATAGATCAATTTAAATAAAAAGAAAAAAGAAAAAAAAAGAAAGGGGACAGTGCATTTTAAAGAGGAATAAGGGTTTCATATTGTGACTATTCAGCTTTTCGTAAAACACAATCTCTTCTTCCATTTCTGCTTCATCTACATCATCACCTTCTTCACAGTGCGGCTTCGACACATCGTTTCGGCTTTAAGCTCCATCGCTCAACCTTCTTCATGTCGACGGCGAGGATTTGTTCATATTTTTTATGTCGACGATGCAACTTCATGTTCTCAGACCCGCTTCCTTTTGTATCTCTCGATCATCTTCCTTCACCGCCATGGAACCTCAACCTTCTCTGTCTGTCTCACTTCGACGTTACGGTTTTCGGAACCTAACTTCGTTTCATTCTCAGATTTTTCTCAATCGAAGATTTCGTTCAAACTCCACCTTGCAACATGTTCGCGGTTGCGTTCTCAAGCATTCACAGAAGGAAAATAGAAAAGACGATAAGAAGATGGAAGAACCATGTGCGGTGCTTACCTGCCGGAAATTGTCTGGCGCGTCCTCAATTTGTGACTCATGTATGCATTTTGTTTTCAATTATCCATCTCTTCTTCTCTGCGATTTCGATTTCTACATCTCTTCGTTTATGTTTATGTGTGTGTCCATGTTTGTTGTTGATTTTACGCTCTGCTTAAAGTTGCAGATGCGGATTTGTTGCACGTTTTGTTGCAGCAAGATGATGATTGGAGATGCAAGATGATGATTGGAGATGCAAGATGTTGAAGAAGTTCCGAGAAGATGAAGATGTAGAATTGTTGCAGAGTGAAGGTGACGCTTGTTTTTGAATATATTTTGTAAGCAAATAAGAGAGAAGAGATGAAAACGTGTTGATGTTCACATTGGAAAAGTTGCAGAGAGTGCAGAGAGAACTCAGAGAGAAGAGAGTGAAGATTTTTGGAGTTTTTGTGAATGATTCCTCAGAATGAATCCTTTTTTTGGATTGAATCATGGATATGTTATTTATCTGTCGAGAGTTTGTTAGGAATTGAGAAATCTCAGCCCTTTGATTAATAGTTTGTTACAAACTTGAATTGTGATGATCTATTCAATTTGAGTTTGTTATGGTCTGTTATGAAGCTTGCTCTGAAATAGAATAAAAATTAAACATTCAGCCCCAGTATTACATATCAGAAGCTTGCTCCGAATACTTGCCAAATCAAAATTTGCATTATAAGCAAAAGAACCCGAGAACAAAAGTTCCTTGTAAATTTGAATTGGATGAAGTTAAACTTCTCTTGAACAAAATGACTTTTCTTGCAAAACCATGAGGCATGTCTTGATCACAAAGAATTCTCAAATCCATATTTTGTCATGCTTGAACAAATAACCTCATTCTTCAATTGAATCACAGATTCAAGATGCAACACAAATCCTATTGGAAAGTTTGGTGAGGTCTTGATTCATAGCTTAAACAACACGAAGCATCTTAATTTGATGAAATTTTTAACTAATCCTTAAGCATAATGGGGAAAGAATGATGATCCTTGTAGCCTTGAAGAGAAAACCTAACACAATGAACCATTGTTAAATAACCAATAACAATTCTTAGGCATATCATAAGAGAAACCCTAATTCTCTAGATCTTGAGTGCATATTGATGAAGAAGGATTGAGATGGTGAGAGGAAAAAAAACTCTAGTTCAAGAACACTCTCCGTTGAAATCATGATGAAATCTTAAGCTCACAAGTTAAACCTTAATTTACTTGTTCCTTGAATAAATTTGATGAAGACAACCTTGTATCTTGAAGAATCTTGCCAAGGAAGAGGTCCATGATGCTTGTGATCCAAACCCTAGTTTCATACCAAGATTGATTAGATAACCAATTAAATCATCTCGATAAAAGTAACAACCTCAACCCATAGGAAAAAACCCTGGTGTGAAGAGCCCTTTGATCCCATGTCTCAGGAGTTAAAATGAATGAATGATTTATGATGTAAATGCATATGATGTTCTGAATAGATATATTAGGGGTAAAAATGGGGTATAATACATGTAACACATGAAATTACTGAATTTAAAATAATAATAACTAGTAACAAACATATTCAAGTTTAACTCCTTTAATTATAGCAGAAAACACCAATAAAATATTTATTCAACATAAAACATGTTATCCAAAACAATTCATGTTATAACGTAATTATAAAGAAAATTGAAACAAAGAGATATCATAAAGATCCATAATAAAATAGAATAAAAATTAAACGTTCAGCCCTCCAGTGTTACATATCAGAACAGACATTGACTCTAATAAAATAAAATGAAGACTCCATCTTCCACTCACTCCAACGCCGAATTACTCCTAAGTATCTGCATGTTACCAACATAGAGGCAACATCCAAAGAATAAGGGTGAGATATTATAATTATATAATAGAATATATAATAATAAGTGAACAACAGATTACTATAAGCACAACATACATCCCAACAACATACCACACCCATACAATGCAACTACACTAAACCAATAGCATACCCGGATATCATACTAACACATATAGCATACACATATAATTGCATGCTAACACATATAACATACATATATAATCACATGTTAACACATATAACATATACATATAATCACATGCTAAAACATATAACATACTCAAATAATCACATGCTAACATATATAGCATATGCAACCAATATGCAATGTAATGAGACTCAACAATATCAACTCAATGCATGTGGTACCAAGATGTGAACTCTCAGGTTCACTTCTCCGATTACCACCTATGATCGAAGCTCTCCAAATGGACCTCTGTCCAAAATCGTTACCAATGTAATTCTACACTAATCCATCACCATAGAAATTAGTTACTCGCACCCAATCCACACAATGGGATTGAGGCTTACCAAATATAGACCTTTGTCCAACACCATGAATGCATGAAACATCCTACATGCAACAAAAACAATATTCACATTGACCTTCACCATAGTCAGTGTACTTTGCCGATACTGACCACTAGACACAAAACACTTGCCAAAACATGCAGCAACAACCACACAACGATACCACAAGTAATAACCATACATTTTCAAACATTCCATAAAACAACATATCATGCATACATATTATACATTGAACACAACATAATATTATGGTATCACAATTCACCAAGCATGTTATCAACTTATCATTTATAATCAATAACAATAACATAACATCACAATATTACATTAACACAACCTCATGGTATCACAATTCACCAAACATATTATCAACTTATCATGTTATAATCAATAAAAATAACACAACATCATAATATTGAAACAACACAACATCATGGTATCACAATTCACCAAGTATTTTATCAACTCATCGTGTTATAATCAATAACAATAACACAACATCACAACATTACAACAACACAACATCATGGTACATCATTAGCGCAACAATACAACAATTATTTAATAGAAAAAAAATACTAGGCAAACAATTCTATTATCTATACTATGTTATATTTTTATTCATTAGCTTTTCAACTATTCGAATGGTTCTCGATTTAGACTTACGGTTCAAAAGTTATGGCATTTTTAGTTTTGCTAAAAAAACCACTGTCATACTGCAATATTCACTTGCCGATTCGTGGTAATCGATTACTTCCCCAAAATACTCTAAAAAAACTTAATTTTTAAGGTGATAATCGATTACCATAGAATCCATAATGAGAATATTCAATTTTCTTCATTCTAAAGCTCTTTCAAACATGTCCCAACATACCCAAACTTCTTATATAAACAATCCAACATTACATATTGTTGTACCCAAAAATTTTCCCTCTCATTTCTCAAGATATTTCCTACAAGGATCTTCAATGCCTCATGTTTGCGTAAGTATCGACTAGGTCAAACAATTTCCTCAACACTGATACCTCAAATTAGGATTTGAGTTTGTACAAAGGCGGTTAGATTCATAATGTTTCAAATGACTTTCATACATCATTATAGAACCTCGGGATTATTTTTGTCAAGTTTCAAGTCTTGGATCACAATTTTCAAAGAAAGTCATTCAAATTACCAAAAGGGCAAAATAGGCAAAATTAGGGTTTTGATTGAAAATGACCGAACTTTGATTTTTGACCTAATACTTGGCTTATTGGTTGGAAGCATGATATCAAGGATCTGAGCGCGTCATTTTGACCTAATTTCACATTTCAATTCATCTCCTGAGATCAGTGGATTGATAGACAAAATTCGGTCAACTGATGGGAAAAGTCAATTGTACACTAAAAAAGTCAAACTTTGACTTTTTGACCAAAGTTGAGTCCCAAAAATCATATTTCATCAAGACGCCCAAAATATGAAATTTGATCATCAAAAATCAAGAAAGTCAAAAATCCAACTTTTGCAAGACTTAGAATTTTTTCTAAGTTAAGTTCATTGCTTCATGACATCTTGTCACTATAATTCAAAATAATTCAAGATGTTACAAATAATTCAAGTTATTACAAAGTGGCATTTTTGCAAGTTTACAAATCCTAAACTTTGTATTGCTTGGACTTTTTCCTTTGACTCAAAACCTTGCCACAATGATTTGTCTTTGATACAATGTGCATAAATTGCTCCACAAATCAAACTTGTTTCATGCTGCAAACTATGTTGTCCAAGTTATTGCTGAACAAAAAATGATATGCTACTTCTATACATTGCCAAAACACTCTAAAACCCTGCTCAATTGTTTTCCTACAAAACCTTGTGTCATGCTGCACCACAAACCTGTCACAAAACTTGCATATGTTGTCCTATACAGTCCAAAATTTGTCCATAAAACCAGTCCAAAACTACTCTTGCAGTCTGCTCCAACATGCATCATAACAACCACATAATTGCACCAAAATGGCAAAAGAAAATTGTGTGGAAAAAGTATCAAAGCAGTAAGCAAAAATAATTCAAAATAACTTACTTTGTTTCCCTCCTAAACATCAGTGAAGGAGCTACAAAAGGGATTGTTTCATAAGACATAAGGGGGGATTTTTTAGAGAGAGAAATGAGAGAAGAGAAAAACAGAACTTTTGTTAAACTCTACTCATATATAAAACTTAGTTCATCCATAAAACTCTGCTCATCTTCAACTTTGTTTTCACTCATAAAACATAAAAATTCCAACCCATTGTTGTACAACCTTGCAAACTTTCCCCTAAACCAACTACCCAAATAACTCATATACATCACATAGAGATTGTTCTAACATAAGAACAGTTTCTGTAACACCTTTATCATCACCTTCCAACCATAAAAAAAAGCAATACTTTACACCTTTGACTGGGTTGGAGAAATTCTTGAACTTTATCACACAAAGAAAGGTTTGGAGTAGCTCCAAAGAGGAGCTCAGTCATTCATCACTTTGCATCCGGTGATATCCATACGTGTTCCAAAGTTTCGCTTCAAGAGGTATATTTTTTTCAAGACTGTAATATCTTTTTCCGTACATCATTTTCTGTTTGTGTTCAAAAGATATGTAAAAGATAAATTAAAAAAGGGGAAAACTCAGTAAAAAAGAGCCAAGACAGGGGTTGACACGGGTGCCCGTGTCACACGACACGGCCGTGTCAGCTCATTTGTTTGAAAAAATCTCACAAAAATGCAGGTCAGGGGCTGACACGGGTGCCCGTGTCACAGGACTCGGCCGTGTCAGACATATTGGAACTTTATGCTAATAAAAATGCAGGGCAGGGGCTGACACGGGTACCTGTGTCACTGCAAACGTCCCGTGTCAGTTTAGCTGGTACAGAAAAGGAAAAAACGCGCATGGACCATTACAGGAGCTAACACGGGTGCCCGTGTCATAGGACACGGCCCGTGTCAGACCAGACAGCATAAATTTTGATTTTCTTTTGACCTTTTGTTTTTATTTTCATTAAATTTGGTTGTAATAATTAGGACTTTTATTTTTTGCAACCCCCACTTGTACACTTGTATACCCTATCCCTCAAAAATTATGTAATAGCGTAAGACCTTTATTTTCTGCATTTTCATTGCTTTCAGAAATATTAGTAATTAGGGTGTATGGCAAGATAAAACCAACAAGTAGAACACCCTAATCAAAGACTAAATGCATGCAATCAAACACACCATTCACACATGCACCTCTAGGGTAATCTTGCTTTATTGCCTCAGAAAATAGTCATGTCCCTCAAATATGAGAGTTTAAGCAAAGAGCCTCGATAAAAGATCGTAGTCCCTTGATGACCCTCAATGTTGCATTCGATAAACGTTCTAGTCCCTAACGACATTGCTAAAACGTCCCATAAGTTTCCTTCTATGACTATACAAAAACGTCTTGTGCCCGTCCCTTCACATCCAACGATGGGGCTTCTTACCAAAACAATTGTAAGATAGCAACATCTAAAGGAGGAGGAAAAGAATATTTAAGACCTTTTGAGTAGGTAGGTTGCTCCTAGTTTCTCGCTTGCTCACAACAAAAACATTTTATACACCAACACTCTCACCTTGAAACATTTTCAAAACCAACACTTTGTACGCGTTCTAATAGAAACGAGAGCCATTACAAAGGTGTTTTCAAAATACTTTCAAAACCCACACCACAAGCATATTTTCAAACAAAAGCAAGTGATCTAGCAAGCAACTAAGAGCCCGTAGATAACTAAAGATTGAAGGGGTGGTAATACCTTCCCTTTCCTGTTCCTTTCAACCTTTCCTTTTGGATAAAATAAAAGTCGGTGGTGACTCTTGCTATTCGTAACAATGGAGATCAAACACAAAACACCCAATTCAGTTCTCCCACCGTATTACAGAACTGGGGACTCTGCTGGGGAGTTGCTTAAAAGTGGGGTTACCTTAGGGCTAGATCACCTTTACTTGATTTTCATTATTTGATTTGTTTGCTTTATATTACGGTTCCTTGTTTGGGTTTGTTTTGATCATCTACCCGAATTTGGGGCACCTTTTTAGGTAAGTAGCAATAAGTTGTGGAAACTATGCGGGGTATATCGACACGGTCTAAGCAATAGCTACGTTGGTGTGACACATTTGTTGGTACCGGTAGCCCTTGAGTAGTCAAGGAGAACACGGGGCCATTGTGTGGTGTCATGAAGCACTAACTGACTTTAGAATCTTTACTTGAACAACTTGGCCATTAGGAAGTAGTGAGGTATTCGGCTTTGGTGCAGTCCGAAGTTGGTTGATACTCGATACTATGCTCATTGAGATTGGACTTTCGGGATATTTCGGTCGCCATTAAAGAGGCTTGCACTAAAACAATTCCCGATGAAGAAAGATCAGTGATATTGAGATCCCCTAGAACCCTGTTACTATTACTAGGACAGGTTGAGCCAACTAAAATTTAAGAGGGTACTTACCTACAAACCCCATGCAAGCCTAAACCTAAGGACTTGTCTGTTTTGTGTGTATATGACTATTTGTACATAATAACTTGCTTGCTTTGCATACTTGTACATAACATCATGACATCTACCATAGCATTTTCAATAACCATTTCAAGGATCTCAAAGGCCTTTGATGCAGGGTCATGTTGAACCAGACGTCTATCAAGGGGCAAGAGGATTCATTCTCTAATAAAACGCCTTCAAAGACCAAAGCACGGTAACATGAGTCAAGGGCTACGACCCACTTGACATGGTGATCTTGATTCTCGTGGAAGGACATCCACCAATACGAAGTTCTCCAATCAAAGTTGTTGATAAAAATTCAACTTCTAACATCTTCTTGTGTTTACCAAGCGAGATCCTTGAAAACATGCATCCACATACCATGAATCATACCATGACAGGTTTCTCCCATACAGGTCGCCTTAGCTTCCTACTGTTTATTAGAGTAATATGAATATGGAACAAACCGTGAAGGATCTTCAAGAATAAAACTCTCAATTCCATCAAATGTTCTTGACTTTGGCTAAAGGGCAAGAGGACCTGAAGAATATTCTTCTCAAAGACAAGAAGAAAAAGACAAAGAAATCAGTGGGCGTCCTGAATTTAGGAAGAAGACTTAGAGGACCAGTCAAGAGAGATCTAGATCTCTCAACTCCGTCAACCGAAGGGGACAATCAGACAAAAGAAGGAGATAACAACCCGGGGACTGATGAAGATGAAGCTGATTACTCTGAGGAACAATATCCTCCCGCTGATGACAAATACAAACAGTTGGAGGATCGCCTCAATGCTAGACGTTCAGCAGATACCTGGCTTAGAATTTGAAGAGTTGGGATTGGTTTCCGGAGTGGTCATCCCACCAAAGTTCAAAATCCATACCTTTGCCAAGTATGATGGGGTCTCTTGACCTAAGATGCATCTGAGATCTTATGTCCGCAAGATTCAGCCTCACACTGCTGACCCGAAGCTATGGGCCCATTTCTTCCAAGAATGTTTAGCTGGAACTCAACTAGAGTAGTTCTATCAGTTAGAAGGAACTGAAATTCATACATGGGAGGACTTGGCTGCTTCTTTCTACAAGAAGTATCAATACAACGCTGATCTTGCACCAACTCTTGTGCAATTACAAAGTATGACCATGCATTCCAACGAGGGCTTCAAAGAATACGCTCAAAAGTGGAGAGACCTGGCTGGCTGGATGCAGCTACCCTTAACTGATAGGGAGCTTATTGACATCTTTATGGGAACTTTGATAGGACCTTTCTTCAATCACCTAATTGGAAGATCCTCAGCCGGGTTCACCGAGCTAATACTGACTGGAGAAAGAGTCGAAGCTGGCATCAAAAGTGGTAAAATCCAAGGGGATGCATCTTAAAGTGCAGAGAAACAACCTTTCAATGGGAAGAAAGAGTTCAATGCTGCATACAGTCAAAAAGGTCGTAACCAGAGTAACCACGACCAACATGTGAGGGAAATTCTAATCTCCAATCCTGCATTGGTGCAACAACGACAACATGGCACTCATAGTAAGGAGGTCGTGCCTAAAAAACCATTCACTAATGTCAACATGCCACTGGCTCAAGCATTACAACACATGTTGAAGGCAGAGTTGATTACGTTAAAAGCTCCTCTCCGGAATCCCAATACTTCTGCTCCTACTTATCATCCCAGTGAAAGGTGTGCATACCATTCTAATAGTCCTCTCTGAAGAACAAGATCCAAGACATGATTGATGCCAAGGAGATTGAGTTCGACCCTTAAGAGGCTTCTAACGTGATCACTAATCCTATGCCAAATCATTGAGAGCGTCTTGTTCATTTTCAACTTTAAATTGTAATCTCTTTTGTTGTTCAAACACTTATCTATTAATGTCAAACTTTGTTTCATTAATGCATTGCATATGTTTATCTTGAATTAATTCATTCATTTTCACTCTATTTAAACTATGCTTTTTATTCCCTTTATGATATTCAACTCTTGTTTTAAAAGTTGCAAGCCTTTAGAGGGAGGATGACGAAAACAATGCCATAATCTCATACAATATGCTTTTGGACAGACCTTGCTAATGATGTACAAGCGTTCTTTCAATTACTAATCATTGGAGTTATAAGGAGGATAATCCCTAGTCAACCCCTTTGAGCCTAAGAAGTGTGAGCTTTCTTTTTCTCACCAAATTGAAACCTTTAATCAAAACCTGGGGCAGGGTAGTCTCTCAGTTAATTCAAACGCACATTCAGTCACCAGCTTTCACTTCGTATACAACGAATGACATCAAAAACATTCCTCTGGAATCAAAAGACGGTGATGGTTCCCTACCAAATAGGCAGTCAATATCTCTTAAAAGAAAATCCCACTAAGTCAAAACCTACGAAGGAGACATAAGAAAAACTGAGGCATCCCGCTGACTGTAATCTCAAAACAAGAACAGTCAGGCAAAAGTCAGGGGTAGAAGATCAGAAAAGGAGGACACTATAAATCCTCAACAACATGGAAAATATGGAAAAAATAACTGCCTTCCAACAAACTTAACTTGTCTGAACCATCACCAAAACGTCATTTCAGACTCAATTGGAGTTCAAATGCACAATTAACTGAGTTTAGGAATGAAGAACATCACGAAGAACGGGCGAGTACAAATACACTTTGAGCCTTATCCTTTGTTTCGTAAACCGTGAGCCAGACCACGTTACCACCTTCCAAAAGTCCTAATTGAAGCATGGGTTAGTTCGAAAGCATATTGTTACCAAAGGTATCCTGACTCCTGTAAGGCTTTCCTCAAAATTCTTAGTTGAATTCATATTCTTACAAAACTCTTTACTTGCTAAAAACGCATTCTCAAAACTTCAAAACAAGCATAAACTTTGCATTATTTGAATATCGTTTTTTGCATATGGCTAATTGTTTGACAGCGAAGAAATTCACACAACGAATATCCAGTGAACAAAAACTCTCTCAATGAACAAAACCACTTCAAATGGGATGATGCTTCCAATGACAAATCCCCTATAAACAAGGGGGCATGACATGTCACTATCTAATTCGTTTGGGGGCAATCAAGTCAAGATTCCAAGAAATCCCCCAAGAAGTGCTGAATAACTAGGGGTAGGCCTGTATCTAAATCACTTGGGACATTAAACGTGAATTCTAATAAAAGATTACGTACGGTCAGGCAAACATTTTTATGGAAATGCTACAACACTTTCTACTTGGGGCAGTGACAAATCCCTCACAAAATCCTTTTTATAGGCTCATCCCCAGCCAGAGTTTCAATCTCTGAAAACTTCTCCCCAACTGAGTTGAGCTCAAGAATCCTAGAGGATTTCGGCCAAAACAAAACACCTTTCCACCAGATTGGCAATTGGGTTTATCTCCCCAATAAACTACAGATTCCCCAGCTTGAATTTCCCTCTCAGACTATTACAAATCAAGGGACCATAACCCCTCTTCCTCAGTAGACTCTTCTACAATCCCCAGTGAGTTACTGCAAAGCCTGAAAGCTAAACCAGATAATAGTTAACCTCTTTATCCCCAACAAGTTGTTAATTTCCTTTCTAATCCATCAAGAAATACCTCCCTGGTAGAGCAGCGGACAACCGAAACTCTTGAACTCTCTTCCCCAAGCGGAAATCAACACTCTGCACAAAGTTTTCTTCTCAAGCATAATCAACATCCCCCAGCGGATTTTTTCTCAAACAACAAAAACAGGAATCCTCAGTGGAAACATTCTAAGCAAAGTTTGAAGACGGCCATACTCTTTATCCCCAACGGCCGTCCAGGATTCAGCTTCCCAAAACTCCTAAGCACTTGTCAAGGATTTATTTTCCAAGACAAAATTATATTCCGACAAATATTTCATGCATCATATTTACATGTTAGACGGTGTTGCAAGTGATCGAGAGGGGGGTGAATAGATCACCTCTTACTTTTTCAAGGATTTAAAATTGTTTTATCAAAGCGAGTTGAAAGTAGCAAATATCAAAGTCCTGAATCAATTCCGTCTACTTTGAACCGACTACTAGAAAACTTGACATGTGAAAACTTTGTTGGATTTTTATTAAATGAAATGGATGAAAGTACAACTCAGAAATCTTGACGTTTCAATGCACTTATCATAAAACAGTATTTCCAATGAATTTAGAAATTTGATAGGAATTATGTCAAACACTTGGCGTATGCTTGTATAATGATTTAATAGTGGTGGTTTGGTGAAAATGTTTGAACCACTATGTTTATCATTAGAATGTAAAACTTAGCACGCCAATTGAATTGCAAAATTATAGAATATGTAAAATTGTAAAGAGAAAGAAAGAGAGAACGATACACAGGCAGTTTGGTAAGGAAGTTCCCCACTGTCGTCCTCGCGTGTGGGTACGTCTCCCTCTCAATTTCACAATCGAAACTGAGAACTTTTATATCAATATGCTGAATGTTTGATAGCAAGGTTACACTACACAGAAAGAAAGAAATCCATATGATCTTCTTCTTCTTGTAAGAACCACCACTTGATATGAGCTGTATCAAGATTCCATGCAAAGTCACTGAATGATCCTCCGCTTCCACGACCTGTTTGTTCAAAATCCTTCCGATTTCCAAACCCCTCGCTACGGCTGAATCCGACTCGTGCGACCGTGACTGACAAAACCCCTCAAGAACACACCCGTTCTTGAAGGAAAAACCCTCTGGTTTATTTCTTGAAGCTTCCTCTTCAACCTTCAACTCGGCTAGACTTCTTCAATACACAGCTGAACGTTATCTCAAACCGCTTGATTCAATTCAACAAGGATGTTTGATTTTCTTTGTTGTTGTTGAATGTAAGATGGTTGAGAAGATGATGAAGATGAAGGAATGAAAAGCTTCTGGTTGCTCACAATTGTTTTTGCACACAATCTTCTATGTTGCTATGTGCTTCTGAAGAAATGCTTGCTTATATTTATAACAGAAAACGGTTAGTCAAAAAGAAAGTGATATGAGTCGATGCATGTTGGTCATGTGTCGACTCATGTTAGTTATATGTAATAGGATGAGTCGATACATTATGTTTTGAGTCGATACGAAATCATGTTATAGCATTTTACAGAACCAACACTTTTATACCTGTCGACACATAATGCGTATGTGTCGATACATACTGATTGTAAATTTAACTTTTGAATATGAGTCGACACATGATATTATGTATCGATACATATAAGTTTCAAAATGTTTTCCAGGATCATCAGAATGTTTTGTGTCGATACATAAGGTTTTGTGTCGATTCATACAAGTATTACAGGGGCGTCAAAATATTATGTGTCGATGCATGAAATTTATGTATCGATGCATGCAATTTTTAGATTTACATTCCAGGATCATCAAAGAGTTATGTATAGACTCATAAGCTTTTGTACCGATACATAATAGTTTTGAGATACAATTCCAGGGACTTCAGAAAGCTATGTATCGATATAAAACTTGATGTGTCGACTCATAATGATGCATTATGAGAGAAATGTAATTTTGGCTTATTCAAACAAGTTATATTATAATTTGCAATCATTCAAAATCAATCTATGAAGGGGTTGCTCGCAAACTCCCCCTTTTTGATGATGGCAAATATCTGATGATGTATCGTGATATAGTGTGAATGAAAAAAGCTTGCTCCCCCTGAGTTTGTGTATCTTCTTCCTAATACAAGCACAATCTTCACTAACACACTCTTCTTCTCCCCCTTTAACCATATCAAAAAGAGAATAAGAAACATTTTCAAGAAACTCAGCACATAGGAAAATTTATATACAATTTCAGCGGTTAATGGACTTGGCATTCACACAGAATGTTAGGCATAAAGTTATCAATAAGTGAGTAAATAGAAGAGTAAACATAAAGTAATCACGTTAAAAGTAATGCATTGGAAGATAAAAAGTTAGATTACATAAGCACGATAAAATGTTTGAAAGAGACATTTATACAAGCACTTGAAAGAAACAAAATGAGTGAGTCAAGGGAATATGGATTTTGACAGATTTTGCAGTTTTTACACAGTTTCTTGCTAACAAGGGAATATGGTATCATACAAAAAAAATGACTTATCTGAAGTGTGTTATGCATGCCTAATGATATGATGTAAATTGCATATGTCAAATTCAAACAATTTATGTAAAAGAGATATACGAAGACATTTTCAGTGAACATTTAGATCAACTTATAGGTGATTGAGGGTGAAGATAGGAAGGATATTACCTCGTTTGATTAGATAAGTGAACACACGTACTAAAGCTGAAAAAGCACATCTTAACAGTATGGTGTGACATAGATATATTTCAATTACATATATGTTCAGGACATCACGTATGAGAGATCTAAAATCCCTAGCTCACGGCGGATGTTGAAGAAGAGGTCCGTTGCAAGTGGTTTTGTAAAGATGTCAGCAAGTTGATTTTTAGTCTCAACATGCTCAAACGTAACATCCTCCTTTTCAACATGATCGCGTAGAAAGTGATGTCTAATTTCTATGTGTTTAGTGCATGAGTGTAAAACTGGATTCTTAGTGAGGTTTATAGCACTTGTATTGTCACATTTGATTGGAATACGTTTTAATTGAATATCGTAGTCTTGTAATTGTTGCTTCATCCATAAGATCTGAGCACAACAGCTACCGGCTGCAACATATTCAGCTTCAGCAGTTGACAAAGCAACAGAAACTTGCTTTTTGCTATGCCAACTTATTAAAGATTTTGAAAACAAGTGACATGTTCCACTAGTGCTTTTCCTATATGATTTGTAGCCAGCAAAATCAAAATCAGAGTAACCTACTAAACTGCAATCGCTTCCCTTGGAATGCCATAGCCCATACTTAGGTGTATTATTGAGATACCTAAGTATACGCTTGGCAACTTTCAAGTGGGATTCCTTAGGATCCGATTGATATCGTGCACATATGCAAACACTAAACATGATGTCAGGCCTAGATGCTGTAAGATACAAGAGTGATCCGATCATACCTCTATATTTCTTGACATCGACACTCTTACCGTGTTCATCCTTGTCTAAATTTTCGTTGGTAGGCATGGGAGTATCAATTGGTTTAGATTTGTTCATCCCAAATCGTTTAAGCAACTATTGGCAATATTTTGTTTGACATATAATTGTTCCTTCATTGAGCTGCTTTATTTGGAGACCGAGAAAGTAGTTTAGCTCCCCCATGAGGCTCATCTCAAATTCACCCTGCATGACTTTGGAAAATTCCTCGACCAAGTGTAGATTAGTTGAACCAAAAATAATGTCATCTACGTATATTTGAACTAAAAGGATGTGCTTTCCTTTACGTTTAATGAAAAGAATAGTGTCTACTTGACCTCTTGAATAGCCATGATCAAGTAGAAATTTACTAAGTCTTTCATACCAGACCCGAGGAGCCTGTTTAAGACCTTATAAAGCTCGTTTTAATTTAAATACATGATCTGGATATTCATTATTTTCAACGGGAGGTTGTGAGACATACACTTCTTCATTTATGACTCCGTTAAGAAAGGCACTCTTTACATCCATTTGATAAAGCTTAAAATCTTTTGCACACGCATAAGCGAGCAAAAGACGTATAGCCTCAAGGCGAGCAACTGGAGCATAAGTCTCCTCATAATCAATGTCCTCCTCTTGGTTATACCCTTGTGCTACCAAGCATGCTTTATTGCGGGTTATCATTCTGTTTTCATCAAGTTTATTTCTAAAAACCCATTTAGTGCCTATGATATGATGGTCTCACGGACGAGGGACAAGTTCCCAAACGTCATTTCTTTTAAAATGATTTAGCTCATCTTGCATGGCCATTAGCAAAAATTCATCAATCAAAGCCTCTTTTGCATTCTTAGGTTCTACTTGTGAAACGAACGCAAAATGATAACAAAAATTACTTATCTTGGAGCGAGTCATTACTCCTTTTGAGATGTCTCCCAATATGTTGTCAATTGGATGGTATTTAGAGGACTTCCAAGCTAGTGGAAGATCATACATGTTATATTATATTTGCAATCATTCAAAATCAATCTATGAAGGGGTTGCTCACATTACATACATGATAAATGCATACATCATAATCTCAATTATTTGAGAACATCATTACGCCATGTACTTCATACATCATGACATTTCATGCAGCTAACTATTTACCTCTTCAGGAAAGATCAGTCAACAGATGGCTATCATCAATAATTTTCAAAAGGTCAGAGATTAATACCTAAAACAAGCCAGGACAACTATCTACACGACTAGCTGAAGCAATCCTACACGGGCTCCTTCTCATACACTCTTCTAGAAACAGTTCAGATGGGATCCAGGTATGGCTAACATTCTAATACTTGTTTCAGATTCTCTTCTAGAAACAGTTCAGATGCGATCCAGATACTGCTGACATTCTGATACTTATTCCAGTTTCTCTTCTAGAAACAGTTCATATGCGATCCAAATACGGCTGACATTCTGACACTTTTTCCAGATACCTTTCAAATACAGTCTAGATACGATCCAGATATGGATGTCATTCTGACACTCATTCAACACACCTTTCAAATACAATCCAGAAACGATCCAAATACGGATGTCATTCTGCCACTCATTCAACATACCTTTCAAATACAGTCCAGATATGATCCAGATACGGATGTCATTTTGACACTCATTCAACACACCTTTCAAATACAGTCCAGATATGATCCAGATACGGCTGACATTCTGACACTTATTCCAGATACCTTTCAAATACAGTCTAGATACGATCCAGATACGGATGTCATTCTGACACTCATTCAACACACCTTTCAAATACAGTCCAGATATGATCCAAATACGGATGTCATTCTACCACTCATTCAGCATACCTTTTAAATACAATCCAGATACGATCCAGATACGGATGTCATTCTGACACTCATTCAACACACCTTTCAAATACAGTCCAGATACGGATGTTATTCTGACACTCATTCAACACACCTTTCAAATACAGTCCAGATACAATCCAGATACGAATGTCATTCTAACACTCATTCAACTCACCTTTCAAATACAATCCAGATACGATCCAGATACGGATGTCATTCTGACACTCATTCAGCATATTTCTCAAATACAGTCCAAATACAATCCATTTATGGATATTGTTCTGATACTCATCCCACTACATCTACCATTTCAGTACAAACCAACCAGAGATTTATTCTGATACTTCTTCAAATTTTTTCACCAATCACTTTTGGATGGAATCTGTAAGCCCATCTCCAACAACTCTCCATCATCTCTCCAAATGGAATATTCAAGCCCATTCCCTACATAATCAACCACCACATCATCGAGTTCAAATTTCTGGGCACTCTAGTGTTCAATAATCTTCCACCTTCAAGTCACGAATGACAGACTCACCAATCTAACTCTTCAGGTTTAAGAAGATTGAACAGGGGCAGCTGTTGTACCCCAAAATTTTCCCTCTCATTTCTGAAGATATTTCCTACAAGGATCTTCAATGCCTCAAGTTTGCGCAAGTATCGACTAAGTCAAACAATTTCCTCAACACTGATACCTCAAATTAGGGTTTGAGTTCGTACAAAGGCAGTTTCAAATGACTTTCATAGATCATTATGCAACCTCAAGATTATTTTTGTCAAGTTTCAAGTCTTGGATCACAATTTTCCAAGAAATTCATTCAAATTACCAAAAGGGAAAAATGGGCAAAATTAGGGTTTTGATTGAAAATGACCGAACTTTGATTTTTGACCTAATACCTGGCTTATTGGTTAGAAGCATCATATCAAGGATCCTAGCACGTCGTTTTGACCTAATTTTACATTTCAATTCATATCCTGAGATTAGTGGATTGATAGACAAAATTCGGCCAACTGATGGGAAAATTCAACTGTACACTAAAAAAGTCAAACTTTAACTTTTTGACCAAAGTTGAATCCCAAAAATCATATTTCATCAAGACATACAAAATATGAAATTTGATCATCAAAAATCAAGAAAGTCAAAAATCCAACTTTTGCAAGACTTGGAATATTTTCTAAGTTAAGTTCATTGCTTAATGACTTCTTGTCACTACAATTCAAAATAGTATAAGATGTTACAAATAATTCAAGTTATTACAAAGTGGCATTTTTGCAAGTTTACAAATCCTAAACTTTGTATTGCTTGGACATTTACTTTGACTCAAAACTTTGCCACAATGCTTTGTCTTCGATACAATGTGCATAAATTGCTCCACAAACCAAACTTGTTTCATGCTGCAAACTATGTTGTCTAAGTTATTGCTGAACAAAAATTGATATGCTACTTCTATACATTGCCAAAACACTCCAAAAACCTGCTCAATTGCTGTCCTACAAAACCTTGTGCTATGCTGTCCAAAATTTGTCCACAAAACCAGTTCAAAACTGCTCTATGCAGTCTGCTCCAACCTGCATCATAGCCCCAAAATTGCACCAAAATGGCAAAAGAAAATTGTGTGGAAAAAGTATCAAAGCAGTAGGCAAAAACAATTCAAAATAACTTACTTTGTTTTCCTCCTAAAGATCAATGGAGGAGCTACAAAAGGGATTGTTTCATAAGACATAACGGGGGATTTTTAGAGAGAGAAAAGAGAGAAGAGAAAAACAGAACTTTTGTTAAACTCTGCTCATTCATAAAACTCAGTTCATTCATAAAACTCTGCCCATCTTCAACTCTGTTTTCACTCACAAAACAAAAAAAATTCTCAACCCATTATTGTACAACCTTGCAAACTTTCCCTTAAACCAACTACCCAAACAACTCATATACATCACATAGAGATTGTTCTAACATAAGAACAATTTCTGTAACACCTTTATCATCACCTTCCAAGCATAAACAAAAAAAAAAAGTACTTTGCACCTTTAACTGGGTTGGAGCGATTATGGACCTTTGTCATACAGAGCAAGGATTGTAGTGGCTCCAAAGAGGAGCTCGGTCATTCATCACTTTGCATCCGGAGATATCCATATGTATTTCAAAGTTTCGCTTCAAGAGGTATATTTTTTTTCAAAACTGTAATATCTTTTCCCATACATCATTTTCTGTTTGTGTTCAAAAGATATGTAAAAGATAAATAAAATAAGGGGGAACACTTAGTAAAAAAGAGCCAAGACAGGGTCTGACACGGGTGCCCGTGTCACACAACACAACCGTGTCAGCTCATCTGTTTGAAAAAATCTCACAAAAATATAGGTCAGGGGCTGACACGGATGCCCGTGTCATAGGACACGGCCGTGTCAGACATACTGGAACTTTATGCTAACAAAAATGCAGGTCAGGGGCTGACACGGATTCCCGTGTCACTGGACATGGCCCGTGTCAATTTAGCTGGTACAAAAAAGGAAAAAACGCACATGGACCATTACAGAAGCTGACACGGGTGCCCGTGTCATAGGACACGGCCCGTGTCAGACCAGACAACATAAATTTTGATTTTCTTTTGACCTTTTGCTTTTATTTTCATTCAATTTGGTTGTAATAATTAGGACTTTTATTTTTTGCAACCCCCAGTTGTACACTTGTATACCTCATCCCTCAAAAAGCATGTAATAGCGTAGGACCTTTATTTTCTGTATTTTGATTGCTTTCATAAATGTTAGTAATTAGGGTGTGTGGCAAGATAAAACCAACAAGTAGACCATCCTAATCGAAGAATAAATGCATGCAATCAAACACACCATTCACACATGCACCTCTAGTGTAATCTTGCTTTGTTGCCTCGGAAAATAGTCATGTCCCTCGAATATGGGAGTTTTAGCAAAGACCCTCGATAAAAGATCGTAGTCCCTCGATGACCCTCAATGTTGCCTTTTATAAACGATCTAGTCCATAACGACATTGCTAAAACGTCCCATAAGTTGCCTTCTATGACTATACAAAAACGTCCCGTGCCCGTCCCTTCACATCCAATGATGGGGATTCTTACCAAAACAATGGTAAGATAGCAACATCTAAAGGAGGAGGAAAATAATATTTGAGACCTTTTGAGTAGGTAGGTTGCTCCTAGTTGCTCGCTTTCTCACAACAAAAACATTTTATATACCAAAACTCTCACCTTGAAACATTTTCAAAACCAACACTTTGTACGCGTTCTTATAGAAACGAGAGCCATTACAAAGACGTTTTCAAAATACTTTAAAAATCCATACCACAAGCACATTTTCAAACAAAAGCAAGTGATCTAGCAAGCAAATAAGAGCCCGTAGATAACTACGTATGAAAGGGGTGCTAATACCTTCCCTTTTCATAACCTACCCCCCGAACTCAAGAAATCATCTCGAAAGGTCACTCCTGTTCTTTTCAACCTTTCCTTTTGGATAAAAGAAAATTTGGTGGCGACTCTTGCTATCCTCAACAATTACGATCAAACTCAAAACACCCAAGTCAGTTCTCCCACCGTATTACACATATCATTAACACAATATTTATGCATCAATTTTCACACAATTCAATAATCCAAATACATTTATTCAATAATTTCATGATTTTGCATTATACCTAAAACCTTCAAAACCTCAACAATAACATAAACATGGAATTGACTCAAAATAGAATTTTATTCAACAATTATCAACACACATCATCAATCAAATCACCATATCATCATGATAATATATTTTCATCATATTTTTCATCAATCAACATACAACAATAGAAATATTCTAATTCACCACAGAAACAATCACACATTAGATTTTACACAATCAAGTCACATTCACATACATTGACATAAACCCACAAGTCACAATTTCACCCAACATCATCACCAAACAGAATTTTATCATTGAGGATTTAATACATGAAGTAGAATTAGGTTCTGGCAAGTAATAATCCTTATCCACCAATCATTATACAATTCCTTAGATAGTTAGAACCTCATCCTTACTTTGAATTTCCTAGCTTGAGCTCTATTCCCCTCTACAATGGAATCTTCTCCAAGCACTAGCTTCCTCTTCTCTCTTTCGTTCTCTTTTCTCCAATTCCATGATCGTAACAAAATGACAACAATTTCTCTAACTCTCTTTTTGTCACTCTTACCCCTTGGACCCTTTCTATGGCATTCCACTTATGCCCTCACTTAATCACTTAAGATTACAAAGAAAGCTCTTCATATCTCTACACTAATATTATTTCTATTTCAATTATTATTATTATTATTATTATTATTATTATTATTATTATTATTATTATTATTATTATTATTATTATTATTATTATTATTCCAACTAACCAAATAATTAAAATAAAATTAAATAATTATTTAATTATTACTAATATTATTTAATTTCTCTAATTGTAATTAAATAATGCTAGTAACTAATTACTCTCACCACCTCAAACTCTACATAATTGCTCACACCCCCCAACACTTCAAATCTTTTATTCTAACGGTTATCATCCCATATCAAAGGGACCACATACACATCCAATCACCAATTAACACACATCATTACATAATTAAATATGAAAAAAATTAAAAAGAATCGGGGCATTACACTCTTACGGAACTGCTTGGTTCTAGAGACTTTAGTGATTTGCATGTCAAGCTTAAAGTTGGTCCTCCACCATCCTAAGCTTGAGGGGGAATATTACAATGGTGATATCAAGCACGAGTTTTCTGATGATTCTTTTTCTTCTGTTAATTCAAATTATCGTTGTGGTGGAAGGATTTGTGTATTTTGTTGGGTGTGTAGGGTGTTGAAAACAATTGGTTTCACAAGAGTCTTTCGTGCAAGGTCAGAAATGGTTCAGATATTGATTTTTGGAAGGGTTGTTAGATTGGTAAAGAACCGTTATGCAACCAATTTCATGTGCTTTATTAGGAACTGTAGAATTCGAAAATGAGAATCATGGATGTTGGCTCTATGGTTCAAAATACTTCGTATTGGTCATTCTGTAACATTCGAGAAATTATATCCACTCCGAAAAGTGTTGAGTGTGATAATTTGCACTCTATTCTACTTCACATCCATACTGTTGCGAATCAGCGAGATATTTTTGTCTGGTGGAGCGCATCCGCGAGATTTTCGGTGAAATCTGCCTATGATAGGTTACCCTTTTCCGAATCAGTGAGATATTTTGTCTGGTGGAGCGCAACTGCGGGCTTTTAAGTGAAATCTTCCTATGATAGGTTACATGCGTGCGGTGATCATAATTTGATGTTCAATGCAAGTTTGTTGTCTTCTTTGAAGTTTGTCTGGAAATCAAATGTGTCGTCTAATATTCAAGTGTTCGTGTGGAGGTTGCTTCATCATATATTACAAATAAGGGATGGGCTTGCTAATAGAGGATTCATTTCGGGAGTGCATAATTTGGTTTGTCCATTATTTATTGGTCCAGATGAGACTCACCGTCATCTTTTCATTTCATTTCAGGTTGTTGTTGAGGTTTGGTTATCTATTATGAATTAGGTAGGGGTGAATGACTTTATTGTTTTCTCTAATATTTATGATCATCTCTTGTTGTTTGCTTTTGTTATGTTAAAGAAGACAGGGAAGAATTGTAGAATTCTTATTTGATTATCTATCGTGCGGGCTATCTGGTTAATTAGAAATAAGATTTTGTTCAATCGAAAGCTGAAAGGGAGTCGAGAAATTGTTTTTGTAGCGAAAACTTTAGTTTGAGATTGGAATAGTGCTAGATCATTTGGTCAGTTTTTTGTTTCTAAAGATAATTGAATATCAAATCCGATATTTGCTCTGAACTAGTTTGGTTTTTTTTTTGTTTATATTGGATTGAGTATCCCTTATACTCGCTTTAATGCAATTTTTTGCTCATCAAAAAAATATTTTTTGTAAGTTAGTTATAAGTAGTTTTTTGTTATTAGAAAGTGAGTTAGAGATTAGTTAGAAGTGGTTATGGTAGTTAGGGTTCGTTAGAACCTAACGAACTTCAACCAACTCTATATACAGTTCATTTTCTCCTTGTAAAAACTTTGAGCTTAGAATCAAAATCAAGGAAAATTAATAAGAGATTCAACTCAACTAAGCCATCTTTCAATTCTAACAGCAATGATATGGTCTGTATGGTATTCGAGATATGCAAATATTTTAAAGGAGAAGAAGTAAACATTCAAAAGGTAGTGGTGCTCATTAAGACAATGTCATGGAATTCATTTGTTTGCAAAATAAACTCAAAACACAGATTAATTAAATTATGTCCCAATAGCTAACTTCATTATTAACAAAGCATCCAACACACTAATATATGGTTCATTCAATTTCAAACAATTATAGCCATTGCTTCATAGAGTAAAATCAAGGTCTATATCTGTATCCCATTACAGAAAATGCATCTGCAAACTTCCAACACATGTAATTAAGATACATTTTGTCTATGGCAGAAGAAAAAAAACTGGAATCTAAAAAGTCTATAGACAATAAGGTAAAATAAACATATATACTCTATTAAGTCATGGAATCAAAGGATCCATCCTTGTCCTTGGATAAAGCTATTCTCACCAACCATGCTCTTTGGAGCACTTGATGGTTCAGCATGAGCATAGTGTTGGTACCTGAAGAAAATAAATATACCACATTAGTATTCATGACTATAGAAATCTTTTAAAGATCATCTCAGACGTTTCCATCCTCTGCAGCTAACGACTGCAGAGGCCAGAGACGCTGAAGAGTATCAGAGTTGTTTGAAACTATGGTTTAATATTAATTTGAATCAAACACGTTTAAATTTGCAACAGCCGCACTTTTCATCTTTCTATGTATATGATCATATTAAAGAAGGATGATTTGGAATACCCTATTTGCAAGAAAGGTTCAGGTTGACAATCCATGTGATTGGTTTCAGAAGACTGAAAAGGAAAGTTGCATCCTCCAGCAATAGTAGCAGCAGAATTACTAGAGCTCCACAAACTTTCAATAGCTTTAAGATTAAATCCATCAGATTCAAGCTGAAAAATTTGGTTCCATCAAATTAATGAACAATATTTTGAAAAATAAAAAGACCAAATCTAAACATAGTGCAATCAATACCTTGAACCTAAGTTGCTTATTTATGTCTCCAAGGCGGAGTTCCTGCATGAATAATGGTAAACATACACGCAATCGAATAATTTTATTTACTGGGTGGGTGCAGTAGCTCAACTGGTATGTATACGTCTCAGTTGAATTAATTAGTTGGTGTAAATTGAGGTATGAATTTTTTTACCTTTTTCCTAAGCTCTTCCATTTGTTCAATCATAATTTGTGTCTGCAAATGAAACAAATTTGATATACATTTGATACACTAGATAATAGAAAAATCCAAAGGGTTTTGTAATAATTTGAAGGTACCTTCCTATGC
Source organism: Vicia faba (assembly GCA_948472305.1). Classification (NCBI taxonomy): domain Eukaryota; kingdom Viridiplantae; phylum Streptophyta; class Magnoliopsida; order Fabales; family Fabaceae; genus Vicia; species Vicia faba. The sequence goes on along the minus strand of OX451740.1, from coordinate 406,234,600 downwards.
CTAGCTTGTGCTAAAGCTGCTTCAAGCTGTTTCTCAAGGTTTTGTAGCTCTTTTATGTTTAGTGGTCCAAGATCTTCCCCTAGCAGTTGCCTGAAATAACTTCACAATATTAATGCAACCACATCTACTAGTACATAAACTATGAAATTTGTTATTGTTGAAAATGAGAGAAGAATTGTATAGAAGAAAGGAGCTAGCACAGTTAATAAATAAACAAACCTTTGTGCCTTTTGAAGAGACTCATACTTTGCCTTTAGCTTTGACATCTCTTGATACCAGTTCTACAAATTCATTCAAATTATTTTATTAATTACTATCTCATCAAAAATCACAAAATTATCATAAGAAAATTTAGCATAGGTTTCGATACGCGTTTGAAGTGTAGCTTTTCCACAGCAGAAACAAACATAGCATTAATATATACCTGAGTTTCATGTTCATTAGCATTATCATTATCATTGTGACAAGTAAAAGAACACTTCTGGTATCTTTCCAGAGTTTTTCCGATGCTGCAAATTAAAACAAACTCATTATATCATATCATCAACTTCCTTTAATACTAAAAAAAATTACAGTAAAATAAATTAGAGACAAAATATAAATAATAACTTTTTTTTTTATATATATATAGGAAAAACATATGTTATTTATGAATTCACCTCATAAAGGATAAAAAGGAAAAAAATTATTTTTTTACCTCAATGAGCTGTAAATATGATTTTTTATTTATAAAATAACGGTGTAACTTTTTTCTGGTGAAATAATAGTGTAAATTATTTCTAGTTATATGTATATTATAATGAAACTAGTAGAAAAAATGTAAAGAAAGTAAAATGAAAAATGTTAATTAATATAGTTAAATGTGTGTTAACAATCCAAATCATGACAACTCCATATGATAAATTAAAAACAAAAATCTTGTTGAACCTAACTTGCATTTCAAACGTTGGAAACATGAAAATTAAAAAACACATGCTAAATTATAACCTGTATGTCATTAATTTGTCAAGAAAAGTATAGTTAATGATTGATATCATAAAACTATAATGTCGAAAAATTTGCTTATCCAATTCATATGGTTTATATGACTTTATTATTAACCTTGAAATATCATAATAATCATAAATTACATATAATATATGTTATTAGTTTTAACCGTTTTTTTTTCTTCTTAAAACCCTATGAATCTACTATAATCATGATTCATGAAGCAGATTCTTCAACAAAAAAAAAAAGACAGAATCAAAAGGTGAGTATAGTTCTACATGTACATGCATCATGAAGTGTTGATAAAATAAAAGTGTTAAATTTAGAGAGAAAATGTGAAAGAAACCCTAGATCTTGAAGAATGGTACAAGAAAGTGAAGAAGAAAAGATCCTAGTACTTTACCTTACCATGTTCATTTAATTACCATATGATTGGTTAGTTCATAAATTTTAAGAAGAAAAATAAAGTGTACTGTTCCATCAGGAAAGTAACAAAGCTGAAACCTTTATCCCAGAATATACATAGAGAGAGTTTGTGGGGTAGAAAAAATATACATGATTTGATGTAATTTATCTGAATTCTGAACCCTTCTTCCATTTCAGTGTGTGTGGAACCCCCCAAAACACATGAAAAAATTCATACAAATCAACAAATAAAAAGATCCTAAAATTAGGGTAAAAGGTTTTGAAGAGGGGGTGTAAAAGTAAAATCTTGAGAAAAAAAACATGAAATGCAGAAAAACCAGTGACTATTTTGGTGAAAGAAACTGAGTCATTGAAGAAAGTGTGTTGCAGAAAATCAAGAGATCTATAAAGCTATATTGGGATTTGCACCAACAAAAAGTATGAGAGAGAGAGAGAGAGAGTAGTCACCCAGAAGGTGAGCTTCCAAATTCAGAGAGTTTTCCACGGCTTGAGAAAATGATAAGAGCGATTTCAGCATCACATAGAACTGAGAGTTCATAGGCTTTCTTGAGTAAACCATTTCTTCTTTTGGAGAAAGTAACTTGACGGTTGATCTTGTTTTCTATCCTCTTCAACTCAACTCTCCCTCTTCCCATTTTTCTTCTCTCTCAAAAATAAATAACTAAAGACTTTGTATATTTATATATGAAACTATGTCTATGATATTGTTTAAATAGTTCTCTCTCTAAGTAAAATATTTAAGTTTCTATCTACCTCATATATTTGATAGCATAGTTTGCAACCATAGTCATATATTTCGCAATTCGCTTTGATGTGTCGTACGAATTTAAATATGCATTTTACAACTCTCAAAAAATTAGACACATGAAAGGTATATACAAAATCATTACATTATCATTATGGTGAACAAGGTTTGTACTAACGTGACCGACCGCTATCAATTCTTTGTAATTTTGTAAACTAAAAATCTGCAATGTGGTTTACTAAAAACTTAAATAGTTCTTTTTCTAAGTAAAAAAAATACCTCATATATTTGATAGCATAGTTTGTGATCATAGGATTATCACTTTGTTTCGGTATGTGATACGAATTCGAATATACGATTCGTAACTCTTAAAGAATTAAATACGAGAGAAATATAGAAAATTGATACATTACTATTATAGTGAACAACTTCTTACTAACATCACCAACCTCCATCAGCCATTTTTAATTTTTTACCCTAAAAATTTGTTATGTGAGTTTGTTACCATTAAGGTGACTTCAATTTAAAACATTTAATGAGATTAATAATTGGGGAAAATTTTGTAATATATTCTAAAGAAATAAGAGAGAGAAAAAAATAATGTAGTTCATAGGGTGTGCAATACTAAGTCCAAAATTTATTATAATTAAATAAATTTTATAAATTATTTATCACGACTAAACTGTAATTAAATAGAACCTCTATTTATTTAGTCATTATTTATAAAGTGCAACTTATCTAGATAGATACCTCTAAAAAAAATTTGAGATGGCATGTAGTAAGTAGTAGTTGAAAGAAAGTGTGATTGGTATATATAAATGGATTGTTTGACAGAAGTGGAAGTTAGAGTTTAATTACATAGAAATAGACAATGCAACATAAAGAATGGAGTATAATTGATCTTCTTTAACAAAAAAATGGAAACCCAATTGTTGTTATTTTAATTACATTCTCTTTTCCAAATTTAATTTTGGTAGGTCTATGTTGGCCCCTACACTGTCTCAATTGTTTTCCCTTTTCAAAGTTACTATTACATGTTTCATTGTTTTGTACATTGCTTTGAGTTTTTTACTTTCCATGTAGAAAAGAGAGTCTAGAGTACACTCAACATCATAGGGTAATATTTTTGGAAATGCAAACATCACTAGCTGCTCAAACGGTTTAGCCTAAAATTGATGAGTACAGACTATTGAAAGCTTTGCAGGTTGACCATCAAATTGGAGAGAAAATCACAATGTGATTTCATAATCATTGTATTCAGAACCTTAAAGTCGTGCTTGTTGAAATCATGATTCATTTTTGTTTATATTTAAAGGAGGAATAATATTGTTAGATTAAAAACTAGAAAATGAAATATAAAGTGGTTGAGTTGTGTCTCACTGTGGTGAAGTGATACTTCTGATGTAACATAATAGACGCATCTATAAAGTTAACTGTATTCTAATGTCTAAGTCGTTTTAATACTTAAAATGTCTCATTTTACTCTTATATATCAAGAGTGAATTAAACTGTTGGTGAATAATATGACATGACATATAGATAATTATCTGATTGAAACAGACTATAATTAATATATATTGGAGAATAGAATTGTCTACTTTTATGTAGAAAGAAGGTCCATCTATTCTATACGTATTTCAACCCGAGATTCACTTGCGGCACATAACAAATACAATATTGGCAACTAAATATAATAGTCATATTCATAAGTAATTGGGACCAGTATTTAAGTAGAAACATAAAACTAGTATTTGTGCCCTTCGGTGGAAAAAAACACAAAGAAAACGAGGATAATGTTTTCCCTTTTTGTGGAAAAGCACATGTACTGTTTTGAGCATTGATTAGTTTAATTTGTGTCATAATATAATTTTATTTCAAGAACCAAACAATCAAGTCTCAAGCTAAACTTTAATTCTATCATACACATAACAAGTCATTAACTTTAGCACTATTTGTGGTACAAAACTTCAGCATTTTCTTTTTCTATTTGGCTTTCATGAGCACTCTCTTTACCTTCTATTTATACTCAAGCTCAAGTTTATGATTCTGTTTATGGTTAAAGACTCTGATGAGTCTCTCACGTGAATTCATGCTTTTATATCATTTTTTTTTGTTTTCAATCATTTAGAGACGGTTTTAAACCGCCACAAAATTTCAAAATTTTATTTTGTGACTGTTTAAAACCGTCGCTAAATGTCCAAAAAAAACTCATAAATTTGCTAAATAAATTTTGAAAATTTATGACGGTTAAAATCACCACTAAATAATTGAACAGTAAATAAAAACAATGAATTTCACATGAGATGGTCTCACGCCCTAGACAACACCCAATTTATATGTATAATTTTGTTAAATGCATTTATTGAGAGAGACTTGTTCCTTTTTATCTTTTGGATTGAAATAGATCTTCATCTTTATAAATTTTATAAATTTAATTTTTTGTTTTTTTAGGAAGTGAAAAGAGATATGAATAAACAATTAGATCCACTAAAATGACTCTCATATCTATATTACTAATACACAAGAAAGACAAATCAGTCAAATCAATACTTTTAATACTAAATTTTATTAATATATTATTATAATATAAGTCTTAATTTTCTTTTCCAACTTAGAGCGTGTATATATATATATATATATATATATATATATATATATATATATATATATATATATATATATATATATATATATATATATATATATATATATATATATATATATATATATATATATATATATATATATATATATAATATATATATATATATATATATATATATATATATATATATATATATATATATATATATATATATTATATATATATATATATATAGTATATATATATATATATATTATATATTATCATGTCCAATTTATTACAAATAAAATTACTATGCACTTCATTTAATGTCTTTCAATGTCTTTGTAAATAAATATATCAACTAATATTTTGTCCTCGGTAATTTATCTCAAAATGTTTTATTCTTTTACAGAAGATCGGATTCAATGTGATATTTATGGCAGTTTGGTTATCACACTACAATTTCATAGGATAATTATTCTCAAATCTCATCTCATCTAAGATTTGTCATACCCATATTTTCTCACACGTAGTTTGAGTCATAGTCATATATCCTGCTCATGCACTAGATTTTGTTACTGCATTATGTTTCTTACTTTTCTAAAATATTGAGTTATTTCCGCAGACACTTACTCCAGTCTTCGATGATAAACCATCAAAATTTTGTATTTCCCACTATGTTAATTTGATACTGGTTTGTGTTCCAACACTTCGGTAAAATAAAAGATAAATTATGCCTTTGAAGTCTATTTTCCGCCTTGCTTTTTGGTTAAACTCGTCTGCAACTAGCTACCACCACTATTATATATCCTTGACTTGAAACTTTTGATGAAATTCAATCTTGATAAATTCGTTGATATTCATTTAATCTCGAAATTATAAACCTTGAATCCTTCACTCAACAAGTTAAAAAATAGACATAAAAATGGAGAAAATCTTCTTCTTTTTTTTCCTTCAAGGAACTTCAAACCTTAATTCTTTCAAGATCAAATTTCTTCTTGCAAGAACTATACACTTCAAATGAAATATTACATCTCTAATGTTTCCTCACAGTCAATCATCACACACATAATCATCACAATGATTCTCCATGAACATGATAATGGTGCTGATTTAAAACAAATGAATATGTATTTGCAAAGGTTTTTCTTTTCAAAACTTTTGATCTCACTTGTTCCTGATTGAGAGTTTTCTCATCATGTTATAAAAGGAAATGAAATGAAATAACAATTTATATGTGAATTGAGAAGAGGTACAAAAATAAGTAAAAATTCACTAAATGAATTTATTCAAGGTTGCGATGAATTAATTCAAAGTTTAAAGATAGTTGAAAAAAATGACTTAGTCAAAGCCAAAATGACTTAGTCATTTATGTCCCTGACTTCAGTCATGCAAGAGAATGACTCTAGTCTTGCAAATAGAGACAAAAACACGTTTAGAGACAATATAATGAGTCGAGTATCTTGAGACATGACTCGATTCAAATATGGAAAACTGAATTAATCAAATCATTTACAAAATGAATTAAATCTTGCAAACAGAGTAAAAAATACATTTAGAAGCAACTTAATGAATCGATTCAAATTGTAAATGAATCAACTCAAACATGAAAAATTAGATGAATCGATTTACAAGCAACATTGAATCGATTCAAATTGCCTTGGCTTGTTGAATCAAGTCACACAACACTTAAATCAAGTCAAATATAGTTTTTTTTTGGATAACAATTCAAAAATGCATGGAAAGTCAATATTTTCATGTTTGTGATGAGAAATTCAATGAGGAAACTAAACATCATAATAAATCATAAAATGAAAAGCATTAAAACAACTAAGTAACCGATAATATCTTTGAGGGTAACTTCAGTCTCCTTCCTTTTTATTTTTGACAAAACTTTATTAATTTTTGGGTGACATGGAGCTATGCTACCACTACAATTGAATACTTATTGCATCAGTCAAATATATTTCAAGTCAAAATCTTTCTCCTTTTGACAAAATCAAAAAGGAGGGAAGAAAAAAAATGAGAAATGATGGAATCACACAAGAATAAAATACAACCAGCATATTATGATACACATGCAACAATTTCATAAACAGAAGAAGAAAGAGAATCATCCACGAGATATAATAGAGAAGCATGCAGTAGAATCATATACAACTAATTACTAAGCAAGTACTTAAATACCAAATTGTTAAGCCAATTAAAAGATAACTCAACAAAAACCTTGAACAAATTTTAGAATATTCAGAAGATAAATAGAATAAAAAAACATGCACCAGATGAAATATAATAGAAAATAAACACACATATGAAAAGCTACATAAACATATAAATTGATCAGATACAAAAACAAAGAGACATAAAGGTATTGGAGAGACCATATCATATGAGGCTGATTTGAGAGAAATTTGATATACAAGACACGATAGAGAAACATAGAATTATGTTTCAAATTAAATAAAGAATGATGATTTTCTTATTTAAAGCAAGAGGGATCGAGAATCTCTAATTCTCTTCGAATCTTATGGAGCGTCTCTGAGGATAATGGTTTAATAAAATATCAACAATTTGATTTTTAGTGTCCACATATTCAAAAACTTAATCGCCTTTTTCTACATGATCATGAAGAAAATGATGCATAATCTCTATATATTTAGTGCGTGAATGTATAACACAATATTTTTGGTTAGACTTATAGAACTAGTGTTATCACATTTGATTGGAACATATATTAGTTTTAAATCACAATCCAATAATTATGGTTTAGGCTAAAGGACTTATGGACAATAATTATCAGCAGATATGTGTTCTGTCACAGCGGTAGAAATTGCAACAATGTGTTGCTTCTTTCTATACTATGAGATCAAACAAATTTTGAAATTATTACATTTTCCACTAGTACTCTTTCTATCTAATTTGCATTTAGTGAAATCAGAATCATAGTAGCTTACCAAACTACACTCACTTTTCTTAGGGAACCAGAGACCATGGTTTGAAGTACCGTTTAGATGTCTTAGTTTAATGATCTTAAAATGTGTTTCTCTAGGGGAAGATTTAAACCTAGAACATTTTCAAACACTAATATATATCAAATATGCATGCAGTTAAATAAATCAAGGATCCAATCATACATTAGTATTTATCACTTTCAAACTCCTTTCCAGATTCATCTTTGTCAATCAACAAATTTTAAGCCATTGGTGCAGATATTGACATTTAATTATTTATTCCATACTTCTTTAAGACTTCCAAGCAATATTGGTATGACTAATAAAAGTTCCCTTATCAGTTTACTTTATTTGAAGTCTCAATAAGTATGTTTGTTCACTCATCAATGCCATTCCAAATTTGCCTTGCATAGAGTTATAAAACTCCATACACAAAGATTTGTTAGTATATTCAAAAATAAAGTCATCTACATATATCTGAACTAATAAAACATATTTTCCTTTATGATTGATAAATAAATGGTGTTATAGTTCCACGATTAAATCTCTTCCCTGTTAAGAAACCACTAAGACACTTATACCAACCTCTAGGAGCTTGTCTAAGGCCATAGAGGGCTCTCTTAAGTTTAAAAGCATGGTCGTGATTGTCATGATACTAAAATTTCAGAGGTTGAGAAATGTATACATATTCATTTATAAATATATTATGAAAAATGGTCTTAACATCCATCTGATATAGCTTGAAATTAAGACAATAAGATAATGCTAAAAGGAATCTAATATCCTCAAGAAGGACTACAAGAGCATAAGTCTCCTCGTAGTCTATCCCATCGGCTTGGTTTTACCCTTTTTTCCACTAGCCTAGCCTTGTTTTTAGTAATTATCCCGTTCTTATCTAGTTTGTTCTGAAAGACCCACTTAATGCATATGATTGTTTTATTTTTAGGACGTTGGACTAAATCCCATACACCATTCCTTTTAAATTGGTTAAGTTATTCTTGCATAGCAAGAAGCCAACCTGCATCAGTTAAAGCATCACTCACAGTTTTCAGTTTAACTTGTGATATGAAATTAGAGTAATTATATAAATTATTTAATCGTAAACACGTGCTTACTCCCTTTTTATATCTCTAAAGATGTTCTGCAAAAGATGGTTCTATATGGATATCCAATCTAAAGAAACTTATTTTGAGGTCTCTTGTTTATTATCCTCTTGTTTACTTTCCTCATCATCATCTATAATTTCTTCATCCATTGGAGGATCTACTATTAGAACATGATCGTTGACTTTATCTTCTGTGTTAGCACCTAAAACATCAATAACAGAAGAAATTACATCTCCCCGTCTTTAAGGGTTTGGTTTCATCAAAAGAAACATGCACAAACTCTTCAACAACTAAAGTTATATTATTAAATACCCTATATGGTTTACAATATATTGAGTATCATAAGAAGATTCCCGCATCGACTTTTGCATCAAACTTACCCAACATATCATTCCCATTATTTATAATGAAATATTTGCAACCAAAGACATCAAATTAAGAAGTATTAAGTTTCCTAACTTTAATTAGCTCATAGGATGTCTTCTCTAGGATAGGTCGAATGACTATCCTATTTAAGACATGTCATGCGGTGTTATTAACATCCTCCATAAGTACTTATAAAATCTCATTTCACTTATCATTTCTCGTGCTAATTCTTATAAAACACAATTTTTATATTCCACAACACCATTTTGTTGTGGAGTGTTTGGACATGAAAAGTTTTGGACTATACCGATTTTGTTGCAAAAGCTTTCAAACTTGTGGTTAACAAATTCACCATCATGGTCACTTCTTAAGATAACTATTTTCAAATTTAGTTCGTTTCAAATAAGCTTAGGAAATTTCACAAAGAATATTAAGGTTTCTTCCTTTTGACTTAAAAACATAGTCCAAGTAAATCTAGTAAAATCGTCTACTATTACAAAGTCATAGTAATTTCCTCCTAGACTCCTAGTCCTTGAGGGACCAAAGAGATCTAAATAGAGAAGGTAAAGAGGTTTTGAAGTGGAAACACAATTCTTTGATTTAAAAGTCACTCTTGTTTGCTTTCCTATTTGACATG